>OZ007591.1:323243302-324675802 GCA_963931845.1 Maratus michaelseni
CATTGTAAGTTATTATTTAATTATCTTTTGTGACTTACTTAATGACTTTCCCTCGTAGTTGCAGTTCTTTTAACATGTGTAGATTTTAACCGTATATCTATTTTGAGGCAAAAACAATGGTGAAAGAAAGTTTCTTTCAAAGCTATAATTAATAGCTAAATACTTCAAATAAAACATCCCAAAAAAAGTGAACGATGCTGCACATAACAATACATACTATAGCTTTTGCCCCCCCCCCCCCCCACTTAAACACTAAAACGATAATCTGCTTCTAAATGTATTTAAAAAAATGGTTCAAAAGAAGAAGATCAGACGCGATTCGTTTTCGTTGCATGTTTAGAAGTACTAGAAAAGTAAATAAGAACGATAAAAGAATCCGTATCGCATGATTCTGTTACGGTGGGCGGGACTAGAGAAAACATGTTATATAATTTCTCATGGACGACTGGGCCTACGCATTGTCTTGATTTTCGCGAGTATTCCTATTCGGATTACACAGAAGTTTCTCTTTGTAAACGAATACTGTACAACTTAACTTTTTTTCTCTGCGTGTGTGGTTTTCGCCATAAATAATAACAGTTTCACGTAAGCCCCAATGCAATGCATGACCCAGACAGGATTACCATTTTGATCTTTAATTCCAAGTTCATACTGAAAATCTCGAAAGAATACTTTTTATTTTAAAAATGGGTGTCATTAACCCCTTAACAGTATTGCGCGAACGTAACTCGGGTAAGAAGAGTTTGTTTTCTTTCATTACTAAAAACTTTCATAAACCACAAGTTTTTAACTATAATTTTGCTGTATTTGGCGGACATATCTCAATTATGCAAGGCAGATATTTTAATGCAAAAAAAAGGTTTATAGTCCTTATTTTTAATTCATTGTGTCCAATAATAGTAATATTAAATAAAACTGTTAACTCTTTCAGGGGCAAACAATTGTGTTCTGTAAAGTTGAATTCTCACCGGTATTTACGAAAGAATTTAGTTCAAAATAAGGAAAAGCAATTTTCAACGTTTTCTCCTCAACGTTAAAAAAGTAAAATTTAATTAAAATTTCTGGCTCGAATCGGATTAAAATTAGGTGGGATATAATCCCAGCGCCCCTCAAAGGATTAAGGGGTTAAATAATAGAAAATTTGATTTTCAAAATGTCTAGTATTATTTCAGCATTTCTGTATCAAGAAAAGGGCCAAACTGAAAACCTTAGCCCCATGTTGGAAACTAACGGTTCGAACTCTTATCCCTACAGATCTTTCTCTGCTCCATAGGCGTAAAGAAAACATTAATTTGTAAACCATAGAGTACAGTGGGGTCAATTGGCTCCGCCTTAGAAATTCTTCCCCAAAAGGGCTCCGCGAGCCCAAAAGTTTGGGAACCACTGCTTTAGAAATTGTAATTCTATTGTATATAATTGTATTGTAATATAGATGCATTTATTTAGCTGTTACAGTAACAATAATCCTCCCGGATCTTGAAAATTTGAATCTTATAAACATTCGTGTTAGTACCAGTACCCAATTAGGTGCTCTGTGCTTTACTAACACTATTGTATTTGCATTAGGAATAACAAGAACGAAAAATCATGCGTTAAGCATAGATTATGTAACACTTTCCAACGCTTCCAAAATAATTTTACAAATCATTACCGTTTAATAAGCTGAAAGATAGGATCTAAATAAACATTTTGGAAAACGTATAACATATTTAAAAACGTATTTTAAGGAATTTCCAACATATACAATATTCGGAAAAATATCCGAATACTTTTATTCAGCCCTGTATATGATCTATAGATTTGTATATATACTACATAGGATGCTAAATTTTAGTTTGGTTAGGAAACGCGTAGCACAGTTTAAAATTCTCCTTCTGGAGTTTCTGTCAATAAACGGAAATGTGTTCACGAACTTTTGTGCTGCCCTGTATATGATCTACAGACTTTATACACACCAAGTAATAGACTAAAAGTGAGTTAAATTTAAAATCGCGTTCAGCAATTTAAAACGCACTTACAGGAATTATTGTTAACAGACAGTAGAGAATTCTTTTATGTGTCCCTGTAAATGAACGATGACTGCTATACACACACTATTCTTTAGTAAGCCTCTTGTAATGCACTTTAGGGATATATATAAATTTCAATGCGTTTAAAATAGTGAAACATTATTTAAATAAACCGCAGACGATTTTTCTCCATAGACGTAATGTAACGGTATTCTTTTGACTGTCCCTGTAAAGTAACTATAAGTGCTATGCACACCCTATTCCATATTAAACTTCTTGTAATAAACCTTAGTGATATATATCAATTACAATGTGTTTGAAATTGTGTAACATCATTAAAATAAACCGCAAATGATGTTTCCCCATAGACCGACATGTAACGGAATTCTCTTGAGTGTGAAAAAACTATAAGTGCTACACACTTCAGTTGAAATAGGGAACATGCTATAGATGACGACAATAACATATAAAAATTGCAGGGCAATTCGAGCATATTTACGGGAGTTAGAGCATGAACAGACGGCAGACAAACCGAAGTCATAAACACTTTTCAACTAGGTTGGAAAGTGTTAAAAATAGCAGAATTCTTATTGTTGTAGAACGAGGAAATGTCCTCTATAAAAAAAACATGATAGATTTTTATTTTAAATTTTTTGACGAGTATAAAATACTTATTTTACGCATAAATAGTTTCAGAAAGAGGAAAACTAAAATTGGTAGATTTTACGGTAGAATTTCGTTTATTGATCACTAATAAAATAATAAACATAATTTTTTTTTGAGTTTTTTTTTGTTACTACATTTCTACATGTATCTGATTGTATTAAATGGATGTAATTTTCTACTTCAAAAAGTTATATAACAATATGCAAAAAGGTATTTAAAAATTCTTCCTGGACATATTTTATTGGTCTCATATTTTTCTGACATATTTCAAAATCTATATATTTAAAACGAAAGACGCATTCTGTCAAATTTTCACACGAATATCGTCTCTTTACGCATGCGTCAACGTTTTTTTTTTTTAAGGGTTCTCCCCTCGAAACGGGAAACTTGATTGATTAGCCTGTTTAGCGTTGATTTAAGGTTGATAAAAGGGTTCATTTAAAGACCTTCTAATATATTTTTGTTCTGAGGTTGAGAGCTAAGGCTTTTTTTTTTTCTTCTTTAAAGAACTTATGTTTTCACTACTAAATATGCATATTTTTTTTGAAAAATTTTAAAGAGAACTTAGTATCATGGTTTATCTGGGTTTTAGAATCAGGCTGATAAATGTAAAATTAATGAAAAATTTTAAAGGCCGCGTAATTTTAAAAAAAAATAGAAAATACTAAATATTGATATATATATATATATATATTAATTTTTGAGACTGTAGTAAGTAAAAATAAACCATTCAATTAATATTTTTAGTTAAATTCTTGTTAAAATAATTCAATTATAATAGGATGCAAATTACAAGCTTAAAATTATTTCACTTCATTAGTTGAGTAGGCTGGACTGACAACACAATCTATCGTTTTACATCTATAGAAATCGCTTACACAATATAACAGTTCATAAAATTTTCAATATTTAATTAATTTAAAAACAGCTAATTAAAAATAAATGTATATTTCTAAAGGAGCTTTCAAGTTATTTACCGTCAAATTTTGACGGGTACCATCTAGTATATTATAAAACAAATTTGCAGGCAACGAAAATTTTGCTTTAAAATATATATATATGTTTAAAATCGTTTTTTAAACTGATTTGCATTTTGAAAATAGAATAATAAAGTCTCGATGCTCCCGTAGATTCATTTACGTATCACATATAAAAGTAATTTGACTTAATATTTTCCAACGCTTATTCACATTTAGGTTATCACAGCCTATCTAATGCCAGGGAATTGGAAAGATTTACAGGAAAAATCGCAATGAAGATTAGGTGACATATATTCTTCTTAGCGGAATAAATCGTTTTACCGGCTTATGTGGCATCCGGAGTGAAGACATTTCCTGTAATCTATGTCAGATTTTTTTTATGTTTGTTTTATATTGGATATGCAATATCTCAACTATGGAATTATTTTCATGCATTGGAGAAATCACACCTAAGTTAAAATAATAAAAAAAATGCAATAATCTGAAAAATCTTTCAGCATATAATTATTTGAATTTGTTGTATTTCATATTTATAGAAACAAGGTACTTAATGCGACAAACTGCAGCTTGTAGTCGGAATTATCATTTATAAATCTTAATTAGACCTTTTAATCGCCGAAGAGTCCTTAAAATTGATCAATTAGGTGCCGAGTCGTTGAGTATTGAAAGATTGGTTGATTGATTATTTCGGTTTTCCCTGTTTTCTCGAAAACTGTTTTTAGATATACAGTAATGCGACAAACTGCAGATTTTTGACAGACACTTATTCCAACTGCTTCCTGATAAGTTTAGCTTTTGTTATTCAGCTGTTTCTGATCCTATTCCGGACAAACAGACAGACATTCTTTTTATAAATGTTATTTTTGACTATATGTTGTCTAAATAGTCGAATGAACTAAGAAATAGGTTAGATTAATTTTAACACAATTATTCAAATTGGTAAAAAAATCATATGAGTTGTAATTTTTCAAGTGGACGAAAAATGACGGGCCAGGATTCGAACCTGGGATATCTTGGCTGAAGCTGCCATGCTCTACCAACTGAGCCATCCAGGTAGAATCTGGACGGCCTAATTCATCCAGTTAACCTTATTGATCATAGAATCTGGTCTGATCTTAATCAACAGAATAAATCGCAGATAATTTGGAACTCCAGTAAACGCTGGATACGTGATTACATTAGATTAATTTTAACACAATTATTCAAATTGGTAAAGAAATCATATGAGTTGTAATTTTCCAACTGGACGAAAAGTGTCCGGGGCAGGATTCGAACCTGGGATATCTTGGCTGAAGTCCTAAGAAATAGGTGTTTTTCTGAAAATCTCAGCCTAGACACTCCAATTTTATGTATATGCATAGATTAAGAAACGTATTAATGTCTTGATTTTCTGTAGTAATACTGTTATAATGTCATATTAGCAAAAAATATTATCGAACATGTTTAATAAAATAATGTGTTTACATTTTATGTTAAAATTGTGCGCGTGCGTGAAAAAAAATCAAAAGGGAAAGGGATGTTAATGATTGGATTCTTGTCGTTACTGGATTCCGCATGTACAATTAAATAATTAAATATTTCTCGCACTGCATGTAAACACATCAAAATACTATAGCAAATAGTCTGTAGGAACTACTTTAGTTAGTTAAATGGAAGAAAAGACATATAATTTGGTTTAAATTAATAGAAACGTATTGATGCTTTCTCTCGCAATAGTGGTATTGCGGCGCCATTTCTATTTGAGGTTCTGTGTCTAAAATTAATATTCACACTGTTCCTTAAAGTCTATGGAAGTATTGTTTTTCTTACTATTTCTCTATTTTAAATAAGTTGTCACGACAAGCTGACTCTTCTGTCTATGCATTAGTACCTGAGTCATTCCATGTCCGGTAGCCTAAATTTCAATATGCTCCTTTATCGACCCCCATCAATTTTAATGTAATAAAAAAAGACGTACACATAGCGGGATGTACAAACTGTCAGACTCAGAAGTAGTATAGTTGGGTCACCAGGGCTGCTTCTGTAATATTCACTGTTACGCTGTTGTAGGAAAAATGATCAAATCGCCAAGTTTGTTATTTTACTGCTCATGATAAAAAAAAAAAAAAATATTAAAAAAACTTACATATTGTAAATATGTGATCTAATACAACTTTTTGTTAAGAAACACATGATTTCAAAATTAAAGGTTCGAAAAAAAATACATTCAACACTACTTGGCATCAAACTAGGCCATACAGCCTTTTATACAAACCCATAAAAATCATTTACCTTTTATGCAAACCAAGATATCCAAACAGGCTTCCAGAGTTACAGAATATATTTCCCGGTATACCAAATGTGCATGAAAATCATTTCCAATTAAAAACTTTAATAATTTTTTGTTCGCATTTAATATATTATTTTAAATTACGCTCTAACAACCCAAAAAGCATTTTCATATGAAAAATATCCATTATGTGTTTGAATAAAGTTTTGAAGTTTATTAAAAGAGTTACGTTACTTCCATATTAGCCGCATTCCATGATTTAAATCGATGAATAAATCGCCAAAGAATGTGCTACTAACAGTCTTTTGTATTCTCATTATTTCAGTTTTAATGTCATTCAATTACATCTCTGTTAAATTTGTGTTTTATTTTATTTTATTATTTATTTTTTTTTATTTACGTATTTATTCATTTATTGGTTAATTTCGCTATGGAATATTACATTGAAACAAATGCTGAACTATTTATATTGTTTTAAGTGCAAAATGACAACCTTCGGCAATCCAGCTGCACTCGATAGAGTTAGATTTATTAAAAAAACATGCTTTAAAATTCTTTTAAAACCTATAAAATATCTGTAAATTGAGACACAATCTTCAAAGAAATTACATTTGAAAGATCATTTGTTCCTATTCGATAGTTTACACATTGGCATTGTGCGATGCTTAAAAATTTAAAAATTTGCGATAAAACGAAATTTATTGCCCCCGCCGTTGCCATTATCGATAGGACGTCGCGTTACTCTCACGGACCTGATTTTTTCTTTATAATACAGATATTCTATCTATACGGATATTTTTCGTTACTCTGCAAATGTTCCATCAGTAAAATAGTTTATACCATATGTTTGTGAGAGTCTGTTCCCGCAGATCAAAACTACTGTAGTGCTGATTTGTGATTTCAAATCAGAAATGTAATTTGTATGTGGCGGACTTTAAAAAATATTTTCAACAAAAGTTAGGCCCCAGCCAATACAGTTTCAAATGTTATACCCATATGCAAAAATTCAGGGATAAAAGTTCTGATGATCGTAGTAGGCATGAATTAAAACTAAAAAGGAGTTCGGGCTCTTTTGTTTTATCCTGGGCACGACGCCTTGAAATACGAATCTACCCGAGACCAAAATAATTTGTATCATAACAACTCGAGCCCGATACCGAAAGTACGCAATAGAAAATTTTTAATAAGAAATTAAAATTTTGCAGGAATAATTCTATTATTGGAAAAATCTCTTTTTACATTGAAATAAGAAATAACTATCAAACTAAAATTCTCCCTCATGACAACGGATCGTTATTTTCATGTCATTGAAAATCTGTTTAAAACGGCAAAATTTTAATTTATACTCAACCACTGACGCAAATTTAAAAAGTCACAATTCTTATTGTTTTAAAATATCACTGATCAACTACGACAGAAAGGCACCAATTCTTTCTGAATTCCAGCAATTCTTGAAAATCCGTGGATTTGATGACTTCTTTATGTTACTTACACTGACCGTGCCAAGGCTTCAGTTGCAGGTATAGTATATCTCCTCCTATCCCATTAATAACAATAAGTTGTCATGACAACTTGGCTCTTCTGTCTATGCATTAGTACCTTGAGTCATTCCATGTTTTTCCATTTTATGCTCCCTTATCGACTTTATCAACCCCATCAATTTTGATGTAATCGAAAAAAGACGTACATATAGCTCGATGTACAAACTGTCAGAGTCAGAAGTAGTATAGTTGGGTCACCAGGTGTGCTTCTGTGATGTTCACTATTTCATAGTTGTAGGGAAAATTATCAAATAGCCAATTTTGTTATTTTACTGCTCATGATAGAAAAAAAAACTTACCTATTGCAAATATGTGATCTAATACAACTTTTTGTTAAGAAACACATGATTCCAGTATTAAAGGTTCGAAATAAATAAATCCAACACAACTTGGCATCAAGCTAAGCCATACAGCCTGTTATACAAAGGTTTTTAATTCCCTTTCAAACTGATTTTTTAAATGATTATAAAACAATTTAAGAAACTTAAACTACATTATAATTTCTCAAATAGCAAGAGTTTTCTTTTTCCTTTTTCAATTTGTGAATAGATAAAATTTTCACTTTGAGCTCAAGCTTGAAGACTGGCCTAAAAATTGACTCCGGGGTCTCAGAGGATCTAGCTGAGGCGTCTCATCTGATACGCAGTCATAAAAAATTTTAATTGCAAATAATCATTCGTAAAAATACCAATCACCCGCTCAGCCCACCACTGTAGAATGAATGAAACTATCGTTAAGTCTAGACGGACACAAATGCGGCTCACCCTTCCCCAATGCGAATGGTTGTTGAACAGAAACGTGACAATGTGACAGAAAATAGGAACTCTGTTATCTTTCAAAGCTACATGCAAGTACTAACATGAACACATTGTTTCAGCAGTTTAAAACATTCCACAAAGTAGGTTAATTAAAACCTTTCACCGTTTGAAGGTTTTCCTATATTTCTACAAATATGTTTGTAAATCCCAGAATATATATTTATAGTTTGTAATCGCAGTTTGATGCTATGATATCTTTTATATCTCCTCATTCTATATACGGCTCAAAAAAGTGTTATATTAAAAATATTTTTGTCTACAGTAATTTTAACAGGACTACCAGATACGGAAAAACACGGGCCTAACGCTTAAAGGGTTAAAGACCACAACTAGATTCCTGATTTATTGGAATGACCAAACAGAATTTGATTTCGAATATGCTATCTGCCAAGTTAAGATTTTAAGAAGTTGGAAATAATATGAGATAAAACGTGAATAAATCAAAACAAAACAATAGAGGATTGTTTTATATTTGCACAGAACTACATATTTAGACATACATATATGCACATTTTCTCTTTAATAATTTGTCAAGAGTAGTTTATCGATTGCGGATACATTTTTATTTAACTAAACAATTCCAAACTTTAGTTGCTTAAAAGGCGTATAGCCTTTAACAGAGTGAAAAAGTATCCAAGTTGGGACTCGAACCCGGGCCATCAGTGTAGCGGGATGACCAGAATTCGAGTCCCGGCTTGGGCACTTTTTCACTCTGTTGCCTGTACGCTTTTTAACCAACTAAAATTTTAAATATTATGAATGCAAGGCGTGAGAAATTTTCAATGGAAATTTTTTTCAAGTATTAGATTGATTTAAACAATTCCATTACATTTTTGATAAAATTGACACAGGGAAATGTGTAACTATTAATATTCAGGTAAGATTCGACTTAAAGCCCCTGCTAAAATCAGTTTCACTAATGTTAATTTTTTTCATTGAAAGATATGAAAGTTATTCTAAATACATTTTCCCACTCAAAGTAAGTTATATATATGCATATATATGTGCGTGTGTATATGTTTGTGTATATATGTATACAGGGTGATCCAAAAACATTGACTTTGGCATTTATTCCTTAAATATAGATCGCAGACATATATTATAAATTACAAAGTTAACGTAAAAAAAGGTACAGAATTTTATGAAATCGATTAAAATTTTCAGAGGTTTAAATTTGAAGGAAAGCAAAATTAAAATTTGTATACGGCCCCCGTACAAAAATTTCCTAATGGGGAAAATGTGCCTCATACACTAATAAGGTCATGTACCAAAATTTCAGCATTTTATCTTTAAAAAGCCGCAGAGATGTGAAAATACATAAATGCTGAGTTAAGCCACTTTTCGATGGCAAGGAGAAAAATAATGTCGGATGATAGCGGTTCAGGTGTCGTACACAAATTACGAAAGGAAACAATGATTACATAAATAAATAATAATTTTAATGATGGAGTTATGATTAACCCTTACCAACTTTGTTTAAACATATCTGTGCGACATTTTATGATAAAATGCTGAAATTTTGTACATGACATGTATGGGGCACATTTTACTCATTGTGAAATGTTTTGTACGGGCCGTATAAAAATGTAAATTTTGTATTTATTCAAATTTAATCCCCTGAGAATTTCAATTGATTTCATAAAACTTTATACTTTTTTTAACGTAACTTTGCAATTTATAATATATGTATATGATCAATATTTAAGGAATAACAGCCGAGATCAATATTTTTGGGACACCCGGTATAGGATGAAATACAAAAGAATAAAACAGTTGAAAACAATTTTCATACTTTAATATTTACTTTACGTAATTGTGTAATGGATAATACATGGGTTGACAATAACCCTTTAGATGCTATTTAACAATAGACATATAAATTCCCAATCAAATTTGAAAGAAATCTTACATCCTTATTCCCTCCAAGTATGCGAAAGATTGAATAAAACAGTGGTTAAATCTAGCGAGATACAAATAACGCTGACTCTCTGACAATGCGTAAAGCTGTGGGTTAGAAACGTGACAATAGAGCAGTAAAGCAGAATATGTCTGAATTCAAGTATCTCTCAAATCTGTACATACAACGCGAAAAGAAAGTCAGTGTAAATCAGTCTTTCCATAAAACAGACTAATTAAAGATCTCAACAGCACTTCTGATTTAGCGGAATAGTCGACCAGGATTTGATGTCGAACATAAGCTGGGCAGTTTTAATTTAAAGTGAATATAGTTCAAAAATTTGCGATAAAACGAAATTCATTGCTCAGCCGTTGCCATTATCGATATGACGTCACGTTACTCTCACGGACAGGCTTTTTTCTTTATTAATACATATGTTCTATCTATACGGATATTTTTCGTTAGTCTGCAAATTTCTCATCAGTAAAATAATTCTTGATGAAATATTATTCATGGAATTGATTGAATATTGATGGAATATTATTGATGGAATAGAATGAATATTGATGGAATATTATTGATAGAATATTATATTGATGTAATATGACTGAAATACTAAACAATATTTGTGTATTTCGCACAACTAGATATTTAAAACTGTATGTTCATTATTTCTTTATAAATTTGTCAAGGATTATTTACTATTAACTGCTTTCGGATTTTAATCTAATTAAGACATTTCCACTCATTTGTGACAAAGTCAATTCAGCCAAATATTAAATGCATAACCATTAATATTTACCCCGGATTCCTCCAAAACACCTCTGATTAAGACAATCTAGCCAATATTACTTCTTAATTTTTAAACAAATGAAAATTCTTCTAAACACATATTTCCGGCCCAATCAAATAAAATAAATAAATATGTATCGCAAAAAACAAAATTCAATACGAAATAATAAAGTCGTTCAAAATCATTTCCATGCTCAATTAATTATTTACTTTTATCTAATTACGCAACTGATAATAAATGCCTCAACAATAAGCCTTTAGATGTTATTTTAACAATGTATGTAAATTTCCAATCAAAATTGAAAGAAATATTCTCTCCTCATCCCCTCCGAGTATACGAATGAATAAAACAGGTCGTTAAAACTATAGCGAGATACAAACGACGCTGACTATTCGACAATGCGAATAGCTGCAGGATAGAAACGTGACAATAGGGCAGAAAATCGGAATGCGTCTGATCTCAAGTATCTTTCAAAGCTACATGCAAACGTGAACAGAAACTCAATGCATCAGCAGTTTCCAACACTCTTTCCATAAAGTAGACTAATTAAAGACCATAACTGGTGCTTCTGACAAAAAACACAATTGGATTTATTTGAGCTGTGATATTTCAGAACTGATGAAAGGAGAAATATTTCTGTATAAAATCATTTCGTCTCTAATTAGTGATATATGTTATTTTATTATTAAAACTGCAAGCTAAATTAATTTTGGAGTGTGTGCATGTTTCAATAGGATCCTGCTGATATTCAAGCAAAAGAGGAAAGTTATTTTTTTGTTAATGAAATTCTATAAAATTTGACTAATGGTAGCAATACGTAGGTCACTATGAATCAAAATAATTTAAAATCGCAGTCTGTTTGCTTTCTTGCGAGTAAAAATATTACCCTCGCACTATATAAATAATCAACCAATAAAACAATAAAAACAAATGTAAATGAGTTTTATTTCACAGATAACGTAATGTTTTCTTTAGTAATCATGGTTTATTAGTGAAATAAAAGTAAAAATAGTTTTTTAAGCACTCTTGTATAAACATTCAATGTTTATTTTAAAAATCAAGTCTAATTTCATGATTGAAACTCATGTTGTTAAAAAAAAAAAAAAAAAAAAAAAAAAATCCGTAACAATGTTTTAATTTGACGTGAGCCCCAATTATTGAAAATTCAAAATTCATTGCTTTGATTGGCAACAGGAAAGAAATAAAAATAATTATTTATAAATTTGTCAAGGATTATTTATTACTTTCGGATTTTAATCTAATTATGCCAGTTCAACTCATTTTTGACAAAGCCAATTCAGTCAAGTATTATTAAATGTGTAACAATTGATATTTACTCCAGATTCCTCCAAAACACCTCTGCTCAAGACAATCTAGCCAATGCTACTTTCTTAATTTTTAAACAAATGAAAATTCTTCTAAACATATATTTCCGGCCAAACTAAATTAACTAAATAAATAAGTGTCGCAAAAGACAAAATTCAATACGAATGAATAAAATCGTTCAAAACCATTTCCATGCTCAATTAATTATTTACTCTATCTAATTACGCATCTGATAATAAATGCCTCAACAATAAGCGTTTAGATGTTATTTTAACAATGTATGTAAATTTCCAATCAAAATTGAAAGAAATATTCCCTCCTCATCCCCTCCGAATATACGAATGAATAAAACAGTCGTTAAAATTAGCGAGATACAAATGACGCTGACTATTCGACAATGGGAATAGCTGCGGGATAGAAACGTGACAATAGGGCAGAAAATCGGAATGCGTCTGATCTCAAGTATCTTTCAAAGCTACATGGAAACGTGAACAGAAACTCAATTTATCAGCAGTTTCCAACACCCTTACCATAAAGTAGACTAATTAAAGACCATAACTGGTTCTTCTGACAAAAAACACAATTGGATTTATTTGAACTGCTATATTTCACAACTGATAAAAGGAGAAATATTTCTCTATAAAATCATTTCGTCTCTAATTAGTGATATATGTTATTTTATTATTAAAACTTTAAGCTAAATTAATTTTGGAATATGTGCATGTTTCAATACGATTCTGCTGATATTCAAGCAAAAGAAAAAAGTGTTTTTTTTTATAACATTCGATAAAATTTGCCTAATGTTAGCGATACGTATGTCAGTATAAATCAAAATAGTTTAAAATCGCAGTCTGTTTGCTTTCTTGTGAGTAAAAATATTATTATCACAATATATAATTAATCAACCAATAAAACAATAAAGACAAATGGAAAGGAGTTTTATTTCACAGATAACGTAATGTTTTCTTTAGTAAACATGGTTTATTAGTGAAATAAAAGTAAAAATAGTTCTTTTGAATACTCTTTTATAACCATTGAAGGTTTATCTTAAATACAAAGTCTAATTTCATGATTGCAACTCATGTTTTCCAAAAAAAAAAAAAATCCCTGACGGCTGGACCTACAGGCACATGTAGATTTCGAAGACGCAGACCATTGGGCGCCTGTTTGTTGGAAATTGCAGAAGAAATGACCTTTTTGCCATCATGCGGTAGTTGGAACCACCTACTTCGAAAAATAACTTGTTTGCAGGCAGAGCCGGCAGGAATTTTTTTTCTTTCTTTTTTTTTTTTTTTTTTTTTTTGCTATATGGGTTGGTCCTATAAAAAACTTGTCAATATAAAAGTTTTAAAAAATATTAAGAGGATTTATAATAAATTGAAGCGAATTTGATACCTTGTAAATTGACGAAACAATGAATTTTTTTCTTCTAAAACACCCCCTTTTCACCCCTTGGGGCCATTTTTAATTATATCAAATATCTGTCATACATACATTTTCGGCCCTTCTCCTAGAAGTAATAATAACTTTAAACGGATTCGATGCGTATCATAACTAAGAAATTATGGGTTTTTTTCTGTTTTCACAAAAAGCCTCCCCATTCCCCCCTCCATTGGTTCGATTTTGCCCATTAACGAACATGACCGAGCTTTTATGCCCCTTGATTTTATGTATCAATTTCGAAGAGATTTGTGCAGAATTATTGCAGTTATCATGTCCATAAAAAAGTGACATAGATAGATAGATAGATAGATAGATAAAGTTTTGAACTGGGGGTGGTTTTGGGTTCTGGGAGTCGTAATCGGCGCAGATCTGCAAAATTTTTTCAAAAATTCCAACTTGAGAGAACTTGGTGAGAATGTAATAGGTAGTATTTCTTACGAAATCTACCTAAAAAAATCGTAACAATGCTTTCATTTGGCGTGGGCTCCGATTGTTGAAAATTCATTGCTTTGGGTGGCAAGAGGAAAGAAATAAAAAACGTTATTTAAAGTCTATATTCTCGATTTCTAAATAGTTTTCTCAACGTATAATCATGATTTAATTAATATTAAACTATTAAATGATTAAAGGAAATTTTTTAAACATTATTACACTCTTTATTTTTTATTTAAATATTCTACTTTTTGGTGACTGAAATATATATCTGTTGCAGTTTCACTGCCAGTTAGCATATTTTGGAGAGTGTTGGTTTGGTACATAATTAACTCCACTGTTTTTGTAACCCATAAAGAGCTGAAATTCTAAAAATAATTTGGCGATCTCTCACCTGCATCCGGCTAACACAAAAATGTCTAAAATTAACTTATAAATTTATTTATAATAATGTTCTAAAAATAATAAATTATTGTATGCTCATCCTCTCGAATCCGTTACGTTCTACAAATGTCAGCATCACGTAATTCGTATCGTTCTGGAGAGTAAAGTCATGTCAATGCGGTGCTGAATTATACCAACGGGGTTGTTAAAAACCGCCACGCGAAATCTCCAACGAAAGAAACATAGTAATAAAATGAGAAGCAAATAAAGGGTACGAATCTGTAAATAAATTTTCACTGCCTAAGATGGACTGCTCAGAGGGAGTCCAAGTCTGTGGGGCATTGGTGTCCCTCCCGGTAACTTTATTATAGTTTTTAAAAAAATTACAAATCAGCCGAAGCTGAGCCCGCCGGCAGTCGCGGCAAGGGGCGAGGTGAACAGTGCAATGGCCTTGGGCCAGAGAGAGAGAAAAAAAATTAGACCTATACATACTAGGCCAAGTGGCCAGCCCTCAGTGACCTCCACGGGACAAGGAGCGGGGGATGGATTTTAAAACTCTGGTGGAATACTCCAAGAGCCATTCCAGAGTTTGAAAGCTCGTGCTAGTGGGCAAGGCCGTGCGAAGAAAAAACTGCGCCCGTGGCGAAGTTTCAATTTTGCCCCCCCATCCCTTCCTTCTCTTTGTAACAGGTATCACAAAATTGATAATGAGCAGAAACAACTTCTGTTTTATAAATATTTCTTGATTATTTTAGAACTTTAAAAGGTGTACTTATTATTCAGAAATTTTAAACAATTAAACAACATAAGAGAAAATTTCACCTTTTAGTTAGAGAGATAATGATGTCTTGCGAGAGATTTTTCTCAATATTTCTTTTTTTTTCTAACCATTTTCAATTGTTGTTAGTACTTGAGTTGGAGAAAATGGTAAAATTGCGAAGGTAAAAATCGCTAACAACCAGGCTGGAAACAAGTGCTCTCTTTAGTCAATAAGTACTAAAAAAGGAAAACAAAAACAAACAAAAAAACCCTGCAGTTCATAATATAAAAGATGAAATTAAATTATAATTTCAATACAGTAATTAAGGAAGATAATGGATACAGTGTTTTAATCAACATAAAATAAAGAATATAATATCAGGCACATATATTTACTTCAATTTTATTTTTCTATTTTTTAGGGTTGCAAAAAGTCTATTCTTTTCCAATATCTAAAGATTGCGTCACACTGAATTCAATAGAACGTAAGTTCACTTCACTTACTCTCTTTTGGCAATTAGTAGATCTTAAGTTTTCTTTTTTACTACTTTCAGTTCACTGAAACACATTACCGCTGATGCAGTAGTTCCTGGAATGCTTAGAAAAATCCTGTATGCAATCTACATGTTTTTGCAATTCCCTATTAAGTCAAAATTATCGAGCAATTGAAGGATTTCTAAATGATCTATTTTATAAAAGTTCTCATTCAATGGTAGAAATAATGTTTTTGTACTTAAAACCTTGTTTAACAATTCGGATCTGTTTAAGTCAACAGTATATTCATTTGCAAAGTCCGTGCAATATTTACTTAACAGACTTTCGGTTGCTGATTTTAGATTCACAAGTCAAAAACTTAAAATGTTGTGATGCATTTCGCAGTTTCGAGAACCTCCAGTTCAGTTGCTCGATTATGGTGTTGAATAACCAGTATGTATGTAACACAAAATCTTCCACTTTTATGGAAATTGCCACTTTCTGCAGGAGCTTCGTAGTCAAATTGCACCGGAATTTTACGTTTTCTGCTTTGCTCAAATGAGGGCTGCTTTGTTCTACATTTAGGAACATAGCAAAATCTTTGCTTTCTTGTTCAAAAATTTTATAATTTTCCTCTTTTATGGTCTGAATTGTGTTTCTTAGTCAGTGTTGCAATCAGTTTGGTGAAAAATGACGAAGAGAGAAAAAAAAATTCCCCGGAAAATGATCGACGTCCAAAAACAAGGAAATAAATAAAAAATCGAGGCCGGTAGTATAAATTTGACGCCACCCCGATTTCCGCGGAACAGAACTTTAGTCGACTATATATATTATGTCACAGATATATATATAAATTAGTTGTTTCAGAAAGCAGTATTTATATATTTGTGAACCAAAAAATAATGATTAATACTTTCAATAATATTTCTTATTGATATCTGCAAATCATTTGATTTGGGTAATATGCATATGAATGAAAAATAAAAATATCCCGCCCCACTTTCATAACTCTGTGATAATAACATTCTGAATGAAACCTATGCACTAAGTAAAAAAATAAATATTTTTAAGGGACAAGACAAATGTTTAATTATTTTTTTCTTTATACCTATAAATAAACCATATGAATAAAACTTAATAAATTTTGCTGAAATATTATCTAAAACGCTGTGTTTGCATTTCATTTATAATAATGTATGCAACCTATAATAATAGTCTTGCAGTCCATGGTTACATCTTTATTTAAAGTTGATTTTCTAGCTTATAAAATATACATTGTTTAATCAAAACACTATAAAATCTTTTTATATTCTTTATAGGTTTATTATGTGCTGCTCCTTTGTTTAGCCCAATAGATAAGAACATCATTAGCTGGAATTTACCAAACGAATCCTAACTAGCTTCTTTCTGCTTCCAAGGTCTCAATTGAAACCAGCAAAATAAATAAATAAATAAATCAGAGATAAAATAAACAAACATAAAAATGTTAATCATATAACTCTTAATCTCAACCCAAAATTGGAAAGATGTGAAAATAATTAAACTGAATAACCTGTCTTAAAATTTTCCTTTTTTTAAAAATCTATATTAGGGTTCGTACTTAAAAAGTGAAAACGGAACCATTATAAATTTACTTTTGTGTCTGTCTGTCCGTCTGTTAGAGTCGTTTTTCTCGTGAACTATGGAACGTGGAAAATTCAAACTTGGGAGAATTATAAAGGATATAGATATTGACCCACCTATGTCTGGATTGTTAGCCATTCATAAACATTTTTAGGAAAAAATTTAGGGCTACTTAAGTTACTTGAAAAAAATATAATTAATTTTTTCGTATCATGTAGGCTGTAGGGCATCGTGTGAAAGATCCCGTAACACCAAATTCTAAAATATATTTGTTTTAATTTTAGGTATTATAGTTTCAGAGATATATTCGAAAATGCACTGCAAAAATATGTCCCCCCCTCCCTCTTCCAAATCTAGTGAAACTAAAATTATGAAAAAATTAGGGGTAGTAGGATTTTAATTAAACCTTGGAGGAAAACTATAGCGATTATACTAGGTCACATAGTTTTTAAGAATATCTCATTTTACCGTTACATACAGACATTACTTCGAGGACACTCAGCGGAGGCGTTGTGGCGCGATCGAGATAACTATCGACGAAAAATCATCTGAAGAGTATTGATAATAGTTTTAGACAAACATTATCGATAATTAGCCGATAAATTAATTAAATACCTATCGAGAAAAACAAGGCCCCTGACGAAGACGACATTGCACCTTTGCAATCTCCCTTCGAAGTGAACTTGGCACAATGCAAATTTTAAACTTATTACAAGGTCTTTTTTAGTTACCCGAAAAGAAAAACATTTCTTATTTATATCCCGTGTAGTATTGTTCGACAGATCTCATAATACTGAACTCAAAAATATATTTGCTTTAATTTTAGGTATTATATATTCAGAGATACCGTCGAAAATGTACTTGAAAAATATGCCCCACCCCCTTAACGTCATATTTCTGAATTTACTCAAACTAAAATTATGAAAAAATTAGGGCTAGTAGGAGTTTATTTAAAACTTTCAGGAAAACTATGGCGATTGTTCTATAGATCACATAGTTTTTGAGAAAAACGCATTTTTCCGTTACCCAGAAACTTTACATTGCAGCCGCTCAGATGGGGAGTTGATGGGCGCTTTGGGTAATTATCGACAATGAATCATTCAAGGTTTGTAGATAATGATTTTAAAAACATTTGTCGATAATTATCTGAGATATTAATTAAAAACTTATCGAGAAAAACAAGGCACGGACGAAGGTGACGTTGCAACTTTACGATCTTCCTTCGAAACGAACTTGGTACAATGTCAAGTTTAAACTTATTACAAGGTCTTTGTTTTAGGTAAGGCGAATCATAGTGATAAATAGTCAACGTTTTCCGTTGATATTGAATTCAATTATTGAAGTTAATTATTTAAAAATAATTCATCGAATATTTCCCAGACATTAATAGTCTGTCATTTTGAGACAACAATCGCTTATAACTGACTATATAATTCATTTACACTTGCCTCCAAAAGTTAAGGAACAACATGTTTTTCGAAGCTCACCAGAAAAAAAATAACAGTCAGATTAAACTTCATAGTTTATATGAATGACAATAATAAACTTAAAAAAACTTACTCAAAAATTACAGCTACTATTTTTATTTTATAGAAAAGAATAGGTATTTGTGAATGAGAGAAAAGTGTGCAATTACGAAGCTTTCTTAATTTCGCGTGTAAGCTTTGTTGCATTCGAAATACTCTTGTCAGTTTTATACGCAACAGCCAGTAAAGTCTAAAAATGTCTAGAAGAAGTCGTTTTTCTGATTCATTAAGGTGGCGGGTGGTAGGATGGATGGAAATGGGGTTGTCACAGGCCGATACTCCTAGACGGCTCAATGTGTCTCGCAGTGTAGTCCAACGATTCTGGGATCAGTATAAATCCGAAGATTCTGTGTCCAGAAGCCATGTTACAGGCCGCCCATGTGTTACAACACCTGCAGAAGACCGGTTTCTAGCTCTTTCGGCGCGAAAGGAGAAGACGCACTACTCTGCCGCAACTCATTGCAGACCACTTTGCAGCATCAGGGAGAAGAATCTCCGCTAATACGGTGCGAAGACGTCTTCCCAATGCAGGTCTCTATGGAAGGCGACCAGTTGTGTGTGTCCCCCTTAACAGACGACAGAGAAGGGCCCGCTTATGTTGGGCAAGAGAACATGTTTACAGGACCAGACAACAGTGGGCTTCTGTACTCTTCACAGACGAGTCCAGATTCACACTGGAGAGCTATTCAGGTCGTCTTCTGATCTGGAGAGAACAATGCACTCGATACCATCAATCAAACACTGTCGAAACACACAAGTACAGAAACGGTGGAATCATGGTTTGGGCAGGAATCACACTCGGAGGCCGCACTGACCTGCATGTGTTCCATGGAGGAACTGTGACTGGTGCGAGATATCGGGATGAGATCCTTGATTCATATGTGCGCCCATATGTCGGTGCTATTGGCAATGGTTTCATTCTAATGGATGATAATGCGAGACCACACCGAGCTGTGGTTTTTGAGGATTATCTTGAGGATCACGGTTTGGAGAGAATGGAATGTCCAGCTCACTCTCCAGACTTGAATCCGATAGAACATCTTTGGGACTAACTTGGAAGACAGGTTGCGGCTTTAAGTCCTCCTCCAATGTCATTAAATGAGCTGGAACAAGGCTTACTCTAAGTCTGGTCAGCGTTACCCATATTGGTGTCCGACAATTTAATTGGGAGCATGGAAAGTCAATGCCGCCAATGCATTCAAGTCCGGGGTGGACATATTCCGTATTAGAACCAGTCCTTTAATGTTTCTGTCACATTTTACTGCATAATACTGCGATGTACTGATTTCTCCAAGAATGGAATTTTCCACCATGAGTGCTTTTTTGTTGTAATTTCATTTATATGTTTAACTTAAGTAAATTTCTATGTCGCATTTTATAAATAACAGTTTAGCGCACATTTCCTCCAAATTTGTTGTTTCTATATTCCTTCATTTGCAAATTAGACACAAAAAACCGGTTGTACCTTAACTTTTGGAGGCCAGTGTACAATGAAAATCTTTTCGATTACATATCACTTCTCTAATCATGCCTACAATGCTTTTTTGTTTAAAAATTAGTCAGAAAGTTTTGCTGGTGTTTTTTATTCGAAATCGCCAAATTGTCTACTGTTACGTCAAACATTATTAACAGGTGACTTCTCGCGAACAACTCTGTGACCACTTTCCAACGCGTGGTTGACACTCAGCCAAGTTTAAACTTTGTACAAGGCCCTTGTCTTAGAGTCAGAAATATTATCGTGTTTCAATCGAGTGGAATTCAATTATGATATGTGGTATTGTTTTACGCATATGAGTATATTTTCTTTGACGAGATGTGATTCTTTGTTTAACCATCTACTTTTTTTGTTGAGACTTTACTGGGTTTTCTTATCAAATGTCTTGCGCTCTACCCTATTCATACCTCTTAGTCATTGCTAGGTATGTCGAGGTATGTCAGAATTTAAACATCTCAGGTCATTTCAATGTTAAACAAAACTAGACATAAACTATCGTAATATTTTTTAACTCCTGGTGTAAGTCTATTCATTCAAGAATTCACCAGAGAAAACACAATTATTGACAATGTATTCTCCAACATCATCGTGCAATGTGGAGTTATGCGTTCATTTTTTATTCATCATAAATCGATTTGTATAAGGTTTTAAAAAAATCATACAGGATGTCTATATTTGTTGCTATTTAGGGTTCATATCGCTCTGAATGTTCATTATTTCCATCGATTCTTTGCTAGTATATTAGCTATAGCCAACCGTACGTTGTATAGTTTTTTACAAAGACTTACTATTCGTTTAGCGATGACTTTTTGTACTATTGCAGGTAGTAATTAATAAATTTAATGTACAAAACTCTTTGAGCGCGTGTAATACTCATACTTGACCGAATTATTTTTCTTTGACCGATTGTAGTTTACGTTGTTTACCCCTTTGAGGGGCGGTGGTATATATTATATACCACCTAAATTTAATCTGATTCAAACCAGAAACTTTTAATGAAATTTTACTTTTTTAACTTTGACGGGGAAAAGTTAAGAATGTTTTGTTTTTATTTTGAACTAAATTCTTTCGTAAATACCGGTGTGAATACGATGTTACAGGAACACAATTGCTTGCCCCTCAAAGGGTTAAAGTATAGTTGCCGAAATGTTGATTTCGGTTAAGCGGCTTCCTAGTTGCAGTCAACTTTACGCCAAGTCTATTACTGAGTGGAGTGTCTTGTAATAAATTGGGCCATTGAGAAAAGTTATGATGTAGTATTAACTACAAGATAAAAGAACATTTACGATGAAAAGGATAGATGTAAAGTAAAGAGAAGAGATGATAACATATTTGGAATTAAAAGTAAAGCGAAGGAGATTAAGAATAGAGTCTAATGTCTTACTTTCTTATTTTCTTGTGAAAAAAAACATAGATTTTTCCGATGCTAATGAAATTATAAAATGTAACTGAATTAACGAAACAAAGTGGATAGTAGAACTTTTTGGGATGAGAGAAGTTTTATGTTTGTTGGGATATATTTGTTTTATTTGCGAAACTCTTATATATTGTAATAAAATTTTACAATTGTGCAATTTTCCACTTACAAATATTTGTAAAATAAATATTTCATAATTGCAAATTTTAGATGAATTTGCATCTTTTAATGTTTCGTTTCTCATTAAATGATTCGTAAAAGGAATTTAGATTTATAATAAAGATTTTAATTTTTTTTATTTCTTAAATGTGGTTCAATATCATGCTTATTAAAAATTGATATAACCGATTTACCTACATAAATAAAGCAGATTGCTTGCCGGTCACCCTGTTTAAAGCATTGGAATCGTGGAGTCCTGTAAAGAAAGTTTAACGATGTTTCACCGTCTAATCATCAGACAGTAAAATTAAAATTAAATATTTTAACTTGTAAATTCAAATATGTAATCTTAAATAAAGCTTTTTAGTTAAAAAATTTCTTTACTCCTCTCTCTTTATTTTTATTTTTAAAAAGACAGATTTAAACAAACAATTATACTTGAAGTAACAATGAGCAATGATTTTGAATATATGCTATTCATTTGAAAATTTATTCAAATCACTTCCTTTCCTAGAAAGATTTTTCTTTTATATTTTAATAAATTTTGAACAGTTTCTACTCTACTCATAAATGAAATTTACCTTTGAAACTCCAAATACATCAAAGGGAATTTTTATTTACAAGAGACTTACTTAAGAACTACATTTCTTCATTTTTGATTCTCACATTTTATACTCTCAAAATCAAAGGTTGGCAGAAATTTAATCAAATGTAATGTAACAAAATGCAGAATTCTTTTAAAGAGATTCTAGCAAAAAATATTCTTGTAGTCTAATAACACAATCATTGCTGAAATATCAGCGATATTCTTCATAAGTCATGAAATTTTAAAGAGGTTTTTCACTTTGTTTTTAAAATACATAACTTCATATGATGTAAAACAAATAAAATAAATCGTGTTTATGCAAATGATTTCCTTCTCTGCATCCAGCAAATTTTACAGGTTGCTGCTAAATAAGTAAATAAGGATGTTAAACTGTTTTGTATTTTTTTTTTCAAATAGTCCACAAAGAAATAATTGAAAAATATTTTATGGAATTTAATTTTTAGGGAAAAAAATTCTTCAATATTGAGTTTCATCGTACATTTGCATAAACTTCAAATTATGTTACAATATTTCTATTCCTTTAGAATAAAACAGTGTTGAAAAAAAAATCAACAGCTGTATCTGATTTTCTTCATTGTGAAAATTAAGAAAAAAAAACGTCAAGGAGAATAGAAGAAAAATGATGAAATAATGGAGAAATGTATGTCTAACGTTAAACACGTTTGCAAAATAATGCTTGCTTCTTCTTCTTATATATATATCTTATCATATATTAAAAAGTGAACAAATCTTGTGTGTCTCTCTATCTATGTATGTGTGTGTGTGCAAATTTTATCTTAAAAGCAGCTCTAACGATTTTAATGAAATTTTTGTATCCTGCCGTTTTCGAGCACGAGAAGACCATTGGACTAGGTCGCATTTTCCAGAAAATTCGATTAGTTGATCATTTTTGGGTCACTACGGATCAAGCTAATTTTATCTAAAAAAAAACTCTGACGATTTTGCGTAAAATTTGTATCCTATCGTCTTGGATTAAGAGAAGACCATTGGGTTGGATCACATGTTCGAGAAAATTCGATTAGTGGGTCATTTTTGCGTCACTACGGGTGAAGCTAATTTTATGTACAAAACGGTTCAAACGATTTTCACTACATATCCCACGGTTTTTTTGGCACGAGAAGACCACTTTGCTAGGTCTCATGTTCAAGAAAATTCGATTAGTGGGTCATTTTTGGGTTACTGCGGGTCAAGCTAATTGTATCTAAAAAACGGCTCTAACTTGACTGCATTTTGTATCTAGCTGTTTTGGATTACGAGAAGACTATTGAGTTGGATCACATGTTCGAGAAAACTCAATTAGTGGGTAATTTTTGCGTCACGGCGGGTCAAGCTAATTTTATGTACAAAATGGTTCAAACGATTTTGACTAAATTCTGTATCCTACTATTTTCGGGCACGATAAGGCCATTGGGCTAGGACGCATGATCGAGAAAATGCGATTATTGGGTCATTTTGGGTCAGTACGGGTGAGGGTCAAGCTAATTTCAAACAAAAAACCGTTGAAACAATTTTGACTCAATATTTTATCCTACCGTTTTCGGACACGAGAAGATAATTTAACTTGGTCACATATTCGAGAAAATTTGATTGGTGAGTCATTTTGGTTCACTACGAGTCACGGTCAAGCTAATTTTATGTAAAAAATGGCTGAAACGATTTTTACTAAATTGTGTATCCTACCATCTTGGATTACGACAAGACATTTGGGCTATGACACATGGTCGAGAAAATTCGATTAGTGAGTCATTTTGGGGTCACTACGGGTCAAGCTAATTTTGTCTAAAAAATGGTTGTAACGATCTTGACGAAATTTTGTTTCCTACCTTTTTGGGGTACGAGAAGACCATTGTGCTAGGTCAAATGTTTGAGGAAAGTCAAAAAAGGGTCATTTTAGGGTCACTACGGGTCAATGCATTTCAATGTGAATGCATTAAGGTTGAAACAATTATTAGGTTTTTTAACACTTGTTAGTAAAAGAAATCACAAAGTTTACAACATTTCGCCAAATATCTCCAAATTTGGCGAAATGTTGGCGACATTGGCGAGACTTGGTGGGAAAATCGACTTTCAAAATTAGCGATATCAAAAAGCATCCTTGGCGCCAAATGAAAGAATGTGCCATGTTAGTGCATTGGCTTTTAGAATCTGACGGAATTTTCTGGAAATTCCCAATAGGAGCCGAGGTACATGATTCAACCAATCAGCGTCCATATAACGTACTCGAAAACAGAATTCAACCAATCAGGATGCATAGAACTGATTATTATATTTTGTACAGAGAATTTATTGTTATATTGAGTTGACACAAAGCTAATTTTAACCGAGCATTGCTCAGTCTTCCTCGCTGGTATATATATATATATAAATATATATATATATATATATATATGTATATAAATGTTGAGATTTTCTCCTGTCCCATAAGGTCTATCCACAAAGTATATTAAGATCCATAGGTATCTAGGGTTGGCATAGCCCAAGCTTTTATTGTGAAAAACTTCAAAATAAGCTGTATTTGACATTTTATTAGTTCGTTACTTTTAATATAACTTCCATAAGTTAATAGTACATACTGTCATAACTGTTTTCACAAAGCCCAAGCTTTTATTGTGAAAATTCTTCAAAATAAGCTATATTTCACATTTTAGTAATCTGTTACATTTGTTGCCATACACAGTTGCCATACGTAAGTAGTACACATTGCCATAATAGATTTGACAAAGTCCAAACGTCTATTGTGAAAAAACTTCAAGATAAGCTGCATCTGACATTTTATTAGTTCGATGCTTTTATCCTAACTGCCATAAGTTAGTAGTACATACTGCCATAATTGTTTTGTCAAAGTTCAAGCTTTTATTCTGCAAAAACTTCAAAATAAGCTGTATGTCACATTTTATATTGTTTGTTAGTTTTATCGTAACTGACGTAAGTTAGTAGTACAAACTTCTATTGGTTTGAGGAAGTTCAATGTTTTGTTGTGAAAATACTTCAAAATATGCTGTATCTCACATTTTATTAGTTTGTTACGATTGTCGTAATTGCCATAAGTTTGTAGTACATACTATCATAGTAGTTTTGGCAAAGTACAAAATTTTGTTGTGAAAAAAATTCAAAATAAGCTATTTCTTGCATTGCATTTGTTTGATACACTTGTCATAACTGCCATAAGTTAGTAGTACATACCGCTGTCCTAATTATTTTGACATAGTCCAAAATACAGCAAAATAAGCTATTTTTTATTTTATTAGTTTATTGCGACTGTCGTAATTGCCATAATTTAATAATACATGCTGCTATAATAATTTTGCCAAAGTTTGTTTCTGGACAATTTATTAGTTTGATACGTTTGTCATAAGTGCCATAAGTTAGTAGGACATACCTCTAAATTGTTTTGTCAGAGTCCAGACGTTTATTGTGAAAGTACGTCAAAATAAGCTGTTTGTAAAATTTCTGTAAAATAAGCTGTATGTCACATTTTATATTGTTTGTTAGTTTTATCGTAACTGACGTAAGTTAGTAGTACAAACTTCTATTGGTTTGAGGAAGTTCAATATTTTGTTGTGAAAATACTTCAAAATATGCTGTATCTCACATTTTATTAGTTTGTTACGATTGTCGTAATTGCCATAAGTTTGTAGTACATACTATCATAGTAGTTTTGGCAAAGTACAAAATTTTGTTGTGAAAAAAATTCAAAATAAGCTATTTCTTGCATTGCATTTGTTTGATACACTTGTCATAACTGCCATAAGTTAGTAGTACATACCGCTGTCCTAATTGTTTTGACATAGTCCAAAATACAGCAAAATAAGCTATTTTTTATTTTATTAGTTTATTGCGACTGTCGTAATTGCCATAATTTAACAATACATGCTGCTATAATAATTTTGGCAAAGTTTGTTTCTGGACAATTTATTAGTTTGATACGTTTGTCATAAGTGCCATAAGTTAGTAGGACATACCTCTAAATTGTTTTGTCAGAGTCCAGACGTTTATTGTGAAAGTACGTCAAAATAAGCTGTTTGTAATATTTCAAAAGTTTGTTATGATTGTCATAACCGCCGTAAGTTAGTAGTAAATGCTGCCAATAGATTTTGAAAAGTAGAAAATTGCATTGTGAATACAATTGAAAGTAATCGGTATCTAACAAATGTTTTTAGTTTGTTACATTTGTTATAACTGCCTTAAATCAGTATTATATACTGCCATAGTCGTTTTAACAAAGCTCAAAATTTTATGGGAAAAATACTCCAAAATAAGCTGTTTGTTACATTTTATTAGTTATGATTATTATAGCTGCCATAAGATAGAAGTACACACTGCCATAATAGTTTTGGCAAAGTACAAAATTTTATTGGAAGAGACTTAAAAAAAGTCCTTCCGGCCTGTACCGGGAGGAAAAGGTAGCTTTCCTATATCTTCGTTTTAAAATTTTAGCTAATGTTACACGAAAACAGCAAGTTAAAATGCAAAGAAATGTTTACAAAAGATTCGTTAATACTGAATTTGAATAAGAAATTCGCCAAATTATTGAGCAATAACCAAAATTGGCTTCATTTATGAAGACTTATTTTGGTCGCCAAATGTCGCCAATTTTGGCGAGAATTTGGCGCTAACGGATATGAATATATAGCTTTATGCGTATGATTGGGAAAATTATTAAAACAATGAAAGAAAATAATTTGCGAGTAATCGCGTTAATGTGCTGTTTTGTTTCAAAATGTCAGCCACCCTAGAATTTCAAACTGCGCTATCTCAGCCATTTTTTAAGATAGAGGTAAACCAAAAAATGCTTTGGAATCCTCGTATCAAGGCCTAACACGTAATTAAAAAATAAATTTGAATTTTTAACTTTTTTGTATATTTATTTTAGTTTTAAATTTTTAAATGGCCGCCATCTTGAAACAAAATGGCGGACCAAGCTGGCCAACGAACTCGGTCGAGACATTGGTGAGCTTAATAAACACAATTAGTTTCATCAAAATTGATTTATAAATACGAGCGTTATCGTATGACATAGGTCAGATACATACATACATATATATATATATATATATATATATATGTATGTATATGGATATATCTATATATATAAATCAACATTTGAACGGAGGGTGGTTTTGGTGTCTGGGGGTCATGATCGGTGAAAATATATCGACATTTTCCGGAACTGCTTTCCTCCGAACGGCTGCAATAGGTAGCTTTATACTTTTTTGTATTGAAAGCTACCTAATAAGCTGTATCTCACATTTCATTAGTTTATTACGTTTGTTATAAGTCCAAAAGTTAGTAGTTATAGTGCCATAATATTTTCGGTAATATTCAAAGTTTTATTCTCAAAACACCTCCAAACAACCTATATTAAAAAAAAAATTAGTTTGTTACGCTTGTGATAACTCCCACATATAGTCGAAACCTGTTATAATGAAAATCTACTTCAACCTCAGAGCTCCGTTTAGAACTTTTTCTTTTGTACATTTTTTACTGTAGCTTTCTATAAAGCAACTAGCAGCAGTGTCAGCACTGTCATGTTGATTGACGTTTGATATTTTTATGACTAAATTTTTTAATTGCTAATTTTAATTTCTGATGACTTTAGAAGTAAAGTATATTTTACCAATTCTCCGTTTAAGTCAAAATTGAAAGAGGTGTTATTTTTTGAGTATTTTTCTCAAAAGCAACATGAAAATCATATAAAGAATTTATTTCAAGCTTGAAGAAAACTTTCTCCGTAAACGTGTGTTGTGATACACTTCCCTTTACCATGAATTGATTTGAGGAGGTCCTAAATATTTCTCCGCTCGCAATAGCGAAAATTACTGACACATTCGCATAAACGTTTTTAACAGTAAAAGCATGAAATTAACAGGCTATTGAAATTATTTGGAAGAGAAGCACGATTTTCATTTTTCAATAAATGTATTGCATCTTTAGTTATAAATGCTGTCCATTTAGGATATTTCTCCGGCTTTCGGGATCGGAAATTTTTATCAAAATTCCAACTTTGGCAGCTTTTTTAACAGAAGAAATATCCTTTGCCTTCATTTATCAAAATGATTTCATAAACGATTTCATAAAAACATAACAACACCTGCCAATTTTGTACATTCACTAATAACAATGTATTCCAGAATGTTTCAGAAAATAGTCAGATTGAATTTGAGAATAGTCTTAAGATACATGTACTTCGTAATGATCGTTTTGAAAATGCACTATTTCGGAACACGTAAAAATTATTTTAGAGAAGATTATGATACAATTTGAAAATATCCTGAAATTGTTTACACGTAATATTGGTTATTGAATAAATAATGGTAAAAGTAGTTTAAAAAACACCCTTTTTAAGTATTCATTGTTCATCTAAAAAACCATGTCGCATTTCATGACTGCAATTCATGTAGCTACAAAACCTTTCCGTTAATCGTAATTTAGCGTAGGACCCGATTATTGAAAATTCACCGATTTGATTTAAGTTTGATAGAACTTAAATAAAAGAAAGCGTGAATTTTCGCGTAATGAATTTTCGCGCAAACAAGTTAATTTAAATAAAACAAAAATATAATATTTGCTCTGTTTCTTTTTTAAGGTATAGGAACATGAATCTAAAAAAAAAAAACATGATTTAAACTATCTATTTAGAATTTCTACACTGTTTTCTCAATGTATAATCATAATTCAATTAAAACTAAACTATTTATAGACAAAAGAGTTTTTGTTTTTAAATTATTACACTCATTATTCTTTATTTAAATTTTCTACTTTTTAATGTTTCAAATATTTCGTTGTTGCAATTTCACAACCAGGTGGCATTTTTTGGTGATGGTGGTTGGTGCATAATGAACGTCATTGGTTTTGTAACGCGTAAACAATTGTAACCATAAAGATTATTTCGCGATTTATCACATGCGGCCGGCTAAGGTTAAAATTAATTTATTAATTTATGATTAAGATCTAAAATATAAAAATTTTATTTTGTCATCGAAAACGAATAGTTAGACATAATAATTATAACTTTAACATATCAGGAAGTAAGTGAAAAATGGATTACATAATTATTCCATCTTTAAATGAAAAAAAAAAGTTAGGTTAAATTAAAGAGCAGAAAAAAGAAACAAAAGCGAGATCCGATCTGTAAAATTTTTGGTGAAGTAGTATTACGCCTGCGAACTGTCAAATAGAGCTATTGACAAACTGATATAATATACATTTATGCGAATACAGGTGGTGGATGTATCCTTTGCTCTCTGATACTCACCCCCCCTCCGCCCCCTTTCTAGAAACATGCTTTACATCGTAGGAAACTTGACTATATTAGTTTTTATTAATCCAAAAAATTCCTTTCACATTACATGAAGGCTTGAGCTTTTCTAAAAATTTTTACCTTTGCTACCACTAATATAAAACCTTAATATTTGTCATAGATTTCTATTGCGGATATTAAAGAAATATACCCTGAAAACTATTGATTTAATTTAGTGGTGCCAAAAATAGTAAAATATGCGAACCTTGACTACATTATTTCTGTTTGAGGTTTTTATGATTCACTTGCCAGATATGTATACGAAAGAACTTATTTAAATAGTAGGGAGTTTAGTCTCTTTACGTGAAGAAATAAAATCCACTGGATATGAAGTTGTATTAACACAACACCATAAAATATTTTATTTTCATGGATGAAAAGCCATCCACTCTTTTGAGAATGACGTCATTTTCCACATTGGAATCATTCCTCGCTTGTTCCACACCAACAATTAACGCCTCGTTTATCGCAGTGGCTTTAAATTTTTTGGATTTTATCTAATACTTATTATGATTATGTGGAAATAAAGAAATTTTGAGAAATGTTTTATTAGATAATGAATTTCATCGTGACTCCAGGGAATACTTGAAACATTAACGACAACATTCTGTTTGACAGTCGGAAAGTTGTTAGGAAATTGTGGTCTGGTAAGTTTGTCGTACCTTAAATTTTTGTTCTTTGGAGAAATGACGACTATTTAGTTAAAGTAAAATTAATCTACATAAAATCCTTTGATGTTGAGTGGTTTTTTTTTTATGGAATCATTGATTTAATTAACAATGGACTCGTTAAACGTACCCATTCCTGCGTCAACTCTGTTCTTAATAGAAATTTTATTACACTACATTAATTTCCCAAAATATATCATCAAATTTATCAAATCCTGATGAAAATCGATTTTAAAGATATCTATACTTCTATTAATAAAATTAAACTTACATAAAAATCTCAAATATTCAATGAACAAGTTTCCTTAGTGGGGGATTTATAAAATATCCTGTGAATGTGATCTAATGTATGTAAGCCAAATGAAACGTCTTCTAAATGGCCCTCTTCATGGGAAAGAATTAAAATTGCGTTAAAATTGGAAACAGGGTTCGTACGGATCAGGGAATTTTCCAGGTGTTATACCAGTATTTTTTTTTATTGAAAAAGAAATCTAGGTTAAACTTATGAAACTTCGCCGTCTTTTAAGAAGAGATTTTCTGTAAGAAAATACTGGTACCGAAGAATTTCCTGGTCGCAAAATTCCAGGAGGCGTACGAACCCTGGGAAATATTAAGTGTTCTTCTGTTGCTAACCATTGTCGGTCTAGTAATCACAGTTTCAATCTTTCCGAAGGTTCAATAATACAAAGAAAGGTTCAGCAATACAAGATCGTGACTTTAGAAAAGCTTTTCACATCTCGAAAAATTCAAATATTTTATTAAATGATTTTTCAGGTACTCCCATAGTCCCAGATTCTAACAAGTTTCGTTATCAGTTCTTTAACTAACGCATTCCCACACTCTGTTTTGCTTTCAAGTGTATTCTATCTCCTTCTGAATGAGCTATGCGCTGTCTACTCATTGGTCTTACATATCTTCGCTGTTTCATCACTCTTCGTCATTTCTCTTTTTGACTTATGCTACCTTGCTCGCTACTTCGTTCATATTCCCATGCATTTGTTTTTAATGTTTTTTAACCTTAAACTGAAAATTAAGATTTAAAATTTTCAGTAGAGCTGTCCGCTGCCTGCTTTTAAAACTTTCTTATGGTTTTATCACGTTGCCTATTAGTGTTTTAGTATATTGGTACTCAGTAGCACATATTTAGTTTAATATTATACTTCATTTTTTGTAATTAATGTCCCAAGAATAAAATGGAAATTGTGCTATCGAAACTGAGAAACAGAACTAAATTTTGAATTTTGTAATTCAAAAACCCCCAAATGTAAAAATGAAAGTTTTTTTAGCGTGAAATCATTTGACTAATACAGTTAAGGAAAATACTTTTTGTACGTATTAATTTTTAACTGTCATTACAATCCATCTAAAATGACAGATTTTTATCATGAGCCGTTCAATAATAATGTACAATAAATACATTCAAAAGTTCAAAAATTTTTAAAATATATTTTTATATATATTTTCAGGTGTGAATAATTTTTGAAAATTGTTTCATTTTATTGTTTTCTTTTCTTTTTGAAAAGCTTCTACAGATATACACAATTAAACTTGGATATCTGGAATTGAATGCAGAAAAAGAACTACTGAAAATGAAGAAATAAAACGAACGTAACTTACGGTAAGTCACCTCGCCAGTATAAGCTCTGAGGAACTCTGATGCTCAAAGTATTAAAAGAGACTGGCCTAGGCGAGCTTGATGCCGCCCTGATCCGAGCTACTGGCAAGAGAGAGCAGCACCACCTGCGCATCACTCTCCCTGCACCCAAGACAGCATAGACGAAGTGGTCGCTACAACAGTAGAGCCACCGTACCTAAGAAAACTGCCGCATGACACTTGGAGAGGCATCAGAGTCCCCCAGAAGCTTCGGGTAACCGGACACCCAAAGAAACGCTGGGTCCTAGGCCTTATGCTAGGCATCCCAGATGCCTACTTACTTTACTAACGAATCCGAACTTGACAATCAACAGAGATAGTCAGAATCCTTTCTGCTATTGCACCAAAAAAATAAAGAGATATAATAAAACTTAATTGAAATATTAAAATAAAAATTGATAGAAATGAGATGAAATATTATTAAATGTGCTACACGGAAAACACATTGTAATAAAAAAATAACTATTTTTTCAGAATATAATGGCTGAAAAGATTATTATAAAGCAATTTATTACTATGGATGCAATATTTGTTTCAAGTGTTTTTAAAAAGCAAATGTTCTTAAACTTTAGAGCTATCGAGGTGTTGGAAAAGAAATATTAATGTACTATCAAATGCAATAATACTTTTTTGATTGAAATCTAAAATTCAAGGCACAACTGCAGCCTAAAAAAGCTACTTTTGAGTTTAATACACACACACACACACACACACACACACATATATATATATATATATATATATATATATATATACATGTCAAAATTTAAGGATTAAAACTGATATATTGCAGTGGAAGCTCCATTTTTATCTAAAATGGCTTTCTAGATGATGGATATTAATTTGTGATTCTCAGCCGAGAGTGGTTCCACGCTATGGGTTTAAAATGCAGTTGTCTTATTCATAGCAGATGTCGTTGTGAGTAGACAGAATAGAAACTGTAGCAATCATCAAAAAGCTTTTATTTGCAGCTTAATAGGCTAAGCGGAGATCTCTTTCACAATTTTTCCTCGTTTCAGATCTTAAGACAGATATTAAAAGCTGTTAGGATTAATCAGCTTTACTAATCCATAAAGAAGTAGAATCCATGAAAAAATTTGGTCTCTAATTGACCAATACCGGGTACATTTTCGAATTTATTAGGAGCTTAGACCTCCAAACACACTCTTCGGGCCTCACTTTTCGACTGACTTTCGGAAGCACGTACCGCGATACATCGTTTCGAGAAGAATATGAATACAGAGATCACATGATGGGCGATGTTCCAATGGAGGACTGGGATTTTTTAACGGGAACAATCAGAATTTTAGGGCGAAACGGCTTCCGGTCCAAAAGCGCGCCAAAGAAGCTTCGAGATCTTTCTATCATGTTCTCTATACTCGCTGTGAACCGGATGAGTTTTAAGATAACTGATTATTGTTAATTACTGAATCGAGGCTATGGAATAATTTTTACGTTTACGAAAAGGAGATAAAAAGAATAAATAAGAATAAGATAACGAATAAAAATAAGCAAATGGTTTATTAATTTTGGATCAAAGCCAGAATGGAATTAAAATAAAATGTTTTACATTTTAAAATAAGAAAAAAGATTTTATGATTTTGGGAGGAACATTTAATATCGGAAATTATTAAAATAAATACAGATATCCCATCTTGTGCTGCGTTTATAGCCTTTACAATATGTTATTGTGAGAAAGTGCCAGGATGAGTATCATTCCAAGCTGTTCAGTTGGTAGAACGTCAGTGCGCTATACTGATGACCCGGGTTCGAGTCCCGGCTTGGCTACTTTTTCACTATGTTGGCTATACGTCTTTTAAGCAATTAATGTTTAAAATACAGACTTTTTAGGAATTTAGAAATATAAAAAGGAAAGGTGTATAGTAATATACAAATTTTTTTGGGCGTCTCTGTAAAATTAAATGTTTATGATACGATGACTTTTTATAGCCATACTTCCACTGTATATTTTAAAACACATGAAAGTGTCGTAGAAATGAAATTGTACGTAAAATTTTGCATGTTTGTATCTCTGAATACGAAGAGCAGCTTTGTGAAATATGGTTTAATGTTTCCAAATTCTCAGTGAATTGAAATAAAAATTAGAGATGAAATGTTATTCACTAACCTTTAAAATATTAACAGCTGCTTAAAGAAATCTGAATTATGCGTGTATAGTATTTACAATTATTATTATTACTATTAATTTATTTGAAATCGTACTTTCAATACATAACTGACGTCTGCACTGCTATATACTGCGAAGATTGAAGGTAAATAAATAAATTTCGGCCAACCAGTTTTATAGTTTTTTGCTGATTACATCTTAACTTTTAATGTTACGCGTAATCTGATTTCAGACGCACATATTTAAATTTATACTAACTAAATAATCAATACATGTGCGCATTTCATTTGATAAAATTAGTTTTTCGACTCTTTAGCTTACAGGCTATGAATGCCTGAGAGCCAAATGTGCCCTCAGGTTCTATATGTACGTACGTATGCATGTACGTAACGCAAGAACTCTTGATATAAACATCCGATTTGCTTCAAATTTTGTATATAGGTTCATTTTTATAAGGTGCTTCCCTAATTAGTTTTGGGGGTTTATTGGTTAAGTATAAAGGGGTGGACCGAGGGATAATACTCCAATTAATTTAAATGGGTTTTTCATGCAGAATTACCCGATTTACTTCAAATTTTGTATATAGGTTCATTGCGATAAGGCGCTTCCCTGATTAAATTTGGGGGTTCATTGGTTCAGTATAAAGGGGGGAATGGGCGGATAATCCCCCTTAATTTATTGTCGATTTCTTTTTTTTTTCGAGGGGCATTATTCTTTTAAATAATAATATAATATGCAATTAGTGTGACTAGCCTGTGAGCTCAATGCCATCAGTTTAACTGGGCATTTTTCTTTTTTTTTTTTAATGATTTTAGTCTTTGTGAAAAATAATTATGTTTATCACAAAGTCTTTCTCATACAGTTGTTCGGCTGCTGAGTCAACTTATATACTGATAAGCATATTCCTATCTTTTAATTTACAAGATCAATAGCGCAAGGCTAACATTGCTTCACGAAAATATCCTATTACGAGAAGAGTATTCTTGTAACTCAGTTATTTATGACATTACTGATTTCATATTTTTGTATTTATGGATCCCAGAAAGCTGGAATCTTCTTTTATGGGAGATACATAGAACCCAGCTGTGTTCATCCATCTTAATAAGAAAATCAAAAGTCACCTGCGGGCGAATAAATGTCAAGATGGGTTTTACTCTCCATTAGTTAACTATGATGCTGCTACAATATGCCTATAAATATGACTCAGTGCAATCTGTTACAAAATACGATGATTTTATTTAACAAGTAAAATAATACATTATTGTTTAAAAAATATTAAACTAATCCATAAGTGATAGATTGAAAAATGTGTTTTAAGTTTCATGAAATCGTATTAATAATATAAAGGAATTAAATTAAAAAGGGACAACTAGGAATAAAATGCGGACATTGTGGGATAACGAATAAAATACTGTCATTTAAAAGGAAAAAAGACATTTTTATTTTATAAATAATAAATAAAATTATGTTTTATATAAGGATTATTACTTGATTACAATTGTGAGCAGTGTTGAATTCAGACTTTTTTCAAAAGGAAAATTTTCAGTTCGGGTGTGGATATTACGAAGTTCCCGAGAAAAAAAAAGGGGGGGGCGAAGTTGGCAGCTTTAATCCAAACAAGAAATTTCAAATTTTCTGAAGGGGATATTTTAATGTTCTTATACGAAATGTCCTCCTTCTAGTCCATACCAAGGCTCCTACAATTCCTAATACTATAGTAGCCCACGTCCATACACTTTCGTCATTGATTGCGAATGTCACGTTTGTTTTCGCGCAGCCAGTAAAAAATTTTAACTTTCCAATATATTTTCTCTAATTTGATCTTGTTCATACGTGAAAGTATATTCGAAACCATAATGTGATTAAATAAGAAAATTTAAGCTCATTACAATATTGATTTTCAGAAGAGATAATCTATTATTCAAATTGGAATACATATTCTTATCTATTGTAATGTGAGCATCCTCTTTAATAAAAAGCTACGCGTTGCTGACGACAGGCCTTTTTCGCTAATCGTTGCTACAGACTAATCTCGGAAAATGAAACATTTGAAGTTACTGAAAAAGTTAATAGCTCAAAAAGTATTTGTCAGAAAAGACAAATACTTTTGTTAGACAAACTGCGTTAGAAAGGTAAAACATTGTATTTTTCTTGATGCAAATTTCAAATCTAATGATTAGGACATTTTTTAAAATATTGAATCTCAAAAATTACCAAATTTCACAATGGAGTACCATAGCGAAATCTTCACGCGTAAACAGATAATGATAACAGCAATGTGTCCTGACGTGTATACTGGCTATAGCACGAGTCACAAATTATAGTAGCCTTATTATTCTGTAAAATGTAAAAGTTAATTATGATGTCACGAGTGCATGCTTTTTATTTAATTCTCAACAAATAGCATATTTTAGTCAACCTCAGTGAGGCATATCGATTTCATTTTATTTGAAATATTGTAACTTCATTAAAATCCAACGGAAATGATTTTTCCCCATAGACACCATAATGTAAACACCGTAGCCACCATAATGTAACACAATATTCATTTTTTTAAAAGCTGACCTATTCCATAATAGAGTCTACAGAGAATTGGCCTAATTTGGTACGAAGTTTTTTTTGGATACCTTTTGGTACTTTTCCGTTATACAACATCATGGCAAAATGTAATGTTAATGCGCCATTTATTTCAACCCTGAATGTGCAAATAATTTTTATTTCAAACCGTACCAAGCACTATGACTCGCTATTTATTCAACGCGAATATCTTCTTTTGAAAATTATTATTTAATCGTAAGCATGTAAAACATTTTAATTTACTATTTTTTGAATAGTAAATACTTTTTATTAAGTTATAACTTACATATTTCCCTGATTCAAACAGAAATGTTTACTAACCTTGCGGAATGGATTTTGACGGAATTTGCACTGTTAGTTATATAATTTATCAAAGATGGTTTTTGTATCTCGCATATTGTTCTATTTTGCTTAGATATAGAACTATGGGGGAAAGTTTTATAATCAGATGAACCGGATTATGAAAGCTTAGCCTTTTAAAAATATTCTGCCGAATGGATTTGACGGAACCTTCACTGTTAGTTAAATGAATTTCCAAGGATGGTTATAGTATCTAGCATATATTTTTATCGTTCTTTACCAAATCCTACTGTAATTGATCAACGAAAAGAGTTTGACCTTAACAGCGCAAATTTTACCTGACACATTAAAAATGTAATAACGCAATTACGCTCGTATCGTTTTCAGAAATGCAAAAGGAAATTTCACGTAAAGGTCCATAAAAGTTCAAATTCAAGGTCAATATTTCGTTTGATTAAAGGTGCGTTACGAGAAATTGATCTGCGTAGCGGGTTAGTTCTGAAATAAATAATAAAATATTTAACTGCAGCTGCAGTAGTAAAACTACATTTGAAAAATATATCACTTTGATTCCTAGTTAAGTCCCTATAGAAAATAAAGAATGAAAACAAACAAAATATATGTTCCAATGAAAAAAATTATAAAAATAATATAGGACAAAAATATATAGAATTTAGCAGCTTTCAAAAATATAACATTCACTTCCTACTACATAAAATTGTTTCTCCAATTTCCCATGTCTGCGTTCCGAATAAAAAACGCAATTAAGTCTCTGAAATTTTGATTTATTTCTATAAAACTGCATACTCAATTTTGTAAACCTCACTTTTACGTTTTTCTTTCGTTATAAAAAATGTTATTGCAAGAATTATATACAATTAGTTTTATGTTGCAGACAAAGACAATTTAAAAAGATAATGCATATATATATGTTATATAAAAATTTTACTTCGCGATAATCCTTTAAATTATTCCTACATATTCATTATTCCCCTATTTCTTAATAATATCTATTATTTATTTCTATTTAATTTCCCTTTAAATTCAAAGCGCGTAAATTAATAATTATCTTCTTCAAAATCTTAATCTAAAGCTTTAAGTCAATTCATAAACTTTTATCAACTATTATATCCAATCTATAATATTCTGAGAGAAGCTAGTTTTTCATTTCGAATATTTTAAAAAGCCATTTTGTTATTTTATTCCACGGATCTGCCTTTCCGCGTATTTTTGTCGCTAGGCTTTTTACTTCGAAAAATCTCTGTTACCATGTAAGGGATTCTTTCTCCTTAAAACCCTCCCTCTCGCATCATTGGCTTAGCTGCCCGGCTCTTCTAGAGCGCCTTTCACCGATTGGTTTGTTTCTATACAACGTCTATTCTGTGGCCCTCCACGCGTCTGACAAAAAGCGGTTGCAATGACTTCGGAACTCAGAATTTTGTCTTGTTTCAAGTGCTTAACAATCTGTTATCTGGTGTTTATAAATCTTTTAGTATTCTAAATTAGCTTTTTAAGATCTAACAGCATGAAGTAGTGATTCATACTCAAGCCTGAGGATTTTACGAACATCTTCATAATGTGGAATTTGTTTTACATTTTACATGTTGGATAAATAAACGCATTAAAACGACAAGTGATTTGTTTTTTTTAGGAAAAATCTCCGGATTTTTCAATTCATTACTACATTTACGTTCTGATTGTCTGAATTAAGAAATACGACTGCAAATAACCACCTTGTGTTCGCAATGAGAATTATCCTATAACAGCTATTACCAACAGATTCACGCCAAGTGACTGGATTTGTCACCTGCAAAATATCACCATCGTTCACAAGATGCCAGTTTTCCATGAATTAATGTATCCATACAAAACCTTTCTGAAAATGTTAATGAAATAAGATGTGTTATTGAAAAGATTATATACAATTAATTTTATGTTGCAGACAGACAATTGAAAAATATAATACATATACAGGGTGTTTAAAAAAAACGTGGACAAAATGACATGGTAGATCAGTCATACTATAAGGATCAAAAATCACATAGGAACAGAGGGTCGCAACTGCAATCCGGAGCCGCTAAAGGGCGTCTAAAATAATCCATAACAGAAAGAGAAGAAACAAAACCATTACAGATCATTTTATTGATAATTACTCACTCACATGCGACTAATGCAAGCCAAATGTTGAGCTTACAACAAATGCTCAAAGTTTTTGCCAGATGCATCGATACACGCCTGGCATCTATGTTGCATGAAACGGCGCACCTTCTCAAAGATACCAGGTGTATCTCGAACACATACTGCTGCCAAAACGATTCTTCCTACCAAGTCGTCCGGCTTTGCAACAGGTGTTTCATACACAAGTCTTTTTTAAAAAATCCCCCACAAGAAAAAATTCAAGTGAGACAGTCCTGGTGATCGTGGTGGCCATACGATTCGTCTACCGCGACCAATCCAACCGCCAGGAGTAGTAGCCTGCAGATGTACTCTGATGTCTGTGCTGAAATGCGCAGAAGCTCCGTCATGTTGAAATCGAATGCGTAGACGAATAGGCATCGGAACATCATTGAGAATTTCTGGCAGAAACTTTTGCAAGAGTGTTAGATAAATGGCTCTGTTAAGTCTTTCTGGGAGAATGTACGGAGCAAGTAAACAGTCTCCTACAAAGCCTGCCCACACGTTAACGGAATATTTTTGTTGTGCGCCGTGCGGACGTGTAGCATGCGGGTTTTCATCCGCCCACGTATGCAGGCTGTGAAAGTTCATCACACCCTCTAATGAGAACGAAGCCTCATCCGTGAAGAGAACACTTGCGGCGAAGTGTCGGTCTTCAACAGTTTCTTGCAAAAACCACAGCGCAAAATCCATACGATTGTTGTAGTCTCTCGGTTCCAGTGCCTGGACGCGTTGTAAATCATAAGGATGTAGTCCTTCGTCGTGTAAAATGCGCCAGACGTTAGCTTGGGGGATATGGGTCACTCGGGATACAACTCGTGTACTTGTTGAAAGATTACTCTAGAGTTCTTGGACAACTCTTTATTCAGCATTAACTGTCCAAGGTATTCGTTCGCGACCACCATCCGGCTTGTGCACGTCAAACGAGCCGGTTTCACACAATCGTCGATACAGAGTGGCAAAGAATGAGCGGCTAGGCACCTTTCTTCCAGGATATTTCTCTATAGTTGGCCATGCCGTAAATTAATTGCATGTCAGCAATTTCGCGGTACGTGTAACAAGCTATGTTACTCCCAACGCATCTCCGCTTACTCAGCTCGTGTTTGTATCGCAGCGCCCTCTCGTGGCTCTAGCGCCCTCTACAGGCGTTTGTGCTCTATGCGATTTTTGATCCTTATTGCATGACTGATCTACCATGTCATTTTGTTCACGTTTTTTTAATCACCCTGTTTATATATATATATATATATATATATATATATATATATATATATATATATATATATATATATATATACATATATATATATATATATATTAGACTAAATATTTTTTTTTTACACTGAAGTTAAAAAAGTAAATCGTTTTGTACATGCTCCATATAATTACACTGCAAAAAAAGACAAATGTTTCTTAATCTACGAAAATGTAATATAACCACTAATGAAAATATATATTAACCTTTTACCCATGATTCTGAAAAAGTTCTTAAAATTTAAAAATCTCAGAAACCAATATACTGTAGAGATTTAATGAAGCATTTAAAAAATAATATTTATTTTGCTGTCACTAATTTTCGGGAATATTTCCTATTAGTTTTTATAGTGTGTTAATCAGTTTTCGCCATTAAGAATATCGGTTTTTTGGATGTTATCAGTTTTCAATTCAGCTGCTTAATGTAATTTATAAATGGAAGAATAAAAAAATAATATTAATTTATATGTTAATATTAATGTTGTTAATCTACCACCTGTGTCTATAAAAGATGTTAGTTGAGCATGAAAATGTGTAAATGAGAACTGATGACATCCGAAAAATCTATATACCGAGTTCATAAAAATGATTAATATATTAAACTTATTTACTCGGAAACATTTACGAAAGTCAGTGCCAGCAATAGAAACTTTGAATTTATAAATGTTTCTTTAAATCTCGAAAATATATTGGTTTCTGAAGTTTCTAAGTATAAAGAACGCTTTTTGGAATCTCGAGTGATTCGGAAGAGGTTAATATATATTTTTATTCGTGATTAAATTATTTTTCACACATTTGTTTAATGTTTACAATGAATTGATTCGATAAATAATTTTGAAAACACGTTAAATGTGTGAGAAAAATTAATTAACTATAATGGTAGAAATACTCAAGTTTTTTTAATAGGATAGATGAAACTTTGCACTTGTCATTTTAGTTATGTCAGTCTTTTAAACAATATAAGTTAATAAAATAGAGATAACCGAAAGCATTTTATTGTATTCAAAGATATATAGTGTAAGTGTTCCCAAGAATACTTTATGCTGAAAATTTGTTCTGACAAATATTACATATTCTAAATTTATATAAAGTAAATGATTTAAAAATCTTTAATAACTTGAAACCCTTTAGGGTATAATTTCACAAAAATCTTTTGTATTAGAATAGAAACTTATCTAAATATACACAAAAGTTTATATTTTTTTAAACTGGAAATTAACGAAAATTTTAAAACGGAAAATTAATTTTCTTGACTGATTCGTGTTTTTTTTTTCCATTGAACAACATATTTTCCTGTTAAAAAAAACTAAAACTTTAAAAATAAATAACATTTTATGCAACAATACAATACATCATACCTGTATGACTTCATTTGCAGCCATAACTAACCATAAAAAGATTTTTTTTTAATAAAAAACACAGCAGACATTTATCAAATAACATAGCAATATTAAACAGTACTTACCTAATAATATCATTATATTATTTATTAAAACAACAGGGCAGGGATAAAACCCTAATTACAGCATTTTGAAATATATACTATGTTGCCAAAGGTGATCGGTCACTTGCGATTTTAGACTTTTGTTAACTATCTAGAAAAATACATGAGGAATTACCCTGAAACTGCAGGTGTGTAAACAGAATAGTATAGGTTTATATTTCCGCGAAGATTTTTTCACGAAACCCCATAGGGGACTGTCAACAAATTGAAAAAGAACGAATATCTTTTGGATAACCCTGTAAAAACTAATGTAGCAAAGGCGTTCAAGCTCGAGATTATCAAGCTATGATTTTGAGACTTTCACAAACGTTGCTCTATATACTTAGCTAATACATTATGAATATTATATTTCGATTGCATTCGCGCATGCGCAGTGAACCATTTTTTAATAAACCTGCTCATTTTTCATTCAATTTTTATTATTTTTAAATTCTAATTGCAGAGAATTGTGTACAATGTTGTTTGTCATATTTTCTGAAAAGAACTTTTTTAGGTGCGTTCGTAATTATATAAATACGTAGCACCTATTGTCGTCGCTTGGTCCGTCCGTCTGTCCGTCCGTCTGTCCGTCCGTCTGTCTGTCTGTCCGTCCGTCCGCATATAACAACGCAAAAACTACCCAACCGAATGGTTTGCAATTTAAGATATATTATCTTTGCAGAATTTTGTCGAGACATTTCAAATTTTATTAAAATCAAATCAAAACTTTAGGAAATATTAATAAAATATTTATTAAGAAATTATTTTTTTTTAAGAAATCGGTGCTTTTTTGTTAGAGGAGCTTCCGAGGTTGAATCGTCAAGCGACCGAGATACTTATTTTATGACAGAAATTAATCTGCAGGCGATATAATTCATTTCACAGAATTAAAAATCATCAAGATCTGAATATTTATATAACTAGCTATAGTACGAACGCACCTCATTTGTCACCTTTGACGGACAATTTCCAACTTGTTTTATATTAAGAACTCTGCAAATTATAAGCAAAAAACTAGGCGAAATTTGAGACTGTTTTTATAAAAACCTTAATTTCTCTACGAATATACATGCTATCCTCATAAAAATGAACACAGTATATTACAATAAGCCACTTATTAATAATCTCGAGTTTGAACGCCTTTGCTACATTATGTTTTACAGGGTTATCCAAAAGATATTAGCTCCTTTTCAATTTTTTGACAGTCCCCTATGGGGTTTCGTGAAAAAATCTTCACGGAAATATATAACCTATACTATACTGTTTACACACCTGCAGTTTCAGGTTAATTCCTCATGTATTTTCCTAGATAGTTAACAAAACGTCTAAAATCGTGAGTGACCGGTCACCTTTGGCAATGTAGTGTATTTTACTTTTAAAATTATGATCGATTTCACTATTTGCCAACGACTGGGTCACTAAAGATACAATAGATAAAAATTTAAAAAAAATATTTTAACACTGCTATATATCTGCTTTGGTATCTAATCTAACATTACACTACTAAATGAGAATCTCCACATTTATTTGTTTTCGAGCTGTGCAAATGGAACTAATTATCAAATCTAAGCTTTATCAATGCTCAAGAGACGAATAAAATAGCTCTTTGCTAGCAATTTTGAAACGCACACTCTAGTTAACAGAAATTTATATATATCAAAACATTTTTTTTTAAAAGCATACAATTTTATTATATTTTCTGAAACATTACTAAATTTGCAATTTTTTTTTTCATATATCAAAAGATTTTTCAAAAAAGCATACAAATTTATTATATTTTCTGAAACATTACTAAATTTGCAATTTTTTTTTTCATATATCAAAAGATTTTTCAAAAAAACATACAATTTTATTATACTTTCTGAAACATTACTAAAGGTGCAATTTTTTTTCTGAATGGCAAAATATAAAGCAAAGTTTAATCTAAACTGCCACAGGCTTTTTTGAACTTGTTAATCAAACAAAACCTTTTTTTTTTGTATAAGTAAATCGGGAAATGGTGCAAACTTAAGCAAGAAAAATAGTATATAAATCGTGTTATGTTGCAGACTTAATCTAAAATGGTGTGATGTTTACAATAGCATTTCATCACATCGCATATCGTTATTTCGTTCACTCGGGCATATCGAGTATTTTTCAGTGTCTCCGAAGGAGACGAAAAAAAGTTCTACAAAATTTTCTACTCTTTTTAAGCAACTTAATGTACAGGATAATAAATATGTGTTAATATCTAATTGTAATTGTATTCCGAAAATTAAAATATAGGCATAAACAACTATTTTACAACAAATATTAAAAATTTAGTTGAAAGTTATAACCCTTGTGAATTTTTTCAATACCCTCGGTTATATCGCGCTTTTTTATCTACCAAGAAGAGCAATAAAACAGGACCTATTGCATTATAGTGAAGTGCTAATATATTAGTTGAATTTTTTACTATCCTTATAATAATGAAAATATGCAAAAGACTCGACATTTCAAGCTCTGTTCTTGTTTCGTTACCTTTCTTATTCGTAAGGGAGTAAAATATTTGTGAAAGTTTTCAACTTAACATTTTTGTTGTCTTTGCCTGTTTTGGGATGTCCTGAATGCGATTAGACAGGGTTTTTTTTTAATTATCTTTTTATTTATGTGGCGCTTGTTTACGTTACAGGCGTTTTGTGACTCTGTACCGCTAGATTACCCCATGTAATTTCATATTTAGTCAGACTTTGATGTAAATGAATGTACATTAAATTTTGCTTTATATCGCGTAACAGCTGGCGCTGATTTACTGTGTTTTCCTCGATTATCGTGCTACGGTATCTATGGAGTAGACTTCACGAAACTTAATATACGAGATGCTTATTATGAAAAAACTATCCTGATTTTTTTTTCACATTCATCCCTTCACAGAGGGCGCTGCATTGCTATGTTTTTTGCGATGAATATTATAGAGCTACATCTTATATTCTAATGGGTAGAAATGCATCAAATTTTATATTTGAGGTAGAAAAATATGTTGCTTGGTCTCATATTGGATTTAAATGCCGAGCAAGAGAAGCTATTGTTTTGTGTTGTGTTTTATTCACTGATTAACTATACAACGGCATGTTAAATTAAAAGGCATGTACTATACTTCATATTCATAAATATTATTATGTATAGGCGCTATTTAAATTAATTTATTCGAATGATATGCAACAAAATTTCCTTAAGACTACTCCAGATTAATTTTTATTTGTCAGTATGTTTTAGTAATATGTTTTTAAAACAAGTAGTAATCAAAGGGAAATAAATATAAAGATTCGGTCAATAAATATCATGTATTCTGAATTTTGTTTAAACATAATTTAAATATATGTTTGTTGATAAAAATGGAAAGCTTAGTTTTATATAAATAAAAAATAATATTTAAACTAGTATTTAAAAGAAGTGATTATGTTCTGCATTTCAATTATATATTTTTAATACCATAATGTTTAAAACTTCCGAACGTATTAAAGAATGTTTTACACTGTACTTCTATAAAAGCTTTCAAAATGCATTATCAAACAAGTCATTGACAAAAAGTTATTAAAGAAAAACATCCTTCGACTAAGTAACAATATTAAATAGCTTTCCTCTTTAAATAATGTATTTATATTATTTTTTAATCTTAAATTTAATTGATATGAAGCTAATTATTGCATATTCGAAAAATTTTGTTTTCAAAATTACGATTAATTTCATTATGTTTAAATGAATATGCTCATAAAAAGAAAGAATAGATATACATTCAACGAATTTATTTTAGCAGTCACCATGGAATTTTTCGCATCCTTGTAATTGCATTACTAAATGATAATCTTCAGATTCATTTGTTTTGAAGCTATGTAAATTGCACTAATTTTCAAATACAAGCTTTATCAATCCTCAAGTGATACCAGATTTAACGATTTAGAATTTTTCGCACTTTTTATAGATTATGTTATACGAATTATAAGCACAAAGCAATCAATTTCAAACTAAAGAAAAATAGTTTAATTGGATATTGCTGCGAAAGAAACCAAATCTGTATGTTAAAATTACAACATTTTATATTTTCAAAATCTTTATATAGCCTATGTTTTACGAGTTATAAAGACAAAGCAAACGGTACTTCACTGGTTAAAATAGGCTTCATTTGAAGTTATTGCAGAAAAAGTCTAATTTGAGTGTGCATAAATACATCATTTTGGATTATCTGAACCTTTTATAGAATAACTTACACGAGTTGTAAAGACAAAGCAAATAATATCTCACTACAGAAAATCATGTTCCTTAACAGGGTGGATTTTCGTTTTTTCCAGAATTCGTTAAATTTAGTGCATAGTTATGCATTTATGTGCATTTACATGAAATACAGGCAAAATAGGCAAATGCAAACGCAAGGACGCTATGGTATATATTCTGAACTCTAGTATTTAATATATATTTTATGCAGCAACTCTTTGACCATTTTTTGAAAAATATAACATTTAAACTATCGCTGATAACTAATTTTAGTTTAAACACATTTATTCAGAAAATTGTAAAATGTTATCTTACATGAGAATTAAATGAGCTTTTGCTGAGTGAAAACTAAATATGTTTTCTGTTTATTTTAGAGATTAACAAAGATTTCCTATTTTGTTATAGTTTACATTTGATTTTCTTAAACTTGCAAATGGAATTTATATATTTATCTCCTTACTTATTGTCTGCTTTTTACGACATTGTAAATATTCCTGACAGCTTGTTTTAGCGAGGTGAAAATTCTGTATTCAAGTTCTGTGATGCTATTTCCTGTTCTTTGTACTCTACAATGAGTAGATGGAAATGGAAGAATTTCTAAAACTCTATTCTCAAAGTACTTAATTTCCGTATCAGTTTTTTTTTTTTTTTTTTTTTTTTTTTTTTTTTTTTTTTACAAATATATCGATAATTGAAATATTTTAAATAGAATTTTCAGCAAAACCACTTAAAAATACCACTGTTCTTTATACATTATGCATCTGTTCATGCATCTGTGCATGCATCTGTACAATGCATCTGTTCTGCCAAAATAAATGTTATCTCTCTTGCAAAAATTGTTTTAATATTTTAAGACATTATGGAACATGACACATTTGAACCACCCCATTGCATGATTTTTCGCTCTTTACAATTAACTGGTCTTATTTGCGCAGAAACTCGGTTGTACACACTGGTGTAACGATTTTATAAATATGTTTTACAAAAAGAAAAACGATGATAAGATACACTTTAATATACATAAAAAAAGTATTTTTTTTAATTTAGAAGTAATCGGCATAATTTCTCTTTCTATATTTTTATATCTCTTTAAAATATTTTACATTATTTAATGATTGACACGCAATATTCAAAATAAAATAAAGAACTTAAAATTATTATGCTGGGTGATTTTTATTCACTTTGGATATTAATAGTATTTTAGCTCTTTTTACAATGTCTTTCAATTTGTGATTTTAGATAAACTTATAAATTAAAGAATCAAAATTAACGCAATAAATAATAGAATAATGTATAAAGAACAGTGGTATTTTTAAGTGGTTTTGCTGAAAATTCTATTTAAAATATTTCAATTATCGATATATTTGTAAAAAAAAAACTGATACGGAAATTAAGTACTTTGAGAATAGAGTTTTAGAAATTCTTCCATTTCCATCTACTCATTGTAGAGTACAAAGAACAGGAAATAGCATCACAGAACTTGAATACAGAATTTTCACCTCGCTAAAACAAGCTGTCAGGAATATTTACAATGTCGTAAAAAGCAGACAATAAGTAAGGAGATAAATATATAAATTCCATTTGCAAGTTTAAGAAAATCAAATGTAAACTATAACAAAATAGGAAATCTTTGTTAATCTCTAAAATAAACAGAAAACATATTTAGTTTTCACTCAGCAAAAGCTCATTTAATTCTCATGTAAGATAACATTTTACAATTTTCTGAATAAATGTGTTTAAACTAAAATTAGTTATCAGCGATAGTTTAAATGTTATATTTTTCAAAAAATGGTCAAAGAGTTGCTGCATAAAATATATATTAAATACTAGAGTTCAGAATATATACCATAGCGTCCTTGCGTTTGCATTTGCCTATTTTGGCTGTATTTCATGTAAATGCACATAAATGCATAAAAATTAAAGAGATTCATAAAAAGTTTTAATTGATATTACTTTTCTTTTAAATATATGCATAAATAAATATTTTAGTACAGATATAAAAATATTTAGTAAAAGAAAGCGGGAAAAAGCCAATTTCTGTTTATTAGAATTTTCATTATCTTTATAATAACTCCTAACATAAAACTCAAATAAAAATGTTTAATTTAAATGTGACGTAAGAAACATCATTAATGTCACTATTTGTAAAAAATGCATTATGTAATTATGACATATGCAAATGGAGGTGTCGCGTCAATTCGTCGCGCACAATTCATCGTGCACGATTCATCGCAGCATCAATTCGTCGCAACGACAACTCATCGCAGCGTCAATTCGTCGGGGTGTCAATTCGTCGCGACGTCAATTCGTCGCGACGTCAATTCGTCGCAACGAAAATGTTTTTGAAAATTATGATGATAAAATTAAAGATAATGTAGTAAAATAATAATTTGTTTTTCAGATATAGATAATTATAACTAACAATTTACATCATTAAATAATTTTACTAAATTATCTGTACTTTTATCATAATAGCCTTCAAATATATTTTCTTTGCGACGAATTGACGTTGCGACGAATTGACACCACGACGAATTAACACCACGACGAATTGACGCCGCGACGAATTGACGCCACGACGAATTGACGCTGCGACGAATTGACGCTGCGATGAATTGTTGCGCGATGAATTGTTCCGCGATGAATTATGCGCGACGAATTGACGCAGAACCGCAAATGGAATATGCTTCATAATAAAAGTTTCAATTTTAAAGTAATAGCTCCAATTTTTTTTTATATTGTTATATGGTAACCATAACTGAATAGTCATATCGAAAAAAAGCTGAAAAAAGCATTTAATCGACAACAACATTTTAATATTTAAACACGTTATGAATTGTTCTGAACATGGTATGGTTAGGCTGAGGCATATGCATACAATACACGGCCGCTCAAATAACACAGTTGAAGGGTTCCATGCGGAACCCTGAATCGGTTCCTTTTCACGGCAAATTGAAAAAAGTACGACAAAAAATCGAAAAGTCACCGTTAATAAAAGTTAACTGTGTAGATATAGAAGTAAGAGAAGCTGTATACTATGAATTAAACCTATTCCATTAAAATAGTTTTAATTAACAAGAATATCTGTTGAATGATGATCGATGTTATAAAATGCTTTTAACTGGGAATTATTAAAACAACTATTAGCATTTTCGACAATTTTTCTATACTTTTATAATAATGATAATAATAGCGTACGTAACGTACATATTTACTTTTATTATTACTTAATTATTTTTTTAATAAAAGTTCGATTTTATACCATAGTCCAGTTTTAATAAGCTTCTGCTTTTTATCAACTAATCAAAATTCCAAAATATCTCATCCATTCTCTGACGGTTAACTTTGGCGTCTTACATTTGCATTTTTCAGTACGTGTCATGCACGCATCCACGAGAAAGCGAAATCTTTATCCTACTAGAAATGCAAATGCTACGCAGCATATCTCAGAATTTTCGTATCTTAAGTATGGATATTGTTTCGAAGCTGAATACGAAATCATATGTCCACGTTCCAAGTTAAAATGGCAAAAGATTATTTTGATGAATATCATATGAGACCTTGCACATATTTCAAAAACTTATTGAGCTGAAATTTTTGAATTTGCTTAGAATAACACTCCTAATTTATGACAAAAATTAAAAGTTTTTGAATTTACAAAGTAGACTTAGAAAAATTGTTCATAATGCATACTGTCGATACCTAAAAACTTACTATTTCACAAAATGGCTACACTTTCTGTTCAAATAACTAATAAACTACTGCAACAAGTTTTATTAAGAAAGAAAAGTACATGAAAAAAAGGCAGTGTTCATTGTATTAAAATAATAGTTGAACTGAGAATGCGATCATTAAAATAAATTTTTATTATTTTGAAAATTTGAAATGTTAAATTTTATCTAGCTAACAATCGATTTCTCACGATATCTAAATAGCAATTTTTTAAAAATATTTATATTTTATTGGTAATTATTTATAATTTTCAACTAATAATGTGTAAATTATAAAGTTATACAGGCTGCCCCAAAAAATTCAAACGCTCCTTAATTTTTTATCTGTTGGAGATACTTTGACAATGTAAATTGCAAAAGTGTTCAAAATTAACTAGGAATTAAGAATATATTGAAGAAATATGTCTACGATTATTTTTCAAGAAGGTACATTTTTTAAATTATTATACGGACCCTTGGATGATCCATAAGATGTTCTTTAAAAAATTTTCTCCATGCTCAAACATTTTCTTCTTGACATATATAAAACTTTAAAAATTTCATTCTTCTACAACTAAAACTCCTTCAGTTTTGATGCATTAAACTTGATACTTTGGAATTTCGGTTCTTTTCGGCACTAGAAAAATCATTTGTCCAATTCTAGAGTTGAAAACCCTCGAAATTTCTACAAATTCAATATATCCTAACTTGGTGAGCTTTAGTCGAAGGAGAGTGGATTTTTTACTGTTTTATTTTTCAGAGCATGGAGAAAGTTTTTCTAAAATTACCTTATAGGAATCAGGAACCGTATAAAAATTTAAAATGTGTAAATTTTAGAAAAAAATAATCGTAGGACTATTTCATCAACATAATCATAATTCCTATGTTATTTTGAACACTTTTGCAATTCACAATGCCTGCATATCTATAACAGATGAAAAATGAAAAAGAGTTTCAATCTTTTTGGGTCACTCTGTATAGTAAAGTGAAAGAGTTATATTTAATCAAAAATGATAAAAAAAATTGTTTCTACAGTAGAGAGAAAGCGTTATATTTCATCATAAATGATAAGAGTTGGTTTCTATGTAATAGTTGTTTTTTATATGTTTTCTATTTTCTTCCAACTAACTAAAATTCAAATATACCTCTTCCATCCTCTGAAAGAAACTTTTCTATCATGTATTTGCATTTTTGAATATCTGAGACGCATCTGTGAAACTTCCTATACTACTGGGAATGCAAATGCAATGCATAATTTCCGAAGACTTTTGATACCTTATGCATGGTTATTTTTCAAAACTGAATACCAAATCATAAGTCTGAAATTGAAAGTTAAACCGGCAAAAGATTCTTCTGTCGAATAATATTCCGATTCTCTTCTTTTCTTTTTCTTTTTTTTTTTTTTTTTCTTTTCTTTTTTTTTTTTTTTTTTTTTTTTTGCTGTGCATAAAAGTTAATGCGCTGAAAAATTTAAGTTTATTCCATTTAAGACTCATAGTTCATGATAGAAAGTAAGAGTTCTTGAATCAGTAAGTAGTCTTTGAAGTATTGTTCAATGTGCATCTTGTCTTCATGTAAAAAGTTTGGACTTTATTCTTATCTGCTCAGAAAGAACATAAAAAGAAGTTCAAATGATAAATATGCCAGCACACAAAGTTATGAAAGTAGAGTTATGAAATAAGTGCAATGTAAACTAGTCGGATGTGCCAATACCAAATCTCCTTCAAGTTCCACATACAACAAAAAGGAATCAGCGCCAAAATTATGTCATGGTCTAACTGAATCTAAAATTCTATTTAATTCAGTGCATTAGTTCTTGAGATATGACTATTGCTAAAATCGTGTATATACTGAAAAATGAAGCATAGAAGCACCATCTGTTGTGAGATTTACGCCAAAAACCTAATCAACAACAACTTATGTCAACGTCTAACTGAATCTGAAGTTTGATGAAAATCTGTGCATTTGTTCTTGAGATATAGCTATCTTGAAAGTCATGAATAAAGTATTATAGCACCGCCACCTGTTGGGCTGTTTACACCAAAACGTAACCAGCATCTATTTATGTCACAGAATCTGAAATTTGAGGAAAATCTGTTCATTAGTTCTTGAGATTTAGCTACTGCGTAAATCATAAAAAAGTACTATAGCAGCGCCACCTTTTGGGCTATTTACACCAAAACAGAATCACGATCTATTTATGTCAAGATCTAACAGAATCTGAAGTTTGATGAAATTCTGTGCGTTAGTTCTTTAGATATAGCTATCAAGAAAATTGTGAAAAATGTAGCATAGCAGCGACATCTGTTGGGTGATTTACACTAAAAACCAATCAGCACCAATTTATATCATAGACTAACGTAATCTAAAGTTTTGTGCCCGTGTATTAGTTTTTGAGATAGAGCGCCCACAAAATGTTTGTCACATACAGACAGACAGACTCACAGACTCACATACAAACAAAGCAGTCCAATCGTGACAGACAAAAACAGTCAAATTTTCTGAATACAGTCAAATTGTGTTCAGGACTCTTTAAAACGTATAAATCCGCCAAAAACTGGAAGTCAAATATATTTTAGATATAATATATATTTTAGTTTTAATATATATTTTTACTTTCTTCTATCTTTACAAGACGAAACTATATGATTCTGAAGATTTTCGACTTCCGGCTTTCAGCAAGATTTATACGTTTTAGAAGGCCCTGAACACGATTTGACTGTTTTTAGAAAATGTCTGTCTGTGAGTCTGTGACTCTGCCTGCCTGTCTGTCTGTCTGTCTGTATGTCTGTTTGTGACAAAAAAAATTGTGGGCGCTCTATCTCAAGAACTAATGCTCGAAATTCAATAAAACTTTATATTCACTTAGTCCCTAACATAAATTGAAGCTGATTAACTTTTGGTGAAAATCGCCCGACAGGTGGCGCTGCTATGCTCCATTTTTTGCGATTTCCGCAATAGCAATCTCAAGAACTAATGCAGTTATTTTCATCAAACTGCAGATTCATTTAGACCTTAACATACATAGACGTTGATTACGTTTTGGTGTATATATCCCAACAGGTGGCACTTTTAGCACTTTTTTCATTATTTTTACGGTAGCTCTATCTCAAGAACTAATGCACGGATTTTCATCAAACTTCAGATTCAGTTAAACGTTGTCATAAGTTGTTTTTGATTAGGTTTTGTTCCAAGTCTCCCAAAAGGTGGCGCTGCTATACTGAATTTTGCAGGATTTACATGATTTTAGCAATAGTCTTATCTCAAGAACTAATGCACGGAACTTAATAAAACTTTAGATTCAGTTAGACCTTGATATAATTTGGTTGCTGATTCTTTTTAGTGTATGCGAAACCTATGTGAGATAGAACCTATGTGTGAAGAAAGTTTTGGGATTGGCACATCCAACTAGTTTTAGATATCTCACCAGATGGGCCAAAAATTACTTGAAAACTATCTATTACACATTCGAATAATATATATATATATTATTTACTAAGAACGGTATCATTTTTGTATTAAATGCATGTCAACGATTAATCACCAAAGAAATCGCCAAGGATTTAACTATCTATAGCAATTTTTTGTTTATTCTGATTATTTCAGTATTTAAGCTTATATTCCGATTACACATCTGTTGAAATTGTTTTCTAATTTTTTTTCAATGAAATTTTAACTTTGTTAGACAATATTATCCGTAAGCAAACGCCGAACTATTTATATTGTTTCAAGTGGAAAAGTGTCAACTTTCTCCAATGGGTTAACCCCATTGGTGGATTAAAATCAATCAGGTGGATTAAAAAAAAACATGGTGTGAAATTATTTTAAAAATCACAAACACTCAGTAAATAGTGGTACAGTGTACAAACAAATTGCATCTGAAAGTACAATTATTTTTTTTCTTTTCGATGGTGTAAAAAGTGAAATCGTGCGATGTTTATAGGTTAAGGGTTTTGGGATTAAAACGAAATTGGTTGTACAGACAGTTAGGCCAGTAAAAATAAGATTTTACTAACCAAAAATTCGCGTTAAGCTGGAAATTGTTTTAATCACTTTGTTTTGCATTCAAATGAAAGGATTTGAAGTTTGTCCCATTTTTCCTGGTGAGCTTTAGACGTAGCACCACAAAAACCTCAAAATGTTTGGACTTTTTACAGTATTTCACAAATAATTCAAACACCGTTCACTCTACATACAAAAGTAAGATAAGTTAAATAAAAGAGGGTAAGAATGACAAACAATGGTCTAACGTCTCTGGATCTCCAAACAACAGTGAGATACATACTCATGAACATGTTTTAACACTAGAATTACGGCAGCGGTCATTTTGACCGTAAATCCAATTTAACATATCATAACTTTGTAAATTTTTTGTTTATAGTCTGAATATTTTTTGACTTTTCCTAAAAACCCAAAAATATTACATAAAATCTTTTTTGTTCAATTTAAGTAATTATTTTTGAAAATATTAGTATGTATACCTAGAATTACGGCTATCGGTCATTTTGACCGTATCTAGAAAATTACATATTTAAGTTATTTTCTTCACTTTCAAAGCTATTTCCGCTATTCTAATAGATAAGCAGGTGCATCTGTGGTGAGGGGAATATTGCTTTGTGTATTTCAAAGCATTACTTGTTAGGTGGGAAGAGAGGAAAGGGGAAAGAGAGGAAAAACACCTGTTTGACACCTGTTTAGAATTGCAGCGCGCCTTCTGACTGCGCATTTCTTTTGTGTTAGAAATGTTATTTTTCAACGGATACAAATATATTGAGTTGCATTTCGTTTCAGTGAATGTCAGTGTTCAGACATGCTTATTTTATTTGCTTCTTTTCATGGCGCGTAGAAGTGTTGGCAGAAAATATCTAACAAAAGAAGATGCGCTAAAAGTTTTAGAAAATATTTCCGATGATAATTCTGGTTCAGATATTGAACCTGATGAAAATTTTCATATCGAACCTATATCCAGTTTATCCGACGAAGACTGGATTGTTCCTTCAGGAACAAGTGAATTTGATTCATCTGATGAAGAGTCTTTTCACGAAACACCAAATGAAAATGATATTTTAGATCCAGAAAATATTCCTTTGCCTGCTGCTAGTACAGTTTCTAGAAATGAAATCAGTGGCAACAGTCAAGATCAAGAAAGTAGTCAAGACCTTCCAAACAGAACTAGAAAACAACTAAGACGTACCCAGTGCGAGGAAAATAAAAAAGATGAAGAAACAGCAAATGATGGTTGAATTTGGAAAATTAGAAATATTTCGACAAATGTTACAGGGATACGTCCCCATCAGAATGTCTTACGAGAAGGGTCTGGGCTAACGTCGCATGCAAAAAGAAAAATAGTTGATAGCAGTGCAAGTAGTGCATGGAGTTTGTTTATCAACGAAAAAATATTGCGTCATATTCAACATTGCACTGAAGAAGAGGATCGGAAGAAATCCCAAAATCCAAATTGGTCTTTGTCACTCAATGAGTTAGACGCTTTCATATCACTGCTGTATGTTCGAGGAGCTTTGGCTGCAAAAGGTCTTTCTATTTTAAGTTTATGGTCAAAATCCCGGGGTCCTAAATTCTTCGCTGAGACAATGTCCAGGGATAGGTTCTTGGAAATTATGAAGTATTTGCGCTTCGACATGAAGTCAACTAGATCCCAAAGGTTGCAACTGATCCATTTGCCCTTATTTCATATATTTGGAATACATTTATCGAAAATTGCTTGATGAATTATAAACCGGGGAAAAATACTGTTGTAGATGAACAATTGTTTCCCATGAAGACACGATGTCGATTTATTCAGTATATGCCTAAAAAGCCGGACAAATTCGGCATTAAGTTTTGGCTGGCGACTGATGTGCATTCAAAATATTTACTGAACGGATTTCCATATTTAAGTAAGGGTGAAACCAGGCCCTATGGTAGAACGGTTGGCGAACATGCAGCTTTTCGCTTGATTGAACCTTACTACAACACTGGAAGAAACCTGACAACGGACAATTTCTTTACATCACTCAATTTAGTAAAACAAATGAGTAACGCAGGAATAAGCTGTGTTGGTACAATAAATCGTTCAAAAAGAGAAGTACCTAATTCTTTCAAGAAAACAAGAGATGTGCTGTATTCTAGTAAGATTGCTAAGCATGAAAATATAACGCTTACGTCTTATCAAGGAAAGAAGAACAAAAACGTCTTGCTTCTGAGTAGTTTACACCCAACATTGGAAATTCCATCTAATGAAAAACAAAAACCTCAAGTTGTAAATTTTTACAATGCGACAAAATATGGAGTTGATGTTTTGAACCAGATGGCCAGAAAATATTTTGTGAAGTCCTCATTCAGACGTTGGCCAGTTCAAGTTTTTTTTAACATTCTTGATTTTGCAGCGATAAATGCATGGATTATTTATAGAGAGACGACTGGATATAACAACTACAGACGCCGTGATTTCATTTTAGATACAGCTGAGGAGCTCAGAAAGATGTACGTTTCATCAAAAACACCAACGCTTTCTTCTTCTAACCAGTTGAAAATTGATGCTTGTCACACTCCATCCCGTAAACGTAAACAATGCCAAATAAATGCTTGTAAAGGCAACAAAACTCAGAATATTTGTGAAAACTGTAGAAAATATGTTTGTGGAACCTGTACAAGTAAAATTAAGAAATCAGTAATCTGTGTATGCTGTCAAACCGAATAATGTAAGTAATAAATTTATTTAATTTTAAACAAAATCAATTTGTATTTAAATTTGTTAAACTATAACAAGTTTTTAAAATCCTGAATGTTTTTTATTTTTTAACTCTTTGTTATGCTAAATTAGCATTTGTTTACATTTGTTTATCTTATTAACCATATAGTTTACTTATTAAAAAAGCATGTTGTATATTTACAAGATTTAACTTACATAATATTAGCAAAAAATGCGCTTTTTCGTTTATTCGAGACAAGCGGTCAAAATGACCGGTGATCGTAGTTATAGGTATACGGAAAACGCCGTAATGCTAGTGTTAAACATTCAGATTAAGTCTGCATAGTTAAGAATTTCAAAAAGAAAAATATTTTAATTAGTATCCTGAATAGGGAACTTTGTCAATCTTCCACACTCCAAATAAAATAACAATTAATTAACCTCAGGATTTCGAGATATAAGAAAACAAAGGAAAAATAATTCTAAATACTTCTTAATTCTCTTTAGGCGAATAAAAATAGTATTTTACTAACCGAAAATTCGCGAAAAGCTGGAAATTGTTTAAATCACTTTGTTTTACATCCAAATGAAGGGATTTGAAGTTTTCCATTTTTTCCTGGTGAGATTTAGACGTAGTACCACAAAAACCTAAATATTTTCGGACTTTTTTCAGTGTTTATCAAATAACTGAAAAACCGTCCATAGAAAAATCCTTATTGTCAATTTGTAGAGCATAAAATTCTGCGTCGATTGAGTGCTACAGACTAACAATTCCATCAATAATAAGCGATATATGATAAATCAGAAAAGTACATTTTTCCAAATTTTTCTTAAACTCATAAAATTGGTGTTTTGAGTACCAATTATCGATTAAATGAATCGTTTCGCTTACAAAACAGTATAACTGCATAAATCGCCGAATGGTACTATTCAATTAACAACTTTAAAATTTAATTATACCGGTATGAGATTTTCACCAACCTTTTCAACAGATGGTTACACTTGAAATGAAACCGATGTCCCCCAAAATAACTTTAATTCTGTCGTTTGTAAGCAAATTATTTTTTGAAGTGCATAAATGATTATATTTTGAAAAGTCAATGAAATGATGAATATAACGGATAGGTAATTGAAAATGAAAGAATTGTATGTGTACTTAAAATTATGTATTTTATAAACTGTTGCAGAAAAATATAATAAAAATAGAAAATCAAGAAAAATTATTTATTAAAAAATATTAGTATAAAAGTAACGGTAATAAAATCAACTCAAGTTACTTGAGAGAAATACAGGAAAATCGAGCTTAGATCGTTTTTTTTTTGTTTTTTTTTGCTGGACCTTGTGTTGTCCATTCTTCTTCATTTTCCTCTAGATGGAAGGCCTCCTAGTCCATATCTACTTTTTCGTCGTATCCGGTTTGTGGGTCTTCTTCCTCCGCGGTATTAGTGCACAACACACCTTTACAGTGGCAACATATAGTTGAGCATTTAACTCCGTTCTTCCAACAAGAACATAAACAGCCTTTGCACCCCTTTGCATATTTGCATGACAGAGTGTTTAGGAGTTCTGGTGGGGCAGCTACAACGTTCGTGGTGACTGGAAGTATACCATGCCTGAATGACTTCCAACCCCAGCCAGTGGGATTCATCACCCCTCCATTCCGAATATTGATCTGAAGAACAGCTCTGAATGAATGTTGTTTCGCTGCATCTTCAGTTGGTGGCAGCGAAGCGAGATTAAATTGTATCTTCATAAGATATTTTACAAATATGTTGTTTCACAATTTGTGCAGTGTTGTGGCTTCGTCGTACTGAGGATTATATAAGGTGGCAAAAAAATTCTGCCCCGCAGCACTTACTTCCTGTGGCGTAGCATATTGATTATTAAAAATAGTTGGAATATCCTGTAGGTGAGCATGTTTTTCCAAGAGTTTGACCAATTTCAGTTTGATCTGCCTGAAGAAGATCGATGTAGAATCACAGCCACCAAAATCATGCAGGAATAGGATGTTATTCTTCACAATCAGCTAGTACTTGAAACTTAATGGTGAATACAAAGCATTGCCTGACTGTCCTTTCCCAGGTTTCAAGAAGTATATCGTGGATGAGTTTGGAGCAAATGCAGTCAAAAGCACAAGCACATCATTATTTGCCCCAACAATGATGACGCGTCCTAACTTCATTTCTAGTTGGATGGCTTCCATCACCATGGTAGTATCTGCCTCCTCAGCAGCTTGCTTCACAGTAAAATTGTCTTTCTCCAGTTTTTCAATGAGCATTTTTACAAACGCAGTTTATCGCCTTCATTTGAATGGAAGTGCTTTTTTTGCATTGTGAGCGACATAGTTTCGTCAAAGTCAAGACTTGCTGCAATGTATTTATTTTTTCGACGGAAACACTCAGCAGACTTGGTGCCATGTTCTGACGATTTTTCTGGGTAACCGTCAAATACAATGGTTGCAGTTTTACCATAGTTGTTTTTCAAATATTCCACGTACTTGGAAATAATTGACGAGAACATTTCTCTTGGCTCCCAACTCACTCGACGAAGCAGGAAGCCACTATCAATAACATAGACAGTTTGTATGGTTTGTGATAAGTATAAAAGCCTATTTTAAAACTTTAAGCTCGAAAATGCCTATGGAATAAGATTTTTTAACACTTTCCAACCTAGTTGAAAAATGTTTATGACTTCGGTTTGTCTGGCCGTCTGCCGTCTGCCGTATGGCCGTCTGGCTGTGCTCTAACTCCCGTAAATATGCTCGGATTGCTCTGCAATTTTTATATGTTATTTCGCTATCTATAGCATGTTCCCTATTTCAACGGAAGTGCGTAGCACTTATAGTTTTTTTACAGAGACACTCAAAAGAATTCCGTTACATTGCGGTCTATGGGGAAAAATCATTTGCGGTTTATTTAAATAATGTTTCACTATTTTAAGCGCATTGAAATTTATATATATCACTCAGGTACATTAGAAGAAGCTTAACATGGAATAGGGTGTGCATAGCACTTATAGTTACTTTACAGGGACAGTCAAAAGAATTCCGTTACATTACGTCTATGGAGAAAAATCGTCTGCGGTTTAGATTCTGTCTAACACACTATCTAACTCTTCTATTCTATTAATTCTAATTCAGCTTTTAAAATTTAAATAACATAATGTATGTATAGTGTTTGACGTCTTCTGCACATAAAGAGTTTAATACTGCTATAAAAATATTATTTGGTTTACAAGTTAAATATCTAATACATAGCTGTCAACCTTCCGTTTTTTTCTAAAAAGTAAAATAAATATATTTTGAATCAGAAGTTATCTGTAAAATATGAAATTGAATAAGAATGACAGATAATCAAGTATATTTATATAATTTTATTATAGAAATTTTATGGTATAAGATATAATTTTCACTTAGAAAAAAACCCCCAAAAGGTTGGCATCTGTGCTAACATAAAATTAAATTAATTAACCGTATAAAACTCTCAATAATATATTTAATTTAATGATTGTGTTACCGATTAAATTAGTGTTAAAAAAATTCAAAATAGAATTTGTTGATTTTTTTTTCTTTGAATAAAACATTTATAATGAACTTTCTTTGAAGTTTTTATTAGATTGTTTTTAAGAATCCAGTGACAAAAAAATTTATTGGTTCTTTAAAAGAATTATAAATATTACAATTCAGAGGAAACGGGACCTCATTCCGGGCGTCGCCTTTTCTGACTAGACAGTTCTTGAACAGTTAAAGTATAGTTAAGAGTAACAAAAATTGGATTTCATGTCGTAGTTAATTATAAGCTTTTTTATTTTTTATTTCCTATCAGCTAATTTCAATTTTAAAATATCTCATTTATTTACTGAAGACAACTTCTGCATCATGTATTTGGAATTTTCAGTACCTACGTAAAAACTGTGCAATGTTTATAAGTTAAGGGTTTTGGGATGAAAATGAAATTGGTTGACCAGACAGTTGCCAGCGTTTATTTGACATCAGCGTTATTTACTTGTACGTTTTGGCATTACAATGTAGATTGAAATTTACATAGGCAAATTAAAATTTAATATTTAACTATAAGTAAGAAAAGTGGGATTTTATTTTTGGATTTAACTCTTGGTATATATATTGTTTTATTTTTCTCTCATCCATTCTCTTAAGCAAATTTCTTCATCATAGTACATTTGCATTTTTCAGTCCTTGCGACTCATCTAAGAGAACAAGAAAATCTAACCGACTAGGAAAATGCAAATGTAATTCAGTGTTAAGAATTTTCGTACCTTATAGTGCATGGACATTCTTTCGCAGCTGAATGCGAAATCATTCGTCTAAGTTTAATGTTAAAACGAGAAAAGGATATTTTATGAATAATATTCGGATTCGTTCTTTTCCTTTGCTCATATTTCGAAAAGTTAATGCGCGTAACATTTACATTTGTTCCGAATAAGATTCCTAGTTTATGATAAAAATGAGTTATAATAAGATTTCTTAAAATTGGAAGTAGGCTTTGAGCAATTGTACATTAAGTATAGTTGTTTATATTCACTTTGGACTGTAGCTTAAAAACAAACTAAGAAAAACTTCAAATACAATACGTTATAAATGTTTTATTAAAAAGATATATATATATCAATAAATTCTATTTTGAATTTTTCAACACTAGTTTGATCGATAACGCAATCATTAAATTAAATAGTTTATTGAGAGTTTTATACGGTTAATTTCTTTAATTTAATGTTAGCACAGCTGCTAACCATATGTTTTTTTTTCTAAGTGAGAAATATATTTTATACCATAAAATTTATTTAATACATTATATAAATTGTATTTAAATATCTGTCATTCTTCTTCGATTTCATATTTTATAGATAACTTCTGGTTTAAAATGTGTTTATTTTACTTTTAAAAAAATGGAAGGTTGGCAGCTATAAAAATCTTTGGAATCAGCTTGGAAATCAAATTTTTTTTTTATGTAGGAATATTAAACTCTTTCTGTCGACGAACGAAGACAACGAACACTATGCATACATTATGTTATTTAAATTTTAACAGCTGAATTAGAATTAATAGAATAGAAAAGTTAGATATTTGTGCGTTAGGTAGAATCATATATCTTGAACAGTCAAATTCTTGCTAAAAGTAACGAACATTGGATTTCATGTCGTAGTTAATTATTATTATTATTATTATTATTATTATTATAATTATTATTATTTTATCAGCTAATTTAAAAATATTGCATCAATTTACTGATGACAACTTTTGCATCATGTATTTGGATTTTCAGTACCTACGTAAAACGCGTTGAAGAGAACAGCAACAACAAAAAAAAACTGTAACCGATAGGAAATGCAAACGCATCATGTGCATGAAATGCAAATGAAAATGCATCCTGTCTTAAGAAATTTCGCACTTTTATTCCTAAAATTTTTTCGAAGCTGACAACAAAATTGCATGCCCATGTTTAAAATCCAAAAGATTCTTTTGATAAGCGATATTATGACTCTTTCTTTTCCATTAAGCATATTTCAAAAGTACAGAAAATTTAATTTTTTCTCCAAAGAACACTCCAAGTTTATGTTAAAAAGTAAGAGTTTTTGAATCTACAAGTAGGTTTTGAAGAATTGTTCAGAATGACTTGTTTCTATATGTAAAAATGTTATACTTTGTCAAAGTTTAATAAGAACTACAGTTGCTGAATCACAATATGCTGCTACATAAAAGTATTTTTTTTAAAACAAAGTTAGATCGAAAATACTATTTTCACTTTATTTAAAACCCTTTAAGCATCTGGTGGAATATTTCATGATTTTTTAATGATTCATAAAAAACTATCAAAAGCATTGGTATAAGGATTTGTATTTTATTATCTTACATATTTATTTATTTTATGCACTAGAAAAAATTAACATTCACATAATTTTCTGGTACTTTTCTATTATCCCGTCGACCACTTTTCATAACAAAAAACTATCGCCAAACTGTAATATTAAACGCCAAAAATGCAGTCTCATTTACTTGATGTCAGAAGCATTATACCTGTTTGATATGTCATCAAGTGGTTTTTAATTCGATATTTGCCTGTATTTTTCATTATGTTTTACTGATTTATTAGTTATTTCATTCATTAAAATAACAATTGTGTCCTTAAACTCTTATATTTTATTTATTTATTTATTTCGATATTCCAATCGCAACGTTCTCCCGTTTATTTGGCGTTACAGTTTGGCGAGAGTTTTTTGTTATGAAAAGAGGTCGACGGGATAATAGAGAAGTACCAATTTTCTTTGTTAAATCAGCTTTTGAATTAAAAAATTACGCAATGGAAAAAGACGGTTAGGAAGATTAAAGGGTTAAAGAAATTGACCCAAGAATCTTAGATTAAAAATAATATAATGATAACATTTTGATTAAATTTTGTGAATTTTATGATTTTATGTTTTTTTAAAAATAAATTTTTAAAGTGCCGACTATGTTTCAAACCTTGTCAACTGTGCTGCCAAAAATGAAAGAAAACAAAAGAAATATAATAAAGAAAATATAATAATATAAGAAAGAAAATATAATAATATAAGAAAGAAAATATAAAGATGAAAAGGAAGACGAGGAAAAATAAAATAAAGAGGAAAAAAATAAGAACACAAATTCATAACTATCGTTTTTATTCCCGTTCTAAACATGTATAGAATAAAGCTGTTCGCACCTAGCTTATTTTTTCATGATTTTCTCTGATACTGTTGTCGTTAATTTTTTTTTTTTCAGGGGACCACAAAGGACGTCTCAAAAATATGTATAAACTTTGAAAGGAGGTAGAGTTTATTACAACAAACAGTTTTTGTATAGCAAACTAAACCAGCAATGCTATTTAGAAAAAGTGCAAGATATTTCATTCCAGTCCGAACCTGGATTTTTGTTAATACTGCCATCCTCCGACTTACGTATTACGCGACTTATATAAATTCGCAGTTACGTAATAAATCTCGAAAATTTCATTAATGAGCATACTTGCGCTTTTGATGTGCATTTGCATACTTTTGAAAATTAGTTTATAAATAAAATACACAGATAAAAATCATATACATAATGTAATTTTATACATAAGAGAAAGTTATATTTTTATTGGTGATATACAAACAAACAAAAAAATAATTAAAAGAAACTCTGGTTCAATCTTTATAATCTTTTTTTTCTGAATGTTATGTGTTTGCTGTACTTTTGAGAATTCGTGAAGAAGAGGTAGTTCAGTCCTCTTTACCTCGGCCTTAGATACTCCTTGTCCTTTTTAAAATTTCTAAATTATAACTTATTTACCTTTCAAGTATTTTTTTTTGCATTATTCCCAGTTATTAATTTTACTTTCGACTTTGAATTCTTGGCCGTGCACCTATGTCTACCGATTAAGTTTTTTGGTTAACTTCGCTCCACCCCCCCTCACAACTATTCAACAGTTACCTATTATTGTACATACTATAATTAATTAATTGCATCGTTTAATCAATATCAAAAATAAAAGCTAGTTTTTAAATTAATGATTTGTCAGGCGGTATTTTTTTTGTTTTAACCATAAATTGTATTATTCTAATTTTTAGAGTCTATTATAGATATTTAATGATCTAATAAATGAAACTTATAGACTACTTCATGCTTTACAAACTTTATAATGACACTTTTGTCTCTAAAACGCACTAAAAGTAACTTAAGCAAAAACTAACGTCATTTTTGGATTTTTGCACTTTTTGCAAATTTTACCCTATTTTCCCGGCTCCGTATCTTACCCTCTATTTGGACAATTTACAAACATGAATACTGCATGTTGTAGAGAATTTTATGCTCTACAAAATGGTGAAAATGCTTTTTCTGTACAATGCACTAAAAGAGAGTTATTTAAGAAAAATCGAAAAAAGTGCCGAAAAATATTGGGTTTTTCAATATTGTGAAAAACGCACAAGGTCTAGAAGGTCGAAAACTTGTTTTTTTATTAGAGGGTCAACCTTTACAACATATCCAAAAATCAGAACTACCCGAATTTTTTTAAGGTAAAATGCTATTTCTACTGGACTAATATACATTCAACGAATTTATTTTAGCAGTCACCATGTAATTTTTCGTATCATTGTAATTACACTACTGAATGATAATCTTCAGATTCATTTGTTTTGAAACTATGTAAGTTGCACTAATTTTCAAATCCAAGCTTTGTCAATCCTCAAGTGATACCAGAGTTAAAGATTTCAGAATTTCTTGCACTTTTTATAGGTTATGTTATACAAATTGTAAGTAAAAAACAAACAATATCTCATTAATGAAAATTAGTTTAATTGTATATTACTGCGAAATAAACCAAATCTGTATGTTAAAATTACAACATTTTATATTTTCTAAATCTTTTCATAGCCTATGTTTTACGAGTTATAAAGAGAAAGCAAACGGAGTTCACTGTTTAAAAAAGGCTTCATTTGAATTTATTGCAGAAAAAGTCTAATTTGAGTGTACATAAATACATAATTTTGGATTATCTGACCATTTTATAGACTAGCTTACACGAGTTGTAAAGACAAAGCAAATAATATCTCACTATAAAAAATCCGGTTCCTTAACAGGGTGGATTTTCGATTTTTTGAGAATTCGTTAAATTTACATTATCTGTTCTGCCAAATTAAATGTTATCTCCCTTGCAAAAAATGTTTTAATATTGCAAGACATTATGGAACATGACACATATGTACGTTGCCATTGCATGATTTTTGGCGTTTTACAATTAATTGGTCATTTGGAAAGAAACTCTGTTGTACACACTGGTGTAACGATTTTATAAATATGTTTTACAAAAAGAAAATCGATGATAAGATACGCTTTAATATACATTAAAAAAACGTTTCTTTTTCTTTAGAAGTAATCGGCATAATTTCTCTTCCTATATTTTTATATCTCTTTAAAATATTTTACATTATTTAATGATTGACACGCAATTTTCAAAATAAAATAAAGAACTTAAAATTATTACTGCTGGGTGATCTTTTGTGATTTTATATAAACTTGTAAATTAAATAATCAAAATTAACGCAAACAATAGAATAATGCATAAAGAATAATGGTATTTTTAAGTGGCTTTGCTGAAACATTTAATTTAAAATATTTTAATAATCGATTTATTTTTTTAAAAAACTGATAAGAAAATTAAATACATAAAAAAAAAGTTTTAGAAATTCTTCCATTTCCATCTACTCATTGTACACAGTACAAAGAACAGGAAATAGAATCACAGAGTTTGAATACAGAATTTGAACCTCTCTAAATCAAGCTGTCGGGAATTTTCACAATGCCGTAACAAGCAGACAATGAGTAAGGAGATAAATATATAAATTCCATTTGCAAATTTAAGAAAATCAAAAGTAAACCATAACAAAATGAAAAATCTTTGTTAGTATCTAAAATAAACAGAAAATATATTTATTTTTTACTCTGCAAATGCTCACTTAATTTTCATGTAAGTTAACATTTTGCAATTTTCTGAATAAATGCGATTAAACTAAAAGTAGTTATTTGCGATAGTATGAATGTTATATTTTTCAAGAAATGGTCAAAGAGTTGTTGCATAAAATATATACTAAATACTAGATTTCAGAATATATACCATAGCGTACGTGCGTTTGCATTTGCCTATTTTTGCTATATTTTACATAAATGCACACAAATAAATAAAAATAAAAGCGATTCATTAAAATTTAAATAGATATTACTTTTCTTTTAAATACATGCATAAATAAATGTTTCAGTACAGATATAAAAATATTTCGTAAAAGGAAGAGTGAAAAAGCCAATTTCTGTTTATTGAAATTTTCATTATTTTTATAATAATTCCTAATATAAAACTCAAATAAAAATGTTTAATTTAAATGTGACATAAGAAACATCATTAATGTCACTATTTGTAAAAAACACAATTTTTAATTACGACGTATGCAAATGGAATATACTTTATAATAAAAGTTCCAATTTTAAAGTAATAGTTCCAATTTTTTTTTAATATTGTTATATGGTATCCATAACTGAATAGTCATATTGAAAAAAAAGAGCTGAAAAAAGCATTTCATCAACAATAACATTTTAATATTTAAACACTGGCAGTTAAAGTTAGGAAATGTTGTGAACTTGATATGGTTAAGCTGAGGAATATGCTTACAATACGCGGCCGCTCAAATCAAACAGTTGAAGTGGAAAGACACCATGTGGAACACTGAATCCTTCCTTTCACGGGAAATTGAAAAAACTACGACAAAACAATGAAAAGCATTTATATTTCTTTTTTTATATTGAAAATGGTGCTAAAGTGTGTACCGGAAAAATATAGCAGGAATTATTTATTACATAAAATTATTTAAAATGTATGTAAAATATCAGGACAGGAGATGACTCATCGACAGGACATCATTTCTGCTTTGAGTAGTCGCCCAGTCAAGACACGTGTTTTTCTCCTTAAAAGAGTTGAGAGAGTTTTTTGTGAGTCAGTTAAATTTGATTGGTTGGCTACTCTCTCCGGATTTGCTGATGAGATCATCAGTCCAATGCTTTACTTTTTTTTTCCACTGTAGTACAACTGTGCTACAGTTATACTTTTTTTCTTGTCTTCTCTATGATGTGATATACATTTACTCATCTGCAGGGAGTGGGGTTGATTTGCAACTGGGAATCCCATTGAAACACTCAACTGTTTACTGCTTTGACTTCATGCTTCGTTTGTAATCTTCGCTGCTTAACTGTACCTTACATCCCTTTAATGAATGTCAACTCAATTACTGATGGTTGCGTGACATTGCTATTGCAACAACTCTTGCGTCAGCGCCAGTTCACTGGCAATTATGTTATCTACATTGCCTGATCTATTATATATACCAAACTCATCTATCATAAAATTGGTGCCAATAATCTGACGCTGACTTCCTGACAATATAGTTATAAATTACAAAGTCGGTTTGCACATGTGTCAAATAGAATGCTTTGCTGGATTTTATGATGGATTTATACCAAACAATAATAGGAATCTATATGCTATTTAAAAAATTAATTAAGTTTTTATAATTGTGACGACTAGATTATATCCCGTGAAGTATTTATCCGAAGACCATTGATCGGAAGATCATTGGGAAGTTAGAAATAACATAAATATATCGACAGGAACAGGTGAAACAGCCACGAAATGTGAATGCTAAATAGCACAACTGTTAATGACAAATTTGTAATAAAATTTCTCATACACACCTCCCAGCATGAAAACAACTGGAAAAATGTTTCATTACATTCATTGAAAGAACTGTTTCATTAAGTGCAAGATTCAGTAATTTGCGTAATTTGTATCTTATGATATTTTGAGTGATATGTAGCTTTATGATATGTATGAAAGTATATATGTATAGGTTAAGTAATTTAAGCTGAAGGAGATTCGGTAGTCTTGATTTATTTTACAGTGGTTTTTAATATCGTTTTGTGATATTTTTAAATGGCTTTCCGAAGGAAAATATTCAAGGGGGGGACGGCAGGTTCAATGTTTCCAAAAATTGAAAAGTTATATTTTGCATTTTTTGATAGATTATGCTGTACAAAATATAACGCCGAAACATTTTTTTTTTAAATTCGAGTTATTACAAAAGTTACACCGACGATAAGGCCACTATGACAATAACCATTTTTAAAACATCAAACACATTTTTCTAAAAATATATTTTTACCTAGCTGTTTGAATTGCTCGAAAACCTCTAGACCAATTTCTTTTAAAGTGTAATAGAAACTTTCAGAATTTAATTCTTTATTGCGCTACGCACGATTTTTTTTTTTCATTTGTCTCATTTTTGCAAGCATTTTAAGGGTATTATTATGGAGCCTTTTTCTTTCTTTTTAAAAATTTCTCAAATATTTAGAGTTTGGATAAAATCTTACGCTAAGTCGTAACCAATACGCTAACGATTTATTGTGTTAAGATTCCTTGTTTTTATTTTGAAGTATCAGGCCAGCTGATGCAGAATTTTCTGTCTACTAATCACTGTTACGTCAACGTTTTACATTTGCGATGGTGTACAGAAATTTCGATTAAGGAGTCTTTTTCGACCTTCAGTTGAAACCAATAAAAATTTACTATTTTTAGAGTTTGATTTGTTTTCTTTCACCAGAACAAAAGTCCAGTTATAAGATTGATAGATAAAAAGAAAGAAATTATCTATTTCTCCAATATACGGTGGACTCTCATTAATGAGTTTCTACTAAAGATATATTACCGCTTAATGAGGACAATTTCGTTGTACTCATCATTTTACTTACCCATCAAACGTAGTATAGGGTAAGTCTTGTAATCGTTTTGAAAATCGAAAAAAAATTTTGACGGATTTACACGTTTCAGACACTGGAGATTCCGAAAAACATATTTTTAGAAAAAAAATTTTGCCGTCCGTCTGTGTGTCTGTGTGTCTGTGTATGTGTCTGTAAACGCTCTATCTCCCGAAAAAATTGAGATAGAGACTTGCAATTTGGTATGTACTTAGTATGTAATAATAGGAAGAAGCCTATTTCATTTCAATAACCTCGATTAACCGGAACTATTTTTTTCGGACTCTCGAAATATTCGTTCTGATAAAAGGTATATAAAATTTTTCGAAATTGTTTAGTTTAAGAAATGAATATAAAAGACAATAAAAAAACATAAATTTTACATAAAGCATGAAGTCGATCGGATAATGAGTTGCCGAGATATTTGGAATCCTATTTCCCACACTCTTCGATTTTTCATGACCCTGTATTTCATCCAAATTTCACCTTATAGATATATTCTAATTGGAAATTTGACGCTTAATCAGATGCAATAAACCGCTAGTTAATAGGATTATTATTTTTGGAGTTATAAGGAAAAACCTCTTTCAAGCAATTCAGTAACCGAGCCTTTAAAGTTTGTGACGTCCTCAAGCCACGATTTTATTTGAATTGCAATGCATTTTATAAGTAGTTTACACATTTTTATTTTAATATTTTACATTATGCATATCCATGATGGGTAAGTATTACGGTGGCCCCCAACGACTAGTTTTATTTGCAATGAATGTTAAGGACGTCCCTTGAAACATGCTGCTCATCAAATATTGCGGACAATTATTTCACAAATTGACGAGCCACAATAGAAATTAGTTCTGCACACCATTTCTTCAAAAGAAAAATTTTATGTAACTTTGGTTATTGAAAGATAAAGATATTGTCAGTGACAGTGATGAAGAGAAATAACACATTCCACCATAAAAAAAATGTAATTGTTTATGTATTGCTAATAGCCTTTCACCCATACTCCCAATCAAAATTTGAACTAATAACATACTAAAATTTCATGTGTATATCGAAACTGAAATATGTTGGGGAAATGGATAATTTGTTCAACCATTGCAAACAAATGTCAGAGATTACTTTTTCTAAAGTAAAATTCTTTAAATACAGCAATTGCTTTGCATATTTTACTTGTCCTGAGTAATTTATGCTTTCTTATTGACAAATTGTCATTAACTTGCTTTTTTACTAAAATTACTAAATTAAAGAAAGAGTTTGTTTCTTTTAGCATAAAGTTGTAACCTATTTAATTTCTGTCAAAAACTGAATTCAATTTATTCAATGCAAGGTATTATTTTATACCATTGAAATGCTTACATCGTTTAATGCAGACTTCGGTTAGTGCGGATAAAAAATGTCTCACTTTGGAAGTCCGCACTAACAAGAAGATGGATACAGAAGTAAGAGAAACTGTTTACGGTGAACTAAAGATATCCAATTACCGTAGTTCCTTTTACTTAACAAGAATATCTGTTAAATAATGATAGGTAAATGTTATAAAATGCTTTTAACTGGAAACTGTTGAAAAAACTATTAGCATGTTTGACATTTTTAACTTTTATATAAAAATATTATATAAAAATATTATATACTTTTATATAAAAATATAATATTATAACAGCGTACGTTACGTACATATTTACTTTTATAATTACTTTATTATTTTATTAATAAAAATTCCATTTTATACCATAGTCAAGTTTTAATAAACTTCGGCTTTTTATCAACTAATCAAAATTCAAAAATATCTCATCCATTCTCTGACGGTTAACTTTGCCGTCTTACATTTGCATTTTTCAGTACGTGTCACGCATGCATCCATGAGACAGCGAAATCTTTATCCTACTACGAAATGCAAATGCTACGCAGCATATCTCAGAATTTTCGTATCTTAAGTATGGATATTGTTTCGAAGCTGAATACGAAATCATATGTACACGTTCAAAGTTAAAATGGCAAAAGATTATTTTGATGAATATCATATGAGACTTTGCACTTATTTCAAAAACTTATTGAGCTAAAAATTTTGAATTTGATTAGAACAACACTCCTAATTTATGAAAAAATAAATAAAAGTTTTTGAACCTACAATGTAGACTTAGAAAAATTGTTCATAATGCATATTGTCGATATGTAAAAACTTACTCTTGCACAAAAAGACTGCACATTCAGTTCAAAGAACTAATAAACTACTGCAAAAAGTTTTATTAAGAAAGAAAAGTATATGAAAAAAGGCACTGTTAATTTTATTAAAATAATATTTGAATTGAGAATGCGATCATTAAAATAAATTATTATTTTGAAAATTTGAAATGTTAAATTTTACTTCGATTTCCCACTATATCTAACTAGCATTTTTTTAATATTTATATTTTATTGATAATTATTTATAATTATTAACTAATAATGTGTAAATTATAAACTTATACAGGGTGTACACAAAAAATCCAAAACCTCTTTAATTTTTTAGCTGTTGGAGATGCGTTGGCAATGTAAATTGCAAAAGTGTTTAAAATAAACAAGGAATTAAGAATATGTTGATGAAATAGTTCTACGATTATTTTTCAAGAAGGTACATTTTTTAAATTATTATACGGTCCCTTGGTCGGTTCCTTGGTTCCTTGGTCGGTTTTTATATTATGATACAGTACCTCATAAGATGTTTTTTGAAAAACTCTTTCCATGTTCAAACATTTTCTCCATGACATTCATAAAACTTTAGAAATTTCATTCTTCTACCACTAAAGCTCCTCGAGTTTTTAGATTGAAATTTCGGTTCTTTTCGGCACTACAAAAATCATTTGTCAAATTTTAGAGTTGAAAACCCCTGAAATTTCTACAAATTCAATATATCCTAACTCGGTGAGCTTTAGTCGAAGGAGAGTGGATTTTTTACTGTTTTATTTTTGAGAGCATAGAGAAAGTTTTTCTAAAACTACCTCATAGGAATCAGAGACTGTATAAAAATTTAAAATGTGTAACTTTTAGAAAAATAAATCGCAGGACTATTTTTTCAACCTAATCATAATCCCTATGTTATTTCGAACACTTTTGCAATTCACAATACCTACATATCTATAACAGATGAAAATTAAAAAAGAGTTTAAATCTTTTTGGGGCACTCTGTATAGTAAAGTGAAAGAGTTATATTTAATCAAAAATGATAAAAAAATGGTTTCTACAGTAGAGAGAAAGCGTTATATTTCATCATAAATGATAAGAGTTGGTTTCTATGTAATAATTGTTTTTTATATGTTTTCTATTTTCTTCCAACTAACTAAAATTCCAATATACCTCTTCCATCCTCTGAAAGAAACTTTTCTATCATGTATTTGCATTTTTGAATATCTGAGACGCATCTGTGAAACTTCCTATACTACTGGGAATGCAAATACAATGCATAATTTCCGAAGACTTTTGATACATTATGCATGGTTATTTTTCAAAACTGAATACCAAATCATAAGTCTGAAATTGAAAGTTAAACCGGCAAAAGATTCGTCTGTCGAATAATATTCCGATTCTCTCTCTTTCTTTCTTTCTTTTTTTTTTTTTTTTTTTTGCTGCGCATAAAAGTTAATGCGCTGAAAAACTTAATTTTATTCCATTTAAGACTCATAGTTCATGATAAAAAGTAAGAGTTCTTGAATTGGTAAGTAGTCTTTGAAGTATTGTTCAATGTGCATCTTGTCTTTATGTAAAAAGTTTGGACTTTATTCTTATCTGCTCAGAAAGAACATAAAAAGAAGTTCAATTGATAAATATGCCACCACACAAAGTTATGAAAGTAGAGTTATGAAATAAGTGAAATGTAAACTAGTCGGATGTGCCAATACCAAAACTTTATTTTATCTCCTACAAGTTTCAATTGCAACTAAAACGAATCAGCACCAATTTATATCAAGGCCTTAATAAATCTAAAGTTCTATTAAATTCCGTGAAGTTCATGAGATATGACTATTGCTAAAATCGTGTAAATTCTCAAAAATTCAGCATAGTAGTTCCATCTGTTGGGATATTTACACCAAAGGCTAATCAACAACAACTTATATCAACGTATAACTGAAACAAGTTTGATGAAATTCTGTGCTGAAATTAAGTTCTCGAAATATAGCTATCGTAAAAATCATGGAAAAAGTAGCATAGCACCGCCACCTGTTGGGCTGTTTACACCAAAACGTAACCAGCATCTATTTATGTCAAGTCCTAACAGAAGCTGAAGTTTGAGGAAAGTCTGTGCATTAGTTCTTGAGATATAGCTATCGTGGAAATCATGAAAAAATCAGTATAGCAGCGCCATCTGTTAGACTGTTTACACCAAAACGTAATCACCGTCAATTTATGTGAAGGTCTAACAGAATCTGAAGTTTGATGAAATTATGTGCATTACTTCTTGATATATAGCTATCATGGGAATTATGAAAAATGCAGCATAGAACCACCACCTGTTGGGCGATTTACACCAAAAACTAATCAGCACCAATTTATATCAGGGAACAACTTAATCTACAGTTTTATTAAATTCCGTGCATTAGTTCTTGAGATAGAGCGCCCACAAAATGTTTGCCACATGCAGACAGATTCACAGACAGACAAAGCAGCCAAATCCTGACAAAAACAGTCAATTTTTTCTGAATACAGTCAAATTGTGTTCAGAACTCTCTAAAACGTATAAATCCACCAAAAACTGAAAGTTAAATTTTTTGACGAATCCAATACTTTCTTCTTGTAAAGATAGAAAAAAGTAAAAAAGTAATATTTTACTTGAAAGGAATCTAGATCAGAACATACTATTTTAGGTTTGATTAAGATAATTAAACACATTTTTTTTATATTTTTAACCACAAATTCTTTCATTCAAAAACAATAACTATAAATATTGTGATAACATTTTTACGAAACTTTGTGCACTATGTCAAATTATTTGTTCATAGAGCATATAATTTTTAGATGCAGAATTTTGGTAACTTATGCATGTATATATTTTTAAAGCTGAATAAGAAATCATACGTCCGAAGTTTAAAGTTAAACTGACAAAAGACTCTTTTGGGGAATGTTATTACTTTTATCCCTTTTTTGATAGGCATACTTTATTAATTACATTTTTAACATAACATACATTTTTAATTTATTGCGAATAAGACTCTGTTTTTTATAAGTTTATGATAAAACGTAAAAATTCTTAATTCTGGAAGTCGATTTTGAATAAATGTTTTATATGCATGGTATTTATATACACAATTTTTGTACTTTTACACAGAAATTAAAATGCAAATGCAAAATATTGATATTTTATTAATTATCATATATTATGGAGATATTTTTTTTCTAATCTGAATAAGAAATCATGTACTATCTGGCAAACAAATTTAATATGACAATAGATTCTTTTGATGAATAATATTCCAATTCCCTCTTTTTTGTTGCGCATACTTCAAAAAATTAAAGGCCTGAAAATTTTAAATCTGTCCAGAATAAAACTCTTAGCTGCTACGTTTATGTTAAAACGTAAGAGTCCTGCAATATGGAAGTGGACAATAAGTACAGCATCTATATGCAAAACCTTCGAACTATAACTCGAAAACAATATAATAAATAACTACGTATTTAAAGAAAGTTTCATTAAAAAATTCATTTTTGCATTTTATTTAAAAAATAGTTTAATACATAATGTATTAAATGATTGTTCAACTATGTGCAATTTTATTGCATACTTTCACAGACTGAGTCTAATAAAAATGTAATGAATTAAAATACTATCAATAAAGATTTTATTCAAAGAGAAAATCAGACAAAATAATTAATATTATCAAATTAATTAGTGAATACTTTAATTAATAAAATAATTATTAAATTAAATGAAACAATATTTCGAGAGTTTTTTCCCCTCTCCAGCATGGTAACTTCATATGAAAAAACAACCCATCAGTGAAAACTGCTAATGTCACATAAAATGACTAAATATTAAGACAGCAGTTGAGGATACTTTAATTTTATTCTTGTATCACTTATAAACCTCATATAAAGTTGAATATTTTTTCTAAAATACAATCATAAATTGAAGGGCCATTTCCTTTTCGAATATTTATTTAGAAAATACATTTTTGACAATTTTTGTCCGTGTTGTATAGTATAAGAAATCCTCGAAAGATTTCTGCTCTTACGCCTGAAAAAAACGAAAAACAAGAGACAACAAAAGCAGTTATTTTAACTTTATGTTTTATGATAATGCGTCCAACGTTTAAATTATCACAAACAGCTATTTAATAACACTTAATAAGGGTTTTAAACATTATAATGCCAAAACATATCCGTGAGCAACGCTGATGTCAAATCAATAGTGGAACAAAATGCGCACGCAAAAGCAACGCACAAAATGCGTCCACCATTTAAATTCTTACAAACAGTTATTTAGTAGCACTTAAAAGGGTTTTAAGCATTATAATGCCAAAACATATCCATGAGCAACGCTCATGTCACAAGCATTTTCCACACAAGAATTTTCCTCCTCGTATTCAATGTTAAGGACTAAAAGCTGACTAAAAGCTGACAAAAATGCCTCCTTGGCAAAAGCTGAGAGATTATAAATTGTAATATGATCTCCAGGATTATTTGTTTAGCCAATCATCTTGGACTCATCTCAGCTTTGCCTTAAAAGGATATAAACAGAAGCATTCAATGTCTGAAGACAGTGGCTACAATGAGGAAGAAATATTAAAAGAATAATTACCATAAATTATTAAATAGTTACCATAAATTATTAATTTATCAACCTATATAATATTATTTAGTTAATAAATATATTTTTCAGCATCCTCTAGGGATGAATGAGACAGTTTCATTCATCCCATTTGAAATGTCCCAATCATCCCCATGATGCATATATTCAATTGTCAGCCATTTTGTCTAAAAAATTATTTTGTCACAATGGCTAATATATGCATTCATTTTAATTACCAATATTGAGCCTACAACATATCTTAATAACATAAACTACAACATATCTTAATTGTTTATATAACGTAAGATATTTAAGTAAGTTCAAATGCAAAAAAAAAAAAAAATTACTTTTAAGCAGAGTTTTCAGGAAATGCAAATTTAAAGAAAACTGAAAACAGCCACGTGCACTTGCTTTTGGTTCTGAAGCACACTATGGTCGTGAAATCTATGAGGATAGGAAGCAACTAAGAAAAAAGTTTATTGCCTGAAATATGAGGAACGTCCCATCCATCTCGTGTCCCATTCATCCCCCATCTCCCCTAAACAATTGAATAGGTATTAGTAAAATGTATCATTTAGTCATCTATACTAATATTATAAAGGAGTAAAGATTGTTTGTTTGTTTGTTTGTAGGGGGTAATCTCTGGAACTACCGAACCGATTTCAAAAGTGATGGTGGCAAATTGATGGTGACAACCGCTGCTCCAACATAGGCTATATTTTATGTCGGTGCCACTACCCCAGGGGGTGCAGGAGCGAAAAACGTTCTAAAATTGCGATCTTTTCTATACTGAAGCAGCTAGAAATTTGAAATTTGGCGTTATAGTTACTTATAAGATGTAAATGCTCTCTAAGAACAAAATAAAAAAAAATTCGAAATTTAAAAGGGTGAAATGAGCGAAAAGCGTTCTAAAAACATTCTAAATTACAATTTCTATGGAATCCCTAGAACTACCGAACCGATTTGAAATTTGGTGTTGTAGTTACTTATAAGATGTAAATACTCTCTAAGAACAAAATAAAAAAAATTCGAAATTTAAAAGGGTGAAATGAGTGAAAAGCGTTCTAAAAAATTCTAAATTACAATTTCTATGGAATCTCTAGAACTACCGAACCGATTTCAAAAGTGATGGTGGCAAATTGATGGTGACAACCCCTGCTCCAACATAGGCTATATTTTATGTCGGTGTCACTAACTCCAGGGGGGTGCAGGAGCAAAAAACGTTCTAAAATTGAGATCTTTTTTATACTGAAGGAGCTAGAAATTTGAAATTTGGCGTTGTAGTTACTTATAACATGTAAATGCTCTCTAAGAACAAAATAAAAAAAATCGAAATTTAAAAGGGTGAAATGAGCGAAAAGCGTTCTAAAAACATTCTAAATTACAATTTCTAAGGAATCTCTGGAACTACCGAACCGATTTCAAAAGTGATGGGGGCAAATGGATGGTGACAACCCCTGCTCCAACATAGGATATATTTTTTGTGGGTGCCTCTATCTCCAGGGGGTGCAGGAGCGAAAACATTCTGAAATTGCGATTTTGTTTATACTGAAGGAGCTAGGAATTTGAAATTTGGCATTGTAGTTACTTATAAGATGTAAATGCTCTCTTAAAACAAAATAGAAAAAAATTCGAAATTTAAAAGGGTGAAATGAGTGAAAAGCGTTCTAAAACCATTTTAAATTACAATTTCTATGGACTCTCTAGAACTACCGAACCGATTTCAAAAGTGATGGTGGCAAATTGAAGGTGACAACCCCTGCTTCAACATAGGCTATATTTTATGTCGGTGTCACTAACCCCAAGGGGGGTGCAAGAGCGAAAAACGTTCTAAAATTGCAATATTTTTTATACTGAAGGAGCTAGAAATATGAAATTTGGCATTGTAGTTACTTATAAGATGTAAATGCTCTCTAAAAACAAAATAAAAAAAATTCGAAATTTAAAAGGGTGAAATGAGCGAAAAGCGTTCTAAAAACATTCTAAATTACAATTTCTCTGGAATCTATAGAACTACCGAACCGATTTCAAAAGTGATGGTGGCAAATTGGTGGTGACAATCCCTGCCCCAACAGCCTCATTAATAAAAAAACTATGCGTTTCTGACGACTGGGTTTTTCGCTAATTGTTGCCACAGATTAATCTCGGAAAATGAAACATTTGAAGTTACTGAAAAAAAATAGTTGTTCGAAAAGTATTTGTCAGAAAATTGTTAGGCAAACTGCGTTTGAAAGGTAAAAAATTGTATTTTTCTTGATATAAATTTCAAATCTAATGATTATGCCATTTTTCAAATATTGAGTTTGAAAAATTACCAAAATTCACAATGGAGTACCATAGCGAAACCTTCATGCATAAAAAGATAATGATAAGGGCGACGTGTCCTGGCGTGTATATTGGCTATAGCACGAGTCACAAATTATAGTAGCCTTATTTTTCTGTTAACCCATTAACCACCAAAACTATGTGGGCGGAGCCTTCAATATTTTTACTGAAATTCGTTTCCCACCAAAAATTCTGAAAGATAATATTCGGTATCATTAATATCAAAGTTTTTGTCATTAAATAAAGTATTTTTTAACATATTAAAATAGTGGTGGCATGGCAGTATTTTTTTTATACACTTTTATTTTGAATGTTGCGTAAACGCAACACCAGCGGGTAATGGGTTAAAATATAAAAGTGAATTATGAAATGTCAATATTTTGTTGGATTAAAAGTTCGTTATAAGAAATTAACCAGCGTAGCTTGCTAGTTAGTTATAAAGCAGGAACCCAAACAGGACGTCCCTGGTTACAGAATATAATACCCGGTGTAAGAACATAGGTGAAAGTAATTTTTAATTGAAGACGTTTTTAGATTGCTCAGTAGTTGGGCCAAAAAATTACCTGAAAACTATCGATTACACATTCAAATATTTTTTTTAATTTACTAAAAACTTTATCAATTTCGTATTAAACGCATGTCAGCGAATAACCACCAAAGAAATGGTCAAGGATTTAACTATCTATTGCAACTTTTTTTTTATTATTATTCTGATTATTTCAGTGTTTAAGCACGATGGCCGATTACACAACTGTTAAACTTTTTTTTTATGTATGTATTTATTTATTTATTTTTGAATGACATTTTAATTTTCTTACGCAATATTATCCAGAAACAAATGCTGAACTATTTATATTGTTTCAAGTGGAAAAGTGCTAATCTTCCCCAATGGGGTTAATTTAATCAAATGCATAATTAAAAGAAAAAAAAAACATGCTGGAAAATTATTTTAAAAATCACAAACACTCAGTAAATAGAGATAGTACAGTGTACAAACAAATTGCATCTGAAAGTACATTTTTTTTAATTCGATGGTGTAAAATTTGAACTCGTGCGATGTTTATAAGTTAAAGGTTTGGGATTAAAACGAAACTGATTGTCCAGGCAGATGCCAACATTGATTTTAAATCAGCGTTACTCACGGGTATGTTTTGGAATTACAATGGAGATGGAAACTTACATAGGTAAATTAAAATGTAATATTTAACTATAAGTTACAAAAGAAGATTTTTCTACTGAATTTAACTCTTGGTATATTTTTTGCTTTATTTTTCCAACTAATTGAAATTCAGAAGTTTCTCATCCATTCTCTTAAGGAAATTTCTGCATCATAATACATTTGCATTTTTCAGTACGTGCGACTTATCTAAGAGAACACGAAAATCTAACCGACTAGGGAAATGCAAATGCAATTCACTGTTAAGAATTTTCGTACCTTATAGTTCATGGACATTCTTTCGCACCTGAATACAAAAGTATTCGTCTAAGTTTAATGTTAAAACGAGAAAAGGCTTTTTTGATAAATAATATTCGGATTCTTTCTTTTCTTTTGCGCATATTTCAGAAAGTTAATGCGCTTCACATTTACATTTCTTCCGAATAAGATTCCTAGTTTATGATAAAAATGAGTTGTAATAAGATTTTGTTTAATTTGGAAGTAGGCTTTGAACAAAAAATCATTAAATCATTAAATTAAATTGCTAATTGAGAGCTTTATACAGTTAATTAATTTCATTTAATGTTAGCACAACTGCTAACCTTCTGTTTTTTTGTGAGAAATATAGTTTAAAACATACAATTTATTTAATAAAATTATATAAATTGTACTTGATTATCTGTCATTCTTATTTGGTTTCATATTTTATGGATAATTTCTAGTTCAAAATATGTTTATTTTTTTTTAAACGGAAGATTGGCAGCCACGTATTAGATATTTTAGACTGGAAATCAAATAAATAATTTTTATGTAGCAGTATTAAACTATTTCTGTGCAGAAGATGACGAACACTATACATACATTATGTTATTTAAATTTTAACAGCTGAATTAGAATTAATAGAATAGAAGAGTTAGATATTTGTGTATTAGGTAGAATCTTATATAGATTCTTGAGCAGTCAAATTCTAGCTAAAAGTTACAAAAATTGGATATCATGTCGTAGTTAATTATTAGCTTTTTTATTTTTTATTTCCTATCAGCTAATTTCAATTTAAAAATATCTCATTAATTTACTGAAGACAACTTTTTCATCATGCATTTGGAATTTTCAGTACCTAAGTAAAAACTGTGCAATGTTTATAAGTTAAGGATTTTGGGATGAAAATGAAATTGGTTGTCCAGACAGTTGTCAGCGTTGATTTTATATGAGTGTTACTCACGGGTACGTTTTGGCATTACAATATAGATTGAAACTTACATAAGTTAATTAAAATTTAATATTTAACTATAAGCATGACAAAAATGGAATTTTTTCCATTGAATGTAACATTTGTATATTTTTTGTTTTATTTTTCCAACTAATTGAAATTCAAATGTTTCTCATCCATTCTCTTAAAGAAATTTCTGCATCATAGTACATTTGCATTTTTCAGTACGTGCGACTCATCTAAGAGAACAAGAAAATCTAACCGACTAGGAAAATGCAAATGTAATTCAGTGTTAAGAATTCTCGTGCCTTATAGTGCATGGACATTCTTTTGCAGCTGAATACGAAATCATTCGTCTAAGTTTAATGTTAAGACGAGATAAGGATTCTTTGATGAATAATGTTCGCATTCTTTCTTTTCTTTTGCGCATATTTCAAAAAGTTAATGCGCTGTACATCATTTACATTTGTTCCGAATAAGATTCTTAGTTGATGATAAAAATGAGTTATAATAAGATTTCTTAAATTTGGAAGTATGCATTGAACAATTGTTCAATAAGTATAGTGTCTATGTTCGCTTTGGAGCATCTTAACATCACTTTGGAACATCACTTTGGAACATCACTTTGGTTCAGCTTAAAAACAATCTAATAAAAACTTCAAATACAATACATTATAAATGTTTTATTCGAAGAAAAAATCTCAATAAATTCTATTTTGAATTTTTCTAACACTAGTTTGATCGATAACACAATCATTAAATTAAATAGTTTATTGAGAGTTTTATACTGTTAATTTCTTTAAATTAATGTTAGCACAGCTGCTAATCTTCTGTCTTTTTTGGGGGGAGTAATATATTTCATACCATACAATTTATTTAATAAAATTATATAAATTGTTCTTGATTATCTGTCATTCTTATTTGATTTCATATTTTATGGATAATTTCTAGTTCAAAATATGTTTATTTTACTTAAAAAAAACGGAAGATTGGCAGCTATGTATTAGATATCTTAGCCTAGAAAAGTAACTATTAATAAACTATTTGTATGCAGCAGTATTAAACTATTTCTGTGAAGAAGACGATGAACACTATACATGCATTATGTTATTTAAATTTTACAGCTGAATTAGAAATAATAGAGTAGAAGAGTAAGATATTATTGTGTTAGGTAGAATCTTATATAGATTGATAGATTCTTGAATAGTCAAATTCTAGCCTAAAGTAACAAAAAATTGATTTCATGTCATAGTTAATTATTATTATTATTTTCTTTTTTTTTGTATTAGTTAATTTCAATACAAAAATATCTGATTCCTGAAGACAACTTTTGCATCAAGTATTTGGAATTTTCAGTACATACGTAAAACGCGTTGAAGAGAACAACAACAAAAATGTCTAACCGATAGGAAATGCATCATGTTTTAAGAAATTCCGCACTTTTATGCATAGAGTTTTTTCGAAGCTGACTACAAAATCGCATGCCCATGTTTACAATCCAAAAGATTATTTTGATGAACGGTATTATGACTCTTTCTTTTCCATTAAGCGCATTTCAAAGGCACTGAAAATTTCCAAAGAATACTTACTCCAAGTTTATGTTAAAAAGTAAAAGTTTTTGAATCTACAAGTAGGTTTTGAAGAAAGGTACAGAATGGCTTGTTTCTATATATAAAAATGTTATACTTTGTCAAACTTTAATAATAACTTCAGTTGATGAATGTGTTGCTACATAAAAGTATTTTATTAAAACAAAGGTAGATCGAAAATACTATTTTCACTTCATTAAAAACCCATTAAGCATCTGGCAGAATTTTTCATGAATGTTTAATGATGCATAAATAGCTATCAAAAGCATTGGTATGAGGATTTGTATTTTACTATCTTACATATTTATCCTATGCACTTGAAAAAAAATTAACATTCATATAATTTTTTTGTTAAATCAGATTTTGAATTAAAAAATTACGTAATGGAAAAAGACGTTTATGAAGCTTAAAGGGTTAAAGAAATTGACCGAAGATTCGTAGATTAAAAAATAATATTCTGAAAGCATTTTTATGAAATTTTGTTAATTTTATGAATCTATATGTTTTTTAAAGAATAAATTTTTAAAGTATGTTTCAAACCTTGTCAACTGTGCTGCCAAAAATGAAAGAAAGAAAAAAGAAAAGATAAAGTTGAAAATGAAGATGAAGAAAAAGAAGATAAAGAAAAAAAATATAAGAACACAAAATCATAACCATCGTTTTTATTTCCATTCTAAACATGTATTGAATAAAGTTGTTCGCAACTAGCTTATTTTTTCATGATTTTTCCTGATACTGTTGTCGTTCATTTTTTTCTTTCAGGGACCATAAAGGACGTCTGAAAAATATGTATAAACTTACAAAGGAGGTAGAGTTTATTACAACAAACTTTTTTTGCATAGCAAACTAAAGCCACAATGCAACTATTTAGAAAAAGTACAAGATATCTCACTCCAGTCCGAACCCAGATTTTTGTTAATACAGCCATCCCACCGACTTACGTATTACGCGACTTATGTACATTCGCAGTTACGTAATAAATTTCGAAAATGTTATTAATGAGCATACTTGCGCTTCTGATGCGCATTTGCATACTTTTGAAAATTAGCTTATAAATAAAATACACAGATAAAAGTCATATACATAATGTAGTTTTATACATTAGAGAGAGTTATATTTTTATTGGTGATATACAAACAAACAAAAAACTAAGTAAAAGAAACTCTGGTTCAATCGTTATAATCTTGTTTTCTGAATGCTATGTGTTTGCTGTACTATTGGGAATTCGTAAGTCAGTCCTCTTTAATTATTTCTTATTTTTATAGTCATTTGATGTAGATTTAAAATCCGTTAGGTATATACCGATTCACCAATGTTAAACCTTTCTGGCACAGACAAATTCTGTTCGCAAAATGAGAAATTGCTGACTGACACCGGAATTTATAAACGACTTTTTTAGAAAATAAGAACTCCTTATTTTAAGCTTTCATTATTAAAATAAAATGTTATTAAAATATTATTGGTGCCGAATGCAAGTTTGGAATTAAAATTAGGTGTGCCCGGAGTGGGACCACTGTGCCGGAAAGGGTTAAATTTATAAATCTCGAAATCCACGAGATATATTTAATGTCTAAAGTGTTCTTTCAGTTCGTTTTTCTATTTTTTCAACTTTTATAGTTTTAATGCGAGTAAATACTGCTGCATAATTGATGCTTTATTTATAAAATAGTATTGTGTAAACAATATATATATATATATATATATATATATATATATATATATCCATTAATGAAACATTACCGAAACACCAACAAAAACTGGGAAATTATGAATTAGTATGTCTTAGATTCCATATACATACTTAAAAGAAGAAGAAATTAAATTAAAAATTTAAAAAATGAAATTTGTGGAATTTAGACAGAATTTTCAGGTCCCAAATGTCTCAATACCACAAATAAAATGTGTGGTTTCATCATCATATTAGCCATAACATTGCTAAAGAATATGATTTTGGGACTACCACACCAAAATAGAGAAATAATCTGTGAAAAAATCATAAAGTTCAAAAAATAAAAACAATATTATAAAGGAAAGAAACCTTACCCATAAAAAGAGAAAAAAAACTGTGAAATATAATCATGAAGTTAAAATATATATATATATATATATATATATATATAATGATAATAAATATTGCAGTTCCTTATGAAATTATACTTAAGAAATTTGCAAATTCGATTAACGTAAAATTCAACTTACATAAAAGTCTACGAAACGCATTACTTACGTAAGTCGGGATATGCCTGTACATTTAAGATAATAAAGGTATTTTCACGAAATCTTTAATCCACTCACATTGCTTTTCATGAAATGCGATGACATTACATAAAGTGTTCGAAGAACTAAGTAATTAGATCAGTGACTATATATGTAAAGCAAACTAGTTTATGAAACATAGCGTATCTAGATGAGCACTGTTTGGATAAGGAAAAATACCACTTCTGCTACTTATTTTGACATTGATATATTTTAGGTAATTTACGTTATTTTAGTATATTGTTTTAGAAGAATAAAAAATGTTTTCATGTCTTTTGTGAGTGTCTTATAATTTAATAATAAGGAAACACATATTACTTGTCTGTGTATCCCAGTTCAAAATAAGTCTTTGGGGAGAGATTAAAATGTTATTTATCGTGTTAATCAAAATTTATTCGCAAATATTTTTCTAGGGGTGGTTAATAGGGTTAAAATGTAGAGCAGACAATTGTTCTCTAACGCCTCAAATTTCGAACAAGAAATTCGAGAGAATTTTGTTTCGGTTTCAGAACAGAAAGCGTGTCGTTGCCAAATCAGTCGAATAAAAGAAACGTAACTTCGGATGCTAAGTGCCCAAAGTGTATAATAATCATCGCTGAATCTACTGATTTTATTAACTTTTCTTTTGATTTTTCCTTCTTTTATTTAATTTTTTAGAGGGTATGGTCAAAATATATATATGCGATATAGTGATATCTGTGTTAACAAATTTCGTGCATTTTGAAATTGAAAAAAATTACTTAACATACAGGTCCTAATGATCTAAATAAATATAAATGAATGTCCCCCTTCTTCTCCTCGATTTCAAATCATCTACAGTTTTACCAAAAAAAGATATTGTTACGTTTGTTTCTTAAAATTATATTAAAATGTTATAACTTTGTCATTGTCTCATGTAATGTACAGCACTATAATATGTGTTTATATTTTACTCTACTGTATTATATAATACAAAGTTCTAAACAGGTAAACACAGGAAGAAACTTGGAAAGTGGGAACAAATTAATCGTATTTTCCTGTTTATCTTATGGGGTTAAGAAGGTCATCTCATAAAGAACCTCATAAAGGTCTCCATGAGGTTCTCTAACAATTATTTTCAGTGTGAATTTCTTGGATCGAATTCTGCTCCAGAACCAACGTACCACTGCATTTTCTGTTTCAATTTTTAGCTTTTATAAAAGAAAAAAATATATATTTGCAAAAGATAGCTTTTCATTTGATTAATGTTAATTTTTATGAATATAATTCGCATTCTAATGTTAAAGACATTTTTTCTCAAATTAGGAGAAATGAGTAAGCAAAATAAAACTCTTCTATCAAGTTTTACATTTAGAGAGTTGTTGATGTACATATTGATGTATATGTTGAAGTATTTTAATAAATGTAATGACTAATATAACAAATAAAAAAAAATTCATATTATCATTTGGGATCATCCTGTAATTACTTTGCTCCATTTGACGCACTTTGCTCCTACCCCCCATTTTTGCACACCGACGCTCTAAAAACAATCAAAATTAAAAACCTTTTTGAAATTATGAATCAACATCATATTTCTAATAGCATAAGATTATTACTAGCTTGCTGTGGTGGTTGAACTCTATTGCAGCCACGAATGCTCACCAACATTTTAGAAGAAAATATTCACGTAAAAGTTCCACTACAGCAGATTAGTAAAAATCCTGTATTGTCAGAAACTTTAATCTTATTCAGAATTTCAGAATTTGATTGGTTTCAGAACGTCAGAAAACAAAAATTGGAGTTGGGGCAAAGTAGGCCCAAATGGAGCTTTGATCGTAAATCACGCAAATTTCATCTTTTTTACCCCTTTCTCCCCTATGTCACAAATTATCATACTCCAATAATACCCTTTGCTCTATAGTGGAGTTACAGTTTTTACACAAATACACAGAAAAAGTCACATTATATGTTTCAGTGACGTGAAATAAATACCGTAAAACTGTTAAGATCTAGCATGGTTTTACTTCAAGCAGTTGCAAGTTTTGCAACTGCATAGAAAAGAAAAATAAGCATCTAATATCTACCAACTACCAGTAAAAAACACAATTTTTATAAAATTTATTATGCTGCTTAAACAAATGTATATGAATTGTATTCCTATTTCAGTAAGTACTAATTCCACAACATGTTAAACCATCAATGTGTCACACTGTGTCATACTTTACGGTCATCAATTCAGTGGAGGAATTCAATTAATTTAACAACCGGTTCTCTGCCCTTTAAAGTATAAACAAAATAGGAAAATGATGCATCCACATAGATTAAGAAACACTCTCCAGCATTTTAAAAACATCGTCAGCAAATTTTGATCTAAACGAAAAAAATGGAGAAAAAATTCCTTCCACATTTTGGTTCACCGAACCCTTCTTTAGCGATAAATATTTTTAGATCTTCAACATTAATCTATATGGCATTCTTACATAATGCTGAACAATGTGCACCTATGCCACTCCTTTCTTATACAGATTCTCTATCTAATGCTAGTACATTTATCTAGTGAGCATTTTGCACATAACATAAAGCTTAAAAAAGAAGAATCTGTATATTTGTTATAGTTAGAATACGCTGTTGTACGTATGACCATATAAAAAGGGTATTGTTTCCATGGAAAGAGCAACTTATTCAATATCGAAATGTATAGTGAGACATGAGAGCGTCCTTAATCGGGCAGTTACTGTTAAAATACACCTAAAACTTATCCGCTAGTGAAACCGAGTAAAATTAAATTAATTTAGCTACACGCCACCATGTATATACATATATATAATTTTATAGAAAAAATAATAAACTATTTCATCGTTTATGTTTAAATTCATTAAATGCTGCGCATTTAAACACTTATTTAACAAGGATTTTCCAAATGCATTAAAATCGCTTGCATTTGACGAGGAAAAAAGTGTTAATCAAGTGTGCCAAATCGTGCAGAGAGTTTGTCTTTCCACGCAAAATACTGAAAGTATTATTTTTCTTTTTTTTTGCAGATTTTGTACTGGAATTCCGCAGTTAAATTTGACTGATCTTTTATTACCTACATGAGTAGTTCCATTAGTTTTTTTTCTTTTTTTAATAAGAAAGGTTTTCCAGACTATCGATGAAAGATTAACAGGCATTATATGCAAAAATGCTGATTATAACCTTAAGAAAATTTTGATTTCAATACCAGAAACGAAGAGCTGTTTCAAGACGCCGTGCTTGCCATTTTGCCAAATATGCCTGCGAGTCAAATTATTTTCGGTAATTAATAATGCGAAAAACTGAAGTAGGCAGAAACTTTTCGTCAACTGACTTCAGTTCAGTTTGAAATCTCTTAAAAATAAGTAAATGTGAACCTGATATATGGATATGATAGTTATAGTGATCTGGAAACTGCTGCGGTCGTTCCACGTATTAAACGTCCCTACCTGCACGGATCCGCTAATCGGCACATTGAACTTATCAAAATTAGCTCTTAAATTTTTCCGGTAGGATCTTCAATGATAGAACCTACTGCTACTGTTCCGAACAAGTGTTGAGAGGAAAGGCATCTGCAGTGGGCGCGCGCCTCCTTTTTATCGAAGTAACGGTATTCGGCCTCTGAGATGCAGCAGATGAAGCATTAATTTTTTTTAATGTAACATCGTATGTTACCCATATATTTAATCCTGGAAACGAAATTCCATGTAATTTTGATTCATTTTTACTTGATCGTCTAATTTTTTTAGTTGTTGGCATTTCATACGTAAAATATATGTTACGAAAATTTGGCACGTGGATGTGAAAAGGTTCGCCATACCTGGTATAAACGGATTAAATCACACGCATAGCTAAATGAGTAATACCACATCAATTTTCCCAATAATTAAATTTATAGTTCCATTATAAAAGCATTCGTGCCATGTAATCTTTAAAAATATTGTTTTGGTATCCACCGCCCCACCCCCCTCAGTTTTAGATCAATGATGAACAATCTGCATTTAACTGTAACGACTCTAAATTAAACTAAATCAAATAATAAAAGTAGTAATAAATTCACGAACAGAGCTTAGAAATAAATTTTAAGAACATCTCAGAATTTTTTTTCATAAAAAACTTCGAGCAAGATAATTTATTTAACATATAAAGAACTTTAAAGAGATTTTTCCTCAAATTTGATTAATGACTTTCATTAGAAAATTCTTATCTTGAATATAAAGTCACTGAAAAATAAAGTTAACGAGTTTGGAATCTAGCCAAATGTCATCAATATGAGACTGACTGTCCGCTGTCTGATTCCCCCTTAAATTACTGGACGACTGTTAGCATAACTTCAATTTAAAGAATAAATTTATAAAAACTATTCTTTTAAATTTATTTCTATATTTTTTCGCTACTAACATATCAATAAATTCTTGTTATTTGGGACACTAATTAAGCGAACAAAGATAAAAAAAAAAAAAGATGAGAACAAAAGAGATAGAAACAATAACAAGTTGGAAATAGTACATTAAACATGACATAGGAAATGCATTCGTTTTATAACTAGTTTCACAATGTAAAAAAATAATCCTTATTATTTCAGTGAAATGAATTATATCGTCTGCTATGAGCGAAATGAATTATATCGTCTGCTATGAGCGAAATGAGCATGCTTTTTTATTATTATTATTACGTATGCCACGTTTACAAATGCGATTTTTTTTCTACACCAGAAAGCACGCCAAAATTCACCAAGGACAACTTGCTTTGTCAATGATTGCGTCCATGGTTTAATATTTTTATGACTCATCATGAACGAATCTCCTGTGTTTATTTACTCTAATGGATATTCGGCTGTTAACGTAATTTCCACTGAAGTTATCTCAGAATCTATACATTTTTTAATGTAACTCATCGCTCAAACAAACAATTTTTTTCTACCATCTTTCTAAAAATGTAACTTAACGCAATTTTATTCGAAATTTTTTTTTAATAAAAATGTCTGCCTGACATATGAAAAAAGAAGCGGTTTGCCCGTATTTGTTTTCCTCAGTCACATGACTTGCGCTCTTACTATATAGATTACGTACGATAGGATTTAATAGAATAAAGAAAACATTTATTAATATCTTTTTAAGTATTGATTCGATTTTCATAAAAGTTGAAATGAATCGACAAAATTCTACAAGGAAAATATAAATTAAATTTCAAAGCATTCGGTAGGGTAGTTTTTGAGCTGTTATATGTGGACAGACGGACGGACCAGACGACGACTATGGGTGCTACGAATTTATATAATTACAAAAGCACCTAAAAAGAGAACAACATTTAATAAAAAATAGCATTAATTTTCAATTTGCTGCTTAACTGGAAAAAATTCAGAAATAATTGTGGAAAATTTTCACAGAAAACGAGAAGAAAAGAAGTAGAAACAGAAAAGGAGGGAAAATAAAAATATCTTCAAGTGGCGATAAACTAACTATGCCGATTTGATTTTTTCGTTGTTACAGTTTTCGATAGCAGGCGTTCCTCTTTGTTACGTGTAAGGGTATCTGTCTATCAAATTGCTAAAAAACTCTTAGTATTATACACCGAGAGGCAACAACGCTTAAACATTTTATACAAGCTGATTTTTAAATACATGTAATTGATCTAACTTAATTCATCACGAAAACGGGTGTCGAGATAGCCGCGGATGCACCGTCGGGCATCCAATACTTATTAAAAGCGCAAAGCAAAATGAATGGGGGTTTGATTATGTATGTTGACCACCGGTCTCACTGTAAAATGCATAATCGGAACACCAATAATTTCGCTTTGACTTTACGGCATTGCGGTTCCCGACTCCACTTCTATCACTAACCGTCAACTGACGGCAGATTTCGAGATCAATTAAATAAGATAAGTTACAAATTAGAAAATCAGCTCCTATAAAATGGATAACTAAAAATATCTCAGTCTCTGGACTATTAGTTTTAGTTCAGCTTTCTTCTTGTTGGTATGTGTTTGCCACTATAATTCCAAAAATGAATCTTCGGCTTCTTTAATCGCAAACTTGTTGTTATTAAAAAAGGCATTTTTTTTCTATTCGTATAAAGTGGTAGCTTGGTGGACAGGGGCATAGGTTTATGAATCCTATTTTAAATCTTCTTCCAAAGTCTAATATCTAGGTGAAAAAAATGTCCCTATTAAATTATATTAATGAATAACCTGAGCTATCGCTAAGGTAATTTATAGTATCCAGGTTATGCTTATCACAGATTAGCAGAAATTACGAGAGTTTCAAAATCCACTACTGTTCGATTTAAATTTCAAAGGGATAAATTTTAGAAAAAAAATAGTGTTGCAGCAGTTACCATGAAATATCGAAAAAACGAAACCGTCAATAAAAGTTTCCAAATGTCGAATTAGATTTGAATACGTATGTGGTTCGCTATAATATGTGCAGTCGGGGAGATAATGTTATAAAACCATTGTTAAAAATATACATAAATTTAACTGAAACATTATCTGATGATGATTCGCAGACAACAGATAGCTTATAATTCAGGTGGAAAATTCGATACGCTGTTAAATTTAACAAGGAAAATGGAGAAAAGAAAAGTATGAACATTAAAAATAAATAAATTAAGTACATTTTAAGTAGGCAACATTTTATCTTTTGTTGGCATTTACTGAAAACTCCAATGGGAAATTTAAGCCTAGCTTTGAAAATGTCAGAGCTGGAAATCCATATTTAGACTTTTTTTCTATTTCATATTTTTTTCTGAGGAAAAATGTATCCAAAAAACTGTCGGTAGATTATAGGATCGTTATAACTAAATAATTTTAGTGTAAAAATTTGGTTTTTAAATTCAGTAATACAGAAATAATATGAATCCGTCTTAAATAGGACGTAATCACCATGGCAACCCAGAATCATTACCTATCATGGGGTATAATTGAATTAATTACGTAGGATATGATTTAATAGAATGAAGGATGTGACTAGAACTTGGTCATAGAGGTTATAAAATGTCATATACGTCATTTCTGACTAGAACTTCATGCGTGTCAGATAATTTAGCGATACATCTCGGTCGCTTGACGATTAATCCTTGGAAGCTACTATAACAAGGAAGTACCGGTTTTAAAAAAATTCAAATTACTTAATAAATATATTTATTAATATATTTTTAAGTTTCGATTCGATTTTCATAAAATTTGAAATGACTCCACAAAATTCTGCAACGATTATATACATACAATAATACATATTAAATTTCGAACCATTCGGTTGGGTAGTTTCTGTGCTATTTTATATGCAGACGGACGGACGGACCAGACGATGACTGTAGGTGCTACGTATTTATATAATTACGAACACACCTAAGAACAGTTTAAAAAGTATCGAGTACCCTTAAATAAAAGAATATCATGCATTCCAAAATACATTTTTTTTTTTAAGATTTCTTCAAGTGCCATTTTTACATTTATCTAACTGGTGGAGATACAGGAAATTTCATGAATACGACGCAGTATAAACAGACAGAAACAAAAATTGAGGAATGGCGCAACGTATGATTTTTAGTGATTTTTTTTCCCTTACAGTGGATAATAGATTATATTTATTAACATTTATGAACATTATTTTTCAAATAAACTTCTGTATTAATGTTTTCTGAAAACTGGCTTAATTTCAATGCAAATTAAAAAAAAAATATTGCTGTTAATTAAAATTTTCGACACAAAAAGGGCAAAGCTATTTATATATAGTTTCTTCTTTTCTTTTGATATATCATGATAGAAAACAATGCTTGCTTAACTTCATGGGGTTTTTTTTTTGACACAAAAAGGGCAAAGCTATTTATATATAGTTTTTTTTCTTTTCTTTTGATATATCATGATAGAAAACAATGCATGCTTAACTTCATGTTTTTTTTTAAATTTCTATTAATTTAATGTATTTACAGAACGGTTTTAACTAAGTTAATAATACGGAAAGAAATTCTAAAACATCTTTATTTTTACAGTCTTTAAAAGTATGATCTATTTTTTCTCTTGGAGCTTTTTCTAACATATAATTATATTACATATATCCCTTAAGCTTATTTATTTAAAAATCTATAACGCACTGAAAATCCTTGCTTTAAAATAATAGGCTTTAACAAAAACAAATTTTCTAGAATAAATAAATTCACCAGATTTATTTTTCCCCTCTAGCTGTAAACAACAAAGATAGAAAGAGAATATTCTCCAAATAACCAGAAATATAGGCGTATTTTTAAAAAAGGTTTTTTATCGCACTTATTTTTAAAATTGCGCTTTTTCAAGATTGTTTCTTTTGTTTAAATTTAGGTTTATTGTTAATTTTGTTTCTTCATTTTTTCAGATATACTCGAAGGTTTATTTGTACAAAATTTTCACTTTTGGAAAAATGAAATTTCTTGTTGTTTTTCAAGAAAGAAGAATTTATTTTTTAATTTGTTTATATTTATATCTTATTTATTAATGATAACGGTGTAAAGTTAAATAAATATTTAATTTTAATACTTTTTAGATGAGTTTGTAAAAACATTAGATACATTTAATTTTTAATTTTAACTTTTCGAATTTAAAAGACAAAGTATCTATCGCAGCTTCTTTAACTTAAAATGTGAATTAAATTTATGTTCGTTTTGGTAATTAACATAAAGCTAATAATCTTTTTAACACTTTTCAACATAGTTTAAAAGTGCTTATGAATTTGGTTTGTCTGGCCGTTTGTCTGTCTGTCTATGCCCTGTATGGCAACTCGTATTTGTTATTGAGGTTTACTATGGCATGTTCGCTATTGAAAATTATGTAAATAGCATTTAGAGCTGATTTACAGGGACACTCAACAGATTAGTTACATTTTGGTGTATGGGGAAAATCGTTTTCATATTTTAATGATGTTACACTATTCAATACATATTGAAATTGATATTCTGGTTCGAATCGAATGAAATAAGTTATTGGAATAGATCTATTCTATCCATTCAGGTTAGGAAGGTTAAATGTTCGAAACGTGTGACCTTTTCATCGCACTTACAGTTGACAGACCACACCCAGTAGTGGCACTTCATGTTCCAGTAGTTGACACATCCAAACATAAAAAGTTTTAATTGACGTTTAATGAAATTATTTTAAAACAGCCCGATAATAAACCGATTTTTATTGTTTTTTGGAGGACCACTGTAATCTTGACGATTATCTATTAGCTTGCATAACACTACAAAAAAACTTACAGAAAAACAAGTTAGATTATATATATTTTTTAAAAAGCGAGTTTAAACAACTAATTTAATTAAAAATTGAGATTTTCTTTTGTTCATATTTTTTTACAAACTGTAATAACTAAAAAAAAAATGAAATTTATAATTGCATGCAGTTTAACATAAACCAAACGATCTAATCTTGTCTTTTAAACCGGGTATTTGTGTAGGGAATTTTTATATTTAATATATTTTTTTAGATTGTCTCCTAACAACACAGAAAAGAAAATTATACGAAAAATATCAATTATGTATTCAAAGAAGTTGGAAATTGTATACTTTAAACATTACAAATTAAATGCGTTCTTACTATAACTAGTTTCACAATGTAAAAGAAAAATATGTTGTTCTTATTTCAGTGAAATGATTATATCATCTGTTATGAGCGAAATGAACATTCAGTTTCTCTTATTACGTATGCCACGTTTATAGATGCAAACTTTTTTTGGTACCAGATAGCGCTGCAAAATTCACCATGGAGATCTTGTTTTGCGAATGACTACCTCCATGGTTTAATAATTCTATGATTCACGATGAAGGAATATCTTGTGTTTATTTGCTTTAATGGATATTGCGCTAAATATTGGGCTGTTAACCTAATTTCATCTGCAGTTTTCTCAGAATCTATACATTTTTTAATGTAACTCATCTCTCAAACAACTAATTTTTTTTTAACGATCTTTCTAAAAATGCAACTTTTATGCAATTTTATTCGAAAAAATAATTTTGAATAAAAATGGCCGCCTGGCATATGAAAAAAGAAGTGGTTAGCACGTACTTGTTTTCCCAGGTCACATGACTTGCACTTTTATTATATAGATTATGTATGATAGAATTTGTTAAAATAAAAAAAACTTTTATTAACCCTCTAGCCGCGGGCGATGTTTCCATTTTCTTATATAAAACCGCGACCTATTTTTATTCGTCACTTATAATAGTTATAAGGATTGAATGTCACCAGAATTTACAAACAGATTTATTTTGAAATAAATAAAAGCAGTTTATTCATGTACAGCAGGTCTGTTAAACCTTTTGGTAAGCAGGGGCGCATCTCAGCTGGTGACAAGCAATGAAGCGCGCCATTATTCAAATAAGTGGGCAGTTGCATACATATTTACTATCTCACTATAGTAGCGATACACTCACGTCTACATGACATACATATGTTTTATAGTCAATGTGGTAACCATAAGTCCCATACGATGGAGGAGCGTTATGGTTATCATTAAATGTACATTATATAACTCTGACAACGCCTATATGAAAAAACAAAATCAGGCAAACGGACAAAACATTTTCCTGCTTCAAGTAGAAAAAAGAACATGCAAACATTAATTGTTTAAAAAAAAATAATTTTAAAATTTGTCTTTATTCTTACCTATTAGTGAGAAATTGGACACTGGCTTTCCTGTGCTAAAGCAGAAAAATCTGGAATATAGTTCGAACATGCTGCACGCAAAATGTTTTCTAGTTGCGTATCACTCAGCGATAATCGATTCTTGGATTTTACAATTTTCATTGTAGAGAAACGTGATTCACATAGGTAAGTCGAGCCAAAGCATGAGTGAAGTTTCAGGGCAACGATACGAAGTGAAGGGTATTTTTCTTTATCTTTGGAATGCGATTTCAAAATTAAGTCATTTTGAAGAGTTACAATTTCTAATTCAAGATCTTCCACTTGGTCAATCTTGAAGTTACAGGCAATTGATCCCGCAATTTTGGTAACGTCGATTTTAGCAAAAGGTTTTGCTAAAAACACTGCATCAGCTCCAATCGCTAAAAATTGAACAAATCGCCTATTAAAATCGTCAAGAAATGTCTCGAGGTTATCTGCAAATCGTTCAAAATTTATTCCTTCAGAATTGTGTTTAACAGCCACTGACATGAAATTTGGAAAATGAGAAAACGATCCTTGTCCTTTTGAAATCCACAATTAAAGCTTGTTTCGAAAACTTTTTATAGAACCTATCATATTTAAAATTTCACGATCTTTTCCCTGTAGTTCCAAATTCAAATCATTCAATTTAAGTGTTATACTGTCAAAAATGCGAGATCGAATAACGAGAAAACGTCCTCCAACTCCTTATGAAAAACATTTCGTGATTCAAGAAAAGTTTTGATGTCAGGTAAGAGCATGCAAAACCTTTCTAACATTTTCCCTCTACTTAACCATCTTACTTCAGTGTATCCATCTTACTTCAGACATCTTGTTGGTCAGATTCTGCGTCTTGCAATATGGCCTTAAACAAGCAATGGCAAGTGGAAGAACTTCTGATGAAATTTATGATTTTTACGACAATATTCCTAACATGTTCAAACTTGAGTACTTTTCTGCACAAAGCGTCTTGATGGATAATGCAATGATAAGTCAGAAAATCGGGAAATGTTTCATCTTTGTCGCAGAGCGTGAGAAGCCCGTTATTTTTTCCGACCATCGCTTTAGCTCTATCCGTTGTGATAGATGCTAGTTTATCCAGAGGCACGCCTATTTCTTTTACAAAACTGTTAAAAACATCAAAAATATCTTCTCCTGTTGTACGCTCTTGAAGCTGGAGTATTTGCTTGAACTCTTCTTTTACGCTGAAATCAGAAAATACCATTCGGACAAAGATAGATAGCTGCGCAGTGTCAGATACATCTGTGCTTTCGTCCAGTTGCAATGAAAATCTTTCACATTTTTTCAGGTCAGATTGTGCTTAAGATTCCAAATCACGAGAAATCTTTTCAACTCTTCTGCCTACCGTTTGATGGGAAAGTTGAAGTTTTCCTATGGATGAGATTATTTCAGATTTATTTTTCATTTCATCAAAGAGAGATTCGGTTGCACAAAGCATTGCCTCTTTTACAGTTTCCTCATTACGAAAAGCTTTATTCTTCTTACCTAGTAAATGGATGATTTCAAATGATGCGACAGTGATATTTGTTGATTGAATCATAGGTTTGTAGAAACATTACTGTTGACCAGCTAAAAGGGATTTTAACTTGTATTTTTTTCCCTCTTACTTCTGAATTCAAGGGGAAATCTAAGTCAAAATTTGAATGCATTGTACTATAATGACGTTCAATATTGCTTTTTTTAGGAATGAAAACACTATTGTTGCAAATTAAACACACGGGATTACCTTTACATTCGACAAAAAATATTTGCTCTCCCAGTCATTATTAAAAATATATGTCCTTTGTCTTTTTGCTATTATGTTAGAATAATTCACATAAGGAAATAAATCGAAGCCTCTTTCACAAAAAGTATCAAACACAAAAATGTCAGCTAATTTGAATTAAGTTACAGACTAAACGAAAAACGAATCAGAAAATTCTCATTTGCGACAAAAAAAGTCGTTCTGTTGAAAACAAATATAGAATTTAGCTGCATGGAATAATCTTTCATTTGATTAATATTTTTAATTTTTCTAACAATCATTTTGAACTGACATGTGACCACGTATTTACATCATTATCACTTTTAAAATTAATATCCTCGGTGCCAGTGAAGGCGGGTGCCAGTAGTAGACTGCATGTATTTTAATCGTTCCAAACCTTACTACTATTATTCACTGATTATCGCATTTTTAAAAATTTTTACTGGTTACAATTTGCTTTTATTTTTTATTTCGAATTCTTTCCCTTTTTATCTAGAACTTTGAAAGAGAAAAGATACCTATTGCGTGTTAGTAAAAAATAAAGAAAAAACGTAACGAACAAGGAGAAAAGAAAAAAAGGAAACATTTGAAAGGGCGCCGCGAAAGTCTCCAAAGGGCGCCGCGTTGGACAGCCCTGATGTACAGTATAAAAACAATGTTTTATTTCAAAATTCTGGTGGGAATGTGGCATTTATGGATTCAAAATATTTCAAAAATCGCATAACTTTCAGAATGACCTAATAAATTAAATGATATATATATATATATTATAATTTGTAAACAAATCTCTCTATTTCTAAATAAAAGAAGATAGGTTCAACAAAGAAATAGAATCTCCCGATGCTTAAGTACTATAAAAATTATAGGGAACGTCAAAATAGCGTTCGACCGCGGAATTGTATAGAATAAGTGAAACGCAATAGGAGCGTTACCCGCGGTAGGAGGGTTAATATCTATTTAAGTTTTGATTCGATTTTCATAAAATTTGAAATAACTCGACAAAATTCTGAAACGTTTATATATATTAAATTTCAAACCATTCGGCTCGGTAGTTTATTGCGCTGTTATATGAGGACGGACGAACCAGTACGAACGTATTTATATACCACGACGACTATAGGTGCTACGTATTTATTAATTACGAACGCACCTAATAAAGTTTTGAAATTTATTAAAAACCGTGTATTCGTATTAGCCGCATTCCAGATATTAATATTAAAAAAAATTGCCAAAGACTCTTTTTATTATAATCATTTCAGTGTTTGAGCACGTAGTTCAATTGTAAATCTGTTGTTATATTTGACTGTGTGGAGGGGGTTGTGAAGTTTTACTTTCGTTAGGAAATACAACCTGTGGCCAGAAAGTTCGGTGAATGAATTTTTATTTCAAATACAGTATTGTACAGCATCAAATACAATTTACTGTCCTTCAAAGGAATCTCCATGGATGGTAATGCACTGTTGTGAACGAGTATATAAGTCCTGGAAACTTCTGTAAAACAGTTCTTTCGGAATGGCTTTCAGCTCGGCCGTCCCGTCACGTTGCGTTGAATGTCGGTGATGTCCGTAAATCTCTTTCCCTTCAGGGCTGACTTCAATCTGGAGAAGAGGAAGAAGTCTGCAGGTGCCAAATTAGGCGAATAAGGGACGTGATCAAGTGTCACGACTCCATTCGCGGCCAGGAACTGCCGTACAACCAAGGCGGTGTGTGGCCGGGCATTATCTTCCAGGCTGGTCCTCCCTTCCCGGAAACACTTAAACCATTCATAAACACTCTTTATAAATTTCTTTGAGCATTTCGTGAGTTACTTTTGCCGATTTTCCAAGTTTGAAACAAAACAACATGTTTATTCTCTGATCCATTTTGTTTGCCGCGAGAATCCACAATAAACCTTTTGCGCTCGGCTTTAAACGTAACAGGGAATAAACGCACTTGGAACCTTGCCAAACGTTCAAACAGATATTGACCTTCACCACACGTGGCGCGTTGATATTCTACTAGTACAGCAGCAACCTCTACAGGCTCCTTAAAAGCCAAACTAATTTTTAAGATATTGTTTTCAAACAAATTGCATTAAATGTACATTTTTTTTCTATTCGACGGTGAAAATTTGAAATTGTGCAATGTTTAGAAGTTAATAAATTTACAAATAAGCGAAATGGATTTCTCAGGCCGTTGGCACCGCCGATATTCTGTCAGCGTTACTCTGTTATATGTTTTTGCTTTATGATATTGATATCTGAAATATGGGGATGTTGGATACTGTTGATCATGCCTGTATTTGTATAATGTTTATTTTTACATAAACATTTTAGCTCTCTATTTGGCAATAAAAAATAAACAAAATTTGCAATATGTACAATTCAGAAATGTACATTATTATTTATCACAAGTATATCATATCAACTATTTATATGGTATTCAAAATATACTAAATTCTCAAATGTAAACAAATACCTGTTGCGTATATATTGCACTAAATATTATTTTTATACTAACTTTACTTTAATAAAGTCGCTTTAATCGCGTTCCCTATCAAAGAATTTTTTTTTTCTTTTTCACTCAAATAATGGTGCAAACTGAACAATTTAATAAAATTTTGTTAGTTTTTGAAATGTGAAAAATTTTATGCAAAATATGCAGGTTGATAAAATTCGATAGGGCGATATAAGCTGTAAGAAAAGTGAATTACTTCTATTTGACACAAATGTCAACTATAGGTTCAGGTAGAATTTTCAATTTTTCCTTTAGTTGACACAAGTATCAACTACTGGTAAGATGGTAGAATCGATGCTCCAGTAGTGTGTAACTAATTTGTGTGCTGTACAACAATTAATAAATACATTCTAAAATTACAGTATTGGTAGAGAATACGAAATAAATTTTTTAATCAAAGTGCACGTTTTGCAGAATATGATGTCGCTTTTCAATGCAAAAATATTTAACACGTACTTAGTGTGTATGAAGCGTAAAAAATGTGCTTTTAGAACTAACAGATTTTTATTAAAATATTTTTGGATTCAGAATTTGTTGCTATTTATGATGTCACAAAAGTAACGAAAAGATCATTTTTGCGAGGAATCGTGAAGCAATTAACATAAAAAAAATCAATTCGCATAAATTTGTATTGTTAATCAAAACATTAAATATTGTTAATTATTGCTAGTTTGATTAAACATTTTGATTAATAATATTTCTGTTACAACAGACTTCTAGAACATAAATTAATAATGCTCTACACACTAAAAAAGGGTAAAAAAATAAAACAAAAATAATAACTGTTAAATTCACAAAGTCTGTTTCGTCCTTAAAAAAATAATAATTAAATTGATGTATTTTTTTTTCTGTACGCATTATAACTTAGCTTCGCAAAGTTTCTTAAAATGATAATGTGATCTGATCATTAAATGACCTTTGTTATACCGAGAATTCGGATAGATCATGTTTCTTTGTACCCAACTGAATGGTTTGAAATTTAATTTATATAATCGTTAGAGAATTTTGTCCAGTCATTTCAAATTTTATATAAATCGAATCAAATTAAAAAAAATATAAATAAAAGTTTTCTTTATGCTATTAAATCCTACTATACGTAACCTTTAAAATAAAAGCGCAAGTCATGTGACGGATGAAAACAATTACGGGTAGTATACACGTTTACTTCTTTTTTCATATGTCAAACGGCCATTTTTATTTTTTAAATATTTTCGAATAAAATTGCATGAAAGTTACATTTTTAGAAAGATCATTCAAAAAAATTATTTGCTTAAGGGATGTGTTACATTCAACAATTTATATAGATTCTGAGATAACTTCAGTGGAAATTAGATAACAGCTGAATATCTCAATCCATTAAAGTAAATAAACACAAGAGATTCGTTCGTCATGAGTCACAGAAATATTAAACTATGGAGGTAATCATTCGCAAAACAAGATCTCCATGGTGAATTTTGCAGCGTTGTCTGGTATCGAAAAAAATTCGCATCTGTAAACGTGCATAAGTAATTAAAAAAAAAAGAAAAAAAGCATGTTCATTTTGCTCATAACTTACGATATAATTCGTGTCACTGAAATAATGACGCTTATTTTTTTTTCCATTGTAAAACTACAGGGTGTCCCAAAAAGGAGTACCCATTTTTAAAAATGAATAAGAAACAAACGAATAGAGTTATTAAAAGAATTCTTGCAGGAAACGGATATGTGAAGTCTGGAATTTTATTTAGAGTATTTTATTATGTTAGTTCAAATTCTTACCGACAGATGACGCTGTGGCTACCGCATTCATCAGCAATAGTTGAAAATTAAATGACAATATTTTCAATATGTCTTCCATTCATCACAATAACATGCCGGAGTCTTAGAATGAAATTAGCACACACCTTCTGCAACGTCTGTACGGAAATGGCTGCACACTCTTGAGCGGTTAATCGCTGGAGCTCAGCTAGCGAAGTGGAATTTTGGCAGTAAACTATATCCTTCAGTTGGCCCCAAAGAAAAAAATCACACGGATTTAAATCTGGTGTGTAAGGTGGCCAATTCATACCCTTGTCGGTTAATTTCGGGTAATTTTCGGTGCTGTAGCGCCATCTGACGGTCAGATTTTGAACTATCATAATAAAGTGTTATAAACAAAATTCCAGACTTCACACATCCGTTTCCTGCAAGAATTTTTTAAATAACTCTATTCGTTTGTTTCTTATTCATTTTTTAAAAATAGGTACTCCTTTTTGGGACACCCTGTAGTTATAGTTGAACTCAATTCATTTGTCACGTTTAACATACAATTTCCAACTTGTTTTGTGTCTCCCGTTATTAGCGATATAACGCGTGGCTACTATATTATAAAAGGGAATCAATTTGATAGCAATTAATGGCAGTAAATAAATTAATTGTTAAGAAGCTTTAATACGTAGAAGACATATTTATTTATAATATAAACAAAAAAAAAAGTCCGTGGGTAACATCGATGTCATATCGATAGTGGATACGATGCGAGCAATCCATTTTGCTTTTTTGAGAATTTATTAACTACTAAACATCGCACAATTTTAAAATTTACCCTCTTGAATATGAAAAAAATGTACTTCAAAATGCAATGTGTTAAAAAAACCTACACTTATTTACTGAATTTTGCGGTTTTTAAGATAATTTCAGGATGTAGTTTTAGTTGCGTTCGTAGTTATATAAATACGTAGCACCCATATTTGTCGTCTGGTCAGTCCGTCTGTCCGCATATAACAGCGCAAAAATTATCCAATCGAATGGTTTGAAATTTAATATGTATAATCGTTGCAGAATTTTGTCGTATCATTTCAAATTTTATGAAAATCGAAACAAAACTTAAAAAAGATATTAATAAAAGTTTTCTTCATTCTATTAAATCCTATCATGCGTAATTAATTCAATGATATCCCATGGTAGGTAATGATTTATGTTTGCCATGGTGAATAGGTCATATTATTTTTGTATTATTGAATTTAAAAACAGAATTTGTATACTAAAATTGTTTAGTTAAGGTAAAGCTAGGATAGCCTGCGCTCAATTCAAAAGAATAGCAATAAAATACCTAAATATTAATTTTTTGCTAAACTATTCATGAATAATTTTTACTTCGTTTGTTTTTTATGCATTTCCATTGTTATTTTGATGTTATGTTGCAATTTAATAGAACAGTTGTAATAAAACCAAGAAAGTTATTTTGCGCAATCTGTCCTTACAGGGTTGGTGTGATTGCGCACATGGGTAGGAGAGATTGTAACTAATAATAACTACAATTAAATTGTTAACAATAATAATTACATTTAAATGACATTGCTGTAAGGTTTTTATGAACAAATATTATTGTATCAGGAGTGAATATTTCAACCTAATGATTAATGAATCGAAAAAAGGAAATAATTTTAAAAACGATTAAAAATTTTAATTAAAGGAAAAAAAAATAAAGAATCAGAAAAAGCAAGTCCAGATAAGATTATAAAATAAAATTATGTTACTTAACACGTTTCACTTAAAATTAGTCCATTTTCATTTTTCATTTTTTTATGCAAATTTACCAATAAGCTGCGTAATCTCTCCTAGCATGGAAACTAATGGGAACACTGCGCCATCTCTCCTAAGTAGCAGATGCGCAAACTCTCCAATTTCGGTAGGAGAGATTGCGCGGCCTTTTATTTAAACATGACCTCTTCTAAAACGAACCGTTGATGTTCACATTGTTAGTCTAGATTAGTAGCTTATGAGAAATCGTTTAAGTTTAAAATATTTTGCACTATGGACATTGTATAGAAATTCTGATGAATAGCTATGAAAATTCAAGCACTTACTTTGGGAAAACAAAATAAAATAGCAATATTTTATGTTAGACGCTCAAAGCAATCAACGTGCACTTTCAAGTAGACACTCCACTACTGTTGTTGTACAAATACCTGGAGTCGCTGCGCGCTCACTCTACTCCTTACCGCCAAACCTCTATGTGCGCAATCTCTCCGACCGCGCCATCTCTCCTGGCTTTACCTTATAGCAATCATATAATCTGCCGACAGTTTTTTGGATAGATGTTTCCGGAAAAATAGATATTAAACGGAAAAAGAGTCTAAATATGCATTTCAAGCTCTGAAATTTTCAAAGCTCTGTTTAAGTTTCACTTTGGAATTGTCAGTAAATAAAGATAAAATGTTGCCAACTTAAAATTTACCTATTTTATTACGGAAATTAATTCTATCATAATAACAGACGATATAATTCATTTCAATTAAATAATAACGATGATTTATTTTTCAACATTGTCTTGTATTGGATATATGCGCATAATATAATTTTAATGCAACAGATTTGTAATTAATTGTTTGTAAAATCTATTGAAACTTAATTTCATAAAATAAAATTATTATGCATATTATGAAAATCTGCGCATAAAATAAATTTTGTATTCATTCATTTTTGCATAAGAGTGCAACAACTATTGCACCAAGATCTGAATATTTATAAAACTAGTTATAGTACGAAGGCACCTCACTTGCCACGTTTGACGTACAATTTCCAACTTATTTAAAATCTACATAGCCCGAATACAGAATATTAATCAATGCGCACTTTAACAATATATAAATTGTTCAGCAGTTTACCCCGGTTTATATTGCATAACAAAATTAAAACTTCGTCAAAATAAATTAATTAATTAATTAAACCCTGGTTTAACAGATAAACAAAAGAAGTCAAACACACACGCGTTAACACTGAAACAATCCGGATAAAAAAGGCTGCTCTAAATGAGAAATCTGTGGCAATTTCTTTAGCTATTAAGCCCCGGCATGCGGTTAATACGAAAGTAGTGATTTTAATAAATTTTAAAACTTTATTTGAATACATAACTGATATTTTTCATGTAAAAATGCTTTCTGGTATTATTAGTGGGCTATTAATGAGTATTATTAGTGGGACCAGTCTTGGAAAATCCGAATTAAAAAAAATTGACGATTAATAAAATTGAAGATTAATAAAATTAAATAATGAAAAAATCAATAAATTTAGGAACAGAAGTTTGAAATAAATTAAAAAATTTAACAGAATTATCTGAAAAAGTTTACGAAAGATAATTTACTTAGTCATATAAATGACATTAAAGAATTTTTTCTCAATTTTGATTTATGATTTTCATTAAAAAACGTCTCGTCTGTAATAGAAAGTCAATGAAAACCATTTTGGAATTAAGCCAAATGTCATCAAAATCAGTCTAGCTGTCCACCGTCTATTGCCTGGAAAAAATGAGTATTCGTTGGAGAAAGATTGTGTTGACGTAAATTTAAAGACTATCATTATAAAGAATAATTTTCGGGAAATTTTAATTTATATTCATTTTTACTACTAATTTAATAGATGGATAGATTAATCTATGAGACAGATAAATAAAAAAATAATAACCAATAGATATATAGATAAATTGATGAGACAGATAAATAGATAGATAACCAAGAGATAGATAGATGACTGATATATATACATATTGATAATATTAATGTGGACATTTACAAATGAGTGTGCAAAAATGGACTATTTAAACATATATATATAACTTTTAAACAGTGACAGCTATTGAAGTATTTTTGCAGGAGAGTAATCTATGGTGTCCGTAATATCTTTACAATGGTTCCTGTTTTTAGATCTAATTATAAGCGACAGACGGCATTGCAACCAATAAGCGAACCATTGATGCAAAAACAGAAATCACGCAATCATGATGCCAATCAAGGAGTTAAACATATGGAGTGTATTTTATTCTACTATTCCAGAAGTTCATAAAACTTTTAGAGTGCTGTAACTCGAAATCGAAATTTAAACTTTTGCCAAACCATCAAGTAACGAAAGTAATGCTAAAAGAAATTGATTTATAACAAGGCTTTAGGCAATGCGCCGTATTCTCAAATTGGCTCGAGATCTCAGATCTAAAGAAAATTATTTGAATTTAAAGTCTATCAACCAACCCCTAAGTAAATAAATAGATTCATGAAGAATATTTAAAATTTTATGATTATATTTACTCACATGGTATCAAAATCGTCTTTTACTATCCATAGTCATAAGCGAACTAGATATGACAGGATCATGATTACATATTAATAATATGCAAAAGATGCTAAAACAATTTAGAGTGAGGGTGGAGAGAATGCAACAACTTAAGACGTATTGTCATGCGCCAATTATGCCTTATCAATATACAAACCCTCAATGATAATAAAACTTCATTTGAATACGTAATTGATATTTTTCATATAAAATAGCTTTTGTTGTGGTTAGTTGGTAATCTAAAATATATATTAAATGTAAAAAATCTATTAAGTTCTAAAATCTCTAAAGTTTTTAATTAGAAATTAATTTTACCTTGTTCTGTAACTCCAAAAATCGTGTTTGGATCCTGTGATTTTCTTAAATTGTGAAATTTCCCTTTTATAAAATACTGTATATTTCAGTTATATTAAACGTGAAAGTGTAGGTGTCAAACATGGTTGCAAGGAAAGCAAAACCATAAGACATATTCATATTATATTATGAATAGAATTTATAAATAGAATTTCGCATGTCTTCGAATCGAAAGAGTGCGAAAGAAGGGGGGTTCTTTATGTCACCTCATAAATATGTAAATTACATTTTCTATCAGCTTTAAATTAAAGTGAAGCAGCATTATAATTATTTTTATTGAATATGAAGATATATATCTTATATTAAAATAATGTCGCATCACGAAATTAATAATTTTCCAGTGTATGAGTCTAATATTTTTGTGTTTATTTAATTTTACTTTTAAAAGTGACAGACATCCTTACTGTTCCTTTATCTCTGAAAAAAAACATTATGCACCACGATTATTTTTGTACTGTTTGTTGTGTTCTATTGAAAGTTTGATGCGTTGATTTTGGTAGGAAGATAGTTCAAGAGGGATGAACATGCTAAGTGTTTATGTTCAGGGAATACTGGTAAAAAAACACTATTATTAAATCATCGACGAAGGTAATGGATTAAATTGACTCAAAAAATATTTTAAACAAGAACGAAAAATCATGCGTGAACCATAGATTATGTAGCACTTTCCAACGCTTCTAAAATAATTTTACAAATCATTACCGTTTAATAAGCTGAAAGATGACATCTAAGTAAACAATTTGGAAAACGCATAACATATTTAAAAACATAATTTCAGGAATTTCCAACAGATACAATATTCGGAAAAATATCCGAATACTTTTATTCAGCCCTGTATAGGATCTATAGATTTGTATATATACTACATAGGATGCTAAATTTTAGTTAAGTTAGGAAACGCGTAGCACCGTTTAAATTCTCCTTCTGGAGTTTCTGTCAATAAACGGAAATGTGTTCGCGAACTTTTGTGCTGCCCTGTATAGGATCTACAGAATTTATACACACCACGTAATAGACAAAAAGCTAGTTAAGATTAAAATCGCGTTTAGTAACTTAAAACGCACTTCCAGGAATTATTGTTAACAGACAGTAGAGAATTCTTTTGTGTGTCCCTGTAAATGAACGATGACTGCTATACACACACTATTCTGTAGTAAGCCTCTCGTAATGCACCTTAGTAATATATATAAACTTCAATGCGTTTAAAATAGTGGAACATTATTTAAATAAGCCGCAGACGATTTTTCTCCATAGACGTAATGTAATGGAATTATTTTGACTGTCCCTGTAAAGTAACTCTAAGTGCTATACACCTACTATTACATATTAAGCTTCTTCTAATGCATCTTAGTGATCTATATAAATTTCAATGCGTTTACAATAGTGAAACATTTTTAAAATAAACCGCAAATGATTTTTCCCCATAGAACGCAATGTAACGGAATTCTTTTGAGTGTCCCTGTAAGAAAACTATAAGTGCTACACACTTCAGTTGAAATAGGGAACGTGCCATAGATAACGACAATAACATATAAAAATTGCAGCGCAATCCGAGCATATTTACGGGAGTTAGAGCACGGACAGACGGCCAGACGGCCAGACGGCCATCCGGCCAGACGGCCATCCGGCCAGACGGCCATCCGGCCAGACGGCCATACGGCCATCCGGCCAGACAAACCGAAGTCATAAGCACTTTTCAACTAGGTTGGAAAGTGCTAAAAAGGGATAAGTATTTTTTAATAAACTGCTACAATTCTGGCCTAATGAAATAAAACTCTAGACACATATAATAATTATTAGTAATTTTAATACTCGTATTACTTATTGTACTTCTTTTAATTAAAACACTTTACTTTAACTGCGCTGCAAGTGTCTTAAAAATTGCATTCCAACAGTGATGGTCGAATACTAGAAAAGCAACACTGTCATTCATACAATAAGAATAATATAAAGTGAAAAAATATGCCTTTATTTTACTTTGTTTGCAATTATTTTTGCATAGAATGGCAATACCCAGAATGTTAAATCTGAATATGATACATTTGAAGAAGAATTGCTTTGATACCTATGAGCTACTAGGCTCTTTGTCTGGAATTATCCTTTTTTCCACAAAAATACATACAATACGTTGATAAATTACGTAAATCTTCTTCTTGACAAGAACGGAATAGACACCAGGAAGTAGACAGCACTGAAAACACACACAATGACATCCATTCCTTACCAGGATTCGAACCCGTGCCCTGACCATGGCAGTCGCCTCCACTACCAACCATGCTGACGGACCGGCATGTTAAGTCTAAATATGATAAACAGTAGTAAATAAAAAAAGCTCATTTGCCGGTAATTTGACTCATCTAGAAAAAATTATTATCTTCTAGTGGAGCATCGGCCGCATCGCTAATCCGTTTTTCCCGAACGAATAAGTTGTAAGCTAAAAATCGTATTAACATACAACTATTATCATTTATAGATCTTCGGTAATCGCAAATACAACCAATTGGCATATTTTACATAATGTGGTTTGGTGTAAAGAGAAATTCATTTTTGTAACTAAATTTGTTTTTTATGATGCAAATATATAATGGTATCCTAGGTTATCATTTCTTTTCTCAACAATGATGCAAATTTTGATGCATAATCAGTATTAAATATTTAAACAAAGTTGTAAAATTGTGAATAAATACGTATTAAGATTAAACGGATACGCGTTCATTTAAGTCACATTATTATCATTTTTTTAAATTCGTGCCATTTAAACTTCAGTTTTGATTAAATGTATAAATAAATAAACAATTTCCAAATATTGGTTTAAGTTTTTATTTTACAATATGTATCCATTTATCTTTCTTTAGTTCTTCTTTCAACTATGCTAAAATTATTCTAAACTTCTAGCATATAGAGCATAGTAAAAATCATTATTTTTATAAACGAAAACGAAAGTATATATATATATATTTGACGTATATAAAAAAAAATCAATTCAAAAGTTACCTTTACCTTCCATTAGTGAAAACAAATAAATCTGGAATATGCCATAAACTTTTGTTACAATTGATAGCATTTCGCTTTATTTACCATCATAAATATTTAAATTGCATTTTATATCAGACAGTAACACTGGTAAGTAACTTTATAATCAATATGGATGAATGATTGTGAAAATATGTGAGTTAATTCCTATTCTTAACTCATTCTCTGATGATGGTACAAAAAACTTTTTTTCCCTATTTTGAAAATAAATTAGAGTATTTTTTAATGATTAAAAATTCTGTACATACCAGTCGCAATTTAATACGTTTTAGAAAAGTGAAATTTTATCTTTTGGCACAAAACAATTCATCTTTTAAGAATTTACATAAGTTATACATTTGTTTTTCTTTTTATAATCATCTGATTGAATCTAGATTTTTGATAATTCCTTTTCATGGAGTGTTTTGCACCTTTTACAATTCTTAAACAAATAAAAGTAATTTTTGTCTTTGCAATTTTACAATAGTATGATCTATTTATCATAATATATTATCATGAAGTAAATTTTTGTTAAAATGTTATTGCGGCGGGAATGAGTTCATAAACTCGTGTATGATTTTTCCTTTTTTAATCGGCAGTTCTGTTTCTTACCATAACATTCTGATCAAATGGTTATAAAATTATGATTGTTATTATTATCATAAAGTATCGTGTATCATCCCTATTTGTTTCGTATAATTCACTTTGTGAAACTTTAAAATAGATTTATTTAGAAATATTTCACTCGAGGAATATTAAGATACGTATGTTCCATATTGCTCGTATGTTATTTTCCCTTTCACTTCAGTGCAACATATTTTACGCCCGAAGTTCTTTAAGGCATGTTTATAGGTATTTTGTACGAATAATGCGGTTCCCTCATTCAGGTAATGGACAATGAAACTCATCTCGACATTTATTCACCCGGCAGGCGATTTTTGATTTTCTTATTAAAGTAATGGATGGGAACGGATATTCTGCATATATTTCAGATAAAGGGCTCTTTAATATGTTTTTATCTGGAAACCAGAAATACGGAAATATACAACTAGTACACTGATTAATTAAATATTCAGAATGTCATTATAGAAATATGTGATGTTATGCATTAACATTAGTAATGGGAATCTATTATGAGATATATTGCTAGAACAATTGTGTTTATATTATATTCTAAAGATTGAATTCTAAGATGAAATTTAAAAACAATATTTTATATAAGTACATTTTTTTCAATTAAAAAAAAAGTTCAAAACAAAAAATGTACAAAAATACACTGAAGTACGGTTAAACTATTTAGCAACCGTAATCTTTAACATTAACTCGAAATCTGAATTTAAACTGTATGACTTAAACCACATTATGAATAAAGAGTCATGTTTGTACTCATTAGAGTTTTTACATGCTGCCATAAAAAAAAAATAATAACTCAAGGGAAATTTTTGGTTAAAATGAATTATTTCTTGTTCATTTAGAAGGAAAGTTCAAAAATAAAAAGGGGAACTATTAATGCAGAATCAAATTTTTTAACGATTTGGAACATTTCCTGTTCTATATTTCTACAATTCTAAGCTGCTTGAAAGCGATTATGGAAGCTTTATTACACAGCTCATATTCAAAATATTAGAATAATTACTTTTTTTTTTTTACAAATTGAAAATATCGTTTGGTAATTTAATGTCTTTTAATGCAAATATGCAAACGATATTTTTATTAAGAACTTATTGCTGATTAAACTTATTTATTATCTTAAAATTAATATCATTTTTGAAAAAAATAATTGAATTTTTTTTTTGAAAAGTCAATATATTAGAATATTTATTTAAGTGGTGCAAAGTATTAGAACATTTCACATTAATTCTCCTTTAATTATCAACGATTCATAACTGGTGGTATCATTGATTAAATTCCGACGATTTTTTAAAAATCAGTATTCTTTTTGAAGTTTGTTTGCTTTTTCGTCTTAAAATGGGTCGTGTGAGTGATATTCCTGAGTCTATTAAACTTTGTATGGTTGATTTGTATCGGTACAGTAAAAATCGATATTATATAGCGAATTATTTACATTGTTCGCAATCAAGAGTTAGTAAAATACTAACACAATATTCAAAAAATGAAAAAATTCAAAATAATCGCCGAAATGGCGGCCGAAAACTAAAAACATCTGCTAGAGATGACAGGAAACTGAAGCCTATAGTTAAGAAAAACCGTTTTAAAAGCGTGCGATTCTTGCACCGAAAATGGAAAGAAGAAGGAGTTGAAGTTTCTACATCGACGACATTAAGACGTCTTCATAAATTTGAGGTTTAATCTCGTGTACCGAAAACAAAACCTCTCATGATTGCAAAACAAAAGCGTATAAGATTGAATTGGTGTAAATCAAGACGTTTATGGAGCGAAGAAGATTGGAAAAATATATTATTTAGTGATGAAAGTATGTTTTGTGTTTCATATAGTAATCAAGGTATTCGAGTTTGGAGAATGAAGCAAGAAGCATTTGATAAAGATTGCCTTAAACATTCCATAAAATTTGCTGCTAGTGTCATGGTTTGGGGTTGCATGAGTGCAGAAGGACCTGGAAAGTTATGCATCGTCTACGAAAAGGTTAACTCTCAGATATATCAAGAAATTTTGGAAAATTACATGATTGCAACATCAGAAGATTTATTTGAAGATGATTTCATCTTTCGACAAGATTTAGCGTCACCGCATACCTCGGTGTCAACTAAGAATTGGCTCCGCGAACGCAACATTAAGGTACTTCCTTGGCCACCAAACTCACCAGACCTTAATCCCATCGAAAACGTATGGTGTATAAGGAAGAAAAAACTCCAAGAAAATCTTTCTTCAAGTAAAACTGAGTTAGTGGCACGTATAAAGTCTATTTGGGCTAATATTGATAGAAATGTTTGTAAACACATCTTGTATATAGTATGCAAGATCGATTGTGCGCTGTTATGAAAGCTAAAGTAGATGCTACAAAATATTAACTACCATTTACTTCATATCCATAAGGTAATATTGTTGCGTAAAATAAAATATTCTAATATATTGAACCAATCTAAATTTTATTCTAATATTTTGATGTGTTTCAGAAAGCTGTATACCTAATTTGTTGTACTGTATTTTATAATTTGTAAATGTTAAATTCTTATCTAAACATTCCGGATTTAATTTATAAGAAATGTAATTGTATTTACTTAGTTTCAAAAATAAATAAATGAATTTTTTTTTCTTATTACTTTTTCTCAATTATTCGAATATTTTGAATATGAGATGTAGTAATGCAATCTTAAAGAAATAAAAACACACAAAATTTTAAAAGTGTTACAAGAGCCTCATTTAATTAATTACATCAATTCCATCTTCACTATGGAATACTATGATTGTAAGTATACTGTGTATAGCCTCTTACCGCTGACTGCAATAGATAACCCTTAAACAGGCAGTATTAGAGGTGTTGCTTTAATTGAAAAAAAAAATCAAATATTGTGCTTCCTCATATGAAAATCCATTGACGTCAACATTGTTATTTTTCATAAAGTTCCAAAATTTAAATTATTAAACGTTTCCTAGATCCAATAAGTTATAATTATAAAGCTTTTCTCCATGCTTTAACAAGTAAAATAGTGAAAATTCCATTTTTGTACGATCGAAAGGTATATATAGGATAATTTGAATTTTGGAATTTTTAGCGGTTTCTGACAATTAAAAGCATAAACGAGTTTTTATAAACATATATAAAAATTTGCAAGATTTGTATAATGTAAAATTCAACTTTCCTTGTTTTACAAGCTATACTTTAACCATTTATTATCCTAATTTATGAGTTTTTGGACTGTATATGTATCATTTCGATAATTCAAATAATTATGTATGTATTTGTTTTGAAAACGTGAAGAAAGGAATTATTACAGTAACTAAAATTTTTTATTGAGGTTATGGAAATATTTTAAGTAAACTTGTATGCAAATTTTTAGGGTTATAATTGAAAGCATTGTAGAGAAACACCCCTCATTACACCGCACCCCATTACATTGCTCATTCGCATTTATCGCTCTTTTAATTTTAACGTGTCTTCTGGAAAATTATTTCTTGAATTTAGTTTATGATTAACTTTCTTATTATAAATAGAATAGAATAAGCTTAATTGTGTATTGACATTTCATTAAGAAAATTGAAATACCCACAAAGAAAATTGTTTGGAGACAAATATGAAACAATTTTTGAGACAAATATCAATCAATTTCAGTATTTTTTGTTACGCCCCATGTTATACCGTACATTCAGTTATTCGCGTTTTTCGGGTCTCCCTGTAAGCACGATATAGCAATAAGTTACTATGTTATATAATTGGATTCATTCTGAAAGGTTGTAATAACAGTGAATAATTTGGTTATAAGAATACCATTATATTTTAAAGACACATTTTGAATATTTTGTAATCATTTAATGAAAAGTTTTATAGAACCAGTATTTTTAGAGTGTTTTTTATTTTAAAATTTTCAGCTGGAAGATTTTATTCAGCAATAGATATCGTTTATATAAAAACTTCTGGAGAACAAAGCGAAAAAGATAAGAATCCATTCCATAAATGGCGACTTCAAACAAGAGATCTACCACGGAGAAAGAACCTGGAGGGGAAACTAGAATAGGCGAGGATATCTAAAATGCAAGTCATATTTTTTTAACGAAAGAGGGCGCTGTAAAATTTGGCGGCTGCCTTTAAACAGAATGTCATTAGATTACATGTTAAATTCCGAAAGTATTTTATTCGATTATTTTTAATTATAGCAATTATATGTCATAAATTTAAGATGGGATATAAATGTTTTATTCCGGGATGTAGATCGGGCTATGATGATGAGATAAACAAAAGAAAAATCGAAGATTTCTTTTTTTTTTTTTTAAGTATGTTTAGAGCTCCAAAGGTGAGTGCTTTTAGGTAGATTTCGTAAGAAATACTACCTATTACATTCTCACCTAAGTTGGAAATTTTGAAAAATTTTTGCAGATCTACGCCGATCATGACTCCCAGAACCCAAAACCACCCCCAGTTCAAAACTTTATCTATCTATCTATCTGTCTATGTCACTTTTTTATGGACACGATAACTGATAACACGATAACATAAAATCAAGGGGCATAAAATCTCGGTCAAGTTCGTTAATGGGCAAAATCGAACCAAGGAGGGGGGGGAAATGGGGGGGCTTTTTGTGAAAACAGAAAACCCCCCATAATTTCTTAATTATTGTAAGTATCGAATCCGTTTAAAGTTATTATTACTTCTAGGAAAAGGGCCGAAAATTTATGTATGACAGATTTTTGATATAATTAAAAATGGCCCCAAGGGGGGGGGGGAGGGGGTTTTAGAAGAAAAAAAAATCATAGCTTCGTCAATTCACAAGATATCAAATCCGCGTAAATTTATTATTAATCCTCTTAATATTATCTAAAACTTTTATATTGACAAGTTTTTTATAGGACCAACCGTTATAGCAAAAAAAATTAAAAACAAAAAAAATCCCTGCCGGCTCCGCCTGCAAACAAGTTATTTTTCGAAGTAGGCGGTTCCAACTCCCGCATCTTTTCGAAACTGATAAATAAAATCAAGGGGCATAAAATCTCGGTCATGTTCGTAAATAATGGGCAAAATCGAACCAAGATGGGATGGGGATGGGGGTGGGGGCTTTTTGTGAAAATAGAAAAATCCCATAATTTCTTAATTATGATACGTATCGAATCCGTTTGAAGTTATTATTACTTCTAGGAAAAGGGCCGAAATTTTATGTATGACAGATTTTTGATATCATTAAAAATGACCCCAAGAGGGGGTGGGGAAGGGGGGTTTTAGAAGAAAAAAATTCATAACTTCGTCAATTCAGAAGATATCAAATCCGTTTAATTTATTATAAATCCTCTTAATATTATCTAAAACTTTTATATTGACAAGTTTTTTATAGGACTAACCCTTATAGAAAAAAACCCATGCCGGTTCCACCTGCAAACAAGTTAGGTTTCGAAGCAGGCGGTTCCAACTGCCGCATCATGGCAAAAAGGTCATTTTTTCCGCAATTCCCAACAAACAGGCGCCCAACGGTCTGCGTCTTCGAAATCTACCTGTGCCTGTAGGCCGAGTCGTCAGGGATTTTTTTATTATACTTTAATTTAAAGTTATATGCATATAATCATTTTTAAACTAAGAAATTTTTATTCTAGTATATCGATCTTAGTGTATATGTTTTTAAAATGTTATACTTAATGAATGCTAATGTCTGTGGCTAATTGACATGGCCATTTAAATTGTCTTATAGAGTGCGATTTGTTTGGCTGTAATCTGAAGCTGTTTCTATTTGAATAATACTTTTAATCTCTAAAAATTATACATCCATACATTACGGAGGATGTATAAATCAGCAGTACAATACGGATATTGTACTGCGAAGTATTTCTTCGCAGTACAATATCCGTAATATTTATTTTTAAATGACTATTCAGATGCTTCTGTCAGGGTGAACTCTTATTTAAAGAGTTATAAAAAGCAATCGAAACGCCAAATATCTATTAAAATATATGCATGGTGCGAAGAAAACTTTATTTAATGAAATTTTTACTTGTTTGACTTTTTTAAAGTTCAAATTTTCAATCAAAAACATTTAAAAAATGAATGCTTTTCGCATTGAAAAGCATTGCAGAAGCAGGTTAGGACAGCCTTCAGTTTACCGTGGCGCCATCTATAAGGAGAAAAACTGTATTGTAAAATTTCAACGTTACTTTCCCCTCCATCTATCTTCCTCCGTGAGATCTACAATGAAATGAAAGGTTTTGTTAAAACAGTGTTGCCACAAAAATAAAATACCGCATATTTATTTTCCTTTTTTTTTTTTTTTTTTTTTTACCTGACGTCATGGTCCATTTGTTAGACGGTCGGGATCTAGACTCTACTACTACTTTATTCTTGTTACCGTAATTTCATTTCTCTAACATACTCACAGGCACTGTTAGGCAGCTTGAAGAAAGTCCTTCAATATTTTAAAAAATAACATTTAAAATTTTTATTGTTTAATTTATAATATTTTATTATAATTTTTCCGGTACATATTTTCAATACATATATTTAATAATAATAATAATAACTAAGTATATGCGTTTGGTTTACTGTCACACAGTTTTCAATTCCTCATTTAACAAAGTGACTCAGTGTTCAGAATACAATATTTCAGCAGTCCGACCGTCTATCTGACACACGCGTCAGACCGATTATGTCAAATTCGTTGTTCTCGGCAAATAATTTATTTCTTTGGTTTTAAATGTTTGAGATAATGAAAACACTTGTGTCGATGAGCAAAACGATTGTGCAAAATCGCATTTTGCAGTATGAATACCAATATTTGTTGTAATTGGTCCTTTTTGGCTTTGTTTTATATTAGGCATTATAAAATTAATCAGAAAATTCTACTAAAAGATAATATTGGCTGTTTTTATCTCGTTTTTTTTTTTTTTTTTAATAATTTCTCTATATTTTATTTCAGTACTGGAGAATACATTTTAAATAATTTTTACAGAAAAGTTGAATTAATCCGAGCATTTAATGATTATTTTTTAAATCTATAACATTTATACGCATTTATACAAAATATAGCTACACTATTCCAATGCATCCGGATACTTATTTTAACGTAATTAAATTTCTGAAATAGTCATGAAAATATTATGTATTATACGAAATTTACATTACAAAGAAAACATGATACAGGTAAATTGGTAAATATATTCCAATTTCTTGCGCAGGTTGTTCCCGATTTTTAGATATAGGTGAATTAACAAACATACAATCGTGTTTTAGAGAAGTCTTCTCAGGGTAATTTAGAGAATATATTCTATTAACAGAAGATTTACGCATATTATTTACAAAAATCTTTTCATAGATGATATACATGTTTCAACATTAGTGATTAAATATGTGTGTAGAATATCGACACTGTTATTTAATAAGTGTGATTTTTTCTAAATAATTCAAACTACTTCATATTAATTTAACGGCACAGTAACAAATTATTACATGCACAACAGAAAATAAAAATTACAATCAACTACGCCTGGCTCACTTGGATAATCAAAAAGAATACTTCGCCACGTATCAAATTTCATAAAACCGTCTTGTCTTCTTCTAACCGTCTTTAGTGTGTTCCTAAATTCATATCTGAGTAAAGCATTGTTAGCTTTGCTCTATCTTAGTCATTATTAGGTGCATTCGTAACTATATAAATACGTAGCACCTACAGTCGTCGTCTGGTCCGTCCGTCTGTTGGTCTATCCGCATATAACTGCGCAAAAAATACGCAACCGAATGTTTTGAAATTTAATCGGGTAACATAGGGGGAGATGCCGTATTGGACAAGATGCCGTGTCACATGGTTTTCTTATGCGCAGGCGTTGTAGGGAAACACCACTCAATCGTGTGGAAGAGGCTTCCTTACTGATACTTTAATTCCAGTTTGCGTTGTTTTATTTAAGTTTTAAATGGTGCTTTTCTATTGCTATTTCGTCTTAACATCTTTGGTAGGTGTTCAAAATCTTTTACGCTCTTCCTTTATTTATTTATATAAGCTATAGTTTAAACATCAGAGACATAAATCTGATGTTTTTAGAGAGTATTGTTGTCTGCCCTTTCCGCCAAATGTAAATGGCGGCCGGTTAACTCTTCTTCACTTAACCTCTTTAGTCTTGGGTACCCAAATGAGTACCTAGATTCTTTTGCTCATAAAAACTAAAATGATTGATACTTTTATATTTTAACTTCACTTCTATAAAGTTGAGTGATTTTGCTTTAAAATGAAACCAATAAATGGCAGCACCGATGTCGATTTCCTTATAAAATAAATGTTATTTTAACTTGTGTTTGCAAAATACTTTCGAAACAGTGCATCCAAGAAATTAGGTAATTTTCACAATTCTTTAACTTAAAAACCTTATAATAAAAAAATTAAAGAATTTGAAGATTATTCACTTATTTAAAGCTGTTATTTTTTTATTGTGTAATTTTAGGTTATTGATAGTTAAATTGATATTTTAGAGGGGGCTAGTAATTTTATGTTCATATTTGTGAACCTAAATTACAAGCCCCCTAAAACAATAGATATCAAAAAAATATATTTTTTGTCATCTATGATGTTATTTTGTTTGTTTAAAAGCAAAGAATTAGTATTTGTACTATTATTTTAACTTCGGGTATTAAGAGGTTAAGTAAGGAGACCGGCGTCTTGTTCAATACTTTGGTGTGAGACGACGAAAACCTTTAGGGGGAAGATGCCATGTTTTTTCATTACCTTGTTGTTTTTTCATTGTTTTAAATTACTTTTGTGTATTCAAGTACTAACACCATCCGACGTAATTGAAGAAACGAAAGTAAAACGACAGAAAAAAGAAGCTTATTAAGGGAAAAAGCAAAGCAAGGAAAACAGTTGAGAAAGGAAAAAAAAACTAGACCTATAAAAGCGAAACCGAAGCAGAGAGAAAATAGCAGCAGCGAATTGCCAGATATCTCAAGCCTTTCTAAAAAGGAAGTGTTTAAGAATAAGTCGAAAGCTAGAAAGCGAGAATCTGCAACAGGCGGTGATATGGATGATGATGAAATTCCCCACCAAGCTATTTACCAAAGCAGCGTGTAAATTGAATGAATCCTTAGCTTCATTTTGGCACATATAAACACCATGAAATCGCTATTGCGCATGCTTCAGCTTAGAAGAGCTGGCACGCCCGGATTAATTTCCACGCCGTTTAGCGGCTTTAAAGCACCCCCAAGCGCCAATTGAGTTTGCTCTATCCATAAAAAAAAAATGTGCTGAATTTCGCTCTGAAATTTTCAGGCTTTTGTTTTAATATATATGACTGATATATGACTGGAAAAGGTGCGGTAACTCAATCCTATTTCTCTACCAGACATTGACTTTTACTGAACTTTGAGTGAGTGGCCACTGGCTTTAAAAAATCATTTTATATTCTTCAGATTATGATTATTGTTGGCTATTTTAGGAATAATATTTTATTTTGTAAATGTGAAAAACTTTCGAATGAAATTTGAATGTAAAAATATTCAATATCTTTGAATAACACTGCTGTATTATATACACTTCCAAATATTAAAAAATATATTATTTAATTTTTATTAATTGGGCATGAAAGGAAAGATATAGCGCTGCACTTTATAACTTTCTCATAATTGTGCAAGTTAATTAATTATAATTAACAACATTAAAAAGTAACTTACGGAAAAAAAGGTAGCGATATAAAATTATAAAATCAAATTAACTACAAAATTTTTACATGGCATTTTTAAATGGCAACTCAATTAAACTTTAAAAATTTTCGAAAATATTAATGTTTAAAGTAAAAGGAACTTTTATCTTTAATTTTTTTAACTATACCCTTTTTTGTATAATCTTAAGCTCTGGTTTTATAAAATACTAGTTAATACAAATAATTCATTATTAATTAACTGCTCTAATGACCACGGTCACTTAAAACACGAGATTGTTACGTGAGCTGTTTCAAATTCATGCTTTCAACACCTTCAACTGCACTCTTTTGGAAATCATTAATGTCCTGACTTTGTTTTCTCTCATTAGTATTGTAATTCTTTTTTCGTGGATTTACGTGACAAAAATGAAGAACTAGTTCAAGTTTTTTTTAAATATATATACCCTATATCTCTACTAATATTATAAAGGAGTAAAGATTGTTTTTTTGTTTGTTTGTTTGTTTGTTTGTAGGGGGTAATCTCTGGAACTACCGAACCGATTTCAAAAGTTATGGTGGCAAATTGATGGTGACAACCCCTGCTCCAACATAGGCTATATTTTACGTCGGTGCCACTAACCCCAGAGGGGTGCAGGAGCGAAAAATATTCTAAAACTACGATTTTTTTTATAATGAAGGAGCTAGAAATTTGTCATTGTAGTTACTTATAAGATGTAAATGCTCTCTAAGAACAAAATAAAAAAAAAATCGAAATTTAAAAGGGTGAAATGAGCGAAAAGCGTTCTAAAAACATTCTAAATTACAATTTCTATGGAATCTCTGGAACTACCGAACCAATTTTAAAAGTGATGGTGCAAATTGATGGTGACAACACCTACTCCAACATAGGCTATATTTTATGTCGGTGTCACTTACCCCAGGGGTTGCAGAAGCGAAAAACGTTCTAAAATTGCGATTTTTTTTATACTGAAGGAGTTAGAAAATTGAAATTTGGCATTGTAGTTACTTATAAGATGTAAATGCTCTCTAAAAAAAAAAAAAAAAAATTTCGAAATTTAAAACGGTGAAAGGAGCGAAAAGCGTTCTAAAAACATTCTAAATTACAATTTATATGGAATCTCTGGAACTACCGAACCGATTTCAAAAGTGATGGTGGCAAATTGATGGTGACAACCCCTGCTCCAACGTAGGCTATATTTTACGTCGGTGCCACTACCCCCAGGGGGGTGCAGGAGCGAAAAACGTTCTAAAATTGCGAATTTTGTTATACTGAAAGAGCTAGAAATTTGAAATTTGGCATTGTAGTTACTTATAAGATGTAAATGCTCTCTAAGAACAAATTTAAAAAAAAATCAAAATTTAAAAGGGTGAAATAAGCAAAATGCGTTCTAAAATTATTCTAAATTACAATTTCTATGGAATCTCTGGAACTACAGAACCGATTTCAAAAGTGATAGTAGCAATTTGGTGTTGACAATCCCTGCTCCAACAGCCTCTTTGATAAAAATCTATGCATTGCTGACGACTGGGTTTTACGCTAATTGTTGCCACAGATTAATCTCGGAAAATGAAACATTTGAAGTTACTGAAAAAAAAATAATAGCTCGAAAAGTATTTGTTAGAAAATTGTTAGACAAACTGCGTTTGAAAGGTAAAAAATTGTATTTTTCTTGATATAAATTTCAAATCTACTAATTATGCCGTTTTCAAATATTGAATTTGAAAAATTACCAAATTTCACAATGGAGTACCATAGCAAAACCTTCATTCGTAAAAAGACAATGATAAGGGCGACGTGTCCTGGCATGTATATTGGCTATAGCACGAGTCACAAATTATAGTAGCCTTATTATTATGTTAAAATATAAAAGTGAATTATGAAATGTCAATATTTTGTTTGATTAAAAGTTCGTTAAGAGAAATTGACCAGCGTAGCGGACGTAGCTTGCTAGTAGTATATAAAATCCTAATGATACGATTTTATGAAACGAATTTGTATAACGACTTTAAGAAACGATTAATGTATGAATTTGAATATATGAAACGAATATATGATTCGAATAGATGAAACGAATTTACGATACGCTTAAATTCGCAGCTTGTAGTATAAATTTGATAGATCGATAGATAGATGGCGAAACAGGCAGGCAGACAGACAGGTAGGTAGAGCAATGAACAGAGAGACAGATTGAAAGACGGTTAGTGAAACAGTCAGACGGGGAGAGACAGACATATATACTTTTTCTTCATTAAAGTTTCCTGAGACGTACATATGGGCTGTACATATGTAACGTTATCACTTTAGGTGTGAGAGAGGGGAGTCTGGTACATGATATAAAATATTTCCATGGGAGGGGGGGGGAATCTGGCACATGATATCATAAAATATTTCCATGGGAGGGGGGGGGAGTCTGGCACATGATATCATATAATATTTCCACGGGAGGCGGGGGGGAGGGGGGTTGTTATCTTTGATATCAATATCATTTTTGATCCAATTATTTTTTTAATAAATTTTTCTTTACATCAAAATATTCTGTTATCTCTTTTTTGCCTGTTAAATATTTTTTATGTAAATACAAAGTTATTATTAAAACCAGTAAATGATTATAATATTTTTTCATTAAAAAATATGGAATACCCTAACGTTTGACATCCTTATCCTTTTCTGCCATATGTGTATGTGTATATAATTCGCTGTTGGAAAAACCAGGTGCAAAGTATGTAAGTAGGTTTGAAATGATACTTGTTGAATTTACTAATTAAAGAAAAGAGAAAGAATGTTGTCCAACTGTTTTGTTGATAAAACATTCTGCTTGCCCCCTCCCTGTGCAGGGGACAAGTCCAAAAGACATTATTACTGTTGAACTCATTATGTATTAAAATCATATTATTTAATATTTTTAAGTAGTAATTATTTCTATTCAGTGTTTTTTGGAAGTCATTAAATCTAAAATAGTAATATTTCATGGACATCTCATCTGCATTTGAATCTGTAAAGTATGCGAATAAATATATATAACTGTACATAACTGCAAAAGAAACAAAAACAAGAACGAAAAATCATGCGTCAAGCATAGATTATGTAACACTTTTCAACGCTTCCAAAATAAATTTACAAATCATTACCATTTAATAAGCTGAAAGATAACATTTAAGTAAACAATTTGGAAAACGCATAACATATTTAAAAACATAATTTCAGGAATTTCCAACAAATACAATATTCGGAAAAATATCCGAATACTTTTATTCAGCCCTGTATAGGATCTATAGATTAGTATATATACTACATAGGACGCTAAATTTTAGTTTAGTTAGGAAACGCGTAGAACAGTTTAAAATTCTCCTTCTGGAGTTTCTGTCAACAAACGTAAATGTGTTCGCGAACTTTTGTGCTGCCCTGTATATGAAATACAGAATTTATACACACCAAGTAATAGACAAAAAGTGAGTTAAATTTAAAATCGCGTTCAGTAACTTAAAACGCACTTCCAGGAATTATTGTTAACAGACAGTAGAGAATTCTTTTGTGTGTCCCTGTAAATGAACGATGACTGCTATACACACAATATTCTGTAGTAAGCCTCTTGTAATGCATCTTAGTGATACATATAAATTTCAATGCGTTTGAAATAGTGAAACATTATTTAATTAAACCGCAAACGATTTTTCTCCATAGACGTAATGTAACGGAATTCTTTTGACTGTCCCTGTAAAGTAACTATAAGTGCTATGCACACCCTATTCCATATTAAGCTTCTTGTAATGCACCTTAGTGATATATATCAATTACAATGTATTTGAAATTGTGTAACATCATTAAAATAAACCGCAAATGATTTTTCCCCATAGACCGTAATGTAACGGAATTTTTTTAGTGTCCCTGTAACAAAACTATAAGTGCTACACACTTCAGTTGAAATAGGGAACATGCTATAGATAACGACAATAACATATAAAAATTGCAGGGCAATCGGAGCATGTTTACGGGAATTAGGCAGACCGCCAGACAAACCGAAGTCATAAACACTTTTCAACTAGGTTGGAAAGTGTTAAATTTTTTTTTTAAATCACCGATAACGATATTATTAGAAGTAGGGGGGGAGGGGGTCGAGAGATGTTAACGCATGATTATTATGCACAGAATTGAACCAAATTCCGTTTAGATATGTTTGGCTTATAGCCAGTAGGTCCCAGTTAAGTTTGGGGATATTCCGCAATTTTCTAAAAATAAATAATTATTTCCCCCACCCTCCAAAACCAAAATTAATTGTTCTCATATATTGAATGTTCAAAATTTCATTAATGAAATTAAGAATTACAATTTATTAATTCATTGATTACAAATATTATGTAGATATTTCAATTTTTTGGTGAAGTGTTATCAAAACATCATCAACACCAGCTATCGCAGTTTCAGGATTAAGTTGCAGTACCAATTTTGAAATATATAAAATTATTTTTTTTCTCAGCATTGCTAATTAATATTTTATCTGTTTTTTTTTCCTTTTTTGGGATGACCTAAAGTTTTTATTTGTTTTTGTTTTACTTATCTGTTTTTAGAAATATAAACAAATACTGTTCAAAATAAATAAAAATAAAAAATCTACGTATGTTTTTTCTTATACCAAATTCTTTATCATTCATTTTGGCAACAGTTGATGCTTGACTGGCATTGCTTTTAGACAACGTATTAAAAAAGATGACAATAAGCACATGATATTATTTATTTTCCGTCTCTTTTAATTTTAAATAGACTGTTTGTTTAACTCTACATTTAAAACAAGTAATATAAAAAAAAATTAAGTCAATTCCTACTTTTTAATCATAAATATATAAAATAAACCCGTGCAGCATTAATGTCCCACGTTATCTTTATTGAACATTTTTTTTAATATCATCGTTGCGGTATTTTATTTTTGTGGCATCACTAATTTCAGGAAAATCTTTCATTTCATTTATGAAGACAATGGGAGAAATTTTTTTCTCCCATATAAAACTAAAACTAATTAATTTAATTTAATTAATTAATTAATATTTGAAAAAACTGTATTAATATCAAGTGTCATCCACTACAAGTTTAAAAAAATGTATTTGAACTTGAGTGGATGAATAGAAAATATTTTATTAACGATTAAAAATTTGAACAAGATATATAAATATATAGAGAGTGTGAACTAATAGTAGGAATTGAAGGAGCAATTATACCGATTTTAAAACACAAGCAAAAGGTTATTTTGGCTGTATGTGAAAACGAACTTTAGCAACAATACTTTTATTGAACATATTTTGAGAAAGAAATTGCTAATATATTGTGAAGAAGAGCAAATTTTCTCAGATGAATTATTTTAAATTTTCTTATTATCGTATCAGAAACCAGCTCAATTTTAAAAAGTGACATAAAGATTCAGCAAAGTCCCCTTCCTTTTTTCTGTTTATTTCTTATATATATATATATATATATATATATATATATATATATATATATATATATATATATATATATATATATGAACAATATGAACGACTAGAAGTTAATAACAAAATATAAGCTTTAATACAGTCCTAGACAGCTAACTGTACAATACTTTACTCATAATTTCTTCACAGCTACTACACTTTTTGCCCAACATGTGTACAATATATTTATCTTCCAATAGTCCAACTAGGCCTAACAGCGCCTTTACTGGCTATTTCCCATATCGACGCTTGCTTCACAATAAAAATTAGAAGACTGGATCTTTTTCCAATTTTGAAGATGTTCAAATCTTGATCTCGCGCTCCAAAATATTTATAACTCGTGCATTTAAATCATGGATAATAACAGTACTAGAGCGTCAGTTAGTTTGACGACCATGCATGTCATAAAGGAAATAAAGCGTTTAAACTTAAATCCTACATATATATATATATTAGCTGGTCTTGGTTCATTTGAAAATTAAAAATATTTTAATCCTTTTGAAATTTCCAGTGTAAAATAATTTTTATATATTCAAACAAGGTTTTAAAATTATGAATAATTTCGTATTACGATTATACGATTACACGTTCATTAAAGTTACATTATTATTTTTTTTAAATTAGTGCCAGTTAAACTTCAATTTCGATTATATAAACCAATGCATAAATAAGTAAATAATTTCCATGTTCCAATGGTACTTTACGAAATATATTCAATTATCTTTTTTTACGCTCTCTTGCAATTAGCAAATAATATTATTCTAGCTCGTAGAAAAAATAACAATAATTCTTTTTTATAAAAAGAAAGCGAAAGCATTAAAAATAGAAGAAAAGTTACTGCACCTTCTATTGCTCAAAGAAATAATTATTGCACATTTCATAAATTTTTTTCATACAAATAACATGATTCCTTTCTGTTTTCCATCATAAATATTTAAATTACATTTTGTCATAGATCCAAATTAAAAGTAAGCAGTTTTATAAGATTTAAAAAATGTGAAATTTTAGTTTTTGGCTCTTTTCAACGTCTTTGTAAATACTAAGTGATTTGAAACATTTCATAAATACATAAAATTTGAATTTCCAAAAAATTTTATTCATCGTAGAAAAAACTCATATGTAATACTTTTGTTTTCTGTTTTATCAATATCTGATTACGTCTAAGTTTTTGATAATTCTTACTGATGGTGTATTATTGCATAACTATAATTCGTAAACTAATCAATCTATTTACATTTTTTTGAGGTTTTGCTAATAATCTATTTATCATGCTATATTAGCGTAAAGTAAAAATTTTAATAAAATGTTTTTGCAGCGGGGAATGAGTTTACAAGCTCGGATGTAATTTTTCTTTTTTTTAATCGGAAGTTCTATTTCTCACCATAAACATTTTGAGCAATTAATTATAAAATTAGGGTTATTCTTATCATAAAGTAACGTGTGTTATCACTATTTGTTTCCTATAATTCACTTTGCGAAACTTTAAAATAGGCTTATTTAAAAACTTTCACTCGTGGAATATTAAAATATGCTCAAAAGCGCTCGTAAGTTATTTTTCTTTTCACTTCAGTGCAACATATTTTTCGCTCGAAGTTCTTTAAGGTATGTTTATAGGCATTTTGCAAGAACAATGCAGTTCCCTCATTCAGCTAATGGACAATAAAACTCATCTCGACATTTATTCGCCCAGCGGGCGACTTTTGATTTTGTTATTAAGGTAATGGATGGGCACGGAGTGGCTGTATATATTTCAGATAAAGGGCTCGCTATTCTGTTTTTATCTGGTAAGCAGAAATACGGAAATATGAAAGTAGTGCACTGAATAATTAAATATTCGGAATGATATTACAGAAATATGTGATGTTATGCATTAACATCAATAATGTGAAGAATCTATTTTGAAATATTTTTCTACAACAATTATGGTGATATAATATTATAAAGATTGAATTCAGAGAAGAAATTTAACAAAAACGAAAAATCATGCATCAAGTATAGATTATGTAACACTTTCCAACACTTTCAATATACTTTTAAAAATCTTTACCGTTTAATAAGGTGGAAAATGATGTCTAATAAACAAGGTCAAGGTCAAACCGGGTGGGAAGACCTACCTTTCGGCTCTCAACAGATTTGTTTACTATGCGGCAAAGCCTTACAAGATAACTATTAAAGTTGAGATAAAACAATAAATACAAAACAATACTAACAGCTCACTTATTGAACGATAAACAATTAATAAATCCGATGATGTCAAAGAAAATAACAATAGTTTGAAAAGTAGCATATTGGAAAAAAAAAAAACATAACATATTTAAAAACCCAATTTCAGGAATTAATAACGATATTCAGAAATATGTACAAATTCTCTTGTGCAGCCCTGTATAGGATAAATAGATTTGTATATGTACTACATAGAATGATAAAAATTAATTCAGTTTGGAAGCGCATAGCACAGTTTAAAATTCCACTTCTAGAATTTCCGTCAATAACCGGAAATGTATTGGAAGACGACCTTGTATATGATTGACAGAAGTTATACACACGAAATAATAGAAAAAAATTAATTTAATTTTAAAACACGTACCGCAACTGAAAACGCACTTCCAGTAATTATTGTTAACAGACAGAACTTTAACCGCATTATTTTGTGTGTCCCTGTAAATGAACGATGAATGCTATGCACACAGCATTCTATAATAAGCCCCATGTAATGCAACTCGGCGATATATATAAATTTCGATATGTTTGAAATAGTGAAACATTATTAAAAATAATCGCAACCGATTTTTCCCCATAGACCGTAATGTAACTGAACTCTTTTGAGTGTCCCTGTAAATAAACTATAAGTGCTAGGCATACCATATTATATAGTAAGCCTCTGGTAGTGCACCTCAGTGGTATATATCAATTTCACTATGTTTGAAATAGTATGACATCATTAAAATGAACCTCACATGATTTTCCCCCATAGACCGTAATGTAACGGAATTCTTTTGAGTGTCCCTGTAAAGTAACTATAAGCGCGACAAACTTCATTTTCAATGCCGAATATGCCATAGTGCTCATCAATGACATACATCCATTGCGTGTCAATCCGAGTATATCGACGTGAGTTAGAGCAAGGACAGACAGACAGACAGACGGACAGACGGTAGATAGACAGACAAACCAAATTCATAAACACTTTTCAACTATGTTGTAAAGTGTTAAAAACAATATTTTATATACGTACATTTTCGCAATTAACAAAAAAGGAACAAAAATAAACAGAAGTATGGCTAAACTATCCAGCAAGAAATATCTTAAACATTAACTATATAGGAAGACAGAATTTTAACTCTATGACTGAAACTTCATGGTGAATAAAGAATCATGTTTACACTGATTATAGTTTTAGCATGATGCCATTAAAATGAACTAATTCTTTCCTATTTAGAAAGAAAGTTAAAAAATAAAATGCTTAGGTCATACAGACTCGAATTTCCTAACGATTTTAAACATTTAAAATTTCTGTACAGTTCATAAACTACAATTTTAAACTGGCTCAAAGCGATTATGCACATCTTTATTATAATAACGTAATGCTGAAATATTAAAAACACACCCAAAATAAAACGTGTTACATTATTATAATTCGATTAAGGAACATTATTTATTCTATCTGCGCAATGGTATACTGTGCTTGTAGCTATACGGTGCGTTAGCCTCTTACCGCTGACCAATAGCTAATCCTTTAACCATTAGTTTTAGGGCTATAGATCCAATTGAAAAAATATTTAAAGTACAGTTCTTCATCATATGAAAATCCATATGCTTCAAAATAGCTTTTTCTAAATAAAAGTAACGAAAATTAATTTATTAAACGTTCCTCAAATTCAATAAGCTATATTTATAAAAGATTTCTCAATGCTCAAACAAGTAGAATAGTGTAAGTTCCGTTCTTCTACGACCAAAACTTCCCTAGATATGACAATTTTAATTTTATGAATTTTTTGCGATTTCTAACAATTAAACATCTTTATTACAATAACCTAATCCTGAAATATTAAAAACACACCAAAATAAAATGTATTACATTACTATCATTTATTAATTAATGTGATTTATTCTATCTGTACAATGGTATACTGTGCTTGTAACTATACTGTGTGTTTGCCTCTTGCCGATGAATAATACCTAATCCTAAACCACTAGTTTTAGGGCTATAGTTTCACTTGCAAAAATCTTTCAAATATCGTTGTCCATCATACGAAAATCTATTTACTTCAAAATAGCATTTTTTTCAAAATGGTACGGGATTTAAATTATTAAACGTTCCTTAGATCCAATAAGCTATAATTTGAAAAGATTTTTCAATGCTCAAACAAGTAAAATAGTTTAAGTTCCGTTCTTCTACGACTAAAACTTCCCTAGATATGACAATTTGAATTTTGTAAATTTTTAGCGATTTCTAACAATTAAACATCTTTGTTACAATAACCTAATCCTGAAATATTAAAAACACACCAAAATAAAATGTATTACATTAATATCATTTATTAATTAATGTGATTTATTCTATCTGTACAATGGTATACTGTGCTTGTAACTATACGGTGTGTTTGCCTCTTGCCGATGACCAATAGCTAATCCTTAAACTACTAGTTTTAGGGATATAGTTTCAATTGCAAAAATATTTCAAATATCATTGTTCATCATACGAAAATCTATTTACTTCAAAATAGCATTTTTTTCAAAATGTTACGGGATTTAAATTACTAAACGTTCCTTAGATCCAATAAGCTATAATTCGAAAAGATTTCTCAATGATCAAACAAGTAAAATAGTCCAAGTTCCGTTCTTCTACGACCAAAACTTCCCTAGATATGACAATTTGAATTTTATGAATTTTTAGCAATTTCTAACGATTAAACATCTTTATTACAATAACCTAATCCTGAAATATTAAAAACACACCAAAATAAAATGTGTTACCTTATTATCAATTATTAATTAACGTGATTTATTCTATATGCACAATGGTATACTGTGCTTGTAACGATACAATGAGTTAGCCTCTTACCGCTGACCAATAGCTAATCCTTAAACCACTAGTTTTAGGGATATGATTGTTAGAAATAATTCCTCACATTGGGTTAACGTAGTATTTCTGCAATCACTTAAAAATCAGATGTTCAAAAAAGAAAAACCAGTCCGCACTGACGTGTGACTTCTTAAAATGTAATAATTGTTTTATATCGATAACTGTGGGAATTAAGTGTGTTCGAGAATGTTTTGTCATCTTAAAAGGCGGTATTCAAAAAAAAATATATTTTTCCACGCTCAACAACTCAAAATTTTGAGACATATTCTCAGACTCATTTTTAAAAGTAACAACATGAAACTTGGCGGTGTGATTTATGAAGAGATTTAAAAGGGCCCCATGTTTTTATTTTTTGTTCAATTAATTAGAAATTAATTTACAGACAATTATTTTCACAGTACGATCATGTTTTTTTTTGTTTACAGCGCTATCGCTTCGGGAAATTTGGTTCAAAATGTCCACTTTGACAGCACTTTTTGAAATATATTCTGCCTTTATTAAACAATCGAGACAATACGGACATTATAAAGTTTCTGAATATGAGAACCTGCCAATTGGATGCATTTTAGAGCAAAAATGAATTTAAAAATGTGTCTCAAACTAAGCAGTTTGGATTTGAATACACCCTTAATGAAAGGAAATGTAAAGAAAGCGCACAATTTTGTTTGTAGGAGAATTGCTTTGAGACCTATAAGCTACTAGGCTGTTTGTCTCGAATGATCCATATTTTTATTCACAGAAATACATACAAGACGTTGACAAATTACATTACAACATTAGGTACATAAATCTTCTTCTTGACAAGGACAGGATAGACACCAGGAAGTAGACAGCACAGAAGACACACACACAAACACATCCATGCCTTACCACTATTCGAATCCGAGCCTTCTCCGTGGCTATCGCCTCCCCTGCCAATCACACTGCCGGGCCGGCTAATCGCACAATACTCAACGATAAAATTCGTCGCAGGAAATAAGCATCACTTGCTCGTAGCAGTTGAATAGTGTACTATCCTATGAGTTGCATAATAGCGATGTTAAAGTTTTCTTTTCTTTTCCTTTGCTGCACATTTAAAAAGTTGCAACATAAGCAAACAAATAAGTAGAATGCTAAAATTCATCGTCAAAACTTAAACTTCAAATTTACACATAGTGTGTTTTATTACTTAAAATATGACAAAATAGCAAAAAAGATGTTAAACTACATTACGCCGAGAACTTTCAGCTATACACATTATAGATGAGACGGGCTCAGCCCAAGCCCTAAAGCCCGAGCCAGGGCCCGACACGGGCTCGGATTCGACTTTTATACCAGCCTTCGGGTCCGGGCGAGCTCGGGCTCATTCTTTCTGAAACTAGAATTTTATTTATTCTCATATAGAAAAATTAAAAATAACTTTTTTTCCCCTAAAAATTTGCATATTCCATTTCAAGTCATAATGTTATTTTGATCAATCTTTTCTACCATTAGAATGCTACTTTAAAAGAAAATTTACGATATTTGCAACGCGACTGGCGGCTGGGTGATACGGCGCCAATAGGAAGAGGCGCGATTTTCGTTGCTATTTTCGTTTATGACAGTAGGATATTTTTTAATTGGAACGTTAATTTTATTATATATATTTTTTTTAGATCTAATGCAAAATGAATATATATTTTTTTGTTTTTAGTCAATAAGCATTAGCTTAGGTTTTCAAATTTTTAGTCTTCTATTGTGTGCCTGTGTGAGTTATAATCGCTCTTCATATGAAAATAACGTTAGTGATTCTATTTTCAATCATGAACTCTGCTCATGTTGCACAGTTACGAAATCACTTTAATTAGTAAGTAGATATAATTGTCATGTATTGTTATTCCGATAAGAAAAAATCGAACAGTGGTTCCACTTCTCCTATAAAATCATAGGATCTTTCAGATAACGGTGTCAAATTTTTAATTTAAGCTGATTTTTAGAAACACGAAATTTTGTTTTAATTAAGAAATCAATTATAATTTACGATATACACCTTTTATACGAAATAGAAAACGTTGTTCAATTCTTCGGCATAGAAATAGTAATATTTCTACAAATCCCATGCATTTATTCATAAAACGCACTGTGTTAACGTGTTCATCAGACTTGCTTGTTGGGAGAGAAAAATATGAAAATCCTTTTAAGGAACTACATTTTTATTTGATACCAAACTTCTTTTTTGATAAGATTAAATGTAAATTTCCATAAAATTAATTATGTGCACGGGATTAACAGTAATTTTCATGTACGAAGTTTTTTTTAAAATGAGATATTACTTTTAAAACACTTTTTAAAAGTAATATGCAATATTACTTTTAAAAGTAATATTATGTAAATATTATGCAATTTTTTTCGGTATCGGGATCGGGTGGGCCCGGGCTCCAAAAAGAGAGCCCGAACCCATCTCTAATACACATAGCCATCATCAGGGAATAAAATACAAACTCTTATTACCAACGGCTTTACTTTTAAAGAAATTTCAAGAAGCAGAGATTTTGAAAGTAAGCCGTTGGAAATAACAGTTTGTATTTTAGTCCCTGATGCCGTGTATAGCCGAGAGTGTTTAAAGTAATATATATTAATGTAATTTAACTTTTTTTCTGTACAATTTTGTCATCTTTTAAGTAATTAAAAGCATTATGTGTAATTTTATTTTTTTATAAATATAATTGTTTAGAATTTGTAATTAATAACTGTAATCATGTCCAGATATTTTATTAAGAAAACCAGGCAATCTAACCAGAACTACCCTTATATTAACGATGCGCAATACACTACTTGGCATACAGAACGCGGATAAAAATCCTTTTTAACAGAATATACATATTTTTTAATTTAGCGTATATTCTTCGATTGTCCACCAACTACACCAGAAAGTACTTTTGTATTTGTCGTATGCCGGCGGTCAATATACAAATAAAAAAGAAAAGTGCCCAGTTAAACTGAAGGCATTGAGCTCACAGGTTATTCTCACTAATTGTACATTATACTATTATTTCAAAGAATAATGCCCCTCGAAAAATAAAGAAATCGACAATAAATTAAGGGGGATTAGTCCCCCGTTCCCCCTTTTTATACTTAACCAATGAACCCCGAAACTAATCAGGGAAGAGCGTTATCGCAATGAACCTATATACAAAATTTTAAACAAATCGGATAATTCTGAATGAAAAACCCATTTATCTAAATTAAGGGGGATTAGCCCCCTGTTCTCCCCTTTATACTTAACCAATGAACTCCCAAAACGAATCAGGAAGCGCCTTATCGCAATGAACCTATATATAAAATTTGAAGCAAATCGCATAATTCTGCATTAACAGCCATTTATCTAAATTAAGGGGGATTAGTCCCCTATTCTCCCCTTTATCTTAACCAATGATTTCGTAAAACTAATCAGGGAAGCGCCTTATCACAATGAACCTATAAACAAAATTTTAAGCAAAACGGATATTTCTATCAAGAGTTATCGCGTTACGTACATACGTACATATATACATTACAGAACTGGCGGGTACATTAGCTCTCAGGTTTTGATAGCCTGTGAGCTAAAAAATCACTATTTATAGCAAACTTTGTGATTATCTGACTTTTAGTGTTTCTGCGCTTAAATCCGTGCTTTATTTCTCTATTTTTTTTATGAAGTTTGCATTTCTTTGAGTAATTTAGTTATGGCATATTACACACAAAACAGACAAATACCGAATTATTTATATTGTTTTAAGTGCAAACGAGTTGATCTTCAATAATTGGAGTTCCGCAGATTTAAAAATATCCATGTTTGAAAATTATCTCAGAAACCAGACACTAAAAAATCAGTGAATTGAAATATCATATAAAATAAGTATAAAACACTGCAAAAATGATGTAACATTTTGAAAAGATATAAAAATTCATTAAAATATATCTACACGTTTCAACCTTCTTCTGAGGTCATCATCAGGATAATAGTCAATCTCAATATCTCATAGACTGAACTGTTGTTCGGAATTTCAAAGATTCAAACGCTCGACCAATCACCTTCACCACAATGAAACATTATACTGGACAGCCTACGCCATCGATTAATATAAACCTGAATTAAATGAATTACTGAGAAATTAACCCATTAGGCGCCGCTATCTATATTAAGCTATTTTTTAATATGAAACAGTTGTTTTTTGTTTATGAATAGATAGTCTTTAAGGTAATTCTGAAGAAAAAAATTTGAAAAAATCGAATATTTAGAAAAAATAGCATGTTTCCAAAATGGGAGCAATGGCAACTAATGGGGGTAAATTTTTTCAAAAACTTTACTTATGCCTCCGTGCATTTATGCTTGTTATTTCTCAGTTCTTTAGCTATAAAAGGGATAATATCATTCTTAAACTGATATTTTACGAAGAATTCATATAAATTAGTCCAACATCTACATTTATAATAAAAATAAAAAATAAAATTACCGATTCCATAAGCATTTTCATTATCCACATCTTTTTGGTGCTTCATTACATCATTTTTGTCCTACTATTTTACATGAAAAACATTGAACATTTTTTATGAAGCATTATATTACATTTTTTTTTCGTTTTTTGAATTTTTTTTTTAATTACTTTTTATTTTATTTTATTTATTTTATTTTTATTTATTTATTTATTTATTTTTGCATTTTTTTTTAGTTTTTTCCATAATCTAATTTGAAGATTCGTCTGAGCTTTCATCTAAAATATCAAGCTTGTGTTTAATACTTTGTCTTTTTTAAACACTAAATCAGATATTTCTTGATTGTCTGTTGATTTAGACTGTACAGAAAGTTCTTCTCCACCAAATATAACATGGGATAAGTCGTCGGTTAATTTATTTTCTATTACATATATAATAGAAAATAATTTATGCGACATACATATGAGAAAGATATCTTCCTCATATGTTACAATACTGCAGTCAGGTGGAAAACAAACGATTTCCAGAACATCATCCAAATCTAAAAAATTGTTCAATCATCTTTCGTGTAAAATAGTCAGAAAAAATGTTGTAATGATGAAAAATTAAAAAGTTGCATAATGAAAATGCTTATGGAACTGGTAATTTCATTTTGTTTTTTATTATAAATGTAAAAATTGGACTAATTCATATGAAATCTTCTAAAAATATTAGTTTCAGAATGATATCATACTTTCTATAGCTAATAAATTGAAAAATAAATACCATAAATGCACGAAGGAATATGTACAAATTTTCAAAAACATTAACCCCATTAGGCGACATTGCTCCCATTTTGGGAACAACTTACGCTTCCAGTAATTGTGATTGATCTATTATACATATTAATTCCGGATTGAAGTTGTTTAATGTAATACACTGTTATAAACATATTTCAACTAAAAAAATATAATTTTTATAATAAAGTTTTTTTATATATATATATTTCTTTCGAATACTAACAAAAAGCTATTTTTCGCCTTTTTAAACACGTTTTAAAAAATAGAAAATTCTAATGAAACTTTAAAAAAAAATTCAGATGTCATCTAATATATTCAAAATGCAAATAACATCAACCTTCTAACAATTTATAAAATACGCACTTTAGAAAAAAATCTTCAAGCAACGTTCCCAAAATGGGAGCAATGGCGCTTAATGGGTTTAAACCGAAAAAACCCGTTACTCAAATACCCAACAAACCCAACCAAATAGCTGAAATACTGCACGATAAATTATCATTGCACACCCCCTTCCTCTCTTTAAAATTTCAATGGATTCCCTAATTAAACTTTTTTAGCAACATTACATGGATCAATAATTTTAGCATTTTCAAAATCTAAAATGCACCCTTCGATATTTAGATAAAACCTTGAAATAGCGGTGGAATGCTTGTGATATTTTAAGTCATTTCTAGGTTCTGAAAGACGTGCCTCGAATTTCCTGTTAGTCATCCCAATGTAGCACTTCAAATAGCCACTGACCGAATATATAGGAATTTCATAAATCCCTGCACGTTAACCAGAAGGTCTTAAATCTAAATGGACTTCAAGTCTTTCCAACAAATTTAGAGGGGGGGGAGGGGTAGACCGCAACTAAATGAATATCAAATTTAATCAACTAACTTTTAAGCCTTTCATACAAAACCGGGATATATTGGAATTTCTTAAACCTATAAACAATTATATTTTGTTATTAGGATGAACAATAGGATATTTGAATTTATTAATAATCCTATTTATATAGGGAGATGGGGGATGGATGGGACAAGGGATGGATGGGACGATCTAAATATTACAGGCGATAAACTTTTTTTTTAGTTGCTTCCTATTCTCATAGATTTCAATACCATAGTGCGCTTCAGAACTAAAAGCAAGACCACATGGCTGTTTTCAGTTTCCTTCAAATTGTCATTTCCTGAAAACTCTGTTTAAAAGTAATTTTTTTTACGTTTGAAGTTACTTAAATATTTTATGCAATATAAACAATTAAGATATGTTGTGGTTTTTTATTTCAAGGCTCAATATTGGTAATTAAAATGAATGAATATTAACCATTGTAATAAAATAATTTTTGAGACAAAATGGCTGACAATTGAATATATGCATCATGGGGATGATTGGGACATTTCAAATGGGATGAATGGGATTGCCTGATTCATCCCTAGAGAATGCTGGAAAATATATTTATTAGCTAAATAATATTATATAGTTTGATAAATTAATAATTTATGGTAATTATTTTTTAACATTTCATTCTCTTTACAGTTATCGTCTTCAGCCATTGAATGCTTCCGTTTATGGGTCTTTTAAGGCAAAGCTGAAATGGGTCCAATATGATTGGCTAACAAACAATTCTGGAGATCATATTACAATTTACAGTTTCTCAGCTTTTGCCCGAAAGGCATTTTTTTCAGCTTTTAGTCCTTAACATTGAATAAAGGGAGGAAAATATTTCTGTCCCATTCATCCCTGCTGTGGGGATGATTGGGACATAGAGAATTTGTTTTTTAATTTCATAATATGTTTCTGTATAATAATAATCTTGAATAAATATTGTGCATAAGATGTAGTCAAACACTTAATGTATGAAATGTGATATATAATTGTAGGTGTATGAGGCAAGCAGAGTTTGCAGAATAGCACGACATAAGACATTTATTTACAATTAAACGAAGACAAAATATATACAGCTCGTATGCGACTGAGCGCCGACATCTTTCTTAAAGTAAACAACTGCTCTCGCTTCCGGAGCATCATCATCGTACTGTGGAACCACTCCAAAAAGACGGACCTTGGCATGCTGCCAAAAAAATAGACTCATCCGAAGGGTGGGAAGCATTATATTAGGAGGAGACAAAATACAGGTTTCCCTTATCTTGCCTGACCGCTTGTCATTGTCATTTCTTCACTGGCTGTTCTTGTACTATTAGCGTTTTTTTTCTCTCTCCTTATTTTGTTTGCTATTCATATTGTATTTGTTTCTACTTGTATAAAATGGATTTAAAAGAATCTAAAAGCTCTCAAGGCAAACATTTTCTCAGTGCAGTGAAAAATATGTTAAACAATGTTGTAAAATATTGTGATAATGAAGCAGATAAAGGCTGCCTAACTATTCCATTAGCACATGCAACAAAAAGAGCTAGTGCAATTGCCGGTGTTTCGGATAGCGCTATAAGAAGAATTCGGAAAGAAGCTAATAACAATGTAAATAATTTCGCTTCTCCTAAAAAGAAAAAGGCGAAAACAACCATAGAGAATGTCAACTTGGATAATTTTAACTTGGATGTAATTCGAAGAACTATCCAGGACTTCTACACTAAAGATAAAAGAGTGCCTACTGTTCCGAAATTGCTAGCCAAGTTGAAAGAAAACATACAATTTTCGAAAGGAAAAGAGACACTGCGCAAAATTCTTCTTGAAATGGGATTCCGCTGGAAAAAATGTCAGAATAAGAGGAAACTACTCTTGGAACGAAGTGATATTGTTTTATCTCGCACGAAATATTTACGGACTATTCACCAGTTCCGAAAAGATAGAAGACCGATAGTTTTTGTTGATGAAACATGGATTGACAGCAATTTAACTGTCGGGAAATGCTGGCAATCGGAAGAGGTGTTCGGTGTTGTGAAGACGGGGGCGGCATCGAGACGCATTATTGCTTTATGTGCAGGGGGGGAAATGGGATTTATTCCAAATTCATCGTTGATCTATAAAGCCAACACGACGACCGGTGATTATCACGGGCAGATGAATTCACAAATTTTTGAAAAATGGGCAAATGAAAAATTTATTCCAAACTTACCTAAAAATTCTGTTGTTGTAATAGACAATGCGCCATATCACTCTATTCAATTGAATAAGCCTCCGAATTCTTCAAAAAACAAAAGGGAAATTATGGATTGGTTGGCACTGAACAAAGTGTCATATTCTTCAAACATGCGAAAAGTTGAATTGATGGACCTTGTTAAGACGAATTCGCCCTCTACTAAAATATACAAATTCGACACCATGTTAGCCGAACATGGGCATTATGCCTTAAGATTGCCTCCATACCATTGCGACATAAATGCAATAGAGTATGTATGGGCGGATATGAAGGAATTCATTCGAAAAAGAAATATAACGGCGGATTTAAATATGGATCAACTTTTTAAATTGACCAACCTTGCACTAGAAAATGTTAATGCTGAGAAATGGAAAAACTACTGCACGAACATAGAACACCTGGAAAATGAGTATTGGAAGAAAGACGGCATAATAGAAGAAATGTGTGATCCATTAATTATTTCATTCGACGATGATGACGATGATTTTTTTTCGGATGATTCTGATGATGACATCGAAAATGAATAAAGACCCCCCCCCCCCCTGCACTTTTTTTTTTTTTTTTTTTAAGAAGGTCTGTGATGATATTATGAAATACAAGCATTTTTATTGCTTTATTTTTTTCTGAGACCTTCACTTTAAAATAATTTTATTTTTATTAGCTTTAGCATATATTTTTTAAGTTCTTTCATCTCATTTTGACAATAATTTCATTTTTATTCCTATTTGCCTGAAATTTTTCAAGAATTAACATTCAAATACTTAAAAATCGAACAGCGTCTTTAATTTTCCTATAAATTCGGCACATTGTGAGTTACAATTACAATTTTTTCGTGAACTTATCCGAAAAATAGGTTCAAAGGGCGACCTTCGACGACATTTTCAGTAAGATTAGTTACTTTTATAATAAAACGAAAAACGCTGTTCGATCTCCTGATATCTGAATAAGAAAGTCTGAAACTTTCGCGCATTTATGAATTAAAAAGATTTAGAAAAAGGTATCCGAAAACTTAATTTGAATTCGAGCACATTTTTAAAAATATTTGAGTGTAAAAAATATTTTTCATCCTTTAGTATGACTCTGTACTCTTTGAACTATTTTCTTTTATTATTAATTGAGTATTTTGTCATACATTTTCGCCATATAATTAAATGGTTTCATGTAGGAAAATAAACATCAGCAATGAAGAAAAAAAAAATGGAATTCTTGCGGTAAAATTAAAAATATATGTATTAATAATCATAATAATAAAAGAACATTTTAAAACCACACTTCTCCTACAATTACATAAGTGTGCCCTATAAATGAAAGGAACCGATATTTAAAATCGTAATTTATTTAAGAAAACAATAAATTGCAATGTCATGTGTAAAAATACAATAAAAAATAGTATTTATTTACTTAACATTTTTATATCCGATAATTAAATAATCTAAATTATCATAACATGTTTCTTTAGATTGAAGATATCCCCTTCATCGAAGTGAAAACTACAATTTTTATTTGCTTTATTACATAAGAACAAAAATTCTTTTTATAATCTTGTAACAAGTAAACATGAAACTATCGGAAATCAACTCATTCCCCCCACGAAAGCAAAACTAGGGGAGCCGGGGAGACTCCCTTTCATTACCCCGATCCCTATTATGAAGAATAGACTGGTCATATTTGGACCTGTTACTCACGTGACCAGTCTTTAAAGCTTGGCTGAGCAGTAACTGTACGCGCATGCGCCATATGTGCGGAATGGAGAAAATGAACGTTGTATTCCAACAATTCCCCCCTTACAACGTGCATTTTCTTAACAAGGCATTAATTACTCTCCTATTATGCAAATATTATATGCAAATTACAGAGAAACAAAATATAAAATTACAAATACAAACAGTATATACTTTAAACTTATATGGAAAAAGGATACAGAATAACATTGAATGTTTTTAAACACTTAGTCCTATTAAATCACAACATTTCTTATGTTTATAGGCACTTAAAGCTTTTGTTAAAATGTCAGCTGCCATATTTTCAGTTTCTAGATATTTAACTTCTATTTCTCCATTCTCATATGTTTCGCGCACAAAGTGATGGCGAATATCAATATGTTTTGTGCGAGAATGATAAATTGGATTTCTTACTAATTTTTGAGCAGACTGATTATCGCAGAATATTAAAGTAGGTGCAGACACTATTTCAGGAGAAAGTTCATTTAAGAACCGTCTGAGATGTAAAGTCTCTTTAGCAACCCCTGATAAAGCCATATATTCTGCTTCAGTTGTGGATAATGCAACAGTTCGTTGCTTTCTCGTTTCCCAAGATATAACACCACCGGCATATTTAAAAATGTATCCAGTATAGGACTTTCTATCATTGACATCTGAAGCCCAATCAGAAACAACAAATGCAACTAAGGACTTAGTATCACGTTTAAAAATCAGTCCTTGATCTTGAGTACCTCTTAGATATCTTAAAACTCTTTTTGCAGCTATCCAATGAGGTTTGCCTGGATTGTTGTTGAATTGACTTAGAAAATTCACAGCATGAGTTATATCAGGTCTAGTTGCTACTGATAAATACATAAGAGAACCAATTAGTTGACGATAAGGAATATTATTCATTTCAGATTTTTCTTCTTCAGTTTTGGGACACATATCTTTAGTAAGCTTCACATTGTTATCCAAAGGTGTAGATATTGATTTTGATTCTTGCATATTAAATTTGCTCAGAATATCTTCAATATACTTCTTTTGAGTAATTTTAATACTGTCCCCGTTTTGCATAAATTCTATGCCCAAACAATAGTGTAACAAACCTAAATCTTTCATTTTAAAAGATTTGGATAATTCATATCTAATATATTCATAATCTTGTTTACATTTAGTCAGAATTATGATATCATCAACATAAACAATGATAATTGTTTCAATTGGAGATTTAGAAAAATAAACACATTTATCAGCATTTAGTGATTTAAACTTCATTTGTTTTAATTTTTCATCTAATTTATTGAACCATTGTCGACCTGATTGTTTTAATCCGTAGAGGGATTTTTTTAATAAACAAACTTTGTCAACATTAGATTCATATTTAAAACCATCAGGTAACTCCATGTATACTTCTTCAGTTAAATCACCATTTACATAAGCCATAATAAAATCTAATTGATAAGCTGCAAAACCATTTTGAATACCATAAGCGATCGCAGTTCTGATTGAACTTAATCTGGCTACAGGCGAAAAATTTTCTTCAAAATCAATTCCTGGTTTTTAAGAACACACCTTTGCAACTATTCTCGCCTTAAACTTTTCGATTGACCCGTCTTGTTTATATTTAGTGTTTAAAACCCATTTACTTCCTATAATTTTCTTATGTTTTGGCCTATCAACTATTTGCCATGCATTTTCTCGCATTAAAGAATTAAATTCTAATTCCATTGCATCTATCCATTCATGTTTAAAAGGCCCGTTTAAAGCCTCAGAAAATTCCGGACATGAGTCAGAAAATAAATTTTCCATTACAACTTGGGATTTTTCTTCTTTTGGAATTATCATTTTAAATTCTTTCCTGGGTCTACCTTTTTTACCAGTTTTTATATTTCTCGGCCGGCCGCGCGCTCTTGTAGGGAAAGAAAGGGTGTCAGAAATTTCATCCGATTGCATATCAACATCACTGTCGCCACAGCTGTCTGGTTCATTTTTGACGGGAGGAGATGTTTCTGATTCTTGCGTAATTGTTTTATTTTCATTATTTTGATAAAAGGGAAAAATTAATTTTATTTCACTGTTTGAAGGTAAATCGTTTTCAAATTCGTTAATAAATCGGACGTCTCGGCTTATAACAATTTTTCTGGAATTCTTATTCCACAGCCTGTACGCTTTTGATTCATTTGAATATCCAACAAAAATATGCTCTTCTGACCTAGGATCAAATTTTCCTTTACTTTGTCTTTTATTTAGTACAAAACATTTTTGCCCAAATATTTTAAAATACGATAAAGTTGGCTTGATGCCAAAAAATACTTCGTAGGGTGTTTTGTTATCATTTAAATGTCGTGAAGGGCAGCGATTACGTATGTATACCGCACAATTAATAGCTTCGGCCCAAAAAGATTGTGGGAGATTGCTTTGTAATAGTAAACACCTCGCCATTTCAGCTAAAGTTCTATTGGCCCTCTCTGACGTACCATTCTGTTGCGGAGTTAGTGGTGAGGAAAATTCTCGTTTTATACCGCTTTCTTCGATATATTTATTATATTCTTCTCCGAAATATTCTTTACCATTATCCGTACGAAGAATTTTTATTTTCTTTCCTACACGGTTTTCAACTGCTGCTTTGTATTTAACAAATGCATTTTTAACCTCATCTTTTGTTTTAAGAAAACTGACTTCAATGTAACGTGATTTATCGTCAATAAAAGTAACGAAATATCGCGATCCTCCGTGGGATGGAACTCTCATAGGACTACACAAATCTGAATGTATAAGAGTCAATAAATCGTCACTTTTAAAGTTTGATTCTTTAGGAAAAGAACGCACAGTTTGTTTACCTTGAATACAAATTTTACAGTCTTTAAGAGACTCATTATCATTGAAATTTAGATTTCTAACCATATTCTTTGATTTAAGTCTTTTTAAATCAGACTCATTTAAATGACCTAATTTAAGATGCCATTTTAGAAATTCACTTACCTCTGCTATCGCAGCTCTCTCGATGCTTGGGTATACGTAATATAAATCCCCATGACGGATAGCATGTACTAATGTAGAACCATTTGGTTCGATGATTTTAGCAAATCGTTCTTTAAAAATCTCTGAACGATTATTGGCTGTTGCTTTAGATGTTGACAGCAAATTACACTTTAATTCTGGAACACATAGAACGTTCTTGAGTGTGAGATTAGTAATTCCACACCCGTTAGGTACTGTAATGAAAACTGTTCCTATTCCTGTAATTTTCGCTGTTTGATCAACTGCAAGCTGTATTGTAGAATTCGTACGAGGATGAAATTCTGTAAATAAATTTCTATCTTTACACATGTGAGATGTAAATCCACTGTCTAAACACCATGCAGAAGGTTCTTGATATGCGTCATTAAATGCCATACTAGTCGGTTTTTCATAATTAGTGGCTATCATCGATGCTTGATTTACTTTATTTAAAGATGTAAGCTTTCTATCAGCTATTTTCTTTCTACATTCGGAATCTTTGTGCCCCATTTTCGAACAATAATTGCACTTGAAATTTCGGTAACACCTTTCCAAGGAAAATTTTTTATTTGGATTCATTTTTCATTTTTCATTCTTCTTCTGTTCTTGATTATTTCTTTTATTTTCTATATAATATGCGTTTTGTGAATCTTGAGTGGATTTTCCTTTCCTGGCATCCCATTCTTCTAGCATTTTAATTTTCAAAGATTCGGGTTTAGGTAACTCATCTCTGGATTCTATAGCGCATCTAAAATTTTCGAAGTTCTCAGGAACACTATATAGAAGTAGAATTGATAATAAATCATCCGCGATTTCTATTTCCATATTTTTCAGTTTATCAACTATTTCGAAGAAAATATTTAAATGATCAGCCATCGTTTCATTTATGGACATTTTTCTAAACAGAAGTTGTTTTAACAAAGTTGCTTTTTTCGCGGGTCCCCTCGATTCATAAACATCTTTCAGTTTATTCCATACAGCACTTGAAGTCGTACAATGCTTTATATGAGACAGTTCACTAGGATTTATTGAAAGAATTATATCTGCTCGAGCTTTTTGATCAGCTTGGAGCCACTTCTTTTCTTCTGCGGTTCCTTCAGCCGGTTTTATTTCTTTACCAATTATGTAATCCCAATGATCATTTTTGATTAATACAGCTTCGATTTGAAGCTTCCAGCTATCAAAATTATCTTTTCCGAGCTTTTCAATTGTCGTTACATGAGACATAATTATGCAGAGTCTCTCACAGCCAGAAATAATGCAAATGATAAACAGAATGAAGAACAATTCTTACTTTCGATTAGGCTTAAGAGTTCCAAATCCGAATGTTCGAATTAAAAATAATTTTTACTAATTATAGCGCAGTGAAGTAGCGTCTCTGGTTCCATAGCCATTTGTAGGTGTATGAGGCAAGCATAGTTTTCAGAATAGCACGACATAAGACATTTATTTACAATTAAACGAAGACAAAATAAATACAGCTCGTATGCGACAGAGCGCCGACATCTTTCTTAAAGTAAACAACTGCTCTCGCTTCCGGAGCATCATCATCGTAACTGTACGCGCATGCGCCATATGTGCGGAGAGGTGAAAATGAACGTTGTATTCCAACAATAATATTGATAATAACTTAAATAAAATATTTAAAATTAACATTTTTGGGAAAATGTCCCATTCATCTCCTATCTCCCCTACTTCATCGGGATAACCATGATCCTAATCAAATATAGTTCTCTTTAAGCTGAAAATCTGAACATAAAAAAAATGCACTTTTAATAAATGAATTAAGTGCGGCAATCTTATAGTTAACCCTTTGATTGGCGGTTGTATATATTATATACCACCTAATTTTAATCCGATTCGAACCAGAAACTTTTAGTGAAATTTTACTTTTTTAACTTTGACGGGAAAAATTGAAAAATTGCTTTTCCTTATTTTGAACTAAATTTTTTCGTAAATACCGGTGTCAGTTCGACGTTACAGGAACAAAATTGCTTGCCCCTGAAAGGGTTAAAGGGAACAGCAGCATTAAACAGGATAACTGTGTTAAACTTTAGAGATTTCTATATACAGATATGCTTATACATACATTATCTCTTGTCAATAACACGTCTAAATATATATATATATAAATTTGTCTACTATTCCTCTGTTAAATCGTTCTTTCTGAAATATCGCTTTGTTTCGGTGTTTCATGGTAAGCATGATATAACTGGGGGTTACAGTAATTACAAAAAATTGGAAGTTTATAAATTTTAAATTTAGAAACATAATAATTGTTTTTAATATTTAAATATTGATAACAAAAATTATTAGACAATTGAGTTATGGATAAATCCTTAATGTAAATGTATATTTATTATGCTTAATTTAAGCAAGATTTTTTTCTTTTGTTTTACGTTTTATTATTATTATTAATATTATAATTATTATCGAGATCGTTTCGGTGTTGTTGTTTCCCTACTACTTCAAATAATGATTATTTAACTTACATGAAACAATATTTAATTAAATTATATACTTACTAGCAAAATCCGCGGCTTTGCCCGCGTAATCGTTGAAAAATGCCAAGTGGTATTCGTGGACCTATTTTCATTAAAAGAAATCTCATCAAAAACGTCACCTGTAAAAAATGCAGCCAAGTCTTGTGATTCATTTGCCGTAAAAAGTACTGAGACCGTATAAACCCAAGTTTAGCTATCTTATTAACTCTGAAATTTTCATTCACAAATCACTCTTAGTCTCTATATCTTTAGTTAATTATTATTTTGTGAATTCGCACAGCTACTGTGACTTCGCACTAACTGAAGATGAAGTTTGATGAAACTAAGTGCATTAGTTCTTGAGATAGAGCTATTGCGGAAATCACGAAAAATGCAGCATAGCAGCGCCACCTATTGGGTGATTTTCACCAACAACTAATCAGTACCAATTTATATCAGGGACTAACTGAATATAAAGTTTTATTAAATTTCGTGCATTAGTTCTTGAGATAGAGCGCCCACAAAAGTTTTTCACATACAGACAGACAGACGGACATTAGGACGGACAGACAAACATATATTTTCTAAAAACAACCAAATCGTTTTCAGGACCTTCTAAAACGTATAAATTTGTCGAAAACCGGAAATCGAAAATTTTCATGAATCCAATGCTTTCTTGTACAGATAGAAAAAAGTAATAAAGAGCCCTAAATTATGCTACGAGGTTTCGATTTAATACTTGTTTACGAAAGCTTTTTGTGCTAGTTGTGTTCACTTATAAGAAAACAGCACGGTTTTGTTTATCCCTGGAAATGTTCTGTGTTTCGTCAAGATGGACTTTGCAATTTTCCAGAAAGACCAAAGTTTCATCTAATTCTTACTTTCTAAGGTGTAACGTAACAGAAGAAACAAACACATCATCGAACCACCGTTTTTCATTTTTTGCGTCATCCAACAGTTTTGTGAGAAATCATACAAAACTGGTAAGGTCTTTCGATTCACATTTTTCAAAATTCTCGATGTCATACTTTTGCCAATTAAAAATAACATTTGTTTGTGAGTTCCAGTCTTATTTTCAGTAAATAAAAGAGTAAATCTGTCCTTTAATTCTTTGCAACTTGAAGTTCCAGCTGCACATTTCACTTCCTGCGTTTTCTTTGGTAAACATTTCCAAAATAGAGATGATTCATTACCATTATAAATGTGTTCATCTACGTAGCCTTCTTTATTTATAGTACTTCTTATACCAACAGAAAAAAATTCTACGGAATCATAATCAGCAGATTGTTTTTCTCCGTGTGTTGAAAGTTGCCATTTCTTGCCGTTTCTTCCATCTCCAGATACACCCATCACTTGCTGTGAATTTGTAGTTTGGATCATCTTTTATCATTTTAGCGAAAGGTTTAGCTTTAGTTTTGATGATAGGTCCAGATAAAAGAGCTCCAATGACTCTTTGTTCCGTAACCACAAAAACAAAATTTCGTCAATTTCTTCTTCCTCACTGACTCTCGTTCTTTTTCTCTTTAAACCGGGCTTTTCATTCACGGCTTGCAAAAAATTTCGTAGTTTTACTTCATCTTTTAACCATAGACGAACAGTTGCTGAAAATGTTTTGGGATACAAATAAAAAAGAGCGAAATAGCCGGATGCGCGATATAAAGAAGGGTTAATGTATTAGCATTTTTCATTCCTTTTGTATGCTTTGGAAGAAACAAAAAAAGAGGAAAGGGGGGTAGGCATACTATATTTGGTCACGGGCATAGACGTAATTCACGGCCTGTCCACTACATCATTCTGTTATGGTAATTTGGCCTCACTAACAGTATTATAGGCACTGTTAGGTAGCTTGATTAAACGTCAATGAAATAGCCGAGCGTATACTACTGAAAAAAAAATATTCATGTAAAACTTTTTCATATAATTTTTCTGGTACGTACTTTCAGTTTACATTTTTCTAATTAAAAAAATATATTCATTTAATTTATAGTAATGAAGTTTTCAATTCCTTGCTTAAAAAGAGAGCCATAAAATGTATATATTATGATATTTAAATATCATAATATATACATATATCAAGATATTTAAATCAGTTCAACAGAATGTTCTGTTGGGCTGATTCAGATATCACACCAGATGCTATAATCAATAAGGTTATATGGATTAATTATGTCCTCCAGATGAGACCGGGATGGCTCAGTTGATAAAGCATGGCAGCTTCAGCCAAGATATCCCAGGTTTGAATCCTGCCCCGGACATTTTTGTCCAGTTGGAAAATTACAACTCATATGATTTCTTTACCAATTTGAATAATTGTGTAAAAAAATTAATCTAGTGGAAAACTAACAATTAATATATTTTAACAATTTTTTTCTAAAACATTACATTGCTACGCGTCACCCATACATTCAGGGCGAGACGCCGAACTTGTACGAGAGTTATGCTGTTCTTATCGTAAGAACAGAAAGAAATTATAAATAAAAAATATTCAAACAAATATTCGTATCTGGACTATAATTAACTATGTAAGAACAAAAATAAACTAAATGAGTACAATGAAACGCACTAGTAAGGTTCAAATCAATATTAGTCTGTCTACTTTGTTCACTTCTAAAATTATCTATTTATTTTTTAAACATTGGATTTTAACTGTTATTTCAGCAACAACGTAACATCACTGTATTAGAGAAGAAACAGAAAAAAGTAAAATAGTGTTTACATCGTTTTATTTGTTAATAGACCTGTTTTTTCGACCGTAATCTACACAAAAACTGTTGAAAATAGTACAGTCTTCATGTAACCACATTTGATGCATGATGCAACGAAGCCAATCGCACTTCCTCTTCAATTCATAGTAGTTTTCAACACATTTCTTGCAAAGAAAGTCTCCGTCACATGCGTGATCCGACTTTTCATTATTATCATCTTGACTTGCATTTTTCTTCGACTTCTTACTTTTTATTTTTCCCTTTTTCTCCTTAGGTGTAGCAAACCTCATACTGTTTAAACATTCATCAATGTCTGATGAACTGACTTTTATTAATCGCGGCTTCACGTACAAAAGAAACTGCCGCATGTATACCGGATCGTAGTGCGGTATGTATCCCATTTGTACGTACAGACGCCGCACATCACATTTGCCTTTCCTCGCAAAGAAAAATAGCGTAATCATACACACAATACTCTATACAGAAGCTACACTTAGTTTTGATTTCGAAACCATACATGTATTGAATAATTAGCGTATAAAAAGTATTTAAGTATAACGTGTTTAAAAGTTTCGATAGAAAATTCATGCTCTTACCTCAAAATAAGGATTGTACAGCTACAAGTAAACACCGAAATGGGATTCACGCTATACATAGGAAAATGTAAACTTATTGTGCACCTACTGTGCGTCTGACTGTCATCTATCAATATATACAAGAAATACAATGGGTGCGACATCTATCCCCTATGCTGCGATTCTCCCGGAGTTACTCTATAAAATGCCTTTCGTACTATTCATGTATTCCCTTCTACTGTTACAATTTCCCAGTATAGATTTAGCACTCTTTTAAAAAATAAATTTACGCACTCCGTAAAAAAAAAAAAAAATTAATTAATTAAATAGCATATGTTATTAATTCCCGCCCGCACACAAGAGGTGTGATCGCGGTGCCCCGGCACCAGGCACCAAGCACTTTACAGAGCCGACAGGATCTTCATCGGCGCCTTCAGTTACCACTAATAATGTTCGAAGGATCAATATAAAAATGTAGAAAATTTCACTTTTGATTTTTATGAGGAATGCAAATCGTTAATTTCTGAATTAACACATGGGCTGATAAGTTCCCTGTCTGGCACACAGATGGCGTTACAATCGCCAAACCGATGCTTTTTTTTAATTAAATACTAACCTTTAAAAGGTACAGAAAAAATGTCATGGCGATTCGCCGTGTGGATAAAACGTTAGAGTGGTTTTATTTTAACAACTTTGTTGATAAACAAAAAAATGGATAAACAAGTATTTCAAGAATTGTTATTTGATGGAAAAAAACACCGTTCAAACAAAAGTGTGGCTTGATAAGCGTTATCCGGACACTGCACCAGGTAAATCAACCATTATTAACTGGTTTGTGGAATTTAAACGTGGTCGTACGGACACCAGTGATGCACTACGCAAAAGAGATGGTTATTCCTGAAAACATAAAAAAAGTCCAAAAAATTGTTTTGGGGAACCGTAAAGTGAAGTTGCAGGAGATAGCTCAGACTCGGAAGATATCCAAGCAACGTGCAGGTTTTATTTTGAATGAACATTTGTCTATGAAAAATCTGTTGTCCAAGTGGCTGCCGCGCGTGTTGACTTTTGACCAAAAAAACAACTAGTCGATGATTCTGAGCACTGTTTGGAGCTTTTTCGTTATAAAATTATGTTACGTATTATTAAATTATTATTATTATTTATTTATTAAATTATTATTATTATTATTATTATTAAATTATTATTATTATTATTAAATTATTATTATTATTATTAAATTATTATTATTTATTATTAAAGTTATGTTATTTATTAAAGTTATAAAGTTATAAAGTCATAAAGTTTAGTTTTGTTTAAAAGTTGTGTTTTCTTTCGTAGACCGGGAACTTATCAGCCCATGTGTTATACTTATAAACTATTCTTTTTGCACTTACAAAAACTTCTGTTAGCTATGTTTATGGCACTGCTAAACAAATTCATTTTAGCGCTTTTTTCGTAAGTCAAAGAAAATGTGTTACCTTGTTAAGGTCTTTGCGCTGTGCTACTATGTAAATAGCGCATGTAATTTTTGCTTAAAATTTTTAGGGGCAAAGTATTTTTATTGTTAGAATTCCGAATTATTGAATGATACTAGAATTTGGGAACAAATTTATTTGAAAATAGGTCAAAGCTCTTATCCACGTTCATTATAAAAGCAAAGTTTTATTCCACAATTCAGGTGCCATAGTCGCATTTGGGGATTAAAAATAAATTGTATATATATATATATATAATCCTATCTATGCCCTTCAAGAGGTAAATGTACAATGAATTTTTTAAAATTATTTATATATTTTATATTATCTATTTAAAATTTTCAAATTGTTAGAATTAGTTGAAATAGCAGTTGAGTGTATTGGTAATACATGTAAATTTTATAAAATATAAAAAAAAAAGTTCAACCCTGTAGTCAGATAATTAGTAGTTTTATTTACCTTTTATTTATTTATTTATTATTTATTTATTTATTTATTTATTTGCACCAGGCGCCAAATAGAGTTGTTGCGGCTCTGTATACACCTCCTATCTTATAATTAAAAATATCTAACTACGTTCAATCAAATTGTTGTTTAAAAATGCCTTTTTAAAAAAGAAAACTTCAAAATGCGTAACCACAATTCAATCTAGATTTTCTCTTCAGTTTTTGATTCCTAGATGATATGTATTCCAAGAGCGAAAAGCTTAAATACAGAAAAACAAATATTTTCTTACAATACAAAAAACTACTTTGATGCAATGTTTGATTTTTTACCTGCCTTGTGTTTTCGTAACTTAAAAATAAAAGCACAATAATGGCTGAAGAAAAAAATTGCTGAATACCTAGAAAAGATTATTTAATTAGACGAAAACAAGGAAATGAATTGTTTGGTGCTGTTCTATTGAAAAATATTTATGCTATTTTACTATTCTACATCTGATTTATTTTGTGCTTGCATTTTATAGAACGTGCATATAATAAATGCAAATAGGATCAAAACGATCATTGCTTATAGTGCATTATTAGAAATGAGTGATTTTTTAAAATTATACAAACCTTTACATCAGCAAGAACCGAAATAAATGTACCAAATAACTACATTTCCTTTTTAAATTCAGAGAAATTCTTTTATTATGAATTTTCGATTTCTCAGCATGATGTTGATTGAATTTAAAGGACGTGTTTCCGAAAGAAAAAAAAACTTTTTTCCAGTAGAAATTCAAATTAAGGGCACGGGATAACGAAGTAAAAAGCTTGATTACGAGGGACGTTCCGAAAGTAAGCTTCGTCTTTTTGAAAGAGAAGCTGGTACACCAAGTGAAACAATCAATCGAAATAAGAATCTACATCCGTTGATGCTTCAACGACGGAAAGAGCGTCAGCGGAGAAGAAATAACGCATGCGTAGAGCCCCGAAGAAGAGAGAGTAGCAGCAGACCGGTGTGCTCGAGTTTATTCGAATACAAATTTCACCAAACTCAGGTCCGCCATTCGACGAAAAAGACCAGGGCTCTTGAGTGGAGGTGTTGTGCTCTTGGACGACAACGCAAAACCACACACAGCAAGATCAGATTCGTTGCTTCGGATGGGAGAGATTGGATCACCCAGCCTTCAGCCCTGATCTTGAGTTATGTTTTTTTTAATATTTATTTAGCTATCTCATTTCATTGTATGAACAAAAATAAAAATTTCTTAACGATATTCCAATATTGTTCAAAAAGTGTTTCATAATCTATGCCGTGACGCATGATTTTTCGTTCTTGTTTTTACTTTCACTAACAATACCACACGTCAGAGAGACATCGGCCAGCAGCGATGTGCTGTTTCATGGTAGTCATGCGTAATACTGCGACTGTTCCCAATAGTCGAATTTGTTTCGTTGGCATATTTTGGTCGACATTGAAATTTTCAGAAATAAACTATTTTATTTATTTTACTGTTAAATCCACAAAATGAAAGTATGAGTTAACTACAAGCAAGCTGTTAGCTGGTGCAATAACTGTTGCACTCTTATGCAAAAAATGCAGGAACACAAAATATATTTTAAGTTGCGATTATCATATTATAGAAATTGAATTTCTTTTATAAAATTTAGTTTCAATACACTTTTACAAACAATTAATTATAATTCTGTTACATTAAAATTATACTATGCACAAATATCCAATACAAGACAATGAAAAAAAAATCATCGTTATTATTTCAATGAAAAAATGAATTATATCGTCAGTTATTATGATATGATTAATTTTCATAGTAAAATAAGCACATTTTAAGTTGGCAACATGTTATCTTTTGTTGACATTTACTGAAAATTCCAATGGGAAACTTAAGCCTAGCTTTGAAAATTTCAAAACTAGAAATCCATATTTAGACTCTGTTCCCACTTAATATATTACTTACCCATCATACGTAGTATAGGGTAAGTCTTGTAATCGTTTTGAAAATCGAAAAAAAAAATTTGACGGATTTACACGTTTCAGACACTGGAGATTCCGAAAAACATATTTTTAGAAAAAAAATTTTGCCGCCCGTCTGCGTGTCTGTGTGTCTGTGTGTGTGTCTGTAAACGCTCTATCTCCCGAAAAAATTGAGATAGAGACTTGCAATTTGGTATGTACTTAGTATGTAATAATGGGAAGAAGCCTATTTCCTTTCAATAACCTCGATTAACCGGAACTATTTTTTTCGGACTCTCGAAATATTCGTTCTGATAAAAGGTATATAAAAATTTTCGAAATTGTTTAGTTTAAGAAATGAATATAAAAGACAATAAAAAAAACATAAATTTTATATAAAGCATGAAGTCGATCGAATAATTAGTTGCCGAGATATTTGGAATCCTATTTTCCACACTCTTCGATTTTTCATGACCCTGTATTTCATCCAAATTTCACTTCAAAGATATATTTTAATTGGAAATTTGACGCTTAATCAGATGCATCAAACCGCTAGTTAATAGGATTATTATTTTTGGAGTTATAAGGAAAAACCTCTTTCAAGCATTTCAGTAACCGAGCCTTTAAAGTTTATGACGTCATCAAGCCACGATTTTATTTGAATTGCAATGTATTTTATAAGTAGTTTACACATTTTTATTTTAATATTTTACATTATGCATATCCATGATGGGTAAGTATTACGGTGGCCCCCAACGACTAGTTTTTCTCCGGAAACATCTATCCAAAAAACTGTCGGTAGATTATATGAATAATAAATTATAATTAAACACTTTTACTATACAAATTCGGTTTTTAAATTCAGTAATACGGAAATAATATGACTCCATCATAAATATGATGTAATCACCATGGCAACCTAGAATCATTGCCTATCATGGGATATCATTGAATTAATTACGTATGATAGGATTTAATAGAATGAAGAAAACTTTTATTAATATCTTTTTTAAGTTTTAATTCGATTTTCATAAAATTTTAAATGACTGCAACGATTATATATAGTACATTTCAAACCATTCGGTTGGGTAATTGTTGCGCTATTATATGCGGACAGACAACGACTATATAAGGGCTAAGTATTTATATAATTACAAACGCATGTAATGCCGTTAATTTATTATTCATTTACCAAAGTAGGAATAAATCCTTAATGTTCATATCTTAAGGATTGACATCAAGGCACATTATCATGTTCATCATCGTGTTAAATTACATTTTCTTTTTGTTGATTTTTTTTTTTTTTTTTTTTTTTTTTTTTTTAGCCACACACAGGGTGGCTTATTCTTTCAATCTCTATCATTTTTCATGTTTATGAAAGGTCACAGCAATCCATCGTTGCCACAGATTAATCTCGGAAAATGAAACATTTGAAGTTACTTAAAAAATTAATAACTCGAAAAGTATTTGTCACAAAATTGTTTTACAAACTGCGTTAGAATGGTAAAAAATTGTATTTTTCTTGATATAAATTTCAAATCTAATGATTATGTCGTTTTTCAAATATTAGATTTCAAAAATTACAAAACTTCACAATGGAGTACCGTAACGAAACTTTTACGCGTAAAAAGATAATGATAAAGGCATTGTGGCTCGACGTGTATCGTGTATACTGGACATAGCATGAGTAACGAATTATAGTAAACTTATTATTCTGTTAAAATATAAAAGTGAATTATGTATATACATTTTTAAAAAATAAAGAAAAACATTTTATCACAAACATCAACAAAATTTTTTCTTCTATTTATTCCCTTATTCCAAAGATATCGTTTTATCGTCTGCTGCCATAGCAACATGAATTAAATTTCATTAATAAAAATTGCTCAGTGGAAGAAAAATATTTTTCTAAATCGAATGGTTATTGAATAACTCAACACTTTAACAGGGGAATTTTTATTTGTTATTTAGATATTTTAAAATTCTTTGTTGTCATTGCGTTTTTATTCTGAGTTACAGCTAGTTTATTTTTTAAATAAAAGCCGTGTGTGGCAATCTATATTCGGCCTTATAGCAGAATTTTCCCCTCTTGTTTTTTTTTTTTTTTTTTTTTTTTGGCCATTGGGATACATCTTGTGCCACTGACTAATATTTTCTTTTACAGTAAATGATAATTTTTCCTTGCCTTTTGAGAAGCAATGAATTAATAAACCTATGCAAGTTTTGTGGAAATCTGTGATCGTACCTTCACTGGAAAGTTTACAACAAAAATGTGTATTATGAAAAAAAAAAGGACTTATGTAGTTTCGGAAATAACTGATTCATTTGTAGTAAATATTCTTTATTACTCCATGTGAAATGTCTGAAGCAACTGCATCGAAGTTGGAAATGGATTAGAATGTTTTATGTCAGTTTTTCCTTTTTCCAAATTTATAACTTAACAAAAAAAAAAAAAAAAAAAAAACGAATTTTTCTGAGATGACCTTTTTAAGTCAAACAGAAATATTTTGAACGAGAAATTATACTTCTGTGTAATTTTAATGTCATGGAAACAGGATATGTTCTAATCCAAAAATTTTCCGTTTACGTATATGTTTATTTGAATTGAAAAAAAACCCAGAAATTTAGCAGTATGTATTCAACCAATAATGGGTTAATGTCTTTCCGGACGAATGTGTTGCAAATGTATGTCAAAGTCAAGATATACTTAAAGAGAAAAAACTGATTTAGCGACAATATCTGTGATTTGAAAAAAAAAACATTTTTACATTTTCCAAAGTTTTCCAGGCAATTTTAATAAAATTATTGGCTATTATTACGATGTGTGTATTCTTATGCAGTTTTGAAACCAGAAATTCTATTCAATAAGTAGAATGAAACAGAAACTATACAGAAACAGTAATATATTATATATATATATAATATATAACATACCATTATACATTATATACAGGGTGATTATAAAAAAAACTATCCCGATATATGAGCCCATAACTGTCTTACCGTTCACAGAAACTGAATGAAATTCTGGCCTATAGTATTTTGAGGTATGTGCTCAAGAATCACGTGAAAAACAACAGTTAAATTCTAACAGTTACGGTTACAGTGACAAAATTTCGAAAATTTCAAATGGCAACACCTACTTTTTTTATTGGAATGTGATCTTCGTAGTGAAAACCCATAAAAAGCATTGGAACGGCACCTGTAGCACGAAAATCGCCGGCGCTAGACAGACTAAGAAGAAAAGTGAAAACAACCAATAAAGGACGGAGAAGCAACAGAAAGTAAAACATTCTATTGTTCAGTGCTATCCACCATCTGCCGCATGTAAAGTGTCGTCGTGTGTGAAATGGAAAATGTATGAAACACAATAAAATGTTTTGTTTTCAGTTGCTTCTCTGTCCTTATTGGTTGTTTTCACTATTCCTCTTAGTCTGTCGAGTGCCGGCGATTTTTTTGCTACAGGTACCATTCCAACGCTTTTTGTGGTTTTTCACTATGAGGATCACATTCCAATTAAAAAAAGTTGGTGTTGCCATTTGAAATTTTCGAAATTTTGTCACTGTAACCGTAATTGTTAGAATTTAACTGTTGTCTTTCATATGATTCTTGAGCGCATACTTCAAAATACTTTAAACCAAAGTTTCATTCAGTTTCTGTGAACGGTATGATAGTTAGGGGCTCATATATCGGGATAGTTTTTTTATAATTACCCTGTATATTATAATTATAAAGTAATATTATATATTATATATAATATATAACTATTAATTAATTTTTCTGGTTGAACATATATTTGGTTGAATTAAGATAAAAAGACACAGAAGATTATCTGCTATGCGTCTAACCGTTAATAGGTTAAGGTCTTCCAAGATAAAAGCGTTTTAAATGTATATTAAAGTAAAGATATATAATAAAGTAAAAATGTGAGTGAGCGACAATATTCTGAAAAAAAAAAATTCTGGATTAAACTTTCGCAAGTTCTTCAGTCAATTTTAATAAAATTATTGCAGTATTATTTAGATATTAAATGTTACTACTATAAACTCAGTTTCTGTCTTATATTATTGTCTAGCGAACACATTTTATTCAAACAAAAAGATATGTCCGAAAATCATTTTCTTGCAATATATTTACTCTGCTCTTCTTTGCCTTTGTTTATTTTTCTTTTGTAAAATACGTGGTTAAGTAGTAACTCCAAATATTTACTTAGAAGAAAAATATTTCCTTTTTTGGGAAGTATTCCTGGTTGAAATTTTCACTATTCATTGATTTTATGTAAGAGATAAGAAAACGAACTCCTGAGAACAGCAGCAGTAGGATTATTTTGAAAATGGATATACTTATATTTTTTAAAATTCTTTTCGAATTTCTTGTGGCGGATAAACCTACAGTATCAAATAATTAAATCGATAAAAGAATCAATTTCTCGTATATACTTATACTTATTTATGTTTTCTTTTCTCATACATTCTTAAATCTGAAGTTGCACACAGAATGTACAGTAGTTCCAGTTATATCACTTTGTTATATATCTCTCTGGGATATATAACTTTTTTTTTCGTTTCTCTCGAAAAAATATCTATCTTATATGAACATTTAACCAATTCAATTTATGCGTTAATTAAAATAAGTGCAATTTTGAACAAAATATTGTATTAAGAAAATAGTAATATATTCTAATAAAAGAAAGTTTCACTCTGTGTGTCCGTGTGTGTTTCAGCGATGGCTAGCAAAATCTAGTGCACCTATAGGTCTGAAAATTTAGATGGGAACAGTCCAAGGATGATCCTAATGCATCGGAGTCACAGAGATTTAATATTTTGTGAATTAGCCGAGATATTAATTAAAAACGCATAAAAAACTCATTTCTTTCTTTGGGGGCTGGCAAAATCTGTCGGGCATGCACATAACCCGATTTACGCATCTGGACAGATTAAAGAACCGAACACAAGTTTATTTTGTGTTATTTCGTAGTTTTAAATCGCCTTACTTAAACCAAATAACTCGGAACAGTTACAATTGAAAGACATATCCAGAAAGATCGCATACTTACATCTCAAATGCCGCAATTAACCCCTTAATTCTTACGGGCAGTGTAGGATACTTTAAAGAAATTCAGATTGCTTGATTCCCACCAGTTTTTTAAAACAGTGCAATTAGCTTTATTCTCTCGTTATTTTATCTGCTATTAAATAAGGTTGTAAGGGATCGACTACTCTCGTCACATGAGTAGGCGATGTTTGAATGAGATCGTAATTTTTTGTCCAATAACCGGCCATGTGCGTAAAAGATTTAGCAATGCTCTCTTTCTCTAACTTTCGAGGGATGTCTGAATCTCGGAAATTGTGAGTCGCCGTTTTCTTTCAGTTATGCAAATTTTCTGGAGCTGGTCGATCGATACTGTGAAGTATATAAGCAGCGAATTTTCATTTCAGAACAGAGCTCAGGGGAGCTAGAGCAGACTTAGCTTGGGAGATTTAATATTGAGATTTAGATTGAGACTTAGATAGATTTAGCCTTGGGACCTCGCATCGAGTCTCGAGATTAATAATTGGCCTTAGCATTTTTATAGTGAAGTTCTATGCTGTTGCAAAGTTGATTTGAGCCTGCATAAGTGCTTATTTAATTTGAAATATAAAATTATTGGATCGTGGATTTGCTGCTGGATAGTTTAAGTTTAATTATCATATAGTTTTAATTTCTATACAGCTACGAGTCGTTAAGCAAAAGCCTTTCGTTTGATTAATTTTGAGGAAAATCAAGTGGATCTCGCTCAACTTCCCTACCGTTTTGTTTTAATAAACCGTTTTTGGTTTTAAAAATAGACTTGTTATTTGTCTCTGCTCTACCGCACGGCCTGACATCAAAGATGGCCGTCACAAGGTGAATAGTTCTACTTCAAAAAAGTGGGGGAATAAAACAATCTTTATTTTAAAAAGTAGCCGACACTTATCGTACCCGACCCTTATGAGGTTAATTCGAAACTATATCCTTGTTAAACCTTTCAAAAAAAATTAAAAAAGGGTCGTTTTCCAAAAGGACTTTTTCAGCCTTAAGGTACCGCCCCACAAGGGCGCCATTTTAGAGCTACTGACAAACCAAAATATGTGTTTAAATTTGAAACCTTCTTCTATTTGACGATGTAATCGGTATTAAAAAATACGAATTTTAACCCCTTTAGAAATACCGGCAAACGCAGGTCACTTCGCGCCTCATGGAGACGATCTTTTTTCAACGCTAAAAGTAAGTAAACGTCCAATAAGCTTTTTAGAGCACCTCGCTAGACCAGATTTACATCACCTACAAAATTTTCGGAAAAATTTGGATCTATAGAAATATAAAAAAAATAAATAAAATCTTAGAAATTTTCAGAGAAAAAAAGCGAAAAATGGGATTTTTCGGCGTGTCGTCGCTTTGCTTCAACTCATGTTTTTACTACAAAATGTACATTTTTTTTCACGAAATTATAAAGAGAGCTTGGATACAGTTAAATTTATGAAGGATTAAAATTTCAGAGAATTCGGAAGATGAGAACTATTTTTTTATTGTTAAATTAAGGAAGCCGACACGAAAAAAAAAAGCGAAAAGAAAACATATTTCTTTTACAACTAGATACCAATATTTTTTCACGAAATTTTTACAAGAGCTGTAAAACCGTTATATTTATAACAGATAGAAATTTAAAAGAGTTCAGGCAACAAGAGCATTTTTTTTTAAACTGTGAAACGAACTTACGTGAAAAAACATGAAAATGTCTTCTTACGAGCGCTTTTATCAATAAATATCAATATTTTTTCGCGAAATTTTCTTTTAAAAAGATAACTTCATACGAAAACGGGTTAAAGATATAAAATCGCATAAACTTGAAGTTTTAAATAATATAATACAATCACTTGTTAACTTTAAATTAAAGTCCAATAATGCTTAAAGTGATAAAAAATAACACGGAATATTTAAAATACCTTTTTAATGTAGATAACATATGTTTCGTTCACAACTATCGGTGACATTTTCGGATCTTAATGATCAATACAAAATTCTCGGATATTTTTGAAATTAGTAAACATATACCACGAGGCTTAATCATAAATACAAAATTCTCGCATATTTTGGAAAATAGTAAACATATACTACGAGATCTCGTGGTATATGTTTACTATTTTCAAAAATATGCGAGAATTTTGTATTTATCATTTAGATCCGAAGATGTCACCGATAGTTGTGAACGAAACATATATGTTATCTATATTAAAAAGGTATTTTAAATGTTCCGTGTTATGTTTTTATCACTTTAAGCATTATTGGACTTAAACTTGAAGATTATTTTATTATGACGGTAACGGGCAACGTCGGGCGGGTCAGCTACTATTTGTATAAATTAATGTTTGAGACACAATTATGAAACTCTTTTGTAGATTATCATCGTTCTCAATTTTATAATACTCTTTGCTATAGCTTGCTTTCAAATATATTGCATTTTTCAAGTTCCCTGGCATACACGATATAATGTGTAACTACAATTTCTTAAATAGATTTAAAATTCGCTTAATACACTACCTGCCATATAAAGTTATATACGTATTTAACAAACTGCGACATTACCTACGAAGTAATTTCAAAATTATTTCAGTAATAAACTTAAACCTTTGAAACTTGAAATTATGTTTTAAAATATTGTCTAGTAAGCATTTTTTTTATTCAATTAAAAATCAGTCTAGAAACTTTTTTTTTTTTTTTTTTTTTTGCATTTTCTCAAAAAAATATCTTATACTATATTTACTGAGTTTTTATTCGGCATTTTCGTAAAATATGTCATTCAGTAACAACTGCAAATATTTACTTTAAAAAAAATACATTTTTTTTTTTTTTTTTTTTTGAAGATCATGCACGGTTGAAAATTTCACTACTCATCTATTTTGTGTTGTAGAAAAGACTGAGACTAGAATAGAAGCAGACCAATTTTGCCGAAAGAGGGATTATTTTGGACAGTGGGATATAAATAGATTATTAACAAGTTGGAAATTGTACGTCAAACGTGACAAATGAGGTGCGTTCGTACTATAGCTAGTTATATAAATATTCAGATCTTTTCTGATTTTTAATTCTGTGAAATGAATTATATCGTCTGCAGATGAATTTCTGCAATAAAATATGTATCTCGGTCGCTTGACGATTCAACTTCGGAAGCTCCTATAACAAAAAAGCACCGATTAAAAAAAAAAAATCAAATTTCTTAATAAATATTTTTATTAATATCTCCTACAGTTTTGATTCGATTTTAATAAAATTTGAAATGTCTCGACAAAATTCTGCAAAGATAATATATTTTAAATTGCAAACCATTCGGTTGGGTAGTTTTTGCGTTGTTATATGCGGACGGACGGACGGACAGACAGACGGACGGACCAAGCGACGACAATAGGTGCTACGTATTTATATAATTACGAACGCACCTAAAAATGCTTTTGAAAACCCTGCAGAAAAAAAAAAAATCTGCAGAATTGAATCATTCAACAAGAAATTTCTGAAATATTTCTACGTAATTTTTTATTAAGAGATGGATTTACAATTGTATACTGAGTATACAGTAAGTTCTATTGTTATCTATTTTTTGGATATACCACACTTTTTTTCTGTACCCCCCCCCCCCCCCCACCAAAACCGAGATCTGTCTTGGCGGTTTATTTAATGAACTATATTTATGTGTTATGTACGTAGGCTGTTCAATAAGTAATAAGACTAATTTTACCGCCACGAAACCACTCATCGGAATGTTAATTTCTGTGGCATAAAAAAAGTTTGTTGTCTGTATTAACAAAAGCTACCGATAGATGGCGTGTACAGACTCATGTTCCTGAGTATCACGTGATTGAACTGAAGCATGTTTGCGGTCGCCTACGAGAGCGGCCAGTTGTCGAAATGGAAGCATCGATGGAACAACGTTATGCGACTAAATTTTGTGTTCGTCTGCAAAAATCAGCATCGGAGACCTTTGACATGATACGTGAAGCTTTTAACGATGAAGCAATGTCGAGGGCAAGTATTTTTTCGCTGGCATAAAGCTTTTAAGGAAGGAAGGCAAAATGTGGAAAATATTGAACGTGAGGGACGGCCTTCAACGTCCATCACAGAGACAATGATTAACACAGCTGCGGTTACCATCAAGGAGGACCGCAGAATGGCGAAATGGCTTCCTATTGCGCCATCACAATGCCCGACCACATATTGCTCGTTGTGTACCGGATGTTTTGCAGCAGAATAACGTAGAGATTTTACCATACCCTTCATAGTCCTCATCTCGCTCCATGCGATTTCTGACTGTTTCCTCAACTTAACAAACCATAATGAGGCAAAAATTTTGCAGGAAACAAAGCATGTGTTAAGGTTGCGGAGGCGGTTTTGAAAAAGCTCTCAAAAAACGGAATTTTATGTATTTTTAAGAAGTGGACAGAACGTTGGGATAAATGCATTATGTGCCGCGGTACTTGTTTTGAAAAAGACCATGTAAATGATGACGATTAAAGGTATTCTGTATTTTTTATAAGTTTAGTCTTATTACTAATTGAACAGCCCTCGTACAATAAGCGTAATTCTGGATCGTTAATGTTTTTAACATTGTAATCTGTGCTTTGGAGATAAATATGAAATAATTATATGTAGGCTATCATTATTCTCCCTTTTGTAATACTTTTTTATTATATAGTGCGTTCAAGGTTTACCGGAATGTACGATATGACGCGTGGCTACTTTATTTGAATTTAATTTTAAATTCCACCACGGTTATATTTTTCATCAGACTTTCACCACTGTTATATAAAATCATATAAATATTTTTAAATATTCTACTATATTTTTTACAAATCCACTGCAATATTATTTCAATAATAACTTTTCGCTTTGTTTTTCTTATATTATTATCTACTGAATATTTTTATTCAATAAAAGATGTTCGTCTAAAAAATGTCTTTGTTCAAAAAAAAAAGAAAAAAAAATTATCTTGCGATATAATTCGTGTTAGCTTTTTTGTAAAATACGTGGTTAAGTAGTACTTCCAAATATTTACATAGAAGATTTTTTTATTATTTGGGTGGAGCGTATTGCAAACATGGTTGAAATTTTCACTATTCATCTATTTCATGTGAGAGATAATAAAATAAATTTAGAAAATAACAGCTAAGCTGTTTATTTCAAAGTGGGTTTATTTTAGGCAGTCAGATATAAGTGGATTAATGAAACCCTTTCGAAAAATCTACAGTATGAAAGAACCAAATATACGAACAAATCAATTTCTTGAATATTTTTACATCAATTTAAGATTATTTGTCTCATATATTTTTAGATTATGATATATATCTATAGTTGCGTACGAAACATACAGTAACTCTTCGATACATGTTTTATTCGGATATATAACTCTTTGTTCCATGCCTGCTGCCTCCCCCAATCCACCCCCCAAAAAATATATCTATTTTAAAGGTACAAAAAATTAACTATTTTTTTTGTGCGTTAAGTGTGTATAAGTGTAATTCTGAACCGTTTATTTTATTTAGAAATTTTAATGAACGTTTTGGAGATAAGTATGTAAAATTTATATATAAGACGTTAGATATGAAAGTGCGGCCAAATCCATTTTTTTTTATTGCCATAAATTTAATGGTTTGGAAGGGGATTAAAAAAATTCACAACCAGTAACAGTCTTTTTTATTTTTTGTGGTCTTATTTTATGTAAATTTAATACACAATACGGGAAAGTACCCAAATGCCGGCACTTTAAGAATTTTTTTTTTTATATATTCCAACCTGTATTTGTTATTTTCCAACAAAATGTGATCCTAACGAGCTCAACAGTGTTCATCAAGTAAGTGTAACCTCTACAAAATGCATGAGAAACATTTTCCAAATTGATAGGGATTGAAATTTTAATACTTAAAATTCAAAAGTGTGTTTTTTCTTCTAATTCCGACACCTTCGGAGCAGGTTGTTCTTAATGCCGACTCCTATAACATACCTCCTAATATCGACACTCGAAAGAAAAATTCAAAAATTCATCGAAAACTCTTTATTAACAAATATTTGACACATTGCCTGTGTGTTAAAGTCATATATAAGAATAACAAGAATAACTAAAAAGATACTAACAATACAATGACCACATTTCAATGTACTGACAATGAGTTCGGATACTGGTACCTCTTAGTACTACCTCCAAAAGCAATAGGAGGGGTGAATTTACATATTAGTTGGTCAGTGTATATTGTGACCAGAGTTTTTCTTCCATTCGAAAATACAGTTTTAAGCCTGTTGCAGGCATTTAGGGACAGCACGTCTACTTTATCGTGAAAAAATATTTTTTTAATGTGACATTCGTCCTTTCTGCTTGTATTATCTAATTTCTTCCTACTATTACTAATAAAAGCAATCACAAAATGACCAACTTTGATCAAATCGACTGGTTGGTTCTCAACAACAGGAACATCTTGCATAACAGAGGCTTCTTCGGAAACACGGGTTTCTTCGAAAACTGAAGCATCGTCCAAACCAGATGCATCTTTAAAAACAGATGCATTTTTCTGTAGTGTCGGCATTAGGAAGCAACTTGATGTCAATGTTCATAATGCCGACTGGGGCATAACTTTCAAATCTTATATGATAAGATTCATTTCAATACTGAATATGATTCTACAACATTTATTTAGTTCAAATAATACAGTAGTTCTAGTTATACTGCTAGTTACTAAACGAAAACACTTAGCTGTTCAAATTACTTCCTTAGCCAAACTGGTAAACAAAAACACGTTATCCATCGAAATCTCGACACACGTCTGAAAATTTTCAGTCAGCTGTTTCTAGTATCCCTCCAAACCCAAACAGGCCTGCCAACCTCAAAATTGAATAATTGTTTGTCATTGTGCCGCCAATTTCTAATTTGTACGATCATTTAAAGCCCTATTTTTTCAACTTGACATTAGGGTGTCGGCTTTAGGAGAGTTGTTGGCTTTCGGGTACTTTACCCTAATGGTTATCTGTGTTATCTGAAAAAAATTATGGTTTTGGTACGCGCTTGCCTTTCTTTAAAAAAAGAATTATTTATTCAAAACATTGACATTTTTTAAAGGAATATAATTATAATAACAAGAAATTAAATATATTATTTTATTTACTAATTTATTTTATTTTAATATTTTATTCTTCTTTAGAAAAATTACAATAGAACAAAAACTTAATTTTATAGAAAAAAGTGGAAAAAAAATATATTCAGAAAGAAGTGGTATGCATGTAATTATATTTCTCAATTTAGATAGTGAAGATTTTTAAAGTATTCATGATGAAATTCGAATTCCGCTTGTTAATGTTATTAGACCTAAAAAAAAATCTATTTAGGGCGGACTTGCCTCACTTACAAAATAAACGCATTGGAATTATCAGTGACAAATTAAATTAGTAACAAATTGATTCTGATATTAAAATATATTTATTGTGAATTGATTAAAATTTCTTTAAAAATTACGTTAAATTGTAATAAGATTTAGTTTTAACTTTTTTTCCACAAAATGAATTTGCCTGATTTTTAAAATCAACCTCTCGTATAGGTTATCCCTTTTTTTCCTTTTATAATAGTCTTTATTGCATTGCGCTCTTTTCCTGTCTTCCGACATGTGCGATATAAGGAAGGGCTACTGTATTAGAATTAAATTTGAAGTTTACTCGAACTATCTGTTACATAAAGTGATATAGCTGTTTTATAAACTCCTCCGTCATTCGATATTTATTCCGATTTAATACATTATAGTCTTGTAATTTAAAATTGCGTCTTAAAAAATATCTAGCAATTCTTTTTATGAAAAACTTCAATCTGATTTTGTGCTCGTTTGAAGAAATGTGTATTTTCTTGCAATATAGCTACTATGTCCTTTTTTTTCTACTATGTCCTTCTTTTTCTACTATACTTTTCTTTTTCTTTTTTTTTTTGAAAATACGTGATTAAGTAGTAGCAACAAATATTTACATAGAATAAAAAATATTTCCTTTTTGGAGAAGATACAGGGTTGAAATTTTCACTATTCATCGATTTTATGTGAGAGGTAACAAAACGAAATTCTAGTACTAAGAGGATCGCGTTTTCGCCGAAAGAGAGATTATTTTGAAGGTGGAATATAGGTGGATTATTGAATGTCTATTTCAAAATTCCTATGGCAAATAATTCGTAGTATCAAAGAATTAAATTATTGATCGAATGAACTCTTTAAAAACATTTTTACATCTGTTTAAATTTATTTTCCTCATATGTTTTTCGATTATGTCATTTTACTGACTATATTATATTTAAAATACCCTCATCATTTTCCAGTTGTGGTATATCATCTGCCGTTAGCTAATTGTAATTAATGTATCAAACGCATGTTCATTGGTGAGACAGATTAAAAAGAAACTTCCAAATTAATTAAAAAGTCTATATATTTAGCTAGTGTTTTCAAATAAATTTCATTCTAAAGTACATTTTGTCTCTGTTTGATGATATAAAAATTAAAAATATACGATTTTTGGAAAGGGTGCAAGAGCAATAAAAGCAAAAATATAGCGCTGGTTATTATACGTTTCTAAAAATAGCTACTGGTTTGTGGCAGTTGTCCAAAAGTTATTTGTGTTTTTTTAGAGACTATACAAAAATCCGTAATGGAAGAAATAGGACTTTGTCTTTAACAATTTTTGAATGATTGTGGCAAAAAAGACCTTTAAAAAATTTTACTAAAAATTTAGAAGAGTACTATTATTTTTACATCTTTTAAAAGCGATGATGTTTGTGTTGCTACAATAAAATTATTTATGTTATATCATTGGGATGTAACTTATATTGATGCCAATTACACTGATGCTTTGCAGCTCCAATGTGTAGAGTCAAACATTTTTTTGCTTCCAGAAATTTAAATTTAAAAATATCTTAGTAAATGAAATTAAAATAATATTTTACTAGCGTAATAATATTTAATAGTCGTCGTTTGGTGTGTAATTCCTCTTTATATGTATTTTGTATAAGTAATCATGACACATAATAACATACAATGTTTTAACTCTAAGAAATTTCTTTTGTCTCGCATATCGTGTTCAAATCATATACAGCAGGGGTTAAAAAACTATGGTACGCGTACCAGTACTTGTACGCGAATCTTTGGCTACTGGTACGCTGCAGTCCGATACTGATACGTGGAATAAAAACAGAATGCAGCACATTATTATGAAATCAAAAATGGCTTGCCTTTATGAAGTTGGAAATTTTCAAATAAATTTCGATTGCGATTTAGGATCTGCAAATGCTTTTTCTATTTTTTGTTATGAGAAATGCTTGGTATAGCAGACTTGCTGAAATGCGCACACACTGCTAATGATACAATCAGTTTTCCAGAATTAAATACATAATTATTAGATTTATATGGATAAAAATTGAATCTATTTATATAATGCACAACCACAAGTGAGGTGACGATTCCGTGTCTTAGACATCTTTGAGAAAAGGCACACGTATCGCGGCCATCTTAGGCGTAAGTATTGCGATGACGTAGGTATGCCGATTGTTCAACTTACGGAAATATACACATAATCTGCTGTGTATTCTTCATTATTTTCTCTAAAACCTTCAAAAACTATCCAATTATAATGGTTTAAACTCTAAATTAAAAATAACGGATAACCAGCTTTTATAAACAACAGATTAAATATAGAAACAAACAAATACTAATGCCATTCAGAACCACAAATTTCAAGTCTAGAAACATCCAAAACATCTTAACATCCGACTCTGCTCTTAAATTTTTTGTAAAATCATTGGTGATTCACGCTCAAATACGTCATCTCGTGGAATAAAAGATATAACTTCTTTCTTAAGGAAAGTCTCGTGAAAGCCCATTGCGTTACATGTATTTTTAATTTGTTCATAATAATTCTTTTTCTGCACAATTTCAAATTTCATGTGATATTGGTGTTCTGCCTTCAAATGACAAGGTAAAAATTATCCGAATTTGAATATCTAACAATTTTAAACGAATTTTCAATAAATAAGGATTTTCCTGCACGCCTGTTTTGCTGACTCATTTCTTGCTTGTCCAGACTTGTCTTATCTTGCTTCGACTGTTTGGACCTGTCTTGCGTTGACGCTTGACCACCCCATGTATTTTTTTTTAAGTTTTTGTTACAGCTTGAATGTATTGTAAAGAATTGGGCCTCCTCATCCAGGTGCGCGATGTGTCATTCTAGCATTTCCTGTGAGTACACTTAACTGCATACCTTCCCTCGCTATTTTTGCCTTGAAGACTAGCAGACGCCGAATTCTATTGTACTGTGAGCGGAAAGTTCGGACAGTGATGAAGTGGTAAGGCGTTACCCAAAGAGGGGTCTTATGCTTTGATCCTTGCCGAGTTCGTGGGAAAGAGTTCATCTGCGAGAGAAGCGCTCTCTGCACACGATTTTTAGGTTTGCGCCCGAAACTTTGCCCTTTGTCTTAGAACGTCCAATGACGGACTTAGTGAAAACGAAACAGAGGGATCTCAAGGCTGCTAAGAGGCTGGAGAGTTTCGAGGGGCCCGCCTCGACAAAGCCCCCGCCCCTAGAAGAAGGTCCCCTGCGAGAATGAAGAAGAGAGAGGACAGTTTTTGGAGAGATCGAGAAGGAGAGTGTTGACTCTCTGGAGAAGGGAAAAGGAAACGTCAGTTTCGAACTCAGCGTGGTGTAAGCGCTAGTGAGGTCCGACCTCTAGTTAATTGATACAGCAGGTATCCGGTGAAACTCCCAGAGAAAAGAAAAGCACACCAAGTGCGAGAGTGAGAGTTCTTAGACTCAGAATTAACGAGTATTAGTAGATCTTCCGAAGAGAAGGAACGGACGAGCTTTGGTCCGAATGAACTTTATTTTGTAGTCACGACTGACTGTAATCTTTAGAGACTTTTGTTTGTTTCAGTATTGAACGCATTTCATATTTTACGATAACAGAGTTGATTTTATATGTTTTTTGTGAATTATTCTAAATTTTTTAAGAGTGGATGCAGAGATTAAGACCACCATTGATTTAAAAAAAAAAAAAAGGGAATTGAATGAGACTTTTGCAATTTAAAATATTTTTACTGTGCTTTTTGAATTTGAAATTTTTGTTTTGTGTAGAATTTATCCCATATGTATTTTATAACCAAATACCAAGGTGAATGTAGACGTTAGGATAGAGTTGCTTATCTTTATATGTTGCATATTTCCTATATTATTGCTAAGCGTACTTTTTTTAGGAGCGTATATTTTGGTAATATTTTGACGCACTTGGTAGGATTTGATTTAATCTTATTGTATTGTTTTATATTTGTGGGAAAGATAATTTCTAATTTTATACTTTAAAAATGTCGGAGCTTAAATATTTTAGGAAAGCTGATTTGCAAACGTTAGCTTACGAATTTGAGGTCATTTTAGAGGAAAATGATACTGTACCGAAGATTATAAAAAAAATAGAGTCGTCAGAAGGATTTGATAAAGAGCTAGCCTTAGCGCAGATTAAACTTATAGAAAAAGATAGGGAAAATAAATTATTGGCAGATAAGGAGGAAAAAGAGCGGAAACATGAGTTAGCTAGGTTAAAAGCGACGCAAGAGTCAGATGACCGGAGTACCGCATCTAGTAGCATCTCAGTTAGAACGAATCATTTACCCCTAAAAACAATTATGCATCGCTTTGATGAAAAGAATTCGGATATTTCGTTGTTTTTGAATTTATTCGAGAGACAGGCAAAAAAATGTAATCTAAATTCGGATCAGTTGGTGACGAACTTACTATCATTATTACCTGTGGGAATGGCCGAGTTAATTTTGAGAGAACCTGAAGACAAAATTGATGATTTTCAATATGTGAAAGAAAAATTGTTAGAACGATATCGTTTGAATGCAGAGACGTACAGACAAAAATTTAGTCAGCATCCCCGAAATCCTAATTCAGTTTGGAAGGACCTGATCTTTGAACTTAATAGTTTTTTAGAAGGATGGCTGTCATGCTTACAAGTTTCGGATTTTGAGGGTTTGAAAAATTTGCTTGTCACGGATCAAATCAAACGGAGAGCGTCTCCAGAAATGCGCGAACATTTTATAGATAACTGGGCGGAGATTAAAGATCCCGAAGAGTTAGTGAGGCTTTTAGATGCGTACGAGGCAATCAAGCGCCCGTCTAAAAAAACTTGGAATCCGAAACTCCCTTTAGAGAAGAAATTTGAAAGACCCAGGACTTTTGAAAATGGGCGAAACGGTAACAGAAATCCGGAGACTAACTTTAACTGGAGGGATCGCGATGATCATAAAGAAAGGGAAAGAGTTTACGAAAAAAGGCGAGAAGTCAAGTGTCACGCGTGTTTTCAAAGCGGTCACTACAAAGTAGATTGTCCGGAAATTAAAAAGAGAGATGTTGCGCGGGTCAGTCACTTAATAAGTAAGCCGACACTTGAAGAAACCTTCTCCCCTTATTTGAGCAAAATATTAGTGAATGGAATTCAGGCAACTGCCTTAACGGACAGTGGGAGCCAGATAGATTTGGTCCCGCACCATTTAGTCATTCAAGATAATTTGAATGGAGATCATGTTTGGATTAAAACCCCGGTGGACAGGAAATTGTACTGCTTACTTATAGCAGAAGTCACTTTAGAAATTGAAGGTGTAGGAATCATTGAAACCAAGGCAGGAGTAAATAATAGCGATTCAGACATGGATTATTATTTGTTGGGTAATCAATCTCAAAAGTTATTAGAGCAGGCGAATATAAAACCTGAGTTAGTAAATGCAGTTTTGACGCGGGCTCAAAAGAAAAAAATTGACCATACTCCAAAGCTGGAAGATAAGCGGATTATGTTTTCCGATAAGGAAGGGGAGAATGTTCACCGACGCGATGAAGCGGAAACTTTGAATCCGGTAAATAAACAAATTATGATTTCCGAGGGGGAAAAAGAAATTTCTAGCGGGATTGTTGAAGCGGAAACTTTGAATTCCGAGGAAGAAAGAGAAAATTCTAGCGGAGGCAGTGAAACGGAAACGTTGAATTCTAAAGAAAAGGGCGGGGCGATAGATAATCCCATCGAGTTGGATAGTTTAGACAAAGGTTTGCTGCCATTATTGATCGAAGACGGATTTACGGATCTGGCAAAGATAAGCGAGGTTAAGGATTTAGAAAGTGTTATTGAGTTGCTTGGTGTAGATAAGGGATTATCGCCTTCGTCGATATATGAGAACTCTTCGATCTTAGCAAACATTGAAAGAGGGGTTAGTAAAATGGAACATGACAGGTATCCATCATTCGAAGAGATTAGAGGAAAAGGGGAATTTGAAGAAACGCGTTGTAATGCGGGAGATTCTGTAATAGTGGAAAAAGCCAGAGACGAACGCATAAGTGGAAGGGCGCGAGTGCTGGTCCCATTGCATTGTCAGGTGGATATTTTTGGCACGTGCCTAGAAAATGTGTCCTTACACTTAGGGAAAGCGAAAGTTAAAGGAAATATGTCAGGATACTTTGACTTTGGGAGAAGTTTGATGAATGATTTAGCGACCGCATTTCTAAAACGGTTCTGTGTTAAGATGAGAGATTCGATAAGCGATAGTATTGCATGTTGGCATCGAAAAGTTAGAAAGCTTTTGAAAGCGTTAGTATTTGGAGAATGGAAAAGAGAAATGGAGGAAAATAAATTCGTGAAGGGATGTGTGTTTAATCTCACGAACAGGTTAAAAAGAGGTCGAGTTTTAGCCGTTGAAAATGTGTCAGAAAAACGAGAAAAGAGGAAATTTTGGTTTGACAGAAAGGCGGTAAAACGGAAGCTTAATGTGAAAGATGAGGTTTTAGTTTTAACTACCAGAAAGCCAAATAAAATGTCAGATAGTTGGATAGGGCCGGGAAAAAAGGAGTCAATAATTACGGAAACAAATTATATTGTGAATGTACCTGGGAGGCGACAGAAATCCCAGATTTCTCACTTGAGTTTAGTAAAGCCTTACAGAAAACGGGTGGAGTCAGCCGATATCTTAACGCGGGAAATAAACGCACTTGAGGAATTCTGTTTACCGTATCTAGATGATATAGCGATTTTTTCAGAGAGTTGGGAGGACAATATGCGTCATCTAGAAATAGTATTAAAAAGGGTTAATGACGCGAAACTAAAAATCAAATTGGCGAAATGCAAGTTCGCTCAGAAAACCGTAAAATATCTTGGGCATATTGTAGGTGAGGGCAGACGGAGGCCAGCTGAGGCGAAAGTAAGGGCAATTAAGGAATTACCGGTTCCGAAATCGAAAACTGAAATTCGTAGATGTTTGGGAATGGCTGGATATTATTCCCGGTACATAAAAGATTATGCAGTGATTGTAGAACCATTAACGAGGGCGCTTAAAGGGAAAAATAAAAAAGAAAAGATTGCATGGAGCGACGAAATGGGAAAAGCCTTTGAGACTTTGAAAATGAAACTTACTGAAGAACCGGTGCTTTACGCTCCTAATTTTCAGAAAGAATTCATAGTACAAACTGATGCTAGTGACTTAGGTATTGGCGTGATTTTGGCTCAAAGAGAGGGATCGGAAGAGCACCGCATAATATATTTAAGTCGCAAATTTGCTGATAGTGAGAAAAGTTTCTGCGCCACTGAAAGAGAGTGTGCTGGAATTATTTTTGCGATAAAAAAGTTAAGGCATTATATTGATGGACAAAACTTTTCTATCGAAATCGATCACAATCCTTTGGTATTTCTAAAAAGAAATTCTGGAAATAATCCCAGGTTATTAAGGTGGTCCTTAGCTCTGCAACCTTATAATTATGCCATTTCTCATCGCGCAGGCAAAGACATTCCGCATGTTGATTGTCTGAGTCGAGTTTAAGGAGATTTCTTGATAAACTTTTGTATATAATTATTTTAAGATTTTTTATTTTCTATTTCACTGTGTTTTATTTCATTATATGTTCATGATTTCTTATCAGAGCGCGCAAAAAAAAGGAAGGTAGTATTATCTTATTCATGTATGTTTTATTTCTTGCCACTCTGATGTAATTTGAGCTTGCAATTCTTTATCCGACTCTTAGAGATTCTTAGTGTTTCACCCTTAAGAATCGTTTGAGGAGGGGGTGTTGTAAAGAATTGGGCCTCCTCATCCAGGTGCGCGATGTGTCATTCTAGCATTTCCTGTGAGTACACTTAACTGCATACCTTCCCTCGCTATTTTTGCCTTGAAGACTAGCAGACGCCGAATTCTATTGTACTGTGAGCGGAAAGTTCGGACAGTGATGAAGTGGTAAGGCGTTACCCAAAGAGGGGTCTTATGCTTTGATCCTTGCCGAGCTCGTGGGAAAGAGTTCATCTGCGAGAGAAGCGATCTCTGCACATGATTTTTAGGTTTGCGCCCGAAACTTTGCCCATTGTCTTAGAACGTCCAATGACGGACTTAGTGAAAACGAAACAGAGGGATCTCAAGGCTGCTAAGAGGCTGGAGAGTTTCGAGGGGCCCGCCTCGACAAAGCCCCCGCCCCTAGAAGAAGGTCCCCTGCGAGAATGAAGAAGAGAGAGGACAGTTTTTGGAGATATCGAGAAGGAGAGTGTTGACTCTCTGGAGAAGGGAAAAGGAAACGTCAGTTTCGAACTCAGCGTGGTGTAAGCGCTAGTGAGGTCCGACCTCTAGTTAATTGATACAGCAGGTATCCGGTGAAACTCCCAGAGAAAAGAAAAGCACACCAAGTGCGAGAGTGAGAGTTCTTAGACTCAGAATTAACGAGTATTAGTAGATCTTCCGAAGAGAAGGAACGGACGAGCTTTGGTCCGAATGAACTTTATTTTGTAGTCACGACTGACTGTAATGTTTAGAGACTTTTGTTTGTTTCAGTTACACTTGGAGTCAAGAGGTCATTAATTTATAAGCGATTGACTCACGAAAAATAATTAAATGCTGTAATTAACTTTCTTGTACATATTTTTATTAGAATTAATATTGGTATGCAATAAATTCTATTTTTTAATTTATGCAAGATAATTCTCTTTACCAATGATCTGATCTCGCTACCACTCACCATCTTTTATCGGGTCGGTATAGAGGAGTTACTACAGTATTTTATACCAATCACATAAATGGTGAAAAAACAAACGTACCATTTCCCCACGCTAAAACAGGGACAACGTTTTCTGGGTAGAAAAAGTGTTGGTGGGTTTCACATCAGATAAGTGTTTTTCACAGCTTACTTAGCGATGGAGTCATTTTGTTCCGTGACAATGCCAGGCCACATGCTGCTCGTGTGACTCAAGATATCATCGAACTTCAGTTGGCGGGATCTTCTATACTCCGTACTCTTAAAATTCTTTGTAACTTAACTATCTATGACTAGACTAACTTTGTAATGCAAAATCAACAACTTTTTTATCTGTTTTCAGTTGAACCATTTTTGTGATTTCCACCATTATCGATATTGTTTTCACTTACCCCGAACGTGTCCGCCATGTATCCCTAGATGTACGCATACCCTAAGTTGGAAACCGCTGTTTAAATTGTCATTGTTAGTGTTATTGTCTTAAATATCTTTAGCGCAATATTTACAGGTGTTTGCGTTTTACAATAGGAATATGTTTGTTATGATCCATTCTTCGGTCATTGACGACACGATACCACGTAAGTAGATTAGCGCCATCTGTCAGGTGCAGAAATTACTACATTCCGGAACTTACTTCTCGAATAACTTTCGTATATTAACATTTTGCTTAAATCTCAATGTTTTGTAAAAATCTACATCATCTGTTTTAATCTAATTATTTACAAAAACATAAAAAAAGAAACAATAAAAAATCCTGATGCTAGGGTAAAAATAAACTGTTTTATTGAAACCTATGTATGTCGAATTATTTCTCGTTTCCAAGATATTCGAGATAGGCAAGTTTGAATACATGAAAAAAAAAACACAAAATGAAATGGAATATGTTTAATGGAGACAATCAGTTATTCAACTTTTAATAACTATGATTATATACTTTTCCTAAAAATGAGCGAAGATTTAAAATATATTTCTTTTATTAAACTTCTGAATAATATGTAAAATCATAAACAATTTTATTTTGAAATATAATCAGCATAAAATTCCATGAAACTATCGGTTGTTCAGCGTTAAACATTTAATGTAATATACTTTTCTTAAGAATGAGGAATTACCTGTCATGTATTTTTATCAAACTGTGAAATCATGTATTTCATTAATTGTCATTTAATTATCATTTACTGTTCTAAATTATGTAATTCTCACTAGATTTTTGGAAAAGTATTCGCTTTTAAATCTTTGCGCAGTCTGAATTAACAACTGGAATATACATATGTATTTCTTTCAAAACTTTCGAATAATCAAAAGAAATTAAAACTTTTGATGCACACAATTTGTATTTCTAAATTGTGGTGCTGAAATGTTGTAAAAGTAATTTATTCCTCCTAAGTAGAAACAAATGTTTTTTTTTATTAAACTCATACCACTATTTTCTAGGTATGAAAGTAATTTATAATACCAACTAAATTTTTCACTGAACTTCGAATTCATGAAAGTCCAAATGCATCAGTGCATTTGGATCAATTATAAAAAAATCGTTTCATGTTACCCGACGGCAAGAATTTATTTCGATTTACATTCACCTAAGAGATATAATTTCTGATATTAGTTTTAAGTATAATATTGTCAAACGATATTCTGAGAACTGAGACTTATGCAAACTTAGGCGGGACTTTCCCCAATGATATGACATAATGTTTTGTATCTAATGATGTTTTACAAAAATTGGATCTAAAACGTGGTTGCGTTTTAAGATAATTTTTTAATAATTAACACATTGAGTGCCATGTGTACCGCCGACAGTGCACACTTTATTTTTATTAGAGTCCTGTGTGTACCGCTGGCGGTGTACACTTTATTTTTATCAGAATACCGTGTATACCGTCAGCGGTAATATGTAAATCTAAATTTAAAGCATATTAATATTCATTGCACTCGAGTAACATATATTACTGTTGTTCTATGACACTTACACAAAGCATTTTTTGCTTGACAGCCGGCGGTGCATAAAACACCTTTTTTTTTATAAATTCTACTTACGCTAGCAATAAATATTTCAAAAGTTATTAGTTGATTGCTAAATGCAGGGCTGGCACAGGTGAGCAGCGACTATTTTTTTTATTTCTCTTTCACACCACTTTGTAAAAAAAAAAAAAAAAAAAAATCCATGCACTTTAAAAAAAAAAAAAAAAACAGTTTATTGTTTTAATGGGATTTCCAGTTGTGAAACAATTGTACTCCCAGTATTTGAGTAGTTTGTATATCACATTACAGAGGAGCCATGAGAGAAAAAGTACAAATGTAGCATTTTAGCCCTATAATACGAAAGAAAAGTAAAAAAGATCTAAGAACTTCATCAGCCAATCCGAAATAAGTAAGCCAGCCAATCAAATTTAGCTTTCGGAAAGCTGCCAATGAAATTTAACATGCAGTATGAGAGTGATACCTACAAGAGAAAGAGGAGGAAAAAATTTATAAATGAGCAGAAAATCATGAAAAATAATATTTACAAAGAAAAATAAGTAAAGAGATGAAGATAAATTTGTTTAACTGTTTCAAAAAAGAGAATCGTTCGCAAAAAAGGCAAAGTAAAGCAGGAAAGAGCTTATATCTACACCAGTTTAAACCAAGAACGAAAAACCATGCGTGAAACATATATTATGTAACACTTTCCAACACTTAAAAAAATAATTTTACAAATCTTTACCGTTTAATAAGGTGAGAGATGATATCTAAATAAACAATTTGGAAACGCATAACATATTTAAAAACCCAATTTCAGAAATTGCCAACAATAGTCAGAAAAAAGTTCCAATTATTTTGTGCAGCCCTGTATATGATCTATAGATTTGTATATATACTATATGGAATGCTAAATAATAGTTCAGTTAGGAAACGCGTAGCACAGTTTAAAATTCTCCTTCCGGAGTTTCTGTCAATAAACGGAAATGTGTTCGCGAATTTTTGTGCTGCCCTGTATAGGATCTACAGAATTTATGCACACCAAACAATAGACAAAAAACGAGTTGAACTTAAAAACACGTTCAGGAACTAAAAACGCACTTCCAGCAATTAATGTTAACATATCGTACCGAATTATTTTGTGTGTCCCTGTAAAGGAACGATGAATGCTATACACACAATAGTCTAAGCCTCTTGTAATGCCTCTCAGTGCTATATATTAATTTTAATGTGTTTGAAATAGTGAAACGTTATTAAAATAAACCACAAACGATTTTTCTCCATAGACCGTAATGTAAAGGAATTTTTTTAGTGTCCCTGTAAAGCAACTATAAGTTCTATGCACACCATATTCTATAGTAAGCTTCTTGCAGTGCACTTCAGTGATATGAATCAATTTAAATATGTTTGAAATTGTGTAACAACATTTAATAAACTGCAAATGATATTTTTCCATAAAACGTAATGTACTGGAATTCTTTTGATTGTCCATGTGAAAAAACTATAAGTGCTACGCACATCATTTTCAATACCGAACATGCTACAGGAAACCTCATTAACGTATATGAACTATAGGACAATACGAATATATCTTCGCGACTTAGAGCACGGACAGACAGACAGACAAATCGAATTCATAAACACTTTTCAAATATGTTGGAAAGTGTTAAAAATAAATCAATTTATAAGCTGCTTTCAAAAAAAAAAAAAAAAAAAAAAAAAAAAAAAAAAAAAAAATCCTTGATTCAAAGTAACACCTTTTTTAGATTTTAGAAATGCAAAATAGCATTAACAGAGAAAAAAAAATATGGATTTTTTTTATTTCCTAAAATCAACCATTCTAAAATTTTTACGCAGCCTACACTTTAAACAACAATTCATGTTTAAATTTACAGTTAAAAGCGTAAGAAGTAACCATATTAACCCCGTATTGAATTTTCAATTAAAATCCACACAATATTTCAATTTGTATCACCTGTTTAAATGATATAATATGTGAATAATCTGAGTTAACGTTCTAAACTTAAAATAACACTTTTCTGTCATTTTTTACGGTAGCATATGCTAGTTTTTTACCTAAAGACCTAATTTTAAAATTAATGAATGATGTTTTTTTTTTAATTAGTGGACGAATTGTTTTTAAACATGCTTTATAAATTGAATTATCTGAAGGTACAGTCTGGATGCTTGGAAGTAGGAGGAGCTTGTTTGAGTAGGAGGAGTTAAAACAAAATAAATTTCCAAGTGTAATTTATAAGCCATTGATCTTTTAGTAGTAGAAGAGCTTATAAAAGGGGTTGAAATAAAAGTTTTATTTCAAGCATAATTCATAAATTGATTCATTCTGTTGATAGAAATATTTTCTCCTATTATACAAAATGTGTACAGTTTCTTTCTATTTCATGGAAATCAGTTCTTAACAGAGTAAGTTTCTTTAAAATAGTGATCTGAAATCAAACAAAAACTGTGATCATATGCAGTGCGCATTTGATGCAAAGCATTGTACATATGTATTGTGGTGGTATATATATAAACATATGCAGAAACTTACTTGCAAATGTTTGCGTAATGCGCGACATTATTGTCGCATTTAAAGTCATGCAGATTATTAATGCAGTTGTATTGAGCCCAAGTTAAATGCACTAACTAAACTTTGCATAAGAAATTCGTTTCTCATTTGAGGCACCCTGCCCCTGTATCTCACGAGAAAGGAAAGAAGTGAACTTATTCAGCTCTCCTGTGATGGATTACTGTAGTCCACATTCAAAAGGATGAATGTAACACAATTTTCATTGGCGAGAATATTAAAGTCTGATATCGTCAAATTCTTTTTGTGTTTAGCACAACATATGTATGTGAATGTGCTTTTTTCCCCTTCTTTATATGAAAAACAAATGCAGGAATAAACTAAACATCGAATCTGACTTATGACTAAAACTACCTGATATTGATCCAGACATGAGGAAGGATGTGCTTGATAAAGCAAGCTCACACTTTTCATTAGCGAAAGAAGCAAATTAGTGCAATCTGCCTACTATAACAGTAGTATATGAATCAGTGAGCGTCAATATGTCATTAAGTATTGTAGCTTTTTTCCTATACCAAATCAATGTATTTTGATACTGTATGCAATATTAAAATGTAATGATGGTACTTTTTACTGGAATGTTGTTATGAAGCAGTCAGTCTAAGTACCAATTTAGGAATGTAATTATTCATTTTTAAATATAATAAATCCTGCTAAGAGGGAAACACAAAAGACCGGAAATATATTTTGCTTTAAACACGTTCCTATTTTCAGGTTTTTCTATATTAGCAGTACGTTTTCGTTACCTTGTGGTACGCAGAAGTATAAACTTTGATTTAGTGGTACGTTGGTCTAAAAGTTTTTAAACCCCTGGTATATACAATGTGAACATACTTATCACATTTCTTATTAAAATATTTTTTTTTTAATGTTATCACTTTGTCAAAAATTAACTGCATTTTAAGATTGGCGTTGGTCTATAGCATTTCAACACTAACAAGTTAAGCTATCAGACCTGTCGACGAGAATCGTACCGAGACTTTTCGAGGTAAACAATTATGCGAACAAAACCGCAGAAGCAAAGTGCCACATTTCGCTTTCGTCCGCATCTACCAAAATACGGTTTGTAAAGCGAGTGCTCCCAATCTTTGTAAGCCTAAACTGGCCAACATCGGTGAGGTATGAGGTATTCCGATATCATCAAACGACACGTGCATCATCATATAGGCTCAAACAAAACAAGGACCTAAATAAAACACTTCTGACTGGGAGTACAGTGCTGCCATTTCCTGCTCGTGGTATACATATTTAACGTGTCCGGACATCATTATTTTCTCCTACCACCTTATCATGTCGTGGAGTGACGCATGTGTATGGCATAGGGCTAATATAATAGAGGCTGAATCATGAAGTATTGTGTTGCCCAGTTAGACCAATCAGCGATTGTTGCCAATCTTCTTCTATGAGCAATTAAATGGTGGCGTGAATCAGCCCGGATTGTCGGAGCATTAGTATGGCATATGCACTTTTATGATAGACGTGGCCTGTGGTGATAGAAAAAAAGCCTCATAGTTCATAGATAGATTGTATGCCAGTTAATGGTTGCAAATATTGCGAGTGGGTTCTCAATTATATGCTCTATTCTGGCGGTTGCAGCCTGCTACAAAATACCAGGCGTTAAAAATGTGGTTTTGTTCACATGCTAGTTCACTTCTGAAAGTTTTATAAAGATTTTCATCGACAAGACCTCCAACTTGCCTTGTAAGTTTATAAACAAAATCTATAAGTTTGTAAATTTTCATTTCTTTAGCCGATGAAAAAAAAATTGTGCATTAAATAAAATTTATTCTAATATTAAAAGTCAATAATTTACATTTTAAGAACACACATAAATCCCTGCCTATATAAAATTGAATTAATTAGCAAGATATATTTTAAATTGTGATTTAAAATCCCCATTTAATCAATTTCTTCCAAATATAAGCAAAACTAAGGTGATCGAACATTCAACAATTTCGAGGACGCAATTCATATTAGAGGATCAGCTTTTTTTTTTTTTTTTTTTTTGATTTAAAAAATTTGTGCTTACAAATATTGATAATTTTATGAAGTTTTGTAAAAAGCTAAAGCTTAAAAGTTTTTTCTTTCTTTCTTGAAATCTTTGAAGTTGAAATCTTTTAAAAAATTGGTAATTTTAATCGATACCATGCAATACAGGGTCATCGAAAAATGTTGGGCAGATTTGAAAGAATCATAACTCTGAAAGTAATTGAGTAAACGCAATTATCTTCTTTCCAAAGTACTCAGCAATTATCCAAGTACTTGGCAATTATCTATAGATTTGTTAGATATGCCAGTTTTAAAGTCGTGATATTCAGACGATGCACAGAATCGATGATCTGCAAATGCAAATCGTACCACACATTCACAATTTTCACTTTATGCTTAGGCTATTCGAGTACATATTGATCTTTTCCTACTAAATCGACGATGCTGAAGAACTTTCTAATTGAAAATTTTCCCATACCTCCAATAGCTTTAGACGTATATGCTTTTCACTACGGAATCATCGAATGAAATTGCAAATGTGTGGTATGATTTGCATTTTAAAATCATCGATTCGGTAATCGTGTGAAGGTCACGATTTTAAAACAGCTACATCTAACAAATTTTGGATAATTTAAAAGTACTTTGAAAAGAAAATAATTGCGTTTACTCAATTCCTTTTAGAGTTATGATTCTTTCAAATCTGTCCAACCTTTTTCGATGAACCTGTATATGTCCTCCTTGTTATTTTCCATGTTATTCTAGTGGTTAATTTACAAAGGAAAATTGCTATATAAAGATAAAACGAAATTATGATAACTTAGAATTGTTCTGCATGCCAGAACAAACATACCAGAGACTTGATTATATGGTAACAGATGCAATGCGGCAGGAAATCAGCTAACCCTCTTAAAATATATATTGAATGCATGCATTCACTTGATTCGATATTAATTACAATTTGTTATGAAATCAAAATTAATGCACAAATAGATACATTATATTATCTAATTATAAAGGATGGCTGATATTGTTTAATTCAAGACAGCTACTTTGTTTTTTTAATGAAAAAATATATTAAATATTGTAAATTATGAACAGATATAGAGAACTAGCTGAGTGGCAATCCAGTGTGGTGCGTTTGTATTGCATGAGATTTTTTTAAATTTTAGTTTAAAAAAAAAGTACAACTGTAATTTTGATAAAAATCTGGAGATAATTTACGCCAGAGATAAAAAAAAAAGTGGTATGACTCGGAAAATGCATTAAAAATAGAAATAAAGCTAATTTAATGTTTTTTTCTTTCTGTTTGGCTATTTCCGGTACATATGAAAGTTTCTTCTACATTTCAGATATAACTCATCAGTGAAAAAAACATGATAGAAATTTGGCCATATAGGGCAACTTGGGATACTTGACCCATAGGGATACTTGACTCAAGGCCTTTTTTCTCAGAATTGGGAAAGTTTTGTAAGTTGGAAGTGGCATCACTTCTTTTCTTTCAGGTTGCTGACCATATGGTCAAAATAACAACTGAATCATTTCATAAGTTTTTAAACTATCAGACAAAATACATTTCATGCCCCAAAAGTAATTTTTTTGTGCTGTAAACTCTGATGTTATATTTTTTTTTGTTTAAAGGTAAGACTTTCTTAATTGGTCATTTGTTTTGTACATGTTTTTAGCTACAATAACATGTATAATAGTATTAATTTACGTATTAGCAAATGGCTGCATTTTAGGGTTATGTAGTAAATATGCAACTAGGGACACTTGACCCAAGTCAACTAGGGATACTTGACCCAAGGGATTAGTATTATTCAAATGCATTTAGCATGTTTTTTTTTTTTTTTTTTTTTTTTTTTTGAAAAATGCCCCAAAAATATAAAAGAAAAGATGATGAAAGGCAGATGATTTAAATGGCTTAAATTAATGATATCCTGGCCAAATCGAGGCTATTCTTCATTCACCTTAGTTTCTAATACAAAATGATGGAATTACAAGCTGTGTGTTTAAATACGACTTTATATTTTGGAGTTGATTAAATTGTTATTTTCTTATTCTGAACTTGCTTAGGCACAAGATGAACTTTCAGACTGCTAATATTTTGAACTTTCTACAATAAAAATTAAAATTGGGCATATTAGTGGTAGGCCTATGAATAAAAATTTATTAATTTTGTTTGACAAAAATATAAAAGTATTAATCTTAATGTTAATTTTGTTCTTATGTAAAAGTGTTTTGTTTATAATTTTAAATCATACCCCAAATTTATGACTTGGATCAAGTATCCCTAATGGGTGCGTACCCAAATTGAAAGTCTTTGAATATTCCTATTTTACTACCTTTACAATTAATACTTCGGAATAATAATAATAAATATTGTGTAATACTTCATTAAATATATATACACTGCATTTACACACCCATAAGTAATATAAAAAAGAAATTAAAAATCCAAAACTAACAACTGGGTCAAGTATCCCTAGTTTCCCCTACATAGAGGACATGTGTATTCGAGGAATAGCTGGCAAATAGTTTTACTTGAAATTACATGGTACAGAAATTAGTAAATTACATACCAGAAGGAACTGTTAATATTAAAAAATGTTAGTTGAAATTAAGAAAAGAAGTTTTTTATATAATATTTCCAATAATCTGACAATGGGAAAATATCGGCGTTACAACTAACAATTTATTTATTTATTTATTTTTATATACAGAGATATAATGTTTTAAGAAAATTAAGTTCAAGTATATAAGTGGGTTTAGACATATCACAAAAAAAACTAGTTTAAAATAGAAAATAAACTAGTTAAGCATTATATTCACCTCAAAATCCCATTTTCTCACCACCTATGTACGTACCAACTCAAAAATTACTGCGTATCCCCCATATCAGCTCATGCAATCCACTTGTCACCAAGGCTCAGCGGTTGAATGGGTAAGACACGGGGCTGCTAACCTAGAGATTGTCAGATCAAATCCCACCTCGGCAAAAAGGAAAAAATATGATTTTAAATATTAACAAATCAATATGTTGAGATGGCTCACAGATGGCACCCACTAACAGAAAGAAATTGCAATAAAATTTTTGCAAAATTACTGCAGTTTATAAAACTACAGTAATTTTGAAGTTGTATCGACCTCAAAAATTCTGCCGTGAAATCGGCCAAATAGTGCAGTTTTCCATCTATACTTTTTTTGCAGATTTACTGCAGTTTATTTTTAGCTGGGCACTGTCGAATTGGAAACGCTAAAAGTCGATGTTTTACTATGTAACCAAATATAAATTAATTTCTGAATATTATCCTAAGTAAATAAATAAATTAATAAATAGAACCTTTATTTGTTGCATTTCTGTATTGAAGTAAAATTTATGAAGACATTTTTCTCGTTTTTCTCAAAATGACATTAAATGACAGACATCATCATAGAACCCATATAAAACAGTGGAACGAAGGAAAAAGAAGTCATGGGTCATATATGACCTCCCATCCCCGGTCTAAAATTATTTAGCTCAATACTGAGCATAAAAACATTTCACGTTGTACATGAGTAGTTATTTGCAACAGATCTATAATAACTAATAACAGATTCTATGCTTAGCGAATACTGGGTTGTGTGTTCAGTACACATACATAATTTGTGATAATTTGAGTCGAGTTTTTTTTTTTTTTTTTTTTTTTTTTTTTTTCCTTACAATAGTATTATATAAGGAATTTGGCTTAACTTTTTAGACGAATATTTTTAATCAGATTTGAATATTCTTTATTTAGTTCGTATTATTTATAGTAAAATTTAGCTTTTTTTCTTATGATTTAGAATAAAGTTTTTCAACAGCTGAAAATTTTTAAAAGCAAATAAATTATTGCTCTTTGATTAATTCAAAAAGCTAAATTTACAAATTTTGAAAAAAAAAAGCAAAACAGATTACGGCTAAAATCTTTGTGAAGGCAATTTAAGAGTATATTTATTCCAAAAATTTAAACTCATAAAAGAAAATATTCTAACAAAATATCGATCTCAGTTTTTTTTTTCATTCGACGGTAAAATATAATAAACAGACAAATACACATACTTTTATATAAATAAATTTTTAAGCAATGTCAATTGTTACCCTTTTTATCACAAGTTACTACAATTTGCTTTGTTTGCTACGTGGTGTCTGCATCATAAATCTTGTCAAAGATTCAAAATTTTGTGAAAAAGAAAAACAAAATTTCCGCGCTAAGTTAGATCTATTAAAATCCAAGGTTTTGAAACATGTAAAATAATATCTAGGTTATACAATAGATATTGATTTTCACTTGAGAATATAATATACACTCATTTGCATATAGTAAAGTACAGGGTGACAATTATTGAACTATATGAAATAAAACGTAAATTATTTAAAAACTACTGAGTGCACAAACTTTATTCAACATGTAAACGTCACTACAGTTATTCGGATTTAGGTTATGACATGTTCGATACGGCTTCCATCATTGGCTATGATATGGCGCAGACGAATAGTTAAATTTTGCATGACCCGATGAAGTGTCGGAACATCGATGCTGTCGATGATCTCCTGAATGGTTTTCAGCTCAGCAGTGGTTTTGGTGTTAATTTTGTACACAATGTCTATAATTTAGTCTCACAAATATGAGTCACATGTATTCAGATCCGGAGAATATGGTGGCCAAGCGCGTACCATTCCAGTACTTCTGGGTACCCCAGAGCCAGAATGCGGTCCCCAAAGTGATCCTCCAGGACATCAAACATTTTCTTGGTTCGATGGGGTCAAGCCGACATTGCCAAAACCGTCATCACAAACACTACCAGTTCTCTCAAACTTGCGAATAAAATTCTTGATTTTTAGCACACTTGGACCGGTTATCTTCAGCTTGTACTCGGTCGAAAACTGTCTTTGAGCACAAATCGGGTTGTTATTGCTCGAATAGTAGGCCTTCACAAGCGATTTACGCTCGGGCGCGCTGTACCGTGACATTTTCACTAGCAAATAGCCGACTACAACAAGTTTCGTGCGCATGCGCATACAAATTCCCATCATGCCCTGTAACCAACCACGAAGTTTGAACTTCATCACGCAAACCGTTCAGAAGTTATGACGGTTAAATTTCATATAGTTCAATGATTGTCACCCTGTATATAGTATATACTTAAGTGCAAATAAGAAGTAGTTGTTATATAATCTCGATAATTTTTAATATTGTAGTGTAGACGATAACAGCGTCACCTATAGAAGAATATTTAAAATATTTTGTTTTTATTTTATTACAAAAACTCCGATTCTTTGTGAAGTTTTGTGGTGCAAACCGTACTCAGATACTACAATTTTTAAATATTTTTCTGAAGCTTTAAATGTGAATGGTATACTTTAAAGTACAAATAGCAGAGTATGTTGTATATATTTAAGTGCAAATAATCAGCCGTTGTATAATATAATCACAATATTTTTAATAATGTGGATCTTAATAGCGCAACCTATCGGAGAAAATTTAAAAAATATATTTTTTTCTTTTGCTGCACAAAAGTCCGACTATTGGCATGTCTTTTGGTGTAAATCATACTAAGATACGACAATTTGGTAAATTTTTATGAAGTTTTGAAATATGAACGGATATATGCGACAATCGGTATATGCTATATTAAAGCAGAAGAAACAGAATATCTACTATTATATATATAAAACACAAACGAAAATTTCGTTCCGTTCCTTTATAACTCGAGTTCTGCTGAATGGAATTTGATGGAACTTGCACTGTTGGATAGATAATTTTTCAGGGAAGGTTTTAGTATATAACATATTGTTCTACATAGATTAGTTACAGAATTATGATGGAAAGTTCTGTTATTTTGGATGATAAGGTTACCATATGTCATATGTTTGGCGACCATTATCGTTGGCGAAAGAATTGAAACGGCTATATCAGAAGTAAATGCAAACACATAGAGAATAAAATAAAAATTGTGTTATTAATTTTATTTAAAATTCCCCACCCCACAAAAAAATCTGTTTTAATGAGGGATAATATTATAAAGCGGAACTATTTAATTTAAACCGCAAAGGAATGTTTGTAATGCTTAAAAATATTTGAAATGCATCAGATTAGAATTAAGTCGATATTTGGCGATATATCGTTTGCGCCAGATTAACAAAAATGCAACTAATAATTTGATTAGGTAAAATATGAGTGACGTTTTTTTCTTTCTGTTAATTTTTTTCATATAACTCCCCTAACATGTGACTTACAGGAGGAACTGGCAGATGTAATTGTAAAAATGACTGCATTTATGAGTTACATGTTATTTGCTTATTTACTATTTTGATTTTACTTTTGTTGCCAAACAATGTGATTTTAAGCCAAAAATGCATCAGCGTGACATCAGCTTAAGCAATATTAGCAATAATAGTGTTTTTTCGTGTATACAAGATCCTTTTTGAAGTAAATATTTATATTCAAATGCAAATTATTTAAATAGCAGCTTTGTTATAAATATGGGATCAAATATTTAAATGTTAATGAATGTCTGCCACTCAAACACATATTGTAAAATAATTGAATTTTAGACATTTAAAAATTTACTACGGAATCATGCCGGTTTGTTTTCACCAAACATATGATTATTATAACCTCGAACTCAGATCAGCGAATATTGTCTATTCTTTTATTTATTTATTTATTTTAATATATCGCCAATTTCACTTATAGAAATATTCACTGCGTCAAAAGTTAGGAACTAAAGAATATTCTTAAGGAGATGTGTGCAATTATGCGTTATTACTATCACAAAAGGATACATTTTGTAATAAAAATTGCTTACTGAAATAAATTTTCTATGCTCTTTTTTGATTCGTCATTTCTTTTTAGTTTTTTCCGCATATCTCCCCTTCTTTCAGGAAGGTTTTTAAAATATATTGATCTAATCGTCCGTATTCCGGTCACCTGCCAGTTGGCATTTTAACCATATTGTTGGATGTTTTGTTTGTGTTTGAAGGTTACTCTGGACGACGATTCAGATTATAGAAGATTAGACGACTTTTGAAATTAGCTATTGCTAAATTTGTTTTTTTTTTCATTATGAAGCAAAGTTTTACCAAAAAAAACGATGCTTCTAATGTACAGAGAAACTTTTTAATGCCAATGTTGGCGAATGGAATAAATAATATTTGTGGATTTATCATTTCAGCCTGGATAAGAAATACGAGTACCTGAAATTCTGATTAGATAACATTTCGATCATTATAAAGCTTTTTCGACCTAGCAGCTAAACATAGTAACAAATGCATTTATTTCTGCGTGTTATTATACTCTTTGCAGAAATGCAAAGAAAATCTTCGGTTTAAGTATTCACCAAAAAGATTATGATTAAACATTTTGCATAACTAACTTTATCATTGTCAGTTTTATTTAAGTTATGGAATTTTGTCAATGAAAGATCTATAATTGAATTAACAGCAATTTGACATTATTTAATGGAATATAGTTTGGCGCGTAAATAACTTCGTTTTGTAACTAACTCTGGTACATTAGTAACCATATCGTTTCCAGCACTTCTAATGTTTGACGTCAAACTTGAATATTGAAAAGATTATGGAAGATTAGGAATATTTTATTGGATGCAAACTAGAGGTTTATTCTTCTACCAGAGTTAATCATCGGGGTTTTTTTCAGGTTAATGGTTACACGAATGCAACTGCTCTAAAAAAGGAAAGACAGTGAAAAAGGCGTCATTTTAATTTTATTCAAACTATTCAGCTTTTTTATGTTTCACCATTTTGTTTTAAATATGAAAGTTAAACACTGTTTTTTCATGTGCAAACAATTTATTACATTTTTGACTGTATTCACTCTTCCGGAATCGAAAGATGAAAAACTGTAGTACACTTGCCAGAAGAGGACGTATATTACGAAATATAACGTAACATAGAGTGAGATTGTACTTATGTTACCAGAACCTCACATACAGACAAGAAAGAGGGACGGGGTTCAAGAACTTCCAGACGAAAATGAATCACTAGAACATTACTTAAGTTCAATGGTCAATGTATGCAATCATTGTAATGCTCTCTTTTTTAGCAGTATGTTGACTAGAGAACATTTTAGTTCCTGTTGTCATAATCTCATAATGGCCTCATTTCCCTACCAAACTCTACTATAAATAATCAACTAAATGAGTTGCTTCTTATTAGTCCAAATTTTGTCAAATGTATAATATAATATAAAGCAATGTCGTTCGCATCGTTTACAACAATATTGAAGGGAAAACCAGGTGAACGTCCCCATCGCTTTAAAATACATGCTCAAATTCATTGATATAATTCGTTTGATTCAAGGTTCGTTTGAAAATTTTGACTAGGGTAGCATCCGTAGGTGAAGATCCATATTCCTTTAAAATACAAAGCCAATTCGTTTGATTTAAGGTACATTTAGAAAAAATGGCCCAGCGCAGCGGGCGTAGCATGCTAGTATAGCATAATCTGTTAATGATATGTTTTGAAAAGCTATTCATAAATGAAAAATGATAAGTGTTTTTTTTTTAATTATAATTTTTTTATGTGAGTAGATACAAACGTTTTGCTTGATTATGTTTAAATAGGTATTCTAAAAATTACTTAGGTATTTATATATCCATATTGATTTAAAATAAAATAAAACCATCTATAGAACAGCTATTATATTAGCTAAATATATTTCACAAATGGCCATGAGAATATATTGATCATTTGTTATTTACAGCTATCAACCTACTTTTAAAGTTTGCAGACACTTATGCGACAAATTACGTTCAATGATAATAAATTTCTTTAAAGAGGTGAATTTCGAAAACTTTTTAACTCCGATGATTATTTAGTAGTGATATGTGGAGTTTGGAATAGAACCAAAACATTGACTATAACTAATTTTTCATTTTTAACACAAAGGAAAAAGAATTTACAATTTACAGTGACAAATAATTAATTACATAGTGAATTATTTAATACTTCTTAAAGTTAATAATTAAATTTTATACTTACGTTTGAAGGCATTTTTATTTTTATATTTTAAAATATTGGAAGTTGTGTATCATTTTTAGCTGCTCATTATTGAAGTGGGTTATTTAATACTTCTTTAAGTTCATAGTTTAATTTTATATGTAAGTTTAAAAACATTTTTCTTTTTTTATATTTTAAAGGATTGGAAGTTGTGTTTGTATTTAACTCGTGCAGCTGCATGATGAATTCTTATATGTATTTTTAAATGAATAACTAAATTTAGAGAGTTGTATGTTATTTTCTTTTACAAGTAAATGTTTGGAAGTTGCGTTTGGTTATAAATTATTGCTGCAGATACACATCATTATAATTTTGTATTTATTTTATGCAAATTAATTGTTTTATTTACATTATCAAATCTTAAATAAGTTCTTAAATTTATTAATAAAATTTGATGGGTTTTGTGGCTTGAGATATTTTTCTATTTGTTTATCTGTTATTTTTTTTTTCTTTTTCCCTCATTATAATTTTGTATTTAAGTCATGCATTTGCTTGGTAAATTGCTAAATATATCTTTAAATTCCTAATTTAATTTGGTGAATAGTATGGTTTTCAAAGTATTACTTTTTACAAATGTAGGTTATGTTTCCATATATGTTATAGTTGTAATTGTTTATAATTATAAATTTGACTTTAATTCATACAAATGCTTAGTGAATTATTAAACGAATTTATAAATTCAAAATTAAATTTGATTCAAAATACCGTCTGATATATTTTTTCTTCTTTCAATTAAACGTTGGGAAGTTGTGATCGTTTATTAATACTAAATTTGTATTTATAAATTTGTATTTAATTTATGCAGTTATATAATGAAATGTGAAATCCATCTTTAAATTTGTAGTTAAATTTTACACATAGAATATATTTTTTTATTTGTCTTGTTATTAACGGAACGCTTGGAAGTTGTGTTTGTTTATATGTTATTTCTGCTATTGCGCATCATTGCAGTTTTGCATTTAATTCCTGCAACTATGCAATATTTTTTTAATGCATCTTTATGCTCATAATTAAATTTGTTGTATTGTACAGTTACAGATGTTTTGTTACACAATTAAACGTTTGGTAATTGTGTTTGTTTATGAAATATTTTTACAGTTACTTATCTTTGTAATCGTGTGTTTCATTCACGCCTTTACATCATGGATTGCTAAATATAATTTCAAATACATATTTAAATTTGATAAGTAGTACGGTTCGAAACATATTTTTTATATTTAATTACTTAGTAGTTCTGTTTTCTTGTATATTATGATATCTTCTACTTTTTATTATAATTTTGCATTTATTTCATGCATTACATGATGCATTTTTAATTTATTTTATGAAATTCATAATTAAACTTAATGATTAGTAAGGGTAGAGATTCTTTTTATCCTTTTTGTTTTCAGTGAAACTTTTGTAAGTTGTGCTTGGTTATATACAGGTAATTTTATCTTTAACTCGTGCAATTATATAATGGATGCTTAAATGCATTTTAAAATCCATAATTAAATTTTATGAATTGTATGGTTTGGAATTTATTTTTGTATTTAAACTCCCCCCCCCCCCTTCCCATTAATTTCAGAACGTGGCAGCTATAGTCATAAACATGTTGCCTAAGTACTATAGTAAAGTGTCTTCGCGCTAATTGATGAAAACACTTACAGCGCTACCTATTGGTAAGCTTCGGAGTTAGCGTTTCTATCTTCAAACCGGTACGAGAATTTTGAAATGCAAGCATGTAGATCGTCCTCAATTTAATAGAAAATGGTGTCTTACATGAAAAGAAAATATTAGAAGCTCCGAACTATACACAGGGTTATTATAAAAAAACTTTCCCGATATATGAGCCCCTAACTGTCATACCGTTCACAGAAACTGAATGAAATTCTGGCCTAAAGTATTTTGAGGTATGCGCTCAAGAATCATATGAAAAACAACAGTTAAATTCTAACAATTACGGTTACAGTGACAAAATTTCGAAAATTTCAAATGGCAACACCTACTTTTTTCTATTGGAATGTGATCTTCGTAGTGAAAAACCATAAAAAGCATTGGAACGGTACCTGTAGCACGAAAATCGCCGGCGCTAGACAGACTAAGAAGAAAAGTGAAAACAACCAATAAAGGACAGAAAAGCAACAGAAAGTAAAACATTTTATTGTTCAGTGCTATCCACCATCTGTCGCATGTAAAGTGTCGTCGTGTGTGAAATGGAAAATGTATGAAACACAATAAAATGTTTTGTTTTCTGTTGTTTCTCTGTCCTTATTGGTTGTTTTCACTATTCTTCTTAGTCTGTCTAGCGCCGGCGATTTTCGTGCTACATGTACCGTTCCAACGCTTTTTATGGTTTTTCACTATGAAAATCACATTCCATTAAAAAAAAGTAGGTGTTGCCATTTGAAATTTTCGAAATTTCGTTACTGTAACATTAACTGTTAGAATTTAACTCTTGTTTTTTATATGATTCTTGAGCGCATACATCAAAATACTTTAAACCAAAATTTCATTCAGTTTCTGTGAACAGTATGATAGTTAGGGGCTCATATATCGGGATAGTTTTTTATAATCACCCTGTATATCTAATAATAAAATATTTTCACCATTTTTCCTGAAGTAATTTATTTCAAATTCTTACATTTCTACTTTTTTCCCTGTTTTGTAATAATATCTGAAATCTAAATTATATTTTTTCCATATCTTTAATCAACATATTCTTTTAATTCTTATTCTAAATGTCCTAATATATTAAAAGCTACACTTCTTTGTAAAAGCCCTTAATTTATTTCTTCTTTTAAAACATTCAATTTTTATTTCTTTAGAATGTCTCTGAGTATCATTTTAATTTTTATTAAAATTATCATTCGATATCCCATAATTTATTTCGACTCGCGCGTCTAACTTTTCACCTCAAAATTATGGCGCCTATAATAATAAGTTCCACGGCCTTGCAAGCCCCTTATGGGTTATTTTCCCCTGCATTGGCGAAAAGATTCATACTCCTCGCTGCCTTTAAAACGCAATTAGGCAGCCTTGGAGTCAGAATTTTTACGTGTTTCCAATTGCTAAACAAACCCCGTCACTTGGAGGAGAAGTTTTTTTTCAAATTGGTGTAATTATCTAATCAATTTAACATCTTCATACTGTTTTCTACTGCGTAGCTCAACTGAGTTATGAATTCTGAACTTGATAATTAGTGGAATATCTTTGATTGGTGAAGTGTCAATAAAAATTACTAATACTAAATGCAGCGTTCTGTTATTTACAAGGGAAAACACCTAATGTTTTTTCTGAAACATCGCCTTCTATCTGGAACCTTCGACTGCTAAGTATCTGCTCTTTTACGGGATCATCGATTGCCAGAATTGATATATTGACTATAAAATAGAAATAATTTCCTATCTAATTACCAGATTAATGGTCAATTACCTAGACTAATTACTGTTTAATGTATCTCCGTTGTCGTGTTTTCTAATATGAAGCAAAACTTTGTGTTCCAAGTTGCTCCAATGACACGAGTTCTCAAACTGACTGCGAGCAATAGCAGCGATCAACTCTGCTTAACTTTAGTAATTTGGACAATAGAACGCACTAATTGACATGACTCTCAGTGAGTATGCGAGGGCGTAATATCCAGTGACGGTTTTTAAAATATGGGACGATTCATCGAACTTTTCGGACGCACCTTGTGTTTACGTTATGATACAACTAAGGGAAGGACGTATGTAAGTATGGAGATAATATATAATACATATAGGAGTAAAAATATTTTGTATAAAATTCTCTTTTATAAGTATGTAATGCTTATTTTAAAAATCAAGCCTAAATTAAACCAAATTTGATGACTGCAATTCATGTTGTTCCAGAATTTTATCTGCAACAATATGTTCATCTGGCGTGAGCCCCAATTGTGGAAAATTTGCCGCTTTGATTTAAGCCCGAACTTGTGATTTTATTTACTAGTTATAATTTTTGCTCTGTTTCTTTTTTTTTTCAGATATGTTAACAAGAAAGAAAAAAAAGCATTCTTTAAACTATCTATTCAGGATTTCTAAATTGATTTCTGAACGTATAATAATAATTTAATTGTTATTAATTCATTATAGGGAATTTTTTTAATTATTACAATTTTTTTTTAAATTTAATGTCTCATATTTTTTAGTATTTAACATATTTCGTTGTTGTTGTTGCACAGCCAGTTGGCATATTTTGGAGAGCATTGTTTTTGTAACGTGTATACAGTCGTAACCATAAAGAATATTTGGCGATTTATAACAGGCGCCCAGCTAACCGAAACATGATTAAAATTAACTTATTAATTTCTGATTGAATTCTGAAAGTACTAAAATGTTGTATTCTATATCGGAAACACACCTGTGTACATATTGTGTATAATTCTAGAATATCAGGAAATGAGGGAAAACTCAGTTACAAAATCCCACTTTACATACGAAAAACTAAGTTAAATTTAACAAAAGATTATAATGAATCTAAAGTATTTCGTTTTTAGTATAAAGGAAATTAAAAATTAAAAGTACTTATTAATCTTAACCACTCTTGGCACGTAGATAATATCTGCCAATAAGGCAGGTTCTATTTTATTTTTATTTAAATATTGATTCGTAGATCACTGTCCAACTCATGATTAGAGTCCAGTTTGGGTCGGGTTGTACCCTACAAGAACTATGCAAGAAAAAAAAAGCAATTCTACCCGAATTTTGCAAAATAATTTTCGTCGACCCGCAATACGACTCGAATCCAAAGTACCACAACCCGAACCCGAAATGAAAAGAAATTAATTCATTTTTTGATGCAATAATGCAAAGTAATGTACAATTACATATATATAATACCAATTTTATATTTTATATAGAAAAATGGACCGATCTATACTCTTTGACACAGTAAAACGTCTGAATAACGGATACCTGGAGATCATTGAATAAAAAATTGCATAGAGTCGAGTCGTTCCTAATTTTCTTTTTTTCGGGTATGAGTGACTCTAATTTTTTTCTGCGTTTCGTGCTCACTCTAGAATGTTTCTTGCAGGTTAAAATTAGGTTTTCATAAGTTGGGAATCTCACAAAAAGTTTGAGCAGATGAAAATAAATACATAATCTAAAAAATTATAATCTTTGTAATCTTCTAATCTTTAGATGTTTCAGATGAAAATAAAAAAAATATTTGAATATGAATGAGTATCTATTCAATTTACTGCATGAGAAAAAAATGTATATAAGAAATATGATCATAGATTATTCTTTCCTTTTACAATTAAACCCGTTTTTAATTACAATATTAAAGTGTTATAAAACACAATATAAACACATTGATAATTTGTGTTACTAAATAGGTGCAATAATTTAAATCACAGTTTTAAAACATTAAAACTATTAGATGTCAAAATACATGAGCTTTTGGCTAAACATTAGCCTTTCTCAGATAATAACAAGCAGTCGAGAAACGCAGCTCCGAAGGAAGCGCACTGGACAGGTCGAAAATGGACGAAACCAACCATGAAATGGAGGCAGAGAAGGAAGTTGGGATTAAAAGCTGGGGGTGGGGGTTAGCAAAAATCAAAAACCCCAGTGACACCAAGTACATTATACCAAATACGAGGGATCTGATAAGACAATACATCATTACATGTATTATCACCTCTTTTCAAAATTTCTAGGGACTCTGTGATTATGCAACTATTACACTGTGAACCTTGTACAATTATTTTAGCTTTCCTGAAAAATACATCAAAATCTTTAGCTTGATTTAATCTGGATAAAGCGGTGGATAATTTACTTTTTTTAATGTCAGCTGTATGTTCCTTAATCCTTTCCTTTAATTTGCGAGTTGTCATGCCTAACACAATAGTAACACATTTAGTAACACAAATTATCAATGTGTTTACATTGTGTTTTATAAGTTTGATAAGGTGAATTTGACAAGAATTTTTTATAGATTTTTATTAAAAATGTCACCTAAATTTAGCTTTGATATAACAAAACAGCATAATTCATGGACACACACATCAACACACGTCCTATGTTACGTGTATGTAGATTGGGAGGTATCCTATTTATTCACCATACAGAGTTAAAACCGTACGAATATATAAAGTGCTAGGAATTGAAAAAGTGATCTCTAAATATAAAGGCGTCCGCCATTCGGTAGTGCCCGTTGTGAAAGTTTTATTTTATAAATATTTTTCACCTAAAAAAATATTTTGTACTTTTTTCTGAAAAATTGGGTGTACCCACACCTTTCCCGCAAGAGTCAAAACCGACCACGAAATCGACCCGAACTGGACCAGCAGGAAATCAGTAGAATTCAACATGATCTGAACCCGACTCGCAACTACAAAATATAGTGCCTAAAAGCGAGTTACCTGACCAGGTGCAGGACTCCAGTTCTGATCAACAAGATTTTTATTGTTAACTTAAATAAGAATATTCGAATTTTATTATCAACTTTTTTTTTTTTTTGACAAAATGGTAATCAACACAACTTTTCTGCATTGTGAAAGTTAATTTGCAAATAAATAATAAGATTTATATTAAAACTAGATTCATATTTACATGAAATATTACCGATGTTAATCCACTTCTAGACATATTGCACAGAAATATAGATGCAATAGTGAATAAAATGAATGATCACTAAAGATTTCTTAAGAATAAAAAATAAATAACCCCAAAAACTGTATCGCGTGTAAGTTATTTAAGAATACTTTGTCTGAGAAAAGTTTCACCTGGACGAAAGTTAAGAGGCTTATAACTGAAACTGAAAATTCCTGTTTCTTCTTGATCATATTCGTTTACTAAGGTACTTTATCATCCAGAATGTGTACATGATCCTTATTATTAATATGAAATTCATAAATAATATATTCAAATACGTATACAGAACTTTTTCAGACGATTTGCTGAAAGAAGATTGCAGTCTGAAAAACGAAACGTACAAATATTTCATTTCTTTTATAGTTTTATATTGCTATTTTAAAATATTGCATAACTATTTCAATCTAGTTTTACGAAATGTTTTATTCAATTGAGAGTAAAAGAAACATTTTTCCAAACATTTTTTACATTAAGAATTTAAAACGGCTGAAAATAGAAAGAAGATGAAACCATCGTCGTCAAAAACCATTCTCATTTTGTCAGACATTGTACAAAAATTCTTATACACATTATCATTTTATGTTATTGTACAAAAATTCTTATACACATTATCCTTTTACGTTATTGTACAATATATCTTACATACTGTTACAAAAAAAAACCACTAACTTTTCTGGACACACATGAAACGTTTAAGAAAATCCTAGGATTTACGTTTAAAAAATATTGTTGCTCACAATTCTGGAAAACAAATTTCTTTATCTTTAGAAATCTGTAACAGATAAAACAATTAGCATTCGAAAAAAAAAATTGGGGGGGGGGGGGCTCGGAATTATCAAAATCATCTTTTGTTATTTATGTACAGAATGAGGAATCTTTTCTTTCTAAAACGTTTCATTAAACCTAAGTAATCTAAGGTATAAGTGTGTCTCCAAATGGTAACCTATGATAACGGGACATTTTCCGGAATCGAAGCCCTAGTAGCCAATCAATATTGGGCCAATATTGGCTATATCTTGATGCAATATTGGCATATTGGTGAAATATTGGCATAAAATATAGCCTAATTATTGTGGTGTTTGCAGTTTGCCCTTATTTAGCCAATATTTGTTGCCGCATATATCGGCCATAACTTGGCTAAATATTGGGGCAATATTCGCATAAAATATTGCCACAATATTGGGGTGTTTACATTTTCCCCTTATTTAGCATATATTTGTAGCCAACATTGCACCAATGTTTGTAGGAAATATTGGCATAACACTGGGGTGTTTACATTTTGCCTGTATTTAGCCGATATTTGTAGCCAATATTGCGACAATGTTTGTAGGAAATATTACACCATTAAGAAGCTGGATTCAGTTTTTGTAAACGCTTCCTATATTAACTAGGAACGTGTTCCTCTAAACTAGGTAACCGCATGCAGAACCTGCACAAAATTGAGCTGTGAGAATTTAATTTCCAAACATTAATTTATTTTACAAACCAATTAAAAGCAAAGACGACCGTTTTCGGAAGCTTTCATACTATTTGTGAACGATCCGGTATGCTAGGCGACAGGTTTGATGTATGGGAATTCTAGGTGAAAAATTAAAAATTTGATTGAAAAGTACGACTAATGGCCGCTATTTTATAACAAAAGGATGTGTAAGCTTTTGTAGCTCGTAAAAAAACTTTAAAATCTAAATATTGTTTAAATGATCGACCATTCTTAACGTCCAAATTGCTTGTTTTAATTGTGTCCTTGTTTTAGCCGTGCTCGTATTAAACGAATTCGACCGTATTTTGTAAGAACTACAAACATACACAGGTTCGCAGCACTTAACAATGTAAATTCACGCTAATTACTAATTTGGTAAATATTTATAGTGTTTAAAATTAAAAGCAATAATATTCAATTTAAAAACAATACATTTATTATGCAAGAGATATAGCTTTTTCATTCACCATTTTTGGGGGGCAAAAACGTATTCTTATGGAACCTCATCTGTTACTTTTTTTTTTTTTTTTTTTTTTGTGTGTGTGTGTGTGTTTCTTGAAAAATTATCTTTGGTATAAAAAAACCATTGATTTGTTTGAAAAATTATTTTAAATTCAATATTGTTTATGTTTGTGTATGAAAATATACGGCCTACACAGGTAGCGCAGATTTATTTATATTTTTTAAATAAAACATTGTTTTACAATTGTTCGAGCCTTAAAAACCCGTGAGACAAAGTTATCTTCGCCTACGAGCTGTGTGAGTAATACTTCTTGTATTAAAACGATCTTGTATAGCTAATATTACTGCTAATGATTAATGTATGACCATTAATTTAATGGCTAATAATACTTTTTTTTTCTTTTTTGAAAAGATAGTACTTTTATATATGTCTAGATCAAAGTAAAAACATTTTAGTGTACAATTTTAAGATAATTTGCCTAAACAAGTGTAATATATGAAGAGCTGTGCAGTAAAATCTTTTACGGTACATCAATTAATCAGATATTGTTTATTTCATGAATGGGATATTTATACGCAAGTACTCTTATAAATATAGTTTAAAGAATAAATTTCTTCATGTTATACATTTCTACTAAAATTAAATTAAAAACTAAATTATATATATTATATAAAGTATATACGATACTTAGCTGATACACGACAACGGATATATGATAATCTATTTGCGATATTTTATAACATTAAAACTTCATTTACATATTCGGATGTGGACAGTATTGTAAAACTTTCAATAATGGATTATCAGTTTCTGTATGATACCTTGATCTAAAGAGAGATTTAACATATAATAAAAAATACGACAGAATTTTCCATATTAACATATTACTAATAAAATATTAAAAATGAACTCATTTGGATTCCATGCCGAGTATGTTCTGTTTTAAACGGGTTTATACCTATGGAGTATTGCGTTATTTTTACTAGATGATGAAATCATTCCGTTTAGGGCAGGAGTTCATTACATAAAGAATAAGTTTTATGAAGTTTTACCATATTTCATATATTTTTTTTCATTAAAAGATTATATATAAAACACATACCAGAAAAAATATACAAGAAAATATTTAATTAATAAATAAAAAACTAATAATTTTATCGCATTGATACCGTAAAAATTTTGTTCGAGTTACCTAGCTCTCTGCCTTTCAGGTGAATAGAGAAGCAGGAATTTCAAATATTGAAACTATAGTAAAGAAGCGTTCTGGATTATAATTAAAGTCAGAGCTGTATAAATTCGGCGTTGATAAACGTATGAATGCTTCATTTTTGCCGAAAACTACTGTAAAACTTGCTGAGTTTTTTTTTTTTTTTTTTTTTTTTTTTTACTTTGAAGAAGATTTTACTTCTGAATAATTTTAAAAATTAAATATGCTTTCTAAATGGATTTTAAAATTATTCGGGAGTAAAATCTTCTACTTTCTTATTTTTAAAATATTCTTCATTTATTAATAAAGCATTCCCACATTTACCAATGCCGGATTTATACCATTTAAAATTTTTGGAAAATTCCAAACATTTGAAACAAGTTCTGATAATCTGTTAATAAATCTCAGAAATAAAATTTCTTAGATATATTTACATTTATTATGATTTCACATAACTTCGTGGAATCATAACTTTTGGTAAATTAGCGTATGGACCAAAGAAGCTTATGAAGTAAAATAAATATTGGGCTGCCCGGAAAATTCGTGCCAGTTGGGAATCAATTAGTACCGGAAAATTCTATCATTTAGTTATTACACATAAATTCCGATATCTAATGTTTTAATAATTAACGGGAAGAATTTTCCGGTGCAAATTGTTTTTCCCAACCGGTATTAATTTTCCGGACAACCCAATAAAATTCAGTAGTTTTCTCCTTTTCCTACAGACAAAGTGTGAAAACGTTTTAACGAAATTGATAATTGTAACCAGAGGCCTATCTAAAGGGAGGGGTGGCTTGATCACTTTACTACTAGCATTTTTATATACTGCATGTGGCCTTTTTTAATTCATAACGTTCAAAGATTAAATAAGGACAAATGTAGTATATAATTATACAAGTAGTAAAGTGATCAAGCACCCCTCTGACGCTACGCCACTGATTGTGACGGATATTGTTGACCAGTAAAACAGTAAATTGTTAGTATGGCGATATAATCGTTGCTTTTACATTAGTACATATGATACTGTTTAAAGGTGTTGGTCAGTTAGTTTTTCAATTTCTTAAATGCTAACGTTAAACCTAAGCATGTAATGCATTCTTATTTTAAAAACATCTCAGCATTTTTCACTTATTTTTTCTACGTACTCTTTTTAAAATGTCTTTTTCCTTTTTAGTTGATAAAATACTTCTAAAATCTATGCTTAATCTACTATTTTATGTGTTAAAATCTCAGCGACGCTGTTCAGCTGTGAGTAATATTTAACACTTCAAATTATTCCTGACTTATTCCTCCAACCGGGCCTATATCCCATGTGTAGATAATTGGCCGTCAATAATCAACCCAACCCAACCCAACCCTCCAACACTTAAAATTAATATCTTGAAAAGCTGTTTTAAAAATAAGAATGCATTCTACGGAATTTCAGATCTCAACGATCAACATCCAAAAAGTTTATGTAAAGATAAAATAAAAAATTGATTTTAGAAAATATATTTTTGGTTATACAAGAAAGTAATTGGCTGAAAATGTTTTAATGTAGTAATACACTAGCTGACCCACCCGGCATTGCCCGAGCCTGTGATAATAAATTTAAAAAAATCAAGTTTTTATTATTTTAGATCTTTAACCCGATTTTGTGTGAAATTATATTTTAAGAAGAAAGATTCGCGAAAAAATATTGATGTTTAGTGATAAAATCGCTCCTTTTCTTATTTTTTTCACATAGAGTCGTTTCATAGTTTTAAAATAAAAAAGTTATTTTTGCCTGAACTCTTTGAAATCTTCATTGGTTATAAATAAAACGGTTTTACAATCTGTGTAAACTTTTCGTGAAAAGATATTGTTATCGAGCTGTAAAATAAATGTTTTCTTCTCGTTTGTTTGTTTGTTTTCGGGTCGGCTCCTTTAACGTAGAGAAAAAAAAAGTTCTCATCTTCCGAACTCTCTGACTTCGGTTATAAATATAACTGTATCCAAGTTCTCTTTAAAAATTTGCGAACAAATATGTATATTTAGTAGTGAAAACATGAGTTCTTAAAAAAAAATAAAGCTTTCCACGCAACGACCATATTACGCAATATGTTTTCAATCAACCCTTTTCCATCCCCCTAAGCTAGACACGTTTCCTGTTTCTGAGGGGAGAAGCCTTCAAAAAAAGTTGAAGCATACGCAATGAGACGATTTCCGTGTGGAAAAGAGAATGTGAATTTAACAGAATGCCCTTTTCGCTTTAAATATATAGATCCTGTACCATTAGTTTACGTTCATTATTTGATATATTTGTACGGTTGGATAAAAAAAGTTCGTGCATTGTTAAACATGAGTTTTAAATATCGAGATAAATGTAGTCACGTTTAAGTAATTTTTCTGTTTATAATAGTCCCGAGTATTTTAAGTCACAATCGAAAAAACATACATACATTTTTTTTTCTAGTTTATGTAACGGGTGATCTAAAATCCTGGAAAGAAATTGAAGTTGCAATAATTCGAAAAACATGGAGAGTAGCAGGATACTGGTTTCACAGAAATGTACTGTACGATATGGGATTTTTTTAATAACAAATATTTTACTGCCAGAATCATTGCATGACTCGGAAGACATTATCGTATATTTTCGTTCTTGTTTATATCAAGCAGGGCGGTCGCTCTGCCAAGCCAAGCTTAAAAAAAAAACCGCCACACAAACAACGCCAAGAACTGGAATAAAGACCGCTAATGCTTATATACAGAAAGCAACTTCGCAATGTTAAATCGACAAAACATGCCAGATTAAAATATCAGATATCAAACAAACCAAGCGTCGTAGGAAAAAAAAACGAAAACTAGAAGAATCTAAGGAAGAATTTCTTCAATTTAAGACCAAACTCATCTTCATAAGTGATTTATAAACAGAGATATAGCTTTTTTTTAAAAACGTCGAGTTACTTAAAATGATCACTTTTTTCTTCGTCAAACTTTTTTTTTCAAACAAGCTACAGGCCTTAATATTGGGCAGAATAAAAAAAGGATTGCATTTTTGGACAAGTAATTACGTAATCTATGTGCTTTTATAAAATTCAGTGTAAAAAAGAATTATTTTCTATTCTTAATTAGCAAAAAACTGTTAATTAACTTGGCGATTAAAAAAATATGCCAAAACAGAGATAAAACCCGCCAACGACCATGTACCATCTGTATTAAAATAGCAAAAATCAGTTACAGGTTATAATGTAACCACATCAAATTTCATCTGCAAATCAGCCATTTTCTTTTGAAGATATTTAAAAAAAAATAAAACTTCATAATTATAAGAACACACATTTTATCAGACAATTAAATATGACTGCAAATTGTAGCAGATGACTTTCCAACATGAATAAGTATGAGAAATTGCCGCTCAAGGATATCGGTCTGGGTGGCTCTGTCGCAGCGCGTCAACACGGCATGCACAAGGTCCCAGGTTCGAGTCCTGCCCCCGGTTAACTTTTCACTCATGTTTGTTTAGTGTATTTAATTGTCTGATAAAATGCGTGTTCTTATAATATTGTAAAATAAAGTAATCGGACGTAGTGTTTATGCTTTAAAAAATATTTTTAATATATAATTTACGTTTTCAGAAAGATCTTTAAAAATAAATTAGTTTTTGAGGGAAGATGTACCTTCTAAAATGTATACATTAAGACTTATCGGCATTTAAAATTTCTTTCCAAACGTAAACAAAATTTTTGAAATGAATTAAATGTGATTCATTTATTTCTTAAAAAAAAAAAAGAAAAGAAAAACACGGTAAAGGACAGGCATTTCGTTCGCAGGAATACCTTTCACGTCATTTTCCTATAAATTAATGAAATCCAGTTGTTAAATTACACAGCTCAACACAAATCTGGGGTTTGAAGAATGGCACTTTTTTCTTAGTAAATCAGTCACGCTGATCACAAATATGACATTAGTTTTTTTTTCTAACACCCACAGTTTTTTCACAAAACAAAAAAGAAGGGGGTGCCTCTTAATAAAATCAATGTGTAATATTTATTAAATAAGATACATTTTTAATAAAAACAAAAATTAATTTCTTAGTAAAGTGACATTAATAAATGTTAAAATACAATACTGCACTAAAGAATGCGAAATATAAATATAGATGGCGCCACTTTATGTATTGATATTTGCCTGAGAAGGCGCAATTTTCTCCCGCGCATTTGTAGTGAGAACATGCATTTATTTTGTTCGTTTAATTATATCTTACGTTTGTTTTGTCAGTTTCTTATAGCAATATGGCATCAAGAGGTTGTATAAATCCAGGATATATAAAAAAAGTGATTCGGCAGAACTTAGTTGATCCAAAAGAAGTCCTCTTGCCTCCCTGCACATTAAATTAGGTTTAACGAAACAATTCGTAAAAACCTTAGATAAAACAGGGGATAGTTTTCGATATTTAAATGAAGTTTTTCCACAATTATCGGAAGGTAAAATCAAAGAAGATGTGTTCGTTGGCCCAGATATGAGATGGTTAATGAAGGACGAAAATTTTGAGTAAAAAATTAAATCAATCGAGAAAGATGCATGGGTTAGTTTCAAACACGTTACTCAGAAATGTTTAGGAAATTACAAAGATCCTAACTACGCAACGATCATTGAAAAAAATGGCTCAAAACTTTCAAAAACTAGGTTGTAACATGAGTTTAAAAATGCATTTTCTGCACCCCTATCTTGAATGTTTTCCTGAAAATCTTGGTGAAATGAGTGAAGAACAAGGTGAGAGATTTCACCAGGACATAAAATGCATGGAAAAACGCTATCAAGGACACTGGAATGTAAATATGTTGGCAGATTACTGCTGGGGGCTAAAAAGAGACACTAAACCAGCTTCAAAATCTAAAGGATACAAGCGTTCTTTTGATGATAAAGAAAAGTAATTTTACTATATATACTAGAATATAATTTCTTATAAAACATGCACACACATTTATATATGTATATATGATTTTATTTATTTATCTGATTTTTTTTGTACATTTTTAAATGAATGTTGTGTAAATTGTATATTCTCAAATTCCAAATTCTTAGTTTCTTAATTGAAAGAAATCCTGACGTGATACATAAAAATGGATATTATTTTGAAATAAGCATAGCAGATTTCTTACAATTTACATAAATTCATGAAAACCCCAGATAAAAAGTTAAATTTTGTAGGCCTGTGTTATTTTTGTTTTAGAAGTGAAGTTTCCATTTAAATTTATTGTAACAGTACAATGTTTAATTGAATAAAACAATGTAAATCTAAGAAATTGCTAAGAAATTCCAAACATGCACAGGGCAACGCAAAAATAAATAAATAAATAAATAAACAAAAAATAAATAAATAGATAAATAAATAAATAAAAATCAGCTTTCAGAAATTCTAAAAATTGTTCGTATATCTTAATTACAAGCTAAAGGAGGGTTTATTTCTATATTATTCTATATATAATAGTAATTTCAGCAAATATATTAAATTCCAATGCGATCTGATTTAAACTTTAAGATAGTTTATAAGACATGATAAAAAAAATTATAAAAAAGAGTGGCGCGTCACATTTCGGGGAGGAGATGGGGAGGGGCGTGAACAAAATTAGGAAGTATAATAAGACTATCTGTTTGAAACTTTACGATATTTTATAACACATAACATAAATTTTAAAAATAAAGCCGCGTCAAAAATTATAGGGAGGGGCGCAGCGTGTTTTGCCTACACAAGGGGGGGGGGGACACTTTTCTAAATTTTAACGATATCCGTCATGTCACATATCGTTACAAAGGGCTGTGACAACTTATTCCTGTTATGCATCACAGGTGTCACCCTCACATTTTGCGCCCCCCCCCCGACACTACTCATGTGATATATCGTTGGAAAGGTCTGTGAACGCTTAATCATACTATGCAGGGAGGGGGGGTTCTAAATTTTGCACATACCCCTCATGTGATACATCGTTGGAAAGGTCTATGACAGCTTAATCCTATTATGCATCTCCGGTGTTCATCCCCCTACTTTGCCCCTAAACGTGATTAGCTTTCACCATCAGGGGGCGCTTTCCTATCTCTGTTTCTATGGGTCGGATCACGACGGGGTATGGCTCATTCGACTTGACTTCGATAGAGCTTTCTGATTTTAGTTCGTTTTTTCATCACCAGGGGGCACTTTCCTATCTCTGGTTCTATGGGCTGGATCACGACGAGGTACAGCTCATTCGTCTCGACATCTATAGCCTTAATGATTTCAGTGCCCGAGGTTCATATAGAACAGATTGCGCTACCTGGTGGTGGAAGATGAGACTTGAGCGTGCGCAGCACGACTGCTATACGGTGCCGAAGGCAGTGGGGACCCATGTCGGAGGTTCGTTCGGTTAGAGGTTTATACTATTCGATGTGCAAATTAAGGGATTATCCGGTGCCGAAGGCAGCGGGGAACCTGGTCGGAGGTTCGTTCGGTTCGAGGTTTATCTTATTCGAGGTTTTACAAGATTCGAGGCCCCGATGTAAATTAAGGGCCCGCTAGTGGGCGAAGCCAGCTAGTGCTAATAATAAAAGAGCGTGATATCACGTTTCATATCAAATGCAGCACTGACACGCTATGTACGTATTCCATTTTTATTCATTTCATGGATAAGTCAGTGATATTTTTTTAACCGAGGATAACAAGTATTATAACAAGCCACATTTAGTATGTTGTTTTTAAGAGTGTATTTAGTTTAACTGAAAAATCTACTGGTATTTCTAGTTAACCCTTTAAACAACGACTGAAAGTAAAATGTAATTTTAAATTATTTCTCATGTTTAGATTATTTAAATTATGTTTAATCTGTTTAAAAAAAAAGAAATAATATCTACAAAAACAACTTTTCAAAAGTAGAAAGAGCCAAGCGTAAAAAAAAAAAAAAAAAAAAAAGTTGTGGCTAAAAAATGGTGTGATATCAAATTTCCAAGCTATTATATTACTTATTTAACTTTTTTCCATTAAATAAGTTCTCATATATATAAGTCGAGTGCCTACGTATATGTTAATAGAAATCGTTTTCTCCTGTACTAAATACATCCTAACGAGTTTCTGAAAATGCAATTTTTTTCAAATTATGCATGATGGGCTTGGCGGCCATCTTTCCATATTTCTAAGCATCCAAATTTCTAAAGTAAAAGAGTCATATGTTTGCACTGTAATATGTTTATAACAATTTCGAACTTCAGATTTTAACTACGGACAGATAAATTAGATAAGACTGATATTTTGAGAAATTGATTTTTACTAGTTTGAAATTATTAATTACTCTAAAAAATAAATCATAAGATGAATCTTTAAGATAAGTCATCATTATCTTAAGACACAATTTTCAGAGCATACAAGTCTATAAATTAAACGCTTAAAACATTTGCTTAAATAATAATTTTGAACTTCGGATTTTAACTACGGATTTGAGTGTTTAGAACTTTGTGAATAATATGCAAAGATGGCCGCCAAGCCCATCATGCATAATTTGAAAAAAATTGCATTTTTAGAAACTCGTTAGGATGTATTTAGTACAGGAGAAAACGATTTCTATTAACATATACGTAGGCACTCGACTTATATATATGAGAACTTATTTAATGGAAAAAAGTTAAATAAGTAATATAATAGCTTGGAAATTTGATATCACACCATTTTTTAGCCACAACTTTTTTTTTTTTTTTTTTTTTTTTTTACGCTTGGCTTTTTCTACTTTTGAAAAGTTGTTTTTGTAGATTATATTTTCGTAGACTAACACTAGAACAGCGGGAAATTTTCTTCATGTTTAAAAAAAGAATGTTTTACACCAGAATTTTTATTGGAGCTATTTAACTTATTTATTTACATATATATATATATATATATATTTTTTTTCTCTGTACAATATATTTAACTTATTTTCCAAAGAAATTTCTGGTTCGAATCGAAATATATTGATTCAGTACAGGTCAAAATGACCCCTAATCGCGGTTAAAGTGTTAATAAACATTTGTCTTTTTTCACAATATACAGTAATCACTAAACCAATTATCAAATATCTGTTTACCTTGCAATCGCATACAGACAAGTTCTTAAGCATATAAAACGAAAGAAGCATTAATTTTAGATATTTTACATATGAAATGTGTGTTCTAATGAGAATATGTTTAGTGAAACACTGTATGAAATAAATATCAGAAGCTAAAATAAAATTAAACCAAAGAGTCTATAAATCACACAGGTCATATAATTTCAATGGAAGGTATGTTTCATGCGTCTTCTTTAATTGGGTTTGAATACAGGTTTAATATTTTTTAATGACTCAAATCCCTTTTTTCGTTTTATTATGTAAAGAAAGCTTCATAGCAAATCTGAAAAGTTTCTTGTTAATAAAATTAGATAACTGATAGTCATTTTGCTGACATTTTTTATCCGGTTTTTTAAAGGCGGTATATCTAGTTTTTTACCTGTAAAAATACTAATGGACCAGTGTCGACTCGTGACTGTGACCTTTTAATGCGCAAAATACTCATGTTTCCAATTTTTACGCTTTTTTGTTTCCTGCGTAATTTATTGAAAAATTTTGTCTCAATTTAAACGTAGAAATTCTGCAATTAAATAAGGCGAATGTTTTTTTTTATAAAAAAACAATAGTGGTAACAAAAACGTGTAAAAGTTGGAGCCATAAATATAGCGCCCTAATAGCCAAACATGAGCCACAATTGCTAGCGGAAAAGAAATCTCTAAAAAATGATGAAATTGTAATTCAGATGATTTAAAACAAAAAAGTTGTTTATTTCTAGGTGATAACAGATGTATCGAACATACAATGTAAAAAATCAATATTTATGTACTTTTGCTGTACATTGCTATATTCGTTTTTATGGCAGATTAACTCCACTTCCGATGATAAAAATACCGTAATTTCCGGCGTATAATCCGCAGCTCAAAGAGTCGTTTTTCGACCCAGAAATTTTATTCAATAATTGTAGTTAAATATTTATAGCGATCTTTTAAGTTACATTTTATAAAATAATATTTCTGGGTCGAAAAACGACTCTTTGAGCTGCGGATTATACGCCGGAAATTACGGTATTTATCTGCTTCAACGTGAATCATTCTAAATTTTCATTCCACAGATTTTGTCAATTTCTTTTTGTTATTTTGCTCTGGTAGTAAATATATTTAATCTTCAGTCTTCCTAGTTTTTCAGATGTCTGGGATAATCATAAAAGAATTTCAATCATAGATCGGTTATAGTATAAATTGTCCTCAGCAACACAATTTGTGGAATCATATGCAATCACAGATGTGTAATTACATTTGACATAGCATTCTAGTTTTTCTAGTACTATAAGCCAGCATGTATCCCAGCATTCCAACTCATTCATATAGATCCCGGTGGCAGTAGAAAAAAAGGAATTTCTCTACGTTTTCCGTATTCCTATATAATATACTTTCTTGTACTAGTCATTTTTAAATCGCATTAGAAAAACCAAAAGAAAGTTCTTTACGCAATAAATAGTTTTATTTACGGGATAGGAAGTTGTTGAAATTTGTTCAGATATTAGATAAAATTCAAGAACATGTTAATAAATTAAATTCTGAGAAAATGTTTTCAGAAGTTGGCGTTGAAAGAATACATGGAACAGCATGTTTAAGAAATATAATATGTTTTCTCAAAATATAACCTTTTGAAGCTACGAGTTATGCAACTATTGATGAATCTTTATATAAACAGGCCTATTTGTATTGTCCTTTTTTCATCTCATCTATGATTTACCTATGAAACTTGTTAACTTAATGTATTTGGATAGAACAAGTCAATGTATAGAATCTGCTTGACACAGTTATAACATTTGGTAGAAACTGGTGTTATTCAGTTTCTTAAATGGCGTATTTTCCCTATCATCGTTTGACATAAATCAAATTCAAATTCCTACCACTGTTAGAAGGCTCTTTGTAACCTGTGCAAACACCTTTATTTTTCTTAACTCTTCTACAAATTTCTTTCCTAATTTTAATAAAAATATGGACGTTGCTATTTGTAATGAAATGTCACTTGTTTTGGAATTCCTAACTAGCTCAAAAGCACAGTTAGACAACATGATTGTTTAATTATTCTTTGTTGTGAATTAAAAAAAAAACCTTGTATTATTTTTTAATTAAATATTTTCTGTTATTTTTTTCCGGTGCTAACTTTTGGAATATTTTTCAATATAGAATATAACTAATTATGTACATCTTTTCACTTTATTGTCGTTCATTTTTCAGTTTGTAGTGCAGGGAAACGACTCAGTATTGGTTAAAGACAACTTCAGCCGTCCAGCCTGTGCGACCGCATATCTTGCAAGCACATAGGACCGAATTGATTTCTTTAGCTGTTAGTATTTTGATTAATGAAAGCGATTGAGACTGTAAAAGGCATTTTATACTTTTTCAGACATGACTATTGATTTTTTATTAAAACTGTAGTTTTTTTTTTTTTAATAAAGCATTCTCTTTCCAATAACGGTATAAATGCAAAATGTATGTTTTGCCATTAATTATAAATCCTTAACAACGACACAGAATTTTTTTGTAAAGCAGAATTTAGCTTTTTTCGTACATATTTTATGTCACTACCAAACGTAAATTTGGGTATATTTTTTATGAAAAATGAATCTATAGCCAAAATATGCAAATTCATAACAACGGATAATACAAAGCTTTTGTTTACCTTTTCTGTATTATGACTACTCACATTTTGTAAAGTTGGAACTCTTTTTAATAAACTACATTCTTTCCACTTATGGTACAATTTCAAAATAAATGTTTTTCCATTAATGATTAATTTGTATAGGCGTTTCTTTTTTCGGTATTTGGCATTTCAAATCATCAGACGATCGTAATTTGTAATAAATCAGAATCCCTGGATTTTGAGATACCGAATCCTCGAATTTTATTTCTTAATTGACAAACAATATTCTTAAAAGTTGTAGATTGTTAAATTATTTTATTATACTAAAAATAAATTAAAAAAATATATCTAAATTATTTCAAGTTTTAAAGCAATAAAATACAGTAGAACACAACTAATACGATCCCGGTTAAATATAATAAATTATATTTTTAAAACTTTCCTTAAAATCGTAAAAAATTGTAAAAAAGCCGGTAATAACGAGGTCCGCGGGGAACAATTTTCACGCTTCCTTTAGCTTCGTTCAAGGGTGCCATTTTAAAATGGCTGAGGTAGGTAGTCGACACCCAAGGGATTTTGATATTTTAGAGTGTAGCAGTTATAACCGGTCAGAAACAAAAATTTTGTTTCAGAAAATGCACAAAAACTAAAATAACTTGTCAGATTTGGTTAAGAAGGAAACATTAACATATAATAAGCAGTTAGTTAATAACAGAAAGTACTAATTATTTTTAATATTTGTAAATCCTGGTTATAGCAACATTCTGAACATAAAACATATTTGTCATCATTGTGTATTTTGGCTATATTAAAGAATAAAGGTGAGAATAAATCTGTATGACTTAAATTTTTGCTATGTGTAACAAGATCAAAAGAACTTTTGTCTCCTTTAATAAAGATGTGGCATGACGACCATGCTTCTTTATAATTGATTTCCACTGTAATTAAAGTAGGCATTCTTTTTAAATAGATATTTTGCATTTGACTCGAAAAATATAAGTTATTTATTTACATTCCTGTGTTTTTCAGGTAAGTTCACAATTAGATTATAACCTTTACAATGCATCTAGTTCTGTTTTAGTTATAAAATAATTCCAAAATTAGGCCTAAAAAAGAAGATTGCTTCCTTGTTAAAAGAGCATAGTACTGAAAAAATGTATCATCGTAAAAAAAGCCGATTTAGATTTTTTTAAACTTTCGAACTTAGAAAAGAATTTATCTATCAATCTTACGAAAATAGAAACTTTATATTAGTTTCGAAAATAGTGCAAATTTAAATTATTAACTCTTTCTCATATTTGATGTTTTTTAAAGGTTTGTATCTATATTTCTTTTTGCTTTAGTGTGAAAACAACAGTTTCTTTGCTAATCAATAAAAACGTTTTTCGGTAAAAAAATAAAAATAAAATAATAATAATCATATGTTACAGCTTGCATGCCGCATATTTTCCATTCACATGTTCCCCTGGCAAATCCCTAATTGTATCCTCTAAATCTAATTTCCGTTTCAATTTTTAATTTTGAAACAATTAGTTCAAAAATTAAGACTACAAACAATTATTTCTTCTGTCTGAAAAGTGTTAAATAATTGTCTCCCAATTAAGCAATTCCTTTATATATTTTTTAATTTATAAACATACAAAAATATTAAAATATCAGTCTTCCTTCAAAGGGTACCTTTTGTTCGTTTCGAAAAAGATGCATAGCTATTTTCCACTCAGATTCAGAATCATATTCAACCAAACAGGGGAGCCTACCATATGGTTCGAGCTCTACAAGCGCTGCTCGGCAAGTTTATTTTTTAAAAAAAAAGAAAAAAATACAAATGAGGCCTAGGCCATTAGGTTTTTACATAGTAATACATTTTCTCTTTTTTGAATATTCTACATAAATTGGATGTAAAAGTTTTTAAGTCCAGGTAAGGTACAGCTAATCCTCTGGGTCCACATACGGGAGAGTGGTCTGAAAAATGTATTCATTGTTCTCTATCAATTTTATACATTGGATAATTTTGTTTAAGGAGGTATTACTTTTTAGGATAAGGGAGAACCATAAATGAAGTCGCCGATGTGATACAAATAGAGCGGAAACGGTCCGCGGTTGGTTGTTTTCCACTCATGCTTCTGTCTGGTAGTTTCATGATTAAAAACTTGCTTGTGTAGGGTGATGTTCATCGGGGCATGCTACATTTCACTTTATCGCACGTCGCAGATTCTAACCTTTACAAATCAAGCATCAGTCGACGTCTGGAATGACTCAATTCATTACCAAATCAAGTATAAATCATATGTGTAGGATGCAGTAAACGTTAAAGGTTCGCAAAAAAAAAAAAAACATTGTTTTCTCAACGATAGAAGACATGAAAGATGTGTTCTTATAAATTAATTTTATTTTTAACTAATGTTAAAAAAGGAGAAACCCATTTTTTTTTATTCCTGTGAAACAACAACATTTTCCATTCCCAAACGATATCTTTTAACTTTTAAAATAAAATACATAAGATTATTTTCTGCACATAAAATATATACTTTGTAAACCTGTGAAGATAAACACGCATAATTTCACCAGATAAATATTTCAGCTAATTAATTTTAGTGTGTTTGGAGATGATACTTCACATTAATTATCCCGTTTCTAAAAGATTAATCTTTTTAACATATTATATTCCATTCGACGGAATACATACTATAATGAATAATACACTTTAAAAATATAAAATAGAAATGTATTTTCTGCACCATATCCACATCTTGCGAAATATTACATTGATCTAAATTGGAATAGATTCGGAAATATTGTTTTACAGATAAACCTTTAAAGTAGACTGCAATATTTGTGGTGCCATTCATGTGTTAATTAGAAATAATTATAATAATAATAAATTAATCATAAAATTTGTTAAATATTTTCTTTGTTGCTTGTAGGATTATATTTTATGTTGTACCGTGGAGCATATTTCTTCCCGACCATCTTTAAAGACAGGGCAATTTTTAAATGATCGTGAAAGATGGTATGCCCTTACGGGTTTTTTTAATAAGACCCACCACCTAAATTTTTAGACAGATATACACGTTACCTTTATTATTTTTTTTAATAATTTCAACATTTTGGGAGATTCGTACCATATTTATCACATGATATCTTCTGTGTAGTAAAAGTTGATCCTCTAACACTCAAGAGTGTGTGCTTAACACATCAGAAAACCTGGAAAAGAAAGGAAACCCACTATTACATAAAAGTCACTATTGTGGAACTATGAACTCAACCTACAAAAATATTACAAACTTCGCATTTCTCTAAAATTACTCTTTATTAAAAAGAAGAAAGGGAAAATATAGTTCGGAAAATAAAATATTCAAGTTTCTAATTGTAGGATCACAAAGAAATGTTATTCAGTGTTTACGTCAATATAACATGAAATTGACGAAAACTGCATGATTGTTTCCCTAAAAAAAACTCAAAACTCAATTTAATAAACTTTCAACAATCTTTTGTAATAAAAACTACTAACTGCTTAACGTCCAAACGTATAACTTACACAATTGACTGTCTCTTTTAAACCACGATCAAATTCCTTCATAGTGTTGGTAATTTTATAATTTTTGACATCATTCAAAGAAATGTTAACTACTATAAAACTGCACTCACAATAAAACTGCGGTTTAAATACTATTTAAACATAAAAAAATAAACTGTAATTTTAAAACTAATTGTTTAAACATAAATATTTAATTATTATTTTTTTTTAACTCTGAACATGATGTATTCCTTCTAAATTACACATATTTACTTTTTACTTTTTAGATGGAATTCTGATTCTTTATTATATTTTGATTAAACATATTAAAAGTAAGTTTTTTCTTTTATTTACGAACAATTATATACGTAAGTATACTTCTGTTTGCAATTTTTACTTTTTATGTTAATGAATGAGGTACGTATTTGAATGCCACGAAAAAAAAAATTGATCATTATTACGCATTTTCTGTAAAACATTAGTTCATATTCCGAAGTCTATTCCAATTTAGATCAACGGAATATTTTCACAAGATAAGGATATGATACAGAAAGTACAAAATTATTTTTATTTTATGTATTTTATAGTGTATTATTCATTATAGTGTGTATTCTGCCGAATGGAATGCAAGATGTTAAAAAAGATTAATCTTTTAGAAACGGGATAATTTATGTGAAGCATCGTTCCGAAATTTTCTAAAATTAATTAGCTTAAACATTTTAATTGACGAAATTATGCGTGTTTATCTTCACAGGTTTATAAAGTACATATTTTATGTACAGAAAATAATCTTATGTATTTTATTTTTAAAGATAAAAGATGTCGTTTTGGAAGGGCAAATTGTGTTGTTTTGCTGGAATAAAAAAACAATGTTTGCTGATTTTTTAATTTTAGTAAACAGGAAAACTAATTTATAGGAACACAGCTTTTATGACTTCTATAACTGATAATGCAATAATTCTTTGGAACCTTTAACGTTATTATTTAAAATGAAAATGAAGGAAAATCCATTCATAATAATGCAAATTTTATGTTTTCTATAACTGGCAGAAAGGTAATTGTTTGTCAACAATCAACATCAGTATTTAACATGAATAAGGAATGAATGCATTTCTAAGAATTGTCTTCTGTAATTGAGAAAACAATAATTTCTTTGAAACTCTTATTGTCAGCATTTAACATGATTAAAAAAGAAATCGCATTCATAATTTCTTAATAGAAAAAACTTCACATTAATAAATAAACATTCTAGACTGCAAGAATTAATTAAATATGTTTACAAAATACAACTCTAACATAACAGTATCACGTCAACAAAATTTAACATCTGCACTTGAAGTAACTTTTCTAATTCTGTCCAAATTATTTCTTGTGTTATTTAGCATACAAACTAGATATCGAATAGAATCTACTTGTGTGGTCAGATTTATTAAAATAGTTTTAAAAATAGAAACTCTTCGTTAGTTTGTAAGAAAGATTTACCACATTAAACATTTTCTCTCAAGCCAAGAAGTCAAAATAAAATTTATTCTAGCAGATTTTTTGGATAAGCTACTTGAGTTTCCAAATTCTCTCTCTCTATTTAATTATTATTATTATTATTTAATAAATGTCCGTTTTATATTAACATAAAAATTTTTATACAATCAATTTATTATAATAACAGATATTTTATACATCATCTGAGCGTATTTATATCAAATCAATATGATAATTATAAATTGTCCCGATTAACGGGTTTGACTGTATTTCTACATTTTACAGCAAATGTTTCTTAACACCTTATTCTGTGACCTAAAAAACTAATATAATTAAATTTAAGGAAATAAAAAAAATAAATGTCAGAGAATTGAGACATTTTTCTGTAGAAATATATCCAAAGCTGTCGCGATAATCGGGCGTAAGTGTTGATCTACTGCTTCGACAAGATTCGGCTAGATCGTTTTAAACAACATCTATGATTTTGACTTTCTATGATTGACAAAACCATAATTTTATCAAATTTAGTAAAGTAAGGAAATAAATTTCAATGAACTTCCGAAATAATCAGAAGAAATGTTCTATAGAACGAAATTGACGGTATTTCCATCTCTTTAAGCAAATGTTTCATATCATATTTATATATAACATAAATCTTAATTCTATCAAATTTAATAAAATACTGAAATAAATATCCAAAACCTGGGAAAATGTTCTGTAGGAACACAGAAAAGAAAATCAAGAAGAAAGATTTTACAATTTAAAAACTATCGATTACATGCTCTCTTAAAACGAAAGAGCCAAAATAACTCAAGTTGAGCCAAAATCCACTCATCTCACGATTTGAAAGTGAGCTTCTCATGAAGAGTTGAAACAACTCGAGTGAACGAGTTGTTTTTAAGCAACTCATGATTGAGTGATCTCTATTTTACTCATACTTGAGTGAAATCAAATCAATGAAGGTTAAATCCAGTAGCACTTGAGTGATTTATAACTAAGTCATACTTGAGTGAAGTGAAGTCCTTTAAGACTAAATCCAGTAGCACTTGAGTGATCTGCAGCCAACTCATATTTGAGTGAAATGAAGTAATTTAAGGCTAAATCCAGTAGAACTGGAGTGATTTATAAACAATTCAAACTTGAGTGAAATGAGGTCATTTCAGGTTTAATCCAGTAATTCTTGGGCGATTGGTAACCAATTCATACAGGAATGAAATCAACTCATTTAAGAGTTAATCGAAAACCCCTTGGGTGATTTATAATAAACTCATTCCTGAGAAGAGTCAACTCACTTAAAAATTACAAGAAAAAAAAAACCTTGAGGAATTTTTAATCAACTGACTAAATAAAATCAAGCCATTTAAAATGAAATTCAGTAACCTTTGATTTATTTTTATCAACGAAATTCAAAATAACACAGAATTCTTGCCACGTTTTCAAATAAAAATAATGATAAATAACTACCTTATTTTATACTCTATAAAAATTATATTTTATTATTTATACCTTTGAACATTTAATTAGTAAAACTCGCACTATTTGCCAGCATGACCTTTTTTTTATCCATAATTTTATCTATTAGATCTCTAATCATATTATTAGAAATTGCTTCATGAATTATTTAATAATGAATGCAAGCTTCACACCCCTTCAGTGTTTTGCTGCATTATTACCCATCTTTAAACTTTATCTATTGGATCTCTAATCATATTAGAAATCTATTCATTATGCTTTCTCTATTCTTCATTATTAATTCATTATGCCTTCTCTTATATCTTATTTAATTTTGAATAAAAACTGTCAATATTGAAATTAATACAACAATGAAAGTAAATGAAATATTGATTAAAAAAATAAATAAATAAGGACTCGTTAAATATGTTTAAATAAGGAGTTATAAAGGCACTTTTTTATTTTTGGAAAAATAAGGATTTTCTAAAGATGTTTAGAGTGTAATATTTAAAACATACTTTGTATACAAAAAAAATATTAAAAAATATTCATGTTATATAAAATATAATATATAAACATTAAAAAAAAAAAAAAAAAAAAAAAAAATATTTTCTTTTTTTGTTTATTTTTTTATATAAAATATATATAATTCCTAAGTATAAGAGTCTTATTTTATTTATTTTTTTTTAAGAATTCAATATTAAGAAAAATATTCATCTAATTCATTATTACTTACCCATCATACATAGTATAGGGTAAGTCTTGTAATCGTTTTGAAAATCGAAAAAAAAAATTTGACGGATTTACACGTTTCAGACACTGGAGATTCCGAAAAACATATTTTTAGAAAAAAAAAAAATTGCCGTCCGTCTGTGTGTCTGTGTGTCTGTAAACGCTCTATCTCCCGAAAAAAATTAGATAGAAACTTGCAATTTGGTATGTACTTAGTATGTAATAATGGGAAGAAGCCTATTTCATTTCAATAACCTCGATTAACCGGAACTATTTTTTTCGGACTCTCGAAATATTCGTTCTGATAAAAGGTATATAAAAATTTTCGAAATTGTTTATTTTAAGAAATGAATATAAAACACAATAAAAAAAACAAATTTTGCATAAAGCATGAAGTCGATCGTATAATTAGTTGCAGAGATATTTGGAATCCTATTTACCACACTCTTCGATTTTTCATGACCCTGTATTTCCTCCAAATTTGACTTCAAAGATATATTTTAATTGGAAATTTGACGCTTAATCAGATGCAATAAACCGCTAGTTAATAGGATTATTATTTTTGGAGTTATAAGGAAAACCTCTTTCAAGCAATTCAGTAATCGAGCCGTTAAAGTTTATGACGTCATCAAGCCACGATTTTATTTGAATTACAATGCATTTTATAAGTAGTTTACACATTTCTATTTTAATATTTTACATTATGCATATCCATGATGGGTAAGTATTACGGTGGCCCCCAACGACAAGTTTTTTGTTTTCTATTAAGTATTATTTTATCTGCTTAATGTGTTATAAATATATATTCATTTCGTGAAAGACAATTTTTATAACACTTTTTTTTTTCTTTTGGTTAATGTGTAAATTAAAGTTTATATTTGAGTTCTAGCACATTTTCAAGAAAATTAATAATATTTCGATTAAAGACTGGATTTCTTTCCATTAAAGTAAGTACTTATTTAGAGTATATACATGCATTTTTATGAATATCAGCAATGTTAATCATTATCTATTAAAATATGTTTACTTTGTCGTTGCTACGAGAGAAGACTAAAATATTTAAATTGTAAATGTGTTAACGTAAAAATAATAACTTAATTAAATGCTTCTTCTGTCACTAATTGATATGCAAAATTATATTAGTTAGTGAAAAAGGTAAGGTAAGAACTTAATGTAATGCACTGGTTTTGATAATTACATATTTGATTACATTGATTTATTTTTCCATATATGCTTTTCTTTTATAATCACCAATAAACAGAGGTATTTTACTATTATTATGAAATTTTAAATATATAGTTGTCCTGTTTTAAGATAAAATTTTTTTTGAAGGGGCCTGTTCTGAAATTTAAAAAAAGGGGTCCTTTAAAAGGCATTTTTAATGTAACATTTATCATTATAACATATATTTTTTATCAATGAAAGTTGTAATCCAGTTACTCAAATTCGAACCAAGATTAAAAAATACTTTTTAAGTCCTTTTGCTGAATTTTTCCTCTCTGGTGAACTTATTTGTTTTCAAATTACACATTTTAAAATGTCACAAAATAATAAATAAATAATAAATAGTAAGTTTTCATGGAATAAAAATGAATTTTGGGAAGGAGCCTGTTTTATTATAAAGAATTTTGTGAACTAACCCATTTTATCAAATTGAGTTTTGTGGCAGGCTTATTTTATTAAATTGATTTTTGTAAAGGATCCTGTTTTATTAAATAGAATTTTGTGAAGTGGCCCTAAATATTCACCAAATTTCGCTTGGTATATTGCCCTTGATATATTTAATATTTTCTAATAATAATTAAACCCTATCTGGTGAGTTTTATTGTAGATTATATATATGTATAAACTACGTAATATGGCAAAATAAATCGAATATGTAATTATCGTATGACAGACAGTACATTATAGTACAGTTTTACAAACTGAAATTACTGATAAAATTTTGCATGTGAATTAATGACATCATAAGAAGCATTTAATTAAGTTAATATTTTCATGTTCAAAAATTTACAATGTACATTTACATCTGTATGAAAAAGAAAAATAGTTTAGCAATGAAATATATTAAATATGAAAAAAATAAATAAAAGGGAAAAGGAAAAGCATGAGAATGAAACAATCGTGAATTTATCAAAACGTAATTTTTTTCCTTTATCATTAAAAAAGGTATTCCGAGATTTAGAATTTTGATTTAAATTCATATTAATATTAAACATATTTACATAAATCGTACTAAATTTAAAAACTATGATAATCGAACAAATACGAAGTATGTGAAATTATTTATGCACAATTTGCCATTGATATGTATGAAAAGAAAGGTAGGTCTTAACTAAAAAGTATTACATTTACAAATAAAGCAAATTCATATTGAATACTGAATAATGCATAAAAATTGTTGCGCGAGATTATTTACTAATAAATAAATTGTGCAAACGTAATAAAATATTTTCGCAACACGAGCTTCAGACAAAGCCGTGGAGTTGAGCCTACTCGCGCAGAAACGACAAGTTAAACATATTTTAATACATAATGATCAACATTGTTGATATTCATAAAAATACACATATAGACTGTAAATAAGTACTTACCTTAACTAAAAGCAATCCGATCTTGAATTGAACTACTTTAAATTAACATGAGAATTAAAAAAACATTTTGATTTCCCAACACGTTGTATCTGAAACGCACGGTACTATGTTACTTTCCTACGAACAAGTACGGAATGGGAATGGGAGAATATTGTGACCTGCTTTATGACCGAGGTTGATGACGTCAGCAAACCAGTATTTCCTCTGAAACCTGGCGCCGGTGTTGTTTCCGCTTTTTTTTATCGAGTTGAATTCGCTCTTCTGGAGTGCATTAGAAAAATAAAAATTCAAATCAAGATGAGTGAAACGTTTAAAATTCAACTCATTCACGATCCAATAAATTAGAGCTCTTATTCTGAGAAGCCAAATCTACTCTTTCGTTTTAAGAGAGTGTTTTTATAAACATATATCCTATTTATGAATGTAACTTTTTAACACCTGAAATGTTAAAGGAACAACTATTTGAATCATAAACTAATCTTACACGAGTAAATAAACATGATAGACTGGAAAAAATCATTAAATAGCTTTTGTAAAAGTAGAACTCTATCATACTCTTACCAAAATTCATCTTCTGTTCGTGAAGTAATATTTTTAAATTCCACCCAAACTGTTTCTTGCTTTATTTACTCCAAACTTGATATCCAAAAGTATCTACTCGCATGATAAGTTATATGAAAGAAGCATTTGAAAGAGAAACTCTTCATGAGTTATATGATTTATTTGTTACCGCATTATATATATTTTTCTCATGCCAAGAAGTTTTACAGAGAGAATTTTGACTTCTCTTGATGAAATTATATTAATTCTTCAAATCTCATTCACTTCCGCCATTTTTTTTTCGTTGAATATATATATATATTTGCATTATCATACATAAAATGTTCAAAAATTATTTTTTCGAATTACTTATATTTTCTACATTATCTGATTGTAATATACCATTGCAATATGGTAATTCTGAATAAACTGTCCTGATAGACGCGTTTGACTGCATTTCTATTTCTTAGAGCAAATGTTTCAAAAATCTTTTTCTGTGACTTAAAACAACAAAAACAGCTAATGTTATGAAACCTTCAGAAATAATGAAGAGAACTGGAAAAATAAAACAGAACTGGAAAACATTTAGTAGAAATAGACCAAAAACTTTCTCTAAAAACGAACTTTACTGTAGGTCAACTGTTTTAAACAAGTATTTCACAGTGAATCTTTCTATGATTAAGAAAATCTCAATACCATCAAATTTAACGAAATAAGGAAATGCATTTCAATGAACTTGGAGGAAAAAATCCAAAATAATTAGTAGGAATAATACAAACTAGTCGTTGGGGGCCACCGTAATACTTACCCATCATGGATATGTGTAATAAAAAATATTAAAATAAAAAATGTGTAAACTACTTATAAAATGCATTGCAATTCGAATAAAATCGTGGCTTGATGACGTCATAAACTTTAAAGGCTCGATTACTGAATTGCTTAAAATAAACATCCTTATAACTCCAAAAACAATAATCCTATTAACTAGCGGTTTATTGCATCTGATTAAGCGTCTCATTTACAATTAAAATATATCTTTGAATTAAAATTTGGTTGAAATACAGGATCATGAAAAATCGAAGAGTGTGGTAAATAGGATTACAAATATCTCGGCAACTCATTATCCGATCGACTTCATGCTTTATGCAAAATTTCTGTTTTTTTATTGTCTTTTATATTTACTCCTTAAAATAAACAATTTCGAAAATTTTGATATACCTTTTATCACAACGAATATTTCGAGAGTCCGAAAAAAATAGTTCCGGATAATCGAGGTTACTGAAATTCAATAAGCTTCTTCCCATTATTACATACTAAGTACATACCAAATTTCAAGTCTCCATCTCAATTTGTTTGGGAAATAGAGCGTTTACAGACACACACACAGACAGACGGACGGCAAATTTTTTTTTCTAAAAATATGTTTTTCAGAATCTCCAGTGTCTGAAACGTGTAAATCCGTCAAAATTATTTTTTCAATTTTCAGAACGATTACAAGACTTACCCTATACTACGTATGATGGGTAAGTAAAACGGATGTGACGGCATTTCCACACCTTTAGCAAAAGTTTTTTAAATGCATCTCCATCTCTGAACTGGTAAATCCTGAAGCTATCAAATTGAATAAAATTTTGAGATAATTTTCCAAAAACTGGAAATTCTACTCACTAGGAATAAAGCGAAAATATTGTACCAAGAAGATAATATTTAAAAATCATCGATTACTTGTTTTTATGAAAATACGTACTTTTTATGGATATAATTTGTTTAAAGATGAAAGGTTAGAGAAACACTTATTAGAATTTTCGATGCTTACGTATTAACGCCACTGCAGCTATAGATTTGGCGGTTTTTAAGTGCCGCCAATCTACACCTAAAATTTTTGCGACAAATCATAAAATCAAACACTTTATTAAAAATCAAAACACTTTGATTTAAAACAAAGGAGTCAATCGGATTTTGGTGGAAAATGGGCCGATATAGAATTTAACACAGATTCAAAACAGTCTCTATTTTCTTTCACCTGATGCTGTTCACCATATGAACTCCGATAAATAAGATTCCAAATGATGCCTCGCTGTCCCCCTATGTCTCGTGTTCCTACATTTAGTCATGGGAATTGGTACATATTCGTTTTTTTGGTAAAATATTTCGCTCCTGAAAAAATAAAATTGCATCTTGTTCTGTTTTTGGCAAATCCCAAGTACGCATTTTCGTAGCACTAAAAAATGACGTCAGAAATCAGCAAACAACAAGGCAACAAGGAATCCAAAAGATCCTTGCGTGCGCGTGCGAACAACAAGATTGCTCTTTATTGGCGCATTAGCGCAACTTCTGCTGCGGTAGCGTTAATACGTAAGTACCGAATTTTCTAATAACGCCCAATCCATGAGACCTAAATATTGACATTTTTTCACCTAATTAGCTTTACGCTTAAAGAGTTGACATGCAAAATTTTAAAATTAAATGTCTATTCAATGAAACATCATTTATTTACTTTACGCTAGCAGCATCTATTACTTAGATCATCATAAAACAAGGTGGAAATTGTATGTCAAACGTGACAAATGAGGTGCGTTCGTACTATAACAAGTTTTATAAATATTCAGATCTTGGTGATCTTTATTTCAGTGAAATGAATAGTATCATCTGTTAATATGATATGATTAATTTCAGTAATAAAATAAGTACATTTTAAGTTAACTAAAGTATTAACTCGTTTAGGCCTTTATGCTTTATGTCCGTTCGCTAATGAAGAGATTTTAAAATCTATTGTTACAAAGATCACGCTGATCAAATGAGAATTTTGGTTCAGGGTTTGTACTGAATCTGGCTAAGCTTTTCCTGCAGTTTTTGGCGAATTGCACATGCTTTTCTCTTATTACGTATACCACGCTTACAGGCGTGAACTTTTTCGACAGCTTTCGGCAAATTGAGCATGCTTTTCTCTTATGACGTATGCCACACTTACACGCGCGATCTTTTTGACAGGTTTCGGCGAATTGAGCATGCGTTTCTCTTATTACGTATGCCACGCTTACAGGCGCGATCCTTTTCGACAGGTGTCGGCGAATTGAGCATGTTTTTCTCTTATTACGTATGCCACACTTAAAGGCGGGATCTTTTTCGACAGCTTTCGGCAAATTGAGCATGTTTTTCTCTTATTACGTTTACCACACTTACAGGCGCGATCTTTTTAGACAGCTTTCGGCGAATTGAGCATGCTTTTCTCTTATTACGTATACCACACTTACAGGCGCGCGCGATTTTTTTCGACAGCTTTCAGCGAATTGAGCATGCTTTTCTCTTATTACGTATGCCACGCTTACAAGCTTTTTTTTTTTTTTTACCCCAGACAACGCTGTAAAATTTATCATGGTGAATCGTGGTATCATTTATCGTGGTGGTTATTCACTTGCTTTGCCAATGATTTACCTTCATGGTTTAATGTGTTATGACTCATGATGAACGAATCTCCTGTGTTTGTTTTCTTTAATGAAGTCATATTTAGGCCTGTCAATCTAATTTCAACTGAAAATATCACAGAATCTATAAACATTTGAATGTAACTCATTACTAAAACCTACATTTTTTTTTTTTTTTTTTTTTTTTTTTTTTTTTTTTTTTTTTTATGATCTTTCTAAAAATGTAACTTTTATTCGAAAAATTAATTTTGAGTAAAGATGGCCGCTTAACATATGAAAAGCAAAGTGGTCAGCCAGTATTTGCTTTCTTGAGTCACATGACTTGCGCATTTATTATATTGATTACGTATGATAGGATATAATAGAATTAATAACACTTTTATAAATATCTTTTAAAGTTTTGATTCGATTTTCATAAAATTTGAAAGGACTCGACAAAATTCTGAAACGATTATCTATTTTAAATTTCAAACCATTCGATTGGGTAGTTTTTGCGCTGTTATATGTGGACGGACGGACAGACAGATGGACGGACCAGACGACGACCTATAGGTGCTAAATATTTATATAATTACGAACGCACCTAGAAAATCTCGTTGCGGGTGACACGAATGTAACACCAGCAAAAAATGAAACAATTTTTTGTTAAATATAATATTAAAATCTTACAAAAAAAATGTTGGTTTAGTATAAAAACATTTAATACAAAAGTTTGGGCTTTAAATATTTTGGGTACAAAGCTTGTATGCATGGATTGAGCCATAAAACAATCTCACATCAGTAAATAAACATGATAGACTGAAAAAATCATTAAATATGTTTTACAAAATACAACTCTAACATACCCTTATAGCAAGAACAAAATTTTTCATCTTCCCTTGAAGTAACTTTTTTAATTTCGTCAAAATTATTTCTTGGCGTTCTTTACTGCAAGCTAGATATACAAAAAGATCTACTCGCGTGATCAGATATATTAAAGAAGTTTTAGAAAAAGAAGAACTCATGAATTGTGTAATTTATTTCTTGCCGCATTAAATAGATTTTTCGTGCCAAGAAGTTTTAAAGAAAAATTCTAAAATATTTTTTGGATAAATTGCATGCATTTTCGAAAAAAGATTTTTAAAAAATTATTTCTTATTATTTAAAATAAACATCGCTTTGTTTATTATATTTACAATAATAATTTATATAGTCATATCCAATTAAAAAAATCGATTATGTTCCTCACTGTAAATGGATCTAAATACATTTTAATAATTGCACTGTGTTTGAATAACCGATTTTGGGCAAATATAAAATTTTTATTGCTATTTTATATGAAAGGCAATACAGTTATTTAACAAAAACAGTTTTTAATATCCTCTTACTATCACTAGAACTATATTTTTGGCTGTTTTCTTTCAGCTCTCAAACTGGAAGTATTTATTTGTGTAACAGGGAGCTACTGTTTAAGGGCTTTTAACCACTTGTAAGGTGGTGGGATATATTTTGTCACACTTAATTTTAATCCAGAGTTGTAGCAGAATTTTTGAACAAAAATTAATTTTATAAATTTGAAGAAAAAATCTATAAAATTGCATTTCCTTATTTTGAAATAAAAATTTCCGAAAATTCTGGTGTAAATTCAGCTTTACAGAAACACAATTACTTGAACCTGAAAGTTAAGAAAGAACATAACTTCTAATATTCAGATTAAGAAAGGTACAATGATGGAGATTTTAAAGAACTTGAGGTGATTATTTTTTATCGATTTTCGAGAAATCAGTACTTCAAATACGTTTTCTCAAAAACGTGAATTACGTAAACAATCAATTTACGAAAATGCTATAGCACCAAAAATTATGATTACATCTATATTATAAAGCAAAAACGTGTCCGTTAGTAACATTCACGTGATACTGACGGTGTCAATAGCCAGACACAGAGCTTTACAAATTTGATGAAATGTAGTAGCCATATCAGATGATGAGGGGGACATCGGTGAAATAGGGAAGCAGGAAAACAGTTTTTTGCTTATTTGCCTGTCGAAGTCAGTCAAATAATTCTGATTTTGTTGTTTTAAAATTTAGACCTTATAAACTTATTTTTGCCAAATCAAAAATAAAAGTAAAAAATATTTTTTGTTTCAATATAACTCTTTATTAGTTAATGTTTTGCTACTTTGTAATTTCTATAATGTGACATCTTATGAGAATTTTAAATTAAAATACCTTTCCTGCTAAATTCTTAGGTCAATTTTTGTATAAAGGGGGAAAAAGCGTCAGATTAAAAAACTTAATCGGCAGAACAAAAAACTTGATCGCCAGGGGTGACCTGGCGACCGTATTTGTCAGACTAATACATTTTGCTTTTAGAGCAATTTTTTTAATTTCAAAACAATGCATAATTTCAATTTTTACACCATCCAATAGGGGGGGGGGATGTATTTTCAAATGTAATTTGGGTACTTTTCGGTTAGCTGGACGCCAATGATATATGTACATATATAAATATATATGTATATACATATATATGTATATATATACATACATATATGTATATACATGTATGTATATATGAGTATATGTAGATATGTGTATATATATATGTGTGTGTGTGTACATGTTTATATATCACTGGCGCCCGGCTAACCGAAATGTACCGTAATTTGTTTGAAAACGTATCTCAATTTCTTGATTCTTTTATGATTTTTAAAATAATATTCAAGCAGGAATTCAAGCTTTCAAATATGCATGCAACCCAGTTACGGAAGAAAAGCTAGTTTGCATAATAATGAGTGCAATGAATTTATTTGTTTACTTGAAATATTCCATAACTAAATTGTCAAATAAAAATAAAACTTTACAAACAAATAAATATATACATAAATAAACAAAACTGTAATTTAATAGACATATAATCGAGCTGTTCGCTTAACCCCCTGACCGCCGAACAAAAGGGGAAATTTGTAATCTTGTATTCTCTGTAATTTTTTTTTAAATGTTTAAAAAATCTGAATTTTTAAACTTGAGATAAAAAAATTAATTACGTCTATAAGTATAATCCTTGAGAGTATCAATCATTACTGGATGTTTTAAAAATGCAATATATTTGTAGAATTATATTAATTTAAACAAACCTTGTATTGCTGTGAAACCTACAGCATAGTGAACGGATATATCAGGTCGCGGCGCGGCGGTGAGAAGGTTAAACATTGAAATAATAAGAATCATGAGGCTTGCTATAAATATCGATGTGTTTCGCAAATGGCCACTGGCATTCGGCTGATACGAAAATACCCAAAATGCTTTTTGATTCAGTTGGTGGGAAAATAGAATAATATAGGGTAATTTCGGGTTTTATGGAATAGTCTGAAAATATGGAATACCAAGTTTTTTGTTTGGTAAAACGCTATCACCAAGCGGCAATATCCTGAAATACTTAAGAACGTTTTCAGAATGTTCCCCAGAACGCGCAGTTTCTCGGGCGCGTTGTGTGAATAAATATTTGTTTTTCGTGTTTAGAAAGTTTCAGGAGATATTTTTTCAATATATTTTATTCATTATTAGAAGTAATATTTTTACAGTGAAATTAACCTTAATGTACACCGAAATACTAACAGTTTATGATGTAATACTCGTTTTTTAGCTCACGATTCACACCATTAAACATAGAGTAATTTTTTCCCAAACCAGCGGTGTCGGGTTATATGGCATACCAATATCTCATAATACACCATTATTATGATGGCGCAAAATATAGATCCTGATATTTATGATTTCTGCAACTCTAAAGTATGAACTGAAGTATAATGTCTAACTACCTAGACACTATACACTGTAAAAAAATTGCAGTAAAATTACGGGCAGAGGCCGGCAGCAGAGATTCCAGTCATACCCCGTAAAAATAAAAATCCATGTCCATCATTTTGTTCAGCCCATAATTTTACGGGGCAAAGTAATATAGCATTATAATGCACAGGATATAATGCACTTTAAAACACAATAACATTTTGCTTACAGTTCCGTAGCACGTAGCACGTTAGATAATCATCACAGAATCGCTGTTTTGGCGGGTTAAAATTTTCGAAACACGAGTAAAATGAAGGGTTACACCCTAGGCGGAGGACAATGTATGGGGTCGTACCGTATTTTTGTTAACATATGGGCTAGAACTGTAAGAATATGTGGATTGCTCCTAATTTTCTAAGTATCTAAGGGATAAGGCCATTTATTTAGTGGATCAGACCTTTTTTCATCAAATAAGGCTGCTGCCCGTGAAAATTGAAGGGCAAACGCTCATAAATTTACAGTTTTTTCTGAGAGTGTATTTTGATCATGCTCTCTTGATATTATTAAAGCTGTTTTTCGCCAAATTTTGTTCGTTTTCTCCATTTTTAACCTCCTATTCTATATTTCCCGACTATCTCACAATACCCTCAAAATACGTCTATTATTATTCTTCTTTGCTTGCAAGCGATGAAATTTCGTAAAATATTTTTTGACTTACTATTCGCAGATAGTCGAAGTTTGTAACTGTATTCGGTTTTCGTGTTTTAAACAATATCGGGATTTTATATAACCCCAAATGCGAACGGTTTTCCATAATACAAGAAGTTACTCTACGAAACTTAAAATCTTTTAGAATTTTCAATTAAAAACAATTTTCATCTACGTTCTGTTTACCGGGCAATGTGTATCTTTAACCTGGCCAACTCGTGTCGGATTGCCTGATTTATACAGGGTGTCTCAAAAGGTCGTTTACAAACTTAACATGCAGGTCTGTCATATCATGATGAACAAGATTTACATAGGAACTTGTGTTCGAAAATGCAAACTGCGACCGCTAGAAGGCAATGATCGCATGCGTGGAGGGGAAGAAAGAAAGTATATCGAAAGAGGTATTAATGTGACTTTTATTAAAGAACATGGTTTAATTTACACAAGATGTTCAAAATTCATTCCATTCGCCGCAATGCATGCATCACAACATCGACGCATGAATTCACGGACCGTTCAAAATGGGAAAATCCGGCTGTGCGACCCGTTGTTGCAAATACCAGCGTGCGAATGCAACGCGTTGGGGATAATCGTCAACGCACAATGCCTGTACTCTTTGTAAGTGGTAGGGGTGGTTCGTGTCCTCATGCAGTATGCGCATAATGCTGAAACGACGTACATCCAAGACGCGTTCGCTTGCTCGGAGTCTTGTTTGCGGGTTCCTGTCAAATTTCCGTAGCACGGTTTCCTCTACGACAGGCGTGTGTGTAGTGCGTTCTTGACCGATGTGGCTACGTACTTGGAAAGCTCCTGCTTCACGCAATCTGCGGTGCAATTGTCCAAACAAAACATGACTTGGCTGACGTCTGCTTGGGAAGCGTTGAAGGCACATCCGTACCGCGGCTCGGGCATTTCCATCCGCGGCACCATATACGTAATGCATATCGGCCAATTCTGCGTTACTGAACCGATTCATCCTTCTCCTGGAACGTCTTCGCCTGAAATGATTACGCTTTCCGCTCTCTTGTAAGCCTTCGCTCATCGCCCTCTAGCGGTCGCAGTTTGCATTTTCGAACACAAGTTCCTATGTAAATCTTGTTTATCATGATATGACAGACCAGCATGTTAAGTTTGTAAACGACCTTTTGAGACACCCTGTATAAAACGGATAGCCTACAATTTAAGCGATATTTTGTACATGCAATTAACCATCAGTTTAATAAGTGAGAATTTCCAAAAATGTTAAAGATTTTTTTTATATAAATTAATATACAGGAAATATGTCAAAATTCATCAAATTGCTAGTTTCAATGGGATTGCTATGGAAATTTTAACGATGTGGTTTAGACTGTGGTTCACTATATTCTCGATTCCTCAAACAGTACATGTATTGAAAAAAAAATAGTAATCTATCATTGCTTTTTCCTCTTGAGGACATTTATTTTGTATGTTTAAAATACCGCACGATTTTTCTGTAAAAGTCTAACAACTAAAAATAAATTGATTCAGAATTATTTATTTGTAAAATGAAATTGGATTTTCATAAACTAATTTATTTGGAAAAATCAGTATTTTGCTCATTTTTTCTTTATTAAAAATGGCTGTCAAACGTAGTGGCATACTTAAGTCATTGCCATGTGATAATTATAAATTAATACGCCAGCACCTTAATATATCGGCTTTTGATAAAAGGTTTTCGTATCCAATCTTTGATCCATGCACTAATATAGGAAATTACTATCGGAGGATGTTTTGTCTATATATTACATGCTGTATAATCCAACACTGTATTAAAATTTAAGAATACGTAAAATGTAACATTATGTTGTGTTTGCTTTTGATCACAATATCCCATAGACATTGAAGAAATTCGTAAAAATTCGATTTATGGAAAAAATTTATAAAAAATAGAATTTGAATTTTGTCTTTCGTCGGGAAAACAAGATTGCTTCGAGAGAAAATAAATCGACTTTTTAATTGTTTACATATAAAAGATCAACTCTATCTATTAACATAAAAATCTCTATAACTTTGAATAACTAGCAAATTCAATAAAATCGATAAAGCCTTCTAATTTTAAAAGCGACAAAAAGAAAAAAAAAAGAAATACGTTTAAACATTTTTTTAATAAGGGCAAATACTTGACAGATGTATGTAAACATAGCTGATTGCAGCTGGCTCTTTAATAGAAATACTGAAATTTGTGGTTATATATTTTAAGGCACAGGATGTCCCAAAACGAAAAGAAAAACTTTCAAATTCGGTAATGTAAATCGCAATTGTGTATGCAGTAATTTATAAAATAATTCACATTTTAGTCAACGACGGTACTGTTTGTCGACCACAAGAATAGCACCAGCTAAGAAGTCTGGTTAGTGGCGGTCGCTATAGTAACAAGGCCTATCCATTTCGAATGGGGAACACGCGAGTGAGGAATTGGCGGAATAAAAGTTTACCCCACGTCATTCTTCTTCTCGAATCAGCAGTTGGACGCGTTATCTTATTTTTGATTTGATTTTGCTTTTGCTTTTTAAATTATTTGTTCCCATTTGTTTAAATAATTTTGCTAATTTGTTAAACTGGAAGGATGCCCTTTCAGTTTAAGAAAGGTGAAATCTTGAAATCACAAGCACGTAAAATCGTATATAATGTTTCGGAATTTTGTGCCAGTGAAGTTTCATCTAAAGCTGTATTAATTTCGCTGCCACAAGCTCTGAAACGGGCTTCCCGAGCAAGTGGAGTTTCTGTAGCTACAATAAAAAAAATAAGAAATAAAGTTTCTGCATTGGGCTTATCGACAGTTTTAAAATCACCTGGTGAACATCGTGAAAGACCTAGTGAACGAAACTGCAAAATAGATGACTTTGACAAGTGCATAAGTCAAACGATTCAAGACTTTTATATAAGAGAAAAAAAGTACCATCTCTCAGAAAATTATTACCCGTGTTGAAAGAAAAAATTGGATTTTCGTGGTAAAGAGACACGTTGTGCAAAGTCTTACATTTAATGAATTTTAAAGTGCGTGAATAAAAGAAAAGTTCTCATGGAAAGACCAGATATTGTTTTTTGGAGACACAAATATTTGAGAGAAATGAGAGGTCATAGGAAAACTGGACGACCGATTGTCTATAGTGATGAAACTTGGGTCGATAGAAACTTGATATTTAAGAAATGTTGGCAAGACGACACAGTTTTGGGAGTTACAGCAAATGTTAAGGCGAAAAATAGACTTATGGTTGTTCATGCTGGATCATCAACAGTTTTCTTACGGACGCTCAACTAGTATATAAAGCATCGACAAAAAGCGGTGACTATCACGAGCAAATGAACTACGAAAACGTCAAAAAACAGGTGTTAGAAAAATTTCTTCCAAATTTGCAATCGAACAGTGTCGTATGTATGGATAATGCTCCGTATCATACGACTGTTGAAAACCGCACTCCTACAAAGTAGTCTTACAAAAAAGTTTTGATAGACTGGCTAAAAATCAACAAAATATACTGCGACGAACAAATGCGGAAAGCGGAACAGTTCTCTCTCATAGACAGTAATCGTCCAAAGAAAATCATCTCTAAAATTGATAATTTAATAGAGAAAGAAGGACATGAAGTTCTACGACTCCCCCCTTATCATTGCAATCTAAATGCAATAGAATTTGTGTGGTGCTCTGTGAAAAGAAAAAGAAAAGAACGAAACGTTACTGGTGATTCAAGTTTGGACAATCTAAAATCTCTACTTCAAATAGCTATCACTGAGGTTACTTCGGCAGAATGGGCAGCGCATTGCAAAAATGTGGAAAACGTTGAAAATGATTACTGGGAAAAAGATGGACTGTTAGAGGATTAATTGGACGAACTGTCATTTAACATTAATACCGGCGATTCTGATTTAGAAGAAATCGAGACTTCTGAGAGTGATTTAGAGAACTTTCACACGCTTGAATAAAATTCTAAAAATTTAGAAGGTATTATTTTTTGTATTTTTAATGATAAAAAAATTTATCCGTCCTTGCAAATCGTTTAAAAATACATGCTGAAATTTATATTGTGTTCGGTCATTGTATTAATAATTTAAAGTCATTGATAATTATTAATGGCTATGAAAATATTAGTTTTGAAACAATTATTTAAGTTAATTTAATTTAATTTTTACTGTAATAAATTTCATGATTAATTCATATTGATTCATACTTCATTTTCATTTGTAAAATCTAAATATTATCATATAATTTATACATGAAACATTTTTCATCCACTCGATGAATCGATTAAAATAATTTAAAGAAAAAAGTAATAATAATAAAAACATCGTCAACACGAACTCAAAACGCTCAGTAAACCAATGTGAATGACTATCTTCTGGCTTCCCCTGTTGAAAATGGAGCTTGTTTCCACGGTAACAGACAGGCACAGACTTCTTGGCGAGAGCTATTCTTGTGATCGACAAACAGTATGCCACTCGTCTTTGTAGGTATATTGAAACTAATTTTGAGGCTACAAACTACAAAACTTTGTTTTGCATTTTAATAGTTATTTACACTCTCCAAAATAAAGTTTAAAAGAAAAAACGTAAATTCGAGAATTTTTGATTTTTTGCTTTGATTTTCATATTTTCCACCAAAATACAGAAAATTAAAAAATCTAATGCAAATTTACCTAAAATCCTCCAATATAAAGATGCATTTACCTCCAATCACAGGGGTGTTCTGTCAAATTTGTTGACTGCTACTTTTTCGCATCAGAAACCAAATTTTTATGTAGGGGAAAGTAGGGTAAAAGTGGATAACGAAAGATTTTCCTTTGTTAACAAAAGTATAAAAGGGCGAAAAAATTGGAACACACCACAGAAGTGTTTCGGGACATCGGTGCTATTGAAAATACACACCTGTTACCACAGGAAAATTCTTCTCTACTTGGGAAAAGACGTTTCCTAGGACCATATGTAACAGCTCCGAATTTTGGTGGTAGGATAAAACCGGGTATTAATCAGAAATTAAGCTTTTCAGCTTCCACTCACAAAAAGCTTAATTGTAATAAATTTTGAATCAAAGTTTAAAACATATATTCATTTTTTGAGGTCAGTAAACTTTTTTTTCAGATTTTCATGCCGTTTTTAATGTTGTGATGCAATGGCTTTCTCAGCTTTTACTTCTTGCATCCGCTGCACTACTCATGTGCCCATTCTTTGCAGACTAAACATTGTTTCCATCATTCACCACCTGTTGAGTGAAGAAACAATTCATTGCAAAATTCAATTCAAAACCATAGGTACCCGGTTTTGCCCCAACAGGCCACCAAAAATCAACATAGCTGTTCTCCTGGATAGATGGACGTACACACTTCTACTTGTTATCACAATATCGTGATAAAGCTATAGAAAATACTTGTTTACGTACCTAAAGCGATCCCCCAATCTGTATTTATTTGCAGAGCAAAGAAGACGACGAATAATTAAAATGTTTGAGATCAATGTGTTTCTAACATCCCTGCAAGGACACAGAGATTAATTCACTTCGAAAGCCGATTGTACACTGTTAGGGAATGCTAAGGGATGTTCTTAAGACGGGTGCTGTCCACAGGACAATACCCTTCACCGAGAAAACAGGGTACCCGTTTTGACCCGCCTACCCAGTTTTACCCTATTTGCCCCTATGTCTTTTTTGTAATCAAAACATTGAAAAATTAGCAAAGTGAAGCTTTAAATTTCTGGAAATTCTCCAGTCAAAGCAATGAAATATTTCTTGGAATAAGAATAATGATTTCTTGTACAATGAAATTTCTTGTAATAAGAGAAAAATGTCTTCCAATCACAGAAATGTCTGTCAGAATGCTGCCTGTACTTTAACTTTTTTTTTAAAGTGTAGAATAAATAGTAAAAAATTAATGATCAATATTTATATATTAGTTTGAACATTTTTAAAGATTAAAACAGCACAGCGCCATCGATAGACAAAAATTTGAAAAACGTATATATTTTTTCTGTACATAAAATTTATGAGCTTCCTTGGAAATATGTCGCTTACTTCGCATTTATAGCTAATATAGTTAAGGAATAATTTAGTTTTAAAGTTTGGGCAGCATATTTAAGTCGAATTGTGCGCAGGATCTTTCAATATAAAATCACTAAATCAAAGATTTCATTAAATTTTGGATGCTTTGATTCTTTGTATATTCTTAAGAATCAAAACAATCAAAGTTTAGTGACATTTCAGTGAAATATCAGCATAACCAATACAATAAAGATTTTAAAAAAAACAATAATTAAATGCTTTAAAATAGTAACAGTGATGATATTTTTAAAGCTCTAATTTTACTCAATGAATTTATTTCTATTTTTTGAATAATTACAACTTTTTCTTTAAAGGAGAAAATTAAATTACCTCAAAGGATTTTTTTTTGTAATGTGCAAATGTAAGGTCATTTGAAGACTTTTAATATATTTTGTTATTATTTATTTAATCAAAATTTACCGTTAATTAATATTCGTCAATATTACTTAACGACTATTAATAATATTAACAATCGTTCCATATAAAATAATACTTATAAAAACAGTTTTAGATTTCAAATAACAATATAAAAATTCTTTAAATTGAAGAATATTTGATGCTACGTATCTTTTTTTTAATAAATGATAAAAATGTTCAAAACACATATCTAATTTAACTAACACTCGTGAAATATTTATTGACTTCTAAAAACGTAAATTGGCATCGATAAATTAATTGGTGTAATCTACAAATACTTTCGTCTGCGTCATAAAAATTCACTGTCAAAAGAATAAAACATGAGCCTCATTACTTCCTAAATTAATTTATTTTTAGCATAGTTTCCTTACTTGAAATGAAGAAGATATATAAAAGTTCTTACTTTTACTGTTTGACTTAGCAACACCATCGACATTCGCTGGGAACATCAGCATCTCTTTTAAAAAACGCAACCCTCATGGTGCAATAGTATATTTTCCCTTAACACATGTTAAGTTCGCTTAATTACCCTTCTATGTTGCACTTTTTATTAAATAAAAAAATAATCCACAAATCTGTTCTGAAAAGTAACACCTTTCGGCTGTCAAGTTTTTTCAATTCTTCCGTCAAATGAATGTGGATGCCTCTTTTGTGAGTTACACAAATTGTTAAAGAAAAAAATAAACTCAAAATATTTAAAGAATAGGAAGATACGTACTAAAAGTTCTTACTTTTATTGTTTGACTTAGCAACATCATCGACATTTGTCGGGAACATCAGCATCTGTTTCCAAAAACACTCTAAAGTCATGGTGCAGTATAATATATTTTCACTTGCACACTTTTCGTTTAGTTACCATTCTATATTGCACATTTTTATAAATAAAAAAAATAATCCACGAAACTTTTCTGAAAAGTAATACTTTGCGCCTGTCAAGTTATTCAATTCTAACGTCAAATAAAGGTAGATGCCTCTTTTGTGAGTTACATTAATTGTTAAAGAAAAAAAATCAAAATATTTCAAATTCAGGAAGGTTTATAAAAGTTTTTACTTTTATTCTTTGACTTAGCCACATCATCCACATTCGTTGGGAACATCAGCATCTGTTTAAAAAAACACGCTACCCTCATGGTACAATAATATATTTTCCCTTTTACACATGTTAAGTTCGCTTAGTTACCATTCTATGTTGCGCTTTTTTATAAATAAAAAATTAATCCCCAAATCTGTTCTGAAAAGTAACAGCTTGCGCCTGTCAAGTTATTCAGCTCTTCCGTCAAATGAAGGCAGGCATCTTTTGTGAGTTACATTAATTGTTAAAGAAAAAAAAATCAAAATATTCCTAGAGTTGATTTTTTAAAATATATAATTAACTATTCTAAATATTTTAACATGAATAATTGATATTATAAATATCAGTTATATATATATATATATATATATATATATATATATATATATATATATATATATATATATATATATATATATATATATATTTATATTATATAAAAATTTATTTCCTTCGTATCCTTCCATTTTATTCGCATTAATATTTTAAAATTAATCTAACTTCTGTCATAGTCAGTATTTCCTTAATTCTTAATAATATCTATTCCTATTTAAAGTCCTTTTAAAAGTAAATATCCGTATATTAATAATTATTTTATTCCAAATCTTAATCTAAAATTTAAGATCATTCGTAGCTTTTATCAGTTCCCCAATCTATAAAATTCTGAGACGCGTTCTCATTTCGAATGTTTTTTAAAAGCCATTTTCTTTTTATTATTATTATTATGCTAAATTTTTCGCGCGCTGAGGTAGTTTCACTCCAAAATTAATCCGCTACTAGGTTCGGAATTCTTTACCGTCTTAGCTCCTCCTTCGCACCTTATTTGCTGGGCTGGAGCTAGCCTCTCACTCATTGGTTTGTACGCTCGTGACGTAAATTACTGTATGTCTCCGCTGAAGGAACAAAACCAGGTCGCATCGGTCGGAGCACTAGATTTTTGACGTTTTCGGAAGCATAAACAAATATGTATCTGGTGTTTTTATGTCCGTAGAATATTCAACTGGCCCAGTAACATCTTAATTCAATGAAGTGAAGCAACGTTAGCCCGAGGGCTATAAGTTTTAGACCTTTGGGAATTGTTTCTGTGTTGTTCGTCTTCTAATAAAATTATTTGTCTGGAGATTGGCTGGATTTATTCGAAAACTTTGGTGGACTCATTTCATTGGCTTCTACTTCGCCATACTCGCTAATATCGACTGCAACTTGCTATATCGTTGAAGGACTGCCATCTTTTCATCGAATATTATTCATCGTAATATCTCAACCTCGTCAAAATGCTACATATATATATATGTACTGAAATAGTGTCAAACAATTATATGAGACTTTTTGCCGGTTGTGCAAAAAATTATATAGTTGGTACTTTTCCCCCCAAAGTGCGCAAAAAATTAATATGTATCTAAAAATTTGTATCCATACTGCCAAAGAAAATATAAAGTGAGATGGAAAGGTATTTGTAGATTTACACTTAAAAAGTATACCTAGACATTTATTGTTACGATATATATTTTGACCTTAATGAACATCTGACAATATTTTTTTTCTATTTAATCAAAGATTAAGCATTAAACTTTTAAAAAGAGTTTAATATATATATATATATATATATATATATATATATATATATATATATATATATATATATATATATATATATTCTCTGAAATTTTATGTATTTATTTTAATGTAAATATTCGTAACATATTAAGTTTAGCTAATGTTAATGGAATATCCATTCACCTAGGATGATTTTAATTGACATACGAGGGTCGATCCAGAAATAAGCTTCCCAAAGAGCTCCAGCCGCACGGGAAAGTGCGAGGCGAAATACGGCAACGGCGCTGTGTGCGGCTGTTCCTGTACTCGCGATTCCCCCAGCTGCGCTTTTCTGCACCGCTCATTCTTGGCTCAGCAGCCGTCCAAGATGGAGGTTCCCATTGTTGATCCCGCTAAGTGAGAGATTCGTTCCGTAATTCGCTTTTTGTACGCCAAAGGGACTCCGCCCGTCCAGAACCGCCAGGGTGGACGACTGACAGCCGGTGTAACGCTGCTTCACAACAACGCCCGACCTCACGTCTCCCGTTAAACCAACACCTGTAGTTGTTGGTTAAACCCAGGAACTTTTGACACAATTTGGGTGGACTGTCATGCCCCACCCACCTTACAGTCCGGACCTCGCATCCAGTAATTATCACTTGTTCCCCAAGTTAAAGGAACACTTGGGTGGCCAACGCTTCCGGAGCGACGATGACGTCAAAGAAGATGTGAAATGTTTCCTCAACGAGTTGGCGGCGTATTTCTACGACATTGGGATACAGAAATTGGAGCACCGTCTACAAAAATGCGTAGAAAAAGATGGCGATTATGTAAAGAAATAAAGAAACCTTTCTTCTTTCCAACGATGTAAATTTCTATGAGAATAAACAAAGTTGTCTATTTGTAAATTTGATGGGAACCTTATTTCTGGATCGACCCTCGTATAATAGTTAACAGATTTAATGTACAATTACTTCCTTGTATGTTATAGACAGAATTAGACAAATGCGGTCGCCAGGTCGCCACTGGCGAACAAGACTTTTATCTGGCGACCAAGTTATTTAACCTGGCAAGTTTATTTTATTTTATTGTATTTTGTACAAAAACTGACACAAGAAATGAGCACAAACGGCATTTTTTTCTCAATATTAAGAAATAAATTTAGAAACTATGTTCAAACAAAAAATATTTGTAACTTTTATTTTTATTTGATAAAAATAGTTCATCAAATGCAAATTTTAAAAGACTTCGACAGGAAAATAGACACAAAATTGTTTTCTTGCTTCACTCTTTCATCCCCCCCCCCTCATCAGATATACATTTTGTAGAACTCAACTATCCGGACATGTGAAACATTCGGCAATCATCATTCGAACATGCCGGTTAATCGAGACTTTACAGTATATATATATATATATATATATATATATATATATATATATATATATGTTCGTTCAGATATATAGTTTTGATAAGTTTCATTATAAATTTTAATTTATATTATTCTAAAGAATGGAACTAATAATTCTAATTTGTGTTTGTTATTATTTTTTCCTAATTATTTCATACAAAAAATGAGTTTTTTGAAGAAGGGGGAGGGGTGTTAAATATTTTTTTTATTTGCGACTAGAATTTTTTGTTAGCTACCAGATTTTATCCAATTTGTAAAGCTCTGGTCATAGAAATGTTCTGGGAATAGAATAAATTAAAAAATATCTTTATTCCTAAAATATTTCATCTTTTATTAGTTTCCTTACATTAAAAAAGAAAAAGAAAGAATTATAAAAGTTTCTAACTTTATAGTTGACTTAGCAACATTACTGAAATTCGCTGAGAATATCGTCATCTGTTTTGAAAACCACGATACCTTCGTTGAGCAATAATAAATTTCTCTATTTGACATGTATTCATAAGTTTAGTTGGTTAACTTTATATACTACACTATTTTGTAAATAAATAATGAATTCACAAAACAATTCTGAATAGTAAAGTTGCATGACCTTGTGCTTTTCAATTTATTTATTTCGTTAAATGAAGATGATTTTCTATTTTATCTCTATATTATTCTCCTTCACATGTGAACGTAAGTTCACTTCGTTACTATCCCATGGCATATTTTTTTAATAAACAAATAATGAATCAACATACCCGTTATGAATTATAACACCTTTCGTTTGTCAAGCTATTCATTTATTTCCTTAAATGAAGTTGGTTTTCTATTTTATCTCTATTATTTTTCTCCTTCACACGTAAACAAAAATTCACTTCGGTAGTATTACATGACAATTTTTTTTAACAAATAAATAATGAATTAGCATAACCGTTATGAATTGTAGCACCTTGCGTTTGTCAAGCTTTTTATTTCTTGTCTTAAATGAAGATGGTTTTATGTTTTATCTCTATGTTTTTCTCATTCACATGTAAACAAAAGTTCACTTTGCTACTATTGCATGACATTTTTTTAAACAAACAAATAATGAATCATCAAAACCGTTATGATTTGTAACACCTTGCATTTGTCAAGTTATTCATTTCTTTCCTTAAATGAAGTTTGTTATATATTTTATCTCTATATTTTTCTCTTTCACACATAAACAAAAGTTCATTTCGCTACTATTGCATAACTACTTTTTTTAACAAATAAATAATGAATCAACATAACCGTTATGAATAATAACACCTTTCGTTTGTCAAGCTATTCATTCATTTCTTTAAATGAAGTTGGTTTTCTATTCTATATCTATACCTTTCTCTTTCACATGTAAACAAAAGTTCACTTTGCTACTATTGCATGACATTTTTTTAAACAAACAAATAATGAATCATCAAAACCGTTATGAATTATAACACCTTGCGTTTGTCAAGTTATTCGTTTCTTTCCTTAAATGAAGTTTGTTTTCTATTTTATCTCTACATTTTTCTCTTTCACACGTAAACAAAAGTTCACTTCGCTACTATTGCATAACAAATTTTTTAACAAATAAATAATGAATCAACATAATCGTTATGAATTGTAATCGTTATGAGTTGTACATTTCTTTCTTTACAAGAAGTAGTTTTTTTATTTTATCTCTATATTTTCTCTTTCAAGTGTAAACATAAGTTTACTTGGTTAACATTCCATAGCATATTTTTTTCAATAAACAAATAATGAATCATCACAACTGTTATGAATTGTAACACATTACGTTTGTCAAGCTTTATTATTTTTAACACTTTCCAACCTAGTTGAAAAGTGTTTATGATTTCGTTTTGTCTGGCCGTCTGCCGTCTGCCGTATGGTCGTCTGAAGTCTGGCTGTCTGTCCGTGCTCTAACTTCCGTAAATATGCTCGGATTGCTCTGCAATTTTTATATGTTACTGTCGCTATCTAAAGCATGTTCCCTATTTCAACGGAAGTGCGTAGCACTTATAGTTTTTTTACAGAGACACTCAACAGAATTCCGTTACATTGCGGTCTATGGGGAAAAATCATTTGCGGTTTATTTAAATGTTTCACTATTTTAAACACATTGAAATTTATATATATATATCACTAAGGTGCATTACAAGAAGCTTAATATGGAATAGGGTGTGCATAGCACTTATAGTTACTTTACAGGGACAGTCAAAAGAATTCCGTTACATTACGTCTATGAAGAAAAATCGTCTGCGGTTTATTTAAATAATGTTTCATTATTTTAAACGCATTGAAATTTATATATATCACTAAGGTGCATTACAAGAGGTTTACTACATAATATTGTGTGTATAGCAGTCATCGTTCATTTACAGGGACACACAAAAGAATTCTATACTGTCTGTTATCAATAATTCCTGGAAGTGCATTTTAAGTTACTGAACGCGATTTTAGATTTAACTCGCTTTTTGTCTATTACGTGGTGTGTATAAATTATGTAGATCCTCCTATACAGGGAAGCACAAAAGTTCGCGAACACATTTCCGTTTATTGACAGAAACTCCAGAAAGAGAATTTTAAACTGTGCTACGCGTTTCCTAACTGAACTAAAATTTAGCATCCTATGCAGTATATATACAAATCTATAGATCCTATACAGGGCTGAATAAAAGTATTCGGATATTTTTCCGAATATTGTATATGTTGGAAATTCCCGAAATTATGTTTTTAAATATGTTATGCGTTTTCCAAATTGTTTACTTAGATGTTATCTTTCAGCTTATTAAACAGTATGATTTCTAAAATTAGTTTGGAAGCGTTGGAAAGTGTTACATAATCTATGCTTGACGCATGATTTTTCGTTCTTGTTTTCTTTAAATGAAGTGAGATGTCTATTTTCTGTGTTACATCAATTAATTTTATAAGAGATGTAAAAATTTAATGGATTGGAATTTCGTAAGCTTTTTTAGTGATTTTAGACAGAAATTATAAAAATTAGAATAATTTTATCATTAGTTATCTGAGATATTTGTTCATAAATGTTTCTATTCAAAATAGCAACTAATTGTAAGAGAAAAGAAATGTGCTGCAATTTTTTTCAGTAAAAAAAAAAAAAAAATCATACCGTTACTTCCTTTAAAAAAATACTAATTTGTTTTAATTATGCATTACATTTCTTGTTATTTAACGTTATACGAAAGAAAAAGTAATCTTGAATTTTTTGATAAATTTACTATATTCGTTAAAGAAAAAAGTAATTAGGTCAATGGAATTTGTTCCATGAGTGTCTATAAGGCATTTTGAGAACTTCAATTATTTTTTTTATTATCAAAATTTACAGTTAATCAGCATTTATTAATTTTACTCAACTATATTATAAAGCAAAAACCATGTCTCTCAGATAAGAATTTATTCATTTTTCCGCAACTATATTATAAAGCAAAAAAAATGTCTCTCAGTAAAGTTGACATAATTGTGAAGGTGGCAACATTTGACCAATAGATGTCGCCTTTACTGCAATATTTAAACTTTTATATATAGCACAATTTTAATTTTCATACCGTCGAATAAGGGAATAAATATTCTTATAAATTCAATTTGTTTTATATGTTTTTTAAAATAACTTTCAAGCATGAATTTTTAAATATCTATCTGTATCTAGTACAGCCCGATTACGAAAGATTAACCTTGTACTTATAACAAAAATATATATATATCAGCCTTTGTTTCCGGCTATCGTCAATAACGAAATTAAAACTTCACATGTAAATAAATAATGTAATAAAACAATAATTAAAAACCACAAATTTAGCAGATATGTAATCTTACTACGTGCTTAAAACACTGAAATAATCAGAATAAAAAAGGTTGGTTTAAGTAGTGAAATTTTTGGTCGTTTCCTCGGCTATTAATTCCTGGCATGCGGATAATATAAAAGTATCACTTTTAAAAAATTTCAAAACCTTAAATTGAATACATTATTGATATTTTTCCTATAAAAGTTCTTTTTGGTGTTGTCAATGGCAACTTTAAAATCTAGATTAAATATATAAAATATCTTACAGTTTTTAATTTAAAACCAAAATATTTTTCAACTATGTTCTGTAACCTGGGAAGTCTGGGTTGGATCTCTGTGTAAAACAATGATTAATATTAAAACTTATAAATGCCGTTTAAAATTACACATACAAGATAAAAATTCAATAACTTAAAACATATTTAATTACCTTTCTTTTAATTGTTTTCTTTTTATCTTTATTATTTAAAATATTTCTGGACTTCATGCTTTGAAATTTATAAATATCTTCCATATTTTTTAAGTTAGTTATGATTAATGTTATGCTAAAAAAGTAACACATAAAATTATACGATAGGTTATTTTTCTCTAGCGTGTATATAAGAAAAACGTTATCGGTTTAATTTTCCGCAAACTTTACAAACAATTAATATGTATGTAAAATAAATTATCCATTCTGTTGAAGAAAACATAAAACTAGATGAAAAGTATTTCTTGATTTACAATTACAAAGCATAAGAAGACTTTTATTTCAGTGAATTATATTTTTTTTATCGAAATATCTCATTAATCAACATCCGTTAATATTTTTCTATTTAATTTAAGATTTATACTTTAAACTTATGAAAGCAGTTTCAGATTCCATATATAGAAAAATGATAATTATATAAGTTAAGACATATTTAACATTCCCTGAATATTTTTATACAATCTGATATCAATATTCATAATACATCAACTCTAACTTATTTTCGTGAAATAATGATTCACTTCATGGATTTTAACTCAAATACAGAGGATGTTTGCACATTTTTTAGACGATTTAGGCGTTGTTGTTTTTTTACGTTTAAAATATGAATATTGCTTTCTGAAATAATCTATATGATAATCTTGTTTCTTGATTCTAATTCTGCATAATGCTTTCGATGGTAGAAGGTTTTTTGTAAAATTTACAGGGTTATTGCTTCCCATGCCTCTTTAAAAACTTTCCAGATTCGATCAATCGTGGTGGTTTTGCTCTTTGAAAGAGCTCTTTTCAGCAGACCAAATGAACAATAAACCATAAGGGAAACGTCAGATGACTTCTTAGGAATATGTTGAAAGGAATAAATGCAATACCTGTGTGAGTTTTCAATGTTTTCAACGAATACAGCGGTAGTTTTTGAAGTACGAGCGGTAGCTTTGCTTTGATGCAGTTTCACCCTTAAGAGACCATAAAGAAAATAGCATTTTTTCTGTAAATATCGGATGTAACAAATTCTCTGAATAATATAATGAATTAATTGTAACATTTTTGTCCAATATTCCTATTTTTATTTTCTCATTGTAAGATAAATTTGCGGCAGTCATAAATCCTTACCTGAAACTTCGTTTTCAGCCTTGAAATGGGCTCTTTTTTTCCCATCTGGTATCTTTTTACTATCTATACGTACTGATTTTTGGGATAGCACTTTCCAATCAATAGTTATGTTTATTTCGCACTAAAAAGTTTTTATATTATGCGCTTTGCAATCATTTTAGACTGTCGAAGTAGAATACTTCTGTTTTCGTGAAAAAAAACGCATCTTCCCATTCACAGCTTTTTTACATGCGCAATCTTGAAATAAGAATAAACTTGAAAGTATCAGACGATAATATAAATTACACATAATAAGTTATTGCCAGAATTTTTTCCTCTAAAATAATTCCAATTTTATAAATCATTTACCAAATTTGTCTAAAAAATGTGCGAACAGCCTCTGTATTACTTAATTTATGTATTCTATGCACTCGCCTATGCGTCATCAGAATTCTCTGTCGAAAGGATAAAACAAAAACATCATTACTTTCTAAATTACTTTATTTTTTTCTCTTAGTTTCTTGACATGAAAAGAGGAAAATATATAAAAGTTCGTACTTTTATTGTTTACTTAGCAACACCATCGACATTTTTTGAGAATATCACCATCTGTTTCGTAAAACACGCTACTTTCATGGTGGTGTAATATATTTCTCCCTTTCACGTGTATTCAAAAGTTCACTTGGTTACCATTCTACTCCGCACTTCGTTCATAAATAAATAATGAATCCACAAAACCGCTTTCAGTAGTAACACCTTGAGTTGTCAATCTATTAATTTTTTTCAGTAAATGAAAGCAGATGCCTCTTTTGTAAGATACATTTTTTTTTTTAGAGAGAAAAAATATCAAGATATTTCTAGACTTCATGCTTTGAAATTTATAATTAAATATATTATATATTTTTGCAGTTAGTTATGAATAAAAATTATGCTAAAAAAGTGTCATAAAATTATATGATTGCCTATTTTTCTGCAGGATGTGTGAAAAATTATATTACTGGTTCGTTTTCCGAAAAATTTCCATACAATTAATATGTATGTAAAATAAATTATCCATGCTGTTGAACAAAAGATAAAACTAGGTGATAGGTATTTCTTGATTTAGAATTATAAAGCATAAAAATACTTTTATTTCAATGAATTATATTTTTTTTATCAAAATATCTCATTAATCAACATTCATTAAATTTTTCTAATTAATTTAAGAGTTATACTTTAAACTTAAGAAAACAATTACATATTCCGTACATAAAAATTATAATTATATAAGTTAAGAAATATTTGACATTCTCTGAATATTTTTATATATCTAATATAAATATTCAAAATACATCAACTTTCGTGAAATAATGATTCACCGCATGTGATTTTAACTCAAATACTATTTAAATTATGTATTCTATGCACCTGCCTATCTGTCATCAAAATTCTCCGTCGAAAGGATAAAACATAAACATCATTACCTTCTAAGTTATTTTATTTCTTTCTCGTAGTTTCTTGCCATGAAAGAGGAAAACGTATAAAAATTCGTGCTTTTATTGTTGACTTAGCAACACCATCGAGACTCTTTGAGAATATCGCCATCTGTTTCGTAAAACACGCTACTTTCATGGTACAGTAATATATTTCTCCCTTTCACGTGTATTCAAAAGTTCACTTGGTTATCATTCTACTCAGCACTTATTTTATAAATAAATAATGAATCCACAAAACCGTTTTCAGTAGTAACACCTTCAGTTGCCAATCTATTCATTTCTTCCGGTAAATGAAAGCAGATGCCTCTTTCGTGAGAAGCATTAATTTTTTTAGAGGAAAAAAATCAATATATTTCCAGACTTCATGCTATGAAATTTATAATTAAATATCTTAAAGAGTTATGCAAAGAAATTAAAGTTATATATATTAAATTTTAAATCATTCTGTTGGGTAGTTTTTGCGCTGTTGTATGCGGACGGACGGACGGACCAGACGACGACTATAGGTGCTAGGTATTTATATAATTACGAACGCACCTAAAAATGTTTCTCACCTATGTTCTGTAACCGGAGAAACCCGGGTTTGATCTCCCTGTGTAAAAAAATTATTAATATTAAAACTTGTAAATTTCATTTAAAATGACTTATACAAGATAATGATTCAATAACTTAAAACACATTTAATTATCTCTATATTTTTATATATCTGATATTAATATTCAAAATATATCACTTTTAGCTAATATTCATGAAATATTGATTCACCTCATGATATTTTTAACTGAAATACTAATTAAAATATGTATTCTATGCACTTGCCTATGTGTCATCAAAATTTTCTGTTGAAAGGATAAAACATAAACATCATTACTTTCTAAATTACTTTTTTTTTTTTCCTAGATTCTTTACATGAAAAGAGGAAAATGTATAAATGTTCGTACTTTTATTGTTGACTTAGCAACAACATCGACGTTTTTTGGGAATATCACCATCTGTTTCGTAAAACACACTGCTTTCATGGTGTTGTAATATATTTCTCCTTTTCATGTGTATTCAAAAGTTCACTTGGTTACCATTCTACTCCCCACTTCTTTCATAAATAAATGATGAATCCACAAAACCGCTTACAGTAGTAACACCTTCAGTTGTCAATCTATTCATTTCTTCCGGTAAATGAAAGCAGATGCCTCTTTTGTAAGATACATTTTTTTTAGAGAAAAAATATCAAAATATTTCTAGACTTTCTTCATTCTAGCTTTGAAATTTATAATTAAATATAGTATATATTTTTGCAGTTAGTTATGAAAAAAATTATGCTAAAAAAGTGTCATAAAATTATGTGATTGGCTATTTTTCTGCAGGATGTGTGAAAAATTATATTATTTGTTCTTTTTCCGAAAAGTTTCCAAACAATTAATATGTATGTAAAATAAATTATCCATGCTGTTGAACAAAAGATAAAACTAGGTGATAGGTATTTCTTGATTTAGAATTATAAAGCATAAAATTATTTTTATTTCAATGAATTATATTATTTTTATCAAAATATCTCATTAATCAACATTCATTAAATTTTTCTAATTAATTTAAGAGTTTTACTTTAAACTTAGGAAAACAATTACAGATTTCTAAAATAAAATTGATAATTATATAAGTTAAGAAATATTTGACATTCTCTGAATATTTTTATATATCTGATATCAATATTAAAAATACATCAACTTTAGCTAATATTCGTGAAATAATGATTCACCTCATGTGATTTTAACTAAAATACTATTTAAATTATGTATTCTATGCACCTGCCTATCTGTCATCAAAATTCTCCGTCGAAAGGATAAAACATAAACATCATTACCTTCTAAATTATTTTATTTTTTTCTCGTAGTTTCTTGACATGAAAAGAGGAAAATGTATGAAAGTTTGTACTTCTATTGTTGACTTAGCAACACCATCGAGACTCTTTGAGAATATCGCCATCTGTTTCGTAAAACACGCTACTTTCATGGTGCAATAATATATTTCTCCCTTTCACGTGTATTCAAAAGTTCACTTGGTTATCATTCTACTCAGCACTTCTTTTATAAATAAATAATGAATCCGCAAAACCGTTTTCAGTAGTAACACCTTGAGTTGTCAATCTATTCATTTCTTCCGGTAAATGAAAGCAGATGCCTCTTTTGTGAGATGCATTAATTTTTTTAGAAGAAAAAAATCAATATATTTCTAGACTTCATGCTATGAAATTTATAATTAAATATCTGAAAGAGTTATGCAAAGAAATTAATTAAAGTTATATATATTAAATTTTAAATCATTCTGTTGGGTAGTTTTTGCGCTGTTGTATGCGGACGGACGGACCGACCAGACGACAACTATAGGTGCTAGGTATTTATATAATTACGAACGCACCTAAAAATGTTTCTCACCTATGTTCTGTAACCGGAGAAGCCCGGGTTTGATCTCCCTGTGTAAAAAAATTATTAATATTAAAACTTGTAAATTTCATTTAAAATGACTTATACAAGATAATGATTCAATAACTTAAAACACATTTAATTATCTCTATATTTTTATATATCTGATATTAATATTCAAAATATAACACTTTCAGCTAATATTCATGAAATATTGATTCACCTCATGATATTTTTAATTGAATTACTAATTAAAATATGTATTCTATGCACTTGCCTATGTGTCATCAAAATTTTCTGTTGAAAGGATAAAACGTAAACATCATTACTTTCTAAATTACTTTATTTTTTTCTCCTAGATTCTTTACATGATGCTGAGATATACCCAGCAAGTTTAGCAGTTCTGTGCTGCCCCCGGGTTCATGGGAAAAAGGAATTTCTTTTGTTACAAATTTTACTATTTCTCGCAAGAATATAAGGAATAGCATGGTAGTTCCATTTGACTAAAGATCAAACGAGTTCCGCTCAAGGTGTTTGGGGCGACAGCTGGCTGAGTGTATCCTATTGACCAAGAAAGGTATAAGAATAAAGGAATGAAAAGACGCTGGGAGATATGCAACTGCTGCGCACGGTGGTCATTTAGGGTTTTAAAAGGTAGGGTATTTTCTGTAAAGAAAAGGAATTCGAATGCACGACTTCACGTAAATTGAATAAGTACGTCCAGTAAGTTTTGTGTTCTATTGACCAGAAAAGGTATAGAGAATAAAAGAGACGAAAGGCGTTCAGAGACTTGCAGCTGGATGAAATAGTGATGCCTCTAGAAATAAGCTTTTCTATAAGATCAAAGAAACCGTCAAAGTTATGGCTTTAACACCTGATATCTTGGCCAGAGAGGGGGAAGTATTTAATGTATCCAAAATTATGGTAATGTAAAGCGAAATATGTTTATAGGAAAATCCAGTAAAATGCTGTCTTTAAATGGGGATCAGGATGAGAAAAAAGGATTGGACGACGAGATTTAGGGGAGAAAAAAGGGCGTAAGAATTACTAAATAGTTAAGTAAGAAAAAGGAGATGACCAGGGGCAAAAATGGGAAATTTGGTGAGAGAGAAAAAAAGTTCTCAGAAAGATGATCTTGGAGTAGTGTCCTCAGGGTATTTGTAACCCGTGATTGTTAGGTGAAAATTATAAGTTTTTTTTTGTTGTGTGAAACCGCCAACCGCCAATATCAGGAATTGGATTTTGGACCCCCTAGATGATGATGATGTCTACCAGATGTATAAGGGGTAAGCAGGCTTTTAATTCCGAGCAAATTTCTGTATTATATTTAATTATTTAAACTGATATTAATTACGCGATGAGGCATTCTCGGTGGTAAATATATTATTAAAACATACGGTCGAGTTTACTGTTAAGTACGTTAAACTATGCATAATGATTTACACTTATGTATTTAAATATGTTAATCTTTTAAAATAAATTCAATTTAATCAATTTCAGTTTGCTTTTATTTAAATGTTTCTTTCTTGTATATTAGATCTCGAGTATGCTCCTGAATCTGGGATCACTTTACGTGAAACATACGGCCTAATTAGTTTCAATGTAATTTAAATATATGAATTCAATATAAGATGAGGAAAACAGAAGGAGCGTACCCGAGCAATGGTTCCCGTGACAGTGTGCTTTAAGCACTATTTATTTAATAATTTGCAAACTGAAATTTTCTTTAAACTTAGCAAATTAAATAAAGTAAAATAAAATTTAAATACGTAACTCCCTTTTCACAAACTAATGGAAATTGTAAAAATAAAAGGGTTCAATGAATAATGAAAATAAATAGATAAAATAAAATAAATAAATTAAGGATTTGTAATTTTAAGAGAATTTAAAAAAAAAAAAAAAAAAAAAAAAATTGAAGAATGCCATCTGTACTTGATGCTGTACGTTATTTTACTTCATTCAAGCAATGATTCTACACGCTTTATAAGTAATTTAATAAGGGAGTAATAATAGTGATATACATACTCTAAGAGTTCATGCATACAATTTCAAGCAATGGTTCAAATACATTATAATGATGTATGTTACTTATAAAGAATTGACGTATATTTTATTCCTGAAGTATTCTTTAAAATACGCAAAATACATATATGTCATGAAAAGAACATAAGATGTTTACAGGAAAAGAACTGATTGTTAAGAATTATTTCATACTTAATAACATTTAAGATCATTTATTATTAATTCTTACCAAATTTTTATTCGGAAATAACTATATTTTGAAATATTTTCTTCTATATTTAAACATATTACAAATTTCTTTTTTTTCTTCCGAAAATTATTATTTACTATTAAGAAAAGAAAGAAAAGTTATTGAGATATAACTATATTATGAAATACTTTTCCTTTTATAAATTTTCTTTCTTTTCTACACTTTGAAAAGTTGGGAAATTATTTATTACCTAATAACATTTGAAACATTTATTATTTACTATTAAGAAAAGAAAGAAAAGTTATTGAGATATAACTATATTATGAAATACTTTTCCTTTTATAAATTTTCTTTCTTTTCTACACTTTGAAAAGTTGGGAAATTATTCATTACCTAATAACATTTGAAACATTTATTATTTACCATTAAAAAAAAAAAAAAAAAAAAAAAAAAAAAGTTATTGAGATATAACTATATTGTGAAATACTTTTCCTTTTATAAATTTTCTTTCTTTTCTACACTTTGAAAAGTTGGGAAATTATTCATTACCTAATAACATTTGAAACATTTATTATTTACCATTAAAAAAAAAAAAAAAAAAAAAAGTTATTGAGATATAACTATATTGTGAAATACTTTTCCTTTTATAAATTTTCTTTCTTTTCTACACTTTGAAAAGTTGGGAAATTATTTATTACCTAATAACATTTGAAACATTTATTATTTCCTATTAAGAAAACGTGAACATTTGATTGAAACATAACTATATTGTAAAATATTTTCTTTTTATATAAATTTTCTTTCTTTTCTGCACTTTGAAAATTTGGAGAAATTATTTATTGCATAATAACATTTGAAACATTTATTATTTACTATTAAGGAAGCGTAAAAATTTATTGAGACATAACTGTATTGTAAAATATTTTCCTTTTGATAAATTTCTTTATTTCTGCACTTTGAAAATTTGGGAAAATTATTTATTACTTAATGATATTTGAAACATTTATTATTACTTATTAAGAAAATCTGAAAAATTTATTGTGAAATAACTATATTTTGAGATATTTTATTTTATATTAAAAATATATCAATATAAATTTCTTTCTTTACTGAATTTTAAGAATTTAAAAAAATATTTATATTTTAATAATATTTAAAAACATTTATATTTTATTACTAAGAAAATTTGAAAACCTTACTGAGAAATAACTGCCTTTTAAATTAACTTTTTTTTTGCATTTAAATATGTCATTATAAATTTTCTTTTCCTTTTCTGAATTTTGGAATTCGGAAAATATTTCTTACAATGAAAACGTGAAAATTTTCTTGAAAAATAATTATATTTTACAATATCTTCTTTTTATATTTAAATATATTGCATTATAATATTCCTTTTTCTTCAATTTATACCTTTGAACGTTGGAAGTTAGAAAAACATTTATTATCTAATGACATTTGTAAACATTCTTATTTATCTTCAAGAAAACGTGAAAATTTTGTGATAATAATAACAAATAAATTAAATTAAAAATAAATTATATAAAATAAATTTTTTTTAAAATATAACTTTGTGAATAATGTACATTTAAATACGTCTTTATTTTATTATCAATTTATTTGACCTTGTACTTTTCTAAGCGTCATAGAGTTTGTTTTGTTTTATAATTTTCTTATAATATGAATCAGAAAGTATAATCTATTATGATACGTAAGTGAGAAAATAATCAATATTAATTTTAATTAATTTTAGAAATTACTGTCTTATTACAACTTTCTTATTACATTATATGAATTTTAAAGATGATTTCACGATGAATTAATTTATAAACTTTTACTTATACGAAAGATGGAAATTTTTTTTAAATAATCAGTATCTGGTTCCATATTTGTGTATTTGATTAATCATTTACTAGTTCGATGACTACTAATGAGATATATTTTTTTTAATTATGATATTTTCCTGATTACAATACCATGATAATTATTTTATTTTCTCCACGTTTTATCTCTACTCTTAGTCTTTTATTTATATTCTGAGATATTAATACTGATATTACTTGATATTATTACTATTATTAGATTATTATTTTACGATTATTGCAGATCAAGTAAAATTTTCCTGCGTTATTAATGCTATATTCTAATTGCAACGAATTTTAAGATATACTACTATCGTATTTTCTGGAATTTTAAGTAATTATAAAAATGTGTCTAACCGACAAAAATAAAGAAGACTCGGAGGCCCTTATTCGAAAAATTGCAGGATTTCAAAACGTAATTCCACAGTTCGATAACCTTTCATCGATAACGCCGAAATTTTTCGTAGAAAATTTAGAAAATATTACTGAATTGGCTAAATGTACAAAACCCGAGAAATTACTAATAATGAGGTCGCGAATTCGTGGAGACGCACTAACTAATATAATCCATTCACCTGATTTGAATAGCGAGAAAGATTATGACGAATTTAAAAAGAAATTCTTGTCATATTTTGACACTCAATATAGTCTAAGTGCTAGACAAAAACAGTTTTCGAACTGTAAGATGCTTCCGAATGAGCAAGTTAAGACTTATGCAGCCAAGGTCAGTCTTGCAACGGAAAATTTTTTCAATTCTCCGGATTTAACAAATGATGCTATTAAAACAATTTTTGAACAAACGAAATTAGCAAAATTTATCGACGGTTTGCACGGAACATTCAAACAATCGGTAATATTAAAAGACCCTAAAACGTTCCAAAACGCAGTGGATTTTGCACAATTGTTGCAATCTAATGAAATAAATGCTGTTGATTCACCCGTCGAACAAATTGTAAATAATATGTCTACGACTACGAATAACAGTGAGATTAAAAACATTCTTGAAGCCCACGCCTTGAACACTCAGGAAATGATAAATGCTTTGAGTAAAGAAGTTGAAAGCTTAAAATTACAAACAAGGCAAGACCCGCCTCGAGCATATACCAATTATTCCGCTCGTCCTTCTTTTCAACGCGGTTCAGCATATCCACGCTATACACAAAATAGAAATTTCACTCAAAGAAATGTCCCCACCTGCAGAATATGTCACAAGTCACACTTTACTTCCGACTGTTTTTACAATCCGGCTAACAGGGACAATTTTAGAGGCAGAAATAATGGGTATAGAAGGAATGACCGAGCCTCTTATTCCTCACACAATAACAATAGAGGACGGCGTCCAAATCAACACCGTGAATATCGTGATAGTAAAACCTCGGGAAACTATTAAAGGGAACCCTCCCTCTCAATAGCCCTGGGCGAGTAGGTTCCCTGACCCACAAGAATCTTTTTAAAGGGCAGAAGAAAGCTTTTATTGAAAAGGTAAATACGCAAATGATACAGTATAATTCTTTAAAGAATGAACGAAAAAATACTTTGCCGGTAGTTAATTTAAAATTAGCGGGAATTTTAGTCAAGTCTTTGATCGACACGGGTGCATCGGCCACTCTTTTAGATAATAGAATTTTTCAACAAATAAAAAATGACGACAGAGTTAAAAAATTAAAAATCGACGCTCAAATTACATCGGTGACAGGAGGAAACTTAGAGATCACAAACTGCGTTTCATTACCCATCAACATTGGTAATAAACATTATCAGCATAAGATTTATATCGTTAACAATCCCTTATCCGATTATTACGATGCAATAATTGGTTACGATTTTTTAAAATCAAAAAAATTTACCATCTGTTTTAACACAGACACAATTAAATCAGAAAGTGCTGTTATTAACATACACGACGCACTAACAAACGGAGAAGTTAATCAGACAACTTATGCATATCTTCCGAAGAATGTTATTTTAAAAGCTGGTGAATCTAGAAATATTGAATTATCATTAAACAAAACTATAAAGAAGGGAGATTCAATTAAAATTTTTTCAAACTTAAAAAATCAAAACATTAAATTTGTTAATAATGTATGCCCGGTTACTACTGAAAGACAGATAACAGTAAATATATCTAATCTTTCCGATTCTCCCATTCCCATTAATAAAAATACGAAAATCGGGACAATTAGCAGTAATTTCGATACAAGAAATATAGAAGTAATTCGGCAACTCAGGAAAAATGAATTAAAACCCTCTGATTTTAATTTAGAACATTTAGACGAAGTAACGAAAAATAAATTACTAGATTTACTTATGGAATTTGCTGATATATTTAGTAAGCGCTTGTATACTATAGGTAGAACTGAAGCAATACAGCCCAACCTACATGTTGACGATGATAAATTACCATCAATTAAGCCCTACCGTATACCAGAAGCGCTGCAAAACGAAGTGAATCGCCAGTTATCGGAATTAGAAGCTGCAAATATTATCGAACGTTCCAACTCACATATTAGTTCTCCACTTATTTTAATAAAAAAGAAAAATCCAACGGGTGACCCTCTAAAACAAAAATGGCGACTTGTAGTGGATTATCGCAAATTAAACGCGCACGTAAAATATCCCAGGCATAGACTACCAATAATACAACATTTGTTAGACAGGTTAAAAAGAAAAATAATGTTTACAACCCTTGATTTAAGTAGTTCGTTCTGGCAAATACCGTTAAAAGTTAAAGATCGTGACTATACAACATTTAGCAGCCCTAAAGGGAATTTTCGTTATGTAACTACCCCTCAGAGCTTAAATGCTTCAGCAGAGGTATTCGCAGATTTAGCGGATCAAATACTGGCCCCATTATCAGATCTTGAAATTTCTAATTACATTGATGATTTTGCCATGGGATCGAACGGAGTAGACGAAATGCTCCACAAATTGAGATTACTCTTTGAAAGATTCCGGTTATTTGGAATTACAATCAACCCGGAAAAATGTTCTTTTATGTTACCCGAAATTAACTTCCTGGGACATAAATTAAACGCAGAAGGCATAAGACCGATAGAAGAAAATATAATCAAAATACGAGATTTTCCGCCACCGAATACGGTTAAAAAAATACGACGTTTTGTTGGTCTTGTTTCTTATTACAGAAAATTCATTAAAAATTTTTCGCAGTTATCCGCCCCACTCACTGACCTCACAAAAAAAAACGCACGTTTCCGCTGGACGAAAGAAGCACAAACCTCATTTGATATACTCAAAGAATGTCTTTCACGACCGCCTATACTAATTCACCCTGATTATGAGAAACAATTCGTTTTATCAGCGGACGCGTCTGACAATGTTTTGGGAGGAATGCTAGGGCAAACGGACAAAAACGGAATAATCCGCCCAATTGCCTACTTTTCAAAGAAACTTAACTCAACACAAAAGAGATATACTATCTTAGAAAAAGAACTTATGTCTATTGTTTGTTGTGTTTCTACTTTTAAACATTACCTGTACGGAAGACATTTTCTTATACGTTGCGATAACAAAAGTTTAACCGAAATGTCTAAATTAGAATGTCCGGGGAATCGCGTCGCCAGATGGTTCACGTTCCTCGCTGATTATAATTACACCTTCGAACATATATCTTCATCAGAAAATATTGTCGCTGATATACTCTCGCGTGATTATTTTGATAATTCAGTAATAGAAACAAAAACTGTTACCCTACCTAAGTACGCTAATGCCAATACACACGAAACAAAACCGAAAGAAAACATAAAAACTTTAGCAAGTACAAGCACCGATAATGTTAAACACGTAAATACAATGAATTGCGGCGGCGAAACTCAAACCAACACAGATCAGTTTATTGAAAATGGCACAGGCTTAGAGAACCTAGGAAATTCGTGTTTTATGAATGTTGTACTGCAATGTCTTATGTATTTGTCTCCATTGACAGATTATTTATCACATGACATTATAAATTGTGAAAATACAAAATTTTGTATGATATGTTCATTAAAGAGACATCTAACTTCAGTTGTTAAAAACATAGGGAAGGTTATTCAACCACTAGAATTATACGAGAATTTAACCAAAATCAGTACACAGTTTCGAATGAATAAACAATCGGATGCACAGGAATTTCTTCTTCAGGTTATCTGTATGTTAGAAAATGTTGCTAAAAATCATACGAATGAAACTTTGAACATCACCAGCATTGATAATCCAATTACATCTTTATTTGGAGGTAATTTTCAGAGTGAGGTAAAATGTTTATATTGTAATAAGAAAAGCATTACTTTTGAATTATTTAAGAATATTTCTTTAGCTATTACACAAGAAATTGATTCACTTGAAAATTCGTTACAACGTTTTACGAACGTAGAATATTTATCAGATAATTATCGCTGTGTTAATTGTAAACTAACTGGTAAAGCAAATAAAGTTACGTCTATTTCAAAAAATCCCAAAATGTTAACGATTCATTTCAATAGATTCAAATTTTCGAATTCGCAAACAAATAAAATAACAACATTTGTACCTTATCCTGAGAAATTAAATATTCGACCTTACATGACTAGTAAGAAGAGTGATAAGCCACTATGGTATTCTCTCAATGCAGTTATTGTTCACGACAGTGAAATAACGGAAAACGGACATTACTATTGTTATAATAAGGATAAATACGGCGATTGGTATATATTGGATGATGAAAAAGTCGAAAAAGTAACGATAGAAGACGTTCTTAATAAGCAAGCGTACATTCTTTTTTATGTAGACATGGAAAATAATACAAAAACTTATAAATCGGAACTATTCAACGTAAATGCCATTCAAATCGACCTTCCCACGATTGAAGATATTAAATTAGCCCAGGGCGAAGATAAAAAACTTTCATTAATTATTTCAACGTTGAGAAATCCATCTAAAGGTGATTCTCAAAATTTTACCGATTATTTCATACGTGATGGCTTACTGTTACATAAAGCTTCAATACCACGAATTCGGAAATCCACAAAAGTAGAACAAATAGTTGTTCCAGATAAATTTAAACCACATATTCTAACTGCAAACCATTTGGTGCATTTCGGAGTTCTAAAAACTTATCATGCTATACGTGAAAAATACTTTTGGCAACATATGTATTCCGATACAAAACACTTTGTTAATTCTTGTAAACAGTGTGCCGCATTTAGGTCACCAAATAAGTTATTTCCTGTTCCATTAGAACGACACTATCTCCCATCAAGAGTTAACGAATTCATTAGCGGTGATTACATTGGGCCTTTCCACAAAACTGATAAAGGAAACCAATATATCCTAACATTCATAGATCATTTTTCTAAATTTATTAAACTTTATGCTGTACCGAACACTACAACACGTTACACCGCTGACTGCGTCTTAGCATACATTTGTACTTATGGAATTCCCGCGAGATATCTCACTGATAACGCCTCGTGCTTTACATCCGAAGTATTTAAGTACTTATGTGAGAAATTTAGCGTAACTAAATTAACTACATCACCTCAACATCCATCTGGAAATGGATCGGCGGAGGCAATAAACAAAAATATAAAAAAATCACTCGCAATTTTTGCTGAAGAGACATCACAATGGGACGATTTTATCGACTACTACGCCTTAATATATAACAATACGGTACATTCCGCAACTAACGAAAAACCGGCGTTTATACAATTGGGATTCGAACCGATTTTACCGACAGATATACTTAATGAAAGACGCCCAGTTGAACATGTATCACATGCAGATTTCGTAGCTAAAAAAGCATCTCAATTAAATTACGTAAATCGAAAAGTTAAAGAAAATATCTTGAGGGCAACCACTAAACAGGAAAATTACCAACATCAATTTTCTAGGTACCGTAAATTTTCTCCTGGTGATTTAGTATTTTTAAATAATAGAAGCACGGACAGGAATAAATTAACGACTAAACGGCGTTTAAACGTTGGTCCCTATGAAGTAAAAAAGGCTCACAATAAAGTCGATTTCACAATCATAGACCCATCGAATCCTTCGGCTCGAAGTACAAAGGTCCATGCACAAAGACTTATTCCTTTCACTGCGAGAAAACCAGAACTGGACTTATTCCATTCTTTAGTGCAAAAACAGCATTGTGAAATACCCCCACAAAATAAAAAGACACATGCTATCTTCGACGACACCCCAGACATAGAAATCTTATGGCCTGCCCCAAGCACAATTAATGCTGAACCACAACACAACGCAGGTGAAGAAATCGTATCATATTCACCCTCAGGTGAAACACTTACAGAAGACAACAATGATGACAGTATGAATAGCATTTCCCAGGTACCAGATACCACTCTCGCTTCAGGCGATGATAGCAATGAAACTATTATATACGATCCAGTAAGGGATGCCACGCACACTTCCCAAACATATCCTTATGACTTGAGACAAATACAGCCCCGCTATGACCCTCAGCGTTTTCTTCAATGGGCCTTAGACATCACGAAATAGTGACTAACTTTCCATCCTTATTGTTAAGCATTTGTTACTATACGTGTTAAGAAAGAGAAAAAGAGAGAGAGAGAGAATGAGGCCTACAATTTTCCTTTTACTTTTCTGAGTTAAGAAATGTTAAGATAGTATTTTATTCGAACGTAGGGGACAAACATTAAAATGTACATATTCGAGCGTTTATCACTACTATGTGATTTGAAATTTGGTTTTATTTTAATGTAATTTTTTTAGCTAACTATAATCGAGGAGTTATATTTATCATGTAATTCATCATATGATTCTGGATCTTTATTTAATACTTTTTCGTTATTTATCTATAATTTAGCAAAATTATTTTATTTATGAACTATGCCACGATACTCCTTAAGGCATTATATTTCTTACATTTGTACATATTCTAGTGTATCATTTTAGAGTTTGAATCTAAATTTCATTATTTACTGCATTAATCACTTTGCTATCAATTTTGGAATTATACTTTATTTACAGTTAAGGTATAATACTCATTTAGCGCATAGTACTTATCATGTATAATCGGTCAATGTACTTACTTATTTATATTAATTTACAATCCAAATGTACGTTTTATATTACTGAGGAAATTAGCTAATTGACTAATTTTTTTTTTATTCATGTCTTGAATTTAGTTACTGTACGTCAAAATAAATTCATTATGTTATCTCGTATAGACATATGTACATATTTTAGTATTATTTTAGACTTATTGTATTTTATTCAAGTGATTTAATTAAGTAATTCATTATAGTTTTGAGAATTGCATTTGAATATTAGGAAACATATGATACTTATCTTATACATTATATTATTCCATACCGACATTGTGTGTATGAATTTTACTATAGTATGTTACAAGTTCAATTTTAAGATTCTAATGTATTAATTAGCTAATTAACTACTAATTTTGGAATTTAGTAATGAGACAAGGCGGAGTTTTATTGTGAGTAAACCCTATCGAGAGAAGTATTTCTTATTTAGGCAAACTATACGTTATGTAACAGTCTTATCACATATAGAAAGAATTTTGATAACTTATTAAGTGTACATAGAGTAATTTTTTTCCTACTTTATTCTAGGATTGTCTACCTTCACTCTCAATCTTATTATATTATACTAATTAAGTACATCGATTCTCATAAATTTGAACCGACTCAAGAGCGACTTATAGTAAATTTGTTTATAATAATAATATTAATAATAGTAATAAATAAATAAATTAATTAACTAATTAATTAATAATAATAATAAAAAAAAATAAATAAATAAAAATCTATACAGTTAAACCTTACTTGTTTAAAAAAAAATTTTTTTTTTTTTTGTTTATATTTATAAACATTGACCATACCTATTTAATGGTTTTCATTATTGCAGTTGTAACATATATCAAGTTACATACATACAACTGCATGTTATTCAATTTCAAACAATTCCGTTAAATAACTAATCATAATCTTAGAATATTTCAAATCGTTTGTTGTTATTTATCCCTGCAAAATGGCCAATTGCAGGGGTAAAAATTCGTTAGAACGTTAGATTTATTGACGGATTATGTATTGTACTATTAATAACTACATTACTTAAAGTATATATTATTTTAGTTATGAATTAATTTCTGCACATATTTCATTTCCTTTAACGTTATCTCCAGATCAAAGCGGGTTTTTTTTTTCTTACTTTCCTTATAATGAATTAAACTTTACAGGTTCACATATTTATACATTCCAATTTCTTTTCCCACAACACAGAATCATTGCTTGAATGAAAGGAATTTTCCTTAATGTTACTTTTACCTTTTCTTACTAATTAAAAAAAAAAATATATATATATATAATAATAATAATAATAATAATAATAAAAAAAAAAAAAAAAAAAATTAGATAAGATATTATTTTAAAAATATAATTTGCAATTAAAATTGTTATTGTTCTGCATAACTGTTTGTCTTTTGCTCGGAAATATTATTAAATTAAGAGCCTGTTTATTTCAATTTACAGCTCTGCTTATCTGCATAATATTGGAAGTAGCCACTCCGTCGCGTCAGCGACATAAGTCTGGACTACAATGCCACTTTTCTAACGAGTTTGTGTGTGGAAAAATCCCTAAAAACATTTGGAATAAATTAGACATACCGCCCAATGCATGCCATTTTCATGACTGTAGTCATTGTTTAATCATCAATGAAACCTTCATAATTAAGAAAGACTATCAACTAACAATACCCACTTCATATATTCTCCGCAGCTCACGGGATGTTATTGATGCTACATCCACTGCCTATAATTGTTTCACGAAAGATAGAAAATTCTGCGAATGTGACGAAAAGAATTGTCAGGGTACCTCTGATTTCTGCAAGTTGCGCCCCTGCACCAATAACAGCGATTGCTTCTGCGACATGACTTTTGAAAAAATAGATCTTTTAGCTGTTTTGCCAGACGATATTATCTCTAATCCTGACATCATCATTTTAGAAACTTGCTACTTTGATAAACGTCACATTCCCAATTCAAATAAATTTCGCCGTCATCTATTAGAAGGAGAAAAAGCTACATTTTCGCAAAGAAACTTGTCCTTTACATTTGAGGACCCTTTACTTCATCTTCCTGATGCAGGAAAAGTGATTTTACGTAGCGAAGACTTTGAACACGTCGTGAATGTTCCTTTAGATAACATTATACATATACCATTTGAACTACTCGCCTACAAAACCGATTTACAGGTTACATACATCCATCCCAGCGGCAAAGTGGTCACAGGACTTGTACATGTGATGGGCAAAACAGTCTGCCAATTACGACATTGCCTCCTGTGTTATGATGTTATAAAACATTTTAAGTGCTATCCACCTCTCGTTCAATACGTTATGTATGTGTTGATCGTCATTCTCATCGTCATTATGTTATGGTGTGTAAAACTTATTTTTAAAAGTTTCAAATTCATTATATATGCATTCCTAACGATAATGTATGGATTAGGTCGACTATTGAAAATTATAGCTCGTTGCTCTCTGCTTTTGGGGGCTTTTATAGGATCTACATTTCGAGAAATCACACATAATTGTTATGCAGCCCTCGAACGAAATGCAATTCAACGGGCCAACATTTATACCTTACCACTTGTTCTGCTCATGTGCACTTGCATTTTCACGACAATTTCAGCCGACTGCAGTGTAAATACAATTATACAGTCTGACCTAAAGTCATGTGAGATCCTCAATGATGGAACGAAGAATTGCCAAATCTTCACCACTGCTGAAATAACATTGCAATCTATTTCAGCCGAAAATTGTTTATGGTTTTCGGACGAACATGAAAACCATTTGTTCACCCTAAAAATTAAATTAGATGCCATTGTGTGCTCTTTCACAAAAGAACGGTTGTACTTCACATTCCCCGTTACCACTAAACAAATTAGTCAGATATCGTGTATTTTCAACAAATTCTGTGGTCGTGGTACACATTGCAGTAAACGATCTATAGGAAAGGGAGGCATAAACTTCGAAGCAGAAACTCCCGAAAGCCGACAATTTCCAGGATTTTCTGCATGTGTCAGTGGAGACAGTGGCAACGGCTGCTTTATTTTAACTCGTCCGAGTTGTAACTTTCATAGAGTGTGGTATGAACCGGACCTGTTGAACAGTTTCGAAGTCTCAAAATTAACAGGCCATACATGCCAATATAAAATCTCTGTAACACAGGTTGAAAATAACACAATTTCGCGATTATTGATATCTGATTCAGCGTACACGCCAAATGGAATTAAGATTTCCATACTCGGCGCCTATGATCAACCGCAGCTACATTTGACGGAAAAACTAATCCAACGAGTTGGAAAACCTGAGGAAGCCTTTTTAGCACCTGCCTGTGAACGCAATATTCCTCAACCCAATATGATAGGAGCTATACAGGCGAATACATCTTACACCACAGATTTTATCTTTGCACCACAACTCACCACGTGTGATTATTTTGAGGATAATCTAAGATGTATTACAGCACCTGACAGCATTGAACGCCTTCGAGCATCCCAGGAATACGCTTTACCCCTACAAAAGCATATTCATTTTTTTAACATTGAAGAAGAAAAATTACGATCCACTCAATTAATGTCTTCGGCCGTGCGTGTTCAACTGCATTTTCGAAATTATAAAATCGCACTGCAGACATCCACTATATGTCCACAATTGAATGGCGAAAGCATTGCTACGACAGGGTGCTATAATTGTCCTATTTTGGCTCGTCTTACATTTAAGGCACACAGTTCCTGCCAACCTGGTATTGTGACAGTACAATTACAGCAAATTTCTCTCCATACGAAAGCTGTATATCTACAGTTAGATGCAAAAACCCACACAGTTAAATTCCAGGCTGAAGAAAAATGTGCTGCCGAAAAAATTTGCCTGAAATCTGCTGCGTTAATACAATGCCACTCCTTTAGATACTGTTTAGATGAGCCGTCGGTGGAATTGTTACAACTTAACACTAATTATACTCGAACTGTGAGTTCTGTAACAGCATCCAATATGTGGGACTGGTTGAATATACCTGATTTGAACTCTTCGATTTTCCTTTTGAAACTGATTGGCTCGGCTTTATTTATTGTATGCTTACTCATAACAACCCTAGCTACTCTCATAACATGCTGTTGCAAAGCACGCTAAAAACGACTGAAGTTTTACTAACAAAATTATGCTTGTTAGCTAAGCAGGAAATAATTCTTCTTTATTTGAATCTTCTAACCTTATATACATATGCAATTGGATAGGAAAATTTATTCATTTTATGCTTTCATTATTATCAATGTTCTTTGAGTTTACATATTATTAGAAGTTTTGATTTCTAATTGTAGGCACTTGTGGCCTGTTGTTTATATATTTTTTTTTAATTTTCTCATTATTTCCTGATTAGTATAGTTATCTTATGTTATTTGTATAAGTTGTGTGAAATTTCATGTTATACTATTAATATCGTGTTAACTTTGTTTTGTATCACATTGTGGGAATGCCTCATCACAGTTCAGCGTAACTCATCTCATTTTTCTTTTTTTTTTCCTTTTTTTTTCTTTTCGGGGTTTTTTGCATATTGCTGAGATATACCCAGCAAGTTTAGCAGTTCTGTGCTGCCCCCGGGTTCATGGGAAAAAGGAATTTCTTTTGTTACAAATTTTACTATTTCTCGCAAGAATATAAGGAATAGCATGGTAGTTCCATTTGACTAAAGATCAAACGAGTTCCGCTCAAGGTGTTTGGGGCGACAGCTGGCTGAGTGTATCCTATTGACCAAGAAAGGTATAAGAATAAAGGAATGAAAAGACGCTGGGAGATATGCAACTGCTGCGCACGGTGGTCATTTAGGGTTTTAAAAGGTAGGGTATTTTCTGTAAAGAAAAGGAATTCGAATGCACGACTTCACGTAAATTGAATAAGTACGTCCAGTAAGTTTTGTGTTCTATTGACCAGAAAAGGTATAGAGAATAAAAGAGACGAAAGGCGTTCAGAGACTTGCAGCTGGATGAAATAGTGATGCCTCTAGAAATAAGCTTTTCTATAAGATCAAAGAAACCGTCAAAGTTATGGCTTTAACACCTGATATCTTGGCCAGAGAGGGGGAAGTATTTAATGTATCCAAAATTATGGTAATGTAAAGCGAAATATGTTTATAGGAAAATCCAGTAAAATGCTGTCTTTAAATGGGGATCAGGATGAGAAAAAAGGATTGGACGACGAGATTTAGGGGAGAAAAAAGGGCGTAAGAATTACTAAATAGTTAAGTAAGAAAAAGGAGATGACCAGGGGCAAAAATGGGAAATTTGGTGAGAGAGAAAAAAAGTTCTCAGAAAGATGATCTTGGAGTAGTGTCCTCAGGGTATTTGTAACCCGTGATTGTTAGGTGAAAATTATAAGTTTTTTTTTGTTGTGTGAAACCGCCAACCGCCAATATCAGGAATTGGATTTTGGACCCCCTAGATGATGATGATGTCTACCAGATGTATAAGGGGTAAGCAGGCTTTTAATTCCGAGCAAATTTCTGTATTATATTTAATTATTTAAACTGATATTAATTACGCGATGAGGCATTCTCGGTGGTAAATATATTATTAAAACATACGGTCGAGTTTACTGTTAAGTACGTTAAACTATGCATAATGATTTACACTTATGTATTTAAATATGTTAATCTTTTAAAATAAATTCAATTTAATCAATTTCAGTTTGCTTTTATTTAAATGTTTCTTTCTTGTATATTAGATCTCGAGTATGCTCCTGAATCTGGGATCACTTTACGTGAAACATACGGCCTAATTAGTTTCAATGTAATTTAAATATATGAATTCAATATAAGATGAGGAAAACAGAAGGAGCGTACCCGAGCAATGAAAAGAGGAAAATGTATAAATGTTCGTACTTTTATTGTTGACTTAGCAACAACATCGACGTTCTTCGGGAATATCACCATCTGTTTCGTAAAACACACTGCTTTCATGGTGTTGTAATATATTTCTCCCTTTTACGTCTATTCAAAAGTTCACTTGGTTACCATTCTACTCCCCACTTCTTTCATAAATAAATGATGAATCCACAAAACCGCTTTCAGTAGTAACACCTTCAGTTGTCAATCTATTCATTTCTTCCGGTAAATGAAAGCAGATGCCTCTTTTGTAAGATACATTTTTTTTAGAGAAAAAATATCAAAATATTTCTAGACTTTCTTCATTCTAGCTTTGAAATTAATAATTAAATATAGTATATATTTTTGCAGTTAGTTATGAAAAGAATTATGCCAAAAAAGTGTCATAAAATTATATGATTGGCTATTTTTCTGCGGGATGTGTGAAAAATTATATTATTATTATTATTTTTCCGAAAAGTTTCCAAACAATTAATATGTATCTAAAATAAATTATCCATGCTGTTGAACAAAAGATAAAACTAGGTGAGAGGTATTTCTTGATTTAGAATAATAAAGCATAAAAAGACTTTTATTTCAATGAATTATAGTTGTTGTTATCAAAATATCTCATTAATCAACATTTATTAAATTTTTCTAATTAATTTAAGAGTTTTACTTTAAACTTAGGAAAACAATTGCAGATTTTGAATAAAAAAATGATAATTATATCAGTTAAGAAATATTTGACATTCTCTGAATATTTTTATATATCTGATATCAATATTCAAAATACATCAACTTTAGCTAATATTCGTGAAATAATGATTCACCTCATGTGATTTTAACTCAAATACTATTTAAATTATGTATTCTATGCACTTGCCTATCTGTCATCAAAATTCCCCGTCGAAAGGATAAAACATAAACATCATTACCTTCTAAATTATTTTATTTTTTTCTCGTAGTTTCTTGACATGAAAAAAAGAAAACGTATAAAAGTTCGTGCTTTTATTGTTGACTTAGCAACACCATTGAGACTCTTTGAGAATATCGCCATCTGTTTCGTAAAACACGCTACTTTCATGGTGCAGTAATATATTTCTCCCTTTCACGTGTATTCAAAAGTTCACTTGGTTATCATTCTACTCAGCACTTCTTTTATAAATAAATAATGAATCCACCAAACCGTTTTCAGTAGTAACACCTTGAGTTGTCAATCTATTCATTTCTTCCGGTAAATAAAAGCAGATGCCTCTTTTGTGAGATGCATTAATTTTTTTAGAGGAAAAAAATCAATATATTTCTAGACTTCATGCTATGAAATTTATAATTAAATATCTTAAAGAGTTATGCAAAGAAAAGTGTTATGCAAAAAAAAGTGACATAAAATTATATGATTGGTTATTTTTCGGCAGGGTATAACCAATATTATATTTATATTAATTAATATAAAAATGATATTAATAAATATTATTAATTAATTAAATTAATTAATTAAAATTATATTAATTAATTAATAAAAGTAGTCATAACACAGATATAAAATAAATGTAAAAAAAAAAAACACTTTTATTAGAATTTACAAAAATGTCAACTTATAAAGCACAAATGTGTGCGTCGCTCAATGCTGACGTCATAATGATGCACGCAACACTGTGAATGGATGAATGTTGCAACAATGGAGATATTTTTTTTTTCAATTAATATTAAACAATTGCAACGTTATTTCTATGGGGAAAATGCAAGTTTTGGCCGGACGCAACGTTGCGAATTTTAAAATATCAATGTCCAATTATTTTATTTCCCTCAGGAATACATATATATTCGAAATTTCAAAGCTCTATGTCAATAGGAAGTGGGTAAAAAATGAGTAACAAGATTTGACTTCCACATACATATAAACAGAATTGTAAGTTAAAAGAAAGCATGCAAAAAAAAAAACTGTTTAGTATAACAATAAACAGAGAAATTTGGCAATACTTTCCCAAAAGTGTTATTAATTTCAAATCACTTAACTGAAAACAAAATGGCTTTACTCTATGTTCTACAAGAACCTAAGAAATAACTTAATATCAATATAAAATGGAACCCCGTGGATTCCAATAATATTTTTTCGAAAATACAAAGCTTAACATGTTACCACGCTGGCGAAACTGAGAGCCGTAGATTCTATCCTAAACAGCTAATGAAAAACTCCATTTGAATTCAATACGTGACGATCCTGAATTAGAAGAAGGCAGGAAGCGGTCAAAATTCAGAACAAAAGTGCTTTAACGGCGAAATGCGTTCCTAATCCATTGAATCCACCTTCTACCACACTATATATACCAACTACACAACCGCACTGATCTAATTATCATACCATTGCAATGAATAGCTGTGGAAATCAGATTCCTGGAGTTTTACACACACTTTGCGAACTTCGAACTTAAGGAAGTGACAGAATGGATCTCATTCATGCATAAACGTTAGAATTCAGTACATACGAAAGTGGGTCTTTAATTCTAATCGCTCTGTATATATTATTTTCTAGACACGTGCACGAGTGTTCATAAAGTCAATTGTGATCACTTCAGATTTTTTAAATTGAACTAATGGCGTCCAATGATGCAGCAGTTTCTTGTAGCAGTTTTTTGCAGCAGTATTTTTTTTCTTTTAATTTTGAAAATATATTGTTATCTGAGATTTCTAAAGATAAAGAACGCTTTTTTGGAATATTAAGTAATTCGGAAGAGGTTATTGTATAATTTCGTTGGTGCTTACATAATATTTTCATAAATTAAGAAACATTTCTTTTTTTCATAGTGTAGATTATCCATTTTTTTCATTGAAATACTTTTAACAATGCCGGAAATGCCGGTCAAAGGTTTAAAATCTTTTGACTGAAATATTACTGGTAGTCAAATACTACCTGATATAATTAAGTATATAACCAAATTTACGGATACATTTAATCATGTAATTTTAACCATTCCTTATTTACACTGTCTATGTAACCAAATGTACGAATACACGTAATCATGTAATTTTTATCATTCCTTATTTACACTGTTAAAAATTTGCATCAAACTGTCCAGTTATTCAACCATTTTTTATAAAATACGATTAGATAACCGCAATGCAACTGAAGTCTGACCATATTATTGCCCATATTATGGCCAGAATAGACATAAATTACAGCTATGTAACCGCTTTCTATAAAAACGGTCAAATAACTGGCCAGTTTGCTGTAAATTTTTAACAGTTTAGTTTAAATTACATAATACATATTTTTAATTTTTAAAAATCGTTTTTAAACAGTAATATGTATCATAAATTTGAAAGTTCAAAAAAGTAACAAAAGAAGAATAGTACTTAAATCCACACAATTTTATACGCTTTTCTGAAATCTATTTAGTTTACACCATTCACTACTTCACCATACTTCAACCATTTTTTATAAAAAAAAACGATTAGATAACAGGAATTTAACTCTAGTCTGGCCATATTATTGCTCATATTATGACAAGAATAGACATAAATTACAGTTATGTAACCGCTTTTTATAAAAACGGTCAAATAACTGGATAGTTTGCTGTAAATTTTTAACAGTTTAGTTTAAATTACATAATACATATTTTTAACTTTTAAAAATCGTTTTTTAAATAGTAATATGTATCACAAATTTGAAAGTTCAAAAAAGTAACAGAAGAAGAATAGTACTTAAATCCACACTATTTTATACGCTTTTCTGAAACCTATTTAGTTTGATACACAATTCATTTTTTTAGATAAATCTTATAGCTCATCATTTTAAACAAATGTTTACAAAAAAAAAAAGGGCCAATGTGAAAGAAAGTGAAACTTCAGTCCCAGGTGGGAGGGAATAGAAGATTTGGCGGCAATTTTGCTGAATGAATTGAGGAAAAGGATCAAAGTAAATACCTCCATGCCGTGAAGTTAAGCTTATGGGGCCATGAAACTCTCGCGGATATATAAAATTTTTAATAGAAGGCAATTATTTCGTTTTCTTTTTTCAAATTGCATGACATTTTTTACATTAACCCTTTGTGGCTCAAGAGCTCTTATTTGTAATGAATTATATTTACTCAGATGTTAGAATACCTCATTTTAAGCATGTAAAAAGTAGTTAAAGAAATTTAGAACATAAAAATAAATAACTTATTGACTAAAAGGTACTTTTTTTCACATCTGCAATAAACAGAAACTTACATACTTCTCATAAATATTGTCCATTTTCTAATGGAAAATTGTAAAGTATACGAACTTACTTTTAAAAGCATAACAAAACTTCTTAATAATACAATAAAATAATGAAGGTGCAAGTCCTTTTGAAAAGACTTTGTCTTTCTTCGTCAGGCGCAAAGAAGACGTGCAACCACTTTCAAGGCAGGAGCAAGACTGAAAGGAAATAGGAGGGAAAGAGGGACAAGTTAAGGAAACAACGCAGCCATATATATATATATATATTTGGTATTCATTTTTATGTTTGTTTATATTATGATTTTTTTAATCTTTCATATTTTATGCTTTTTTGTTTTTTCTTTCACTGTGTGTTTTTCCAATTTTCTTCATGCTTTTCCTGATTTTTAGGTAATTTCCTTCTGTGATTGATTGATGCCTTCTACTTCCCTACTGGCTGTTACCTTAACTTGTCCCTCTTTCCCTCCCATTTCCTTTCAGTCTTGCTCCTGCCTTCAAAGTGGTTGCACGTTTTATTTGCGCCTCACGAAGAAAGACAAAGTTTTTTTCGAAAGACCTTGCGCTTTTATTATTTTATGGTGTTATTAAGAATTTTTCTTATGCTTATGTAGTATTTCACAAGCTTATTCTACCCTTCAATGTGAACTTATCTTTGTAAAAAATCTAGTTTTCGACATCTCCAGATTTTGAAATTTGACAAAATTTGCGAAGTTTATTTTAGCAATTACGATGTGAAACTCCCAAATGATAAATAAAACTTTTGAATGAAAAATTAACCCAGTATCGCCATCTGTTGTGAATTATATGAACAATTTATATTAACTGCTGTGTTGGAAGATAGCAGCAATAAATAAAATAACGTTTTAAAGCCCAATGTATAAGTTGTGACGTGCCGTTGCATAGTGTACTCTGGCTAGCACAGCGATAAGACAAGAAGTTAAAATAAAGTTTTATTTAAAGTCTCAAGAATGGGATGGGGGGGGGGGTGAGTCTATTTTACTAATATTTGAACTCTGATTAAACACTGTTAGCTGAACAATACCGCTTTAGCGATGCACATACTAAACTATAATATATATCACTCGAATAAGTCGATTAAATGAAGCTTTAATCTACTACAGACGAGGACTGGCTTTATTACTTCAGAACTCTTTCCGCAGTGATGCGCCGCTTTCCAAAGTTTCCTGTTCGAGCTATCAAACTTGCTAAATAAGGTAGCAGGTGGCCGCAAAAATAGCTTTGTTGAACTTAACAACTTAAATTCTCTTACCAACTCCAGATCTAAGCAACCATCAGAGCTGGCATTCACTTCCTTCTGGTATCAAAAGCAGTCTGGGCAGAGTTGCAAAAAACCGGTTTATTCCCAGGTTTATTTCCAATAGACCCGATTTATTTTCCGGTTTATTGCCAAAAGACCTAGTTTATTCCCCAAAAAACAAGTTTATTCAAAAAAAAACCCGGTTTATTCCCAGGTTTAAACCGGGTTTTTTTCTAGTCTTTGCAACTCTAAGTCTGGACTTCCCCTTTAGCACGAGATACCACCAAATCCAACGGCACACACTCTTTCACTTGCTTAAATACATTGCCAATTGATCAGAGAAGCCAAAATTTGCAAATTACCAAAACAGCTGCGAAACGCAGGAAATCCACAATTTCCAAAGGACACATGTATTCGTCGAAAATTTAAGTAAAAGAGAGTATAGATGTGGCTGCACGCATAGAGATGTTATTTTGACAATACGATCTCGATCAAAACAAACGGCTGCCTTTATGAGGAGTCGCCAATCTACTACAAAGTAACATTCACTTTCTGGTAGATATGCAACACGTGGTTACAAAGGGTTCAAAAGAAGAACAAGCAGATATTTATAACGTTAAAAATTTCGGAAGAATTTATTTGAGTTATCGATGTCGGTAAAGTACATTCATTTACAGAAAGTAACAAATTTAACACGTTGAAAATTGTAGATCAAACGTGACAAATGAGGTGCGTTCGTACTATAACTAGTTTTATAAATAATCGGATCTGGTTGCACTCTTCTGCAAAAATGCATCAAAACAAAATTCATTTTATTTGCAGATTTTCATATTATAGATATTAATTTAATTTACGAAATTAAGTACCGATACACTTTTTCAACCAATTAATTACAATCTACCATATTAAAATCCGTGCGCGTACCTATCTATGTAACCGAAAAAATTCGGAAACCACAGGGCGCAGGGCTACGAAATTTGTCACACGGGTTGCTGGTAGTGGGCCCATAAACGATTGGGGCAAAAAATTCGAAAAATTGTAATATTTTTTATTTTATGTTTTTGACGAATTTTTGCCTTTTTTTATGTACTCCCCGTAATCGCGCCCGTAACACGTAATCGCGCGAGTTCTAACCAGTTCTAAATGCTTACGGCAATGTGAAATTTTTCGTAATAAAATAAGTACATTTTAAGTTGGCAACATTTTATCTTTTGTTGACATTTACTGAAAATTCCAATGGAAAACTTAAGCCTAGCTTTGAATATTTCAGGTCCTGAAATTTATATTTCGACTCTTTTTCCATTTAATTATCTATTTCTCCAGAAATATCTATCCAAAAAACTGTCGGTAGATTATAGGATTTCTATAATTAAACAATTTTAATATACAAATTCGGTTTTTAAATTCAGTAATACGGAAATAATAGGATTCCATCTTAAATAGGACATAATCGCCATGGCAACCTAGAATCATTACCTATTATGTGATATCATTGGATTAATTACGTATGATAGGGTATAATACAATGAAGAAAACTTTTATTAATATCTTTTTAAGTTTTGATTCGATTTTGATAAAATTTGAAATGACTCGACAAAATTCAGCAACGATTATATATGTTACATGCATTTCAAACCATTCGGTTGGGTTACATTTCAAACCATTCGACTATAGGTGCTACGTATTTATATAATAACGAACGCACCTAAAAATGGAAAAATGTTCTAATAAACAATGATTCTGAATAGCACCGAAATGCACTAAGGCAACTTCTTTAGTTGAAATGTTAATGAATGCATTTTGAAGGAGATGCACAGAGAGAGAATCAAAAATACTTGTAATATTCATATATTTAACTATTAATCGTGATTTTGATGTGCATAATTCGAAGATTTCTAGTAATCTGGCTTTTCTTGATTTTTATTCAACGTACACAAAAGGCAAACTCATGTAGAACATAACTTAAACATATTAACATTTGACATTTCGAGATTAATTCCAGGAAGCGGCAGTTACTCTTCTTCATCAAGCGGTATACTAGGTGCAACTGAACCAATTTTTACTGCGTCACTGGGGGGCTTGCGCGCAGGCCAAACCGGCGCCAATGTCAGCCACCCACATGATTCTCAACATGCATACTTTTAGGATGTAGGTGCATAGAATGTTAATTCAATAAAGTGACGTAAAGAATAAAGATTAATTTTTTATTACGTATATGTGTAATGCCACAAGCCGGTGTTACTATGTTACTTATTGATATTAAATTAGAAATGCATTATATGCAAATAATTCCGACTGCAGCGCTGCCACTGGCGTCTATTTTTTAATTCTATCTCGCACCACTTTCTCAAAACAATTTTTTTTTTACATACACTTTGACAAGAAGTGCAAGAGTACTTACAATATACTACAAAATACTATAAAATAAACAAAATTGACAAAATTCATATTACAAAAATGTTTTATTAAATAGCGGTGCGAATAAAATATAAAAATAGTCATCAGCGACAGCCCTGAACTGGGGATTTAATAACATTATAAAATGTTTGGATCTAATGATCTTTAAATTCGAAAGTACTCGTTACTTAATTTTAAATGATTGTTCTTCTCCTTAAATTTAATGTATTTTTGTATAAATGCAAATAAACGTTTCTTTGATAATAATTTTAATTATGTGTTGAATTTTATTTATGCATCATGTTGACTCTCTTATTTAGGTTAAGATTAGCGCAGTTTTGGGTTGGTGCAGATAATGGTTTTGGACAGTATGGGGCACTAAAACTCAAAGGGAGATTTAGAATTTTTAATGGAAGGCAATTATTTCTTTTCTTTCAAAATTGCATGACGTTTTTTACATTACAAGATTCTAAAAAAACATCGATTTTTTTTAGGTGAATAGTAATAAACTGCATTAAGGCTTACTATAGTAAAATCTTTGTAATTCAAAGTTCGTGAAAAACGTGATACTAAGAAAAAGTGAAACTATACAAGGTCTAATGAGAATTTATATATTAAGCAAAGTATATCAGTCAAAATGAAGGAAAAATTATAATAATGGTTATTTATGCATTGTATTATGACATTATATACCTGTATAAAGTATTGTAACTGATTGGAGATAACATGAAATAGCTTTCAAATAAAACAAATTTTCAACTTTAAAATACCTAAGAAAGGGAAAATAATTCTTAAATCCACTCCATTTTATAAGCTTTGATAAAATCCATCCAATTTGTTACGCGAGAATTTCTTTAGATAATTCTTATAGCTGATCATTTAAAAAAAAATAGCAAGGCGCAAGAAAATGAAACATAGGTTCCAGGTATGATACACTGCAAATCTTTATACACTTTTCAGAAAACTTTTTAGAACACTTTTTAAAACACTTATTTTGTCATCTTTTTTAGTACACTTTGAAGCACACTTTTTGGAATAGTTTTTAGAGTACTTCAGAAAACACTTTTTTGTTCAAGTAATTAAAGCACTTTTTTTTCTAGCGCACTTTTGAAAGCTATGATTTTAAAAATGTGCCCAAATATGTTCCCAATCTGCTCTCAAATGTGTTACCAAGTTTAAATTTATCAAATATCCTGATCCGAACACTTTCGGAACACTTTCTTTATAGCGGAGCATATTCGAAAGCCATTTCAGTACACATTAAGGTAACGGAAACACTTTTTTTGAATCAAAGTGTTTGATATGTGTTCCCAATGTGGAAATTTGCAGTGTAGTGCTTAAAGTAAAAGCAAATTTTTCAGAATAAAATGAAGAAAAAGATAAATTAAGATCTCTACTCATGCCGAAAAGTTAAGCATATGGAGACATAAAACTCTCCGGGATATCTATAAACTCTAATTGGAGACCCGATTTTTTTTCTAAATTGCACGAAATATTTTTCTTTAAAAAAAATATGCAAAAGGTTTTGAAAAACATTGCTATCGGTATAGGTATATGCGATGTTGAAATGCATTAAGGCACGGTAAATTCTGCGTAATACGAACAAGGTACGCACATTTCTGCCACAATTTATGAATAAAATTTTTAGCCTTATTTAATCTAAGAAAAATGTTAAAATTCCCCGAATGAATATGACACGTACAAATTTTTGGATTTAAATATTAAACTTAAAATTTCTCTAAATGCGTACCAATCTAAGCAGTGTACGAATTTTGCTCAACAGTGATGATACTAATCATGATACTAAAATAAATGAAAAATATATACACGTTCAAAGCAAGATTTATAAATTTAACAACTTACGAGATTTAAATAAAGAAAAATTATTATTATAGTACTTAAATACGCTCTTATATTTTCAGAATACTAAAATCCTTTCAGTTTGATACATGAGCGTTTTTTAGATCAATTTTGAGTTTAATCCTTTTAATGATGTAGTAAATGTTTCAAAAAGTGAAATTATAATTATAGTGTGCAATAGTGTGCAATATTAGTGTTCAAAAATTATAATTATAGTACTTAAATGAACTACTTTTTTCGGACTACTAGAATCCATTAGGTTCGACACATTAGATTTTTTTTAGATCAATTTTGACTTTCGTCCTTTTAATGTTGTACAAATATTTCAAAAAGTGTTTACAAATGTTTAAAAAAAGGTCAATGTGAAAGAAAGTAAATCCACTGCCACCGGTGGGAGGATATTTGAAGATACAGAAATTTTGCAGAATGAAATTAATAAAATAATCAAAATAAATACTTTAAACTATGCGACGACGATTAGACAATACGACCACAAAACTCTCATGGATATAGAATCATTATATAGAATCAATAGAAGACCTTTTTATTATTTTATTTTTTTACTAAAAAACGAGTAAAAGATTTTTAAAAACTTCGACTTTTGCACGTATAGGACACAAATAAGCATTAAGACTTACTATAGTGACACATAAGATAATTGAAAGTTGGTAAAAAACTTGATAGAGCTAAAGAATAAAAACGTGGTACTACGGAAAAAGAAAAATATATACTAGTTAGATGTGACAATCCCAAAACTTTCTTCTGTCTCATACAGGTTTCACATTCACCAAAACCTAATCAGCACCAATTTATATCAAGTTCTAACTGAATCTAAAGCTTTATTAAATTCTGTGCGTTACTTCTTGAGATGTGACTATCGCTAAAATAGCGTAAATCCTGAAAAATTCTGCATACTAGCGCCACCTGTTGGGAGATTTACACCAAAACCTAATCAACACCAACTTATGTCAACATCTAAGTCAATCTGAATTTTTATGAAAATCTGTGCATTAGTTCTTGAGACATAGCAACCATAGATATCATGAATAAAGTAGCATCGCAGCGCCACCTCTTGGGTTATTTATACCAAAACGTAATCAACATCTATTTATGTCAAGATCTAACAGAATCTGAAGTTTGGGGAAATTCTGTGCATTAGTTCTTGAGCTATAGCTATCATAAAAATCATGAAAAAGTGGTATAGCAGCGCCACCTCTTGGACGATTTACACGAAAAACTAATCAGCTCTGATTTACTTCAACTGAAATTCCGTGCATTAGTTTTTGAGATAGAGTGCGCACAAAATTTTTGTCACATACAGATAGACTCACTGACTCACAAACTCACAGACAGACTTTTTCTAAAAACAGTCAAATCGTGTTCAGGACCTTCTAAAATGTATAAATCCGTCAAAAACTGGAAGTCGAAATTTTCATGAATCCAATATACTTTCTTCTTGTAAAAATAGAAGAATGTAACAAATTCTAAGAAAGATTTATATATTTATCAAATTATGAGGTTAAAAATGGAAATAAAATATAATTACGCAATTTAAATCTACACATTTTTATACGCCCTACTAAAGTGTATTCGCTTTGATACATTTTTGCTATCTATTTTATAGTTCATCATTTCACACAAATGTTTAAAAAATTGCATTTTTTAAGAAAATAAAACATCGGTTCCATGTGGGAGGTTATTTGAAGATAAAGAATTTTGCAGAATGAAATGAAGAAAAGTATTTAAATAAATACCTCGATTGATGCTATGAAGTTTAAACTATAGGGTTATCAAACTCTCAGAGATACCTAGAGTTTTTAATAGAAGGCAATAGTATTTTTCAAATTACATTCTGTTTTTAAATTAAAAAGAATAAATGTAAAATATTCTAAAAAACAATGATTTTTGTAGGTGGTCTACGAGACTGATTAGTATTAAGGATTACTATAGTTAAACCGATGTAATTGAAAGTTGGTGCAAAACACGATTATAAAAAAAAAACAAGTTGGAAATTGTACGTCAGACGTGACAAATGAGGTGCGTTCGTACTGTTATTATTTCAGTGAAATGAATTATATCACAATTGAATCCATTTGGACACTACACTGTTAACTAGTATTTTAAAAAGACAAATTGCACAAATTGTGCTTATTAGTTGCTAAAATCAGTGTAAAAATTGTTTTAAACTCATAAAAGAGCTAAATTCCTACATGTTTCGGCTTTAAACTTAAAGCCATCATCGGGGAAGAGGAACAACACAAACGACTACTGATCTTTTAATTTTCGACACGAGAAAATTGAAATCAACAGTATGGAAAAATTTAAATAAAATAAGCGGGCGCTCTCTGTTGCCAAAGAGCGAAAAACAAAACAAGGAATTAACAAGGGGTTACAAATGTATCCCATAGACTAGGTATGTTGAAAGAAAAGTTATCATTACAAATACAATCTTTTCTAATTTTAATTTCCAATGATTCCCTAATGGCGGCTTTAAATGGGTTATTGAACCTATGGATAATTCTTGCTTTATCGAAATTAATTACAGTATCATTATTTTTAGCGTAAAACCGGGAGAGTGCAGTGGATAACTTTCCAAATTTTATGTCGTTTTTATGCTCTTTTAACCTTTCGAAAAACTTTCTTTTAGTCATACCAATGTAAAAAATTATACTATTATTATTTAAGCTAATGGGGATTTCATAAACACCTGCGAATTGATCAGGGGGGATAGGATCTAATTTACATGAAACTAAGTCAACCAATTTTCTGGGAGGGACAGCAATAAGATGGATATTGTATTTACGGAGGGCCCTTTTAATCCTTTCAAATATAATAGGTATATATTGGAATTTACGATAGGTTGGTTTATTATTGCTAGGGACAGGATGCTGAATTAAATGGCCATTGAATTATATCATCTGTTATTATGATATGATTAATTTCCGTAATAAAATAAGTACATTTTAAGTTGGCAACATTTTATCTTTTGTTGACATTTACTAAAAATTCCAATGGGAAACTTAAATCTAGCTTTGAAAAATTCAGAATTTGAGATCCATATTTAGACTTTTTTTTTCATTTAGTATCTATTTCTCCGGAAACATCTATTCAAAAAATTGTCGGTAGATTATAGGATTGCTATAATTAAACAGTTTTGGTATACAAATTCTGGTTTTTAAATTCAGTAATAGGGAAATAATAGGACTTCATCTTAAATAGAACGTAATCACCATGGCAACCTAGAATCATTACCAATCATGAGATATCATTGAATTAATTACGTACTGTTATATGCGGACAGACGAACGGACGGACAGCGGGATCAGACGACGACTATAGGTGCTACGTATTTATATAATTTTGAAGGCACCTAAAAAACATGCAATTTCCAAGAAAAATTTATATTTATTAAATTTTGAGATTAAAAAATTAAAAATATATATATAATTACAATATTTAAGTCACTCAATTTTAACTGCACTACAAGAATTCTTTCGATTTGATACGTCAGCATTTTGATTGATCTATTTTATAGCTCATTATTTTAAACAAATGTTTAAAAAATGCCATTGTGAAAGAAAATAAAGCATTGGTACCAGGTGGGAGGGTATTTTAAAATAGAGAATTTTTGTAGGATGAAATGAAGAAAAGGATAAAAATAAATACCTCGCCATGAAGTTAAGCCTATAGGTACTCGCAGAGATACATAGAATCTTTAATAGTAGTATTTTTTTTTTTTCAGATTGGATGAAGTTTTTTTTCCGTTAAAAAGAGAAAAACTATAAAAAAAATTCTAAAAAACATTGATATTTGTAGCACTGTAACGTATTATAGCTTAAGACAGTAAAACGTGCATAATTAGAAAGTTTTCAAAAACGTAAAACTAAGAAAAGTAAAAAAAAAAAAAAAGTTCTAACAAAAATCTATATATTTATCAAATTAAGAGATTTAAAAAACAGAAAAAAAAAATATAATTACGGTATTTAAGTTGTGTAGTAGGGCAATTTTATACACCCTACTAAAATCCATTCAGTTCAATACATCAGCATTTTCTTATATCCATTTTCTAGTTCATCATTTTAAACACATGTTTTAAAAAATATCATTTTTAAAGAAAGTAAAACATCGGTACCAGGTGGGAGAGTACTTGAAGATAAATGAATTTTGCAGAATGAAGTGATGAAAAGGATCAATAAAAATACATCCATTGGTGTCATGATGCTTAAACTATAGGACCATGAAACTCTGGGGGTTATCTATAATTTTTAAAAGAATGCATTGTTGATATTTCAAATAGCATTATTTTTTCCCTTAAAAAATGAGTAAAAGATTCTAAAAACTTTCATTTTTGTACGTATAGGACACTGCTATGAATTAAGGGGTCCTATTGTAAAACCAATATTACTGAAAGTTAGTGAAAAATATGATGTTAAAAAAGTAAAAACCTGCAAGTTCTAAAGACGATTCGTATATTTATCAAATTAAAAGATAAAAAAAAAGAAAATATATATATATATATAATTACGGTGTTTAATTCGATTTAATTTTATACGTCCTAACTAAAATCTATTCAGTTTGATACATCAGCATTTTTTTAGATCACTTTCACAAATTAAAAAAAATATTTAAAAAAGGCATTGTAAAAGAACTTAAAACATTGTGCCAGGTGTGAGAGTATTTGTAGATAAAGCAAGTTTTCAGAATGAAATGAAGAAAGAGTTCGAAATAAATACCTCCATTCATGCTATGAAGTTCAGACTATAGCATAACGCTATCAGTGGTATGGCGTTATCTTTAATAAACGGGATTTTTTTTTTTCAATTCCTACTATTAGTTCACACTCTCCCTATATATATCTATATATCTTGTTCAATTTTCAATCGTTAATAAAATACTTTTTATTCATCCACTCAACTGTAAATGCATATTTTTAAACTTGTAGTTGATGACACTTGATGTTTATACAGTTTTTTTCAAATATTAATTCATTAATTAAATTAAATTAATTAATTTTAGTTTTTGCATCATAAAAAACGACTAAAATAAGCAGCAACGCTTAAGACAGCGAAATGTCTAGTCATGGCGTTTGGTCGGGACCTCCAGTTTAGTATACGGAAAATTGCGGGTTCGATTCTCATCGAGGCAAGGTTTTGTTATTTACACAAAACTCACTCATAAATTCAAAAAAAGAAAAAAAGCAGAAATATATATAGGTTGTATATAAGTAGGAATTGACTATATATATATATATATATATATATATATATATATATATATATATATATATATATATATATTACTTGTTTTTAATTACATTCATTTTTTTCCATTAAAAAAGGCAAAATATTCTAAAATACTATGATTTTTGTAGGTATAGGATACTGATATGCATTATCCTCTTCGCGACGAGCGTCCTTTACGGAATTTTTAATCTTTTACCACCGGTTTTTTAAAACAGAAATTTTCGCCTAATTGAATCGCAGAATTGCTACCATTAAATAAGGCAAAGCTTACACTAAAAAATAACTTTTGCGAATAATCGAGGATTCTGAGCATCTTATGCGTCACGTATACGTGTCGCTCGTCCCCAAGGGATTAAGGCATACTATAGTAAAACCTATATAATTAAAATCTGGCGGGGAAATCTTGCTAAAAAAGTAAAAAACTGCAAATTCCAAAGCTGATTTATATATTAATCAAATTAGGAGATTGAATTGGGAGATTACTGTATATATGTTTTAATTGCCTGCAGGGGTTTTTTTCGTAAAAAATATTTAAAAAATATTTTGCAAAAACCTGTTTATCTATAGGAATGAAACGTGGAAATGTATTAAAGCTTAACACAGTAAAAGTTTTTTATCTCAAAGTTAGTGAAAAACGTAATGCTTGGGAAAAAGAAAACATATACAAGTTCAAAGGATATATATTTAGCAAATTATAAGATTTAAAAAAAGTATTTAATAATTATAGTACTTAAACCATTCGATTTTATACGCCCTAATAGAATCCAATCACTTTGATGCATCAATATTTTTTAACACTTTCCAACCTAGTTGAAAAGTGTTTATGACTTCGGTTTGTCTGCCGTCTGTCCGTGCTCTAACTCCCGTAAATATGCTCGGATTGCTCTGCAATTTTTATATGTTGTTGTCGTTATCTATAGCATGTTCCCTATTTCAACGGAAGTGTGTAGAACTTATAGTTTTTTTACAGGGACACGCAAAAGAATTCCGTTACATTACGTCTATGGAGAAAAATCGTCTGCGGTTTATTTAAATAATGTTTCACTATTTTAAACGCATTGAAATTTATATATATCACTAAGATGCATTACAAGAGGCTTACTACAGAATATTGTGTGTATAGCAGTCATCGTTCATTTACAGGGACACACAAAAGAATTCTCTACTATCTGTAAACAATAATTCCTGGACGTGCGTTTTAAGTTACTGAACGCGATTTTAAATTTAACGCACTTTTTGTTTATTACGTGGTGTGTATAAATTCTGTAGATCCTATACAGGGAAGCACAAAAGTTCGCGAACACATTTCCGTTTATTGACAGAAACTCCAGAAGGAGAATTTTAAACTGTGCTAAGCGTTTTCTAACTGAACTAAAATTTAGCATCCTATGTATAGTATGTATACAAATCTATAGATCATATACAGGGCTGAATAAAAGTATTCGGATATTTTTCAGAATATTGTATAGGTTGAAAATTTCTGATTTAAAAAATATATATATATGGTATGCGTTTTCCAAATTGTTTACTTAGATGTTATCTTTCAGCTTATTAAACGGTATGATTTTTTTGATGTTTTTATATGTGTTACATCTCACCATTTTAAACTTTTTTTTTAAGGACAATGTGAAAACATCGGTCCCAGGTGGGAGGGTAATTGAAGATAAAGAAATTTTCCAGAATGAAATGAAGAAAAGGCTCAAATAAATACCTCCATTGATACCCTGAAGTAAAACTTGCAGGGCAATGAAACTTTCAGCGAAATCTAGTCTTTTAATTTTTAATTTTTTTTTTAAATTTAAGAAAGCAATATTTTTTGCTTTTTCAAATTGCATAATTTCTTTATCTATTAAAAAGAAAAAAATATACAGATACCAAAAACATTCCTTTTTATAGGTGTACGACACTGAAATGCATTAAACTTTACTGTAATAAAATTTATATATTTCAATATTATTATAAAACTTGATGCTAAGAAAGGAAAAGGAACACATACAAGTTCAAAAGAAGATCTATATGTTTAGGGAGACTAAGTAGAAGAAATACAACTATAACTATTGCGATTTATGCATTTTACTTTAACATTTGTTACCTGTATTTTAATTGATTAGAGAAAAAAAAAAAAAACATTAAACCTTAAAGAATTTGTACAACTACAAAAATTTGCAAAAAATATCATTTTAAATTAAATGCATATTATTTTAAATAAACTTTTGTCTCACATTTTATATGTTAAACATTTTGTCTCATACAGTATACCCACTAAAGTCTCTTGCCATCCTCTTAACTTCGGAACGGCTGCTGCTATATTCATAAAAGTGGTGACTAGGTATAGTAAAGTAGCCATGCGCTACTGAATGAAATCGACTACGGCGTCACCTGGTGGAAAACTGCGGAATTAGCATTCCTATCAGGAGAACGAAAAGAGATAGAGAAAGAAAGTAATTTACAAAGTTGTAGAGCATCATCGATTTAGTGAGAAAAGACACCTTGTGGATATTAATGCAAAGGATAGAATGGTTAAAACACGTATTTGTTTTTTTGTGATTTCCTACACTGTGACGTGACAAAAAGATCTTAGAAAAAAAAAAAAAAAAAAACTAGTTGAAACAATCAGCCTAATTCTGACAGCGTTCGAATACGAAAAGTCGGTGGAAACGCCTCCTCCGTGACAACATTTTGACGTCATCGTATCATACGGGAAGGAAATCGGTATTCTGGAGCACTTATTTTCGTACATGGGGAAAAGTTAGATGCGAAATATTATTTCGAATGTTTACAAAATTTCGGACGTTGATTTCACCCTCTCAAAGTAGGTGAAAAGCCCTTTTCGAACACAACTTTTGTGATTGTTTACATGTAATAGGACATTTTAATAAGAAATTTTCTAGTGTTTTTCAATACTAAGAGACTTTTATCCCATTTGTGATGAATATTATAGTATATTTTGTTAATTTTGCTTAAAAACTAAATATTTATTACGATATTTTTGACTTGTCCAGCTTTTGCTGATATTTTGCTAATAAAAAACTTTTATTTAATTATTAAATAAATTACGTATATTCTTTTTTAAAGGTAGATTAATATGCACCATGGATTGCAGAAATTAAAGGTGCATATATTTATCAAATAAAAATTGTGTATGTTTATAAAGACACATGTTTGAATATAAAAAGTTTTAGTACCCATCTAGAGTAGATAAATATGAATTGTAACATACATTAATGAATTATTTTTAGTTGTGAAAAGATTATATGAATGTCATGATCACTTGAGAATCACATTTTAGTTACAGTTTTATAATGTTATGTTAGTAATGTACAGATTTTTAATGTTTTTTGCAACCTCAATTTAATTTTGAGATAACAAGCAGTTTACTTGAAATATTTATTTCGACCATTAGATGATATTTTTTAAACGTTTAATAATTGTTATTTTTTTTTTTTTTTTTTTTAATAATTAGAAGTACCTAGGATATTCTCATAGCATTGGTATCAACTGAGCAAAATCCTTGGAAGTGGAGGGGGGGGGGGTGCTTAAAATATATAAATTGATTATGACTACTATTATAATATATAAAAAGCACTTTTACATTAAAATATAACTGCTCTCTCTAAATGTTTAACTATTTTAAGTCACATGTGTTAAGTAAATTTAAACATTTTTGTTTAGATGTCAAAGTTAAAAAAAACAAATATTTAAAGCTTCAAAATTCAGGGGGGTTGGAATTGATTCTCTTCTTATGTCTTTATGCAAAGAGCTACTAATTAAATTGTTATGTGCTGCATATATTTTAAGCATAATACTTGTTTCAAGAAATACATGCTATTAAAATGCGATTTTATTTAGTTATTTTACATATAACCGTAGGTTTTGATGAATGCTTAGCTGAAAATTTTCTCCTATGCTGCATCTTTTTTCATTGCAGTAATTATTAATTATAATATAATTTTTTAAACTACATGTGTATTATCTACTAGAAAAAATATATATATAGCCACTTTTTTGTATTTTTGAAAAATGTTGAAGAATAAAAAATTTTTTAATTTAATTTCATTTTATTTGTGTATTATTATATATTCAAATTGTTTATTCATTAATTAGCTGATGCACACTTTTTATATATTTTATACTTTTTATATATACTCACTTTTTAACTTGAATAGCCAAAAACTCAGTCAAAAAGATTTGAAATTTAATTACTGATTAATAATGCATTAATTTGAATTTAATAGGTAAGGTACATAAACAGTGCTGCCACTGGTGGTTTTTATTATTTTCCCCACCGCTATTTCTAAATCAATCTACCCCAAAAATTTGTGATGAAGGTCATTGTTTGAAATAGTGGTGGATAAAATAATAACAATAATTGCCAGTGGCAGCGATTTATAAATGATAAGTTAGAGATTTTTTTCTTTGTTTTTAAATCCTTATCCATCTTTTGCTGTTGTTATCTCACATAACTTGTGCTTTTTAAAAAATTTTATCTTTTAAATAATTATACATTAAATAAAATTAGAAAGAATAATCAATTTCTTTTACTTTTTATTGGACTTTCTCTTTTTAAAAAAATATGTAGCAGTTATGTAAAAAAAAAAAAAAAAAAATCGCAGTTCCAGGACAGTTAAAATTTACATTTTTCTTTTATAATCTGCTTCGAATCTTATTAAGAGAATAATTAATCAATGTGTCAGAATTATATTCGAATACATTTGAAAAGGAATAAAGGGTACTTTTCGGTTAGCTGGGCGCCAGTGATATATATACACACATATGTATACATATACACATATAGCTACATGTACATATATATACACATATATGTATGTATTACGTATATATATATGTATATACATATATATTTTTATATGTACTTGTACATATATCACTGGCACCCGGCTAACCGAAAAGTACCGAATAAAGTTCTTGAAATCATCTTTTCAAATATAGTAGTAATTTTCGGTTAGCCGGGCACCAGTGATGTATATATATCACTGGCACACATACATATATATATATACATACATATTTATATATGTACATATATATCACTGGCGCCCGGCTAGCCGAAAAGTACCCAATTTTCTATTGTTACTAAATCTGAATGTCTTTGTTATTAAATATTTTATTGCATTTGCAATATTTTTAAAATAACATGCAAAAAATAAAAAATACATGGTAAAATTTAATTATTGAAGTTTTTTTCTTTTTTTTTAAATATTGCATATTATGTGGTATGGTAATCTAAACATTAAAATACCAATGAAAAGATACTCAAAAACATAATTTTAGTTACAATCTGTTTACTAGAATTGCAAAATCAATTTCAATTCTACATGAATAAAAATTGCAGATTAAAAAATATACATATACACATGTTATTTATTCATCATTGATTAAAGTTATTTCATTTTTAGGGTTTATATTCTCTAAGAATTGTTTTTTTATAAACATTTGTTTTCTTCCCTCTTTGGAGGAGGGGGGGGGGGGGACAAATGTTCATGTAATAGGAATGTGAAACTTTTATTCATGTGTTTTATAGCATTAATCACTTATACATCAGAAATTTTATTATTGTATAAAAAATAAAAGTTTGAACTTGAAATTAGTGTTATTAAATGAAAAAAAAAACAATAATTATTGATTTCATAAAAATTGTTGAAGTAATTTCAAAAGAAAAATCACCAGTACTTTTCCGTTATATGGACACCATTGTCACCAAGCATACATTTAATACATACATTATGCATTATCATACATTTTGGCATGGTGTCCATATAATGGGAAAGTACCAAATCACCTACTTGCATGTAATTATAAACTGCATGTTAAATATAAAACAGATAATGAGAAAATTCAATTTTTTGAGATTTTTATGAACCCACTTTGTTTTCTTCGTTTACAGTTAAAAATATGCTTTTTATTTTAGATTCATATTTAAAAAAAAAAAAAAAAAAAAAAAAAAAAAAAAAAAGCTGTATTAATTAATCTTTGAAAAGAATGTTTGATTTTTTTTCTTTCTTTCTTTTTTTTTTTTTTTAATCATTATTTTAATAAGATACATGATGAATAAATATTAGCTGATAGTTATGTAGAAATATGCTAAGAAAAAAAGGAGGTCATGGTATGTTACTATACTGAAATATAGTGAATAAAAGCTTTTAAACATTTAACTTGTAACTATTTTATTTCATAAAGATGTATTAATACACTGACTTTACACTTTATGTTTCGTAGAAACCCGAAATTAACATAAAGGTAAAAGAATAATTACTAATTATTTTTTCATCAGTTTTGGAGGGTGCAGGGACTTTTTTTTTAACTTATGAAAAATATTTTTTAGAAATGAAACATATTTCTTTATTATCTATATTTAAAGATTAAATCCAAAGAGTGAAATAGAAAAAAGAAAAAAAAACTTGTTTATGTGACCAAATTTTACAAAGAACAGATCTCAAATGCTTTTTATTTGGGGTGGGGGGGGAGGCATATTTTTTTTTTTTTTTTTTACTTACTGTGTTTGAAATTGTGTAGATGGCTAGCATGATTTACTAGTTAAGATCATGATCTTTTTTGTCAGTCTTCTTTATTTTATTTAAGCATTGTTCTGTCAGCTGTTTATATTGACAGAACACCGAACCCTAATGACTATAAATGGTTTTAAAAAATGCATTTTTAAAAGTATTTAAGTATATGGATTGCACAATTAAATTGGTACTTGTTTATCTTCCAGTAGCCCATTTACAATAAACAAAATTTATCACCAAACAATGTGATTTAATGTCAAATCATAATACCATGTTCAATCAAGTGGTGCATTGCATATCATAATACAATGTACATAATTTCATTATTATTTATCTTATGAATAAATCAGTTTAGTTTTTATAATGAAGCATATAAGGTAACTCCTACAATAATGAATCTTGTAATATTAACGATGAAAAATTGGAAAATAAAATAAAAATATTGGTGTTTTTATAAAGTTAAAAAGAAAGAAAAATCGTCAAAGCATGAGCGGCTGAAAACAAAATAAGAAAATACAGAGTTAAGCCATAATAAAAAAATCCTAAATATTAATTCAAAATATTAGCAATATGATTAAAATCCAAAATAAATACAGTATTTCTATCAGCTCATCATGCTTTTATGAGTTTAATTTAAAAAAAAAAGAAAAGAAATTATACCTTTTAAATACACTAATAAAAGCAAAAAAAAAAAAAAAAAAAAAAAAAAAAAAAAAAAAAAACAGGTTAATCACATCTGTTTGTATATAATAGATAAGACTTCTATATAAGTAAATAAATTGTATAAGTATTAAAAAAAAATTCGTTGCCTTTATAACAAAGAAGTATAAAAAATTCTGTATTTCAGATTTGTAATTTCCTACTCTACTAAATCAGACTGGCTTTGTTATTAAATACTTGTGTATTTCTAGTAATCATATTAATATAACAATAAAAAAAAAAAAAAAGAGAGAAAGCGATTATAACAAATGTTAAAATAACATTTAATTGTTGAATTTTTTTTTAATATTGCATTTTGCATATGAAAGATATTAAACTTTAATATACCAATGAAAATAAATAATATTTTGAAAGCTTCTGCTGATTATCTCTGTATAAACAACTCTGGCACTTGATATAAAGTTAACTTTTTAGCATGTTTTATTAAAGCCATTCTTGCTATTTTGTGTATAGTTGAAAATATGCATTTTTATTACAGTTATAAATATATAAATTAAAAATAAATTACATTAATGAATCTTTTGACTTTTAGAACTTTCTATCTCTATTTTAATAAGATGCAAGGAATAAATAAGCATTGTTTACATATAATATTTATATGTTAAATATAATATTAGGGTTGGAAGGGAATATTGAAATGGTGATTAAAAGCTTTCTACAAGTTTAACTTTCAAGCATTTTATTTCTTACAGAATTTTTCACAGAAATCTCAAATTAATGTAATAATTAAAATTTTTATCACAATCTTAGACAAAAACAACAACAACAACAAAAAAAAAAACAGAGCTCTATACATTTTGTTTGACGTATGAAAATAAGTAATTAGAAATAAAATAAATTTCTTTATCATTTCTTTTTAAAATGCAAATTTAAGAAATGAAATTTTAAAAAAGCCAGTTCATGTGATGATTCATTTTTACAAAGAATTTTCTTTTAAGTGTGGGGGGGGGGAGAGATTTTATTTACCAATTTAATCACATTAGAGGAGGTACCTTTGATAACAGTAAAAATAATGTGGCAAACATAAATGTTTATATCCTGACACATTCATAATTTTTTAAAAGAGATGATTCATTTTACCCACTAAGTAAAATATACCTAAACATTCAATAAAATATTAACATTTGGCATTTGGGAGTAACATGACATATAATCAATGAATAATAATAAAAAAAAAATTATATAGGTTTTTTTTCTTATCCCATCAGAAAATTATTTCATCAGTAGTGAGTAAATTGATGTAATACCTGACCCCCCTCACCATAAACATCTTAGTTCGTTATTTTCCCTTGCAGAAGCTTACAAACTTTAAATAGTGTCAAAATCTTTACTTTAATTTGTTTCTGAAAGTATCACTTTCTACTACATTGTAAAATATTGAATAAACAATAAACAAATTTCCTTCTGGTTTTCTCTTAATCAAAACTGCATTTCTCTGTATACTATCTCAGAAAAAAAAAGTTCCATACTTTATTATTAAAAAATGAACATGTCACTGAAATTCAATATTCTTCAGTTATTCACAGAAAAGATTTGAAAATCTGAGCTTCATTAATTTGGTTTTTATAACTTTCAAAGGGAAAAAAATGTTAAGATTTAGAAAATCTCAATGTATATTATTTTCATACATGAATATCTGCAGTATATCAAATATATATTAATTATATAAAGCATGAAATAAATAATAATAATAAAGTAATCTATAAATTCAAGAAAGCTGATCGCTTAAAATAAAGCTGCTTTGTACATAATCATAAGATCATTTGTGTTAAATTTGAACATTCACACATTCATTTTTTTTTCTAAATTATAAAAAATACTATTATATACTAAAACTGAAAACTTACCCTGAAGCAGTCAGTTCTTAAGTAAATACTAATAAAATGTAAGTTGCTGGCTTCCTACCTATTAAGGCCTGTACGATGCTGGAGAATCCTATCTGCAAATCAGTCGTAGTAAAAACTGAATCATTATTGCTAAAGTATGTGTCTTATAATAAACACACATACATATGACAATACTTATTCAGTAAAAGTTTTATTTCTCGGAGAATATACACAGCTCACTTAATTATTTAATAGACAGACATTCTGAAACAGCTACCTTTTCATTATAACAGGAATTCCATTACAATTGAACATTAAATTATCAATAAGACGAAAATTATCCTCGCCAAGCGAATTATAAACATCGCAGCCATTGAATTGAAAGTTTTATGTCAACTATTGAAACTACGATACGATGACGGATTCTCATTGGTTACCTCTTAATATCGATCATCGTAATCGGTAAAACTGACGTGGATTTGGGAGGAGCTATTCCGCGACGGTCGCGCCTTTTCGAACACTGGATAGCATACGTAATTGCTTACGAACGTACGGAAACCTGATCCCAGAATAGCACTTTTTCCCAGATGCGAAATGGATCGCATCCGAAAAGAGAGTTTTCACCTGACGTCATGTGTCCGCCATTTTTTCGTTTCGTATCCTGCAAGAATTGGGCTGAATATCTTTATTTGAGATTTTCAAACTTCTCACCGTCAGCTGCAATGTACATTTGGACCCTTGTTTGAATTTCACATTGCACACGTTGGAGCATAGATGGTGACACGTTGGCACAAGCGTCCGTAATGCTTCGTTTTGATTGGGAATCACAAACGATACCAGTGCGCCACATTGTGGCGTCGTGTTTTCTCCGAAGGTTAATTATTTCTCCTTCCGTTCAAGTTTCGTGATGTCACAGTGTAGGAAACCACGAAAAATCAAATGCGCATTTTAATCGTTCTATTCTTCGCATTAATGTCCACAAGGTGTCTTTTCGTACTAAATCGATTATACTCTTCAACTTTGTAAATCACTTTTTTCCTCTATCTCTTTCCGTTTTCGAGATAGGAACGCTAACTTCGCAGTTTGCCACCAGGTGGTGCCGTAAGCGGTTTGATTGAGTAGCACATGGCTACTTTACTATACCTAGACATCACTTTTATGAATATAGCAGCAGCCGTTCCGAAGTTATGAGGGTGGCAAGGGACTTTAGTGGGCATACTATATATATATATATATATATATATATATATTAAAAAGAACACATACAAGTTCAAAAGAAGATTTATATGTTTAGGGAGACTAAGTAGAACAAATACAACTATAATTATAACGATTTATACATTTTACTTTGACATTCTTTACCTGTATTTTAATTGATTAGAGAAAACACATTAAACCTTAAAGATTTGTACAACTATGAAAAGTCGCAAAAAATATCATTTTAAATTAAATGCATATTATTTTAAATAAATTTTTGTCTCACATTTTATCTAAGACTCGTATTCAAAACCATCTGACTTGCTGACATTTACGTAATTATGTCACGGGAAATTTTTAATCACTTTATTATGTTCATAATTATTCCTTTTGTACTTCCATATTTTTCTCGTACTGTGCGTTGTCTTTTTTATTATTATATTTAAAGTTACTATTAAATAAAGAAGAAGAATTGATTAAATTACGGAAAAATCATTTCAATAAAAAAATATCATATATAAGCAATAATTTGGAAAAGCAATTCAGACTTTAAAATTTTGAATGAAAGGTTTTAAGGGGAGATGTGGGGGGATACCGATGTAACGCTCATCAAATTAAGATTTTTTTAATTTTATTTTTTTTTAATTTTTTTTTTTAAACTGGCAATTTGTTTTCTTTTTTTTCTACGTTAATCAGAAACAGAGATACAGAAAATTTAAAAGATATTGTCTGTTTTGCTTAGCCACTAATTTTACACTTGAAATGTATTTTGCTGAGAATTTCTTTTAAAAGAAATTTGCCATTATTATCATAATATCTTAAGTAATATGAAATATAATTTAAGAAAACTTTTCGGAGAATACTTTAGATGTTTTCGGTTAATGAAATTCGCTAAAGGTTTTCATACAAAAGTAACAATTTGTTGTTTCTGGTTGAGAAAAAAAAAATCAACAATAATCCAGTTTTCTGAAATGTTCAATTCAAAAATGGATTGAACGTTACTTGTTTATGCTTTAAAATTCAATAAATTTTAAAGCATAAATTCCGTTTACAGCTATTTAAGATATTATTGCAGGATATTAATATAAGAAGTCGAGAATTTCTTGACTACGGTAACTTGTTTTAGTTCTAAATGTCACCGGTAGATCGCGTTTCCCTGCCTCAAACTAATAGAAAGCTCAAGCTAACGCACACAAATGGAACAAAGTGCACTCAGCTTTTAATCTTTATTCTGCTTAGCTGCTGACACGCTAACATAAAAAAATAATGTTTGAAAATTTGCTCAGTTATTTGGAACAGTATAACAGTTTAAAACAGTGCAGGGCCATCTATGGATAACTAAAACATGGAAGCGTAGTAAATAAATTCCTGATTACGCACAGTTATTCAATTGTAATTATAACTGCAGTAGCTGTTACCCTTTATTTTTTATTGAATTTTTAAACATTCAGCGTCACATTTTTGCTACAAATTTTAGCGTCGATGATTTTCGATACATATCATAAATAAGATAGTACAGATAACGAAACTGCCAGTTAGCTTGCGAACCAATAGGGGATATGGCCCCAAATTACATAGCAGCTCACGAAACTCGCTGTAGCGTGGAATGAATGACATACCGATTGCAGATGTTACTTGAACTGGGGATCATTCATCAGTTATCGGATTGCCATTCATTTCTCTTTGCATTAGACTGTGCAACGTTGCTCTGGAAACACCCCGGATCTGCAGCACCTGACAGACTTTTTCGTTATCTCTACTATCTAATTTATCATTTATACGCTAAAATTTCCTGAAAAGATGTCACGTTTCCTTCAGGACTATAAAGACTTTACGTATTTACTCATTCCAGCTAGGGTCTCCTTACTTCTATTCCAATTTTAATATATATGAGTTCAGTTGTAAGCATTATTTATATGAGATATTCTCTCAGAGGAAAGATAACTAGCAGAGACCAGATTCCTTCGTTATTTGGTCGAAAAGTCGGTCCAAGGATCAGTTCGGATTTGCCGCTTTAGAAGCTGTCTGTTTTGGCGGTGATCGCGTTCTTGAAAACTTCGATTTCATTCTCGCAATAAAAATAAACGTAAACAAACGAAAGTGAAACCCAACTGTTGCTCTTGCTGTTAACTTATTCTAAGATTTAATCTCAAAGAGGACGGATAGAAATAAGAAGTTATGGTTTGTTAGAAGGTCTATGGACGCAATATAAAGTTTCGGCGGGAATATGGGGAATTTCCAAGTAGATTTTGGCGGGAGAAAAAACGGTTTGGCGGACTACATCTTCCACCAGACGTGTTTTCCACCAGATGATGTCGGAACAGAAAGGGTTACCGATTTGGTGCCTAGTTTATTAGAAGGTTTATGGATATTCTATTCTCTTCACGCTTTCTACTTCTGTTTGCTTTATTTTACGATAAGGCAAATGTATATTTGCTAGATACTCTAGTTATGAAGTGCAACCCTGCTTGGATTTCATTTTTTTATAAAATAAATACTCATAGCATGTAATGGATTAAAATAACAAGTACATTCATACGAAGTTTTCATTACATTATTATTGAGAGTTTTATTTAAATTTTAACACACAAAACATCCAAAAAAAATTTTCAGCTTTTCGATTCGTTGAACACACATTAATTTTTACAAAACCTATTTACTTTTACATGATAAAGAAACATACGGAAAATAATTGTACTGGTAAAAATCTACGTAATAATTCTATTTTATGTATGCTATATTATATAACTTACACGAGGAAAGTTTTTTTTAATCTATTAATTCTCAAATTTAGAGGCAAAAATTTTACAACATATGATTTATGAGTATCTATTTTTTATTGGCCAATATTTCTCTGGAAATAACTTTTCATAGCAGACTGCTCTTTATTTCAATATTATTTAATCCTTTGCTACTTTGGTAACAGGTAAGCTAGATGTGCATACAGATATTTCATTTTTATGCAAAATTATTATTAATCAAAACAGCATAAATTGATAAATTGTAATATTGATATTATATATTTTTTTAAATGTATAAAAAAAGTATTAAAAAGTTATAGATATATTAAGATTAATAAGAATAAGCCCACGAGAAATTAAATAGTATTATTTGACGTTATGATATTTTATATTAATGCGTTTTTCCCTTTAATAAAATCTAATCTACGACGAAAATTAGAATTAGTCTTCTTTTATTTCATGAAAAGATTCCTTTTTTTGAAAAATGTGAAATACACGACTAAAACTAAAAGAATCATAAACTAGTTGTCGGGGCCACCGTAATACTTACCCATCATGGATATGCATGATATAAAAAAATGAAAATAAAACATGTGTAAACTATTTATAAAATGCATTGCAATTCGAATAAAATCGTGGCTTGATGACGTCATGAACTTTAAATGCTCTATTACTGAATTGCGTAAAAGGAAAATCCTTATAACTCAAAAAATGATAATCATATTAACTAACGGTTTACTGCGTCGGACTAAGTGTCTAATTTCCAATTAAAATATATCTTTGAATTCAAATTTGAATGAAATACAAGGTCATGAAAAATCGAAGAGTGTGGTAAATATGATTACTATTATCTCGGCAACTCATTATCCGATCGACTTCATTTTTTATGGAAAACTTATGTTTTTTTATTGTTTATTGTCTTTTATATTCACTCTTAAAAATAAACAATTTAAAAATTTTTTATATACCTTTTATCAGAACGAATATTTTCAGAGTCCGAAAAAAATAGTTCCGCACAGTCGAGGTTACTGAAATTCAATAAGCTTCTTTGCATTACTACATACTAAATACACATCAAATTTCAAATCTCTTTCTCAATGTGCTTAGGAGATAGAGCGTTTACAGACACACAGACAGACGGACGGCAAATTTTTTTTCTAAAAATATGTTTTTCGGAATATCAAATGTCTGAACATGTAATTTTTTTTTCGATTTCCGAATTTTATTTTTCGATTTTTAAAACGATTACAAGACTTACCCTTACTACGCATGATGGGTAAGTAAAATATATATATATATATATATATATATTATCGATAATAATTAAAAATAGTTTGAAAAATAAAAATAGAAATTAGTCCTTGTATTCTATAACTATTCTTATTTCACACGATTTTAACAAAGGGAAATAAAATAAAAACTTCATTCGTCTCGAGAATTTCTCAGGGTTGTGTAGTGAGGCACAAAACTTTACCAATGTAATCAAGTAATAGTGAAAATCATTAATAAAAATTATAATTATTTTCATGGTTTTATGATACATTAATTCAGTGATTTTTGGTCCTTTTGTAACCCTTAATTTCCACAGGTCATTCTTTGATATTGATACACCACGGGGAGAAACATAATTTCAAATTATCCATTATTTGATACATTATACATTAATCATTATTTGATACATTATATACATCAATCATTATTTGATACTTCTGAACATACGTGTAATTTCGTGTTTAGGAGAAGGAAACTTTTATCTAATCGAGATAAAAATATATGACATAGCTGAAGACATCATAATTTTTTTTTAGTTTCTTAAATTAATTTTATATTAGTAAGATGGTCAAGTGTCGGAAATTACATAGGAACATTTGACGGACGTACGGAAGCCGCTCCGTCAATTCGGCGGTCTCCTATCGCATCGACCCCAAGCTGCAGCCGCTAGGTGACCTGAAAAAAAAAATCCTAACCGGAAAATTTTAAAAACAAAATCCAATAAGTTTAATGCACCGGAATGAGGCTTGGAGTTCTAGACGTCGGATCACCACTAAAGCTCCGAACTTATCATAGCTGTCATATTGAAATACTGTGTAGATTTTTAGTTCATTTTTGCAATGCAGAAAAAAAAAAGGATTATTAAAAATACTCAGTTTATTCATTTAAAATATATTCTGAGATGAATTTTAACCATGCATCACTAAGACTTTTTAGGAATATCGTCGTTACTAATCCTTCATAACTTTCACGATATGACAAAATTCTAATTTACATTTAAATTATGACAAAAATGCCGTAGTTATTCCATTTTGCAAACTAAAAACACTGAAATAGGTATAATTTGATATGATTTTCTCCAACACTACTATAGGGATTTCAATACTTTTTAAAATAGTTTTGGCAGAAACTAAACTACGATTAGATCGCTCTTCAAGAAATAGAAATAAAAATAGAATAGTTAACGCTGTTATAAATTAAACAAGAAGGACTCGATAGCAAATTGATATTAAACGTAAAATTAATGGCCGTAAACTATTGAAAATTCGCCTCTTTCTTAAAGTACAATTTAATTACTTTTATTTATTTATTTTTTATCATTATAAATTCCTACTGTTAGCTCACACTCTCTATATATTTATATATCTCGTTCAAATTTTCAATCGTTAATAAAATATTTTCTATTAATCCACTCAAGTTCAAATACATTTTTTAAAACTTGTAGTGGATGACATGTGATGTTAATACAGTTTTTTCAAATATTAATTCATTAATTAAATTAAATTAATTAATTTTAGTTTTATATGGGAGAAAAAAAAAATCTCCCATTGTTTTCATAAATGAAATGAAAGATAATCCTCAAATTAGTGATGCCACAAAAATAAAATACCGCAACAATGATCATTAAAAAATGTTCAATAAAGATAACGTGGGACATTAATGCTGCACAGGTTTATTTTATATATTTATGATTAAAAACTAGGTTTTGACTTTAAAAATTTTTTATATATTACTTGTTTTGCATATTATGGACGTATTTATTCAAAAGGCATCACATTAAACAATATATTTATAAATCATATACATTATTTCTGTTGTAAATATCCTTTTTCTAAGCAAATACAAAACGCAGAACGATAAATGAGATACCGTATGAAAGGATTTGAAGGCTTCTGAAATAGTACACTTACATTTCGTTAAACCATGTTTTTCGATTAAAAATTACAGTTAATTAAAAATTAAATCGGCATTGTTTTCATAAATGAAATGAAAGTTTTTTCTCAAATCAATGTTGCCAGAAAAATTTATTATATATTGCTAAATAATGATTATTAAAAAAATGTAACATAAAGATAAAGTGGGACGTTGTTGCTGCACGGGTTTATTTTTTATATTTATGATTAAAAAGCAAAATTGAAATCCAAATGATCAATTTATTTTTATTTGCTCCATGTTTTTTTTTTCCTTGTTTCCGAAACAGATTATGTCACCCTCTAATGCAGTTAAAATACGATTTTTTTTTTTTTTTAATACTTAGCTATCTGCGATCAGTTTTTGCTGTTACTTTGGACTTTGGTTTAATAAATGATATGATATCTTGGCTCGACTAATGTTTGCAGATATTTTTAGTCCTTATTTTTTTTTTATTAAATTTAAACCTGCATCTAAAAAAATTAAAAATATCAGACTATACTGCGAAATCTTTGCACAGGTCTACTTGTTTGTTTTTAACTGTGTTGTGTTCTTAATTTAATCCTAATAATGCATGAAAATATTTCTTCCATGCATTATTATCAGGAACACATGTACACAAAAGTCGTCGAAACTATCGATACATAAATAACACTCCAGTTCCCGACAAAAGAATAGCTGCAAGGAAGAAACGTGACGATAGCTTGGAAAATGTGATTGTCTTCGGGGTTCAAGTATTCTTCAAATGAATACACGCGCTTCCAGAAATTTACTGCATCAAATATTTTAACACATTTTTCTCTTTGGTGATAATTAAAGACGTCCACTTTACTTCCTATGAAAACTACATTTTATTTTTATTTTTTAATATTGAAATACGTGTGTTATGATGGATTAAAAGTAAAATATGTTTTTTCAGCTTAAGTTATATTTGATAAAAATGTTACTCTTGCAACAAATAAAGTATTGCAGTGATCTTTTATAAAAATATTTTATTTATGAGCTCCAAACGAGGAAGAGGTACAATGCTTATGTTTTGTTCGCACAGGCCAGCTGTTAACCCTTACAGGACCATAAGATGTCCAAGACTAAATATGCCAATACAACACAATATTTTAGCTATTGTGGGTGTAAAGTAAGAGAACATCACCAGAAAAACATAGCAGAGTGTATAGGTTTCCTATAATTTCATGGGAAATATTTTTCCCTATGGACCATAAAAGTAAATAAACGAAGAGTTAGGTTTATTATATCGGTATTTTATTTATTGCTTTGTAATACAAAAAACATAATAAAAATTATCAGAAAAGTAAAATAAATAGTTAGTTACGGTATTCTAATTTTCTCAAGTCCAAAACACTTTCAAGATATTATTAGTTCAGCCCGCGAATGTTTTGGTTTTGGCGCAATAAAGTTTGACAGTTCTTTTTTTTTTTATTCGTTCAGAAACACATTTGCCGCCTTGGACATACGTTTTATTTTGACATTCAGTAAAAAAAATATCGATTCAATAATAATTGAACAATCGATAACGATTTTTGTAGAAGGGAAAAATATTTCCCTTGAGCGTGAAAGGGTTAACCGAAATATCCCATCTTAACCCGGCAATAGTAACGTGCCGGTCTTTTTCCGCCAATATGAATTATCATCATATATGACATCTCACCTTATACATGAAAAAAAAAAAAAAAAGAGATTTCATGCAATTGGCCTTGAATGTTTATCTTCTATCATAACAATAATACATAACATTCTAGCAGAATATTATGTAACATTATTATATAAGAATAGTTTAGACATAAGTCTAGTTTTTTTCCAGTTATATATTGATAACAAGAGTAGAAATTCGTTTAATTGTCAAGGAAATAATCACTACTGAGATTTCATGTTCATGTTTTCCAAATATTCCATAGCTCGTAAGAAAACAGGCTAATTTCAGTAAAGTGCAACAGTATAACTGCATTAAAAAATTAAAGTTGAATAATGAAAGAATTCTGTTTGTTTTTTAATCTTTTTCCGGTATTAAGTATAGGCGGCAAAAAGACCGAATGCGACCAATAGCGTTCCAAAAAAACTAACCGACTAGTCTTGGGTTAAAAATTCCGATAGGATAATGCTTTAGTATTAAAAATATTCGCATTAGATGGATTTACTATTAAAAGTTTTTTTTTAATGAAGAGTAACCTACTAATAATTTAGCAAATTTTAAAACATAGTTTGTTTTTTTTCTATTTCGTTCAAGTATAATGGATGTACTTTTCCAAATGCACAGTGTTGAATAATGCATTATTAAACATTTTTCTATAATTTGATGCTTAATTTAATTGTAAGCATCCATTTAGTAAAATATCACCTTAGCGAATAAGGAAATTGGTCAATCCAGAAAAGGATGATTCATATATCGATACCTTATGCTCAAATTTTATTTACAAAAATATTTCTGTTTCAGAAAATATATAACAATTATCGAAAGAATTTAACAGGCCTTAAATATAAAATGAATAGTAATTTATTCAAAAATTGGCTGCTTCATTAGAACACAATTTTCTATTTTTCAAGTATTGAGAATGTATTTGTACAAATAAATATTACTAAATAATGCATTAAATGCGGTTTTTATCTGTTGCTTAATTTATTGATAGCAATGGATTTAAAAGCTTTGTGTTCAGCTGAATAAAATATCTGATGAATCTAGAAAATAATAAAGCATCATGTTATATCCAATTATTTTGCAGGATGTCAGAAAGGTCATTTATAAACTTTAAAATGTGAAAGAGTGCACTGCAACAAACATTTTCTACATAGGATATCAGGGTCATTATCCACAAAGTGCAATCCTTGTTATTTCACATGATGCCCAGCCAAACGTCTATTTCCGTTCATAACTAAAACAATGAAGATAATTTATAGATAAATATTCAACATAATGCTCTGTAATTAGGTCCGTTGTACTAAATGTATCCCATTAACTAAATTCCGAATTACAGACCGTCTAGATCAGTGTCACTTGGGTAAGGGAAATGGCCATTTCAAGCAATTTTCGGGAATTTATCACATGTGATGCAGTGTGCTTTTTAAAAGATTGAGTACTTTTCCGTTATACAAACACCATATCAAAATTTATGCTAATGCGTCAATTATTTCAACCCTGACCAGGAGAAAGATTTTTATTGTAAATCGTGCCAAACATTGTGATTTGCTATTTATGGAACGTGAATCACTTTATTATTATTATTATTTAACCGTAACCACGCAAAACGTTTTAATTTGTTATTTTTCGAATCAAGAATAGTTTTTTTTTATTAAATTATAACTTACTTTTACTACTGACGCTGATATGGGTTTTACCATTTAGCAATTATCAGATGATGAGAAAGCTGCGATAAAATTGTTTTGGGAATTTGGAATTCTGTAAAAAAAAAAAGGTTTTGTTAAAAAACACAGGAAATAAAATTACGGATAAGTTATGGGTTTCATCCGCAATGGAAATGAAGCTTACGATCATGCCAAGAAAGTATAGGAATACATAGGAAAGTATAGGAATGCCAAGAAAGTATAGGAAAGAAAACAAGGTTTGAAGCATCGTGGTTGTCTTTTCGCAATGCTTTGAGATTTATATATACTAAGAGGTGACAAGAGTTGACATCGATTGAGTTTTGTGAGCTGCAACTCGAAATGAACCACAACACGACAGTGGACTGAATTGCAATTTGTGATAAATTTGTGCCAATGATTTGTGTTCACAACCAAATGAAAAAATCGGTACACCTAATAAAATTATAGAAGTAAATGAAAGTCTATTTACCAGAACAGAAAGTAATGTGGGACGTGTTCTTCCTCCTCAATGGGTATTAGGTGTTTTATGTCGTGAAACACAGGGATGTTTCCTTAATCCTATTCCCGATCGTACAGCTTAAACTTTAATGGCAGTAATAGTAAACATTTTAGCTTATGGAAATATTATCTACACATATTGCTGGAGAGGATATAAAACACATGAGCAAGAGCTGACATCGATTGAGTTTTGTGAGCTGCAACTCGAAATGAACCACATCACGACATTGGACTGAATTGCTATTTGAGAGAAGTTTGAGCAAATGTTTTGTGTTCACAACCAAATGGAAAAATCGGTGGTCCTAATAAAATTATAGAAGTAGATGAAAGTCTATTTGCCAGAAGAAAAAGCAATGTAGGACGTGTTCTTCCTCCCCAATGGGTATTAGGTGGTTTATGTCATGAAACACAGGGTTGTTTCCTTATTCCTATTCCCGATTGTACAGCTAAAACTTTAATGGCAGCAATAGTAAACAATGTAACTGATAGACGTATTATTTACACAGACTGCTGGGGAGGATATAAAACAGATGAACTGCGAGATGATGGGAACAATCATTTCACAGTAAACCACAGTGTAATTTTGTTGACCCTAACAATGGATGCCATACTAAAATGTTGAGCGATTATGGGGCCTTACAAAATGGCGCTAAAAAGACATCGGAAGACTGTTGTTAAGTGCGTTCGTAATTATATAAATACGTAGCACCTATTGTCGTCGCTTGGTCCGTCCGTCTGTCCGTCCGTCTGTCTGTCTGTCGTCTGTCTGTCTGTCCGTCTGTCCGTCCGTCCGCATATAACAACGCAAAAACTACCCAACCGAATGGTTTGAAATTTAAAATATATTATCTTTGCGAATTTTGTCGAGACATTTCAAATTTTACTAAAATTGAATCAAAACTTTAGGAGATATTAATGAAAATATTTATTAAGGAATTTGAATTTTTTTTTAATCGGTACTTTTTTGTTAGAGGAGCTTCCGAAGTTGAATCGTCAAGCGACCGAGATACTTATTCTATTACAGAAATGAATCTGCAGACGATATCATTCATTTCACAGAATTAAAAATCAGAAAAGATCTGAATATTTATGTAACTAGTTATATTACGAACGCACCTCATTTGTGACGTTTGACGTACAATTTCCAACTTGTTTTCAATTGGTGACGTCTTCATTCAAAAAATGAATTGTTTACCGCAACGCTAAAAGACATTTGTAATTTCATGCCAGCAGTTTTATATGAGTTTTATTTCATTTATTTATTATATAACAATTATTTGTTTTGTTATTTTAAGTATATATTTGTGTTGATTTAATAAAATAATGCAAAACAGCCTGCAATTTTTAAACGCTCACTTTAGTATCAACAATTTTTTTTTTTTTTTTTGTCAAATGTTTCAATTCACGTGAATTTTATTTTGCGCCAACTATTATGCTTGGTGACAATGGTGTTTGCATAACAGAAAAGTAACAAATGTTGTTACGTTTTCTTTACTACTGTTAAAGTTCTAAATGAAAATCTGGGTTTGCTTGGAGTGAGAAGAAAACGACCTTGGTTTTCTAAATACCACTGTTTGTTGTAATATGTTAATATGGCCTCTTACAATTTGTACACTACCTTTCGGGGTAACTTGCATATAAAGATATTTTTGCTTCATAATCACTTATTGAAAGTATTTAACTTTGATACATAATTTTCGTCATATTTTAGCAAAAATCTTTATTTTTAGTTCTTGATATATATATATATATATATATATATAACTTTTATATCGCTAAAATTACATTTATGAATTAAAAAAAATTGTTTTACAGACTGCAGTTTTGCAATTACTGTCAACTTTCTTATTGTAAAATGTTTATAACTAATACAACAAATGTTCAGCTCAGTTGCTTCTGCAAAGCGGCTTCTTTTATAGTTAAGAGAAACCAAACTTGATTAACTAGTTACCATGCTGGTTAAAGAGATAAAATGGTTGACCATCCAGTATTCATATTTTATCCGTTTGAACCAAATGTCGTTTCGTACTAATTAATTGATGCTCTAAAACTTTCTAACTGGAAAATTTGCTCTATCGGTTTTCGCTTTCGATTTGCAATGGCTATCATCCAAATTTCGCCGCTAGGGGGCGCTTCTGTCGTTTGCATTAGGTGGAGCGTAGTCGCTTTACTATACCGTTACCTCACTTGCGTAGCTGTAGCTCTCACCGTTCGCGAGTATTTTCAGGTTAAAGGACTTTCCTATGCACCCTGTATAAATGTAAAGAACATTATACAAATGAAAACAGTACTTCTCATTTATTTTATTTTGGCGTTAATTTGATGTTATTGTCATTGTTCGTTTTTTTTTTTTTTTTTTTTTTTTTTTTTTTTTTTTTTTTTTTTTTTAACGTCTTGTATTTTTTTTTCAGTGTAAACTGTTAAATAGAAATTTTTATGTGTCAAAGGATAAACAATATTTACGATATAACATGTAAAACAGCTCACGTCGAAACACCTTAATCTCGAAAATTGCTAAAGAGATTTCACTACTTTGCTTTACAGTTAAACAAAAGTAAAATATACAATAGGTATACAATTTCGCAAACAAAAAACACTGGAATGGTGTATTTTTGTATGCTTTTTGCCAGAATTACTGAAAGGATTTCACTACATTTTTAAATAGTTGTGTAAAAAGTAATCTATATATTTAACATTAGGCAAGAAGTAAAAACACAAAATACAAAAGTTAACGCAGTTAAAATCAAACTAGAGGAACTTGATATCAGATTGATAGTAATCAAACTTAATGCCCGTAAACTATTAAAAATTCGGCTCTTCATTAAAATGTAGTTTAATTACTTTTACTTTTGTTCAAATATTATCAACGTATTTATTAAAAAGCGTAATAGTAAACAATATAATTATAAATTTGTTTTTAATTTCGTTGTGTTCTGAATTTAATCATATCATTGCTTGACATATTTCTTTCATTAATTGTTATCATGAACTCAAAATTCGTCGAAACTATCGACACATAAATAACATTCAATTCCCGAGAAAAGAATAGATTCAAGGGAGAAACGTGGTGATAGCTCTGTTAATTTGATTGTCTTCGGGACTTAAGTATTCTTCAAATGAAAACACGTGTTTCCAATAATTTACAGTATCAGCAATTTTAACACATTTTTCTCGTAGATGATAATTAAAGACATCAAATTTACTTCTTATGAAAAGTACCGTTGTTTTGGGTTTTCTTTTTCTAATGATAGACGAGTATCAGCAGAAATCGTAGTATCGTAAGAAATCATTATTAATCAAAATGAGAGTATCGTAAGAAATCAAAAGTAAATATTCTTTTTCCAGATTAAGTGATACTGGATTGTTTGCAGTCTCACAGCTATAAGCTTTAGCAGAAAAAAATTCTCTTCTGGGATATGCATAACAGTGCAATACAAACACCTACGCATTACAAATGCAGAGGTACAACTTACAGTTCAAATCTTGTCATATTTTATAAATGTTTACGTGTACACTTTAAATCAAACATATAAAAAATAATCTTATAGGTCTCAAAGCAATTCTCCTTCAAATGTTCAAATGCTCAAACGTCAAAAGCAATGATTGACAAGAACCAATAAATAAGTCCATGTGGTGCGCATAGAAGAAAAAAAAATCGTGAAGATTTAAGCCTATTTTGGAACGCACTGTTATAGTGTATAGAAGATATAGTGTATTCAAAAAGTACAAAAAATTATAGCCTATCAATGTCGAAAAATGCTGCACGATAAATGTTGATCTCATCGACATCTGGTAGAGCAACATTGTAAAACATTGTAAAAGTATGTTCTAGACGCTATATTTATACAAAGTTTACGTTTGAGTTACCAGATGTCTCTACGATCCACATTTATCGTTCATCATCGTTCAATATTTATCAGCTAAAAATTTTCAGCACTTTTTAAAGCATTAATGGAATATCCAGCTGCCACAATAAATCTTCTAGACGCTATAGTGCCATGTAAAAATCAACAACAGTAAAATTAACGTTTGACAACTTCTCTTTTAGCACTATTTTTTCAATTTTGGCGGAAATTCTTTCAGTGACTAATTTTAAACTGATACAAAGTTAATGTCAGCAATTCTAAATCTGACAGGAGAATTATTCGCTTTCATAAGTGTAAATAGCTTCTCTCACTAACAAGCGCTTCCAAACATAGATATAATTTCACATGCAAATATTTGTAACATTCAAGCCCATATCACTGCGACACTCTATGTTGAGAAAGGAAAGATGAAGGAAACTATGAAAGATGAAGGAAAAGAAAACAGAAAGACATTGCAAATCAACATGTTTCGTTTCAAAATCAGAATAAATTTTGTCTGCATATTTTTTATACAATTCAGTTTCACTTAAAAACCTATGCTAGTTATCCGAAGAAACTCGAACGCTAATGTTAAGTCTATGGGAAGGTTCTTGACAGTTTTTTCGCTCACATTTTAATATTTTTAAATGATTTTTTTTTTGCATAGGATAGTCGAGGCCAATTCCTAACGTTGTTAGTTTTTACTTTTTCGATTTTGTTTCCAGTTTTTTCCCGTAAGGGTACTTTCACTTTCAGAACCGGTTCCAACTGGCTCTGAAATTGAAAATGTCCGCTTATAAAAAAAAACTGTAACTTAATCAAAAAAGTAAAAACTAACAACGTTAGGGATCAGCCTCAGCTATCGTAAACAAAAAAAAATCATTTAAAAATATTAACATGCGAGTGAGAAATCTGCCAAGAACTTTCCCAGAGACTTAACATTAGCCTGAGCGTTTCCTCGCGTGACTAGTGTAGGCGCTTAAACTTGATTTGTTTATGTTACATGTTAAATCTTCATTTTTCAACTGCTATTCAGATAGAGATAACTTGTGTTGAATAATATTTGGTGGTTGACAAATATTTTGCTCCGCAAATGTGCTTTTTCAGGGCCACAAGTTTCTCGTACTTGGTTTATATTCTTAATAGTTTTTAAATAAATTTACATTAAAAAAGGAAGAATTTTCAATTATGTCGATTTACAGACTTGTCGAAATTAAATTTCTCCAACTTACAGGCGAGGAAGACATGTGTAGGACATTGTAACTGTCTCGATGACATGAAATAGCAAGCACTTGTCATGATGCGCTTTAGATGTACTTTTTCAAGAAAATGAACAAGATGTTGCCGATAGACAATGATATATGTGAGGTCCATTTGCGTATGACACCTCGACTCAGTTTAAATGAAGGCATGAACTAGTATGAAAAAAAGATTATGTTAAAATTAGAACTGGATGCATTAGAAAAAGTCTTGGAAAACGTCGCTATATTATGATAGAATACAGGTTATCTAATTTTCCGAAATGTATTGATTGTATTTTAATGATTGTATTTTTATGCAATTTGCTTATATAGCGTGAAAGTAACAGAATAAAAAATTGATGACTTGGCGCTCAACACCATTGGCCCAGGTTCAAATTCTGGCTTGGACACTTTTTTACTCTGTTCGTTTCAGTTTTATAAGCAATGCGAGTTAAAATTCAAGAATATAGATTGTATAAGTAATTCTTTAATAAACTATCTTTGTAAATTTGGCCAACGGCCATTTTAAAGTGATTTAGCTTATTGTCTAACAATTCACAACTTATTTGTAGACTTCGTGTTTAGTTACATGTTTGTGACGGTTGTGAATTCAGCGTAGTCAATTCAAGTACATAGTGCTCAAATTATTATAAACATCTAAAAACCCCACTACACAATGTATATTGTGAAGCGTCATTTGCATAAGCGGAGACTTTTTCCTCCCTCTCCGAATGACGAATTCTATAGACGTTACATATACAGATGTTTCACACAAGAAATTTGAAATTTGCTTAATAGCAAGGACACCTCTCTACACATCAACTCGTTGACTGTCTACGGTATACATGAGTAGCACTTAATGGTAGCCACAAGCGACTATTTTTATATATTGTTTTCTATTGCTATTTCCAAACAATTATATTAATGTTCAATTTCTGCTAGAAATATACCACGAAAATTATTGTGGGGAAATATTCGTAACAAAATAGTGAAAACAGTGGCCTGGTTTAATCCTGTAATAACTGGTATAAAGAATTATACTCAAGGATTAAAGAACTCCACCAACAGACAACGGAACATTTGAATTTTTATAAAAATTCAATCATATGAATTTTCGTATTTTTACTAAAGCTCAAGTCATTATAATCTTCATAATGGCTTACAGACCTCTGTAAGCGGAGAAAGTTTTATTTCGACATACCCTGTAGACATTTTATTGTTTAATAAGACACAGCAGAATGTACGCACAATGTTTAATAGAATATATAATATAAATTTCTCCGAAATGATATATTTTCCTATACCATGCAAATGTTAATTGAATTCAAAAATCCATGTCTATCTCTTTATCTATATAATCTTATTCTATACCCCTATTGCTCCAAAATGTGAGTATAATATTGATGGCGACTGCTCTATTTTATCTTCTAGAAAGATTTAATGGGACAGATCGGTCTGGCAGATCCAGTAAAGGTTTGATAAAACTGTCAGACTGAAGGCCGACCGTCCTGCCAGTACAAGTTCTGTGGAGCCCAAATGCGCCACACATCAGACGGAAGCGAAGCCGTGCCACAGACTTGACCGCGGACGGTCCGGTGTGACGCCACCTTGACGCAGGCTACCGGTCAAGGAGGAGCACCACCACCTGCGCATCACTTCTCCTGTAGCTATCGAATGTATACAGTGAGTGGTATAGAATATGTATCTGATTTGTCGACATAATATATTTTCCTATGTTTGTATGTAAATGTTATTTAAATTCAAAAATCCATGTCTATATTCTTACTGCCTCCCCTTACATTCTACTCCTTTGCTCCAGAATGTGAGTATAATATACAAGCTGACAGCATTATTTTATCTTATACAAATAAGCATCATATCGATTATGTGTGTATCGAATACTCTGATCACATAACAAAAATAATTCTATTTTAGTAATATTTTTTATAAAATGTATTTATCAAACTATTCTAAATTTTCAATTTCAAGAAAGTAATTCATAAGCACTAAACAAAAAAACAAAAAAAAAAAGTATATTAATGAAAGAATCCAACTATTACTAGCATTAGAAAATACGTTAAAGTGTTTACGTGTGTTATTTTCTGCCTTTTACTTTGCAGGCTAATCGCAACGAAGCTTTTCGTGGGTGTTTTCAATATTTTCCCGCTATTCTACTATTCAGTATCATCCCTGTTCCCAATATTCTCTCATAATGATATCCCTTATTCTAGCGGAAAAAAACATGCTGCACTTTCCCTTACCATGATGTCTCCTACCACATGTCTTTCATAGAATCAATGAAGAAATATTTTTTTTTTCGAAGAATGAAGAAATATTTATTTTTTCTTCAGACTATTTTGTGTTTGCACAAAGATAAGTACTGTGCAAACATTCACAAAGTAAACATTGTGGGGGATAATACTTCAAAGTTTTCAAAGCAAGTGCTTGTTAATAAAAAAATCTTTATAGAATTTTAAAAATGCATTTTTTTTCTTTGGGACATATTAAAATTTGGTTTTTGTTTCAAAGTGTTAATTTGAATTAAACAAATGTTTACTTTCTGCATTTTTATGAGACGTAAGTCATGTTGAATACGTAATACAAACAACTTTTAGTACAAATTATTCACGCAAAAAGTTTTAAAAGTAAAAAAAATAATAATAATAAAAAAATCGAATAAAGGACTCAAGTCTTAATTTCGAGTGTGGTACAGTTTAAGTCAATAGATAAATAAAAAGTTTTTTTGGGGGGCGGGGCGGGGGGGGGGGAATCATGTTACATTGTTGACGAACGAAGTTCAATGTTTTCATGTTCAAAATCAAAGTCATAAGTGTATGGTTGAAATTATTTTATTTTTCAACCGCGTAATGAAAAGATTAACAGGGGAAAAGAAACAGTTCTTACCTTAATTGATTAAAAGGTAAAATAGTTTTGAATATTACTCAAGCTAAAGAGTTAAGTAAAGATCGAAAAAAAAAACTGAAAAGTAATGTAAAACTTTCCTACGTGCAGAAAGAAAGTATGTAAATAAAATTTCTTTTTAATTATTCCGGGGACCATCGATGCAAGTTATTGCACGCAAAAGAGAGATCAGGAGAAACGTTGTAATTAAAAAACGTTAGAAGATGAATCAAGCTACATAAAATAATCTCTTTTTAAGATTATTTAAAGTTTAGTTGGAAGAACTTCCATTAAGGAAATTTATTTGAGAATATTTAAAAATATTTTCATACTTTAATTATTTGTACTATTTTGCCGCAAAAATATTTTTAGAAACTTTTTAAGTTTATGTTATAAATAATCTCAGAGAATACCTTTTCTTGCTATTTTCAAAAAGTTATCATATAAAGATATATTTTATTTATTTATTTCTGAATGAAGATATCGTTAACAGTGAAAGAATAGGCCCTTTTCGCTTAAAAATTATCTCCCTTTTGTTTTTTTATAGAGAATATCTGCGAATATGAAATATTTTCAATATTTGAGTTATTAATTCTAAATATTTGTTAATAAGGAAAAATAATGTATAAGGGCCGTTCTCAAATAAAGTTACAAAACAGTGTCCAACAATATAATTAAATCTCCAGTTTAAAAAAATATATATATATTATTCTTATTTTATACAAGTATATGCAACTTTTTGAAGATAATACAATATCTGTTGAATAATAGTTTATTAAAAAAAATTAAGGATTTTCAGTTTATAATGCTCAATTTTTGAAAAATTGGCTTTCCCCAATGAGAAACTTAAAAAGAAAGCCTTGAAAATACAAGATACAAAATGGACATAGAACGCTGTTATATGTTCGTTGGTACAAGTTCAATGGTACACATTCACTCTATAAGTACTATTTTGAAATGTAAATTTAACTAATGTTTTTATAATACATTACCTACACTATTATAAACTTAGCTCAGCATTTCAAAAAACATGGGGCCAAAAAAGTTGACTCTATAAAAGAGTCAGATCTTATTGAAATATTTAGGGCTAAGGTTGAACCTAAAATTTGTGTAGGTTGAACGATGAACTATAAAAAGTCGAATCATGACCTGGTAAAATGTTAAATGTGACACTTTAAAGTGTTGAATGGAGAATTGGTAGAATTTCTGAACACTAAAAGGTGAAATATTGAACCATTGTGGTTACATTTAGCCTTTGAAAATAAGGGCTAATATAACCGAGATCACTTTTTAAAGTAAAAATCGGCGCAATAAGGACATCCAAGCCCAGACTGGCTTTTCAATCTGACACTGTAACAATTATCAGGGGTGATTGTGTTCCGGTATTTTGTACATCACTAAATTTATATAGAAATATTCTTAGTATGTCATGACAGAATTTATCGATTAAGGAAGAAAAAGATTGCTATATAAATTTACTGGTGTACAAAATACCGGAACACAATCACCACTGCAATTATGTAGGCAAACAGATATCACCATCGTGTATTAAAGTAGCATATTGAGATTGCATAAAACTATTAGTTCTTTCAAGCTATTATACAATAGGGGATCCAACCCGGGCTTTCCGAGTTACAAAATCGAGGTAAAAACATTTTTTTAAACTAAAAACTCAATTTTTTTAATTTTTATCATATTTTTGTAGATTGCCCACTAATAATACCAAAAATCATTTTTATATGCTAAATAGCAATTATCTATTCAAATAAATTTTTGAAATTTATTAAAATCGATATTTTTTCATTGGCCTCGTGCCAGGAGTTAACAGCCGAAGTAATGGTCAAGGTTGGTATTTACAGGAACCTGTTTGATTATAATAATTTCAGAGATTTAAGAGACTAACAGTCAAGCGAAAACACTCACAAGCTAATGTCAATTCAATTGGAATGTAGTTTTCAAATTTCTCGAATTCATTTTAATATTTTTAAATGTTTTTCCCCCATAAGATAGTTGACGTAGATCTCTAACATTGCCAGTTTTTCCTTTTTCGTTTTGTGTTGCAGTTTTTTTAGTGAGAATACTTTCACTTTTGGAATTGGTTCCGAAAGTGTAAGTAACTTTCTAAAAAGAAATCTGCAATCAAAATCCAAAAATTAAAATCTATCCCGATTAGAGATCAGCTACCCTACGCAAAAAGTTAATTTTAAAATATTAAAATGCAAGCGATAAATTTGAAAATAACGTTCTTATAGACTTATCATGAGCTTGCGAGGTTTTTAGCATGACTAGTGTAGGCTCTTAAAAGCGAAATTAGATTACATGTCTTAAATTTATGTTTTATTTATGTTTTATTAATTTATTTATTAATGAAGTTTTAATATCGTTATGCAATATATCCCTCTGAGCGTCTGAGGGCTTTCCTGCATTTTCATAAAAATATTTGTCAAACATAAAATAATTTAAATTTTCTTTCCTCTTTTTTTCTAAAATACATTTCATATCTCTTTATTTTACATATACCTTAAAGTACAATTTTGTTAAAAATATTTTTGTCTAGAGCCCATTTAAGATGTTTTCGGAAAACGGACAAATACGGGCAAAACGCTGAGAGGGATATACGCCATAAACAAATGCTGAACTATTTACATTAATTTAAGTGAAAAATGATTTATCTCTCGTAGTCGTAATCATCTGCACGTGATAGTGATAGATTTTTAAAAAAATCATGCTTTAAAATTATTTTAAAAGCCATTATAGGTAAGTAAATTGCGAGAGAGTTTTCAAAGACATTGCAATACAGTTTTCAAAGAAATCGCATTTGAAAGTACATTTTTGTCCCTATTCTATTTGTAAAATTTGAAAATGTGCGATGTTTAGAAGTGTGAAAAATTGCGAAATTTAATAGTCTGGTGTCACCAAAATCAAAATAATGTGAGCGTTACGCATGGACACGTTTGTCTTTTACAATATAAATTTTCATAGGATAGAGAAGAGCTTAACGACTGACGAAATTTTACCATAATCGCGAATTTTAATGTTTGGTGCTTCTGTTTTTTATTCTTCAATAAATATTTCAACGTTGAACGGAAGTTTTTAATATATTTGTATGTATATCTATTTATGTAATTGTGGGGATTTAATGTCTGTCAATTCCTACACTGTTTCGGCTCGACATTTTTTGAATAGCGATCTTCGACTTATTTTAACACAGAATTTGTGTCATTAAATAAGACAAAAACTTGTTTTCGAATATAGTGGTTCCATAAAAGAATAGTAGTTGCACGTAATGGGATTACCACAGGATTGGACTACAATCTACAGCATTAAATTTTAATTATATAAAAATATTTGTAAATATTTATTAATGTGGCTGTGGTTAGAGATTTCCACTGCACATACTTAGCAACAAGATTAGTTAAGCAGGTTCCTAAGGCATCTGACGTTTTTGGACCACAGTACGAAACACATTAAGATGTTAGCAGCACCAGCTTGTCATAACCGCATTTCCAAACATGAGCTTTCCCGCTATCTCAACGAATCAGGTAAACGATATCTCCTAGATATGGACAATGCTATTTTAGAACCAACATTTCAAGATCAACAAACATAAAAAGATTTCCACAAAAATTACAAAATTGGGACATTCGCAGTTTTCTCTTTACTCGCATATAAATGCCCAATTCTTAAAAAACAAAAATGGCTATAAATATTTCACAAGATTTTATTGAAGTTACTTATGATCATTCATATAAACCATATGTTTTACCTTTATTACCATTCTTGTAGTAGTGAGCGTCAAAAAACTGATTGTACCTTAGCTTTTGGGGGTCAGTGTATTTATATTAATTTATGTGTAAACGGAATTGTCTTTCACAATCGTCTTCACGCGATAGCGATAGATTTTTAGAAAAATCATGCTTGAAAATTATTTTTAAAACCATAAAAAATGAATATATTGCGATACAGTTTTCAAACTAACTGCATTTGAAAGTACATTAAAATATGTAAAAATTGTAAATGTGCAATGTTTATAAGTGTAAAATATTGTAGTAAAAGCGAAATTCAATACCCAGGTATTGTCAACGTCAAAATGATATCAGCGTTACGCACCACACTTTTGTCCTTTATAATAAAGATATATTTTTTACAGTAAATAAATCTAGAACGAATGAAAGCTAAGGAAATAATAGTTCCCTCTATCACATTTAATGCTATAAGATGGCTTAATTTGCGCCGCAGCTCAGCTCCAGCACTTCTCTGTTTTTTGTAAATATTTAAGTATTGTCCAGAATTCACCGGAGCTTATAAACACTGCGCTCCGGAGCGCAGTGCAGTATAACGCTTCAGAAAAACAAATCCTAAATTACCCTTCTTTTCCTTCCCATTTCTAATCTTTTGCCTTCTTTTGTATCAAAACTCTTATAAGTGACGTATAAGGTGTCGCTCACGTAAGAGATGGATATGAAACAGGCTGGATTTTTATATCAATCTTCGAGTTTGAGCAAGCTCGAGCTCAATCTGTCTTAAATCCAAAAGTTTATTTATTTCCATTACAAATCATTTTAATGCTATTTTGGTAAGAATAAAGAGTAAAAAGAAATAGTCTGTTTTTCTATTCTGCATAGCTGCGAACTATTCATTTTTTGTGTTAACACTATTTCCGAATCAAGATCTTGAGCTTATTTAATCGTAGAATTCTGCGATTAATCAACATTAAGATTAGGTAAAGTTTTCTGTAATGGCCAAAAAGTGGAATAGTTGATAGCTAAATATACGCAAATAGATGTATTTAAAACTTTTATTTTGCTAAATAAGAAAACAATGCTTTAAATTTTGAAAATAATGTATGAAATGAAATATAAATATGAAGATTAGAGTCACGGCGGAGGGGGGGGGGGGGAGGGATACGCTACGGGTGTTAGAACTGCAGAATATTAGGGCTCCAATACTTTATTTCTTAGAAATTAAGCCCTGGCTATAAGTGCATCGCGTGAACAACTGAATGTATAAACAGATAGTGTATGTATTAATTTTTCAATAATAATATTTAAAACCGGTTTCCTATTAAAATTTACATATGTGAAGAAAGTTTTGAGATATTACGAAGCAAACAGTGTGAAATATTTTTATTCTTTAAATACAATATGTCTGAGAAATAACTAAAGCGTACCGATAATTACTTCCTTAAGTGCAATGGAAATTGCGTAAATGAATTTACTTTCACTATACACCTGCGTAAAACTCCTACGCTTACTCTTCTGTTTAGTGTTTCTTATTTTTATTTTCGAAATTCAATAGCTTAAAATTGCCTGTGATTATATACTAGAAGTTTCAAACAAGTTACAGCAACAAATTCTTTCGTGTTAGTTGCTTGCTCCAAAGTAAAACAACGTTAATAACTAACTTCCAATTATAAGTTTTTATTTTATTTTATGCTTTGAATAAATCAAGAATTTCGTGTGAGTGGTACGTTTAATACATTTCTGAAGGTTTAAGAAATAAAAATTTAGTTTTCAAGTGTAAAGAGAATTATGCGACAATAGAGACGTATTTGTTATTATTTTGCTAAATGGAGAGGATGTATATGGAAGAATTAAGAATTGCGATGTCAATAAAAAATCGAATATGTTTATGAGGCAAAATACAAGTTGAACAAATGTACTGTTAGTCACGTTGAATAATTGAATTATCTGTATTTTTAGGATAAAAAATTCAAATTTAAGGGATTTCTTTAAAGTGTCCAAAAGTCACGAATATAGGTTTAAAAACTCTCTTGACATATAAGAAATCAAAAAGTATATTTCAATTATGATTTTATCAAAATAAAATATAGAAAAAGCGGAAATTCTTTAATGTTCTTTAAAGTGTTTTACCTTTTTTTTTTATTATGATTATTATTATTTTTTTAAACAGTGTACACATTCTTGTTGTGTATGTAAAATCTACGAAAAAAATGTAGATTTTACAATTGTACACTTTTAGCAGGGCTGAAAAAATATTTTTGCCAGGTCGCCACTGGCGATCAAATTGTTTTATTTGGCGACCAAATTATTTAATCTGTCGGTGTTTTTGTACAAAATTTAGCCTAAGAAATGAGCACAAACGGCATTTCCCCATACCCAGTATTAAAAAATAAATTTATAAACAATATTCAAACAAAAATATTAAAAAAAATTATTTTTATTTAAAAAAAAAAATAAGTTTATTAAATGTAAATTTTAAAATAATAACATCAGAATTATTTGAGACTTTAACAGAAAAATGGTCAAAAACTTGATTTCCTATTTCATCAATGCCGCCTCCTCAACAGATATAGATTTTGTAGCATTCAACTATCCGCACACTTGAAGCTTTTGGCAATCAGCATTTTCCGAACATGATGGTCCGAACAAGGCTTTAGAGTATTTTTCTTTTTCAGAGATACATGAGGGAGTTAGAATGACAGTGGAATATGTCAAAAATTTGAAAAAATTAGATAACCATATTTACACTGAACGTATATTAATTTCTGTTCAGTATGACAGTCAAAAGAGTCATGGTTCACTTAGGGAGAAGATGGAGGGCAAAACAAGTTGGACCACTTAATGCAACTGCAATATGACAAGTTTCACAAAATGTTTAATTTCCCGAATTACTAAATATTGACTTACTCCACTGTCATTCTAATCCCCTCATATAATTTTGATAAGGTTCATTAAAAAAAAAATTAGTTTATATTATAATGCTAAATTATGTACTATTATAAACTATGTGAATAAGACTTCTAAACTATATGAATAAGAATTCTAAAATATGGGAATAAGAATTCTAAAGAATTAATAAAAACTTGCATATTTACTCAAACTTCTAAAAATATGTTAAAGGAAAATTGTATCTAGAAATAATGATACAACAAAAAAGTACTTTATCTTCAAAATGATAAACTAAAAAACTGGAATTAATAAAACCCATATATTTAATCATGCTACTAAAATTTTATTTTAGAAAAATATTATTATTCGACATAATGAAAGAAAAAAACATACCTCTGAGATAAAAAATATATATAAATTACTTTGACCAGCTGGACTCAGCCTGTGGTCCCGTGGACCGCCAACCGTTTATGCGCGGCAAACCGATACTCAACAATGAATTCGCAGGAATTTATTCTATCCCGTTTAGTACAGGAATGCAAAAAGATTTATCCTACATAGGTATGACTACTCATAAGTTTAAAGAAAGATTCAAAGAACATATTACTGACATCAAATTCAACCGACCATCTACAGCATTATCAAGGTCACATCAGCAGCAGAATATAAAAATAGATTTGGAAAACGCAAAATTTATAATACCTACGACGAACTATTATACTTCAAAAATCAGAGAATCTTTATAAATTTTGAGTAAAGGAAACAGCGCATGTAATGATGGTTTATCTTACAACCATCCATGATTACAATGCCTGAGATATAGTTCAATATTTTGTAAATACCAAGAACTTCAGCGCTTGAACGTGCGTACTTTTTATACACACATACAGATTAATAGACTGGCCCTTGTTCAAAACCGTTATGTAACAGAACAGTAGAAGCAATACTTCATTTAACGTATCACATTGAAAATAATCCCGTTAGTGATCAAAATATCTCTTGGTTAAAGTATGTAATAACATCTTTTGCATATGTCTTAAGTAAATTGTATGCACCTTTCTAGTAATTTTAATAAGTATTTATTTTATCCATTTTAACTACAACGTGAATGTGGTATTCCACTTTAAACTCTTTTTGAGCTTTTCTATTATATTATTGTGAACTACCATTACGTACCAATATGTAAATATTAACGAATCTATATTTATATCTAGTATGGGGGGGGGGGGTATGATTCATAAGTTAATAGGTGGAAGATGGGGGTCCTAAACGTGAGATGAGACGTTATAGACGAGATTTGAAACATTTTACTTCGTTCACGAAATCCCAGTGCTGGAGTTATAATTTTGAAAAAATAGAGAAGCTTTATGTTTATTTTTATTGTTTCCAGATTTTAAAACAATCAAAAAGATTATATATAATCTAGCAAAAGTTTGGTCTGAACTAGCTCTCCCTACCCTTACAAAACAAGAAGAACACGAAATATACAAAATAAAATATCAAAAAGTACAAAAATAGAAACAATGAAAGGCAACCAAAAACAGGCTTCGGTCTCGTCGGCAGTGGGTTAAATTTCAAAAACAGCCATGCAAATACAAAAGTTATATTTTAAACAATATCTATTTGCGTTAGTGGTTTTCTGCCAGAACGAAGCGTAGCAAAATCATGTTCAAAATCATATTTGAAACCCTACACCACAATAATAAATGAATGCTGAACCAGAAAGAAAGTGAAATCGAGAACAAATGAAATTGATATCAGGTGAAAACATATACCCTACCTACTCAGCCACGTTGCTACATCAAAATTTGTATGTACATATACATACGTATGTAAGTATAAACAAGGTGTTCCACGAAGGACTCCTAACTTGGAAAATAAATAACTCGGAAATGGTGATAGATAGAAGCATGATACCAGATGTATGTTTATTAAATTGTATGTATGTTTATTAAGAGAGCTCAGACGCCAAGAACGACAGTCGTCAAAGATTTCGCCGTTGAAACGTGACCGCTATTAGCGTATAATGCAGAGAAATTCCGGAAGTAACACTGAAGTACATTGTTTACCGCAACAATCCTTTACCACTGGACGAGCTGGAGGAGGCTATTTGTCAAGCTTGTATGTTGATTTCCGGTGACATACTACAGAGTGTCACTGACAATTTCATTCTTCGTTTGCAACATGTTTGTTGTGGATAAGGTGCACATTTTGAATCGCTTATGATGTGATACAGTCCACTTATGGTTATGCCACCTGCAGCAGCATCTATCGGCGGAATTTGTTACTAAAATGTTGAGGTTTCTGTTTCAGATTTAAAATAGATTTTTAATAAACATACCACTGGTGTCATGCTTCTATGTATTACCGTTTTCGAGTAATTTATTTTCAAAGTTAGGGGTTCTTCGGGTAAACACCCTGTATATGTGTGTATGTATATATTTATATATTTTTTTAATTATGTACCCAACTTGCGAGATCGCATGAAAAGATCTCTAGTGCCGCGTAGTGTGTACCAGTGGCTGAGACATGAAAATGTAATTTTACTAATCTTTTGTAAGACTTATCTTAATATGTGAGAAATACCAACAAATTTTATTTACTTAGACATATTGAATGCAATGAATAAAAGAGTTCAAAGAATAATGTTTATTATTCTTTAAACTCTTTCAATTCTGAAGTAATTTTGTACCAAAAGAATAAACGCAACTTTAAACGACTATTTATGAATAATCGACTTGCTTGCAATTGAGAAAAAAACTTATGCTATTAACATATTCTGTAATATTCTGTATGACTTACAGCATTACAATATTAGTTACAAGTAAAGGTATATTTTATCCGTCTTTTATTTTCTTTTAAATAGTTTTTTTCAAGTAAAATAACTTATGAGAAATAAATCGTGTATCTTCACTTTCTAAGCGATTCTTATAAGGAAGTTTTAATTTCTGGTCGTTATGTATGTATGTCCTCAATAACCACTGAACGATTTTGAATATAACTTGTATATTACATTTTTTGTAAACAAGGGAGAGATTTTAGCTAAATTCATCGTATCGTATGTAATTTTTTTTTTTAAGGTGGGGGTTTAATGTTTAATATATGATTGCCGACTGCGTCAAAAATATGAGTGATGAGCAATAGATTACCTTAATAAATATGGCACAGGTGATGTATGAAAAATGAAATTTGTTTACTCCAAATGATTGTGGACAAAACTTTGAACGATGGGCAACTAGAGTGGCAACATACAAACAATAAATTTTATTGGTCGAGATGATTTTGGAAAAAAAAAACTTGGAAATCCTGCCAGCATCGCCAAGCTAATGTTTGTTAACTTGTCAAACGTGTTTAATAGAATTGTCCAAGCTAATATTCCGATGTTCTGAAATGTGGGTTGCAACTGTTTGGACAAAACACCCAAATTGGGCATACGCCGTGCGCATATGCCACCACTGTTTTAATTATAAAGACAATTGAATGGCAAGAACATAGGTTAAATTGAATGTGGTTCGCAGAAAATATCTTCTCCTTTGCAATACTCCCTCTGTAAAATACGCCAACTGGCGCTGTATAAGTAAATAAAAAAATAAATAGGCAATGTTAATAGCATAAATTTTTTTCACAATTGAAAGCAATTGATAAATAGTCGTTTGAAGTTGCGTTGATTGTTTCGGTTCAAAATTTCTTGTTTGTCTTTTAACGATTTCATACATTACATTCATCATGTCTATGTAAATAAAATGTGTTGGTGTTTCTCCCATATTCGGCATTACCATAATTCAATCTATCATTTTAATATGGAAAGACTCCCCGTAGTATGGGAGAAAAAATTCTCACTCAGTTGAAATTAGCTTGTTCTTCTATTTTGCTCACATATAAATATATTATATTTTTTAACGAAGTTAAAAGCATTTGTTGTAGAATTATGTTTGTCAAAAAAATCTTTAAATATCATAAAAATATATCATTGTTTATTCGAAACATACATAAAACACAACAATTATTTTTCTGAAGAAAACATACCAAAATAAAAAATTAAAAAATAAAGCTCTGCCTACTTTACAATGTAGCATTAAAATTTTAGTTTTTTTCCCTCGCATTACAAAAAATATAATTTTGTATTTCTAAAATTGAAAAATTATATTATAAATTCCATGTTTCTTATATAGATTTTTTTTTTGGGGGGGAGGGAGGCTTTCTAATGCGAGGGATAAATTTTATTAAAAGCTTGCTTTCGCAAATGCCTGTTAAAAAAAAGAAAAAAATAGTTTTAAAATGATAAAGAAATAAAATAAATAATAAGAAAATCAGAAATTAAGAAATTAAGAAAAATTTACGTAATTATAGCGCTAAAAATTATTTTAGAAATATTTTATGGCTCGAAACAATTAAAAAAAATCTCTGAAATAAAATAAATACCAATTACTATACCCGAGATACTAAAAAAAATAATTATTGTTAAAGATTCATACAGTATAATATCAGATATATGTAAATGTATATTTTATATGTTTTTACATTCTTTTTCCATCAAAATGAATTATGCTTAAAAAGCCGCTTATTTTATTAGTCTTTAAACTTAGGCTACATTCAGAAATATAGATATGTAATTTAAAAGTGTTGTTATTTTGTCATACAACTACTCTATAATCCATGTCTAATTTCCTTTATTACATTAAGTTGGAAATTGTACGTTAAACGTGACAATTGAGGCGTGTTTGTTTCGTGCTATAACTAGTTTTGCAATGTAAAAAAAAAATCATCGTTATTATTTCAGTGAAATAACTAATATCGTTTGCTACGAGCGAAATGAAGATACCTTTTTTTTTTCTTATTACGTATGCCACGTTTACAGATGCAATTTTTTTTTTTACACCAGACAGCGCTGTAAAATTTATCATGGAGATCTTGATTTGCGAATGAATACCTCCATGGTTTAATATTTCTATGACTCACAATGAATGAATATTTTGTTTATTCACTTAAATGGATTGAGAATTTTGGCTGTTAACGTAATTTTCACTAAAGTTATCTCAGAATCTATACATTTTTTAACGTAACTCATCGCTCAAGCAAACAATTTTTTTAACGATATTTCTAAAAATGTAACTTTTATGTAAGTTTGTTCGAAAAGATAATTTTGAATAAAAATGTCCACTTGGCATATAAGAAAAGCTGTGGTTAGCCTGTATTTGTTTTCCTCAGTCACATGACTTGCGATTTTACTATATAGATTACGTATGATAGGATTTAATAGAATGAAAAAAGCTTTTATTCATATCTTTTTAAGTTTTGATTCGATATTCATATAATTTGAAATGACTCGACAAAATTCTGCAACGATTATATATATTCAATTTCAAACCATTCAGTTGGGTAGTTTTCGCAATATTTTATGCGGACGGACGGACCAGACGACGACTATAGGTGCTACGTATTTATATAATTACGAACGTACCTAAAAACAAAAGAAGGATGGTTTGAAATAATAGTGAGGTGAGTATAAGTCGGTATGTCAAGCTGGCAAATAGAGGAATCTATTATAATAATAAACATGACAGGTAATGAAGTCATGTAGAGGTAACTGGTGTACAGCTTAGAAGTCTAACCATGATGGATGGTTACTGGAAATATTACAGAAGTGAGATAGAGTTGGTTAAGTGGTAATGCTGGGATTGACATATTAACAAGTCTAACATGGCAGGATAAATCATGTTAAGGTAAGATTATTTGTGTAAGGGGCAACCATAGAAGATATGGTTGCTCTTTGGGAGAAATGTAGAGTGAGAAGAAGTTGTAGATGGGAAGTAAAGTGGATTCTAACAATAATGTGCATATTTAATTTAGATGTAAATGTACAAGAAAGCTGTGAAGCTTGTTATGTACATTAAGTATAATAAATACTGGTGATGAAAGTTGATGTTTGTGTTCTTTACAGGGAGCCTAAACATATACAATATCTAAATGCTAAGTAAGAAGATGTTTAATTTTACACAGTCATCGAAGATAACCCATAGAAGATATGGTTGCTCTTTGGGAGAAATGTAGAGTGAGCAAACGTTGTAGGTGTGAACAAGTGGATTGTAACAATAATGTGCATATGTAGTTTAGATGTAAATGCACATGAAAGCTGTGAAACTTGTTATGTCCATTAAGTATAATAAATACTTGTTATGAACGTTGATGTTTGTGTTCTTTACAGGGAGCTTAAACATATACATTATTTAAATGCTAAATAAGATGATGTATGAGTTCTTTAGAGGGAACCTAAATGTTTGTAAGTTTGTTCGATGGTAGATGTTTGTTGTCTAGGTGTTAAATGTGCTGAACATAGCGTTTCAAAGGACGAAAAAAACCCAGGTTTATTCCCGGGATTAAACCGGATCTTTTGTGAGAGAAATATTAAAAATTCCCTGGTGTTTTCAAAAAGTTTTAGACTTGGATTTTTTTAATTTGTACGCAAAATGTTTATTTTTACAAATGTAAACAAAACCAATAACATAAATACAGAAAAATGGCACAGTTTACGTGAAAACTAATGAAGTATATGGCTGAAGCTGTAGAAATATTAAGTAAGATAAATTAAAATAACATAAGTACATTGATATTTTAATCGTGGACAGGTAAAAAGTGCGAGAGGCAGATGACGGATTCAACTTGCCTGACATGAATATAAACATCACCCATGTTCTCCGACTCAGACAATGCAAACAAAAAAAAAACAAAAGAAAAACGAACAAAACTAAAAGAAATCAATGCAAAAATACACAGCAACTCACAAGAAAATTAATATAGAGTATTCCTGAATAGTAAATATGCCAGTTTTTAAAGAAACATTCAAATCCTTACCTTATTGCTGTAAAGCAAATGATATGTTATAATAAATTATAAAAACTTAGAGCGTAAAATCCTAAGTTTTGTGAATTCATAATGAAAAACCTATTTTAAACTTTTCAGAACAGTGTCTGAAATTTCTTAAAAATACAAAATTGAATTTAAACAAGAACGAAAAATAATGCGTCAAACATAGATTATGTATTTTTTTCCAACGCTTCCAAAATAATTTAACAAATCATTACCGTTTAATAAGCTGAAAGATAACATCTAAATAAACAATTTGGAAAACGCCTAACATATTGAAAAACGTAATTTCAGGAATTTTCAACATATATTTCCAACATATACAATATTCGGAAAAATATCCGAATACTTTTATTCAGCCCTGTATATGATCTACAGATTTGTATATATACTACATAGGATGCTAAATTTTAATTCGGTTAGGATTTGCGTAACACAGTTTAAAATTCTTTCAAAAAACGGAAAAATGTTCATGAACTTTTGTGCTGCCCTGTATATGAAATACAAAATTTATACACACCAAGTAATAGACAAAAAGTGAGTTAAATTTAAAATCGCGTTCAATAACTTAAAACGCACTTCCAGGAATTATTGTTAATAGACAGTAGAGAATTATTTTGTATGTCCATATAAATGAACGATGACGGCTATACACACAATATTCTGTGGTAAGCCTCTTGTAATGCACCTTAGTGATATATATAAATTTCAATGCGTTTGAAATAGTGAAACATTATTTAATTAAACCGCAAACGATTTTTTTCCATAGACGTAATGTAGCGGAATTCTTTTGACTGTCCGTGTAAAGTAACTGTAATATCATGACAGCCGAATGACGCACTGATTCTTCTTTTTAAATTTTAAATACAGAGTTTATTAAAACTGAGAGCTGGTATTTACAATAATATACACTATATACATTTTCACTAATATTCATAAAAATTCCACCTAAACCACATTACTTCTTAAAAACCAAAATATACTCGGATGCCTTCCCACATCCTACTTACTCCGAACGAACCACCATTCCTTCTCCTCTTCTCTTCACTTCCGTTTGCTTTTTTAAACAAAAAAGGGTTGGAAGGATATTGGTTGCATGACACCCCCCCCGATAAGATTGTGCTACGCAAAGCGAAGCAAAATCTGACAAATAGCAACCATACAACTATACAGCATAAAATATATATAAAAACACAATTCAAAACAGATGTATAGAAGCCTTGTTATAATAGTTATAATGAATATATAATAAACATATAAAAAACACTAACAATTCAAAACAGATGTATAGAAGCCTTGTTATAATAATTATAATGAATATATAATAAATATATATAAAAACACTAACAATTCAAAACAGATGTATAGAAGCCTTGTTATAATAATTATAATGAATATATAATAAATATATATAAAAAAACACTAACAATTCAAAACAGATGGAAAGACGACTTGATATAATACTGCATACCAAAATTAAACACAAAATAAAGTATCACTTAAATAATCCTTATACAGTAACTAGTCGTGACAGACTATCTGCATTTTTTAATTTTGCACCTGGGCAATGAGAAATATTTATGTTATATCTTTGTAGAGATAAGGCCCATCTTTGTAATTTTGCAGACTGAGGTGCAGATTTCTGAAGATATATTAAGGGATTGTGATCAGTTATTAGTTCAATTTCAGCACCAAACACATAAACTTCAAATTTTTTTAATGCCCACACTACCGCATAAGCTTCACGCTCAATAGTCGACCAGTTTTGTTGCACCTTAGTGAGCTTTTGGCTAGCAAAACTAATAGGACACAAATTTTCTTTCTCATCTCTTTGCGATAGACAAGCACCAACTCCATAAGAACTGGCATCACTTTGAATAGTGTAAGGCTTTTTAGGATCTGGTGTATACAGCTTAGGAGCTTCACACAATGAACGTTTTAAAGTTTGGAAAGCCTCTTCTTCAACCTCAGACCACGGAATGATTTCTAGGATTTTCTTTTTTGTCAAGTCGGTTAAAGGCTTGGCGATTTCAGCATAATTTCTTATGTAGTCACGATAATAATTAAATAAACCCAATGCACTTCTGAGGGCTGTTTTGGTTTTAGGCGATTCTATTGTCTCAATGGCACGTAACTTCTCCGGATCGGGCTCATGTCTACCTCCTCCTATGACATGACCTAGATACTTAATCTGTGCCTTTGCAAAAACACATTTTTTAACATTAACTGTGAATTTCAGATCAGTTAATTTAGATAAAACAGCGTCAAGATGTTTCAGATGATTTTCCCAGTCATTTGAAAAAATAGCAATATCATCCAGATATGCTCGACTGTACTCACGATGTTCATCCAGAGCATTGTTGATCGATTTCTGGAATGTGGCAGCCGCATTGCGCAATCCAAAAGGCATGACTTTCCATCGGTATTGAGCACGATGGGTTTTAAAAGAAGTAAGATCTCGACTCTGTTCTTCTAGAGGAATTTCCCAATACCCTTTTAATACATCTAAACATGTAATTATGTTAGCACTTCCTATTTGATTAATTAATTCAGTTGCATTTTCCATAGGGTAATCAAAAGGTTTTGTCACTGTGTTCAGTTGACGAAAATCTATACATAAGCGCATGCTACCGTCTTTCTTTGCGACACATACGACCGGATAAGCTATTTCAGCTTCACTTTTTTCTATAAGTCCTAGATGCTCTAACTCTTCTATTTGCTTATCCACTTCATTTTTTAGCGATTCCGGAATTTTATAAATATATGGTTTCTTTCTTTCCGCACCTGGTAATAAACGAATTTTGTGTGCTCCAACGTTGGCAACTTGAATTTTGCCTGAAAATAATGGTGAATGTTTTTGTAGAAGTTTACTTAACTCTAATTGTTTATCAACCTCCAGATGACTAAGGTCTACTTCTATATTATTTTCATTCGAAGTATTAGCTTTAATTGGTGTTGGGTGAATTTCACCAAATTCTACATCGTCTTCAAAAATGACCCCAACAGTCTGTACTCTTACGTTAAATTTCCTTATTTTATTGCATGAACATGTCTGACACCCCCATCAGGTAATTTCACTTTATACGAATGTGGTTTTATTCTTTCAAGTATTTCTCCGGGTCCTGTCCATCTAGCATATAATTTATTGGTAGAATCAGGGATAAGTAAATATACTAAATCACCTTTTTCAAATTCTTTCATTCTACTTCGACGATTGAAATAGCGAGTGTAATTTTCTTGTTTTTCTGCAGCAGTTAAAGAAGCAATGTCAGCGGCTCTTTCCAAATTTATTTTTAATTCTTGTAAATAGTCTACTGCTGAATTACTAAGATTCAATGGTAAGGGGATTTCACCTGACCATGATGACTTTAGTACTGCCAAGGGACCTCTAGCTTCCCGACCATACATGAGCTTAAACGGTGATACTCCAGTTGTGCAATTTGGCACTTCACGGTAGGCAAAAAGTAGAAAAGGAATATGTTTATCCCAATTAACAGGATCCGTACGAATTACATGATGTAGCATTTGTTTAAACACACGATTAAATTTTTCAATTAATCCATTTGAAGCGGGGTATGATGGAGTTGAAAAGCGAGGACATGCCCCTAACCGGTTCTCAAATTCTTTAGTCAATTCAGATTTAAAATTAGTGGCCTGGTCTGAACAGATAACTTTAGGAATTCCGGTGCGCATAAAAATATCTAATAAAGCATCACACGCCGTTTTCGCAGAGAGACTCCGTAATGGTACTACTTCTGGCCATTTAGAATTTTGATCAATTAAGGTAAGACAATATTTATGCTTTCTTCCTGACGGCGGAATAATTTCACCTATACAATCAATATTTACAGTATGAAATGGATATGGTGCGCGGACAACAGGTATAATCGGAATTTTATCTGTTTGTTTCTCAGGGCTTTTTAACTGACAGTTCTTACATGTTCTACAATAATTTTCTACATCTCTTGAAATATTCGGCCAATAAAAAGATAATTTAATTCTTTCTTTAGTTTTTCTCATCCCTAAGTGGTTTCCAAAAATTGAATCATGAGCTAATTGTAACACTTTATTTCTATAACTTTCCGGTAACACGAGCTGATATATTTTATCACCGCAAATAGTTTCTTTATGATACAATAAATTATCCCGTATCAAAAAATTATTTTTTCCTAATTTAGCGTCCTTGAATGAATTCTTTAAAGTTGCGCAATCTTTTTGTTCTTTACAAAACTTGTTAAACTCTGAAAATTCATCATTTCGATCATTTTGTTTATTCTCTGAAGAAATAAAACAAACATTTAATTCCTCTTCCGCGAGCGGGGGTTCTGAGCTATTTTTAGCTTCGTGACCTTCGAACTCCTGCAGTTGACTATTATTACACAACTCTTCATTTTGAAGTTCAATCAAAGCATTATACATGTCTGGAGTTAATAAACAAGGCACATTTAAGTTTTCAGTGAAAGCAAAAAGCGTATTTAAGGTAACATAAATTCCGCTGTTAGGTAATTTATAATGGATGGGTATAGTAGCCAAATTTGCTTGTACTTTTTCTTTGAAAGCGGATTGTAACAAAATACTACCTTTAGCTTCGATTTTCAGATCGGGAATTAATGACGTATTTAAAATACTAATTTGGGTACCGGAATCATTAATAGCTTCTATTTCTTTACCTTCTACATAAATAATGATTTTTTTTAAAGGAAAAAGAGTAACTTCGTTTAATTGATCATTCATGTGTAAATGCCTGGAACTAACATTAGTGACTACTGCATTACTATTTTTATTTGGATTCAATTTATTTGTATCTTGTTGCATTTTCGGTTTTCTCTGACCCTGATCATCATTTTGAGTATAAGATTTATCATACTTATTTCTTCTGTTTGGGCACAATTTTGCTAGGTGTAATGGGGAATTACAAATATAACAATCACGTGATTTTGAGAAGTGTCTGTTCTCATACGTAGCTTGATTTTTCCTTAGTTGTGGGGGAACATATTTAGTATTATTATCATTATTCACTTCACGATAAATAGGCCGTTTCTCAAATTTTGTTTCCTCGAAAGACCTGCCTTTTGCAGTAAAATAAATGTCACAGTCTTTCGATAACTGATCGGGCAAAAGCCAACTTTCTCCTTGCTTGACTGCAATGTGAGTAGCTAGCTCATTATCCAAAGTTTCAAAAATTTTATCTGATATTATTAAATTAATAAGTGAATCGAAATCTTTAACGTTTCGAATTCTACAATAATTTAACCAACAGGATCTTAATCGCGAACCGAACTGTTGATGGGTTTCACCAGGTAATCTTTTAGCGTTTCTAAAATTTTGTAAACAAGTAAATGGGGACGGTTCATATTCTTTCAAAATTAAAGATTTAATTTTATCATAATCAGCTAATTCTTCATCATCAATATAAACAAGAACATTTCCTGCTTTTTCACCTACTAATTTTAGCAAAATTTCCGATTTATATTCCTTAGGAACATTTTTGTGCTTAAACGCTCTTTCTAAAGAATCAAAAAAAAGATTCCATGTTTCATTTTTCTTGGGCACTGGGATTACCAAAACTTGAACTGCTTTAATTAATTTATCTAATGATAATGACGTATTATTTTCCCCTTCGTTATGGGTTAAATTCTCGCTTCTCATTTGTTGTTGTAAACGCAATCTATTTACTTCCTCGCCATTTTTTCTTTCTGACACTGTAGTCGATAAAAATTCAGTTACGAAATCTTTATCTTTTAAGTATTCTTTAGATTTCAATAACAAATCTTTTAATTCAGGTACTCTCTTACTCGCATCAGCTTCTTCACCGATTTCTTCCAGAACAATAAGTAAATCCGCTTTAGTTACGTTTTTAAACATTTTCGAATAAAGTTAACAGTATCTTACTACACAATCAAATGATAAAAAAAGAAAAATAGCTCACCTCTATTTTGTAATCCAAACACTGCGATTCAAATCACAACTTTTATTATTTTAAATCGTAGAAATAACTCTGGTTCTCGTAAGAGAGCGTGCTGTAATATCATGACAGCCGAATGACGCACTGATTCTTCTTTTTAAATTTTAAATACAGAGTTTATTAAAACTGAGAGCTGGTATTTACAATAATATACACTATATACATTTTCACTAATATTCATAAAAATTCCACCTAAACCACATTACTTCTTAAAAACCAAAATATACTCGGATGCCTTCCCACATCCTACTTACTCCGAACGAACCACCATTCCTTCTCCTCTTCTCTTCACTTCCGTTTGCTTTTTTAAACAAAAAAGGGTTGGAAGGATATTGGTTGCATGACAGTAACTATAAGTACTATGCACACCCTATTCCATATTAAGCTTCTTGTAATGCACCTTAGTGATATATATCAATTACAATGTATTTGAAATTGTGTAACATCATTAAAATAAACCGCAAATGATTTTTCCCCATAGACGGGATTGTAACGGAATTCTTTTGAGTGTCCCTGTAAAAAAACTATAAGTGCTACAAACTTCAGTTGAAATAGTGAACATGCTAGAGATAACGACAATAATATATAAAAATTGCAGGGTAATCCGAGCATATTTACGGGAGTTAATGCACGGACAGACGGCAGACGGCAAGACGGCCAGACGGCAAGACGGCCAGACGGCCATACGGCCACACAAACCGAAGTCATAAACACTTTTCAACTAGGTTGGAGAGTGTTAAAAATGACTAGTTTTATTTCCTTTCAAAATTTTCAATATTCATCAAAATTCCGAGTTTAATCCCTAAATTTCGTGGATTTATTAACGTCTCACACAAACTGCAATTTTTTTAAAAACTCTAACTGAACATGGGTAATTCTAATGCCGACACTCACTGCATTTAGTAATTCATACCGATTCATACCCCCTGGTGGAGGGGTAATCTCCCTCAATGACAAATGTCAGGGAAGGGGTCGACAAGATGGATGAGCCCAGATACGGGGATCCATTGCAGTGGCAGACATCCAAGTGTGTATCTAAACTTCGTAATCACCAAAATCAGATTAATCTAATATGTGATGTCCATATGTGGCAGGACCTGTTGTTTTATTACAAAAGAAATCAATAACCTTTAGAACTGTTGTATGTACTTTTTTATTTCTTTTAAATGCTAAAAGGTGTAAATTAACAACATAATACAAATTAAAATAACTTTTATTAGGTTGTTTGACATGTTTCGACGCACTACGAGTTATTTTAAAAAAACAAATGAGTATATTCCATAATTGCATGGACTTTGAAGTTATTATTTAAAAAGCTATCATTTAATTTTCATGTACTTTTATAAAAAATTACGCACGTTATCTTTTATTTTTACTTTATTGTTTATTTTCATATCTGTAACCATGGAGTAACTCGAGCCACAATTTCTGTAAGTTAAAAGTTTGGTTTTTGAAAATGACTCGGAGTGATTCGAAACATGTCAAACAACCTGATAAAAGTTATTTTAATTTGTATTATGTTGTTAATTTACACCTTTTATACCATTTAAAAGAAATATATTATTACAAGTTGTTATAATTTATTATATTGTTGTATGTACTTTTACATTTATTTATACATAATTGTATTTATATTTTAAAACTAAATTAACAGTATTTAATTTTTTTTAAAAGCGTTTGTCAAATAATTTACCTTCATAAAAATATATCTTTGTTTCTTAAAAACTATCTAAATAAGACGCAACAATTACATTTCTGAAAAAAAAAAAATAATACTACAATCTTATTTATAAAATTGATAACAACTTTGCATACTTTTAAAAAATACATTTAAAATTTCCTTTAATCTCATACATTAAAAAAAAAATTAAACATTATTTGTTCATATTTCTTTAAATATTTTGATAATTAATATGAAGAATTATATATTTAATTTAGAAATATTATATTACTAAAAGCGAAAATGATTATTATAAATTGCACTTCTTAATACAGAATATTTTGTTCTTTGTATTTCAACGCTGCGGAGAATATATTTAATTAAAAATATGAGAGAGATTTTTAATTAAATAAATTTTTGTGAAAATAACATAACGAAATTGATAAAATTATTAACAGATTTGTCTACTTTACAAATGATATTTAAAAATGTGCTTTTTTATGGATTACTAAAAGCGGAAACATCATTTATTTTTTACTAATATATTATTTTATGATTCAATACTTTATATGAATTTTTTGTTTTGTTTTGTTTAATTTAGACATATTGTATTATCGAACATTAAAAGAATTATATTATAAATTACTTCTTTTCTAATACAATAAATATTTTTTGTGTTTTCTGTTGCGAGTAAAGAACATAATTAGAAGTATGAGGAATATATTTAATTAAATGCCTTTCACAGAAAAAAAAAATCATAAAATTACTGGCAGATTTGTCTATATCAGAAAAATTAATTTAAAAAAATTAGTTTTTTTCTTGCAGTGAAAAAAATAATATCGTATCATTTGATTATATATTTTTTTATGTTCTCAGAATTAATATAAAGATTTATTTAATTCACAAATATATTATTACTAAAAGATTATTAAAAGTGAAAAAAAATCATATTACAAATTATTTGTTTTTAAAAGTCGGGTTTTTTTTTTTCTTTGAGTTTCTTGCTGCGAGGGATAATTATAATTAAAAGTACGATTTCGCAAAATGTCTATTAAGGAAAATTATCTTCTTCAAACGATAAAAAAAATTAAAACTAGAAAGACAGTGGAATTAAGAAACTATACTTAATCATATCTCTAAATATTTATTAAATAAAAAATTATGTATCGAGATAATGAAAAAATTCTTCTGAAATAAAATACTTCTAAACAAATTACTTTAGGTGTAAAAAAAAAACAGAAGACAAATACATACTTCTGAAACATTTGCTAAAGGTTAAATTTAATATAATATTAATTACAAGTAAAAGTATGTTTTACCTGTTTGTTTTTTTCATATTTTTTTACAAAATTATTACTGTATAAAAACATGGATAAAAAAAAATAATAACGCTCAATGGAAAACCAATGTCATTTTTATATGCATCTAGAATAATAGAAGAAAAATGTTTGTCTGTGTGTCTGTCTGTGCGCGATGGCTAGACAAATCTAACGCATGTAGAGATAATGAAAATTTGGATGAGGATGGTCCAAGGCAGGTCTAATGAAGCTGATGCTCAGAATTTTCATTTTTTGATAATTAGCCGAGGTAATTTTTAAATCCCGCAATTAAAAAGTAGTTGAAAAAAAACGTGCAGGAAACACTGTTTTAGAGCTACGAAGAAGAGGAAAACCGAGAATCAAATTACGGCTTTTTTTTTTTTTTTTCTAAATGCCTTTAAGTTAATAACTGCTTAACCATGGAAATTATCGAAAAACCAATGGCACCACATTAAAAGTCGCATTTTTACCTTTAAAATGTCGCAGTTCGTTCGAAAAAAAATATTGTTAACCCTTTCAAAAAAGTTCTATTTCGCGAGGAGGAACTCTCTCCCTTTTATCGAAAGCTCACATCGGGTACAATTTCGGAGACAGGGATAAACAAAACATACCCACTGAAAACGGGTACCTCCTTCTCTACCAAAGTGTAATTATTGTTCAAAAATACAAATAATTAACCTTTTCAAAAAAAAAAATCTCATGCTGGAGGTCACTTCACACCTCCGGAGACATTTTTTTTCTACGCTAAAAGCAACTAAATGTCGCTATTTTAATACAACCTTTTTACACTTTTTTGGTACACCCAATTTACTCTAACTTAGGAAAAATCTCGAAACATTCGGAAAACTAAATGTATTTAAAAATAATAACATTTTTCCTCAGAACATTAACACGCAGTCAGCTACGGCTCACGGTTTTGCCACTAAATAAATATCCATATGTTGCACTAAAGTCTTCAAAACCGCTATATCTATAACTGATAAAAATTTCAAAGAGTTCTAACGACAAGAACTACTTTTTTCTATGTTAAAAGACCCGACTCGACAAAGAAAGCGGGAAGAAAACACAGTTATTTTGCAACAAAATATCAATATTTTTTCACGAATTTCGTACACTAGCTTTAACCCTACTATATCTTTAACCTATGAAAATTTCAAAGAGTTTAGACAGTAAGAACTATTTTTTTAACCAATAACAGGAGCGCCTTTACCAGTAAATATCAATATTTTTTCATGATGTTTTTACACAGGTTACAGAAAAATTATATTTTTAACTCATAAAAATGTAAAAGATTTTTACAGTACGGACTATTTTTTTGTTTGTTTGTTTGTTTTAACTTTTAATGTACCCGACGACGTATTTCACTCTTTTTTGTTCGAAATATTTAAAAATTATGCATCAGCTTTGGAAATCAAAATACACAGAAAAGAAAATACCGGATCACATCTTTCCAATGATGCAATCTGTTTCAAAAAATAAAAATTTTACCCTTTGATAAAAATTCATTTACGAAAGTCACTTTTAGTGAATTGCGTTTTCTTTAATATCATTTCGTTATGGAAAAAAAAAGTGAATAAAAGCATGGCTTTTTACAACTAAATATCATTATTTAGCACGGAAATAATACACAGGCTTTGAAAACATTACATTTATAAGACGTAAAAATTTCAAAGAGTTTGGACAAAAAGAAATATATATTTTTTTGAGTTTAAATGTACGATGTGGGAAAAAAAAGGTTAGAAGATAATACTTTTTTTCTTTTTTTTTTCTTTTTTTGCTGGAAATTCGTTGATAGAATACTTCTTGGAAGCCCTTTTACTTAGATTTTTCTTTAAAAATATGAAATTATTCAACACTTATTTTACCTATATTTAAGGCTATTATCACGTCCCCAGGCAACGCCGGGCAGGTCAGCTACTTTAAGATAAAGTAGTCAGCAAAGTGTGCATTTTAGAAATACGTGTAGATCTCTGTAAATATTATATAACTATATTTTCATGATATACATAATATTTTTGACTAACAACGTTTTGTTCTCATTAAATATACAGTTGAAATCGTTTAATGCTTGAATAGATAAATCGAGGACTGTGTTAAAACGACCAATTTGCAAGTTAAGAGTGGTTCATCATTTAAACTACATTCAGATTTTCCCGCTTTTTACGAGCTATAAAGACAGGATCGCGGTTAATACGAGCAAAACATCTATACATTTCAATATAATTTTCAGTGAATAGTATAATAAAATTCATGAAAAAAATCCGTTTCTTTTGTGTTTTCTCAGCGATAATATTCTTACATAACAACTATCTGTGAAAATGTAGATAATTTATTAGTTTTCCTAGACACAATTTCAATCTTCAATATGGTCTCCCCAAGAAAATGCAAAAGAATCTTCTGAGGTCTCGGAAGAATGAAATAAAGAAGGGGGAGACAAGGACGTTTAAAATGCCGCCCCTTTGTAAGATTTGCAACTGAGCCATGGAAAGGAAGGATCACAGATTAAAAACCTTTCTTTGTTTCTTTCTTTCAATTCGGTCTATATTGTATAAAAAAGAAGAGCAATTTTTATCAATAAATAGAAAAAATAAAGAACTGGGTTTGTGAATGTAAAGAAAATTGTTTAAAATAATTCATGATTGCTGCTAGATTTTGTTACGAAAAAAAATTGAACGTAAAAAAGTCCTTCCGGCCTGTACCGGGAGGAAAAGGTAGCTTTCCTATATCTTCGTTTTAAAATTTTAGCTAATGTTACACGAAAACAGCAAGTTAAAATGGAAAGAAACGTTTACAAAAGATTCGTTAATACTGAATTTGAATAAGAAATTCGCCAAATTATTGAGCAATAGCCAAATTGGCTTCATTTATGAAGACTTATTTTGTTCGCCAAATTTGGCGATATTTCGCCAAATGTCGCCAATTTTGTCAATTTTGTCGCCAATGTTGCCAATTTTGGCGCTAACGGATATGAATATATAGTTTTATGCGCATGATTGGGAAAATTATTACAACAATGAAAGAAAATAATTTGCAAGTAATGGCGTTAATGTGCTGTTTTGTTTCAAATTGTCAGCCACCCTAGAATTTCAAACTGCTCTATCTCAGCCATTTTTTAAGATAGAGGTAAACCAAAAAATGCTCTGGAATCCTTGTATCAAGGCCTAACACGTAATTAAAAAATAAATTTTAATTTTTAATTTTTTGTATATTTATTTTAGTTTTAAATTTTTAAATGGCCGTCATCTTGAAACAAAATGGCGGACCAAGCTGGCCAACGAACTCGGTCGAGACGTTGGTGAGCTTAATACACACAATTAGTTTCATCAAAATCGATTTATAAATACGAGCGTTATCGTATGACATAGGTCAGATATATATTTATATATATATATATATATATATATATATATATATATATGGATATATCTATATATATAAATCAACATTTGAGCGGAGGGTGGTTTTGGGGTCTGGGGGTCATGATCGGTGAAAATATATTGAAATTTTCCGGAACTGCTTTCCTCCGAACGGCTGCAATAGGTAGCTTTATACTTTTTAGTATTGAAAGCTACGTAAAATGCAGTAAAGCTAAGGTGATTTAACTTCATTATCAATAAAATAATTTAGAATCCATTTTTGAAGAATAAATTCCAGCTTTATATGAAAAAAGACATTAATTGAGCTTCGTTTCCCAGCCGTTCTTCCATAACTCAACTGATGCATATTTATCAAAGAAAGAATCACAAATGGATATAAATTGTGTATTAATTTATGAAATGCCTGTAAAATCATTTGATTTTCACCCTCACCTCTCATCAGTGGCCTTTTTCTGCATTTAGATTTTTTTTAATGAATTCGCGTACATTGAAAAGACTTTGGACAGTCTTTACAAGAGGTATCAGGAAAACCTGACATGACTGTAACAAGAAAATTCTATTATCATAGAAATTTCTAGCCATAGCTATACCCAAAAGTCAAGGCTATCCAACCAAGTCAAATTGTTGCAAATAACATATGTTATTTATGCGTAGAAATGAACTTTGAAAATAGTTTCCATAAAGTGGAATTACCTTATGTATATTGTTAATTAATATCAAAGTTTGTAGTAAATTTATAGATAGTATTTATTAGTCTACATCTCGAAATGTGCTTTTAAGGATTTTCGCGAAACAAATATAGTAAATTTTATTTACACAAATAAATAAAACAGGAATCGCTAACTGTAAAAAGTCCCTAGTTGTAAAATAACATTGGGTCAATGTTGTTTCTATTGACTATTATATTGATTATATCTTGGTATTGGAAATATTACTAAAATACTTGGAGTATTCACGTTTGGCCGATATTGATGCAATATTAGCAAAATTATATTTTTTACCATGTTATTACCAATATTACCGCAATATTGTAGTTTGATTTTAAATATTTCCGATATGCAGCCAATATTTTTGTAACAGTGGCTTTTCATTACAATTATTTCGTAGGTAAAGCAAATATTTATGTAATATTGAAATTTCATTCGAAGTATTTACAATGAATGCAATATTTGCGCAATATCAGGTTTAAATATAATAAATATAACCTACACTGCTTTGTCAATAAGGCTAGAAACAGCATATTAGATGTTTACATTTTATAAAATACTAAAATTCAATAGGATTGAAAAACTGCATTCTCAATATCTTTCAAATTATAGTAAGAATATTAACTCGATAAAGTTTAAATTTATAAATTTTTCTACTGCGAATAAAAATAAAATCTTGTTGAAGTATAAATTACTTTTTCTCAAATGTTCTTTCTTTTTTCTATTTTAATCTACTTGGACCATACATTTATTAACTTTGCTTTTCTGCTTACCAGAAGAAAGCATATATTTTAGTCTGCTAACTAAAATAAGTAACAAATACATATTCCGAAATGTGATTCTTCTGCATGTTTATCTACCATTTATATGCGTCGGGAGAAACCACTAATCTTGAAAGTCATGCTTTAGTTTCGGAACATAATGGTAATTCAAAACCAGAAATATGTTCGCCCATAAAATTTGTCTTTAGAAACGCAACTATTCAGTTTTTTAAATATGGTAAAAGCTATTGCCATATCATAAAAACATGTTTCTTGCATGCATAGCACTCATAAATGCTTTCTTTGTTCTTTACTCAGCGATTCTCTTAAGAAATGACTAAGAAAACAGGAAATGTAATTTATCACAAAATTATAATACATAAAATACGATTGTCACAAAAGCATGCTATACATAAAACATATTTTACGCATACATAGCGCTGATAAATGCATTTTTTTTACTAGGACTTCCCTCAAAGGGATTAGTCTGAGTGATATTGCTGAGAACATAGGGTTAGCAATTACAATATAAACAAAAAGAGCACATTAAATGATAGAATTACAAAATATCATATATAAATTCATATGCACTGTTAAAAAAAATAGAAAAGAAGTACTGTTCATCAGATGTGTTCTCATAATTTTTTTTAACATGTGGCAAAGAATCTCATTCTCTTAAGCGCGTATTGCGCAAAACTTGGAAAAAAAACCGTTGGATCTTTCAAAACGCCAAGCTTTTTAAAGTTACGTAATTGGATTTGCAGCCAGTAGATTATTCGATCAAGCGTGGCTTAACGCAAATTTAATTTCATTGTTGCACCTTTTTTTTGTGTGTGAATTTAAAATTTTTCTTCCTTGATTATATATCTATTATTTGTATAACTGTTTATAGAAACTCTTACACTTCAAACCACATTGATAGCATGCTTTGCTACAAATCAGATTGCAAAACTATAGTCTAAATTACTATTAAAGTATACAAAAAATCTTTCGATGACTTCTGTAAAATAACTTTTACATTAAATCTCCATATTGGCAAAATTGAAAAATTATATATATTTCAATGTTAAGCTTAACAGATACTTCTTGATTATTCTCTATGAGGCTCTGCCCCCTGCGCCTTTACTAAGCCAATCCGCAGACTTTCCTTTTGCCTGTCTGTCTGTCTCTCCTCAATCTGTCTGTTCCCTATCCGTTCTTCTGCCCGTCTCTCTAACCGATTGTCTATCTCTCTACACGTCTCGCTACCTGTCTCTATATTTCTCTACCGGTCTCTCTACCCGCCTATCTATTTCTCTAACCGTCTGTCTATCCGTCTAACTACTTGTATGTCTAGCCGTGTCTTTATCCACTTCGCTACCCATTTGTCTATCTGTCTTACAACTTGTCTATCTGTCTCTCTACCCGTCTGGCTATACGCCTCTCTACCCATCTTCTTACCCATCTCCGTACCCATCTACTGTCTCTCTACTCGTCTGTATACCCGTCTCACTATCCGTCTGTTTTTGTACCCGACTCGCTACCAATCTCATTACCCGTCAGTCAACTCGTCTCTGTACTCATCTCTCTACCCGTCTCTTTTATCTACCACGCTACGCGTCTCGCAACCTTTCTCGCTACATTCCTGTCTACCGGTGTCACCACCCGTCTCGTGACCCATGTCGCTACCCCTCTGTCAACCCTCTTTTTACCTTTCTCTCTAGCCGTCTGTCTGTTCGTTTCGCTACCCGTCAGCCTACCTATGTCTCTACTCGTCTCTCTACCCGTCTGTCTACCCGTTTGTTTACTCGTCTTTCTACCTCTCGCCACCTCTTCCCAATATTTAAACAATTCATTAAATATACAGAAGCCGTTTATCAGTTATTAAATGCAAACAGAATTAATTTATCTAATAAATGTAATCAGATGCAATTTTTTTTAAAATAGATACATAAACCTGAATAATAATTCATCAGTTTTGTGTTCATAGTTGTTTATATCATTTGACAGTAATTCTCAACTTCTTAAACCTGAATTGTCTCAAGCTTTTTAAAAAAACCACAAAGTCTGTATAGCTGCAAAGTACCCTGAGGGCTATATTAGCTACATGTTATTAAGTTAAGTGAAAGTTTCGTTATCGCGTTTGCAGCCAATTGCTTACGTCAGAAAGCGTGTCTTAACGCCATTTTAAATTCATTACTGTAACTTTCTTTTCTTTTCTTTTTTTTTTTTTTTGGGGGGGGGGGGTAGGGGGGGAAGGGTTTCAAATATATACATTTAAATTAAAACTTTTGCCTCCATGCCAGTAGTGTTGTTTGTATTATTAACTAATACCTTGTAGACCGAGCTTCATTTGAAACAAATGTAAAAGACATCTTCTACAGTTTTTTTAGGAGAAACTTTCGTAATTGGGCCCAAAGCCAATCGGAGCATTTAATATCATTATTGTAACTCTTATAGAGTTAAAACAATATTGTTGCTAGCTTTACTCTTGTTTGAGACCAGCGTTGCCTGTGTATTTGAATGGGGAAAAGTTTCGTATCCTATGTCGGTTGGCGACAAAAATTTTAAATGGTGCCAAAAGGTAGTTTTAGCATCTTACAAAATTTTTCAAGAGAGCGGTAAAACATGTTTTTCAAATATTTACAAACATACGTTTATTAAAGCATGTTTTTGCACCATCTTAAAAATTTAAGCACGATGCTAAAATAAAATTTTATCGCCATATTCGACATTTTAATAAGTAATGAAAATACATAAACAAACTTATTTAACAAACCGAAGAGGCATTTTTGTGATTAATAATTGTTATTGTCAGGGGGGGTAAATTGTAAACAATTAATAAACGGCTAGTAAATAATAAATAGCATTTAAAATCTAAAAATGGAGAAGTGGTCCATATAAAAATGCAAAACATAACATTATACGCTTGATATATGTAAATCTTTTTTTATTTTTTAATATTTCCGAAGGCACAGATAAAAAGGTAAAAATCTCTTTTCCAAATGCCAAATAGAAAATACACAAAATAGAATGCCAAATATACAAAATAGAAAAATATCTGCAAAAAATATATTTACATAATACTACATCTGCAAATAAAATAAGATTTAGAAAAAGTAAGCCAAATCCTGCAGATCCCAACAATCGCATCGAAAAACTTATCACCAAAAAAGAACTCGCCAAATCTTACGGCACAGGAGATTGATTTTTCCCTCTGAATGCAGAATATTAGTTTTTTTCCTTGTACGATGGGTGATTATATTATAATTGTTTCATTTCACATACTACATACCGTTTGATATATTGGTGCTTTTACGTTATCCTGGCGCAGTTGATAAATCGCCAAATATTATTCCTATAACATTTTCATATTGAATTCATTTCATTTAAATATAAACCTTTCACTCATTTAATTTTAAATGCATGCCTTTCATTAATCCCATTTGAAATGCTAAAAAGAGAGAAAAAAAAAGAAATAATGCCATAAATCGAAACCTTTTATTTAAACACTAAAGATTTTTTTTTTTTTTTAATTTACATACGCGAAATAAAAAAAGCTGCTATTCCTGAGATTTGCGCTAAATCTCTAATACCAAGTCTACCAAGTTATTGCGGAGTTTTTTTTTCAAACAGAAAAAAATCCAGATTAATTTTCGATTTCTACTAAATTGAAATATATTTTATTGTGCTGAATATTAGTGCGTGCATATTTTTTTGCTCCATGTACTCCATGAACTTTTCAATTCCGATTGTCTACGAAAATCTCCCGCCGGTGAAAATGACGTCCGCTCAAATTTTTCGTGACGTATGTACTTTGATTGTGCTTTTTTATCTATTTTTTTAATATAATTTCCAAACGGTTTGACATTTATTCTTTGTAATAAATAGACGTCGTTGTCACCTTTATAGGTACCTGCTGTAAAAATTTGAACGAAATCCGTTAAATATTTTTTGAGTTATGCTTGACGAAAGGTTTTAATATCCATCGTAGCTATATATGGGGCAAAGTAATACTGCGCTGTGTATGAGTCTTCGTTGCACGCAGAAAATTATGCCAGCGGTTCTACGATCGTATGAATAACAAACGTTTAGCATTATTTGTCGCAAAATTATAATATGTAAAACTGTAATATATGTAATATATAATATATAATACTGCTGACATATTCTGAAATTGCAAAAAATACAATTCATTCTTTTGCAAGATCATAACAAAAAGTCCTTCCGGCCTGTACCGTTAGGAAAAGGTAGCTTTTCTATATCTTCGTTTTAAAATTTTAGCTAATGTTACACGAAAACAGCAAGTTAAAATGCAAAGAAACGTTTACAAAAGATTCGTTAATACTGAATTTTAATAAGAATTTCTCCAAGTTATTGAGCAATAGCCAAATTGGCTTCATTTATAAAGACTTATTTTGGTCGCCAAATTTGGCGATATTTCGCCAAATGTCACAAATTGTGCCAATTTTATCGCCAATTGTGCCAATTTTATCGCCAATTGTGCCAATTTTGGCGCCAACGTCGCCAATTTTGGCGCTAACGGATATGAATATATAGTTTTATGCGTATGATTTGGAAAATTATTACAACAATGAAAGAAAATAATTTGCGAGTAATCGCGTTAATGTGCTGTTTTGTTTCAAAATGTCAGCCATCCTAGAATTTCAAACTGCTCTATCTCAGCCATTTTTAAAGATAAAGGTAAACCAAAAAATGCTCTGGAATCCTTGTATCAAGGCCTAACACGTAATTAAAAAATAAATTTGAATTTTTAACTTTTTGGTATATTTATTTTAGTTTTAAATTTTTAAATGGCCGCCATCTTGAAACAAAATGGCGGACCAAGCTGGCAACGAACTCGGTCGAGACATTGGTGACCTTAATACACACAATTAGTTTCATCAAAATCGATTTATAAATACGAGCGTTATCGTATGACATAGGTCAGATATATATATATATACCCGTAAGGCATGGTGACGTCACGGCGACGTTACGGCGAAGTCACACTGTGACTTTGTGACCGTCGTCGTGACGTCGATGTGAAGTCGCTGTGACCTAAATGTGAAGTCGTTATGGCCGTTTTCAAGGCTTTCCGTGACCTCACAATGTGACTACTTTGTGAAGTCACCGTGCGACTTCAATGTGAAAAATGTGACGAATCTGCATTGGATAGGGTGACCAGATTTTATCCGAATCCTATCCGGATTGTTCGGATCAACATTTTTTTATGCTACAAGTTTGTGACGTTTGTGACGAGACTGCACCGGGTCGGGTGACCCGATTTTACCCGAATCCAATCCAGAAAGTTCGGATCGATCTTTTTGGATTTGTTTGGGTACAGAATAGATTTGGATTAGTGGTCGGGTGACCTGATTTTCGTGAACCCGATCTGACCCGAGTCGGGTATAATGTTTTGTTTTCTGTTGATTCTCTGTCCTTATTCGTTGTTTTCACTTTTCTTCTTAGTCTGTCTAGCGCCGGCGATTTTCGTGCTACAGGTACCATTCCAACGCTTTTTATGGTTTTTCACTATGAAGATCACATTCCAATAAAAAAAAATAGGTGTTGCCATTTGAAATTTTCAAAATTTTGTCACTGTAACCGTAATTGTTAGAGTTTAACTGTTGTTTTTCATACGATTCTTGAGCGCATACCTCAAAATACTTAAAGCCAAAATTTCAGTCAGTTTCTGTGAACGGTGTGACAGTTAAGGACTCATATATCGGGATAGTTTTTTTATAATCACCCTGTATATTCAGATCTATAGATCGCACAAAATAATTTGACTACTTTTTTGACTATGGTAGGCAAATACTAAAACTGTTTTTTTTAAATGTGTTATGTTTCCTAAACTGTTTACTACATATCTTCTTTCACCTTTATGTAACAGTGAAATTTCGTTAGAATTTTCTGGATGTGTTGGAAAGCGTTTCATAATCTATGCTTGACGCATGATTTTTCGTTCTTACATTGTTGACACATTTTTATTTAATGTTTATTTCCTCTTTTTAACAATTTCCGATACATTTGTTAGCAACTTCTAACGTTGAAAAATCTTTGCGAATTCGGCTTGCCTGGTCGTCGGCTGGCAGTGCTCTAACTTGATAAATATACCCGGAATGTGATGTAATGTAATACACATATGTTATTGAGGTTTACCATGCTACGTTTGGTTTGGAATAAAAGCAAAATTTGTAGGATTTATAGCTTCTTTAAAAGGCATTCAAAATATCCCGCTACATGGAAAAAAAACGTAGGCAGTGTATTTTAATGATGTTACACTATTTCAAACATGTTGAAATTGGTATATATCATGTAGAAGCACTGGAAGAAGCTTACCATAAAATATGGTGTGCATACCATTTATCATTTATTTACAGGACATACAAAAATATTCCATTACAGTTCTAACTATGAACAATAATTGGTGGAATTGCGTTTTAACTTCTGATATGCGTTTAGAATTTAACTAACTTTTTGCATATCATATTTGGTATGTATATGAATTCTAGAGATCATGTAGAATACTCCATAAAATAATTCGAGAGCATTTCTTCTTACTGACGGAAATTGCTGTAGGGGTATTTTCGGCACAGATGTCATATACGCACGTTAGCACGATTTCTTTCCCCAGCCAATTTGGTGAAACTGTTTGTTGTGTTTATTTACTTTTATTTTTTATTTTAATTCTATAAATTATTTTTATTATGTATATCAATATTTATTTATATCAAACTCTCATTTATTTATTTTTATTTCCTTTTTAAAATAATAGAAGCTATTTCATTTATTACGTTATTTTATTTTTATATTGAAATAAACAAGTAATATAAAAAAAAAATTAAGTCATTTCCTACTTTTTAATTATAAATATATAAAATAAACCCCGTGCAGCATTAATGTCCCACGTTATCTTTATTGAACATTATTTTATAATCATCGTTGCGGTATTTTATTTCTGTGGCATCACTAATTTGAGATAAATCTTTCATTTCATTTATGAAAACAATGGGAGGAATTTTTTCTCCCATTTAAAACTAAAATTAATTAATTAAATTAAATTAATGAATTAATATTTGAAAAAACTGTATTAACATAAAGTGTCATCCACTACAAGTTTAAAAAAATTTATTTGAACTTGAGTGGATGAACAAAAAATATTTTATTAACGATTGAAAATTTGAACAAGATATATATAGAGAGAGATTGTGAGCTAATAGTAGGAATTTAATAAAAATCACTTGCTATTATTGCATGCTATTTGTAACTAATATTCAAAAACAAAGTTTTCGCCAAATTGGAGGGGAGGAGGGGGGAATCGCGCCAATGTGGTGCGTATATGACATCTGTGCCGAATTTTCAAATGTGTTATGCGTTTCCTAACGGAACTATATATATTTTTTTGTATTATGTAGTATATATGCAAATCTATGGATCATATACAAGGGTATTGCGCAAAAATTTCGGGAATTTTCTGCCTGTAGATGGTAATTACTGAAATTAGGTTTCCAAATGTCCTATGCGTTTTTCAAATAGTTTACTTTAGACGTCATCTTTCACTTTATTGAAAGTTGAAAATTTCTTACTGAATATATTGGAAAATGTTGCATAATCTATGATTGAAGCGTGATTTTTCTTTTTTTGTTTAATATTATATAAAATTCAGTATAAAAATGATCTAATGAGAAATAAAAACTGCAATTTTTTGAAAGCACAAAAAATAAATAAAAAATTAATGAGAAAAAAACTGCTATATTATGTTTTCGTGGATGTAAGTGAATGTAATTCCACCTTCTCTTCTTTCAAAGTTACCACAAATATGAGCTGTAAAAACAAAATATGGCATTTCTAAGAAAGAAAACTATATTGATTTATTTCAAATCTTATTATTATCACAGCCCACTAGCGGGTAAGTGGTTCTTCTCTCAGTGCTCAGAGACCGTAGACGAGAGATGCTGTATTTGAACCCATGTCGCGCCCGTCGGGCTAACCGTTCGGAGTTTTCCATTGTTTCCTTCGAACCTTGCATAAATACGGGTTAGGTTCTTTTAGAAGTACCACAGAGTAAGCACACCCCCCTCTCCCATACTCGGCCTATATCTCTCTCACAGATAATCGGTTATAATAAACACCACCATCTTATTATTGTCTTGCTTAACAAGGTTGTTGTTGTATTTTTTGCACATTATAGATTGCTTCAGTTTATTTATAAAATTTAATAAATACATTGTTTACTCATTTGATAAATAGATTTTTTTATTTAATTTATTTATATTCACAATATAAACTGAAATGTATATATTTTGCTATTTTTTTTTTTTTTTTTTTTTTTTTTAATAATAAGACAACTTAAGCTTTAGTTTGTTATTTTAATTATCTATTTTATTTTCTTAAAAGATACTATTATCTTCGGATTTTTTTTTTTTTTTACATTTTATATTTGGGCAAACATTTGCGCAAATCTTTTATATTTTTATTTTATTTTATATTTTATCTATATTTATATTTTATATTATTTGGTAATATATATATATATATATATATATATATATATATATATATATATATATATATATATATATATATATACCGGGTGATTATAATATAAGTATCTCTATTTGGAGCTGTCTGTAGCTTGAAAGAATCACCGGAATGAAACCAAAATCGGTTTACTTACTATTCGAGAAGGGGGAAGAAGAACGGAACAATAAAAAAATTAATTGCAGTAATCACCGACAGATGGCGCTTATGAGTTTGAAATGTAATGAGTAATATTGTGTACTATGGAGGTGTCGCAAACCTCAATGACTTTACTGCATATCACAACATGTGCGAAACATCACTCCTAATGCGCTGCATTCCGCAGTTGAGCACGTCGTTCTCCGCCTGGATTGTGTGCTCCAGCACAATGGCCATGTGGAACTTGAACATGATCGCCACAGACATGCGAAAGCGTAACCACATTCACTGTGACATTTTCCAATAAATTAGGTGTGCCATCTGGTTTAACGCCTTAATTGTTTATTATTGTATTACACATTACATTTCACACTCGGTAGCGCCATCTGTCGGTGATTATTGGAATTTTTTCTTTTATTGTTCCATTCTTCTTCCCCCTTCTCGAATAGTAAGTGTACCGATTTTGGTTTCATTGAGGCTATTCCTTCGAGCTACAGAGAACTCCAAATAGAGATACTTATATTATAACCCCCCTGTATATAATATATATATATATATTAATATAAAAGTAAATTTAATAAAATCTGTGAAAATATAATCGCTAGGAACCCTAAACAAATTCTGTTTTAGACAGGCCTCATTCTCAACTGTATTATTCAGTACCATCTCTTCCACATTGCAACGGGACGAAGACATGTTTTCATTTAAGGCAGGATTCCGTTATTCACTGGTTATGTTTTCACAGATTTTACTGTATTATTATTTTTTTAAACTAATGTATATGAACAAATTCTTGTAAGTTTTTTAATTATATATTTATTAATGAGTAAGGTAAATGAAACGGAGCAGAAAATAATTCTGAAAAACAAAAACGTGAATTAACTCATGTACCTAAATTATTAAACAGCATCGGCATTTTAAAATTACCTATTTTCATATGTTAAAAAAAGTTCAAAGATTTTTGATGCTCTAAATATTTTTATTCATATAATTTTTTAAAGAATGTTTCGGCAATTAAAGGGATAATTTATATCTTTAATTTAGAAGTATGAGTTTATTAAAAATGAAAAAAGATCCTCTTACCAATTATTTGTTCTTAGAGAACAGAAGATTTTTTTTTATTATGTCTCTGCTGCAAAGGATAGGTTTAATTAAAAACGTTGCTTATTAAAAACTTTCTTGAGGGGAAAATATTTCAGTTCAAGATATATTAAAACTATAACAAAAAGCTACACTTTAAATAAACTGTAATATAATGCCTCTATAAATATCTTTAAAAAACATTTTATGTATTGAAACAATAAGTGAAAATATTCCAAAATACAAATTTCTTCATCCTAAACAAACAAATGTATGTTTTTATATTAAACTAACAACAATATATATGCAGATTTTGTCTAATACGAATTTTTATATTTATTTTACGTTCTTTTAGAAAAATAGTATGTAAAGAAAATTTTCAAGATTTAAAAAGTTCAGTATAAAATTGAATCGCACACATTTAATATTAAATTGATTGCATGATTAAAACAAATTATACAGCTATGTAACTTCATTTTCATAGCATCTGTATCATCGTAAATGACAGTTATTTTATTCTGTTAATTTTAGTATCTTACTCATGTATGGATTAAAGCTATCATATTTAATTACTTCATTGAAATAAAGAGAATTTTAAAACAAGTGGCAGCAGTTTTCCTTTCGTTTTTTTTTCTTTTATCCTATCTTTTTCAAGAGCCTAATATCAGTCGCACGAAAAAAAACCGCAAGCTAGTGTTAAGTCTGTGGGAAGGTTCTTGGCAAATTTCTCGCTCTCATTTTAATATTTCAAATGATGTTTTTTGCATAGGATAGCTGAGGTCGATCTATAACGTTGTTAGTTTTTAGTTTTTCGATTTTGGTTCCAGTTTTTTTAATATATATATATATATAAGGGTACTTTCACTTTCAGAACCGGTTCCAACCGGTTCCAATATTGAAAATGTCCACTTTAAAAAAAACTGTACCAAAATCAAAAAAGTAAAAACTAACAACGTTAGAGACCAATCTCAGCTATCCTATGCAGAAAAAAAAATCCTTTAAAATATTAAAATACGAGCGAGAAATCTGCCAAGAACCTTCCCATGGACTTAACATTAGCTCGAGCGTTTCTTCGCGTGACTAGTGTAGGCTCTTAAACACCAAATGAACAGATTTTTCCGTGCAAATTTAAACTAAAATGCTTTATATTTTATGCTACTGTTTTGAGAATGTATTTTCTACCTATAATATCATCCTCAGTAATATAAGTCGATTAGATCAATTGTTTTATGAATGGTAGAACCATGTCTCTGATAAAGTTGTTGCACAAAGAAATCTCAAATTCACCTCGCTAGTGTCAAACATGCTGACGTGGAATTCATTCTTATTTTTAAAACATCCTTTTTCCTGTGTACTCTTCTTAAGGAATGTTTTTTTTTTTTTTTTTTTTTTTTTTTTTTTTTTTTGCCAAAATATTTTTTAAATATATACTTAATTTTACTTGAAAATCTCACACACAGCTCGTCAGCTTCTAACAGATAAAATATTAAGTTATGCATATATTTTGCATATTAATTTTAGTTGACAAACTATTTCTAAAATAAATTCTTATTTTAATATATTATGTGTTACAAGTTGACGAGCTGTGAGTAAGATTTCAACATTCCAAGTAAAATTAAGTTTCGATGACTCTGGGATAAACTCTTATGGACTCTGGGTTACACAGTTAAGACACCGGGTAATGCAGTTATTGCTCTAAGCCACTCTGTATATTTTCTGTGTAAACGTTCACCCGCTGCAGAATTCATACTGTCTTGATCGATAATTTAATGTTACAAAAGTCAAATACTATGGACATATTGCTGTAAGAAAATTCAAAGTTTATTACTATTTCAAATCAAAACTAAATAATGTTTAAAGGATAAAGTTGCTGTTCTTGTGGATCATATAAAGTACACTGTTTAAAATTTGCAGCAAACTTGTCCAATCATTCAATCGTTTTTAACCGACTCAAAAAAGGAGGAGGTTATCAATTCGCCGTGTATGTATTTTTTGTAAATAACAGTTACTTGACCATATCGTCGCTACCATGTCTAACTATCGAATGTGAAAAAAATGCATTTTTGATTACTTTTAAAAATGGGACGATTGTCACAACTAAACTTTATTACTATTCTTCGCCAAGTAATAATATTATTAAAATTTCTGTGAAGAACAGGGTTGCAAGTTTGGCTCTTTTTTTATCATTCAGCAATGCCGAATTTGTATAGGAAATTTTGAGGCAAAAAATTTTGCTTTAAGTAATCTGTTAATGCCTGTCATTAAATAAAGCAAAAATTTCTATTTGAAATTTCTGGTACGGATTCGGAATTTTTGAATAAAAAAAGAAGCCAAACTGGCAACGCTGGTAGAGAATACTATTCAAATTTCGAGGTGACAATCGGCTCATTTTTAAAAGTAATGAAATGTGCAGTTTTTCACATTCGATAGTTTGAAATGGTAGCGACGATATTATGAAGCTTTCTCACTGGTCAGGATCAATTAATATTACGGTTAAGTAACCATTATTTATAAATACGGCTGAATGACACGAGAGTTTGCTGCAAATTTGTAACAGTGTACATAGCATCTATCTTCACTTACAGTAGTTGTTACTTTTCTATTTTATTTCGTAGCCAACATTAAATTTCAAGAAAATAATAACGCTTAAAAATATAAAAGCAGGTGGTGTTAAATTTTTTATCATATTTACGGTGCTCCTTTTCTTCGCATCCTATAAATAATAGATTTATCATCAGAGTTTTATTTATGAACGCTAAACGAGTATTATAGAATGTTTTTCACATTAGGCTATTTCTATTTTGCCTAATTATCTAATTTTAAACTATAAACCTTTTTAACACTGTGTTTGCAAAGCTTTCTTAAAACTTCATTTTTACATCTTATACTTCTTTAATTTCTAACATTAATTTAGAAGAAAATGCATTATGCATTTATATGTTATTCCTTTATCATTGCAGTTTTCAATATAATTTTTGAAATTCCGTATATTAATCTTAAGTGATTATCTGATATGCCGATTATTCTGAAACGGATGCTGAATTTAATCATAAATTGGATTAATTTCCCTTTATAAAGATAGGCTACAGCAGTGAAAATCAGTAATTTCGTGAGAAGATCATATTTTGAAATATATTTATTGAATAAAGACATGTATCTTCAGGAACAATGTTTTGAAATATTATTTTGAATAATTTTTGAGATACCGCATTCAAAATGCTAGTTTAATGATTTTCAAATATCCTACTTTTTCAGCGTTATAAGTTTCATGCTTGTTTTTTTTTTCAGAGGTGTATTATATTATACTAAATCAATATCTTTCGTGAAATAATCGATTATTATCATGTGGTCATTTCTGGAGCATTTTTTTAAACTAGTTGGGTAGTTGTTGTGTTCTTACTTTCATTTTTAATAACAGCATGACTTCAACGAAACAAAGGATAAGATTTAATAAAACAAAAAATACTAATAACGATAAACATGTTTTTAAGATTCTTAGTTTCCTATTTGACCAGCAGAAATAAATCAGAATCAGTTATGCGATAATTGACAAGCCTTACTTTAACAGCACGTGACATCACGTTGGATTCAAAACATTCTCTCGAATTCATAATTGAAATGTACCGAACAATATTTCATCCAAATTGTCAGAAAAGGTGTTTCCTTCCCTGTCAAATTACTCTGCTGAGTATGAAAATGTGTACGAAAATGCATTTCCAAAATTATATTTGGACCTGAATTGATGAAAAACTTTTCTTCCAACTTGTAAATGACCACGAGAAGGTCACTGGCATTATTCATTCATTTAAGCTTGGCTTTGTGCGGGTAATAAATTCTTTGCTGGTTACTAATAAAGTAACCATGAAAGCAATCTCATATAGTATATTACCTTACAATTTTATTAATTGAATAGCTGCATAGCAACCTATTGTGTTGTAATTTGTTTTTTATAAGATAATTCGAGTTTTTTGGCGAAAATACTTACTGATCCAGTTTTTAAATTAAATTGAATAAGTCATAAGCTAAAAATGTAATTATTTTTATTTATAAATCGTAATTAGACCTTTCAATTACTGCAACATTCCTTAAAATTGATGAAATAGTTATAGAGGCTTTCAGTATTAAAAAAATGGGTTGGTTGATGTTTCCTTTTTCTCTCTGTTTTCCAAAGAAACCAATTTTAAATACTGGACTGTGGCAAGCTGCAAATTGTTGCCCCAGAATTATAATGTATAAATTATAATTTGAATTTTCAATCAACGTAAAATTCCATAAAATTGATCAATTTGCTACCGACTTTTTTAATAATGAAAGATTGCTTGATTGATTTATTCTGCCATTTTACCCTCTTTTCTTGAAAAATATTTTACATATGGTTATGTGACAAACAGCAGATTGTAGTCAGAATTATCATTTTAAAATCTTAATCAGACTGTTCAATCGACATAAGTATCATTCAAATTGATCAAAAGTTCTGGAGTTTTTAAGTGTTGAAAAATTGGTTGTATAATTGATTGATCCATATTCATTATATTTTTTTTAATTGGTGAAATAGTTCTCGAATTTTGGAGCATTGAAAGATTGGTAATTAGACATCGGAATGCAACTAACTGCAGATTGCAGCGTGAAACTTTCTCCATCTAACCCTGATAAATGTTTTCTATGCGTCGTCTAAATAGGCTGTTCTTACAAATAGTACAAATGTACTTACAAATAGGCGTTTTTCGGAAAATCACAGACAGATACTTCAGTTTCATACATTAGTATAGATATTTTAGCATTTCTCTTTTAATAAGAAATCATTTAATTACGACTTTTTATCGTTTACGTTCATGCGAATTTAGATATGTTTCATACATCCGTTCAATTTATATATTTCTCATTTAAAAATAAACAAGAAAGAAAAAACATAGTTTATAAAATTAAAATACTGTAAAAAAAATGTGCATCCCTGAATATGATTTGTATATTTCTATATATACTACATAGTATGGTAAAATTTAGTTCAATTAGGAAAGTATAGTACAGTTGTAAATTCCCCCTTCAGCAGTTTCCGTCAATAAACGGAAATGTACTCGAGATTTTTTGTGCCGCCCAGTATATCATGCATAGAATTAATACACACCAAGTAATAGGTAAAAAATTTGTTTGATTTAAAAACGTCTACTACACAACTTAAGACGCACTTCCAGCAATTAATTCATGTTCTTTGACAGTCCTGTAACCAAAATCTTTTGTGTGTCCCTGTGAATGAACGATGAATGCTATGCACACCATATTCTATAGTAAACCTCTTTTAATGCACCCCAGTGATATATATATATTTATTTAAATATATTTGAATTAGTGTAGAATTATTAAAATACACCGCAAACGATTTCACCCCATAGACCGTAATATAACAGAAATATTTTGAGTGTCCCTGTAAATGAACTATAAAAGGTACATATTTCACTTTGAATACCGAACATGCCATAATAAACCTCATTAATATTTATCAACTTCATGAAAATACGACCATATTTAAGAGAGTTAGAACACGGACAGACAGACAGATGACAAACAAACAAACAGAGAGACAAGCAAACCTAATTCATAAACACCTTCCAACTATGTTGGAAAGTGCTTAAAAATGGTTAATTTAAAATGATGCATTGTACTAAAATAAATTAATTTTCTTATATGTAGAAACTATAAAAGGTTTAATATTCAAATTGCACAAAAATTCAAACCGCATTCAAACCTCATAAAAATAATGTTTTGGCTAAAAAAATACTATAATTTATAGCCATTTTAATAATTCGTACGTCTGTAACACAACTACAAAAAAGTAAGGTATTTTAATTAATATTACAATTTTTACTATATACGTTCCTTTGATTTATTTCGAAGTGTAATATTGTAATAGGTTAACAACTTATAAAACTATATGAATAGTTCGAGAAGCAATGAGACAATCCTAGCGACAAAAGATTACTCGGCCAACATTGCTTCTATTAACGATACTATATATGTATATTATAAAGGACAAACGTGTCCGTGCTTAACGCTGACGTTATTTTTCGAATGGCAACACGTGCCATGAAATTTCGGTTTTGCTATTTTTCTACAACATTTTTTTTTTTAATTTCTAAATATCGCACATGTTTACTTTTTACACCGTTATATAGGGAAAATGTTCTACTTTCAAAAGCAATTTGCTTGAAAACTGTATCTTAATTGACTGATTTATTATATCATTTAAATTAAATTTCAAGCACGATTAAAAAAAAAAAAATCTATCTCTATCACTTGCAGACGATTACACAATATTAATACGTTTGTACTTTAAACAATATTTCAGCATTTATTTCCACCTAATATTCAATAACGAAATTAAAACTTAAGTAAAACTTAATTAAGCAATAAATAAAATAGTATAAATAAAACACAATTTTAAGTGACATGTAATTGAAATAAGCGCTTAAAACCGCTGAAATTATCAGAATAAGAAGTCTGCTAAGGAAAATGTTTAGCGATTTCTTCGGATATTAACTTCTGGCACGTGGCCAATACAAAATTACAGTTTTTACTAAATTGCAAAAATTTATTTCAATATATAATTAACATATTTCATATAAAAACTATCTTTGGTGTTGTTAAAAGGCAATGTAAAAAAAATATTAAATGTACAAAATCTATTAGAGTTTCAAATAAAAAAATAAATAGTTTTCGCATATATTCTCTATCCCGGGAAGCCTTGGTCGGAAGCCCTAGTGTTAATAATGGCATAAAATAACTGACTCTACATTGAGGTGATTATTTTTTCTATGATTACAGCAATAGTGGGAAAAATACTTCGCCTCTCCTATGAAAATATTTCCAGTATAAAGCAAATGTTTTAGGAATATTGGTGTTTCATTACAAATATTTACAATGAAAAGCCAATACGCGATTCTCGAACTTTTATTTTGTTAATGGTAATTATATTACTAGATTTCACTAACGTGTATTATTTCGTTGTAAGTCTGGTTCTTCTAAAATTATTTTTTTAATTAAAAAAAATGACTATTGACAATAATTCAACGAGTATTAAATCAAAATTGGGAACATGCAAGTCAGATATGTATTTGGCACAAACCGAATAACAGTAAGATTTTCATTATGCATAATTAAAAAGAATTTTTATTAAAAAAGATTTTTGCTAAACTAGGGAGTGAACTTTCCTTTCAAAAAGGTTATGCAAAATAACTAGCTGCTAGATAAAAAAATACATATATATATATTTTTTTTTTCTATGAAATTCTCTTTGGCACGGAAAAAAGTGAAAAAATAATACTTTCGCTTGTGAACGCAAAATAGGTTCGCCGTCACGATTGTGACAATAATTCAACGAGTATTAAATCAAAATTGGGAACATGCAAGTCAGACATGTATTTGGCACAAACCGAATAACAGTAAGATTTTCATTATGCATAATTAAAAAGAATTTTTATTAAAAAAGATTTTTGCTAAACTAGGGAGTGAACTTTCCTTTCAAAAAGGTTATGCAAAATAACTAGCTGCTAGATAAAAAATACATATATATATTTTTTTCTATGAAATTCTCTTTGGCACGGAAAAAAGTGAAAAAATAATACTTTCGCTTGTGAACGCAAAATAGGTTCGCCTTCACGATTGTGACACCCAGGATATGGATATTTGTTTTAACTATTTCACCATCTAATCAGCTCAAACGACCGATTAGGCAGCTTGATCGTAACGTAATTACTTCTATCTCTACATACATTAATATTTAAAATTTTTATTTTAATACATATTTTTTAATTATTTTCCCGGTATGTGTTTCTATTTCTTTTTCAGCACAGAATACAGATTCGTTCCTTCAAAGAATACATATATATATATACTACAATATAGAACTCTGTATTTAACTGCTGTCCATTTTTTTAATTTCGCGTTTAAATTGCTGATTATGTGCTCTGGTTAAAATATCAAATATATCTTTTGCCATTTCCTTCGAATATTATGGACCGAAAAAGAATCCTCCGAGGCTTTCCGATATAGTCCTTTGAACTCAAACATACAATGTAAAATTAATGCATATTGCCAAAGGTTATGCATTAATGATAAATCTTCATATGTTAACAAATATCAGAAATATTACTATTATCGAGAATATTAAATCGTCTCTAAATTCACACAATTAAAAATGTTTATTTGATCAAGTGACAAAAATATTTCAGCTCCAAATTTGGTTCAGCTATGAAGATTTAAATATAAGTTTTATATCAACAAGCAATGTTGTTTCCACACAGTATCACCATAACTCTATAAGAAAATACAATATGAAGTTCTTCAACATGCTAAAACATTTGCCGCAAAATTACCTAGCAGGCAAAGACTTTTTCTTACAAATGAAATAATTTAATGCATAATGCTAATGAAGAATCATAAGCAATAAGCAACATTGTTGTTTACATTTTTTTGCAGATTTATTTTATTTTTTCTACGATAAAATAAATTAATTTCTAAAGAATTCGTAGCGTTTAGTTTACAAATTTTGATTAACACACATATAGAGAAAAATTGAGTTCCCAAGTGCATAAAAATATACGCCTCATTGATTATATTTTGTCACTTTCAAACACATAACCATTTTTGTTTTAGAAACTCGAATTATTGTTGAGTAACATTTGAAATCTGTACACACAATTATGCAGTACCAATGTTTACATTTATTTCAACAATGTTCAAAATTGCCAAACTTTTAATTGGAATATTTCATTCAAAAGAAAAGACCACAATATTTATTTACAGGAGGTTTATTTTTCATTTCAACCTTTTTTTTTTTCTGAAGAGAAAACCAATAATCTTGAAAGGGACACTTACTGTGATCGACTATTCTGGATTTCTCCTGTTTGATTTTGAAAGCTTTGTATCGGAATGGGACTATTATTCTTTGTTCCTATTTCTATGCCTGTCTAGAAACAAAGCTATCGACCGAAAAGAAAACAAGAACGAAAAATCATGTGTCACGCATAGATTATGAAACACTTTCCAACACATGCAGAAAACTGAAATCAAACTTCGCCGTTAATAAAGGTGAAATAAGAATGTGAGTACACAGTTAAGAAAACATATAACTCATTAAAAATACAGTTTTATCAATTAACTTTCATAGTTTAAAAAGTAGTCGAATTATTTTGTAGAGCTCTGTACATTATATTGGCATATATACTGATAGCATGAAAAAAAATTAGTTCAGTTAGAAAATCCACTTTTAGCAATTTTTGCCAATAGATGGAAAGGGACTCGAATTCTTTTGTATAGCCCTGTAAATTGTCTAAAGACTTTTGTACACAAATCATATTAAGTTGAAATTTAATTTATTTAAAGAACGCATAACACTATGCACTTCCAGCAATTATCAACCATAATTGGTAATGTATCTTGTTCTTTGTCAGTTATTTGTGCAATCTTGTTCTTTCTATACCTCAATTAAAAACTACACGTAAGCAATTCATTCCCGTAGGCAGTAATACTTACGAATTCCTTCGTGTAGCCCTGTAGATGATCAAAAGAATTTATACACACCACGTACTGAGCAAAAACTTAGTTAAACTTAAATACACAAACTGAAGTTGAAAACGCACTTCCAGCAATTATCGCTCATAGACAGCACTGTAACCTATTATTTTGTGTGTATCTGTAAATCAACTATAAATGCAATGCACACATTACTTTTCAGTAAGCAACTTATAGTACACCTCAGAAATGCATATAAATTTCATTATGTTTGAAATAGTGCAACAACATTAAAATACACTGCAAATGATTTTCCCCTCTAGACCCGTGGTTCCCAACCTGGGATACGCGTACCCTTGGGGGTAAGAGGTAACCTGTTGGGACGTGAAATAATATCGGTAATGGCGGCAATCACAAAATTTTTCACATAAAAACACATAAACAAAGTTCATAGTTTTGGATTACAAAGTTACTCTCATGTGTCACTGCAATATGTTGTTCTCAAAATCAAGGAAAAAACACACTAGACCTAGTTATTCATTGATAATTTAGCGTCGCTAGCTCCGCCCTCCCTTAATCATATTGCATGTTTATTTGTTTTCCCCCCATCTTCGCGAAAACTGCCATTGGTCATTATGCAATATTTTTTCCGCACTTTATTCTTTTTGTTCCGTTTTTATTAATAATTTCGGAACTCGTAAATTATCTAAGACTTTCTGTTTTCATTGTTTTTTAAACGTGTTGAAAATAAGGCCCTTATTTTGGTTTTGGAATAGGTAGAGTTATATTGCTAATTCCTAGGACATCTTCGTTTCTTTTAATGAAAATTTAATTTGAACTGTTTACTTTTTATTTGAGTGAGTTATGTTTTGTGTTTAAAATGGATAACTAGTTGAAATAAGAAACTCTTAAGCTAACTGCAACTGGGATTGAAATTTAACATGATGATTTAGGAACTACGTCGACTTCGAAACAATCCAATTATTTAGAAGTGCAAAAGGACCTAGGTGCGATTGTTATTAGACATATTCTGGTTTGTGATAAACTTTACACTTTATATAAAATTCCAATCATGAGTGATACATTAAAGAAAAGAAAATGTAATAATGAATACATGAAATATGGATTTTCATTTGCGGGAAATAAAAACTTTCCAAAACCACAATGTGCAGGAGAGATATTTTCTAATGGTAGCATGAAACCATCTTTATCTATGCACTATTTAGAGACAAAAACAAAACATCTAATTTATAAACAAAATGATGTCAGTTTCTTTTAGAGACTATCAATCGGCCTTAATGAAGAATCTTATGTGTTTTCTACAAACAAAAACAATAACGCAGTAGCAACATCATACAAAATAAGTTATCATGTTGCTAAATGCGGTAAAAATCATGCAATCACTGAAAATTTTAGATATTCTTGCATCAAAGATGCTGTTCAATGTATGTTTGATGAAGACCATATGAAAATAATTAAATTAAGAATAATTAATCACATACAATGCAGTTTGTCGAAGAATTAATGACATGTCTGATGATACAGATTTTTAAAACTCAGTTCCGTGAAACTAGCTTAAGAATATTCAAGTTTGACACTTGTATTGACAATATATTTTAATGCTGTATGGGTTTCTTTTGATGTTAAGCTAATGTTATAAAGTAAAATGGTCATTAAAATGTAAGCTAAAAAATAAAAGGTATCAAAGGCCAATACAATTTTAGTCGATTTATTATTTAGCTATGAAAGAAAATTGAAAGAACTTATGAAAGAAAGACTAATTGAAATCAGACACTCTTAAGCGAACTGAAACTGGGATTGAAATTTAACATGATGATTCGGGAACTACGAGAACTTCGAAACAATCCAGTTATTTAGAAGTGCAAAAGGACCTATATAGGTTCTTTTGCTATCCTTTTGCCTTTAACCTATTGGTCCTGCACCTAAGGTGCAGTTGTTATTAGAGCTGTTCTGGTTTCTGATAAACTTTACACTTTATATAAAACTCAAAACATGAGTGATACATTAAAAGAAAAAAAACATAATTGTACATGAAACATGAATTTTCATTCACGGGAGATTAAAAACTTCCCAAAACCACTATGGGATGTAGAAGAGATATTATCTAAAAAATAAAAGGTTAGAAATACAATTTTAGTCGATTTATTATTTAGCAATGAAAGAAATTTGAAAAAACCTATTAAAGATGAAACTATGAAAGAAACTTGAAATAAGACATGACTATTATGTTTAAGGCGTAAATGCTTGCACCAGAACAGCTTCTAATACATTTGAATTTCAAAAGGGTAAAATAACACAAAACTTTCCAAAATTGTGATTTCTGTGATACTATTGGGAATAGAAATTTGAAATTTTGGCATGGTAATTACTTTTAAGACATGCTTCCTCAGAATAGTTTTTAAAATTTTGAAATTTAAAAGGGTGAAATAAGAGGAAAGATTCTAAAAACGATTGATTTGGAAATACCAATTTCAAATCTTCTTTCAAGATAATATTGATGACAGTATCTGCTTAAATTCTTTCAAACTCTTTTAAATAAAATGAATGTTTTCAATGACACAATACAAAATTTTAATATTTTTATAACTTACTTATGAATTAATAAAAACACTTTAACTCTTTCAGGGGCAAATCAATTCTGTTGCTGAAATGGTGAAATGATTGATTACCACCTGAATCTAGGATCAAATTGATTTGAAATTTTAAAAAGGTCTCTCGTGGCATCATTATAAAAGTAAAATATATTTTTTTAAAAATCTGGTACAATCCTGCAGTTTGAAATTAAATTTAAGTGGGAAGCATATTCTTACGCCTGTGTGAAAGGATTAAGGCCTTTTTTAATTTAGCTGGGCGCAGTGATAAATCGCGAAATACTCTTTATGGTTGCAATTGTACACGAGATACAAGAACAATAGATTTCATTATGCTCCAAATAAGTCAATTAGCTGTGAAACTGCAACAACGAAATATTTTAAACACTAAATAGAAGAAAATATAAATAAAAAATAAAGAGCGTAATCTATTTTTAAAACATACGTGTTGATCAATAAATAGTTTTAAATTGAATTATGATAATAAGTTGAGTAATCAATTTAGAAATCCTAAAAATATACTTTAAATTGTGTTTTTTTCCCCTTCCTTTAAGTTGCCAGTTGCCATATCTTCAAAAAGAAACAGAGAAAAAAAAATATATTCCTTTAATAAATTAACTAGCTCTTGCTTTCGCCAATCGCAAAGAAAATAAAGAAACAAGTGGGTAATTGTGATCTAAGATCGCACAAACGGTTTCGTTTAATATTCCTTTCAAAACACTTTATCATTTCTTTAATAAATTCAAATAAATTTCATTTAGAAAAAAAAAAGTCATGTTTTTTTATAAAGTAAAAATTTACCGGTCTATTTTTTTCGTTTTTTCGAATATCTAAACTGACCCGATAGCGGGTGAAGTCTTCTATTATATTTTGTGATAATAATATCTGTCATGTGGACTAAATGCGATATTTAAAAAAAAATGAATTTCAAAATTAAACGTGTTTTGCACTTTCAAAATGTTAAAATACGCGAATATTTTCATAATCGGGTTTTTATCATGATTCAATACGTTCTTCAAACTCATATATTTACTGTTCTTTATTACTCATGTTGATACTCGCTTTGTATTATTCTCAAACATTTGAAAAATCCGTTAAACTTCCAATATGACGTCAGATTAATTTTCTTTTTAATTCTCTAATGACATGATATTAATCTGCTTTCTGTACATATACCTACTCATACTCCTTGTATAATTGAGAAATCTCTGAAAATTTCCTTTTTATTAGCAATCTGACGTCATATTAATCTATTTTTCAATTGGTGAAACTTTTTATTTCATTTTCATTTTTTACGTGGAAATCTTTCAATAGAAAATTAATTATTGTAGAAAGAATTTTATTGTGGATTTTTAATTGTTGGCAACTGCTATAACGAAAAATGTTTAAATTTAAACAGAATTTTGATTTTTTATCTCTCTATATTAAAATAATACGATTTTTTCAAATTCTAATATTTTGAACTTTATAGTAGGTATTTAGCTATAACTACACAAATTTTCATGCCTGTAAGTTATATAGTTTCTGAGAACGGCTCTGTGACGGGCAGATATCGTAGCGGGGCGAATAGGGTTTCGTGAGATGAACGAAACCCTAAAAAAGCAACAAATTTTCCATAATCGAGTTTGGTACCCATGCCAAATATTAAAGTATTGTAACGGATTTTTTTTTTTTTTTTTGTGTGTGTGTGTAAATATTATGAATTGCGGATTTTTCTGTTTGTTTTACTTTTAAAAATTGTCATATATAATGTCAGCAGTATCATATTATTACTGTTAATTTATAAAATACGGATTTCTGTTGAATCTTTATGACGTTAGCAGAATATTTGTGTTATACTTCTAAAATAAGACAAAGGCACAAAATAATGTGTAACGAAAAGTACTTAGAAGTTTAATGATTAATCTGATTTTTTAGTTTTTTTTCCAAAAATTGTCATACACAATTTAAGTTCAATCAAAATTTTGAAATGCGAATGCGAAATACGCCTCTTTAATGCAATAAACATTTTAAGTAAAATAATTTTATTCATTTTAACGTTTTTCAGAATATATATTTATAATTCTATTTCAAAAGAAAACAAACAACAGATAAAAATTATCCAAGGCAAACCGACATAAAACGACATTTTATTTATTCTCAGATAAGAAAAAAATAAGAAGGCGGAAAACAAATTCTTTAAATAAAAACAGAGAACATTATTTTTTTTATCAAGGTAAACACGGTTATCTGTTTACGCGATAAAAAGCATTGAAAATAAGAAAATTAAATATTTATGACTTGTTTACATTACACGAGAAAGAGAGATTGGGTTTATTTCTTTTTAGCAAGTGACTTAAAAAACAAATGTAATTTTATTAGTGAAATGCTTTGAGCAAAAAATACTTAAGAGATCATTTAATAATTTAAAAAAGAAATATTATAAACGGCATAATATCATAAAAGAAGTTATTAATACAGAATCCATTTAAAACAATCAAGATTCATTCAGCATCTCTTTAAAGAAAAAATTATAATCACATTGACATTTTTGTAGAAATTTATATTTTTATCTTTGTTAAGTCGTTGATGAAATTTCGTTTTCAGTTTTATTTAGTATTTAGTATTTATTTTTGAGCAAAAAATACTTAACAGATTACTGAATTAAAAAAATTGATTGTAACCTGTATAATTCCTTAAAAGAAGTTAATAATAGACACAATCCATTTAAAACAATCAAGACCCATTCAACATGTCTTTAAAGAAAAAATTATAATCCCATAGACATATTTGTAGAAATTAGTATTTTTATCTTTTTAAGTAGCTGATGAAATTTTGTTTTCAGCTTTATTTAGTTGTCTGTAGATTAGATCAAATATATTGTTAAGATTTAAATTAGTCTTTACAAAAGTTTCGCCCGGGCGTATAGTCCTGCAATGGGTCTGGTAACCTGATTGTATAGGATCCTTGACCATATTTTTTTTTTTTGTTGCGTGTCGAGGCAACTTTAAATGTTTCGGGTTCCGGTTCGTTTCCAGTTAGGCTTTTACTCTTTCGGGTCGGGTTTGGATTGACCCGATTTTTCAAAAAAAAAGTTCGGAATATTTTCAAAAAAAAGAACTATAATTTCAAAATTAATCAGTGTATTATGCGTTCGTTTTTATACAAATAAACTAAATTGATGTTTGAGATTTATTTGTAGACTATATTTTTTAACTGTATTAATATATGGTTTAATTTTCTTCCAATTCGGGTTCGGGTCAGGCTCGGGTTGAGAATTTTTTTTTGTCGGGTTCGCGTTAGATTTCGAGCTGACTTTACGCAGAAATTTTGAGTTCGGCTCGGGTACAATCCGACCCGTGCAGGACACTACCCGGACGAGTATTAAAGAAGGCACAATAGTTTGAGAACCTTTTATGTTTCACTTACATTTTGAATTCTTGTTATTATTTAGTACGAGAACGGAAACGTTAATAAAACGTTGTGAGTTTATTTTAGATGGACTGTGTAGAACTAACAAATAGGTGTAATCTATCTTAGTAATGAAAGTTTGATCAAATACGAATGTTTTAAGCGAATTAGATAAACGCACCAGCAGTAGGCCACATAAGGACATTCAGACTGTAAACTGAAATGTCTGAAACGGATGGTTAAAAAAAGAGACACTTTGAAGTGTCTTAATTTTTCAGACACTTATTTGTGTCTGAATTTCAGACATTTAAAACGTCTGAATCGCGGCCATTTTTGTGCTCCGATTTATTGACACACAATTGTAAGCCGTTTCTGACGACATTTTTTTTTAAACATTAAAGGCAGCCGTACTTGACCACATTGAATCCTTAACAAATGGGAAAATATTTAAATATAAAACAGGGCTGAGGATTGTTCCAGAAGCAGAACCTGATTAAAGCGTGGGAAGACTGGGCCATTGTATTACCTGTCTCCCCCCCCCCGATTTTAGGGTCCCCAAATTTGATATGCAATTTTCGTAAAGCTGATATTTTAAATCTATTTAGATATTGTACTACTGATTATATTCAATGTTTTGAACTTTTACAGTAAGAAAAGATTGAAAACAATTTTTTTTAAATCTAAAAACAGTAAAACTTCTCAATAATTTGTCCGCTATTCAGAGGTGCCTGCTTTTCAGAAGTAAAAGTATGTAAATATGTATGCATTGTGAATTAAAAAAGTAGTTCGTTAAATAGAGGTGTCTGTTATGGAGGTTTCACTACACTGTGAATATAAAACCTCCATAACAAACATTCCCGAATAGCGAACTGGTTCTGGAATGTTCTGGAGGTCATGTTGAACAATTGTTTATTGCAAGAATAAATAGATGGAGTTGTCCTGTTCATTGTGTTTCGTGTCGTCAGCGCCCTCTATCAGTGACATTTTTAACTAAAAATGTTTTTGCTGCTAAAAAAAATCAGACCACCTTGTGATCCCCTTCTTGCAAACCGCACTTCTTTATCATAATTTCTTCCTCTTTTATGATTTTTTTAAAGTTTTAACGAACTCATGGTTCAGCTGGTATATACATGAATTTGTCGTCCTGAAAATTTTAATTTCGTCGAATTACAGCCCATTACTGGACTTGTGTGAAGTTTATTGACTTGATAAACAAAAGTTCTAATATACATGTTGAATATTTTTTTTTAAATCCCATCAATTACGTTAAAATAAGTATTCCTGAATATTTATAATATGATAATAAATAAATAATATGAAACCTAAATTAATAACAAAATTATTTAATAGGAAATTAAATTTTTCTATTATTATTATTATTATTCGCAGTATTCTTTCTGTTGTAATTTACACGCAATGTTTTTAAAATTAAAAATGCACCCATTTTAATGCGGAGTGTTTTTATTTTATTTTTCACCAAAAAATAATATACATTTACTTATAGTTCTCACTATTTTTGCTGTATAAAGAAATCGGAAACCGTTGCCATATGAAACCGAAAGTTAAATTTATACAGAAAAAGAGGAATACTGCTTACCGAAGGAATGTAATTATTGTAAGTTTGAAAAGAGTGTGAACTGTAAGGGAAAATCTCATTGCGCACGTTCCTTTTAGGCTAGAGATTATGCTGAGGGAACATTGAGGAAGGAAGGGGCCATTAACCATGAATAATTCAAACGGATGAACCGGTACTCTTTCCTTTTTCACGCATCTTTTTTTAAATTCTCTATCTGCCAATCCTTTGCTTAAAAGCAACTGTCGTGCAAAAAGTTATCTCAAAAATGAAAGATATATTTTTTCAGTGCTGCCAAATCTGATGGATTTTTATTTAGAAATTCCGAATTCGTACCAGAAATTTTTTTAAAGAGATTTTATTGTATTACTCACCCTTCATAAATAGTATAGGGTAAGTATTGTAATCGTTTTAAAAATCGGAAAAAAAAATTTTTGATTGATTACACGTTTCAGACACTGGAGATTCCGAAAAATATTTTTAGAAAAAAAAATGCCCTCCGTCTGTTTGTCTGTCTGTGTGTGTGTGTGTGTCTGTAAACGCTCTATCTCCCGAACAAATTGAGATAAAGACTTGAAATTTGATATGCACTTAGTATGTAATAATGAGAAGAAGCTTATTGAATTTTATTAATATCGAGATCAGTGCTATGTTGTGTTGATAAATGTTCTTTTTTTTTTTTTTTTTTTTTTTTGCCACCTCTAACCGGAGCATCATTAGTTATGCTGCACATTTTTTGCAAGTCGCAAAATTGAAGTTTAGTTGATCTTTTTTATCTGGAAGTTTAACAAGCACCGTCATCTGTTATCCATAGGGGAGTGCAACATATCATTACAATTATTTGAGTTTATTCTGATAATTTCTATTGCTTCCCTTAATAATGCGTAATACTTGTTATTATAATTTAGCAGCTTCTCCACGTTATTGTTTTCAACTTTTAATAGGGATTTATTATCCAGTCTTGCTATTGCTGTTCTTGATTTATTTAGTTTTATCTCTCCTTTATGTTCTTTTATTCTGTCTTTTATTTTTCTTTTGATCATGCCTATGTATGCACTTTCCTTTCCTTCGCCATTAACGAAATTTATTTTATAGATTCCTGATGTCAGCATTTTATTTTTTCAATATCTGCTCTAATTAATTGGAGCATAGAAGGGTTTGGGGTGATATGTATATTCAATTCCAGTTTCTTAAATTCTCTTTTTACTTACCCATCATACGTAGTGTAGGGTAAGTCTTGTAATCGTTTTGAAAATCGAAAAAAAAAATTGACGGATTTACACGTTTCAGACACTGGAGATTCTGAAAAACATATTTTTAGAAAAAAAAATTTGCCGTCCGTCTGTCTGTGTGTCTGTAAACGCTCTATCTCCCGTACAAATTGAGACAGAGACTTGAAATTTGGTATGTACTTAGTATGTAATAATGGGAAGAAGCTTATTGCATTTCAGTAACCTTGATTATCCGGAACTCTTTCTTTCGGACTCTCGAAATATTCGTTTTGATAAAAGTTATATAAAAATTTTTAAAATTGTTTGTTTTAAGGAGTGGATATAAAAGATTATAAAAAAACATAAATTTGCATAAAGAATGAAGTCGATCGGATAATTTATTGCTGAGATATTTGTAATCACATTTTCTACACTCTTTGATTTTTCATGACCCTGTATTTAATTCAAATTTCAATTCAAATATATATTTTAATTGGAAAAGAGACGTTTAATCCGACGCAGTAAACTGTTAGTTAATATGATTATCATTTTTAGAGTTATAAGGATGTTTCTCTTACGCAATTCTGTAATAGAAAATTTAAAGTTTATGACGTCATCAAGCAAGGATTTTATTCGAATTGCAATGCATTTTATAAATAGTTTACACATGTTTTATTTTCATATTTTATATTATGCATATCCATGATGGGTAAGTATTACGGTGGCCCCCAACGACTATTTTTATTCACAATAGAAAAATGGAATAATGTAGATAGCTGATTGGAATTCCTAATTGCGTGGCAACTTTACTTCCAGTAAGTAAGCGACTTGCGAGGCAATAGGGAGCCGTGAAAAAATAAATAATAAAAATGTAGTAAAGAACTACGTAAAAGAAAATAAAAGTATTTAATACAGTTTAGTAAAGTAGAAGCTGAAAACGTTTATAATTATATAAAGTAAAAATAACTATTCGAACTTTCAATCGGAATTTCTGAATAAAAAATCCATCAGATTTGGTAACACTGTATATTTTACGCTGAAAAGAATGCACAAAAATGGAAATTATCGTATCTATAGTTTCCAAATTTTAACGAAATTTTAAACATTTCATATCGTTATAACGTAATTTCAATTCTTCTACTTTTCTAAAAACAAAATGTATGATTAAATGTGACAGGTATTATCTTTAATTAAATAAAGGATTTGTATGTTCTTATGTAAGTGGCAACGTTGTTAAAAATTAGATCATATTAGAAGAGATTAATATGACAAATACGCGGTTTGAAAACTTAAACCTAACCGATTTTTTAAGTAAAATGGTATCATAAATGAATGCTAACGTGATCAAATATAAATACCAAATATAATTTTTTTGTTTATTTTGAAGCATCCATTTTTAACAATGTACCTAAAGGGTAAGATTTATAAGAAAAAGAGAAATGTTGCTTATTGAATGTATAAAATTATAATATGTTTGAAAAGATTATAAAGAGTAAAGAAAACTTTTATTGTTCGCGTTCCATTCTGATCAGAGATGATCTTATAAGAATACAGATTTAGGAAATAATTTGCTGTTAACCATGAATAATTCACGCAGATGCACCAGTACTCTATATTTGTGCATCCATCTTATTTTGAATTCTATATCTGCCAATCTATTTCTTAAAAGCAATCATAACGAAAAAAAGAGATCATTTCATACTGAAAGAATTAAACGACATGAAAAATCTTTGTAGAAGTAGCATTTAAAATAGAGGAGATTGTATACATTCATACTATACAATCACAATGATCTCTCTGGATAAATTTTCTGAAAAAATATGTATGATTAAACAAATATTATCAACAAACATTACCTTGAAATAAATATAGGACATGTTATATATATATTAAAGCATCGCTGGCCGATGACTGTTTCCAACATGAGTGTGAGAAATTGCTAGGCTAGGATGTCGATCCGGGTGGCTTAGTGGCAGAGCATCAGCATGGTACACTGAAGGTCCCAGGTTTGAGTCCTGGCCCAGGTCAATTTTTCACTTATGTTGGTTTAGAGTATTTAATTGTCCAATAAAATGTGTGTTATTATGTTATAGGCTTTGTTGTTATGTGAAACTTATTTTAAAAATATGTTACCCAATTCATTTCCTGCTGAAATAATTGACTAAAAAGGTAAAATTTTAGAACTATCGGTTCCAAAATATTCAAGATAGTACGCATTTGACATTTTTAAATATTACTGTTCTTATATCCTATTTTCGGAAACACAAACTGTAAGAATAATTTTGAAAGATATTTCTAGAAATACATATGTAAAATTTAACTAAATTTTTAAAAAATGGTTTTCAAATCATTTTCTGCCGACGTAATTAACTATAAGGTCAAATCTTACAATTTATCCCTTGAATAATCAGGGATATTTTTCGCACTGTTGCTTTGTAATGGTCTATTGTGAAAAAAAAATTATTAAATAAAAATAAAGACTAATGTTTCTTAATTTACGAAAATATAATATGAACACGAACTGAAATATACAATACCTCTATAGTAATATACCTCTCTAAAATATAATATATCTCTATAGTAATATACATGTCTAAAATCTAACATACCTCTTCCAAGTTACCTAAAATTCCGAAAAGCTTTATTTATCTTTAGAAACCTAAAAACACAATATATATCAGTATATATTCGAAATTTAAAGAAGCATTTATAAAAACAAGGTTTCTTCCAATGTTATTATGTTACATGTAAAGGGAAAGGTCTGACATTACGTCCATTAAAATTAACACTAAAATTATATCTCAAAAAAAAAAATTTCAAAATATACACTAAAACATTTTAATTGTTTAAAAGACGTAAAAATATCAATAAAAACATTAAAATATTGACATGTTTCGATTGATTCACTCAATCCTCATCAGAATACACAAAGCACAAATACAACGTACACTAAACTGGAATGCATGATCAAGATCAGTCCCTATAATAAAGAAGATACAATGCCCCCTATAATTTTAATTTTAATGTCGCTCTTAGCTCCATCTATAGATCGCTTCCCACTATTATTCAACCATTCAACCCAAATATTTGGAATTTGAAATGACAACGTATCATTACACCATTAAAGACGTGAGTATAAAACATGACAAAATTTACTGAATGGTATATACAAATTAAAAATTTTATACATACATTAAAATTAAAAATATCGACGTTTCGACTACCTTCTATGGTCATCCTCAGGAAAAATTTTTGTTATATATTAGATAACAATTTTTTCCTGAGGATGACAATAGAAGGTGGTCGAAACGTCGATATTTTTAAATTTAATGTATGTATAAAATTTTTCATTTGTATACACCATTCAGTAAATTTTGTAATGTTTTATACTCACGTCTTTAATGTCGTAATATTTCATGGTGTAATCTTCCAGCATTTATATTATCATTACCAGTGCTTTACAAATTTGATAAAATCTGGTAGCCAGTAAAATAGTCTAGTCGCCAGTAAAAAATATTACCCGCCAGTAAAAAATAATTTTATCAATTAATTGAGAAAAAAGTAATAAGCCTGTTGTAGGATTATCAGTTACATAGTTTAGAATAGTTACATCATTTAGAAAGATAATATAAACAAAGTTTTCTAATGAAATTTATGAAAATTATTTATCTATGAAAAAAAATTATGTAAAGGCTGCATTAACCAGCATGTTCAGGAAATGCTGATTGCCGAATGTTTCAAATGTCTGGATAATTGAGTGCTAAAAAATCTATATCTGATGAGGGAAGCATCGAAACAATTTTTGCCTATTTTCATGCTGAAATCAGTCAATTTTTTTTTTTTTATTGCTTTAAAATTTGCATTTGATAAACTTATTTTTACCAAATTAAAAATGCCGAAAAAGAGAAAAAATGTCGTTTGTCCTCATTTCTTAGATCAATTTTTGTACAACAAATTATAATAATAATAACAAAAACATCAGATTAAATAACTTGGTGGCCAGATAGAAAAACTTGGTCACCAGTGGCGACCTGGCGACCGCATTTGTCAAGCCCTGATCATTACACACTTTCGAACTTCTTATAGAAATTTCAAAAGATTTTGTGGGAAATATTTGTGAGGGAAGCTATTGAAATTTATATAAGAAGTTCGACAGTGCGTAATGATACGTTGTCATTTCATATTCCAAATATTTGAGTTGAATGGTTGAATAATAGTGGGAAACAGTCTATAGATGGAGGAAAGAGCGGCGTTAAAATTAAAATTATACAGGACATTGTATTCTCTTTATTATAGGGACTGATCATGCATTCTAGTTTTGTGTATATTGTATTTGTGTTTTGTGTATTCAGATCATGATTGAGTGAATCAATCGAAACATGTCAATATTTTAATGCTTTTATTGATATTTTTACGTCTTTTAACAGCCTACATCAGTCATGCGAAAAAGCGCTCAAGCTAATGTTAAGTCTATGGGAAGAAACTTGCGCGATTTCTCGCTCGCATTTTAATATTTTTAAATGATGTTTTTTTGCATAGGATAGCTGGGGTCGATCTCTAACGTTGTTAGTTTTCCTTTTTTGATTTTGGTAACAGTTTTTTTTATAAGCGGTCATTTTCAATTTTGAAACCGGTTCTGAAAGTAAAAGTACCCTTACATAAAAAAAACTTGGAACCAAAATCAAACAAGAACGAAAAATCATGCGTCAAGCATAGATTATGTAACACTTTCCAACGCTTCCAAAATAATTTTACAAATCATTACCGTTTAATAATCTGAAAGATAACGTCTAAGTAAACAATTTGGAAAACGCATAACATATTTAAACACGTATTTTCAGGAATATCCAACACATATTTCCAACATATACAATATTCGGAAAATTATCCGAATACTTTTATTCAGCCCTGTATATCATCTATAGATTTGTATATATACTACATAGGATGCTAAATTTTGGTTTAGTTATGAAACGCGTAGCACTGTTTAAAATTCACCTTCTGGAGTTTCTGTCAATAAACGGAAATGTGTTCGCAAACTTTTGTGCTGTCGTGTATATGATCTACAGAATTTATACACACCAAGTAATAGACAAAAAGTGAGTTAAATTTAAAATCGCGTTCAAGCAACTTAAAACGCACTTCCAGGAATTATTGTTAACAGACAGTAGAGAATTCTTTTGTGTGTTCTTGTAAATGAACGATGACTGCTATACACACAATATTCTGTAGTAAGCCTCTTGTAATGCACCTTAGTGATATATATAAATTTCAATGCGTTTAAAATAGTGAAACATTATTTAATTAAACCGCAAACGATTTTTCTCCATAGACGTAATGCAACGGAATTCTTTTGACTGTCCCTGTAAAGTAACTATAAGTGCTATGCACACCCTATTCCATATTAAGCTTCTTGTGATGCACCTTAGTGATATATATCAATTACAATGTGTTTGAAATTGTGTAATATCATTAAAATAAACCGCAAATGATTTTCCCCCATAGACCGTAATGTAACAGAAATCTTTTGAGTGTCCCTGTAAAAAAACTATAAGTGCTACACACTTCAGTTGAAATAGGGAACATGGTATAGATAACGACAATAACATATTTAAATTTGCAGGGCAATCTGAGCATATTTACGGGAGTTAGAGCACGGGCAGACGGACAGACGGCAGACGGACAGACAAACCGAAGTCTTAAACACTTTTCAACTAGGTTGGAAAGTGTTAAAAAGTAAAACCTAACAACGTTAGACATCAACCCGAGCTATCCTACGCAAAAAACATCATTTAAAAATATTAAAATGCGAGCGAGAAATCGCGCAAGAACCTTCCCATAGACTTAACATTAGCTTGAGCGCTTTTTCGCGTGACTAGCGTAGGCTCTTAAGCAATTAAAATGTTTTAGTATATATTTTGAAAATATTTTGAGATATAGTTTTAGTGACAAGTTTCCTCTTTCTGCCACTGTTTGTTCGATACGTTTCTGAGTACATTTATAATGCATTAATCCTTTTTTTTAACCAAAATGTCAGTTTTTCGGACGTTATCAATTTGCAGCTGCGTATTGAATTTATGCATGCAAGAATAACAAAATAACATTAATTATGATGTTAAAGTTAATGCTTCTAATTTATCATGTTTCTCTTCAAAATGTGTTTGTTGAAAATGAAAATGTTTACTTGAGAATTGACAGCATCCGAAAAACTTATATTCTGAGTTGAGAAAACTGATTAGTGTACAATACAAACTTCTCAGAAACGTTTCCGAAAATGAGTGGCAGCAGAGGAAACTTTGTTTTTATAAATGTTTCTTTAAATTTCTAAAATATATTTATTTCTGAGCTTTCGCAATCATCAGTAACTCGGAAGAGGTTGGTTATTGTATTCTTTCGTTTGTGTTTATGTTATATTTTCTTAGATTAAGAAATATCTGTCTTGTTTTTCTCAAACCGGAATATCGGATTTTAGGATGGTATCAAATCTCAATTAAACATTTTCAGCTTCGTAATTGAAATTATACATGCAACCGTAACAAAATATTGTTAATTTTAATGTCAATGTTAATTTTACTAACTTGTCATGTTTGTTTGTTAAATATATTTGTTGAACACGAAAATATTTATTTGAGAATTGATAGCATCGCAAAAAACTTTATTCTAGGTTTGAGAAAGCTGATTAATATACACTATAAAAACTACTCGGAAACATTTCAGATAATCTGTGGCAGTAAAATAATTTTTTTATTTTTTCAGACATACTTTTTAAAATCTCGAAAATGCATTGATTTCTGACCTTTCTAAAGTTATAAAGAAAGCTTACTCGGAGTAGTAACTCGGAGGAGATTATTGAATATGTTTGTTTGTATTTTCAACACTTTCTCCCTCGTTGAAAAGTGTTTATGACTGCGGTTTGTCTGGCCGTCTGCCTTCTGGCCATCTGTCCGTCTATCCGTGCCCGTAAAATGCTCGTAAATATGCTCGGATTGTCCTGAAATTTTTGTACGTTATTGTCGTTTATTATAGCATGTTCCTATTTCAACTGAAGTGTGTAGCACCTATAGTTATTTTACAGGGACAGTCAAAAGTATTCCATTACGTTACAGTCAATGGGAAAAAATCGTTTCAAGTGCATTTTGATGACGCTACGTCATTTAAAACATAATGAAATATATATATATATATATATATATATATATATATATATGAAGCGCATTAAAACATGCTTTTAATAGATTATGGTGTGCAAAAAAAAATTATTAATTTACAGGGTCAAACAAAAGAATTCTGTTACACATCGTTCTATGGGGAAAAATCGTTTGCAGTGTAATTTAGTGATGTTTCACTATTTCAAACATAATGAATATTATATGCATTACTCAGGTATACTATAAATTGCTTTTTTGTGTGCATTGCGTTTATTTACAGGTACACACAAAAGATATTGGTAACAGTACATGTGCTATATTTACATCTATGTAAATATTGCACAGTTTTTATGTACAGTACAGTATGTATCGTAAACTGTTTTCTAAACTGTTTACTTACATATTTTCTTTCACCTTATTTAACGGTGTAGTTACGTTACAGTTTTCTGGCCGTGTTGGAAAGTATTTCATAATCTATACTTGAAGCATGATTTTTCGTTCTTGTTGCTATGTTTCCTAGATTTAAAAAATCTGTCTATTTTTACAATGTATATTTTCGTAAAGTCTTTCTATATCCAGAAACATTTATCTTTTTTTTTTTACAGTGTGGTATGATTTCTGAGCAGAAGAAAAGATTTACCATTGAATGGATAGAATTACTGTACATTAAATAAAGCGTAAATTGTAAAGCGCTGCGCATGCTTCATTCTGGTGAACGATTATGTTGAGAGAGCACTAAAAAAGAAAAGTACTGTTAAGTATGAATAATTATACGGATGCACCAGTACTTTTTTCTTTTTCACCCTACTTATTTTTAAATAGCCAGTATACCAATTTATTCCATAAAAGCAACAGTAAAGTGCAATGGGATTCTAACTAATCCATTTCATTTTGAATGAATTAAAATGGAAAACATCACAGTTATCGGTTCCAGAGTGATCGAGATTTTAAACCTTTCCTACTAATATATCATATTGCTCTTTTATTATTTTCTTTTATGTAAGATTAAATTTAGACGACATTACCTTGATCTAAGTATGGTATATATACTAGATTAATTTTAACACAATTATTTAGATTGGTAAAGAAATGTATTTTATATATAGCCATGTAGTTGTAACATTTTTAGGTAGCTTTCAATACAAAAAAGTCCTTCCGGCCTGTACCGGGAGGAAAAGGTAGCTTTCCTATATCTTCGTTTTAAAATTTTAGCTAATGTTACACGAAAACAGAAAGTGAAAATGCAAAGAAACGTTTACAAAAAATTCGTTAATAAAAATTTAAAAGAAGATATAGGAAAGCTACCTTTTCCTCCCGGTACAGGCCGGAAGGACTTTTTTAAATTTGTGTTATTTTATAAATTCCCTGCATTAAGAATTAACCAAAATGAAAAAACTCCTGTCTTAAAAAAAAGCGACATTTTATGCATTTCACACTGTTAAATCGCGATGTTCTCTTGTAATATTTTCTGAAAAACTTGTAAGATAAAATTTATCTGGTAAGTGTAATATTTTCTAATAAAACAGATTAACAGATTATTTAAGATCTGAATAATCATAACATACTGCACTCTGGCGTTAAGCAAAAATCTGGCAACCGAAAGGACAGATTTTCATTTTATGCTAAACATAAAATTAATATCAGGTTAAGTTGAATTGGTCAAACGATACTTGCATCAGAATATATTTGGAATTGTATTTTAATTTTTTCTTTTTATTTCTTAATTTCTAACTGTACGATTATCGTCTGCCGGATTTTTAAATGATGAGTTTAAAACTTCATTGTATTATCATTATGTTAAAGATTATTAATATGGCTTCCAACCTTAATATCTAATTTTATGCATTTATCTTTTGTATTACAAGTGCGCATCATTAATCGCACTTCCCTTGATTAAATCTGAATCCATTAAGTGAAGATACGAAAAAATATAAAGTGGAATAATTCAGTTTAATATATTTCTCAAAATTTTATTGGTAGGAAAGTGTTATTTTTTTCTAATACGGAGCAATGAAAATCTATATTTATGGTGCATGGTAAAAGTAGCAAGATAAATAGATATAAATGCAAATGATATTAGAGCAGCGGTTTCCAAACTTTATTTTTATGTGACCCACTCTAAAGTTTCAAATTGCTTCGCGACCCACCTAATATATAGGTACATAAAGTCTTCTGTATAATCTATCCTAAGGAAAATATGAACTTTGGCACAAAACATGCAGACGAAACAGTAATACATAATACTAATCGAAACCTTTTGCAACGTAAAAAATTACGATTAACTGTGAATGTAATAAGACATATCGTTTAAAAGGTAACGCAGTTTATGGCATTGTTTTTCACCAATCACAGACAGTGAGTCAGGTTTACAACATTTGAATTTTAATCTCAAGCCACACGCTATGCAAAGTTTACTAAGCAGTGTATTTTCACAAATTTATTTACCAATATCTTTTCACGATTGTTTATTTCAAAGTTGTAACATGTTTTTCTTTTTATTATTATTACTAGCAAGCTACGCTCGCTACGCTGGTCAATTTCTTTTAACGAAACTTTAATCAAACAAAATATTGACATTTCATAAATAACTTTTATATTTTAACAGAATAATAAGGCTACAATAATTTGTGACTCGTGCTATAGCCAATATACACGTTAGGACACGTCGCCCTTATCATTATCTTTTTACGCATGAAGGTTTCGCTATGGTACTCCATTGGGAAATTTGGTAATTTTTGAAATTCAATATTTGAAAAACGGCATAATCATTAGATTTGAAATTTACATCAAGAAAAATACAATTTTTTACCTTTCAAACGCAGTTTGTCTAACAATTTTCTGAAAAATAACTTTCGAGCTATTATTTTTTTCAGTAACTTCAAATGTTTCATCTTCCGAGATTAATCTGTTGCAACAATTAGCGAAAAACCCAGTCGTCGGCAACGCATAGATTTTTATTAAAGAGGCTGTTGGAGCAGGGATTGTCACCACCAATTTGTCACCATCACTTTTGAAATCGGTTCCGTGGTTCCAGAGATTCCATAGAAATTGTAATTTAGAATGACTTTATAACGCTTTTCGCTCATTTCACCCATTTAAATTTCAATTTTATTTTAAATTTATACTTAGAGAGCATTTACATCTTATAAGTAACTACAATGCTAAATTTCAAATTTCTTGCCCCTTCAGTATAAAAAAGTCGCAATTTTCGAACATTTTTCGCTCCTGCACCTCATTGATGTTAGTGGCACCAACATAAAATATAGCCTATGTTGGAGTAGGGATTGTCCCCATCAATTTGCCACTATTACTTTTAAAATCGGTTCTGTAGTTCCAGAGATTTCATAGAAATTGTAATTTAGACTGTTTTTAGAACGCTTTTCGCTTATTTCACCCTTTTAAATTTCGATTTTTTTTTTTTTAAATTGTTCTTGGAGAGCATTTACATCTTATAAGTAAGTACAATACCAACTTTTAAATTTCTAGCTCCTTCAGTATAAAAAAAAATTGCAATTTTAGAACGTTTTTCACTCCTGCACCCCCCTGGGATTAGTGACACTGATATAAAATATAGCCTATGTTGGAAGAGGGATTGTCACCATCAATTTGTCTTCATCACTTTTGAAATCGGTTGTGTAGTTCCAAAGATTCCATAGAAATTGTAATTTAGGATGACTTTATAACGCTTTTCGCTCATTTCACCCATTTAAATTTCAATTTTTTTTTAAATTTATTCTTAGAGAGCATTTATATCTTATAAGTAACTACAATGCTAAATTTCAAATTTCTTGCCCCTTCAGTATAAAAAAGTCGCAATTTTCAAACATTTTTCGCTCCTGCACCTCATTGATGTTAGTGGCACCGACATAAAATATAGACTATGTTGGAGTAGGGATTGTCCCCATCCATTTGCCACTATTACTTTTAAAATAGGTTCTGTAGTTCCAGAGATTTCATAGAAATTGTAATTTAGACTATTTTTAGAACGCTTTTCGCTTATTTCACCCTTTTAAATTTCGAATTAAAAAAAAAAAAAATTTCTTGGAGAGCATTTACATCTTATAAGTAAGTACAATACCAACTTTTAAATTTCTAGCTCCTTCAGTATAAAAAAAATTGCAATTTTAGAACGTTTTTCACTCCTGCACCCCCCTGGGATTAGTGACACTGATATAAAATATAGCCTATGTTGGAGGAGGGATTGTCACCATCAATTTGCCTTCATCACTTTCGAAATCGGTACTGTAGTTCCAGAGATTCCATAGAAATTGTAATTTAGAATGTTTTTAGAACGCTTTTCGCTCATTTCACCCTTTTAAATTTCGATTTTTTTTTTTTTTTTTCTAAGAGAGCATTTACATGTTATAAGTAACTACAATGTCAAATTTCTAATTTCTAGTTTCTAGCTCTTTCAGTATAAACAAAATCGCAATTTTAAAACGTTTTTCGCTCCTGCACGCCTCTGGGGTTAGAGGCACTGACATAAATATATATGCTTGAGCAGGGGTTGTCACGATCAATTTGCCACAATCACTTTTGAAATCGGTTCGGTAGTTCCAGAGATTTCATAGATATTGTAATTTAGAATGTTGTTAGAATGCTTTTCGCTCATTTCACACTTTTAAATTTCGATTTCTTTTTTATTTTGTTCGTAGAGAGCATTTACATCTTATAAGTAACTACAATGCCAAATTTCAAATTTCTAGCTCCTTCAGTATAAAAAATAAAAAGAAAACTGCCCAGTGAAACTGAGGGCATTGAGCTCACAGGCTATTCACACTAATTGTATATTATACTCTTATTTCAAAGAATTTGAAATAAGCCCCTCGAAAAATAAAGAAATCAACAATATATTAAGGGAGGTCATCCCCCGTTACCCCCCTCTTAGTTAACTAATGAACCCCATAAACTAATCAGGGAAGTCTCTAATTACAATGAATATATATACAAAATTTGAAAAAAATCGGATAATTCTGCATGAAAAACCCATTTATCTAAATTAAGGGGGGATTAGACCCCCCCGTTCCCCCTTCCCCTTTATACTTAACCAATCAATCCCGAAAACTAATCAGGGAAGCGTCTTAACCTAATGAACCTATAAACAAATTTTAAAGCAAATGGGATAATTCTGCATGAAAAACCCATTTATATAAATTAAGGGGGGATTAGCCACCCCCCCGTTCCCCATCTTTATACTTAACCAATCAATCCCGAAAACTAATCAGGTAAGCGCCTTAACACAGTGAACCTATAAACAAAATTTGAAGGAAAGCGGAATAATTCTGCATGAAAAACGCATTTATATAAATTAAGGCTGGATTAGCCCCCCCCCCGTTCCCTCCCTTTATACTTAACCAATCAATCCCGAAAACTAATCAGGGAAGCGTCTTAACCCAATGAACATATAAACAAATTTTGAAGCAAATGGGATAATTCTGAATGAAAACCCCATTTATATAAAATAAGGGGGGATGAGCCCCCGTCCCCCCCCCTTTACACTTAACCAATCAATCCCGAAAACTAATCAGGGAAGCGCCTTAACACAGTGAACCTATAAAAGAAATTTGATGGAAATGGGATAATTCTGCATGAAAAACCCATTTATCTAAATTAAGGGGGGGATTAGCCCCCCCGCTCCCCCCCTTTATACTTAACCAATCAATCCCGAAAACTAATCAGAGAAGCGTCTTAACCCAATGAACCTATAAACAAATTTTGAAGCAAATGGGATAATTCTGCATGAAAAACCCATTTATATAAATTAAGGGGGGTATTATCCTCCCCGTTGCCCCCCTTTATACTTAACCAATCAATCCCGAAAACTAATCAGGGAAGCGTCTTAACCCAATGAACCTATAAACAAAATTTGAAGCAAATGGGATAATTCTGCATGAAAAACCCATTTATATAAATTAAGGGGGGTATTATCCTCCCCGTTGCCCCCCTTTATACTTAACCAATCAATCCCGAAAACTAATCAGGGAAGCGCCTTAACACAGTGAACCTCTAAACAAAATTTGAAGGAAAACGGATAATTCTGCATGAAAAACCCATTTATATAAATTAAGGCGGGATTAGGCCCCCCCCCCCATTCCCATCCTTTATACTTAACCAATCAATCCCGAAAACTAATCAGGGAAGCGTCTTAACCCTTTGAACCTATAAACAAATTTTGAAAAAAATGGGATAATTCTGCATGAAACTCCATTTATATAAAAAAGTGGGGATTAGCCCCCCGTCCCCCCCCCCTTTATACTTAACCAATCAATCCCGAAAACTAATCAGGGAAGCGTCTTAACCCAATGAACCTATAAACAAAATTTCAAGGAAAACCGATATTTCTATGAAGAGTTATCGCGTTACGTACGTACATATATACATACTGAACCGGCGGACACATAAGCTCTCAGGCTTTGATAGTCTGTGAGCTAAAAATCGCAATTTTAGAACGTTTTTCGCCCCTGCACCCCTCTGGGGGTAGAGGCACTGACATAAAATATATGCTGGAGCAGGGGTTGTCACGATCAATTTGCCACAATCAATTTTGAAATCGGTTCGGTAGTTCCAGAGATTTCATAGATATTGTAATTTAGAATGTTTTTAGAACGCTTTTCGCTCATTTCACACTTTTAAATTTCGATTTATTTTTTATTTTGTTCATAGACAGCATTTACATCTTATAAGTAACCACAATGCCAAATTTCAAATTTCTAGCTCCTTCAGTATAAAAAATAAAAAGAAAACTGCCCAGTTAAACTGAGGGCATTGAGCTCACAGGCTATTCACACTAATTGTATATTATACTTTTATTTCAAAGAATTTGAAATAAGCCCCTCGAAAAATAAAGAAATCAACAATATATTAAGGGGGTCATCCCCCGTTACCCCCCTCTTAGTTAACTAATGAACCCCATAAACTAATCAGGGAAGTCTCTAATTACAATGAATATATATACAAAATTTGAAAAAAATCGGATAATTCTGCATGAAAAACCCATTTATCTAAATTAAGGGGGGATTAGACCCCCCCGTTCCCCCCTCCCCTTTATACTTAACCAATCAATCCCGGAAACTAATCAGGGAAGCGTCTTAACCTAATGAACCTATAAACAAATTTTGAAGCAAATGGGATAATTCTGCATGAAAAACCCATTTATATAAATTAAGGGGGGATTAGCCACCCCCCCGTTCCCCATCTTTATACTTAACCAATCAATCCCGAAAACTAATCAGGTAAACGCCTTAACACAGTGAACCTATAAACAAAATTTGAAGGAAAGCGGAATAATTCTGCATGAAAAACGCATTTATATAAATTAAGGCTGGATTAGCCCCCCCCCCCGTTCCCTCCCTTTATACTTAACCAATCAATCCCGAAAACTAATCAGGGAAGCGTCTTAACCCAATGAACATATAAACAAATTTTGAAGCAAATGGGATAATTCTGCATGAAAACCCCATTTATATAAAATAAGGGGGGATGAGCCCCCGTCCCCCCCCCTTTACACTTAACCAATCAATCCCGAAAACTAATCAGGGAAGCGCCTTAACACAGTGAACCTATAAAAGAAATTTGAAGGAAATGGGATAATTCTGCATGAAAAACCCATTTATCTAAATTAAGGGGGGGATTAGCCCCCCCCGCTCCCCCCCCTTTATACTTAACCAATCAATCCCGAAAACTAATCAGAGAAGCGTCTTAACCCAATGAACCTATAAACAAATTTTGAAGCAAATGGGATAATTCTGCATGAAAAACCCATTTATATAAATTAAGGGGGGTATTATCCTCCCCGTTGCCCCCCTTTATACTTAACCAATCAATCCCGAAAACTAATCAGGGAAGCGCCTTAACACAGTGAACCTCTAAACAAAATTTGAAGGAAAAACGGATAATTCTGCATGAAAAACCCATGTATATAAATTAAGGCGGGATTAGCCCCCCCCCCTCATTCCCATCCTTTATACTTAACCAATCAATCCCGAAAACTAATCAGGGAAGCGTCTTAACCCTTTGAACCTATAAACAAATTTTGAAAAAAATGGGATAATTCTGCATGAAACCCCATTTATATAAAAAAGTGGGGATTAGCCCCCCGTCCCCCCCCCTTTATACTTAACCAATCAATCCCGAAAACTAATCAGGGAAGCGTCTTAACCCAATGAACCTATAAACAAAATTTCAAGGAAAACGGATATTTCTATGAAGAGTTATCGCGTTACGTACGTACATATATACATACTGAACCGGCGGACACATAAGCTCTCAGGCTTTGATAGTCTGTGAGCTAAAAATCGCAATTTTAGAACGTTTTTCGCCCCTGCACCCCTCTGGGGGTAGAGGCACTGACATAAAATATATGCTGGAGCAGGGGTTGTCACGATCAATTTGCCACAATCAATTTTGAAATCGGTTCGGTAGTTCCAGAGATTTCATAGATATTGTAATTTAGAATGTTTTTAGAACGCTTTTCGCTCATTTCACACTTTTAAATTTCGATTTCTTTTTTATTTTGTTCATAGACAGCATTTACATCTTATAAGTAACCACAATGCCAAATTTCAAATTTCTAGCTCCTTCAGTATAAAAAATAAAAAGAAAACTGCCCAGTTAAACTGAGGGCATTGAGCTCACAGGCTATTCACACTAATTGTATATTATACTTTTATTTCAAAGAATTTGAAATAAGCCCCTCGAAAAATAAAGAAATCAACAATATATTAAGGGGGTCATCCCCCGTTACCCCCCCTCTTAGTTAACTAATGAACCCCATAAACTAATCAGGGAAGTCTCTAATTACAATGAATATATATACAAAATTTGAAGAAAATCGGATAATTCTGCAAAACCCATTTATCTAAATTAAAGGGGGATTAGCCCCCCGTTCCCCCCCTTTATACTTAACCAATCAATCCCGAAAACTAATCAGGGAAGCGTCTTAACCCAATGAACCTCTAAACAAAATTTGAAGGAAAGCGGAATAATTCTGCATGAAAAACCCATTTATATAAATTAAGGTGGGATTAGCTTCCCCCGTTCCCCCTCCCTTTATACTTAACCAATCAATCCCGAAAACTAATCAGGGAAGCGCCTTAACTCAATGAACCTATAAACAAATTTTGAAGCAAATGGGATAATTCTGCATGAAACCCCATTTATATAAAATAAGTGGGGATTAGCCCCCCGTTCCACCCCCTTTATACTTAACCAATCAATCCCGAAAACTAATCAGGGAAGCGCCTTAACACAGTGAACCTATAAACAAAATTTGAAGGAAATGGGATAATTCTGCATGAAAACCCATTTATCTGAATTGAGGGGGATTAGCCCCCCATCCCCCCCCTTTATTCTTAACCAATCAATCCCGAAAACTAATCAGGGAAGCGTCTTAACCCAATGAACCTATAAACAAATTTTGAAGCAAATGGGATAATTCTGCATGAAAAGCCCATTTATATAAATAAAGGGGGGGATTAGCCCCCCGTTCCCCCCTTTATACTTAACCAATCAATCCCGAAAACTAATCAGGGAAGCGCCATAACACAGTGAACCTATAAACAAAATTTGAAGGAAAACGTATATTTCTATGAAGAGTTATCGCGTTATGTACGTACATACATACATACAGAACCGGCGGACACATAAGCTCTCAGGCTTTGTTAGCCTGTGAGCTAAAAATCGCAATTTTAGAACGTTTTTTGCTCCTGCACCCCTCTGGGGTTAGAGGCACTGACATAAAATATATGTTGGAGCAGGTGTTGTCACGATCAATTTGCCACAATCACTTTTGAAATCGGTTCGGTAGTTCCAGAGATTTCATAGATATTGTAATTTAAAATGTTTTTAGAACGCTTTTCGCTCATTTCACCCTTTTAAATTTCGATTTTTTTTTTTTTGTTGTTTGTAGAGAGCATTTACATCTTATAAGTAACTACAATGCCAAATTTCAAATTTCTAGCTCCTTCAGTATAAAAAATAAAAATAAAACTGCCCAGTTAAACTGAGGGCATTGAGCTCACAGGCTATTCACACTAATTGTATATTATACTCTTATTTCAAAGAATTTGAAATAAGCCCCTCGAAAAATAAAGAAATCAACAATATATTAAGGTGGGGTCATCCCCCCGTTACCCCCCTCATAGTTAACTAATGAACCTCATAAACTAATCAGGGAAGTCTCTAATTACAATGAATATATATACAAAATTTGAAGAAAATCGGATAATTCTGCATGAAAAACCCATTTATCTAAATTAAGGGGGGATTAGCCCCCCGTTCCCCCTTTTATACTTAACCAATCAATCCCGAAAACTAATCAGGGAAGCGTCTTAACTCAATGAACCTATAAACAAATTTTGAAGCAAATGGGATAATTCTGCATGAAACCCCATTTATATAAAATAAGGGCGGTATTATCCCCCCGTTAGTGGCACCGACATAAAATATAGCCTATGTTGGAGCAGGGATTGTCACCATCAATTAGCCACCATCACTTTTGAAATCGGTTCGGTAGTTCCAGAGATTACCCCCTACAAACAAACAAACAAACAAACAAACAAACAATCTTTACTCCTTTATAATAATAGTATAGATTATTATAACTATTGGATCCAACATTTATTACACTCATATGTCTAGACAAAAATTACATATTTTTATTCATCCTTTTCCAATAAAGTCCACTTGCCTCTCTAGCGATTAGCTATTGAACAAGAGATGCCAGATTCTAATCCCAATGAAGTGTGGATGTTTGTTGTGGATCGGATTCCACTTTAAACGGAGGACTTGGTTTGTTTAGCCCCCGTGTACTAAAGATGACCGTAGTGCCCATAATCAGCTAACCAACCAATTTCAATCAAAAATAACAGAAAAATTGTCGTTTATTGCAAAAATAAGGTTAGTCAATCACGCTAAGATAAAATCCAATGGCCAACAAAGAACAAAAAGAAAATGTGGTCGAAAACGATGGTGAATATGAATATGTGGCTTAGTGAACATGTTAGAAGAGTTACTGATTTTGATTAACCCTATTTCCGAATAATAATCTTTGCATTATATGACCTCAGAATTCTGCGTTTTAATAAATGGAATATTAGCGTTCGAAAACAGGTATAATTAAAATCCTTAAAATTTTGCACGTATGCAACTTAATGTCCGATGTATGGAACGCCCCAGAACATCCGAACACGCTAGTCGATGTCTTAACAATAATCGTTTTTAAATTTTTCCGGTAAGATCTTCCGTTTTTGGGAAACCCTCCCGACAGTCTTGAAGTGGGCGCGGTTCCGCGAGTTCATCAGAAAACTATATTAATAAGCAAAAAATACGCTGGAAGTCACCGCTTTCTTCCGATGCATTAAACGCTCCAGCCTACCTAAATACGCAAATCTATGACTTTAACTTGCTGAATTTAGCATTTAAAATCTTCCGGTAAAATTTTTCGTGATCGGGCTACCTCCTCTCCAAAGTCTGGAAAAGGCCACGACCGCCGAACCGTACTCACGAAACAGGCAGAATCCCAGCCCTCTTCATTTAAAAATATTTGGGAAGGAGGCAATCCCGGAATCTCAGAAGTAATCACGAAAATCTCACCGGAAAATTTTAAAAGCAAAACCCAACAAATTAAAGATACCGATCACTGGAATTTTTTTTAAGTCTGGCGCGTTTATTATATACTAGCTAACCCGCTCGGCGTTGCCCGGCCCGAGATATTAATAATCTGTTCTATACGAATATGACTGAAATCTGTAAGACTATCGAAATCAAGTCGAATGAGACAAACCCCGTCGTAATTGGGATCATAAAACCCCAAATCAGAAAGCGCATCCTGGCGGTCGAAAGTGCAACTAAAATATTTAAGGCTATAAATATCAAGTCGAATGAGCCAAACCCCGTCGTAATCAGACCCATAGAACCAGAGATACTCCTATAGTTTCCCATTCCACTGCCAAAGGGCGCAGTCTGTTTTTGAAAAGGCCTTTTCAGAACACTCGACCCAACCAAATTTCCTAGTAGAATTGAAATTTAACCACAGGTAAACATTGCCAAAATAGCGGAAATCGCGAAAGCGGGATACGTAAACGATCGATTTCTAAAGGGTTAATGTATATATTTTTTATAACTCAACGGTGCGTTTTGAAGAAAATGAACGTGTCTATGATCTGGAGTCTACTTTTTTTCCGTACTCGGAGTCGATGCCGATTTTTAAATGTGGACCGAAAAAGGAAAATCGCATGAGTGAGTTTTGGAAAGGATTTTTTTCGGAGGGTTAAAATTAAAAATTTTCAAAACGAATACCAGATTTTAAAAAACAAAGGGATGTAGATTAGGCATGGTATTTTTAGTTTTTCGTATTTTGTTTATAAATGCAAATTCGGATTTTTAAAGATAGGAGAAATAGTTAAAAAAGCGAAATTAACTTACGGTAAAAACGTTTTCGAAAGGGTTAACGTGATTTTTTTTAAATTAAAGGTTTCTGCCTAAACCCGATAGAACGTAGATGTCTTTAGGTGTGTTGCTTTTTGTTTGGTTATTTTAGAGAGCCGATGCCAGATTTTATTTATCGCAGAAAATCGGAATTCGCAAAAGAGAGCCCTGCGCACGAAATTTTTTTGAAGGGTTAATATTCGTATTTTTCAAAAACAAATACGGATATAAAAAAATGTAGATATTGTCTGGTATTTTTAGTTTTTCGTACCTTTCTCTGAATCGCCGATGCGACTTCTTAAAAATTGCCAAAATCGCAAAAATCGCAAAACGGCATACAGAAAATATATTTTTTCGAAGGCTTAGTTTTTGTATTTTTTAAACCAAAGATGGTTTTGAAAATGTCAAAGTCAGTTCTTTAATTTGGTAACCTTCGTTTTTCCGTATCTTTTGTATTCCGTGGGATGCATGGCTCGAAAAACGGAAGAAAATAAAAAACATAAATTTAATGCTTTTCGATTTTTTTTTTTTTTTGAAAGGGTTAAATGTAAAATTTTTTCACACCAACCAGATCGTTTGGGACGTAAAAAAATGTTTTTTTCAGAATATGTAGACGGTTTTTCCGTATTTCTAGCCGTTCGCCCATGGCGAATTTAGAAATTTTTTTTAAAAAACGGTATGACTTGGGCTTTCTTTCTTCTATTCCCGAAGATACGGATATTGGTTTCTGAGCATGCGCGAGCTAGCTTCGGAAGACTGACTTTTTTATTTGTCATCTTTGATCAGTTTTTAATTAATAACTACTTTAATTTTCAAAATTTTAAAATTCTGAGGATCAGGTACACCAGGAGAGGGTTTGGACTATTTAAATGTAAAATTTCAGGCTTCTAGGTGGGCTAGATTTTGCTAGCCATCGCCAACAGACACACACACACACACACACAGAGCTACACAGAGCGAAACTTCATTTTATTAGTATAGATGACGATCGTGTTAGGTTCGAGCTCATTCAATGCCCTAAGATGCAGACAGTAATGATTTATGACTATAAAATATCTAACCAAAATACGACATATATACATATATGTTTATATCCTTTGTAGGGTACTACATTCCATTTCGAGCAACAACATATTTCAAAAGCTATTTTTAATACTTTCCAAACTAGTTGAAAAGTGTTTATGACTTCAGTTTGTCTGGCCGTCTGTCCGTGCTCTAACTCCCGTAAATATGCTCGGATTGCCTTGCAATTTTTATATGTTATTGTCGTTATCTATAACATGTTCCCTATTTCAACTGAAATGTGTAGCACTTATAGTTTTTTTACAGGGACACTCAAAAGAATTCCGTTAAATTACGGTCTATGGGGAAAAATCATTTGCGGTTTATTTTAATGATGTTACACAATTTCAAACACAATTTAATTGATATATATCATGAAGGTGCATTACAAGAAGCTTAATATGGAATAAGGTGTGCATAGCACTTACAGTTACTTTACAGGGACAGTCAAAAGAATTCCGTTACATTACGTCTATGGAGAAAAATCGTTTGAGGTTTAATTAAATAATGTTTCACTAATTTTAAACGCATTGAAATTGATATATATCACTAAGGTGCATTACAAGAAGCTTACTACAGAATATTGTGTGTATAGCAGTCATCGTTCATTTACAGGGACACACAAAACAATTCTCTAATGTCTGTTAACAATAATTCTTGGAAGTGCGTTTTAAGTTGCTGCACGCGATTTTAAATTTAACTCACTTTTTGTCTATTACTTGGTGTGTATAAATTCTGTAGATCCTAAACAGGGCAGCTTAAAAGTTCGCGAACACATTTCCGTTTATTGACAGAAACTCCAGAAGGAGAATTTTAAACTGTGCTACGCGTTTCCTAACTAAACTAAAATTTAGCATCCTATGTAGTATATATACAAATCTATAGATCATATACAGGGCTGAATAAAAGTATTCGGATATTTTTCCGAATACTGTATATGTTGGAAATATATCTTGGAAATGCCTGAAATTACGTTCTTAACACTTTCCAACCTAGTTGAAAAGTGTTTATGACTTCGGTTTGTCTGGCCGTCTGCCGTCTGCTGTCTGGCCGTTTGGCAGTCTGCCGTCTGCCGTCTGTCCGTGCTCTAACTCATGTAAATATGCTCGTATTGCTCTGCAATTTTTATATGTTATTGTTGTTATCTATAGCATGTTCCCTATTTCAAATGAAGTGTGTAGCACTTATAGTTTTTTTACAGGGACACTCAAAAGAGTTCCGTTACATTACGGTCTATGGGGAAAAATCGTTTGCGGTTCATTTTAATGATGTTATACAATTTCAAACACATCGTAATTGATATGTATCACTAAGGTGCATTACAAGAAGCTTAATATGGAATAGGGTGTGCATAGCACTTATAGTTACTTTACAGGGACAGTCAAAAGAATTCCGTTACATTACGCCTGTGGAGAAAAATCGTCTGCGGTTTATTTAAATAATGTTTCACTATTTTAAACGCCTTGAAATTTATATATATCACTAAGGTGCATTACAAGAGGCTTACTACAGAATAGTGTGTGTATAGCAGTCATCGTTCATTTACAGGGACACACAAACGAATTCTCTACTGTCTGTTAACAATAATTCCTGGAAGTGCGTTTTTAGTTACTGAACGCAATTTTAAATTTAACTCACTTTTTGTTTATTACGTGGTGTGTATAAATTCTATAGATAATATACAGGGAAGCACAAAAGTTCGCAAACACATTTCCAATTATTGACAGAAACTCCAGAAGGAGAATTTTAAACTGTGCTACGTGTTTCTTAACTGAACTAAAATTTAACATCCTATGTAGTATATATACAAATCTATAGATCATATACAGGGCTGAATAAAAGTATTCGGATATTTTTCCGAATATTGTATATGTTGGAAATAAATGTTGGAAATTCCTGAAATTACGTTTTTAAATATGTTATGCGTTTTCCAAATTGTTTATTTCGATGTTATCTTTCAGCTTATTAAACGGTAATGATTTGTAAAATTATTTTGGAAGCGTTGGAAAGTGTTACATAATCTATGCTTGACGCATGATTTTTCGTTCTTGTTAATATGGTATGCGTTTTCCAAATTGTTTACACAGATGTTATCTTTCAGCTTATCAAACGGTAATGATTTGTAAAATTATTTTGGAAGCGTTGGAAAGTGTTACATAATCTATGCTTGACGCATGATTTTTCGTTCTTGTTAAGTTTGTATTTAATTTTATTTGTAATAACATAATTAATTGTTAACCGATCTGCACATTTAAAGTTTCAATAAATATAGTGAGTACGAAACAGTTATTGAAAAATGTAGTATTTACGTGTAGTACAGTTTTTGTTGATTCCTCAAAAATTTCGAATCTATGACTTATGGAGTTATTTAAACTAATTGATTCATTTATTCATTTTTGGTTTCAAACACAATATGAGAAAATATTATGACATTTACTATGAACAACTATTATGACATTTGGGATAAAGAAAAACAGCTCGCTTTATCATAACGAGATTACTATGCAACATTCAAAATTTATTTAAATTTTGAATTTGAGATCTACTAAATTCATTTTCTCCTTTGTGAAATCTTTTGTAAAAGTGTACATCGATATTTAAAAATATTTTTTTACTTAATCAGTAAGAAAACAATTTTTAATGAAAAGCTTTTTAAACATGGTCTGTTTATTTAAATTTTTATCTTTCATGCAGTTATTTTAAAATAATCAGTAAAAGATATGTTAAAAAACAGATAAAGGACTGCATTAGCTAAACTTCGGTAAAAAAAATATATATATATATATATTATCTTTTATCATTTTTAGCAATATATTTAATATAATTTTTTCAACTACAAATTACTTTGAAAAAATATTTATTGAATTTTTTTCTCTTTGGTATAAATTTAGTGGATTTTTAAATTTACTTATCCTTAATTATTTTATCTTTACGTTACATAACTTTTATTCTAAAACACGAAAAAAAAATAGTTAGGAGGGCAAGTAATTGCATAATTTTCCAAGATAAAACATACTTTAATCTTTTCTAGTCTTTAAATTTTTAGTATGCAGGAAAATAAAACAATATTTTCTTTTCAAGAACATATTTTTACATTAGTTCAACAAATATGTTCACCGGGATTACTTGATCTCTAAAACCTTTCTTGCAAATAATGTTTTTCAATTCTGCATTTAATTTTTAAAAGAATAAATTCAAACTTTGAATAGTAGAAAATACTAAACACTTTTAATAATGTATTGCGCTAATAAAGAATGATTAAGGATCAAACAAGAACAAAATATCATCCATAAAGCATAGGTTATGAAACACTTTCCAACACTGACATAATACTATTAAAAAATTTACTATTAACAAATATACAAGTCAGTAACAATCCATTTTGAGCAAATGTTATCTATTGCCGTTAATGTGTACGAACTGTTTCGTGTAATCCTGTATGCGATCTATAAAATTATACACTCAAAATTAAATAAATTTAAAATTCCACAGCTGGAAATGCTGTCGTATGCATTTTAATGAAGATCGATAATCAAAAACTATTAACGATCTTAGTCAATCAAATAACCGGATTCTTATGCATGTATCTGTAAATGGACGATAAATTCTATGCACTTCATAATCGATAGAAAACATTTTGTAGCGCACCTTAGTGATACTTTCAAATGTTACAATGTTTGAAGTAATCATAACATCATTAAAATACACTGCAACTGATTTCCCAACAAAGATGATAATATAATGGATTTATTTTGTGCATCTCTGTAAATTAACTATAACTGTTACTTATTTTATACTCCTGATAAAGCATATTGTAGTCCCTCTCAGTAATACACATAAATCTCATTATGTTTGAAGTATCGTAACGTCAGTAAAATGCACCGCAAACGATTGTTTAGACCATAATGTAACGGAATTCCTTTGTGTGTCCTGTAAACGAACTATAAATGCTACACACTTCATTTTCAGTACCGAGAATTCTATAGTAAATATCAATAGCATATAAAAATTTCATAGCAATCGTATTATATTTACAAGAGATAGAGCATCGATAGACAGACAGACAAACATAATTCATAAACACATTCCAACATAGTTGAAAGGTGGAACACCTTTCAATTATGTTGGGATGTGTTAAAAAATTAAGTCCACTGGTAAATGTATGTTTATATAATGAAGAAAAACATTTCAAACATTTTAAAGAATTTTTGCTTATGGAACTATATTTCTGAAACAAACTAACACTTGAGGAACTAGTTATTAATTAACAAAAATAAATAAATAAATAAATAAAAAACCTGCACGATTATATATATATATATATATGTGGGAATTGAACTGCTTTCCTGCTTGAACTAAAACGACAGAGTCAAAGCCAATCAGCGACTTCATCTTGATATTGCGTCATAAAATCTATGTTGAAGCATGCAAGCTCCAAACCACACTTCAAAAGGAAGTCAAAAGAGGTGTTTTGGATCGAAGGGAAGCTTTGGCAGAGTCGATGAAGTTGGTGAGTTAAGACGGTCATTTTTGAACTATACTGAAGACGTCGACACTGAGATGTTTTAGATTAAATAAGATGTAATGCAGATAATCCAGATGGTTCATTAATATTCATATTCTTCATATTCATATTCCTCTATATGTATTTTTAACTTTCTTTGTAGTTAGTTTTATTAATATAGAGTTCGATTTTAACTTGATGTTTTCTAGTTTATTTGAAGTAAATTGAGTGAATTATTTATTGAGTTGGTGTCAGAGAAAACTAAACCCCATAAGTGGTGTCGAAGCGGGATCGAATGAATGTTAACGCTCACTATTGAATAGATAGAGTTCTGAATTTTATGAGAGGAATGTACATTTAAAGTGATATTTTCGAACCTATTTTTATCATGTCAAGGTTAGTAGATATTCGAGAATTAGTTATTTCTTTAAGAACTGAAAAGACATCCAGTATTAAGAATTTACATCGTTTGAGTTTTGGCCATGAAGGTGATAGAAAAAATCGTTCCAGAATTAGAGACTTTACGGTTTTTCCGTTTGAAGTAAATAGTGATGAATATAATGGAAAAGTTCAAAAAATTAAAGATGAATTTTCGGTAAACGAACTAATTACCATTTGTAACGTGTTATGTATTGATAATTCTGGTACTTTCGATGATATAGTTGTCAGGGTTATTTCTTGCCTGTGTAATCTAAACGTATTGAGGTCAAAGATAATTTCCGAAGATAATGAAATTAGTGATGATGAAACTGAGCTAATAAATGAGACCAAAAAGAATGCTAGCATTGGTGCTGGTAATATATCTTGCAATAAAATTAATGATATTGCTTCTGGTTCTGAAATAAATTGTTCTGCTAGCAATAAAAATGAAATGACACAACGCTTAACCCCTGACTTTATTTTAAAACCATCTATTGGTATTAGTGATATTGAAAATATGATTGCAACATATAGTGGTAGTCAGTATGAAAGTATCGAAAAATGGATCGCTGATTTTGAGGACGTAATCTCTTTATTCAATTTAAGTGACTTGCATAAATTAATTTTAGCGAAACGCCGTATGACTGGTAAAGCTAAACTATTGATTGAGAGTGAAAGCAAATTGAATTCGTGGCACAGAGTGAAATCGTTACTCGTTTCTGAATTTGGTACAGTTTGTAATTCTGCAGAAATGCATCAGTTGTTATGTAAAAGGAAAATGAGGGATGGCGAAACTCTTGATGAATATTTTTTAAATATGAAACGACTATGCTCTCGCGGAAATGTAGAGGATTCTGCTTTAATTCAGTATGTTATCGGTGGTATTAAAGACCCTGTTTTCAAGAAATCATTTTTATATGGTTGAAACGATATTAGCGAATTTAAGCAAAAGCTTAAAGTATATGAAAAAATAAGATCGGATGGCGAAAATGTTAAACCAGAGATTGGTGTTAAGCTAAAATCAAAACCCGAAATGGAATCTGGTAACAGGTCAAAGGTAGTAAAGGCTATTCGTTGCTTTAACTGCGGGGGGGAAAATCACAAAAGCATTCACTGTAGAAACAAGGATAAAGGCCCTCTTTGCTTTTCGTGCAATTCGTACGGTCATAAATCGTTTGAATGCAGTAGGAGAAAGGATGTAAAGACATCAAATGATCGTTCTCAAATAAATATTGTAACGAGTTTCAAGGATTTAATTCTTAAAGAGGTTAAATTGGATTCATTGAAGTTAACTTCATTAATTGATACAGGCAGCCAGAAAACGCTTTTAAAAAAGAGTGTTTATAATAATTTGAGGAATGTGTTCAAATTGGAAGTTACGGATACGTGTTTGACTGGTTTGGGGAAAACATTGATTAGGCCAGCAGGTTATTTCAAGGCAGAAATTGAGGTGGATGATTCGAAATTTGAAGTTGACATTTTTGTCGTTAACGACAGTTCGATTAATTTCGATTTAATTATTGGCATTGATGTTATTCATCAAGGTACTTTAACAATTTCTGGAGATGAAGTAAAAATGTGCAAAACCGAGGATAAATCAAGTAATTTTTTGGTTAATATAGTAAATATTTTAGATGAGCCTAAACTTGATTTTAGTTATGTCACTGATAAGGGCTTGCGTTCAGAATTGTCCTCCCTAATTGAAAGCTATGTGCCTACAAAATTAAAAACGGTTGACGTTAAAATGCAAATTAACCTTACTGATGAAATTCCAATTTGTTCATCCCCTCGAAGATTACCTCTGTGTGAGAAAAAAATTGTTGAAACCCAGATTGAGGAGTGGCTAGCACAGGGAATTATTCGTAGAAGTTTTTCTGATTTTTCATCGCCGGTGGTTTTAGTTAAGAAAAAAGATGGTACAACGAGACTTTGCATTGACTACAGACGTCTTAATAAAAAGACTATACGCGAACACTTTCCATTGCCTGTCATAGATGATGTTATAGATCAATTACATTCGGCTGAGGTGTTCACAACAATCGATTTGAAAAATGGGTTTTTTCATGTAGAAGTTGAGGAAGGTTCTCGAAGGTACACTTCTTTTTTAACTCATAACGGCCAATTTGAATTTTTGAAGTGCCCGTTCGGATTGACCAATTCGCCAAGTGTATTTCAGAAATATATTTATAACGTGTTTCGAAGTTTGTTAAAGGACAATGTAGTGGTTATATACATGGATGATCTAATAATACCTTCTAAAAATGAAACTGAAGGCTTAGAAAAGCTTAAACTTGTTCTGCAGACCGCATCTGATTATGGATTAGAGTTAAATATTAAAAAGTGCATGTTCCTGAGGCGTGAAATTGAAATTTTGGGGTATAGAATTTTGAATGGAAAATTATATCCTTCTCCACTTAAAACAAAGGCAGTGATGAATTTTCCTGAACCAAAAAGTATCAAGGATATTCAAAGTTATTTGGGATTAACTGGATATTTTCGAAAGTTTATAAAGGATTACTCAGTTATCGCTAAACCTCTGAGCGACATCTTGAGGAAAGATTCTAAATTTCGATTTGATGTGGAAGAAAAGAAAGCCTTTAGTGAGCTTAAAAGTATTTTGTCTTCCGAGCCAGTTCTGTCAATATACAATCCCAAAAGTATAACTGAAATTCATTGTGATGCTAGTATTGATGGCTACGGAGCAGTATTAATGCAACAGTCCCCAGTAGATAATAAATTTCATCCTGTGTATTTTTCCAGTAAAAAAACAACTGAATCGGAGCGGAAGTGCACTAGTTACGAACTGGAAGTTTTGTCGGTGATAGAGGCCTTAAAGAAATTTAGAGTGTATGTATTAGGCATTCCATTTAAAATAGTTACCGATTGTAATGCATTTAAAATGACTATGGATAAAAAGGAGATGAGTACGAAAATTGCGAGATGGGCAATACTGTTATCTGATTTCGATTATGAACTAGAACATAGGCCAGGCATTAAAATGAAGCATGTTGATGCATTGAGTAGGAATCCTGTTTGTATGGTAGTTCAGGATAGTTTAACTTTAAAAATTGCTCAGGCTCAAGAGAATGATGATTATATTAAAACAATAAAAGAAATTTTGAAGGTAAGACCTTATGATGATTATTTAGTAAAAAATAACGTTCTTTATAAATGTGTTAAAGGAAGTGATTTGTTGGTTGTCCCAGAGGAAATGCAAATGAATATAATCAAAGCTGTTCATGAAAGGGGTCATTATGCAGTTGTTCGAACAGAAAAGAACTTAGAAACTGATTTTTACATTCCTAAGGTAAAACAAAAGATAGAAAAGTGTATTGCAAATTGTGTTCCTTGTATTTTAGTTAATCGAAAGTGTGGTAAACAAGAAGGTTTGTTACACCCTATAGAGAAAGAGGATATTCCGTTACATACATACCATGTTGATCACTTAGGCCCTTTGGAAAGCACTCATAAGAATTATAAACATATTTTCTCAGTTATTGATGCTTTTACAAAATTTGTTTGGCTGTATCCCACGAAATCTACTGATGCTGCCGAAGTGATTTCAAAGTTAGAAATTCAAAAAACTGTTTTTGGAAATCCAACTCGTATAATTTCAGATAAAGGTCCAGCCTTTAAGTCCAAAGCTTTTGATGACTATTGTATCCAGGAAAATATTAAGCATATTCCTATTACCACGGGTCTTCCAAGAGCTAATGGTCAAGTTGAGCGGTTGAATTCCGTTATAATTTCTATTTTGTCTAAGTTGTCTATAGATAATCCTACGAAGTGGTACACACAAGTGAGTAACGTGCAGCAAGTGATAAATTCAACTTTTCAGAGAAGTATTGATACAACCCCTTTTGAGTTATTATTTGGAACTAAAATGAAATTAAAAAATGATGTTGAAATTACTAATCTTTTGAATGCTGAAACACAGTCCGATTTTATAAATAATCGTGAGGAATTGAGAAAAGAAGCGAAAAAACAAATATTAAGGGTTCAAAATGAGAATCGCAAAACCTACAACTTGAGAAGAAGAAAACCTAATAAATTTAAACTTAATGATATCGTTGCTATAAAGCGTACACAACAAGGTCCGGGTTTAAAGTTAAGACCAAAGTATTTGGTCCTTACAAGGTTGTAAAATTAAAGAGTGGTGATACCTATGATGTGAAAAGAATTGGAATTATAGAAGGTCCAATGATTACTAGTACTTGCGCTGAATACATGAAGCCATGGACTGATACTGGTGAAGTTTAGTTAAAGAAATCCTGATTGTGACATTATCCTAATTGTGACAGCAGACTGACACAGACTTGTTGATATATTTAGGAATAGTATGAATTATTTTTTCGTGAACGTTTTGTTAAAGAACTTTAGTTGCTGTTTTTATTTCTTTTGGTAAAAACGAATTACATATCAGTCACCTGAGGGCAGATGACAGTCAGTATGGCCGAATGTGGGAATTGAACTGCTTTCCTGCTTGAACTAAAACGACAGAGTCAAAGCCAATCAGCGACTTCATCTTGATATTGCGTCATATAATCTATGTTGAAGCATGCAAGCTCCAAACCACACTTCAAAAGGAAGTCAAAAGAGGTGTTTTGGATCGAAGGGAAGCTTTGGCAGAGTCGAAGTTGGTGAGTTAAGACGGTCATTTTTGAACTATACTGAAGACGTCGACACTGAGATGTTTTAGATTAAATAAGATGTAATGCAGATAATCCAGATGTTTCATTAATATTCATATTCTTATATATATATATATACATATATACCCGGTAGCAGAAACCGTGCAGCACGGCAGCGAGCGCTGCAGATTCATTTTGAAACTTGCAGATTCATTTTAAACTTTAAAAAAAAAAAAAAAAAAAAAAAAACTGGATTCCAAATTATTGTATTTTTCTTTCTTTTTTTAAAATTTTTCCTTGCAACAAATTACCGCCATTTTCTCCGAAAACTGTATGAACGAAAGATTCTTTTCCTTGAAGAAACCAAAGTGTCAATCATCGAGATCGCGGTGATACTGACACGCCCTTCATTCCCTCTGGAAGAGGTGATTGGTTTTCAACCTTCAGTGGGCCTCTTCTATCTTCGTGACGTAGTACAAAAGAACGTACATATAACTTAGTACTCCTTCCTAAGTGCGTGACATTATTGCTCTTTGACTCTATTTCTTCATTTCTCTTGCTATTTTGTTTGTATGCACGTGCTCGGAAATCTTTGGAATGGCTTCGCAGACCGAAAAAGTGTCGTGTTTGCATTGCGACGAATCGCTAATGCTTAAAAATTTAAAAACGCATTGTCAGCGTATTCACCCAGGTCTAAAAGTGAAATTCAAATCACTTGCAAACAAAAATGTTATGGACTTGTTTAAAAGAGCTGCAACTTCCGATTCAGACACGCAGCAAGTGGAGGTTTCTGTTGGACAAGGGTTTCCTGATGACAAACCAACGCAAGAAGTTAACTCAAAGAGAGAATTGGAAGAAGTTAAATCCATAGAAAAGCCCCCCAAAAAGGCAAAAACGAATGAAACACTAGGGAGCAATTGTGGTGATATTAATAAGGAACTTCTGGAACAAATTTTAAAAACTGTCACAAGTAAGTGGTTTATTATTTTTTTTTATTGTGTTATTTAAATAAATATATTATTACAGTATATAATTGTTTGTTTCTGGTACGATATATATACCGTATATTCTGCCATATAATGCGCATCACACGCATGGCTCATTCAAAATACTAAGATTGTTATTTGTATGTACGTGAGAACGAATGATGTGTGCCGTGTACAATAATGCAAAGATAGTAATTCTTACGCTCATACATCCTAAATTTTTAATGTTTTATTTTTTGTATCTGGTGTACCATGTATCTGTAAATTTTGATTAATTTTCTATTAACAAAAATGCGCGTTATTTGTCGGAATATATACGGTTATAAATAAATACGTGGAAAAGCATTTTGCTTATGGTACGAATTTAATTTTTTGATGCTGGACAAAAATTTCATGAATATAACCCCCACGTTTTTATAAAAGATATTAAAAAAATGTTTTTCTATGTAAATTGTTTTTGTATCTTTGATATATAAAAATATTGTTTTGTATTGAATGTAATTCAAGCCTCATGTAGTTTCGTAAAATTTTGCAAGTAGAAGTGAAAATAAGTCGCCACATGGCAATTAAAGTCGTAAAAGTGGCGATAAAAAATTGGTCATCAATCGCCATCTTAGTTAACACTCGCCAAGTGCCGATTAAAAATTTTCTTATCGATTGCCAAGAGAAATATGACTTTTTTTATGGAAATATGCATCTCTGCTTTGATTTCACCTAAATTAGCAAACTAGTTAATTTAAATATTCATTTATTTAGATCTACAAGCACAACATAAAGAAGCTGCTACTTCAAAAAATCCTGCTGTTATAGAAGCAGAAACTTCAGTTAATTTGACAGATGAAGAAAGGATAGAACTCTTGACTAATTCTCGATCCATTGAAAGGCTTCTGAAATGGGCAAGATGTTTTGTAAGAATAGATGATGGACTTCAATGCTTATATTGTGGAAGCAGTCTTCTTTATGATTTCAAAAATGGTGAATCTTTCACAGAAAATGACATAATGCCAAGATCATTTAGAAATTTAAAGACAGACATCAAAAGACACATGCAATCAAACAAACACATTACCAATTCACAAACCTATTTCCTTGAAAAAAAAAGAATCTGAAGAAATGGAAAATGCAGGGAAATTAAATGCCCTCAACTGTGCGAATGCTGCTTATTTCATATATAAAAAAAACTTATCTTACGAATCATATGAAGATTTGGTGTGCATCATGCATAACAGTGGCTGTGATATTGGAACGAAAAATCACTCGAAGGAATTCCCCCGCTTGTACTTACCACATGTGCATTCTGTGCTTCTGAAAGAAATAGCAACCTTTATTACAAGTGCAGATCTTCCTGTGGGAATTGTTGCTGACAAAATAACAGTCAATCATCGTAGCAGACACATCGTTGGTTTGAGAATACCGATTTTTGACGTCAATGCAAGAAATTTATTTCATTCTATTTATTTAGAACACAATTTTTGTGAATGATTTTTCTGGCAAAGGCCTGTCTTCCAGCATTCTTAATACCCTTGATAAATTTGGTTTAGATGCTCAGTATGTGAGGGAACACTTAGCTGGTTTAGCTGTAGATGGACAGTACATAAAACTAGGTGTTGCTGACCATATAAAAACAGAATTAAATTTAAAAAATGTCCTTGCATCTTGGGACATAATGCATCGGATTGAATTAATGGAAAAAAATTCTGAGATGCCGAACATTTTAAACAAGGCATATAATCTCATACTTGAATGTATGAAAGAATTTAATTATGGCCTTAAGTACGAGAGTCTTGTAAATATTTCGCAAGATTTTCAGGAATTTTTATACCGACCAAAACTTTTCAAAACTATGAAGTTTGCTTCATATTCTATGGAAGTCTTCACAACCTTCATACACGATTATAAATTTTTTGTATCTGCTTGTGAAAAAGATATGGATTTATTTACCTTAAGAGACAAACTGCTAAATAAGACAACTTTATTTCATATACTTTTGTTAGCAGATTTATATAATATTATATCAAAATTTTCCAAATGTGTTCAGTCAGCTGAAATCCTTCCCTGGGATTATTTGAGAAACCTCAACAATTTTCATTCTCATTTAGAAATATTTTTGAATTATGTTAGTGAAATGTCCCACCTCACAACAATTGATGATTTGTGCAATTTTTTGGAAAAAATTCCAAATGCTTTTTTTGCACATTCCAAAACAGCTCTAGAAATGTTCCAGTTTTGTACATATCAAGGTGTCCCACTTCCTGACAAACCAATAAGTGCAAAAATATTAAGATCATCTGTTTCAGCCACATATCATGAAGAGAATGAAAATCAGCTGACTGCAACTTATAAAAATGATCTCAAAGATTTCATCAAATTTATCACATGCATTTTGGAAAAATTTACCTATTATACAAAAGGAAAAAATCAATGTAATGATGAAATTATAAAAAAAGTTGAATGTCTTTTTAGTTTTGACCACTTGATATTTCCACGATCAGATATTTCTGGGGCACATTCACCCTCAACCTTCACCTCTGAGACATTCTCAAACTATATAAGTGATTTTCCTTTCATCGTTGCAAATGTTGACAAGGACACACTTTTCTTTGAGTACAAAAGGTTGTGTTCATTTATAGAAGATAAAATAGCTGAGAGCCGGGACGAGGGCTTACTTTGTGACATACGAAAGCTTTTTAAAGTAGCTATGTTACAACTAAAAAATAAGTTTCCACTTATTTTAAAATTTTTTATGTTTGCCATTTCCATCCCTGTGTCAGAGGCTATATGTGAGAGTTGGGGCTCTGTAATTGCTAATGTGATGCTAAAAAGACCAAGAGGTGATGATGGCTTTTTGGAAGATATTGGTACATCTGACATGCGTGTATTTATAATGCTCAATGGTCCTGAAAGTGGATTTAAAAATATACGCAAGTTTTTGAAAACTGCATTGGTTGAAAAGTATGGCATGTCATATTTTCAACATTTTAAGCATGTCTCAACAAAAGTTGCTTTCAAGCAATCTGTTACATCAAAAGTAGTTAGCAGAATCATTAATGATTCAGACGGTTGCTTGCCATGTTTTCAATAAATTATTTTAAAAGATTAAACTGAGTTTATTATTACTTTCTTTACTTTAATTAATCTTTTTGTATTGCATTAACTAAACTGCATTTTTTTTTCTTTTTTTTTTCTTTTTTTTTTTTTTTTTGTTTATTTGCATATTATCCATCAGATAGTATTAAAAGCAAATTTTGCTTTCTATATGAGTTAAAAATGACTATAATTTTCCACCATAAGTTTGATTCCTCAATGCTAGGAGTCGCAGATAAATTTTTATTTGTGAATATGGTGCTGCAGATTGATACAGAAAATTCTGCTACTGGGCATATATATCATTAAGTTTAAATTTATTAGGTTTTCTTCTTCTCAGGTTGTAGGTTTTGCGATTCTCATTTTGAACCCTTAAAATTTGTTTTTTCGCTTCTTTTCTCAATTTCCTCACGATTATTTATAAAATCGGACTGTGTTTCAGCATTCAAGAGATTAGTAATTTCAACATCATTTTTTAATTTCATTTTAGTTCCAAGTAATAACTCAAAAGGGGTTGTATCAATACTTCTCTGAAAAGTTGAATTTATCACTTGCTGCCCGTTACTCACTTGTGTGTACCACTTCGTAGGATTATCTATATATATATAAACTTTTCATTCATTATTTACACTAAATTTGATTAATTTATTAATTTCACATAAAACACTTTCCTTAAAAATTAAAATTCCACTTTCGATAACTAATTTATGTTATAGTTTCATAAACTGACACCATCTGGCATATCCATTAATGAATCTAAAAAATTTTTATTTACCTAAGTTTAATTATCTTTGTTGAACAGCCAACAGATGGCAACATTGATTCATAATATTCCTTGATTCTGGTATGGAGCCAGGGGGAGGTTCAATCTGCACGACTCATTTTATTCATCTAATGAATTAATAGCTGTTGTATAAAGTGTTGAGCATGAGCACGCTTATTGAACGAAAACTCGCGAACTTAGTTCACTTTCTGTGAACGTGAGTTGAACTTGACTCATTTTTTGATAAACGAACGTGAACTGAACGAAAGCTCAAAAAATCTGCGAGTTTGAACGAAATTTGCAACTTAAACTCAATTTGTTTTTCATAATTTATTTTTAAAAAAAATTTCAGCCATTTAGAACACGTTTTTCCCATTCAAATGCCATTTAGAGGCTTACACGGACTCGGGAAGGGTCAAATCTGATCATCAGTTTTTCCGGGTCGTGCCCTGGTCCTTCTTTCTCTGGATGGTCGGGCCGGGCCGAAAGGGGTCTATTTCTGGCCCTATGTTTTATTCTTTCTAGAAGTCTGCACCGACCGAAATTTCCTGGCATGGTCACAACAACCCTGCTAGTATGAAAATCATTGGTCCGTCCCTGTCTGATTCGTGCAAAAATCTGTTTAAGGAACAACTTCCTTGGGTCAACAATTTTTACTGAAAATACATAAACTTTTAAATGATCAGTATTCTACAATTAAAATTCGCTTTTAAGAATAATACGTATACATTTAAGGGGGGGGGATATACAGTACTGTAAAAAAAATTATAAGAATCTGTGTATGACGAAATCCTATTTTAAACGGAAAAAAATCTTAATCGGTGCAAAATGGATATAATAATCCGTTTGAAAATAAATAATACTTTGCAAGAGGCAACAGGATTGGTAAAAAAGGAACTAAACCATAACGATTTTTTTTCTCTCCTATGTGATTCCGTCTTAGAAGGTTTTTCGATATAGAATTTTTCAGATTTTTAAGTCTCCAAGTCGTGTAAAGGGATTAACGATATTAATAATAATTCAGATATTTACATACAAATAGAGATCCATTAAAAAATCAATATATTTTACAATAGGATATATAGAAAGAAATGTTCTAGAAACAGTATTTTGGAACGGAGATCCCTGCACTATGGAGCCTAAGGTAGAGGTCTGCACGGGCCAAAATTTCAAGGCCCGGCCCATATATAAAATAAAAATTGGCCCGGCCAGGTATAAAAATTAAAAGTTTGGACCGTGCACTGCCCGGACCGTACAAAAAATAATGGCCCACCCCGATATAACAGTTGAAACTTCGGCCGGAGCCCGGCTTGGCCCGTAGAAAAAAAATATTGGCCCGACCCGGTCCGACCCGGTCCGACCCGGTATAACACCTAAAATTTTCGCCCGAGACTGGCCCGTCCCGGAAAAAAGTTAAAATCTCGGCCTGAGCCCGGACAGAGATAGAGCCCTGCGCGGGTCAGAGAGCTCAACCCGAACCCGAAAATTCTATTTGATATCAACCCGCAATCCGACCCGAACCCGACAAAAATAATAAGTTCGATCCGCAACCCCAAATGAAAGGAAAGTAAATTCTCTTTTAATGCAATTGTGAAAAGTAACATACATTTATATCGCTACTACCAATTTTATGTTTTTATAGAAACAAAGACAAGTGTTTAATATTCAAATATTCATAAAATTCATTTTTTAATTTTCAAATATAGTTAAACCTCTGAATGGTAGAGACATCGGGATCATTGAATAGAGTCTTGCATCGGGTGAGGTTGCACATAAATTTCTGTTTTCCGGTTTTGATGATTCTAATATTCTTTTTGGAAGTTGGGTACCCTAGAATAATTTTTGCGAGTCATAGTTAGATCTTTTGAAAGTCGGGTTGTTTGCATTTTCACAAACAGTTTGACCACAACTATGTTTCAGATGAAAATAAATATGTTTTTGAGTATGAATGAGTATATATTCAAATTACTGCATGAGAAATAAAATTTATAAAAAATGTAACCATAGATTATTCTTTCTTTACGGTACAGTTAAGAACATTCTTTCTTCTATCGGAATATAAAAAATATTGCCAACATTTAATTTTTGATACACACAAAAACACATGTATGATACTTGTAAAAGTTTATGCACACATACGCATGTTACATGTGTGTAGATTGGGAGGTGCCCATATTTAGCAATATAAGCATATAAATATATAAGTATTAGTTATTACAAAAGTATTCGCTAACTAGATGTGTACTTTCGGGAGTATCCATTATAAGATCTTATTGTATATAGATTTTTAATATGAAAAAATAATTTGGATATTCTTTTGAAAAATCTGGTCAACCCGAATCACAAGAGTCAAAATCTAATCCGAACCCAAAAAAGGATAGTCAACCCGACCCAAATCCTACCTGCTGTAAAAAGGTAGAAATGTACTTAACCCGAACCCGACTAGCAAAGAAAAATATAACGCCAAACCGACCCGAGCCGCTGGTCGGATCGAGTGCGGATAACCCGACTCAGAGGTAAACGAAATGCAATTAACTCTATTTTAGGTAGATTTCGTAAGAAATACAACATATTACATTCTCCCCTGAGTTGGAATTTTTGAAACATTTTTGCAGATCTACGCCTCGATGACTCCCAGAACCCAAAAACACCCCCCAGTTCAAAACTTTATCTATCTATCTATCTATGTCACTTTTTTATGGACACGATAACTCGCATAATTCTGCACAGATCTCTTCCAAACTGATACATAAAATCTCGGTCATGTTCGGTAATGGGCAAAATCGAACCAGGGGGTGGGGGGGGGAATGGAGGGGCTTTTTGTGAAAACAGAAAAAACCCATAATTCCTTAATTATAATACGTATCGAATCCGTTTAAAGTTATTATTACTTCTAGGAAAAGGGTCGAAAATTTATGTATGACAGATTTTTTATTTCATTAAAAATGGCCCCAAGGAGGGGAAAAGGGGAGGGGGGTTAGAAGAAAAAAATCATAACTTCGTCAATTCAAAAGATATCAAATCCGCTTAAATTTATTATAAATCCTCTTAATATTATCTAAAACTTTTATATTGACAAGTTTTTTATAGGACCAACCCTTATAGTAAAAATAAAATTAAAAACAAAAAATAATCCATGTCGGCTCCGCCTGCAAACAAGTTAGGTTTCAAAGTGGGCGTTTCTAAATGCCGCATCATGGCAAAAAGGTCATTTCTTCCACAATTCCCAACAAACAGGCGCCCCACGGTCTGCGTCTTCGAAATCTACCTGTGCTTGTAGGCCGAGCCGTCAGGGATTTTTTTACTTATGAGAAAGTAAAACAAATTTAAACTTAATTATTATCTTTCATATTTAAAAAATTAAATCAAACCGTACTTTTCATTTCGTACTTAATAAAAATCTACCTTTTTTAACACTTTCCAACCTAGTTGAAAAGTGTTTATGACTTCGGTTTGTCTGGCTGTCTGCCGTCTGGCCGTGCTCTAACTCCCGTAAATATGCTCGGATTGCCTTGCAATTTTTATATGTTATTGTCGTTATCTATAGCACTTTATCTATTTCAACTGAAGTTTGTAGCACTTATAGTTTTTTTACAGGGACACTCAAAAGAATTCCGTTACAATACGGTCTATAGGGAAAAATTATTAGCGGTTTATTTTAATGATGTTACACAATTGCAAACACATTGTAATTGGTGTATATCACTAAGGTGTATTACAAGAAGCTTAATATGGAATAGGGTGTGGATAGCAGTTATAGTTAATTTACAGGGACAGTCAAAAGAATTCCGGTACATTACGTCTATGGAGAAAAATCGTCTGCGGTTTATTTAAATAGTGTTTTACTATTTTAAACGCATTGAAATTTATATATATCACTAAGGTGCATTACATGAGGCTTACTACAGAATATTGTGTGTATAGCAGTCATCGTTCATTTACAGGGACACACAAAAGAATTCTCTACTGTCTGTTAACAATAATTCCTGGAAGTGCGTTTTAAGTTGCTGAACGCGATTTTAAATTTAACTCACTTTTTGTTTATTACGTGGTGTGTATAAATTCTGTAGATCATATACAGGGAAGCACAAAAGTTCATGAACACTTTTCCGTTTTTTGAAAGAATTTTAAACTGTGCTACGCGTTTCCTAACTGAACTAAAATTTAGCATCCTATGTAGTATATATACAAATCTATAGATCATATACAGGGCTGAATAAAAGTATTCGGATATTTTTCCGAATATTGTATACGTTGGAAATTCCTGAAATTATGTTTTTAAATATGTTATGCGTTTTCCAAATTGTTTACTTAGATGTTATCTTTCAGCTTATTAAACGGTATGATTTGTAAAATTATTTTGGAATCGTTGGAAAGTGTTACATAATCTATGCTTGACGCATGATTTTTCGTTCTTGTTTTTCTTTTAAAAAATGTATAAAAAGCATGAGGCAATTTTGTGTACAATTTTTTTATTTTGTATAAATTGAAAAAAAAGAAAAAAAAATTATATAATTTTTGGAAATCTCAAAAATGTATATATTTTTTAACTGCTGCTTCATTGCAATCATTTTCTTTCGTATGCAAATAGGCCAATTTTAAACTTAGATAGTTCATGATCAAATTGTCCCAGCGCACTGAAATTTTGTGTGAATGAACTGAAAAAAAAATTCAAATCAAGATCAAAACAAGTAGTAAAACTTCACTGTAGCATATCCCACTTTAAATATCCGTATCAGGAATAATAATAATAATAAATCAAAATATCGGGTGACTTAATGCTCCACTTTCATATATATTCATGACGATAAAACGTCCTATCTATCAATTACAACATATTCATTCAATTCTAGCAACATTCTGTTGCGTTCTGTTTACCATAAAAAATCAGAATCAGAGTATTCTGGGAGTTGAAGTTGTAGTACATAGCGCATAGCGCCAATCTAACACTACTTCTGTTTTTCGACAGAACAAAAGTATTGATTCAATAACACTAACTTTGAAAGAGCCAGAAAAATTATCGGCATTCGTATTGTATTCCTTGTTTGATTTTTTCCTTTCAAAAAACAACTAACGAATCATTTTTAGTAAACAAAACATCAGTATTGTACAAATGTCTTTTATACAAGGCAAGAACTGTGGAAGAGGAAGAGAATGACGACTCCTTGTCTCCACTTTTTATTACTCAACTGTCACCAAGCTTTTCGATCAATCGCTCTACTGGGTGGTCATATAGCTGCAGGGGTCTTCTTTCAATTCCAATGGGAGGGTAACAATCGCTTGAGATCTAAGTTTTTCTCCAAATTAGAAATTTATTTTCAGGGGCAGAAAACTAGGGATTTCCGGAGATTTGTGGGTGCAAAACGCGTTCTCACGTAACAAGTCTTTGTGATGGGAACAAAAAAAAAGGTTGACTGTTTATGTTTACTAGGTAGAAACATTCCAAATTACTCTGTGCGCGGAGCTCAGCTAATTCTGTGGGTCGTACCACTGAATCGGATTTAACAATCACATGCGATTGAAAAGCTTTCTATTTCCTATTCTTACTATTCATAAAATATTATGAATAGTATTTCGAAATTATTCCATTTTCAATTTTGGTTAATAATATTTAAAAAATCATATATGAAGCTTTTTTTTATCAGTTTGCGTACTTAATATAACTTAAATATGATCAGAAGCATTTTTTATGAAATGTGACATTTACCAATAAAATAACATAAAACTTGCATTTATATTTTTTAAAAAAAAATCCCTCTTATTAAAACCACATCGGACAAAAACCGTGCTCTCCTGTACAAAAGTTCTTTTTTGCTGAATTGTTTTACAGAAACAGAACACACAACAGAACTCAAACATTTCAAACTTAATTCAGCTCTCGCTAATATGATTTTTATAATAAAATTATTCAGTGCTACATACATAATTAAACACAGTTGAAAAATGCTTATGAATTCGGTTTGTGTCCGTGTTCTAACTCTCGTAAATATATTCTGATTGCCATGTAATTGACATGTGTTATTGCCATTCCCAGTGGCATGTCCCCTATTGCAAATGGAGTGTGTAGAATTTTCGCTTCGTTTACAGGGACACTCAAAAGAATCCAGGGCCGTAATGAGATGAGGGCAGGAGGGGCTGAGCCCCTTCTAGCAACTTCTTGAGCCCCCTCTAGACTTCACAATCTTTCAATACGAATAGCATCATTTATTATTACATTTAAGAATTTTATAATTAAAAGTTTTATGACAGTGTGGACTAGCTTTCTTCTTCTATCTCTATTCATATATCCTTAAAATAGAAGAGGAAAAGACAAGCTGTAAATTAGCCCCATCAAAAATTTTCAAAACTTCCCTCCCCCCGACTGGTTGCGGCCCTGAAATAACTTCGTTATATTATGGTCTATATTGGGGAAAATCGTTTGTGGGGAATTTTAATGATGCTTTACTATTTGAAGCATAATAATTCATGTACATTTCTGAAGGTGCACTAAAACATCTTTCTGTAGAATATGGAGTGCAAATCATTCATTTACAGACTCACACAAAGTAGTAATTCGGTTACAGTACTCTCTATGAGCGAGATCTTGAATTGCTTAAGGCACCCGCTCGCTAATGTTAAGCCCATGACACATTTATTTTATAATATCCTTGTTTGTATTTCAAATTTTTAATTTTTTTTTTTTTTTTTTTTTTTTTTTTTTTTTTTTTTTTGCATTGGATAGCTGAGACAAATCTCTACAACCAGGGGTCGATCCAGGAAAAATTTGGGGCCTATTTGGGACCCCTTCACAAAAATCTATTTAATAAAATGGCTCCCTTCACAAAAATCAATTTGATAAATTTGCTCCTTCACAAAAATCAATTTGATAAAATGAGAGCCCTTCACAAAATTCTATTCCATAAAAACTTACTATTTATTATTTATTTTGTGACTTTTAAAATGTGTAATTTGTAAACAAGCAAGCTCACCAGAAAAGAAAATTTCAGCAAAAGGATTAAAAAACTTTTTATTTAATTTGATTAACTGGATTTCAACTTTCATTGCAAAATGTTATTTTTCACGAAAATATAATAAATTTTACAAAAATAACCTTTACTTTTCACAAAATGGGCCCCAAGAAAAAAAACATGCATCGACCACTGACAAACGTCTTTTTTTTTTTTTTTTTTTTTTTTTTTTTTAAGAGGATATTTTTATTTTTGACATTATACAATAATTGTTCCATAGGATTAAAAGTAGCGAGCGGGTGTTTTGCGTGAGTTAGCGGGAGCTTAAGTGTGTTTTTTAATTGAGTTATGCATTTTCTAGCTGAACTATATTTAGTACACTAAGATGTGATTATAGATTATAAATAAATTCATATACTTGCCTATACAAAGAACAGGATACATTGCACTGTATTATTTCTGAGATTAGTGTGGTTATTTCTGAAAGTACATTTTCAGGCGTTATGCGTTCTCTGAAATATATGCTTAATTCAATATTTTATGTGTTAAAATCTGACAAGTTGTGAATAAGACTTTAACACTTCAAATAAAATTAAGCATATATTTGAAAAACATTTTGTAAACTAAAAAAAAAAAAATAATAATAAAAGCTTTAAAAAATGTACACAGAAAAAAAGAAGCCAAAAATAATTAGTTTCTGAGGAGATATTTTAAAAATTAGAATGCATTTGACACCAATTGGTTTAACATTACTGAAGGGAATTTGATATCTCACCCACCAATACCCTTAAATAAAAAATCAACAATAATATACATTGATATGTTCTTAAATATAAGTCACATTTTGAACAGAAAATTACACTAACAATTGAATGCTGAAAAGCACACAAGTATTTTAGAATTTAACATGAATTGGCAGAAATTAATTATATTAATTACAATATTTTAATTACACCTAACTAGTTTAAGACTTGTCCTAATAGCAAATTAATTAAAGAGATTTTGACGTCACTTATGATAAATTCATAAAATTATACAAAATATTTTTTTCCCTTTTTTCTGTTAATTTTCTTTTCTTTCTTTCTTTATATTTTTTTCTTTAAAAAGTGAGTTTTTCAGTGAGTTCGCTCGTTTTTAATAAAGAGTTTGAGTTTGAGCGAGTTCATTTTAAAATTTTAAATTTAATCGTGAACTAACTCATTTTTGAGAAACTCAACTTAAGTTTGAACTAGCTCATTTTTTTAGTGAGCGTGCCCAACACTCGTTGTATGGCAAGAGGTGTGGTTTTGTTGTGTCATCATTCACGGCGCGTTTTCCGTCCAGCCATGTCTCTTCCAGTTTGATTGCGGGGAGGTTGTCTTCACTTTTATTTATATATTTTTCGTTTCATTTTCATTTTATCTTATTTCTCTTTATTTATTTATTTATTTATTTTTTTTTTTTTTTTGTATGATCGCCCAAATTTTAACTTCATGGTTTGTACAAAGATGAAATCAAACATTTTTTGTGGAATTTAATTGGACTTGACGATTCTGCCATGGTTACACAATATTTTCATTTTCATCTATTTCAAAATTTCACTTTTTTCTTTAATTATTAATTTTGAATAGAATTCATTAAAGATTTTTGTTTGATCGTTCAGGTTTTTAAGAAATTGTTCAAACAGATACGTGTTCATTTTTCACATTTAATAGATTTGTTTATTTAATTAATTCCCCCCCTCCCCCACATGTTGTATGATGTTTCTGTGATGTTTGAATGGTTATATATATATATATATATATATATATATATATATATATATATATATATATATATAAGGGTTAAAAAAAACCTTTAACCTTTTTAAAATTCAAAATTAAAATTAAATATCAAATTTGATAATAAAAATTCCAGTGTCTTTGTTTAACTTCTAGATTTAATGCTTTAAATCTGATTTGTCCCTGTTAACTTGGTTTCTCAGCCCAACATATATTACAAGCGATCTCTAATTCTGGAGAAGTTTAAGATAAAAAATCATTGCTTATTTCGATTCTCAGCTCTTTGTATTCAGCAGTGCGCCGGAGTAAAAAAGATTCTCGATATATATTGACCAATTGTCAAAAAAAGATCCTCCTTTATTGATAATTAGCTGACCGCCCGTTGTTACGCGGGCCCAAAGATTAAAGAAATAAACTTCAAATGTGTATTATTGTATATCTTTAACCCGATTTCGTATGAATTTATATTTTTAATGACAAAATCTCGAAAAAATACTGATAATTAATGATAAAAGTGCTCATAAGAAAAAAAATTCCCTTTTTAACACTTTCCAACCTAGTTGAAAAGTGTTTATGACTTCGGTTTGTCTGGCCGTCTGCCGTCTGGCCGTCTGGCCGTGCTCTAACTCCCGTAAATATGCTCGGATTGCCCTGCAATTTTTATATGTTATAATCGTTATCTATAGCATGTTCCCTATTTCAACGGAAGTGTGTAGCACTTATGGTTTTTTTACAGGCACACTCAAAAGAATTCCGTTACATTGCGGTCTATGGGGAAAAAACATTTGCGGTTTATTTAAATAATGTTTCACTATTTTAAACGCATTGAAATTTATATATATCACTAAGGTGCATTAGAAGAAGCTTAATATGGAATAGGGTGTGCATAGCACTTATACTTACTTTACAGGGACAGTCAAAAGAATTCCGTTACATTACGTCTATGGAGAAAAATCGTCTGCGGTTTATTTAAATAATGTTTCCCTATTTTAAACGCATTGAAATTTATATAAGGTTCATTACAAGAGACTTACTACAGAATATTGTGTGTATAGCAGTCATCGTTCATTTACAGGGACACACAAAAGAATTCTCTACTGTATGTTAACAATAATTCCTGGAAGTGCATTTTAAGTTACTGAACGCGATTTTAATTTTAAATCGCTTTTTGTATATTACGTGGTGTGTATAAATTCTGTAGATCCTATACAGGGAAGCACAAAAGTTCGGGAACACATTTCCGTATTATTTAACTCCAGACGGAGAATTTTAAACTGTGCTACGTGTTTCCTAACTGAACTAAAATTTTGCATCCTATGTAGTATATATACAAATCTATAGATCCTAAACAGGGCTGAATAAAAGTATTCGGATTACTTAGATGTTATCTTTTAGTTTATTAAAGAGTATGATTCGTAAAATTATTTTGGAAGCGTTGGAAAGTGTTACATAATCTATGCTTGACGCATGATTTTTCGTTCTTGTTTTTTTTTTCATGTAGGTCGTTTCATAGTGTTAAAACAATAGTTTTTGTTGACCAAACTGTGAAGTTTTTAATGGTTATAAATATAACGGTTTTACAGCTCGTGTAAAAATTACATCAGAAATATTTTTATGTAGTTGTGAAATAAATATATTTTCTTTTCGCTTTTTTGGTTTTCGCGCCGGGTCCGTTAACATAACATAACATAACAACAACAACAACAAAAATGGTTTCGTCACCCGAACTGTCTGAAATTTTAGTAGTTTATAACTGTTAAAACTGTATCCAAGTCCTCTATAAAATTTTATGAAAATATATGCATACTACTGGAAATGCCCATCCTAGGACAGTAGGTAGAAATCGTGGTTTTCACTAAAATTTTGAAATAATTGATAAAAATATTCATATATTGAAGGCCAATAAGGATAACTGACCTAAAACGGGGCAGGAACTGATTACTGCATGGATCTCTGAGGTTTTAACAACACATTTGTAAGTAAATTTTTATGTATAAACGAGGAAATTATTTTACAATAATAATATACAATCTACAGATGAGACAGATTTTTAAAGTTTTGAGCTGATAATTTCTTTGTATAGCTTCTTTGTTCCATTTCCATAATCAGAATAACACATGGGCTGATAAGTTCCCGATCTAATAAAGAAAACACAACTTTTTAACATAACTTTATAATTTTATAACTTTATAACTTTAATAAATAACATAACTTTAATAATAGATGATAATAATTTAATAATAATAATTTAATAGATGATAATAATTTAATAATAATAATTTAATAGATGATAATAATTTAATAATAATAATTTAATAAATAAATAATAATAATAATTTAATAATAATAATTTAATAAATAAATAATAATAAAAATTTAATAATAAATAACATAATTTTATAACGAAAAAGCTCCAAACAGAGCTCAGAATCATCGACTAGTTGTTGTTTTTGGTCAAAAGTCAACACGCGCTGCACCCATTTTGACAACAACTTTTTTATAGACAAATGTTCATTCAAAATAAAACCTACACGTTCCTTGGATATCTTCAAAGTCTGAGCTATCTCCTGCAATTTCACTTTACGGTTCCTCAAAACAATTTTGTGGACTCTTTTGATGTTTTCCAGAGTAACCACCTCTTTTGCGTGGTGCATCACTGGTGTCCGTACGACCACGTTTAAATTCAGCAAACCAGTCAATAATGCTTGATTTACCTAGTGCAGTGTCCGGATAACGCGTATCAAGCCAAGCTTTTGTTTGAACGGTGTTTTTTCCCATCAAATAACAATTCTTGAAATTCTTCTTTATCCATTTTTTTGTTTATCAACAAAGTCGTTCAACTAAAACCACTCTAACGCTTTATCCACACGCGAGTCGTCATGACACTTTTTTTGCTACCTTCTAAAGGTTATTATTTACTAAAAAAGCATTGGTTCGGCGATTGCAACGCCATCTGTGTGCCAGACCGGGAACTTATCAGCCGATGTGTTAGCTGTCCCTTTTCCACAATCGGGGATCCAGTCCCTGTTATAAAGTGGAATACACAATGGATCATTTAAAAATAATAAAATACAATTCCTAGTGTATTCTGATGCAACACATCAAAAATTGCTTTCGAATTTGTAAATATACACTTAGTTTTTCAATAGATAATATTGTGTTTCAGTTCAGACTTTTAGCTTAACTGTTTTTTCAAAAAACAAAAAATGAGAATAACTAAATCAAAAGGATACTTTTAAGATAAACTTGCCCATGTTGAGAATATATCGACAATAAAACGCAAAAAAGTACGTTATCAAAGATTACTTTCGAATTTTTAAATAAACTTATCTGAGGCTATAAAGAAATTGAATGCTGAATAAAAGTTTCTAATTAGCTCCAACTTTGCTTAGAATTTTAAATGATCTTAAAACGTGGAGTGTGGATTATTTAAAATTTCATTCGACAGACAAAAAAGAAACACTTAAGATGTGATGTTCTATATCGGTTTCTAAATGAAGTTTGCACAAAGGGAAAAAAAAAAAATTGGATAGAAAAAATTCTTATTTAAACATCATTTTACACTGTTTTTAAATTATCTAAGCAAGCACTGGAAGTGTTAATTTTCTGCTTGATATTTACATAATATAAACTTTAGAAGACTTTCTTTCATTTTACTACATACTTTCGTTTAACCTTTTTCTAAAAAAGTGGTAACACTGAAAAAATATAACATAAAATTCTGTTATTATGTAATACTTGGAAATTTTTCCATAGAAAATTTCTCACGCCTTGCATTCATAATATTCACATTTTAATTCCTTAAAAGCCGTATAGACAACATAGTGAAAAAGTACCCAAGCTGGACTGGAACTCGGGTCATCGGTATAGCGCACTGCCGTTCTACGAACTGAACCACTTGGGAACGATCCTCAGCCTTAGTGAGAAAGTGCCAGGCTGCATATCCTTCCCAAGTGGTTCAGTTGGTAGAATGTCAGTGCGTTACACTGATGACCCGGGTTCGAGTCCCGGCTTGAGTACTTTTTCACTACTTTGTTGCCTATATGCCTTTTAATCAATTAAAATTTGAATAAAATTATGTTTTTAATACTTTCGAGCAAAGTTGAAAAGTGTTTATGAATTCGGTTTGTCTGTCTGCCGTCTGTGCAGTGTTCTATCTCGCGTAAATATAGTCAAATTTCAATGCAATTTATATATGATATTGAGGTTTACAATGGCATGTTTTGTATTAAAAATGAAGTGTGTAGTGTTTACAGACCGTTTACAAGGAAACTCAAAAGAATTCCGTTACATCACGGTCTATGGGAAAAACTCATTTACAGTTAATGATGTTACATTATTTCAAACATATTGAAATTGATATATATCACTGAGGTACACTACAAGATGTTTACTATGGAATAGGGTGTGTATAGCGCTCATCGTTCATTTACAGGGACACACAAAAGAACTCGGTTACAGTACTGTACATTAACAGTATTTGCTAGAAGTGCATTTTCTGTTGTGGTAGACGTTTTTAAATTTAATTACTAAAGTTTAGCATACTGTGAGTTATACATACAAATCTGTAGATGATATAAAGGGATGCACAAAATAATTCAGACCTTTTTATTTTTACTATTGATAGTAATTGCTGAAATTGTGTTTCAAATAAGTTATGTGTTTTCCAAACTGCACTGCAAAAAATAATTGTTGATTTTACAGTATGCGCGGTATCGTACTACTGCTTGCGCGGCAGCGTATTACTGCTTATTTTACTGTTTAATACTGTTAATTTTACGGTATAATACTGGCAGCTGGGATGCCAGTTTTATACTGTAAAATCAACAATTATTTTTTGCAGTGTGTTTACTTACAAGGGAACCTGCAGCTGGCACCTAGCATTGATACCTGGTGCATTTTAAAGCCCTACATTACTAAGTTTGAGAATCGATAAAAATTTTCTGTTAAAATCTTTTTTTTTTTTTAAAGCAGTTAAAATTACAAATTAGTCAATAATAAGTATAAAACATTGAAAAACGTTTAAAAATTTCATCAAGAACCTGCGAATTTCATTTTGAAAAAAATACAACATTGTAGTTTTTTTTTTTTTTTTTTTTTTTTTTTTTTTTTGGCAGCTCGAAATTGGCTTTAGTCCTTACCGTAGAAATTTCTCTGAAACCCTGATCGAATACCATCACCAGAGTCGTCTGCTGTGTGTGAGTAAGTAGTGACTTGAATGCTTAGCGCCATATTTCGCGATACAGCTAACTTTTGGCGTAAAATTAACAATTAAAAATCCAATAAAGAAAATTAATAGTATAAAAAATATATAAAATATGATTTTAACAGAGAAGTGTTATCGGTTTTCTAACTTTTATGTATAGGACTACAAAATGCACCAGGTCTCGATGTTCGGTGCGAGCTGCACCAAAAGTGGTTTCTTTGTTAGACATCGTATTTCACCTTATTAAAAGACGACATTTTGTTACAGTATTTTGAACGTGCTGGCAAGTGTTTTATAATCTATGCTTGAACAGGGTTCCTACGCGATTGGAAAATATGGAAAACAGGGAATTGTCAGGGAAAATGATAAGTGCTCAAAAAATCATGGAAAAGTCAGGGAAAATCGCATTTTTTCCCTAAAACCTGGAAAAGTCAGGGATTTAAATATATATATATTTATATATATATACATATTATGTACTATCATGTGTCAAGATTCTTCTGAGTTCCGAATTCAATCTGCAAAAAAATCAGATTTTTTACTAGCAAGGAGTATTTTTGCTACATTCATATTTTTAACATAATCATGTTTTAGCCATGCAAATTTGTTGCTAAATACACTGTAAAAAAAATTCAGGAACGTTCCTGGAAAATAATGGGCAGCTGATGTGCCTAATTTATACCACTAACATAGAGGTTCCCAAAGTGTGCTCCGCGGAGCCCTTGGGGCTCCGCCTATACTTTTCAGGGGCTCCGCGCCGTTCCAGGAAAATAAACAAAACCTGAAACATAATAGCATATTGAAAGGGAAATTGTTTCGAAAGTATGTAAGAATTTCTGTGTATGTGTGTGTCAAAAATAAATACATGTATCACAGGGTTGAAAAATACTATGGTATATTTTTTTAAATCATATAAATTTGCATTATACATGTATCCATTTTCTATATAATATTTTTGATTTGAAATACTTTATTTTATGTTTCTGCATTTAATGTGTTTTAAAAATTCGATTCAAAATAAGCTACAAGAAATAGTATTCAGAATCGAATGCGCAACGTGAATCAAAAGAGCAAAAGCGCGCCAGTACTGTTATCTCTGCTTGCCGAACAAAAGGAAGAACAGTTTTGTTCTATGGAGTTCCGCCTATTCATATGTTTATACTTAGCTCGTTTTTGCTTAGTAATCAGGTTCTAACTCCCTAATGATGTAAGTGTGTCTCACATTGTTCATTTTCTTTCGCTTCACTCTTGGCGATCTTTAAAATGAGGTATTTTATACTCCATTACGTGCTATATTTACTGAGAAATATGTTACTTAAGCTTTGATTATTTCAGTGATACTTTTTTTTAGACCAGCGACCAGGCCCCTACCTGCCAGCCCCACAAGAAAAAATCTGAAGATTATCTTAAAAAAATATCTGTAGAAAATCTGTAGGTATTTGCCCCACTTTTTTTCAAATCTTCAAAATATCTGCGAAATTTCTTAAAAAATTCTGCAGATTTTTTAAAAGTAAAGTCAAATCTTCAGATTTCTGTAGAATTTCTGAAGAAAGTGGCACTTTCTTAAGATAATCTTCAGATTATTTTTAGTGGGGAGGTTTCCCTAGCTTAAACGGGTTTAGGGCCTGGCACCGGGGCGCGTAGCGCCACTGAAGAGATGCCGCTTAGCGGCAGGACATTTCTGGCAGGATGGCTATGTGGAGGTCTTAGTTTTGTTCCCATTTTTGTTTTTCTGCTAATTGATCTGATTATTTTTGTATGGACCTGGGCTTGGCATCACACCTATACGTCATGCCATCGCTATGCAAGTTGGTCTCGTAAGTTAGAACCTTGATCCGGTGACGAGACCTTCACCTGACTAGGCACCTCCAGAGGTATAATTCACAGGTAACTTAGAGGACTTTGCTCCCACGACATATTTTACATGCACCGGGCGCCATTAGTGTACATGATGAGAAAAAAAAGAAAAACCTGTAAGGGAAGGGGGTTAATACATGTTTATTTAACTTTAAATAAAAAAAATAAAAAATTGATTGCTTTACCTGTGTTGGATTTTCCCCCTTTCCTTTTCCCTTTTTCCGACTGTACTTACCTGTCCGACTGCCTGGTTACCTGTTGTTTTTCTTTTGCTGCTTGATTTTTGTTGCATTTTGTTTCGTGTTTAGGTTTCTCTCGTTGCATTTTGGTTTCTTATTTGTTGCAGTTGTTTCTGGTTTCTCATTTGTTACAGGTTTCTCATTGTGATTTGGGTTTCTCATTTTTCGCTGTTGATTTTATAGTCTGTTGCATCACTGGTAACCGTTGAATTTGTTTTCATGAATGCGCTCTAATGGCGATCAGTCCATAGATACCTTATGGCTGTTATCATGAACTCGATGAAGCTATTTGAAGACTTGGTGCGCTGTGGGGTGGGGCATGTTCCTTGGCGTTCCGTTATTACATTAACTTCCACCCTCTTAGACGCTGAAAGATCGATTTTTTTGTCGCAGGAAAGAGGTGTCCTTTACACTGCTATTTTAGTTATATATACACATATATACATATATTTTTTTTCTGAAAGAGAAGGTAAATTAGGCAGTGGTTATATACACTTTGAATATAGAAATATGGTGGCTGCTGGGACTTTTATGTGTTTGCTTGTTTTTGTTGTATTAATCTATGTTTGTCTGTTTCATGTCGTCTACATTGTTCATTAGCCATCTGATCACTGCTCTACCTTTGTTTTGTAAATGTTTGTTGTTTGCAAGTTGTCTGTGCCATAGTTTTTAGTGCCATAGTGATACTTATTATAGATTTTCGCGTTTCGTTAATATTTTAATTTAAGTGGTTTAATCTCAAATTTCATGTTCTATTTCAGTTTAACATTCAAAACTGCTTCAAATTTTTTAACCTATTCAGTTTTTCGAAAATTGTAATTAATTTGACACCCTGCTCGCGAAAATGGAACATATGTATTTACGAAATAAATATTTATTTTCATTTTCGTAATTGCTTATGCTGTAAATTGTTTTTTGTAATTAAAATTTGTAGTCAAATTACTCTTGTAACTTATAATTTATTCCAACATTTTTATTATTGTAATATTTAGTGTTTTTATTTTAACTTTACAATGTCCTATTAATAATGTTTACATTATTTAGTTGTTCTTGGTGATTTCAATACTATCGCCTCAACACCGGATAATTTATTGTAACATATAATTGAAGACACATTTATGAGAAACATTTTACATAATTGTACGTAATTTTTAAATCAATGCATGTTGCTGAAAACGTATTTTTTTAAACATCTTGTATCACTTAAACAATCCCTCTTTAAAATTTTGTTTTAATTGTTCTCGGCATTGACTAAGATTCTTATGTTATGATGCCACATTTTCCTATCGGAAATAAGGCTGTGGAAAATAAAAAAAATATATTGGTTCTTTGCATTCAGGGTTCGTACGGATCAGGGATTTTTCCAGGAGTGTTACCAGTATTTTTTCTATAGAAAAAGAAATCTAGGTTAAACTTGAGAAACTTCGCCATGTTTTAAGTAGAGATTTTCTGTATGAAAATACTGGTACCGAATAATTTCCTGGTCGCAAAATTCCAGGAGGCGTACGAACCCTGTGCATTTGTCATCACACTAACATTTAAAGTTTTGCTCAGCTCCACCCCTTTCTCAGACTTTTCGTCAATGAGTACCCGCCCTGATATAAATTTAACTCCACCCATATATCCCGTTTTGCTAGTAAAGCTTTTCTACTAGTTGCAGTTGTTTTAACATGTTTAGTTTTTAACCGTATATCTATTTTGTGGTAAAAACAATGGAGAAAGAAAGTTTCTATAAAAACTATAATTAATAGCTAAATACTTCAAATAAAACATCCAATAAAAGCGAACGATACTGCACCTAACAATACAGGTTATAGATTTTGCCCCGCCCACTTAAGCACTAAAATAATGATCGGCTTCTAAATGTATTTTTTTTAAATAGTTCAAAAGAAGAAGCTCAGAGGCGATTCGTTTTCGTTGCATGTTTAGAAGTACTAGAAACGTAAAGAAAAACGGAAGAAGAATCAGTAATCGCATGATTCTATTACGGGTGGGTAGGACTAGCGAAAACATGTTATATAATTACTCATGGGCGATTGGGCCTACGCATTTTTTTTCTTTTCGCGAGTAGCTTATTGGGATTATACAGAAGTCTCCAATTGTAAGCAAAAACTGTAACACTTACCTTTTTTCTGTGTGTGTGTAGTTTTCACCATAAATAATAATAGTTTCAAGAAAGCCCTAATACAATGCATGACCCAGACAGGGATACCATTCTGATCTTTAATTCCGAGTTCATACTAGAAATTCCTAAAGAATATATTTAAAAAAAAAAATTTAAGAATATTATTTTAAAAATGGATGTCATTAACCCTTTAACAGTATTGCCCGAACGTCGCTCGGGTAAGAAGAGTTTATTTTCTTCGTTACTAAAAACTTTCCGAAACCACAAATTTTTAACTATAATTTTTGCTGTATTTGGCGGACATATGTCCATTATACAAGGCAGATATTTTAATACAAAGAAAGTGGTTTTTAGTTCTTATTTTTAATTTATTGGGTCAAATAATAGTAATATTAAATAAAACTGTTAAGGCGTTAAATAATAGAAAATTTGTAGTATGAATTCGGAATTTCTGTATCAAGAAAAGGACCAAACTGAGAACCTTGGCAACATGTTGAAAACTACTGGCTCGGACTCTTATCCAGCAGATCTTTCTCTGCTCCACAGGCATAAAAACCATTAATTAGTAAACCATAGAGTACCGTGGGGTTAAGGGGCTCCGCCTTAAAAATTCTTCCCAAAAAGGGCTCCGCGAGCCCAAAAGTTTGGGAACCACTGCAGTAACATTTCTGTCCAAAAAATAGAAAACTTTTTTAAGAATTCAGAAAAGTTAATATTAAAAGTCAGTAACTTTCCTGGATTATAGTGGTAAGGTTTCTCAATTCTTCAGAAAGATTCCAGGTTTAAGTCGGTGACCTTCCTGGAAAAAATCATGAACATACTAAAATCTTCCCAGTAAAAGCCAGTAACCTTCCTGAAATAAATCAACAATCTTCCAAAAAGATTTAGATATGTTCACGTTCACATCCTGTCATCTTCCTGGTAAAAACCAGGAACATTCTTTAAGAATTGAGAAAAATTCCACAGAAAGTCAATACTTCTGTGAATATACTTCTGTGAAAGAAATATTGAGCCATGTTAAGGTAGCTACGATGAGATATTATGAATATTTATATAAGATAAAGAAATAAAATTATAAAGCAGGCAAAAAAGAAAAGCTGTAGCTGAAATTAATTTGTTAAAAGACAAAAAATTGAAAGTTGCATAACAAACTGTTTCCGAAACAACGCAAACAAATGACATGGTAGTAGAAATGTCAAAAAATATTTGAATGGTTGATATGTGAAATCTAATTCTATCAATAAAATGTTACTTTGAATACATCCAAATTGTATATTTTAAATTAATTATCCTGTTTTTTATATATTAAATATCAAATAATAGATTTTTAGTTTCAATTTTATAGATTACTTTTATTTTCAGAGGTATATTTAATCAATAAGATCTAGAATTGCTATTCGTATTTCTAAAAATGTCGTGAATTGTGGGCATGGAATTGTATGGAAAATGATCTGGAAAAAACCTGGAAAAGTCAGGGAATTTTGTTATTCAAATAGAGTATAAAACCTGTTGAAGCATGATTTTTCGTTTTTGTTTAAAGATATACTATCACATACTAAAAAATACGTCGACAATAAAACCCAAAAAGTATTTTATGAAATATTAATTTCGAAGTTTTAATGAAACCTGTCTAAGAATAAATAGAATACTAGGACTTCCCTCAAAGGGATTAGTCTGAGTGATATTGCTGAGAACATGGGGTTAACAATTACGATATAAAGAAGATACAATATATGAAAAAGAGCAAATTAAATGATAGAATTACAAAATATCATATATAAATTCATATATACTGTTATGATTTCATATATATTTTTTTATAACATTTGGCAAAGCATCTCATTTTCTTAAGCGGATATTGCTCAAAACTTTAAAAAAAAAAAACGGATTTTTTAAAACGCCAAGTTTTTTAAAGTTTCGTAATCGGATTTGCAGCAAAGAGTGTATTTTAGCAAGCGTAGTTTAACGCAAATTTAATTTCATTGATGCAACATTTTCTTTGTAGCAAATATTTACATTTGAATTAAAAAATATTCCTCCTTGTTTATTTGAATAACTATTTATAGAAACTCGTACACTTCAAACCACATTGATAACATGCTTTGCTACAAACCTGATTACCAAATTGTAGCCTGAATTCCTACTAAAGTACATAAAAAACTTTGGATGACTTCTGTAAAGATAAATTTTAAACTAAATCTCCATATCGGCAAAATTGAAAAAAAAATTCCAAAGATAATACTTGATTATTTTCTAGAAGGCTCTCCCCCCTGCGCCTTTACTGCTTCAAACCCCAGATTTTTCTTCTGTCTGCCTGTCGGTCTCTCTCTACAATCTGTTTGTTTCCCTATCCGTTCTACTACCCATCTCTCTACCCGATTGACTCTCTCTCTACACATCTCTCTACATGTATGTATATTTCTTTACTGGTCTCGCTACCCGCCTATCTGTTTCTCTAACCGTTTGTCTACCCGTCTAACTACCCGTATGTCTAGCCGTGTCTCTATACCGTGTCTCTCTCCGTACCCATCTGTCTACTGTCTCTCTACTCGTCTGTATACCCATCTCACTATCCGTCTGTCTTTCAACCCTACTCTTTAACAGTCTCGCTACCCATCTGTCTATCCGTCTCTCTCGCTTCCCGCTTCACTACCCGTCTCTCGACACGTCTGTCTGTCTATATAACCCTCTCTCTACCCGTCTGTCAACTCGTCTCTGTACTCATCTCTATACTCGTCTCTCTATCCACCACGCTACCCGTCTTGCAACCTTTCCCTCTACATCCTGTCTACCGGTATCACTACTCGACTCGCTACCCGTCTCCCTACCCATCTCGCTACGCCTCTGTCAACCCTCTTTTTTACCTGTCTCGTTACCCGTCTGTCTATTCGTTTCGCTACCCGTTAGCTTATCTATGTCGCTATCCGTCTCTCTACCTGTCTGTCTACCCGTTTGTTTACACGTCTCTCTACCTCTCGCCACCTCTTCCCAATATTTAAACAATTTAGTATACAGAAGCCGTTCATCTGTTATTAAATTCAAACAGGAGTAATTTATCTAATAAAAGTAATCAGATGCAACTTATTAAATACATACATAAACCAGCATAATAATTCATCATGTTTATTTTCATAGTAGTTTATTTCGTTTGGCAGTAAATCTCAACTTCTTAAACTCGAACTGCGTCAAGCTTTTTAAAAAAGCCAAATATTTACACTTAAATTCAAACTTTTGCCCTCATGTTAATATTAATGCTGTTTGTATTATTAATTAATACTTTGGTGACAGAGCTTCATTCGAAACAAATGTAAAAGACTTCTACTACAGTTTTTTTTTCTAGGAGAAATATCCGTAATCGGGTCCAAAACTAATCGGAGAATTTAATGTAATTATTGTTTGTAACTCTTATAGAGTTAAAAAAAATATTGTTGCTAGCAGTACTCTTGTTTGAGACCAGCCTTGTCTGTGTATCTGAATGGGGAAAAGTTCCGAATCATGTGCTGGTTGGCGCCATTGGGGAAAAAATTAAAAATGTTGCTAATAGGCAGTTTTAGCATCTTACCAAATTTTTCTAGAGAGTGGAAAAACATGTTTTTCAAATATTTACAAATATACGTTTATTAAACTATGTTTTTGCGCCATCTTAAAAATTAAGTACGATGCTAAAATAAAATTTTATTGCCATTTTTTATATTTTAACAAGTAATGAAAATACATAACAAACATATTTAACAAAACTAAGAGACATTTTTGTGATAAATAATTGTTATTGTCAGGGGGACAAATTGTAAACAATTAATAAGCGAACTAAAAAATTACAGAAAATAACTTGTGGGAATCTCAGGAAAGAAATATCTGAGATAAATAGCATTTAAAATCTTAAAATGGAGAAGTGGTCCATATAAAAATGCAAAACATTATACGCCTGATATTTTTTTATTTTTTTATATTTCCGAAAGCACAGATAAAAGGGTCCCGGCACAGATGTCATATACTCACCACGTTGGCGCGATTTTTTTTCTCGCCAATTTGGCGAAAACTGTTTGTTATATTTATTTACTTTTATTTTTTATTTTAATTCTATAGATTATTTGTATATGTATATCAATATTTATATTCCTATTTAAAGTCCTTTTAAAAGTAAATATCCGTATATTAATAATTATTTTATTCCAAATCTTAATCTAAAATTTAAGATCATTCGTAGCTTTTATCAGCTCCCCAATCTATAAAATTCTGAGACGCGTTCTCATTTCGAATGTTTTTTAAAAGCCATTTTCTTTTTATTATTATTATTATTATGCTAAATTTTTCGCGCGCTGAGGTAGTTTCACTCCAAAATTAATCCACTACCAGGTTCCGAATTATTTACCGTCTTAGCTCCTCCTTCGCACCTCATTTGCTGGGCTGGAGCTAGCCTCTCACTCATTGGTTTGTACGCTCGTGACGTAAATTACTGTATGTCTCCGCTGAAGGAACAAAACCAGGTCGCATCGGTCGGAGCACTAGATTTTTGACGTTTTCGGAAGCATAAACAAATATGTATCTGGTGTTTTTATGTCCGTAGAATATTCAACAGGCCCAGTAACATCTTAATTCAATGAAGTGAAGCAACGTTAGCCCGAGGGCTATAAGTTTTAGACTTTTGGGAATTGTTTCTGTGTTGTTCGTCTTCTAATAAAATTATTTGTCTGGAGATTGGCTGGATTTATTGGAAAACTTTGGTGGACTCATTTCATTGCCTTCTACTTCGCCATACTCGCTAATATTGACTGCAACTTGCTATATCGTTGAAGGACTGTCATCTTTTCATCGAATATTATTCATCGTAATATCTCAACCTCGTCAAAATGCTACATGTATATCAATATTTATTTACATCAAACTGTTATTTATTTATTTTTATTTCCTTTTTTAAAATAATAGAAGCTATTCCATTTATTACGTTATTTTATTTTTATATATAAATATAAATTCACGTGCTGTTATTGCACGCTAATTTGTAACTAATATTCAAAAATAAAGTTTTCGCCAAATTGGCGAGGGAAAAAATCGCGCCAAAGTGGTGCGTATAGGACATCTGTGCCTTGTTTTCATTTCACATATGCATTGGTACTTTCGTGTTAACTTGGCGCAGTTGATAAATCTCCAAATATTGTTTTCAGAACATCTTAATATTTCATTAATTTCATTTAACTATAAACCTTTCACTCATTTCACTTGAAATACATACATTAAAAATACATGTCTTTTACTCATTTAATTTAAAATACATGCCTTTCACTAATTCCATTTAAAATAGTAACAAGTGGGTAAGTGTGATCGAAGATCGCTCAAAGGGTTTCGTTTAATATTCCTTTCAAAACACTTTATCCTTTCTTTAATATATTCAAACAAATTTCATTTAGCAAAAAAAAAAGTCATGTTTTTTATAAAGTAAAAATTTACCGGTCTATTTTTTTCTTTTTTTCGAATATCTAAACCATTCCGGTAGCGGTCTAAGCACGCTATTATATTCTCTCACTGTAATATCTGTCATGCGGACTAAATGCGATATTTAAAAATAATAATTTCAAAATTAAACATGTTGTACACCTTCAAAATGTTAAAATATGCAAATATTTCCATAATCGGATTTTTATCATGATTCAATATGTTCATCAAACTCATATATTTACTATTCTCTATTACTCATATTGATACACGCTTTGTATTATTCTGAAACATTTGAAAAATCCATTAAACTTCCGATATGACGTCAGATTTTATTTTTAATTTTCTAATGACGTGATATTAATCTGTTTTGTGGACATACACATACTCATACTCCTTGTATTACTATTGAGAAATTTTTCCTTTTTATGTTTTATTACCACTATGACGTCAATCAATTTTATTTCATATTAATCTTTTTTTCAATTGGTGAAACTTTTTATTTCATTTTTCACGTGGAAATCGTCTGATAGAAAAATAATTATTGTAGAAAGATTTTCATCGTTGATTTTTAATTTTTGGCATCGGCTATAACGAAAAATGTTTAAATTTAATAGGAAAAGGCTGTTAGAATTTTGGTTTTTTATCTCTATTTATTAAAATAATACGAATTTTTCAAATTTTAATATTTTCAGCTCTTCACAGCTGATATTCTGATTTATACACAAAATTTCAACTCTGTAAGTTACATAGTTTTCGAGAGTGGCTCTGTGACAGACAGACAACGGAGCGTGAGCAAAAGGGTTTCGTGAGATAAACTAAACCCTAAAAAGGACAAGAAAATAAGAAGAAATAATGCCACAAAAAAAACTTTTATTTAAACATCAAAGAAATGTTTCTGATTTACACACGCGAAATAAAAAAGCTGCAAATGGTGTGTGATTTACGCCAAATCTCTAAGTTATTGTGGGGTTTTTTTCTTTCAAACAGAAAAAATTCCAGATTAATTTTCCATTTTTATTAAATGGAAATATGCTTTATTGTACTGATTTGATCATTGTACTGATATTGTATTTCACTGTGCGTGAATATTTGTTTGCTCCGTGTTACTTCATGAACTTTTGAAATCCTATTATTTACGAAAATCTCCGCCGGTGAAAATGACGTATGCACTAAATTTTCGTGACGTATGTACTTTATTTGTGCTTTTTTATTTATTTTTTAATATAATTTCTAAACGGTTTGACATTTATTCTTGGTAATAAATAGGCGTCGTTGTCACCTTTATAGGTACCTGCTGTAAAAATTTGAACGAAATCCGTTAAATATTTTTTGAGTTATGCTTGACGAAATGTTTTAATATCCATCGTAGCTATATATGGGGCAAAGTAACACTGCGCTGTGTATGAGTCTTCGTGTTCACTCAGACAATAAAACAAAAGTTCCTAATTTTAGAACTATCATGGAGTTATCAGCCGAAGATATACTTTTCTGATAATTAAATAAAATCTCAAGATTGTCGTATAGGACAGGTAGTACATATAAGCTATAAGCGAGAACCCGAAGGCTCTCATCCTGTGAAGAAACATATCGGAGACTTGAGGATTCCATGGAAAAAAAGTATTTTATTTGAAGAAAATTAATTGAAAAAATGAGGCGGTCCCCCGGCACTCAGAACGTCTATAACTTCACATCATGAAGATTCAATCTCGAAAAGAGCCTTTTTATGACTCCAAAATTTTTCCGCGTCGACCTATAGCGTACAGAAGAAAATTCGTTATTGAGAAACACATTCTAATTTTTGAACACAAACCGCCAAACCATATTACCATATCCGCATCTTTATAACAACAGAAAACTAACTGCCCGAATTTAACATCTGCAGGAATTTTAGCATGCAGATGTATCGAGAAATAGACGTTGCATTTTATCTGTCTTTATTTCTTCTGTGATCCAAAATGTATGCATTAGGAAGACACGCAGATGACAAGCTGAAAATTATTTCATTTCTCATATGAAAACCGCAAGCACATACGAAAGAAAGAATTTAGACATGTACATTAATTAACAAAAGATCACTTCAAGCTGCGATAAAAGAGTATGAGAATTATTGAATTTTAAATAGAAAGGAAAGAGATTTTCTTTTCACAGAAGCGTGATAGAATTAAAAATAGCTAAAAGAGGAAACACATTTAATTTATAATATTTTAACGATAAATATATGAATCTCCATCATAAGAAGTTTGCTTAAAACTTCAAATGGTCTGAGATGTGAGAAGTGGTTTATTTAAAATTTCATTCGGCGAACGAAAAAAAAAAGTTGAGTTGTTCTAGATCGATTTTTGAATGAAATCATCGGAAAGTAAAACATTTGAAGCAAAAAAAACAGTATATTAAAAAAAAAAAAAAATGTATGCGTACACCGATAGCGTTAATTTTTATGCGTGTAATAAATAAAAGTTAATTTTGTTCATTTTTAAATAGAGATTTTAACTTTAAAAGAAGTGTAAACTAGTCGTTGGGGGCCACCGTAATACTTACCGATCATGGATATGCATAATGTAAAATATTAAAATAAAAATGTGTAAACTACTTATAAAATGCATTGCAATTCAAATAAAATCGTGGCTTGATGACGTCACAAACTTTAAAGGCTCGATTACTGAATTGCTTGAAAGAGGTTTTTCCTTATAACTCCAAAGATAATAATCCTATTAACTAGCGGTTTATTGCATCTGATTAAGCGTCAAATTTCCAATTAAAATATATCTTTGAAGTGAAATTTGGATGAAATACAGGGTCATGAAAAATCGAAGAGTGTGGGAAATAGGATTCCAAATATCTCGGCAACTAATTATCCGATTGACTTCATGCTTTATTCAAAATTTGTTTTTTTGTTGTCTTTTATATTCATTTCTTAAAATAAACAATTTCGAAAATTTTTATATACCTTTCATCAGAACGAATATTTCGAGAGTCCGAAAAAAATTGTTCCGGTTAATCGAGGTTATTGAAATGAAATAGTTATTCTTCCCATTATTACATACTAAGTACATACCAAATTGCAAGTCTCTATCTCAATTTTTTCGGGAGATAGAGCGTTTACAGACACACAGACACACACACAGACACACACACACACACACACACACAGACGGACGGCAAATTTTTTTTTCTAAAAATATGTTTTTCGGAATCTCCAGTGTCTGAAACGTGTAAATCCGTCAAAAAAAAAAAATTTCGATTTTCAAAACGATTACAAGACTTACCCTATACTACGTATGATGGGTAAGTAAAAACAGTAACTAATATAAGATCCATGTTAAAGAATTTTTCTCTGTTTTTTTTTTCTAAGAATTTGTTAGAAAAGAAAATTTGGAAATAAATCACATATACAATTTGTAATCGTAGGCAATGTAAATTACAAAATTATTCAAGTATTAAAGATAATGAATACAATAATTACATAAAATAAATATTTTTTTTATTATTCAGTAATCACATGAAACCTATTTTTCAATTGTATAATAATTCAGCGTTCTCAATATAAAAATAATAAACCGCAACAACCATTGAAAGACATAAATTTATTTGAAATTTGTATTTGTTTAATAAACTACTAGCTGGCCCCCCACCTGGCGTTGCCCGTGCCCGTGACAATCCTTCTATATATATATATATATAAAGTAATGGTTTGGAAATTGACCAATGAAAATGTGCGTAGATATTCCAGGTTATTCTCATCGTTTTTTTACTAGGGACTTTTTTGAGGAGCTATTACTTTTTTTCTAGCCATCCTACGGATTTGAAAATCATACCAACAGACACGCAATATAACAAGCTTTCAGAAATTAAAAAAATTATCACGGTCGAACAATAAAAACTCAAAAAATCCTTAAAAATCAAGTAAGAAATCTTTTATTGAAAAAGTCATTTTTTTATATTGTTGCCAATGTCTAAATAAGCGCAAAGGATTATGTTTTATCTCAAATAAAAAATGTATTTGCGCGAGACTATATTAAAAACAATAATGAAAGTTTAAAATAATAATTAAATGATCACGTGTTGAAAGCAGGAAATAAAGAAAATTACGTCATAAAAATTGTGTTTACGCATGAATATTAAAAATAAAAAAGATGAATTAAATGAAAAAGCATTATAACCTGATTAAAGAAGATAGTCGCCGTTCGTGATATCTTCATCATCATCTTTCTAAAACAGGATACATTACTTGGTTTTAAGAGGCTGTGAAATCAGAACGGGGGTTGGTGAGCGTAGCGAGCAGGGGGCAGAGCCCCCTAGTAAATTTAAAAAGAAACATCAAGCTTTTATTACTTTATATCTTTAACCGAAATTTATGTGAAATTATATTTTAAAATGAAAAATTTGCGAAAAAATATTGATATTTAGTGATAAAAGCGCTCATTTTCTAGGGGTTTTTTTTTACGTAGGGTCGTATCATAGTTTTAAAATAAAAAGTTCTTCTTGTCCGAACTTTTTTAAACTTTATTGGTGATAAATAAAACAGTTTTACAGCCCGTGTAAAAATTTCGTAAAAAAATATTGTTATGTAGTTGTAAAAGAAATGTTTTCTCCTCGCTTTTTTGTTTGTTTGTTTGTTTTCGCGTCGGCTCCTTTAAAATATCAATAAACAAATTGTTCTCATCTTCCGAACTCTCTGACATTTCAATCCGTTTTAAATATATAACTGTATGTATCCAAGCTCTCTTTAAAATTTTGCGAAATTATATGCATATTTAGTAGTGGAAACATGAGTTCTTAAAAAATGGTTTAGCTTTCAATCTCAGAGCAAAAATATTTTTGAAGGTCTATGCTTTCAATGCAATGGTGACTCCATCCGTTTTCAATCAACCTTTTCAATCCCTCTAGGCTAATTAGGTGAGGGATAATCAATCAGCTTTCCCCTTTCTGAAGGGAGAAGCCTTCAAAAAACGTTGGGGCATGCGCAAAGAGACGATATTCTTGTGAAAAATTTGACAGAATGTGCTTTTCGTTTTAAATATATAGATGGGTCTTACATAGAACAAAAGGGATTAATATCATTCTGAAAATTATATATATATATATATATATATATATATATATATATATATATATATATATAACATGTAGTATCTTATATAAATTCCAATAACGATACTTTGAAAAAAAATTGACACAGTAGAACACTTCAAAAGCAATAGACAAAAAATTATGCTGCAGAAAAATGTTTTTGAATATTAGAAATTATTCATGAAGGAAAAAAAAAGCAATTTTTAACAAAAATTACAAATTTAACTACAATTTTTCTTCGAAATTTAAATCATCTGAGATGTGAGTTATTGAAATTCCATTTGTTAAGTGAAAATTTACTCTTTAGTAGCAATGTTCTATGGCAGATTTTAAAAGAAGTCTTCACAAAAAGCAAAACAAGGGAAAAAAATCATGCGCGAAGTATAGATTATACAACACTTTCCAACACATACAGAATACTGTAACAAAATTTCTTCGATTAATAAAGTGAATGATAATATCTAAGTAAATAGTTTGGAAAACGCATAGCATATTCCAAAACGCAATTTTAGTAATTGCCATCAATAGACGGAAAAGAATTCAAAATATTTTGTTAATCGCTATACATGATCTAGCTATGATGATGATCTATTATCTACATAGTATATAAAAATTTAGCTCCTTTAGGAAATTCTTTACACAGTTGAAATTTGCCTTTCATCAATTTTCGTCATTAAACGGAAATGTATTCGAACTCTTTTGTACCGTCCTGTATCTATATAATTTATACACACTAAGTTGTATACATAAAATTTGTTAAATTTAAAAATACGTACCACAACTGAAAACACACTTCCAGCAATTATCGCTCATGTACATTACAGTAACCGAACCCTTTTGTGTGTCTCTGTATATGAATGACAAATGCTATGTGCACCATCTTTAGCAGTAAGCATCTTGTTATACACCTCAGTGATATATATTGATTTCAATATGTTGGAAATAGTATAACATTATTAAAATATATTGCGAACGACTCTTCGCCATAGATCATAATGCAGAGGGAAACTTTTGGTTGTCCCTGTAAATGAACTATGATTGCTACATATTTCATTTTCAATACCAAACATGCCGTAATAAACATCATTAAGATTTATCAATTTCATGAAAATACGAGTATATTTAAGGGAGTTACAACACGGCATACATGCCATAGTATATCTCAATAACACATATCAGTTACATAGCAATCCGACTATATTTACGCAAGTTAGAGCTCGGAAAGAGAGTCTTATGTCCAGGACCTGATTAACACACAGGCCGACCAGGCCACGGCCTTGGGCCCATTGCTGATAGGGGGCCAAAATAAATAAAATGATTTACAAAAAAAGTACTAAAAATGCATTTTTTCTGCAATTATTTTCTCACAATCCAAAAAAAAACTATTGGCAAACATATCATAATATGAATATCTAATGATAACCACCTAATACCCCCCGAAACATTTTTTATAGCTACTATTTTGGTTCGAAGGGTCTCTCGAAAAGTGCTGGGCCTTGGGCTCCAGAGACCTTAATCGGGCTCTACAACCAGACAAACCGACAAACCGACAAACCGAATTCCCAGACAACCGGTCCAGACAAACCGAATTCCCAGACAACCGGTCCAGACAAACCGAATTCCCGAATTCATAAACACTTTTCAACTATGTTGGAAAATGTAAAAAAAAAAAAATATTGGTATATAAAAAAACATCATGTTTAAACAGCAATTTAATTTTTAAACCATTCTTTAATCTTATGCTTTATCCTTGCTCTTTTTTTTTACTTTTAAAGAATGGAACTACACAATTTAACACGTTTGTTATTTTAATAGGAAAACATGTTTTTGAAGAACATTTGTAACTTATAACTGCAATTTTTTTTTTTTTTTTTTTTTTTTTTAATTTGAACACAGAGTTACTATTTTCGAAATTTTTGATAATACAGAAACATATTAAGTATAATTATAAACCTAAATTTTCCTAACTGAACTAACTTTTAGCATAATATATAGTATATATATAGGTCTGCCTCTCTGACAAAAAAAAATAAAAAAAACAAAAAACTACTTAAAAACTACTACAAAGTAAAATTACTACAGAATACTATAAATTGACGGACTCTGTTGGCGATTAATGCACTGCTATAGTAGCAGTTGGGTGCGTGGCTTTTTCTGAATCTGATCTAATAATACGGACAGTTAGAAATTATTTAATAAATTGGCAGTTTTGTCAACCGCACTCATCGAACGCTAATTACTTGATTTTACATTAAATTCAAAAATTTGCCAGGATCTTTTGGCCTACCCTGTATTAGCGTACAAATCCCTCCACCGTAAAAATATAGTTCTTCAAATCAAGCGAGTGTACCGCAGATATCTTGGGTAAATTTAAACGTTTTAGAATTTTGATTTTTATTTTCTTCTTTTTTATTGATTGTTTACCCTATAAATTTTTAACGGTTAAAACATCGCTTTTTGTTTTTCCCTACAACAAACCTAGAAACAAAATCGTATAAAGAGGGAGGACAATTGCCGGCTAGCGACTTTCTCGCCAAAAACAGATAGCGCTAGGAGATTTGATGAAATATCGTTGAAAACGAAATATTTTAAGGATGTTAGTAGATAAGAAGGGCCGGTTCTGCGCCAGCGCAGTTCGCGCAGTCGACCTCTGTGCTCTGTGAAGGTCACCGGAAGTGGCAGGTGTGGATAACAGGCATGTTGAGACAGGAAGTGAACAGGAAGTGTAGAGAGGAAGTTTAACCGGAAACGCGACAGGAAGTGAATGCGATAAGGGAGAGAGGGGGAGGGCTTATTTTTGTGGGGGGCTTAATTTTTTTTGTTGGTTTTAATCCGTCTAGTCGAGTGGAGTTGAGTTGTAGGAATCCTGCTATAAGAATGAATTTAGTTTGAAAGTAATATTAGCAAAATGTTCGATTTTTTTTTCTCACCTGAAATAAAAGTTTTATTTGCTAACTAACACCTAATATAAAAATGGAAATCTTTCTGACTTTGTCTTACTTTATAAAAGTTAACGTGAAATTTATTTTAAGACTGGAAACGCGACAGGAAATAAGATCGGAAACGGGATTACACATGCTTTTTCCAAAAAGGGTTTACAGGAAGCAGTAAACATGTTTTGGGAACATGTTTGGGAGCTTGTTGGAACAGGAAGGTAGTTTAAAAGACCGGAAGTGATTAAGGTGTAAGAGATAAGGAAGGCACGGAATCAGACACGTAGATTTTGTTCTTTGTAGAGGGTGAAATTTTACTTTATTTTTTATTTAAAGTGTTTTCATTTTTTTAAAATTTAATTTATGTAAAGCGTTTCAAATTATTATATATATATATATATATATATTGTAGTGTTTTACGTATTATTTTAATTTTTAGTGACACTAGAACCTGCAATGTTCTGTATCACACATGTCTTATCTTAGGTTACCAAGGATGTGTGTGTTGTTATCTCTTCAAATGCAAACCACAGCAAGGAATTTCAGACCTGCGTTTAATTATCTTTATCATAGTTTTAATGAACTGCAGGAAATTGTCTTTCACTATTGAGTAATTCGCGAGTTTTGGTTTAATATGAATGCTATTGCATCTGTTTGTTTAATTTACAAGCACATTTCTCTTACAACATTCTGTCAACAGATCATTTCCATATTCGAAATAATAATTTAGAAGGAAAATTTTTATATGAAAATACTATGAAATGTCATTTATAGAGATTAACAAAAATAGCATGCTTGATTCTTTCTTGTATTAACCTTATAATAATTTATTTTAGAAATATAGGTTTATAGTTTTGTTACGAAAAATAACGTATTTATACATTTTAAAAACGAAAGCAAAGTGATTTTTACAAATGTAACTATAAGCTTTACACCCACGCATTTGTGTTATTGAATTAAATTACAATGCTTAATATTGTATTCACCATGCTATTTTCCTGCAAAAGCCGTTTCACAAACTTGTGTACTGAAATTAATGTATCATTTTTAGGGAAAAAATTAATTCAAGTCTTTGAGACTAATCTTTCATAGGAAAAAAAGATTTGTCATACTTTTTGTTACATTATATCTTCCGTTTTTTAAGTTTAAAAATTTGTGGAGTAACTTAAATAATCGTTTTTATGATACTTAAACAATATATATTTTTTTTATTATTATATATTTGTTTTAATTGACTTGTAATAGCTAACATTTTTCTTAAAAGGGTAATAGAGAATAACTTATGTCACAATTACTACACCCTTCTTTAGTTAAATATGTTTCACTTAAGACATGACAGTCTTAGAAACATTTCATTTTGGAATTAAGTGATTAAACAGACTAGTGGCTGAGAGGTTCTACTTTCAAAGCTGGTATACGGAAGGTTTAAACACCTCTCGCGCTCGTTGACCTAACCGTTTGGAGTTTTTATCGAATCTTGTGTCAATACGGGTTAGAACACCTTAGAAAGACCTCCCACAGAGACTTATATACCATACGTAGATAATCGATTGTAACAAATCACCAACCAACCACAACGTATAAGACATTTTAGATCATTCCATTTAGTCAAGAAGTGATTTGACATGCAAAATTTGATTTATAAAAACATACAATATGATATAAACAATACCATACGATATAAACGAACAACAATACATACAATTTGAACGATTTTTTCTCTTTCATATGAAATATTTTTAGCGATTATTTAACTTATTAAAGAGAGCGAGTATTTTGTTTAGAGTTATACGATTAAAATAAATTTTCATTATATTTGATTTTACACAACCAACATTTTTTAAAAAGAGAATGGTATCTAGTTTTTATAAATTAACGTATTTCAATTTTACAAATACTTTACACCCCACCCCCTCTTTTTCCCCTCTTTGTTAGACTTCATACACATAAGACATAAAAGGCGTTTTAGAATACATCATTTAGAAATTAAGCGACTTGATAAGTAAAATATTATTTATAAAAGCAATAGATACGAAAGTAATAAAGATTTTTACTTACAAATGTACGAACTTCTGATAGATAAGACTTTCTCAGTCATTGTGCAAGAATTAAGTGGTTATTGAACTTATAACATTATAGGATGAAACAATCGCGTGGCGTATTTTTAAACCAATAAAATGTCAGTATTTTTAAACCAATAAAAAGTTAGTATTTTTACACGAGCGCCCTCTATCATTATATAAATTTCAATGAAACGAGTTGATATTATTATACTGTGCACTGAAATTGTTGTAATAGGTTGTATTTTTTGCTAAGTTAGTTTTCATTTAAGTTATCATGGAACGAGTTATGATTTCTTATGTTGGTGATGTAACCAACTTGGAGTGTCAACACTCATCACCAAAGTTAAATAATCAAGAGATAGATTCTACACTTTTACCCAAAGAAGCACCCGTTTCGAATTATGAAGTGAAACCCAACTCATCAGGACTAAAGTTACCCTTTGTGTGCACTACTTGCAACAAAGCTTTTTCCCGAAAGTTTGTCTTAATTAGACACATGAAATTTCACCTGGAGAAAAAACCTTTTGTGTGTGACATCTGCGAAAAACAATTTGTTCAAAAGAGTGATTTATTAAATCATGTGAAGATTCATTCAAAGAGCCCAGTGATTTATAATTGTGATCTATGTGCTGAAGTTTTTTCAAAAAAGAGTGACTTACTTCAACATAGCGAAATTCACAAATCTGTCAAACAACATAAGTGTATTGAATGCAATGAACTGTTTTCGAGAAAGTACGACTTATTGAAACATAAGAGGATGCATAAGCCCCGAAAGCAGTATGAATGCATCCAGTGTAGTGAAATATTAATCGAAAATATGATTTATCACGTCATATATACACCGCACACAAAGTACTACCCAAAGTTGTCAAATCGACATCTTTAAAAGATTCGTTATATGAAAAAGTGAAGCATTTTAAAAGACAAAATGCCTTAAATGTATTTACTAAAACTAATAAATTCTAATGAGGAGAATGATCAAGACTGTCACACATTTTTTAACAGTATTCGGTCGGACGTTTTGAATGAATTAAATTATCAGATAGAAGTAAAAAGGTCAATGAAATGGTATGCAACAGCAAAAGTTGTTGTAAGTCACCAAACACCGGACGGTGATATAGATACTATCACCCCATATTTTCATTCAAGAACTGTACTGGAATTGACGAATCAAAACATACCTGTACATGTTGAGGATGCCTTTACGAAAATTATTAACTCTTTTGAGAAATTTACTCAACAAGGATCTAATTGGACATTGCAACAAATAGTAAATCTAGAACTGTCTATAGCTAAATATAGAATGGTTTAAAATGTGTGGACTGTTTTTGAAACATGTATATTCATGTTTTTGCTATTGTAGTTATTTAAAATGATAAATAAATAGCATATGACTAAAAAATCTTAAGAGTTTTTTATTATTTTCATGGTAACTATTTTATATAAATTACTTATAACAGTTTGACAATGCTACATAAACTACTGTTTAACATTTTGAATGTCTTAGACAAAATGAGAATGAATTTGTTGAAATTATGTAAAACATGATGAAATAAATGCGATGTATTTATTATATGTTACTTAAACTACAAGAGAAATGATTGGAAATGTGTTATTTTAAATCTATGGTACTTTTAATAACTAACAAGGTAAGACGTGACGTTATGAATCATCGATGGGTTTTCCTTTGAATATGTATTAATCTTACTTTTTGATAAGAAAGTTGGAAAAATAGACTTAACACATTGTTAGAGGATTTGGAAAAATATATAGTTGGTTAAAAATTTTAGAAAATTTAACATAAAGTAATAAATTTTAGAAAATAAACATTTCGATAAATGAAAAAAATAAAATAAATTTTGGTAATCTTTACACTTAGACAATATTTCAAACTAGGAAAAAATAATAACTTTACACTGAGACAATATTTTAAACTAAGGAAAAATTAGACTTAACGCATTGTTACAGTTTCTTTGAAAAATATCTAGTTGGTTATAAATTTTAGAAAATTCGACCTAACGAAATTAACACACTTAAAAATATCTAGGTTATACATTTTATAAAATAAGCAACAAATAAACATTTCGATACATTGACAAAAGAAAATAATTAAGTTTAAGTAAACTTTACACTTAGACAATATTTCAAACTAAGAAAAATAATAAATTTACACTTATACAATATTTTAAACTAAGAAAAATAATAACTTTACACTTATACAATATTTTAAACTAAGGAAAATTAATAACTTTAAACATCACACTTAACACATTGTTAAAGTTTTTTGAAAATAACACGACATTTTGAAAGCAGTGGAAATAGTATACCTGCAAAAAATTCAACTTAGTGGAATGTAATATTGAAATTTTTTAACCTCACTCATTTAAAAAATAAAACTTTATAAAATTTTCACTTTTTTTAAATAAGCAACTCTTAAACATTTTGAATGTCTTAGACAAAGTGTGAATAAATTTGTTAAAAATATATAAAACATGAAAAATTTCATAACTTTTAAAGGAAATTTTATTTTTGGTAAAATAAACTCGAGGTATTTATATGGAACTTAAACTACTAAAGAATTGATTGAAAATGTGTTACTTTTAAGCACTCACAAGATAAGACACGATGTTAGGAATTATAGATGTGTTTTTCCCCCACAATTGGCGTCACTTTTAGCATATTTACTGACCAAGTCATAAAATCATAGTTCAGGGTATGTTTATGAGCACGGCGTTTAGTTGAGATTTAAGATATTTGAGAAATATAAACTACAACTTTGACTACTTTTTGAAATTTCCCCCTACATAAGAAAAAGGACATAGGAAAATAAAATGAAAAGTTGTCTTTGAATGGAATCGAACCATTATCCTTTCACTTAACAGCTGAATGCGTTCGCAATTACATCACAAAGGCACTGATAACAACTGGTTGAATATATTGGGTTTCTTTTTTAAGGTTAAATTCATTTAATATTCAAGTTATTTCTTAATGATACGCTTAAAAACAATAAATTTAATTAGCATTCAAAAAACAAACGATCACAATATTGTGTAAAACAATCAAATGTTTTGAAAGTCACGAGTTAAAATTTTGGAGGGCGCGATAACTTGGAAGTGCACTGCAGAAGGGGAGTTAAATTTTTGAAGAAGTTTAATCTTAGAAGACGAGAGTAAAATTTGAAATGACTTAGAATTTAATTAGAATTTAGATTTGAACCTTTTAAAATGAAATAAGTTTTTTTTGTATCGCCCTCTATCGGTGGGTAATGGAATTAAGAGATAATTAAAAGTTTTAACTTGGATTCGAAACCACAACAAAAATTATTTTACGGTTTGATAATTTATGGTAGGTTTAACTGAGAAAACCATGATATTATAGTATTTAGAGATGTTTTAAGATATTCGATAAAGGAAATCATCTAAATTTTCAATTTAATTGAATGGTTTACTGCTTAAAGTACTACAAAATGAATAGAACACGATGCATAGTTTTTTTTTAATTAATTATATTTTTCAAAAGGTTAAATTGACTTATTGATAAACTTAGGATTTATGTTTAAAGTGAATAAATTTGATATGTTATTTTTACTTAATAACAGAGGGTGGAATAAGTTATTTTTTTAATTAAAATTTCATAAAAATAAAGTTAAAAAATTTTTAAGTTACGTTAAAAAAGTTAACAAAAATATAGTTTACAAAAATTTAAAGTTTACAAAAAGTTTTAAAATCTTTAAATTAATTAAAATTAACTTTTTAATTTTAACTATTGAGAGACTATAATTTAATTGTTAATCCTTGTAACCAACTGGTGCATATCAACTATCTGCACATGTGCAGAAAAAAACATACACTTTTACACTAACTTGAGTTCGATTTTAAATTATTTGCTAATTTTTATACAACTCGATTACCTTTCAGAAAAAAAAATAGAATTAAATACTTACCGAAAAACACGTCCACTTCTTGTGCTTTCTTTCACTAGACTAACCTTTCTCCCTTATCTTTGTTAGGGTCCCTGCAATCGACGCTAGAGTCGCTACCAGTCTTCCGGTTCGTGACGTCATTTCCGGTTTGAGATAAGAATAAACTTTAAATACAAACTACACTCGCTCAGTCATTCTTCCTCCACTCTTACTTGATAGCAGTTGTTAGTTTCTTATTTTGACTTGTTGAATGACGTCATCACGTGTTTGTCTAAACTTGTCCAGACTTGTTTCTGTGCTGCACGTCTGTTTTGTTAACTCATCTCTTACTCGTCTAGACTTGTTTCGTCTGCTTTGATGATTCATCTTTTGCTTTAACTGTTTGGCCTTGCTGGTGTCAACCACCTCATGTCTTTTGTCGTAGCTTGAATATACTTTACACCAATCACTTAAATATAAAAGTCTTGTCACAACTTACTTAAATTTTGATAAAAATATTAATTATTCATAAATTTTATCAAATTCTTATACATTTACTAAGTCACTTTCATTCAAAAATATGATAAAGTCCGATTTTAAATCGAAGATAAATTCCCCAAATTTGTAACATTTTAACACTAATAATAAGTACCGTAAAAACCCTGTACATACAAATTTTGTAAAAATAATATTACTTATAGCTAACTCGTTCAGTCTCATGATAAATAATATAAGAAAAAGTTAGAATAGTTCACATATTTTTGTAATTTAAAAAAATGCATGCACAAACACACACACAATATCTTAGAAGGTTACAATACTCAACACACATGTCACCATACTTAAAAACGATTCACGATAAATTTATAAATTTAAGTTTAAATATTTTATTTATAAATGAACAATTATAAATAAAAATACTTCAGTATTTTTCAAATATTTAAATTTAAATTTATAAATTTATCGTGAATTGTTTTTAAGTATGGTGACCTGTGTGTTGAGTATTGTAACCTTGTAAGATAGTGTGTGTGTGTTTGTGCATACATTTTTTTTAATTACAAAAATATGTGAACTATTCTAACTTTTTCTTATATTATTTATCATGAGACTGAACGAGTTAGCTATAAGTAATATTATTTTTACAAAATTTGTATGTACAGGGTTTTTACGGTACTTATTATTAGTGTTAAAATGTTACAAATTTGGGGAATTTATCTTCGATTTAAAATCGGACTTTACCATATTTTTGAATGAAAGTGACTTAGTAAATGTATAAGAATTTGATAAAATTTATGAATAATTAATATTTTTATCAAAATTTAAGTAAGTTGTGACAAGACTTTTATATTTAAGTGATTGGTGTAAAGTATATTCAAGCTACGACAAAAGACATGAGGTGGTTGACACCAGCAAGGCCAAACAGTTAAAGCAAAAGATGAATCATCAAAGCAGACGAAACAAGTCTAGACGAGTAAGAGATGAGTTAACAAAACAGACGTGCAGCACAGAAACAAGTCTGGACAAGTTTAGACAAACAGTTGATGACGTCATTCAACAAGTCAAAATAAGAAACTAACAACTGCTATCAAGTAAGAGTGGAGGAAGAATGACTGAGCGAGTGTAGTTTGTATTTAAAGTTTATTCTTATCTCAAACCGGAAATGACGTCACAAACCGGAAGACTGGTAGCGACTCTAGCGTCGATTGCAGCGCCCCCTAACAAAGATAAGAGAGAAAGGTTAGTCTAGTGAAAGAAAGCACAAGAAGTGGACGTGTTTTTCGGTAAGTATTTAATTCTATTTTTTTTTCTGAAAGGTAATCGAGTTGTATAAAAATTAGCAAATAATTTAAAATCGAACTCAAGTTAGTGTAAAAGTGTATGTTTTTTCTGCACATGTGCAGATAGTTGATATGCAGCAGTTGGTTACAAGGATTAACAATTAAATTATAGTCTCTCAATAGTTAAAATTAAAAAGTTAATTTTAATTAATTTAAAGATTTTTAAACTTTTTGTAAACTTTTAATTTTTTAAACTATATTTTTGTTAACTTTTTTAATGTAACTTACAATTTTTTAAACTTCAAAAACTTTTAGTAAACTTTATTTTTATGAAATTTTAATAAAAAAAAAACTTATTCAACCCTCTGTTATTAAGTAAACCTAACATATCAAATTTATTCACTTTAAACATAAATCCTAAGTTTATCAATAAGTCAATTTCACCTTTTGAAAAATATAATTAATTAAAAAAAACTATGCATCGTGTTCTATTCATTTTGTAGTACTTTAAGCAGTAAACCATTCAATTAAATTGAAAATTTAGATGATTTCCTTTATCGAATTTCTTAAAACATCTCTAAATACTATAATATCATGGTTTTCTCAGTTAAACCTACCCTAAATTATCAAACCGTAAAATAATTTTTGTTGTGGGTTCGAATCCAATTTAAAACTTTTAATTATCTCTTAATTCCATTACCCACCGATAGAGGGCGATACAAAAAAAACTTATTTCATTTTAAAAGGTTCACATCTAAATTCTAATTAAACTCTAAGTCATTTCAAATTTTACTCTCGTCTTCTAAGATTAAACTTCTTCAAAAATTTAACTCCCCTTCTGCAGTACAATTCCAAGTTATCGCACCCTCCAAAATTTTAACTCGTGACTTTCAAAACATTTGATTGTTTTACACAGTAATGTGATCGTTTGTTTTTTGAATGCTAATTAAATTTATTGTTTTTAAGTGTATCATTAAGAAATAACTTGAATATTAAATGAATTTAACATTAAAAAAGAAGCCCAATATATTCAACCAGTTGTTATCAGTGCCTTTGTGATGTAATTGCCAACGCATTCAGCTGTTAAGTGAAAGGATAATGGTTCGATTCCATTCAAAGACAACTTTTCATTTTATTTTCCTATGTCCTTTTTCTTATGTAGGGGGAAATTTCAAAAAGTAGTCAAAGTTGTATTTTATATTTCTCAAATATCTTAAATCTCAACTAAACGCCGTGCTCATAAACGTACCCTGAACTATGATTTTATGACTTGGTCAGTAAATATGCTACAAGTGACGTCAATTGTGGGGAAAAAAACACATCTATAATTCCTAACATCGTGTCTTATCTTGTGAGTGCTTAAAAGTAACACATTTTCAATCAATTCTCTAGTAGTTTAAGTTACATATAATAAATACCTCGAGTTTATTTCACCAAAAATAAAATTTCCTTTAAAAGTTATGAAATTTTTCATGTTTTATATATTTTTAACAAATTTATTCACACTTTGTCTAAGACATTCAAAATGTTTAAGAGTTGCTTATTTAAAAAAAGTGAAAATTTTATAAAGTTTTATTTTTTAAATGAGTGAGGTTAAAAAATTTCAATATTACATTCCACTAAGTTGAATTTTTTGCAGGTATACTATTTCCACTGCTTTCAAAATGTCGTGTTATTTTCAAAAAACTTTAACAATGTGTTAAGTGTGATGTTTAACCCTCTGACAGTCCAGCAAAAGGGCTAAATTGTAATGTTGTTTTCTCTGCATTTTATTTTAAATGGTAAAAAAAGATGTTTATTCCAAAATTACATAAAAAACTGAATTATATATATGAATGTAAACCTTGAATCTATCAATCATAACTCAATATATTAAAACTGCATTATATTTGTCGAATTATATAAATTTTAAAATTGCTTGTATTGCAGTGAAACCTGGAGCTTAGTGAACGTATTAACACGGGCTTGTCAGTCAGAGGGTTAGAGTTATTAATTTTCCTTAGTTTAAAATATTGTATATGTGTAAAGTTATTATTTTTCTTAGTTTAAAATATTGTATAAGTGTAAATTTATTATTTTTCTTAGTTTGAAATATTGTCTAAGTGTAAAGTTTACTTAAACTTAATTATTTTCTTTTGTCAATGTATCGAAATGTTTATTTGTTGCTTATTTTATAAAATGTATAACCTAGATATTTTTAAGTGTGTTAATTTCGTTAGGTCGAATTTTCTAAAATTTATAACCAACTAGATATTTTTCAAAGAAACTGTAACAATGCGTTAAGTCTAATTTTTCCTTAGTTTAAAATATTGTCTCAGTGTAAAGTTATTATTTTTTCCTAGTTTGAAATATTGTCTAAGTGTAAAGTTTACCAAAATTTAATTTTTTTATTCATTTATCGAAATGTTAATTTTCTAAAATTTTTAACCAACTATATATTTTTCCAAAACCTCTAACAATGTGTTAAGTCTATTTTTCCAACTTTCTTATCAAAAAGTAAGATTAATACATATTCAAAGGAAAACCCATCGATGATTCATAACGTCACGTCTTACCTTGTTAGTTATTAAAAGTACCATAGATTTAAAATAACACATTTCCAATCATTTCTCTTGTAGTTTAAGTAACATATAATAAATACATCGCATTTATTTCATCATGTTTTACATAATTTCAACAAATTCATTCTCATTTTGTCTAAGACATTCAAAATGTTAAACAGTAGTTTATGTAGCATTGTCAAACTGTTATAAGTAATTTATATAAAATAGTTACCATGAAAATAATAAAAAACTCTTAAGATTTTTTAGTCATAGGCTATTTATTTATCATTTTAAATAACTACAATAGCAAAAATATGAATATACATGTTTCAAAAACAGTTCACACATTTTAAACCATTCTATATTTATCTGTAGACAGTTCTAGATTTAATATTTGTTGCAATGTCCAATTAGATCCTTGTTGAGTGAATTCTCAAAAGAGTTAATAATTTTCGTAAAGGCATCCTCAACATGTACAGGTATGTTTTGATTCGTCAATTCCAGTACAGTTCTTGAATGAAAATATGGGGTGATAGTATCTATATCACCGTCCGGTGTTTGGCGACTTACAACAACTTTTGCAGTTGCATAACATTTCATTGAACTTTTTACTTCTATCTGATAATTTAATTCCTTCAAAACGTGCGACCGTATACTGTTAAAAAATGTGTGAAAGTCTTGATCATTCTCCTCATTAGAATTTATTACAGTTTTAGTAAATACATTTAAAGCATTTTGTCTTTTAAAATGCTTCACTTTTTCATATAACGAATCTTTTAAAGATGTCGATTTGACAACTTTTGGTAGTACTTTGTGTGCAGTGTATATATGACGTGATAAATCATATTTTCGATTAAATATTTCACTACACTGTATGCATTCATACTGCTTTCGGGGCTTATGCATCCTCTTATGTTTCAATAAGTCGTACTTTCTCGAAAACAGTTCATTGCATTCAATACACTTATGTTGTTTGACAGATTTGTGAATTTCGCTATGTTGAAGTAAGTCACTCTTTTTTGAAAAAAACTTCAGCACATTGATCACAATTATAAATCACTGGGCTCTTTGAATGAATCTTCACATGATTTAATAAATCACTCTTTTGAACAAATTGTTTTTCGCAGATGTCACACACAAAAGTTTTTTTCTCCAGGTGAAATTTCATGTGTCTAATTAAGACAAACTTTCGGGAAAAAGCTTTGTTGCAAGTAGTGCACACAAAGGGTAACTTTAGTCCTGATGAGTTGGGTTTCACTTCATAATTCGAAACGGGTGCTTCTTTGGGTAAAAGTGTAGAATCCATCTCTTGATTATTTAACTTTGGTGATGAGTGTTGACTCTCTAAGTTGGTTACATCACCAACATAAGAATTCATAACTCGTTCCATAATAACTTAAATGAAAACTAACTTAACGAAAAATACAACCTATTACAACAATTTCAGGGCACAGTATAATAATATCAACTCGTTTCATTGAAATTTTTATAATGATAGAGGGCGCTCGTGTAAAAATACTAACTTTTTATTGGTTTAAAAATACTGACATTTTATTGGTTTAAAAATACGCCACGCGATTATTTCATCCTATAATGTTATAAGTTCAATAACCACTTAATTCTTGCACAATGACTGAGAAAGTCTTACCTTTCAGAAGTTCGTACATTTGTAAGTAAAAATCTTTATTACTTTCGTATCTATTGCTTTTATAAATAATATTTTACTTATCAAGTCGCTTAATTTCTAAATGATGTATTCTAAAACGCCTTTTATGTCTTATGTGTATGAAGTCTACCAAAGAGGGGAAAAAGAAGGGGTGTAAAGTATTTGTAAAATTGAAATACGTTAATTTATAAAAACTAGATACCATTCTCTTGTTAAAAAATGTTGGTTGTGTAAAATCAAATATAATGAAAATTTATTTTAATCGTATAACTCTAAACAAAATACTCGCTCTCTTTAATAAGTTAAATAGTCGCTAAAAATATTTCATATGAAAGGGAAAAAATCGTTCAAATTGTATGTATTTTTGTTCGTTTATATCGTATGGTATTGTTTATATCATATTGTATGTTTTTATAAAACAAATTTTGCATGTCAAATCATTTCTTGACTAAATGGAATGATCTAAAATGTCTTATACGTTGTGGTTGGTTGGTGATTTGTTGCAATCGATTATCTACGTATGGTATATAAGTCTCTGTGGGAGGTCTTTCTAAGGTGTTCTAACCCGTATTGACACAAGATTCGATAAAAACTCCAAACGGTTAGGTCAACGAGCGCAAGAGCTGTTTAAACCTTCCGTATACCAGCTTTGAAAGTAGAACCTCTCAGCCATTAGTCTGTTTAATCACTTAATTCCAAAATGAAATGTTTCTAAAACTGTCATGTCTTAAGTGAAACATATTTAACTTAAGAAGGGTGTAGTAATTGTGACATAAGTTATTCTCTAGTACCCTTTTAAGAAAAATGTTAGCTATTACAAGTAAATTAAAACAAATATATAATAATAAAAAAATATGTATTGTTTAAGTATCATAAAAACGATTATTTAAGTTACTCCACAAATTTTTAAACTTAAAAAACGGAAGATATAATGTAACAGAAAGTATGACAAATCTCTTTTTCCTATGAAAGATTAGTCTCAAAGACTTGAATTAATTTTTTCCCTAAAAATGATACATTAATTTCAGTACACAAGTTTGTGAAACGGCTTTTGCAGGAAAATAGCATGGTGAATACAATATTAAGCATTGTAATTTAATTCAATAACACAAATGCGTGGGTGTATAGCTTATAGTTACATTTGTAAAAATCACTTTGCTTTCGTTTTTAAAATGTATAAACACGTTATTTCTTGTAACAAAATTATAAACCTATATTTCTAAAATAAATGATTATAAGGTTAATACAAGAAAGAATCAAGCATGCTATTTTTGTCAATCTCTATAAATGACATTTCATAGTATTTTCATATAAAAATTTTCCTTCTAAATTATTATTTCGAATATGGAAATGATCTGTTGACAGAATGTTGTAAGAGAAATGTGCTTGTAAATTAAACAAACAGATGTAATAGCATTCATATTAAACCAAAACTCGCGAATCACTCAATAGTGAAAGACAATTTCCTGCAGTTCATTAAAACTATGATAAAGATAATTAAACGCAGGTCTGAAATTCCTTGCTGTGGTTTGCATTTGAAGAGATAACAACACACACATCCTTGGTAACCTAAGATAAGACATGTGAGATACAGAACATTGCAGGTTCTAATGTTACTAAAAATTAAAATAATACGTAAATCACTACAAATATATATATATATATATATAAAATAATTTTAAACGCTTTAAAAAAATTAAATTAAAAAAAAATGAAAACACTTTAAATAAAAAATTAAATAAAATTTCACCCTCTACAAAGAACAAAATCTACGTGTCTGATTCCGTACCTTCCTTATCTCTTACACCTTAATCACTTCCGGTCTTTTAAACTACCTTCCTGTTCCAACAAGCTCCCAAACATGTTCCCAAAACATGTTTACTGCTACCTGAAAACCCTTTTTGGAAAAAGCATGTGTAATCCCGTTTCCGATCTTATTTCCTGTCGCGTTTCCAGTCTTAAAATAAATTCTCACGTTAAATCAAAGTCAGAAAGATTTCCATTTTTATATTAGGTGTTAGTTAGCAAATAAAATTTTTATTTCAGGTGAGGAAAAAAAATCGAACATTTTGCTAGTATTACTTTCAAACTAAATTCATTCTTATAGCAGGATTCCTACAACTCAACTCCACTCGACTAGAAGGATTAAAACCAACAAAAAAAATTAAGCCTCCCACAAAAATAAGCCCTCCCCCTCTCTCCCTTATCGCATTCACTTCCTGTCGCGTTTCCGGTTAAACTTCCTCTCTACACTTCCTGTTCACTTCCTGTCTCAACATGCCTGTTATCCACACCTGCCACTTCCGGTGTCCACACCTGCCACTTCCGGTGACCTTCACAGAGCACAGAGGTCGACTGCGCGAACTGCGCTGGCGCAGAACCGGCCTTTCTTATCTACTGATGTTTATTTTATTTATCTATTTATTTATTCTGTAAACGCAGACATTCACTTAACTGTTCGAATTTTGATGAAAATCATCGACGCTAAAAGCAGCTGTGTTTTGGTTGACAGATTCTAAAAACTTAAGTAACCCTCATATTAAATTCGATGAAATTACACCCCAAAGATGCTGAGAAATAGCTATCAGAGAAATATGGTATAACGTAGCACAGCTGCTCTATCTATTGGATGATATACATTACAATTTAAGCAGCATCGATCTATGTCAACGTCTAACGGAATGTGATGTTTGGTGAAATTCCATCTCATACATGCCGAGATACAGCTATAACAGAAATCGTTAAAAACATCTCAGTAGTACTACCTGTTGAGCGATTTATACCAAAATCTAATCGACTTTAATTTGTGTAAAGGTCTAACTGAATATGAAGTTTGATGAAATACCGTGCATTAGTTTTTTTTTTTTTTTTTAGATAAATCTGTTACAAAACTTGTGTTAGACACAGACAGACATACATTTTTTTTAAATACGACATCTTAAACCTGTAAATCAATCATAAAACGGAAGTAAAATTTTTTTAAGATTTCAATACTTTTTTTCTTTCTATACTTTGAATATGAAGTTTGATGAAATACCGTGCAATAGTTTTTTTTTTAGTTAAAGCTGTTACAAAACTTGTGTTAGACACAGACAGACAGACATTTTTCAGAAATACGACATCTTAAACTTGTAAATTAATCATAAAACGGAAGTACAAAATTTTTAATATTTCAATCCTTTTTTCTTTCTATGAATTTGAAGTTTGATGAAATACCGTGCATTAGTTTTTTTTTAGATAAAGCTGTTACAAAACTTGTGTTAGACACAGACAGACAGACATTTTTCGAAAATACGACATCTTAAACCTGTAAATCAATCATAAAACGGAAGTAAATTTTTTTAAAAGATTTCAATACTTTTTTCTTTCTATGAATATGAAGTTTGATGAAATACCGTGCATTAGTTTTTTTTAGATAAAGCTGTTACAAAACGTGTGTTAGACACAGACAGACAGACATTTTTCAAAAATACGACATCTTAAACCTGTAAATCAATCATAAAACGGAAGTAAATTTTTTTAAAGATTTCAATACTTTTTTCTTTCTATACTTTGAATATGAAGTTTGATGAAATACCGTGCATTAGTTTTTTTTAGATAAATCTGTTACAAAACTTGTGTTAGACACAGACAGACAGACATTTTTCAAAAATACGACATCTTAAATCTGTAAATCAATCATAAAACGTAAATAATTTTTTTTTATTTTTTATTTCAATACTTTCGTCTTATGTATAGAATAATGTAATAAAGAAGGCCGTTTAAACACGCGCTTCATGTTGGAAATTGTGTGTCTATTTTAATTACCTACTTGCCTGAGAAGTAACCAGGTATGTTGCTTTAAAATGCATGAGATGTTTCAATTTTAAAAGAAAAAGTTCAATTTAATTTTGTACTGTATTTAGAGAAGATTTATAATACTAATTTCATTAATTTTTTTATAATAAATAGAAAATCATATTTAAATTATATCATTAATGAAAATTACTAAAGTAATAAAGAAGGCCTTTTAAATGTGCGCTTCACGTTGGAAATTGTGTGTCTATTTTAATTACCTACTTGCTTGAGAAGCAACCAGGTATGTTGCTTTAAAATGCATGATATGTTTCGATTTTAAAAGAAAAAGTTCAATTTAATTTTGTACTGTATTTAGAAAAGATTTATTATACTAATTTCATTTATTTTTTTTTTATAATAAATAGAAAATCATATTTAAATTGTTTCATTAATGAAAATTACTAAAGTAATAAAGAAGGCCTTATAAACGTGCGCTTCACGTTGGAAATTGTGTGTCTATTTTAATTACCTACTTGCCTGAGAAGCAACCAGGTATGTTGCTTTAAAATGCATCAGATGTTTCGATTTTAAAAGAAAAAGTTCAATTTAATTTTGTACTGTATTTAGAAAAGATTTATTATACTAATTTCATTTATTTTTTTTTATAATAAATAGAAAATCATATTTAAATTATATCATTAATGAAAATTACTAAAGTAATAAAGAAGGCCTTTTAAATGTGCGCTTCACGTTGGAAATTGTGTGTCTATTTTAATTACCTACTTGCCTGAGAAGCAATCAGATATGTTGCTTTAAAATGCATGATATGTTTCTATTTTAAAAGAAAAAATTCAATTTAATTTTGTACTGTATTTAGAAAAGATTTATATTACTAATTTCCTTAATTTTTTATAATAAATAGAAAATCATATATAAATTGTTTCATTAATGAAAATTACTAAAGTAATAAAGAAGGCCGTTTAAACGTGCTCTTCACGTTGGAAATTGTGTGTCTATTTTAATTACCTACTTGCCTGAGAAGCAATCAGGTATGTTGTTTTAAAATGCAAGATATGTTTCGATTTTAAAAGAAAAAATTCAATTTAATTTTGTACTGTATTTAGAAAAGATTTAATTAAATTAATTTAATTAAGTTTTTTATAATAAATAGAAAATTATATTTAAATCGTATCATTAATGAAAATTACGAAAATATTACTTTGAAATCTTAATGTGAAATTAATTGTCTTTTGTGTTGTTAAAGTAAACGTTGCAATTTCTCAATGATCAGTTCGTTTTAATTATGAAAATTTCACTGGTTAAGCTATTTTGCTCTTTAAATATTTAGCCTGTAATCTTGGAACAGGTGGAATGAAAAAGTATATGAAAAAGGCAACATTTTGACTCTATTAAAAGAAAAAAATTCAATTTCTAGAAAAAAAAAAATGTTGGGAGAGAGAGAGAGTATGGAATGCCGATAGAGGGAGCTCTTCAACCAGCAGCCATATATATAACGGAGAGCAGAGAGTTGAAGATCACAACTGATGATGCCCTAGCTGGGGCGAAAGCGCTTTTGTGGAGTGGTAAAGATTTTTTTATTGGAAACTGATTTTACATTTTTTAAATGGGGGACGTTTTTAGTGAGGAATTTTTTACAATGTTTTTTTTAAATAATGTCTGAATAAAAATTGGTAAAATGGACAATAAATAGTAATTTTGACTCTATTATAGAAAAATATTTCAGTTTCAAGTATTAAAGTGCACGTCTTCTTATTAAAATGGTGTAATTTTCATACGCGAAGTAATTTTTTATTTCTCTTGATAACAATCGTATAAACCTACTATTTAAATTTAAAAAAAATCTTTTAAATCTTAATGACAATATAGCATGAATAAATGCATAATAATTTCAGTCCCCCCCCCCACCTTTTATTTATGTATTTATTAATTTTTTTTTTTTTTTTTTTTTTTTTTTTTTTTTTTTTTTTGTAGCAACAATGGAATAACTTAAATACTAATATTTAAATGTATTACAGGTTTTCATTTAAAATTAAAATTAAACTAATACATAGAAAATTATAAATTAAGTTTCAAAATTTCGAGAGATATTGAGATTTTCAGGTCCTTACGAACACATGATGTTATTTTCATGAAATTCTGGGAAAATAAATGTTAAATATACACAATCACGTTTTATTAGATTAGACATATTAGGTTTTAGAAAATTCTGTAATCCCATTTCTTTAAATAATTATAATCTATAGGTTTACTAATTCAGTTCACCCTTCTTGGAATTCATTAAAATTTAACGAAATGAAACGATATTATTTTGCAGGGATTTCCCGCTACTAAATAATTCCTGAACGAATATATTTCATAACACATGTTTGGCGGATAAAATTATTTTAGCCTTTGCTATCCATTATGTAAATACGGGGATAGGGAGGATTACGAAATTCTGGCTTTACTCCTGTCACGTATTGGTTGCTATAGTTACACGGAACCACGGCTTAAGTTCAAATCTTTAGTGATTGAGGTCGAATGCAATCTGATTTTGAACATTTCGTTCTCTTTTACTATGTTGTATAATATAAATATTTAAATTTTATTTACTCCATGTTCCAATATTTATTTATTTTACAAAATTATTCATTTATAGGTATTTTAACTTTTGGGTTTTTATAATTTACTATGTTGTATAATATAAATATTCAATTTTTATTTACTCCATGTTCAAATACTTATCTATTTTACAAAATTATATATTTATAGGTATTTTGACTTGTGGGTTTTTATAATTTACTATGCTGTATAATATAAATATTCAATTATTATTTACTCCATCTTCAAATACTTATTTATTTTACAAAATTATACATTTATAGGTAATTTAACGTATGGGTTTTTATAATTTACTATATTGTATAACATAAATATTCAAATTTTATTTACTCCATGTTCAAATACTTATTTATTTTACAAAATTATACATTTATAGGTATTTTAACTTGTGGGCTTTTGTAATTAAATATTTCCTATCGACTCATCTTTTTAAAAAACCATATCGAATAATAATAACCTTTTTTCGTCATTTTTGCTTTTATAAATTATTCTTTTAACACTTTCCAACACAGTTGAAAAGGGTTTATGAATTCGGTTTGTCTGTGCTCTAACTCTCATAAATATACTCGAATTGTCATGAAATTATAATACAATATTGAATTTTACTATAGAATGTTCAGAATTGAAAATGAATTGTGTAGCATTAATAGTTCATTTACAGGGACACACAAAATAATTTCATTACATTATGGTCTACGGAATAAAATCGTTTGCTTTTATTAATGTTATAATTATAATTATTAATGTAAAATTCCAATATGAGAAACCACAGATCCCACTCTTAACATAACAGGTGACAAAACAATTTAAAAGCCACAAATAGATGTTAAAAGATGTTTAAAATATTTAAAAACTGTCCTAGTACTTTCGGCCGGTTACCGCCACCAACATCAGGGAGCAAAAATCCTGTACTAGGACAGTTTTTAAACATTTTAAATATCTTTTAACATCTATTTGTGTCTTTTAAATTGTCTTGTCTTGTCACCTGTTAAGTAAACAGTGGGATCTGTCGGGTCTCATATTGGAATTTTATGAGTAAAGTAAGGTGAAATTTGCATTTAGCCCTATGTGTTTCGAATTATTAATGTTATTATTATCATAATATATAATTATTATAATAATATAATTATTATAATAATATAATTATTATAATATAATTATTATAATAATATAATTATTATAATATAATTATTATAGTTATTATAATAATATTAATGTTATAATATTTTTATTAATGTTACTATTTTTCAAACATAGTGAAATTAATGTGCATTAATGAGGTGAACTACAGCATACTTTTACCGGAGTATACAATTAGTAGCATTTATAGTTCAATTACAGGGACGTACAAAATAATTCTTTTACATTATCATCTATGGGGAAAAATCGTTTGCGGTGCATTTTGATTTGATTTGATTGCCTAAGAGGGACTGCTCAGACAAGGAAACCAAGTCTGTAGAGCATAGTATCCCTCCCGGTCCCTTTATTAAGGTCTTTAAAAAAATGATACTTGAAGTACAATGAAATTTAAAATGATCATTAAGGTTCAATATATCTTATTTTCTATATATTATGGAGTGCGTAGGATTTATCGTTCATGTATAGAAACGTACAAGATAAATCGTTGAAAGAACTGACTTTGATCGGTATTTGCTAGAAGAGTTCTTTCCGCTGTGATATACAATTTTATGTAAATAGGTAGATTTCGTAAGAAATACTACCTATTAAATTCTTCCCTATATTGGAATCTCTGAAAACGTTTTGCAGATCTATGCAGATAATAGCTCCTAGAACCCAAAACCACCCACAGTTTCAAACTTTATCTCTCTATCTTATCTATCTGTCTGTTTATATCACTTTTTTTATGGACACGATAACATCCATAATTCTGCACAAATCTCTTCCAAACTGAAATATAAAAAAAAAGTGACATAAAATCTCGGTCATCTTCGTTAATGGGCAAAATCGGACCAAAAGGGGCGGGGGAGAGGGTAATGAAAACAGAAAAAAAACCCATAACTTTTTAATTATGATGCATATTGAATCTGTTTAAAGTTATTATTACTTCTAGGAAAAGGGATAAAAATTTATGTATGACAGATTTTTGATACCATTAAAAATAGCCTAAAAGGGGGGGGGGAGGAATTAAGGGTTTAAGCAGAAAAATATTCATAACTTCGTCGATTCACAAGCTATCAAATCCGCTTAAATTTATTATAAATCGTCTTAATACTATCTACATCTTTTATATTGATAAGTTTTTTCTGGAACAAACTCTTACAGCAAAATAAATAAATAAATAAATAAAATAAAAACACAAAAAAGAACCCTGCAGGCTCCGCCTACAGGCATTGGTAGAATTCGAAGTGGGCGGTCCCAACTGTCGCATCATGCCACAAATGTACTTCTTCTGCAATTCCCGCTAAACAGGCTTCCCCCAATCTGCGTCTTAGAAATCTACCTGTGGCGTCAGGGATTTTTTTTAGTGTACTACGTATTGTTAAACAATTTCTCTAGATCACATAGAGGGATGCACGAAAGATTTCGAATATGGGCAGCAAATGCTTAAAATGGATTTTTACTGAGTTATTTATCTTTTAAATTGTTTATTTATGTATCTTGTAGTAACTCCTCTATACCGACCCGATAAAAGATGGTGAGTGGTAGCGAGATCGGATCGCTGGCACAGAGAATTTCTCGTATAAATTAGAAAATAGAATTTATTGCATACCAATATTAATTCTAATGAAAATATGTACAAGAAAGTTAATTACAGCATTTAATTATTTTTCGTGAGTCAATCGCTTATAAATTAATGACCTCTTGACTCCAAGTGTAACTGAAACAAACAAAAGTCTCTAAACATTACAGTCAGTCGTGACTACAAAATAAAGTTCATATGGACCAAGGCTCGTCCGTTCCTTCTCTTCGGAAGATCTACTAATACTCGTTAATTCTGAGTCTAAGAACTCTCACTCTCGCACTTGGTGTGCTTTTTCACTTCGCTGGGATTTTCGCCGGATACCTGCTGTATCAATTCTAGAGGTCGGACCTCACTAGTGCTTACACCACGCTGAGTTCGAAACTGACGTTTCCTTTTCCCTTCTCCAGAGAGTCAACACTCTCCTTTTCGATCTCTCCAAAAACTGTCCTCTCTCACTTTTTCATTCTCGCAGGAGAACTTCTTCTGGGGGCGGGGGCTTTGTCGAGGCGGGCCCCTCGAAACTCTCCAGCCTCTTAGCAGCCTTGAGATCCCTCTGTTTCGTTTTCACTAAGTCCGTCATTGGACGTTCTAAGACAAAGGGCAAAGTTTCGGGCGCAAACCTAAAAATCGTGTGCAGAGATCGCTTCTCTCGCAGATGAACTCTTTCCCACGAACTCGGCAAGGATCAAAGCATAAGACCCCTTTTTGGGTAACGCCTTACCACTTCATCACTGTCCGAACTTTCCGCTCACAGTACAATAGAATTCGGCGTCTGCTAGTCTTCAAGGCAAAAATAGCGAGGGAAGGTATGCAGTTAAGTGTACTCACAGGAAATGCTAGAATGACACATCGCGCACCTGGATGAGGAGGCCCAATTCTTTACAACACCCCCTCCTCAAACGATTCTTAAGGGTGAAACACTAAGAATCTCTAAGAGTCGGATAAAGAATTGCAAGCTCAAATTACATCAGAGTGGCAAGAAATAAAACATACATGAATAAGATAATACTACCTTCCTTTTTTTTTTGCGCGCTCTGATAAGAAATCATGAACATATAATGAAATAAAACACAGTGAAATAAAAAATAAAAAATAAAAAATCTTAAAATAATTATATGCAAAAGTTTATCAAGAAATCTCATTAAACTCGACTCAGACAATCAACATGCGGAATGTCTTTGCCTGCGCGATGAGAAATGGCATAATTATAAGGTTGCAGAGCTAAGGACCACCTTAATAACCTGGGATTATTTCCAGAATTTCTTTTTTTATTTTTGCCTTTAAGCGCCCTCGTTAATGGTTCTACAATCACTGCATAATCTTTTATGTACCGGGAATAATATCCAGCCATTCCCAAACATCTACGAATTTCAGTTTTCGATTTCGGAACCGGTAATTCCTTAATTGCCCTTACTTTCGCCTCAGCTGGCCTCCGTCTACCCTCACCTACAATATGCCCAAGATATTTTACGGTTTTCTGAGCGAACTTGCATTTCGCCAATTTGATTTTTAGTTTCGCGTCATTAACACTTTTTAATACTATTTCTAGATGACGCATATGGTCCTCCCAACTATCTGAAAAAATCGCCATATCATCTAGATACGGTAAACAGAAATTCTTAAATGCGTTTATTTCCCGCGTTAAGATATCTGCTAACTCCACCCGTTTTCTGTAAGGCTTTACTAAACTCACGTGAGAAGTCTGAGATTTCTGTCGCCTCCCAGGAACATTCACAATATAATTTGTTTCCGTAATTATTGACTCCTTTCTTCCCGGCCCTATCCGACTATCTGACATTTTAATTGGCTTTCTGGTAGTTAAAACTAAAACCTCATCTTTCACATTAAGCTTCCGTTTTACCGCCTTTCTGTCAAACCAAAATTTCCTCTTTTCTCGTTTTTCTGACACATTTTCAACGGCTAAAACTCGACCTCTTTTTAACCTGTTCGTGAGATTAAACACACATCCCTTCACGAATTTATTTTCCTCCGTTTCTCTTATCCATTCTCCAAATACTAACGCTTTCAAAAGCTTTCTAACTTTTCGATGCCAACATGCAATACTATCGCTTATTGAATCTCTCATCTTAACACAGAACCGTTTTAGAAATGCGGTCTCTAAATCATTTATCAATCTTTTCCCAAGGTCCAAGTATTCTGACACATTTCCTTTAACCTTCCTTTTCCCTAAGTGTAATGACACTTTTTCTAGGCACGCGCCAAAAATATCTACCTGATAAGGCAATGGGACAAGCACCTGCTTCCTCCCACTCACGCGATTTTCTCTGGCTTTTGCCACTATCAAAGAATCTCCTGCATTACAAAGCGATTCTTCACCTTCCGTTTTTTTACTAATCCCTTTGAGAGATTGATCTCTGTCTAAATCAATTTGACTATCTTTCCCTTCAATTTCTGCTAAGATCGAAGATCCCTCACATATCGGCAAAGGCGATAATCCCTTATCCACACTGACCAGTTCAATAGGGTTTTCTAGGTTTTCACCCTCTAGTTTTGAATTCAACGCTTCCGCTTCACTGCACTCGCGAAAAATTCCCCCTTCTTTTTCTTTTACTGAATTCAAAGTTTCCGCTTCATCGTGTCGGTGAACATTCTCCCCTTCCTTATCGGAAAACATAATCCGCTTATCTTCTAGCTTTGGAGTGTGGTCAATGTTTTTCTTTTGAGCCCGCGTCAAAACTGCATTCATCAATTCGGGTTTTTTCTTCGCCTGTTCTAACAATTTTTGAGTGTGATTACCCAACAAATAGTAAAACATATCTGAATCTTTATTGTTAACTCCTGCCTTGTTTCAATGACCCCCACGCCTTCAATTTCTAAAGTGACCTCTGCTATAGGTAAACAGTATAATTTACTGTCCAGCGGAGTTTTAATCCATACGTGATCTCCATTCAATTTATCTTGACTGACCAAGTCGTATGCGATGATATCAAATTCACTCCCAGTGTCAGTTAAAGCAGTTGTCTGAATTCCATTCACTAACACTTTACTCAAATAAGGGGAGAAGGTTTCTTCAAGTGTCGGTTTACTTATTAAGTGACCGACCCGCGCAACATCTCTCTTTTTAATTTCCGGACAATCTACTTTGTAGTGACCGCTTTGAAAACACGCGTGACACTTGACTTCTCGCCTTTTTTCGTAAACTCTTTCCCTTTCTTTATGATCATCGCGATCCCTCCAGTTAAAGTTAGTCTCCGGATTTCTGTTACTGTTTCGCCCATTTTCAAAAGTTCTGGGTCTTTCAAATTTCTTCTCTAAAGGGAGTTTCGTATTCCAAGTTTTTTTTGACGGGCGCTTGATTGCCTCGTACGCATCTAAAAGCCTCACTAACTCTTCGGGATTTTTAATCTCCGCCCAGTTATCTATAAAATGTTCGCGCATTTCTGGAGACGCTCTCCGTTTGATTTGGTCCGTGACAAGCAAATTTTTCAAACCCTCAAAATCCGAAACTTGTAAGCATGACAGCCAACCTTCTAAAAAACTATTAAGTTCGAAAATCAGATCCTTCCAAACTGAATTAGGATTTCGGGGATGCTGACTAAATTTTTGTCTGTACGTCTCTGCATTCAAACGATATCGTTCTAACAATTTTTCTTTCACATATTGAAAATCATCAATTTTGTCTTCGGGTTCTCTCAAAATTAACTCGGCCATTCCCACAGGTAATAATGATAGTAAGTTCGTCACCAACTCATCCGAATTTAGATTACATTTTTTTGCCTGTCTCTCGAATAAATTCAAAAACAACGAAATATCCGAATTCTTTTCATCAAAGCGATGCATAATTGTTTTTAGGGGTAAATGATTCGTTCTAACTGAGATGCTACTAGATGCGGTACTCCGGTCATCTGACTCTTGCGTCGCTTTTAACCTAGCTAACTCATGTTCCCGCTCCACTTTATTTTCCCTATCTTTTTCTATAAGTTTAATTTGTGCTAAAGCTAGCTCTTTCTCAAAACCCTCTGACGACTCTATTTTTTTTATAATTTTCGGTACAGTATCATTTTCCTCTAAAATGACCTCAAATTCGTAAGCTAACGTTTGCAAATCAGCTTTCCTAAAATATTTAAGCTCCGACATTTTTAAAGTATAAAATTAGAAATTATCTTTCCCACAAATATAAAACAATACAATAAGATTAAATCAAATCCTACCAAGTGCGTCAAAATATTACCAAAATATACGCTCATAAAAAAGTACGCTTAGCAATAATATAGGAAATATGCAACATATAAAGATAAGCAACTCTATCCTAACGTCTACATTCACCTTGGTATTTGGTTATAAAATATATATGGGATAAATTCTACACAAAACAAAAATTTCAAATTCAAAAGGTACAGTAAAAATATTTTAAATTGCAAAAGTCTCATTCAATTCCTTTTTTTTTTTTTTTTTAAATCAATGGTGGTCTTAATCTCTGCATCCACTCTTAAAAAATTTAGAATAATTCACAAAAAACATATAAAATCAACTCTGTTATCGTAAAATATGAAATGCGTTCGATACTTTTTTTTTTTCAATGAACTCTCATTTATAGATTCAGCTAAAATTTTGTAACACTGCACAACTCTCAGTTTGCATTAAATTAATTCAACAATAATTTAATTTTAACTACAAAATTTGTCTATTAAATAAGTTACAGTAATCTCGGAAGTATCTCATAATGCTTTTTTTTTTCTACCGGAAAAATTTCTCAAAAATTTACTCTCACAAAAATAAACATACAACTTTTTTTTTTGAAGCCTACAACACCTATACAAACACTAATAACAATTAAAGCCACTCTGAGTATAAAAAGAGCTTACCTCCATTACTAAGAGTCTTTCAGGGCGTCAGAAGCACAGACTTCAGAGATTCTCAGGAGCACAGACGGAGTTTCTATCACACTTTTCGGATGGGGACTCTTCCGGATGGGGGAACACTCTCCAGAATTCTTGGTAGATTTCTCTTTCTGATGGGGGAACACTCCAGAATTCTTGGTAGATTTCTCTTTCTGATGGGGGAACACTCTCCAGAATTCTTGGTAGATTTCTCTTTCTGATGCTGTGTTGATCCACAGGGGCGTCTAAGGAGACTCAGGTCACAAGTCACAAGGAGACTCTTTCTTGGAGCACTTTGATGATTTCAATTTCAGAGTCCACTCTTTGTCTTTAGAGAATGTCATTAATTTTTGCTAATTAATCCATCACCGCAAGCCACCAGTTGTAGTAACTCCTCTATACCGACCCGATAAAAGATGGCGAGTGGTAGCGAGATCGGATCGCTGGCACAGAGAATTTCTCGTATAAATTAGAAAATAGAATTTATTGCATACCAATATTAATTCTAATGAAAATATGTACAAGAAAGTTAATTACAGCATTTAATTATTTTTCGTGAGTCAATCGCTTATAAATTAATGACCTCTTGACTCCAAGTGTAACTGAAACAAACAAAAGTCTCTAAACATTACAGTCAGTCGTGACTACAAAATAAAGTTCATTCGGACCAAGGCTCGTCCGTTCCTTCTCTTCGGAAGATCTACTAATACTCGTTAATTCTGAGTCTAAGAACTCTCACTCTCGCACTTGGTGTGTTTTTTCACTTCGCTGGGATTTTCACCGGATACCTGCTGTATCAATTCTAGAGGTCGGACCTCACTAGCGCTTACACCACGCTGAGTTCGAAACTGACGTTTCCTTTTCCCTTCTCCAGAGAGTCAACACTCTCCTTTTCGATCTCTCCAAAAACTGTCCTCTCTCACTTTTTCATTCTCGCAGGAGAACTTCTTCTGGGGGCGGGGGCTTTGTCGAGGCGGGCCCCTCGAAACTCTCCAGCCTCTTAGCAGCCTTGAGATCCCTCTGTTTCGTTTTCACTAAGTCCGTCATTGGACGTTCTAAGACAAAGGGCAAAGTTTCGGGCGCAAACCTAAAAATCGTGTGCAGAGATCGCTTCTCTCGCAGATGAACTCTTTCCCACGAACTCGGCAAGGATCAAAGCATAAGACCCCTTTTTGGGTAACGCCTTACCACTTCATCACTGTCCGAACTTTCCGCTCACAGTACAATAGAATTCGGCGTCTGCTAGTCTTCAAGGCAAAAATAGCGAGGGAAGGTATGCAGTTAAGTGTACTCACAGGAAATGCTAGAATGACACATCGCGCACCTGGATGAGGAGGCCCAATTCTTTACAATCTCATTGTAGGAAAAAAATAAAATTTCTTAACAGTAGTCAGTTAGTGTTGGAAAGTGTTTCATAATCTATGCCGGATGTATGATTTTTCGTTCTTGTTTGTATCTAGCTTTAAAAGTATACATTTATATGCATATTTGTAATGTTCGGAAATATGAGTTCCTTCATTATTTTTATTAGCTTAAATTGTAGATATATCCACAGTTGAGCAAAGCACACATTCTATGCTCCCTCCCTACATCATCACAACAAATGAAGCATTTTGAATGTCTTATATTACATGTATGAAAATTCAAATACATTTTAGTTTAAATTTATCTTCTATTTTTAACTTCATCTTACTCTAAAAGTACAACATTTTCTATATAATCAATACAGTGTCGAAAACGGGTTAAAAATTTCGGTACATAAAATTTCAAGATAAGAGGAAAAACAAAATAGCTGATAATTAGTTGAAAGAATATGGCACTAATAATGACATAATCAATAATATTTCAACATATTTTGAGACGAAAACAAGAGAAATAATTTCCTCAATGGTTGACTAGCGTAGATTTTACCATAATTTCTAGTCAAATTTTGATTTTAACAAGTTTGCATGTTTTCGATAATACATGATTATTATTAAAGAAATATCAAAAGTAAGAAATGCGAAACATGATTGCGGTGAAAAAGTAAACTACAATGAAATAACAAACTTCATAATTATCATCATTTCATTTGCTTTGAAAAGTAAACTATTCATGGAATATTCTTTGAAGGCTTATCAAGAAATACTCGTATACATTTTAATTAAAACATTTAAGATTTAAAAAAAATCCATAATGAATTTGGAGGTGCCAAAAATAAAGGGGTTAAAGTCAATAGGTTAATTAGGCTCTGGATACACTCTTCATAGACACATATCGAAAATTCCAGAGCTATAGCGGGTCGTTGTAAAAAACACTATGTGGACGCCGATATATAAGCTCCTCGCCACCGTACAGCTCAAGGAGACGGGATTACTTCTTAAATGCAGATATTTTAAAGTATGCGCTCGATAATGAAAAAAAAACCCTGACGACTCGGTCTACAGGCACAGGTAGATTTCAAGGACGCAAATCTGGGGGGAGGGGGGCTGTTTATTGGGAATTGCAGAATAAACTCCTATTTTGCAAGATGCGGTAGATAGGACTGCCCACTTCGAAATACAGTAGTACTGGTAGGCAGAGACAGCAGGGATATTTTTGCTGTAAGAGTTGGTCCTATAAAAAACTTGTCAATATAAAAGTTGTAGATAATATTAAGAAGATTTATAATAAATCTAAGCGGATTTGATATCTTGTGAATTGACGAAGTTATGAATTTTTTTCTTCTTAAACCCTTATTTATCCCCCCCCCCCCTTGGAGGCATTTTTAATGAAATCAAAAATCTGTCATACATAAATTTTTGGCCCTTTTCTTACAAGTAATAATAACATTAAACGGATTCGATCTGTATCATAACTAAGAAGTTACGTGTTTTTTTTTTTATGTTTTCACAAAAAGTCCCCCATCCTCGCCCTCCTTGGTTCGATTTTGTCCATTAAAGAACTTGAACGAGTTTTTATGATTCTTGATTTTATGTATCAGTTTAGAAGAGATTTGTGCAGAATTATGGAAGTTATCGTGTCCATAAAAAAGTAATATAGATAGATAGATAAATAGATAACGTTTTGAACTGGGGGTGGTTTTGGGTTCTAGGAGTCATTATCGGTATAGATCTGCAAAACAAATTTCAGGAGTTCCAACTTAGGAGAGAATGTAATAGGCAGTATTTCTTAAGAAATCTACTTAAAAGTACAACAATCTATTACTCACAAATTTCTTTCCACTGACGAAATTTAAATTTTTTCATGTGGAAAAAAACCACTTATTCCGTCCCAAAAGGATCTGCAGAGCGATAAGATACAAATAGCATTGTAATGGTATTGGCCTACACTAAAGTTTTCCTTTTGACGTCTTCACCGCCTTGCTTTTGGTATCTGGTTCTGTTAACTTTCCAATTATCTCTCTTGCTATTGTTAGAAAAAAAATATGTATATTTATATTATTTTTTGCATCTCAATTGTAACTATACTTAATTTTCTTTGCACCTTATATAATTTAGTTATATGCATCTTATATAAACTAATTGTTTGCATCATTTTTAAAATAAATTGTTTGCATAATGTAATAGATTAAAAAAATAATAATAATAATTAAAAATGTATGGCTCTGATGGGGCCTTTTCCCCCCTCCTCCCCTATACTCACCATTCTGAAGCCAATCAAAGCATCAAACCGCACATCGAGATTGCTCCTACATGAGCATCACTCCACCGCAACCAGTTGCGAGAGAACTTTTATATTTCTGAATCTTGTGATGCCATCTCCATAGACCCTATCTAGATGTGAAGTAAACGTGAGCATTACGCCCCACGTAGGCATTCTTCAGTAATCGTCTTTGATCTTTGACGTAAGATAAAACAAAGAAGAGCGGTGGTTTCTCCGCTTGTGGTGCAAGAGCATATTGGTGACATTGTCTTGCCATTTCACTTTACCGTGGTCATCATGGTCACTCGAGAACACCTTTAAGACTTTCTGCCTCCTGTGGTATTCAAAATCCAAGTCATATAACTGGAATCCGCTAAGTGCATCTGACATGAAAAACATCATTTAACGTATATGATTCTGCATAGTCTTTATGCAATGATTTATTCTCACATGCGATTTGTCATCGTCTGTGAAAGAAAATTGCAATTTTTCTTAATTTGACAAAAATATGTCATTTGTTTGTCGGCTAATCTGTCTGATTTATTGTCTCCGATGCTTTTTGTGCATGGGTCATCGTTTTCTTTGGTGCAGGTACCATTTTAACGCCATTTATAATTTGTCACCGTAAAGATAATTTTCAGATGAGAGACGGTGGTTGACACTATTTGATATTTTCGAAATTTTGTTGTTCTGTACCTCATTCTCGACTGCATACCATACTAAACAGTTAAATGTGAATTTTTTTAGTATTCCATTTAAATGCATAAATTAATCATTAATGCTGATTTTTTAATATCTGTCTGGATTTGATTATATTTTCTCAAATCTTTCATAAATTCGGGAAGTAGAATTAAATATTCAGTAATTGGCACAATTTTTATTTATTTATCTATTTACTTTCATTACATTTCAAAAATTCCAATAACTTTTATCAGGCTAATTTTATTTTTGGCGCCATCTAGTTTTCAAACGTGAAAGAATGTTGTTTTTGAATTCATGTTTATGTAAATTATTTACAATTAAATCTATTAAAATTAAGATATAAATGTATCTAAATTTTCTTTTAAAGTAAGTTAAACATATTATGCATTGATATACATTTAGAAATTACAATCCCCCAAAACGGGAACTTGGAACATTTTCCATAAAAATGTTTTCCATGTCTAACCTAATGATTTTTTGTAACAAACAATCTTGGGGTCTGATGGTCTAGGACTTACTCTATAAGTAAAATAACTTGCCCGATTTTTTTAGTTAAATATTTTTGTCAGGAAGCCAAAATACGTTAGCGTCTCCATTTTGGGCAACTTTCCCCTATTTCCAACAGAAGCTTGTCAAAATAAATATTTAACAGCCAAAAATGGGCTAAATATTATGGTATCATATGTAAAGATCAATGATAACAATCAGAGATAGATATTGAAAGAGTGTATATATACATATACAAGTAATATAAAAAAAAATTAAGTCAATTCCTACTTAGGTCAATAAAGAAAAAATTTATTTTAGTTACTTTTTATTAAATAATTACAATTAATATAAATATGTATATACATATGACAGAATCACAATATTAAGTGGCAAAATACATTAAATTTAATTAATTAATTAATATTTGAAAAAACTGTATTAACATCAACTGTCATCCACTACAAGTTTAAAAATGTATTTGAACTTGAGTGGATGAATAAAAATTATTTTATTAACTATTGAAAATTTGAACAAGATATATAAATGAGAATGTGAACTAATAGTAGGAATTAAATAAAAGAGAGTGGTGGGGATAGGGGGGGGAGATAGGCATGGATGAACACATTTATACGTATATAAAGGAACAGACACATATACATAGAAGATACATAACTAATTATTTTTTACAACAAATTCAAAAATCGTTTCTAATATAGCTGAATTTTAAATATTATTTATTCAACATGTTTGGTAACTCTTTTTAACTAATAGAATCCGTTAAGCTATTTAATTATGGACGCTTCGAACAATTTCTAATTGTTTTATATTTGTAACTTCTGCACATTCAGTATATAATGTAACATAACTTTTCGCAAAGAGACAATAAAAAAAGCTTAAAATGAATATTTTAAATTCTGACAGAGAATTTCCACAGGATTCCCAGAACAAAATACCCTTACAACATATAAAACTTGCAATCACTGCAATCTGTCATGGTTAGACAGTTACAATGTTTTGCACTTAAAGCGTTCCAAAGGAAATTTCCGTTAGCTGACAGGTGAATACTTTTTGTTTCGCTTAAAACGGCATTTATTTGCCTTTAAGGTTTCAACATTTTATCGAAGTTAGATTATTTCACGCAAGATAGATCGATTGACAGTTTAAAGTGATATTTTATGTAATAGAGTTAAAAACTTCAAGTTAATTCTTTCGTTCAGTATCTTTAAAAAGTAAAATAAATTTTCAAAATTAGATTGCTCTTCATCATATTTTAAAAGTTAATTTTATATTATATTGTTTCTGAATTGTGAATGACAAAGTAAGTTGTTAATTCGTCTAGTTGTTTAATTACGGATATTTCAAACAATTTCTAATTGTTTTATATTTTAACTTCTGCACATTCAGTACACGTAACTTAAATTTTCGCAATGAGACAGTAAAAAATTTGAAAATGAATATCTTAAATTCTGACAGAAAATTTCCACAAGATTCCCAGAACAAAATACCTTTACAACATACAAAACTTGCAATCACTGCAATCTGTCACGGTTAGACAGTTACAATGTTTTGCACTTAAAGCGTTCCAAAGGAAATTTCCGTTAGCTGACAGGTGAATACTTTTTGTTTCGCTTAAAACGGCATTTATTTGCCTTTAAGGTTTCAACATTTTATCGAAGTTAGATTATTTCACGCAAGATAGATCGATTGACAGTTTAAAGTGATATTTTATGTAATAGAGTTAAAAACTTCAAGTTAATTCTTTCGTTCAGTATCTTTAAAAAGTAAAATAAATTTTCAAAATTAGATTGCTCTTCATCATATTTTAAAAGTTAATTTTATATTATATTGTTTCTGAATTGTGAATGACAAAGTAAGTTGTTAATTCGTCTAGTTGTTTAATTACGGATATTTCAAACAATTTCTAATTGTTTTATATTTTAACTTCTGCACATTCAGTACACGTAACTTAAATTTTCGCAATGAGACAGTAAAAAATTTGAAAATGAATATCTTAAATTCTGACAGAAAATTTCCACAAGATTCCCAGAACAAAATACCTTTACAACATACAAAACTTGCAATCACTGCAATCTGTCACGGTTAGACAGTTACAATGTTTTGCACTTAAAGCGTTCCAAAGGAAATTTCCGTTAGCTGACAGGTGAATACTTTTTGTTTCGCTTAAAACGACATTTATTTGCCTTTAACGTTTCAACATTTTATCGAAGTTAGATTATTTCACGCAAGATAGATCGATTGACAGTTTAAAGTGATATTTTATGTAACAGAGTTAAAAACTTCAAGTTAATGTTTTCGTTCAGTATCTTTAAAAAGTAAAATAAATTTTCAAAATTAGATTGCTCGTCATCATATTTTAAAAGTTAATTTTATATTATATTGTTTCTGAATTGTGAATGACAAAGTAAGTTGTTAATTCGTCTAGTTGTTTAATTACGGATATTTCAAACAATTTTTAATTGTTTTATATTTTAACTTCTGCACATTCAGTACACGTAACTTAACTTTTCGCAATGAGACAGTAAAAAATTTGAAATGAATATCTTAAATTCTGACAGAAAATTTCCACAAGATTCCCAGAACAAAATACCTTTACAACATACAAAACTTGCAATCACTGCGATCTGTCATGGTTAGACAGTTACAATGTTTTGCACTTAAAGCGTTCCAAAGGAAATTTCCGTTAGCTGACAGGTGAATACTTTTTGTTTCACTTAAAACGACATTTATTTGCCGTTAAGGTTTCAACATTTTATCGAAGTTAGATTTATTTCACGCAAGATATATCGATTGATAGTTTTAAGTACTTCATTTTTAAAGTGATATTTTATGTAATCGATTTAAAAACTTCAAGTTTATTCTTTCGTTCAATATCTTTAAAAAGTAAAATAAGTCTAACAAAATGAGTTGCTCATCATAAAATTTTAAAAATGAATTTTTATATTATATTGTATTTGAATTGTAAATGGAAAAGTATGTTACACTTGAGAAAAAAAGAATACATTATAAAATGTATATTCTTTTTTTAAAAAATACAATAAGTTTATTTATTGCACTGAAACAGAACAGTAAGTTTATTCATTGCACTGAAACAGAACAATGAGTTTATCCACTGCACTGAAACAGAACAATAAGTTTATTCATTGCACTGAACACAAATTACTTCCAGTATTATGAAAAAAAGTTCAATGCAGCATTTTTCACTGGCTTTTTAAATTTTTATGCGCCGATTGTTTTGAATCAACTGATCGAATATGACTATATTTTTAGGATTGGGGGAGGGTGAAAGTCCTCCTTTGCGCTATTCGTCAGTCAAATATATGCGTTTACCTTTATCAGACCTATGCGTTTATTTTTAAATTGTTTGCTTCATTTGCAGTTGAAGATCTTTCATGCTCGCCGTAAACAACTACAGTTTCAAAATAAATATTTGCGCAATTTACAAGTTTATCCCAGCTTACAGTTCTTCGAGAATTTGAAGTACAAAAAAGTACAGTAGATTCTTAAAGTGCATCAATCGAGCAAGATTTAAAAAAAAAAAATCGCAATACACAACTACATATCATAAAAGTTTCATGTGGATTTTCCCTTGTTTTGAATAACACTGCATTATACAGGGTTATTCTAAATGATGGACCCATTTTCAAAAAATTGTATTTATTAAAGTACAAATTCAAAATGAACAATCTTTATACCATTGAAAGAGGAAGTTTCAAAGTTTTTTTAAGACATTATAAATGTTCAATGTGTCTACCGTTTGCTGCACGGTAGACATCTACGCGATAGCCAAACTCGTCCCATATACGATAAAGCAAATGTGACTACTTCTTCTGGGGTTATGTTAAGGAAGCTGTGTACGTCCCACCGCTACCAACAAATCTGCGGAACCGTATTACTGCTGCCGTGCAGTCAGTAACAGCAGATACGCTTTCTCGCTGCACCGCAAACATCTACCCGATAGCCAAACTCGTCCCACACACGAGAAAGCGTATCTGCTGTTACTGAGTGCACGGCAGCAGTAATACGGTTCCGCAGATTTGTTGGTAGCGGCGGGACGTACACAGCTTCCTTAACATAATCCCAGAAGAAGTAGTCACATTTGCTTTATCGTATATGGGACGAGTTTGGCTATCGCGTAGATGTCTACCATGCAGCAAACGGTGGACACATGGAACATTTATAATGTCTTTAAAAAAAAAAAAACTTTGAAACTTCCTCTTTTCATTGGTATAAAAATTGTTTATTTTGGATTTGTACTTTAATAAATACAATTTTTTTTAAATGGGTCCATCATTTAGGATAACCCTGTATATGCTTGCATAAAAATGACTAGAAATTTTATTCAACGATTTCTTTTCTTTATAATTAATGCACATTTATGTTTAGATTATTGCCTGATATTTAATTAACGTAAAGATGAATAAAATTACAAAAGCATAATCGATATGTATTTTTTATACGACGAGGTAATTAACTAAAGTTTTCCTTAGGTTTCTTTCTTTTTTTCTTTTCTTCTGTAAATTTGATAGACCTATAAATTCAAAATGATGAAAGATGATCGTATGACGTAGTTGATGGTTGTTTTCATTTACCCGTGTCTGACAATGGGTATGTAAATTATAAAATCATCGATATAATATTTTTCCTTATTTATTAATTATATTGTTTATTTTAATGAGGAAGCACTCTTATTAAAAATAAAACTTTAAAATAAAAACAAAAATTCTAAACCTTATTATTTTCTCAACAATCTTACATCCAATTATGTTAAAATAAGTATAAGAGATCGTGTATAATTCTTACCCGCGCAAGCCCAATTAAACTGGGTAACTAATATAACAGCAATTATGTGTAATTAAGTGAATGTAATTTTCTGCTATGCAATTAGAAGAAATAACTAATGCGTTTCTTAGATTTTTTTTTCTTCGCTCTATTAAATAATTTTCGGAATAAACAATTTTTTTCTATATCTGATTGGTTTGATTATTTGGATGCTCCGTTAATACCAGTGTATATTGGTCGTTGTGTACTCCATTTATTTCAATATATTCATTAAAATTTCATTTTTTTAAGTTCCAAACATTAATGTTAAAGAGAAATACGATAAAATCAAATCACGAAAGCAAAAATCTACGTAATTAGGCGTAATAATATATTTTAATTAATTAATAAATAGTCTGTTCGTAAAATGGGAAATTACTGACTGACACCGGAATTTACAAACGACTTTTTTAGAAAATAAGAACTCTTTATTTTAAGCTTTCATTCTAGAAACAAAATTTTATTAAATATTCTTGGTGTCGAAAGCAAGTTTGGAATTAAAATTAGGTGTGCGCGGAGTGGGACCGCTGTGCCGGAAAGGGTTAAGCACGCATCATCAAAGCATATATATATAAATGATTGAAGGTAGCCTGCTGTAGAATTAATTTGTAGAAAAGTAAAATGCCATCTATATTATATAAAAAAAAATATATATCCGTGAGTAATGCTGGCGTCATAAAAACGGTGGTAACAACTGACCAATCAAATTCGCTTTTACTGCATTTATTTTATTTTGTTTTTTATTTTTTACTGCTAAACATTTCACAATTTAAATTTTTACAGCGTCGAATAGAAAAAAAAGTACTCTCAAATACAATTTGTTTGAAATCTGTATATCAATTTGCTGATATTTTATGGGGGTTTTAAAAAAAATGTCGAGTATGATTTTTTTTTAATCTATCCCTATCGCGTGCAACCCGATTACAAGAGATTAGACCTTTTACACTTAAAAAAATATAAATATGTCACCATTCGTGACGAAAATAAAACTTCTTCAGTAAATTAATAAAATAATAAAATAATATAAATAAACACAAATTTAACAGACATATAATCGAACCACGTGCTTAAACCAGTGAAATTATCAGAATCAAACAGGTTGCTGTCAGTAACGGAAGTTTGGGGATTTCTTCGGCTATTAACTCATGTCATGCAACTAATATAAAAGTATTTCTTTTAATAAATTTCAAAATTCTATTTGGTTGTATAATTGGTATTTTAAATTGCATATAAAAGTGCTTTTTTGGTGTTGTTAGAAGCCAATCTAAAAAAATGTATTAAACGTAATACATCTGTTAGAGTTTTCAATAAAAAAATCTATTTCACCTCTATTTTGTTACCCGGGACACCGGGGTATGATTCCCTATAGTTAGAATAAATTCGAAACAAACTCACTCCATGCATCATAGTCAATTTTACTTTTTTTTAAATTATTTATATACACATTTTTAGGTTGCATGTCTAAAACACACAGTGGCGGAATTTCCTAAAACACCGACCAAAATTAAGAAATAAAGGTTACATTCTTTCTACACACAACTTTGCATACTTGTCTATCAGCAATGAGAAAAATGACACTTTCAAATCTAAGTAAATCGATGTTTTCATTTTGTTATGAAATATTTTGTTTCAAATATAAGGACACAATGCTTTCAATTCTGAAATACAAGAAATACTCAGAGTATTGAAACATGGACGTACTCACTACTGAGCACATAGAGGTCAGGTCATACTCATTCATGAAACATCGACATATTCAAAAATGATTAGAATCAGTTATAACACATTTCTGAAAAGTGGAAATACTCAAAAATGACCACATAGAAGTCAGTTCATACTCATTTTTGAAACATGGTCAAATATGAGCACATGTTGTTTTATTCTTAAGTGTGTGCATTGTTTCAGAAATGAGTATATACATGTTTCAAACTTGAGTATTTTTGATTCGGAGCCATCTTGACTATGCGACATACTCAGATTTGAGTATTTTTTGCTCAGTTTTGAAAATGTCGTTTTTAGAGTGAATGTGCTTAAAATATGTTAACTCACATTTGACATTTATTACGTAAATCAAAGTCATTGCATTTTATTTTAACTGATACCATCGTGATGTTGAATATTTTTAAAGTCGTTGATCTTCATTGTTCCAAACGATGCACTAAAAACTATTCTTTTTTGGTGATAATTCTTGATATTTTAAGGGTGGACTTTATTGCAGAAAAGAGATATCAGTAGATTTTGTTTCTAGCCATTTAAGAATATTTGAAAGACCTGTCACATAATGATCAATTTCATGTTTCCTTATATATCTTTATAAAAAAAAAAGAAGTCCAACAATATCGATTTAAATTAATAAATGTGATAAAAAGTTTGCAATTTTACAATAATTAATTTTAATTTTTAAAAACATATACATCTTACGTCTGAGCAGTATAATTACACAATAAAAACAATTAATGTCAGCAATATTAAAACACATATTAAAGTAGTCTTTGGGGGCCACCGTATTACTTACCCATCATGGATATACGTAATATAAAATACGAAAATAAAACATGTGTAAACTATTTATAAAATGCATTGCAATTCCAAAATAAAATAAAACATTGGCTTGATTACCTCTTAAACTTTAAATGATATATTACTGATTTGCGTAAAAGAAACATCCGTATAACACCAAAAATGATAATCATATTAAATAACAGTTTACTGCGTAGGATTAGGAGTCTCATTTCCAATTAAAATATATCTTTGAATTGAAATTTGAATGATATACAGTGTCATGAAAAATCGAAAAGTCTGCAAAATAGGATTATAAATATCTCGGCAACACATTATCAGATTAGCTTTATTCTTTATGAAAAATTTATGTTTTTTTTATTGTTTTTATATTTACTCCTTTAAATAAACAATTTCAAAAATTTGTATATACCTTTTATCAGAACGAATATTTCGAGAGTCTGAAAAAAATGGTTCCGGATAATCGAGGTTACTGAAATTCAATGGGCTTCTTCTCATTATTACTTAGTAAATACATACCAAATTTCAAGTCTCTATCTCAATTTGTTCGGGAGTTAGAGCTTTTAGAGACACACACAGAGACAGACAGACGGCAGTTTTTTTTTCTCTCTAAAGATATGTTTTTCGGAATCTCCAGTGTCTGAAACGTGTAAATACGTCAAAAAAAATTTTTTTTCAATTTTTAAAACGATTACATGACTTACCCTATACTACGTATGATGGGTAAGTAAAAAAGCAGACGTTTCGTGTTATTAAACGTCTCATCAGTACACATAACGTAAAGACCGTAAAATATGTCAATAACAATAATTACAAGTTATATAACTACAAGTTCCCGGGTGTGCACTCCACACACGCACATTCAATAAATGTGTATATATGTGGAGTGGGATGCGACAACGAAGATGCTTTTAAAATTTAAATGTGCGCATCATAGTAAAGAGGTTGGCGAACATTGAGAATATTTTTTCTCCTTATTACAAAATGTTTTTGCTTTTAAAATAAATTTACCATACTGATGTTAAAGATAACATTTACAATGTAAATTAAATGTTTATTGAAATTGGGGAGATGATTTATTTCCGTATAACAAATTTACATTACGAACAGATTACATTACATTTACAGGAGAAATGTTCAATGCGTGAATTTAATTCTATTTTCAAAGTTAAACTATACATGACAATTAACATGTGTAGTTAAGTAGTAGTTTTACAAATAATTATTTTACTCTTCCGTTTCACTTTTACTTATATATAAGATATCGCTATCTAATTCCAAAACCGTTAAATTTAGAGATTCTTATAATTCAAAAATAAATAAATAAATAAATAAATAAATAAATGTTGTTCTTTATCATCTATGAAACCATTTACGTTAAAATAGTTATTTTTATAAAAATTATGAAGTTTTTTGTTGTTTACGCATCCCAGTTATTAAATTTCCAATTTTGTAAGTTATATTAAGGAAAACATTCTTCGCGCTCCAAAAAGTAAAACAAAAATACTTTCTGTGCAACTGATTAAATTAACGATAATTTGTAATACTTTGAATTTTAAGACTTGTTAGCGTTTTTTTTCTGCAAAAACACGTCTTTCGTTTATAGCCTAAAGACAGGAATAATTTTGGGTGTTACTTTTTGGAAATTGTACACATTGCAGTAAATCATAAAGAAACTACAATCAACACAAAAAAAATTATCTTGTAAATAAACTAATATCATTTATCTTAGAATAAAATTTCAGAAAACGAACAACGACATTACCTGAGGAACAGTATTTTACGACATAAAACAGGGAGTAAAAGCATTTTCACAATACATTATATTAAAAATTAAAAGTTAAACAGTCCTGAATGTATTCACCAATCCCCATATTCTGTAAAAAGAAAAATCTTCTTTTATCCAAAAAAAAAATGTTTTCGAAAATAGAACAATTACTTCGTCCGTGTTGCCTATGATTCCAAAAAGCGTTCATTTATCTTCAGAAACCTCAGAAACCAATAGTTTTCCGAGACTTAAAGTAGCATTTCTGATACAAGAAAGTATTTTGCGGTCCGTGTTTTCCGAAAACGTTTCCGAGTAGTATTTTCAGTGCAAGAATCAGTTTTCTCAATCCGGTATCAACAAAAAATATTGGTTTTCGGAGCATATCAATTCTCAAATAAACATTTTCATGTTCAACGTTTAAAGATGCTAAACTACTAGAATCAGTGAACATTATTTTGTTTTTCTTTCATGTATAAATTCTGTTACTCAGCTGAAAATGTTTACTTGAGTATAGATAGCATACGAAAACCCGATATTTAGTGACGATACACTCTAAAAACGACATTTTCAAAACTGAGCAAAAAATACTCAAATCTGAGTATGTCGCAAAATGGTTGCGAATAAAAATTACTCAAGTTTGAAATATGTATATACTCATTTCTGAAAACATGCACACACTCAAGAATAAAACATCATGTGCTCATATTTGAGTATGTCCATGTTTCAAAAATGTGTGTGAACTGACTTCTATGTGTCAATCTTTGAGTATTTCTATATTTCAAAAATGAGTTTGAACTGTTTCTAATCATTTTTGAGTATGTCCATGTTTTAAAAATGAGTATGAACTGACCTTTATGTGCTGAGTTTTGAGTATGTCCATGTTTCAATATTCTGAGTATTTCTGGTATTTCAGAATTGAAAGCATTGGATCGTCCTATTTGAAACAAAAAGTTTCATAATAAAATGAAAACAACGATTTACTCAGATTTGAAAGTGTCATTTTTCTCAGTGTACGAGTGTGAAGAAACTGATTAATATACTGTAAAAACTAATCGGAAGAGTTTCCAAAAATCACGCGCTTGAAAAGGAGATTTGTTTAAGAAATGCGTCTTTAAATCTCGGAAATCTTTTCATTTAAATTTTCTGAAGATTCTGAAGATTTTCGTGATTATTTCGAAAGAGGTTATATTATATTTTCGTTAATCGTCTTGAATCAAGAAGCATTTATCTTTCTTTAGAGTGTAATGAAGCATGTATAGGCACAAGCTGACTAAACAGTCATTCGGGTTAATTAGCCGGTTTACGCCGAAGTATTATTCTGCCAAATGGGTGCGCACAGATTATTTGTGAATTTTATATTTCTTCGCTTTTCTCTAGAAATTACTGTGAAATATCCACACTTCGAAGACATTCAGAGAGCAGACACGGGACCCTTTTGTGATAAAAGGGCGTATAGGCATGATGTGCAAAATACATTCAACACCATTTTTTCTGTGTGGAGAATTTGCGTCGACTGTGGCCAGCCCGCAGAGACCCTTCTTAAATGTTCCATTATTCCACAAATATTCATGCACATACGCAAAAAGTGGTAGTTTCGTACACGTCTAGGAGAAAACCATTGTAATCCACGCATTTGGTACACGTCTTCACTAAGTAGCCCATCAAATTCGTATACCGATATATGTGTTTCCTAGAACGGCTACATGTTCGCTAGGGAAACAAGAAATTGCTTCTGTGGTGGGAATTCGCGTCTACTGTGCCCTGTCTGCGAAGTCTCTTCCTAAATGCCCTATCATTGCACAAATATTTATGCACATACGCAAAAAGTGGTAGTTTCGTACACGTCTATGAGGAAAACATTGTAATTCATACATTTGGTACACGTCTTCATTAGGTTGAATATCAGATTCGTATACCGATGTATGTGTTTCCTAGAACAGCTACAAGAAATTGCTTCTGTGGCGAGAATTCACGTCGACTGTGATCTGCCCGCAGAGCCCCTTCATATATACCCTATCGTTGCACAAATATTCACGTACATACTCAAACAGCGGTAGTTTGGTACACGTCTATGAGAAAGTTATTGTAATCCACAGATTTCGTACACGTCTTCACCAGGTAGACCATGAAAGTCGTATACCGGTGTATGTGTTTCGTAGAGCGGGTACAAATTGAGTAGTGAAACAGGAAATTGCTTCTGTGGCGGGAATTCGCGTCGACTGTGGCCTGACGCAGAGCCTCTTTGTAAATGTCCTATCATTGCACAAATATTCATGTACATACGCAAAAAAAACTGTTGTTTAGAACACGTCTATGAGAAAACCATTGTAATCCATATATTTAGTACATGTCTTCACTAGATAAACCATCAACTCCATATACTGCTAGAAGTGTTTCCTAGAATGGCTACAGGTTGACTAAGGAAAACGTAAATTGGTTCTATAGCGTGATGATGATTAGCACTGCATATCGTGACGGTCTTGCATCCTATGCCAATATAGTTACTCTTGATGTTACCTACCTTCAGACGAGGGATAACTCGCATAGACTTATATTACATATTCTAGTAAACTTTCTTCCTAGATCACGAAGCATTTTCTGTTTTTACAGCGTAGAATTCTCTTCATAACTAACTTCAAATTTTGGTCATCTAAAAGGAAAAATGCTAAAAATTTACTTCTTTTATCAAATAAATATTTAATTATTCAATTAGTTTACCAAGAGGATGAATGCATACCATACTTATTGGAGATGTCTAAAAGAAAATACTTCCATAAATTTACTTCTAGTAATTTAAATTCTACAAAATTGTAAGACCCCGTACTATATGCAATTGTATGAGGGTAAATGCATTTGCATATTTCGACTGTTTTTTATTTAAATGGATAAAAATGTTTAATGTCTTAGATAATTTAGTGAAAATGCATATTTCTATTAAATTAAAACACACACGCACACACACACACACACCCAGACATATATATATATATATATATATATGTACGTACATATAGATATACATATATTTACGCTTTTGAACAGATATGAAATAACTATAAAAATACAGAGGGATACAATTTAATTTTAGCTCAAATTTCTGCATTCTTTTTATAATGCCTAATAAAAATACCTGTTTTTTTTAATGTGGTTATATTGTTGTTCAAATATGGTAAGTCCTTAAAGGTAAAACACGTTTATGAAATTACGCTATAGATCAAACACGTGTATACGTCAAACATGTAGCCCTGGGCGACAACTGGCCCGCCGGCAACTTATCTGTGGCCCGAGAAGCCTTTCATTTTACCTGTGTTTAATTTAGTTGTTAGAACACGCTAAAAATACTCTTTGCACGAACACACTTGCACCAATCGTGGCAAACATCAGAAAGATATGTATATCAGTCTTACCAGTTTACGGGCTTTTTTAAAACTCAGAATGCTACCACTATTTTTCTATAGTAATATTTGTTTACTTATTCTGCCATTAATAAAGGCGAATATTTCTCTTCAGAATGTGATAGCATTCTGAATTAGAAAAAAAAATCCCGCTTATCTGGCAAGAGTGGTGTACATAGACTTAAATCAATTTTACATTTTAGCAGAAAAAAAATTGTTTATAGAAAGATTCCCAACCGGAACGTAGCAAAGCACGGGATATTGAGTATGAAAACTTAACGATTCGTAACATTTTTAGTGGATTTTACTTATAATTTTTATTTATTTAATGTCAAAAATAATACTTTATTTTACTACTTCCTTCCATTTTACAAAACTTTATAAAATAATATGCTATATTTATTAAATACTAAGAATTATATTTAATAAAGTTAATAAAATTCGGCGCTAACTAAGGACAGTTAATTTTAAAAAAAAATCTAAATATAAAATTAAATAGCTCTGAATGAGTTGCTTTGAAATTGATACAGATTATCACTTTTGGGTTTGACACATAAACCCCGATGTATGTCATCCAAGTTCCTTACTTGGGCTTTAATCGAACATATTAATTTTGAATTTAAGCTTTTTAATTGTTATCATTACTTATGATAAAAAATATGTCATTGCTAATGAATCTTTTGGGTGATCTTTCTTTCCATTCTTTCATTTTTTATTGATATATACACATTTTATTGACATACTTTCATACAGCCCAGATTTTATAAAAGAAATATGTTAAAGCTCTTTATGAATAAATGTAATAAACGAAAGTTGAAAATCCTAGATTTTTTTAAGGGTGATTTACAATACCATTATATTCCAAGAAAAACGGTATTTTTATTTTCGTTATGTAGAAACTGTTGGAGTTTAGAAAGAATGTAATATTAAGAGGTGCTACAGCATAAAGTATAAATAAAACTCACAAAAATATGGTTAAACTTCGGAAAGATGCCAAAATTGAAACTATTCTTCTTAAAAGAGAATCAAACTGCTTTCATCATTGCCTGTTGAAGAAAATATACTTGCTTTAGAAAATTAATTATTGTCTTTATTACAGTAAATATACCGAGATTTGAAATCAGCCACTACGAAGAAGAAATGATGTCTACAGGGGGAATCTAAACTCTTGGGCAAAACTTTAAGAAGTGATAATACACATCAAGACAAACAATATTTGATAGGAAACTAAGGATCCCAAAAGTCTTCCGAAGGAGATAGGCGCCATTAAAGTTTAGGGTCCAAAATTTCAAATGATTATAAAAAACGGAAAATTTGGTCGATTTATTTGCAGTTTTCGTTAAAACTATTCTTTATGTCAGTATTTTCTTAAAAATAAATTTTAAAGACAAAGTTAAAAAATGCCGATAGAGAGCGCTTTAGACTTTGGAGTAACGAACAACTATTTTTTACCGTTCTTTTTTGTATCTCATTAAATGCTTTCAAAAGCTTAGACTTAAACTTAAATTTTGAGCTCAAAATCTGAATCGTTGGGAGTGGTTAAGTAGCGCAAACTGAACTGTGTTCAGGAGTTGAAATTTGAATCCCCCTCCCCACCACCACCACTGAACACAGTTCAGTAATTCCCGATATTGGTGTCGTAGACCAGGCAGAAACTGCTACCCCCTACACGTAAAATAAACGATAGAGGAAGACAAAATTAAATACAAAATTAATTTAATATTGTTGGTAATATATCATGAAAATAATCTCCGCAAATTGATTTTCTATGACAGTTTATTTACTTCATTTAAAACTCATCAAGATAAAAAGTACTTAACTCAATTTCAAAGAGGAAATGAAATTGATGATGCAATATGAAGAGGTTTTTAGAAACTCTTGAACTGAACAAGGAAGTAAGAAACAGAATTTCGTATGAATGACGTGATTTGACTTTCCATCATGTCATGTCCAACCAATCAAAGAACTAAAAGATGACATCACCTGAAAGGAACTATTTTTCTTTCTGTTATATAGAACTTTAATAGAAGCTTTTTCTCACGCGATGGAGAAGGAACATGTATATTTCGTTCTCCCTTAAACTTATTAAATTAAATTTAACTAATGTTTAAAATTAAAATTATGTAACTGTTAAATATAAGAATGATAAATTAAATACTTTAAACTAATTATGAATACTGTATTATTATTAATACTAATTTTCTATTCCAAAAGTACATAATTCATCAGTGTGCACAGCATAAAATGGATATATCAAGTTGTTGGAATAATTCATAAATTTTAATATACGTGTGCAAGTGCAGTGTACATCTTCAAATAATGGACATGGAGACTGGCAGACCTGGCACGCGGTAAAATGAGGAGTGAGGATGATTGCTGAAAAAGGAGGTAAGCAAAATCTTACCTATGTTTATCAAAGTAGACATTGATTATTTATATTACTTTAGAGCGCGCTAAAAACTACTCGCTACCTTCAAAAATTAACTAACAAATATATTGCCCAAGAATTTAGATTCACCCTGTATAGCAGTTAAAGATATTTAAAACCACTATAAGAATAAGCACCATTACTAGAAAAATTATATATAGCGGATAGACATATAGTGCTTATAAACTATTATAACATTCGTATGCAAATGCTTAATCTTCGGCAATCTCGAAAATATCTTTGAAATATGGACATTGAAGATAAACAGATCTACCTTCTTATACAGATATTTGAAGGATTTCCATCATAAAGCTTTAACTGTTAATCTCGAACTGTTAAACAAGATAACAATTTTTATTTTAAGTCGGCAAATTATGAATGTGGATTATTAAAGGCAAAGAACTTTGATTTTGCATTTGAAATTACAATGCACCTGAGTAAATTTCAACTTCAAGGCCAATATCATAATACTATTCTTATTATTTGATGTATAGTATTAGCGTTTTCAAACGGAATTTATTACTTTGATAAAACAATTTTCTTAAAGAAAATCCATTTCATTTTAAATATTGCCTGGTATTACTACAAAAATCATCGGAGTGGAAATTTTTAGAATATACTAAAAATATATTGAAAAATTAATTCAATAGATGATTTTTGAATTTCAAGACATATGAAAATAAGTTAATCTATTTACTCCACTTCTAATGATTGATGTTGAAATTATTCTTCAAAATGTATTGCTGCAATTAATCAAAATTCAGTGCAATTTTCCATTAGAGCGAAAATATATGGATATAGGGCTTCCAAATTTCTGTAATTATTCATCATTAGACAGATTTTTTAAAAGTATAGTGTGCAATTTGGCATATTTTAGATATGTTCATTAGCACACTTTTATGCGACATCTTTGCGTAGTTTCAGACCTTTTGTTATTTTTCAAGTCAAATAAGCATGATTTGATCCAGAAAATATATTAAATAAAATAAGTAACGCATATATACAAGATGCGTTTTATTAAATGCATTTTCTGAATCAAAATATTTTTATTGTTATTTTTTACATGAAGAAAACGCCTTTGCTAGATCGTAAGATTAACAGAACAGTGTGTACGAACAATTTTTAAAATAAATTCATTTTAATTAACTTTTTTAGAATTGGTTGGTAAAAAGTAATTTTGTGTATTGTTTTAAATTAAAATAAAATAAATTTCTTATAATAATAAATTTGGAACTTTGCGTGAATATTTCTTTAACATGGCTGTGTTTTGTACGTATAAATTTTATTATTTACAATGTTAAAATATTATCTACTTTTGTACCTGGCCAGCAGATTTATATTAATGCTTAACCCCTTGGGGACGAGCGACACGAATAAGGGACGCATAAGATGCTCAGAATCCTCGATTATTCCCACCAGTTATTATTTTTTGTAAAGTTTTCCTTATCTAATCATAGCAGTTTTGTGATTCAATTAAGTGAAAATTTCTCATTTGAAAACCGGTGGTAACAGATTAAAAATTCTCTAAAAAACGCTCGTCGCGAAGGGGTTAATTTGGCCCGCGGCGGTAAAGAAGTTTGACATGCCTGCAAAACAAACATGCCTTATTAAACAAATTTCAATTTTACCAAATACGGGTAAGTGACATAGTAAAAAAGATTAAAATGGTATTTAATCATCTCAAGCGTTTTCATTACTTTAAACACTCACAGCTAAAGAAATTTATTATCTTACAATGAATTTGAAATGTTCGGTCAGAGATGTGTGCAAGGTACGCAGTCTCGCCAGTAGCTGAAAGGTTCTGTCCATAATGCTGAGTCGATTCCTTACCTCAGAAAGAAAAACTATTTTATTAATGTATCAAAAGCATATACACTTTGTTCTATTTCGTATTAAAATATTCTGAAACAAATGTACCGGAAAAAATCTAGAAGAAAATATTAAATAAAAATAAAAATTTAGTTGAATGTATATACTATAATAAAATTTTAAAAGCTCAAGGTGTGTTTATAAAAGCTGATATATCTAACTGTGTTTATAAAAGCCTGTTAGAGAAATCAAAAGTAAAAAAAAAGTCCTTCCGGCCTGTACCGGGAGGAAAAGGTAGCTTTCCTATATCTTCGTTTTAAAATTTTAGCTAATGTTACTCGAAAACAGCAAGCTAAAATGCAAAGAAACCGTTTACAAAAGATTCGTTAATACTGAATTTGAATAAGAAATTCGCCAAATTGTTGAGCTATAGCCAAATTGGCTTCATTTATGAAAACTTATTTTGGTCGCCAAATTTGGCGATATTTCGCCAAATGTCGCCACGTTTGGCGAGAATTTGGCGCTTACGGATATAAATATATAGTTTTATGCGTATGATTGGGAAAATGATTACAACAATGAAAGAAAATAATTCGCGAGAAATCGCGTTCACTAAAACTCATAAATTAATCGTTGGTTTTATGTAATGTGCTGTCTTGTTTCAAAATGTCAGCCACCCTAGAATTTCAAACTGCTCTATCTCAACCATTTTTTTAGATTTTTTTATGACCTCTACACTATATTCTATAGAATTAATTAATATAACATTTTCATTAGTTTTTAATGACTAAATTTTTTTTCCAAATTCGTTTCTATCTTTCCAATATAATTAAATTTTTTTAAATAGTTTCTGTCACAAAATTTATACATCAGTAATTTATTCTATAAAATATAGTTTGGAGGTCATATTAACATAAGTTTTACGATTATATACATCCATTCTAAGTTACGTTATCTTACGGATCGTGACGTACCATGCGAAACAATTTTGCAATATTCATGCAATATTCAATTTTGCAAAAACAATTTTGCATGCATACGGAACAGTATTTTTTATTATATTATATAGTGTTTATTTTTGCATTTTATAAAGTTCTGAAATATGGCTTACATATATTAGAGGTTTATGTAATTTCAATAAGTATTTAAAAATTTATGAGAACACGAAACCACATCACTTTTTACTGACGGTGGAAAGATTTCCGAAAGTATGAGCAACGAACAGGAATCTGACCTAACTTTTCGTTATATGTAAGAACTTTCTAATGCAATAACTAATTCAATAGATATATTACGAGTAAAAGGGAATTAAAATGCGGTTAGTGCTTTTAAATAAAAACAATAAAACTAAATTTCAGCCAAACTATTCTTTTTTAATTGAAAAAAAAAATTCTTGCATCCAAACAAAATTATTTAAACAATATCAAACTCTTCTACCCCAATATATATTTTTTGACTGTTTAAAATTCTGTTTTAAATATATGAACTACATTTCAATCTGTTTTTGAGCTAAAAAAATAATAATTTATTCTCAAACAGAGATTTTTCTCGTTTTTTCTTAAAGATCTCGCTCCAAACGTCTTTTTACATAAAGGTTCTGCTTAAACATATTGTTCGATATTTGTGCTTTCAGAATCTCTGAATATAATAAGAAAAGATTTTTTCTAAATGTTTCTTTTCATTAATTTAGAAACCTAACGTAAAAAAAGGCATTTCTGTATATTCAATATGAAACCTTGCTTGATTTTTAAAACGCTGTGAAAGAGTGAAATAACTTAGTAAAAGTAGCTTTATGTTTGAAACGATAGATAACAACCCCCCCCCCCCCCCACACACACACACAAAAACTGTAAAAACATTTCTCTGGTGTTAGTATCTGATTAGTTTTGCATCTCTCGTGTAATACAGGATATTTTCTGCAAAAAGAAAGCTATGCATATTCATAAAACCACCATCTTTTTTTTTTTTTGGCAGATGTTTAAAGGGATCATTTTTGTATAAGTAATAATTGCATTGTTTCTGGGAGACAATGGTGAAACATTCGAGGAGGTGCATGATAAGGATCTTCCATGTACAATCGAAGATCGGGAAGAGAGTCGCAAACAAACACAAATCATCCGGCTTCTTATGAACAAATTAATATGAACCGGTAGCACGTTTAATAAGAAACGTCCGTGAACATGAACAATCATCCTCAACACAGGTTTCTACATAGTCCAGAGCATTCGTGAGGCTGTTGAAAGGAGTTATCGTGTTTTGATTCTTTGTGTGAGATGTGTGTTGGAAACTAAGTGCTGTTTACATGCCTGAAGTTTCAGGATATTTCTTCATACATTTTTCTAGATATTGCCCTTTAACTCTTTTTCATGGGTGTTCGTATTATTTTGTCACCCATCTGTACATACACCAAATAGAGATTTATTAAAAAAATAAATATCGGAGGCTGCGGCACTTCTATAAAAATGAAAATTATAAACATGAAAATAATTCCTATCTAAGCCTTTTTGGCTTAGATAGGAATTATTGGTTAGATCTACTCCTACGAGGCAAATACGAGTATTTAATCAAATCGACGTAAAAATAAATGTTTTGTAGAAATTCATTCGGGCCGAACTTTTAACTTTTATACCGGGCCGGGCTCGGGCCGAACTTTTAACTTTTATACCGGGCTCGGGCCGAGCTTTTAACTTTTAAATCGGGCCTGGCCGGGCCAATATATTTTTTGTTCGGGCCGGGTTTCGGACCAAACTTTAAATTTTTGTATCGGGCCGGGCCGGATTGAATTTTTTTTGTATGGGTCGGGCTGGGTTCGGGCCTCGAAATTTCGGCCCGTGCAAAACCCTGGTGGCCTATCCTACATGAAATCTGAATCCCCTTTGTTGTGACATAAAAAGGACGTATGGGGGCTTATATCATGGGGTCGTAAATCGGGAATTCTCGACGAAATAAAATGTTCTAGTACTGGATTTGTGCCCCCTGATTTAAGTCCCCATCTTCTGTGACGTCATCAAAATGACGTATGGGGATGCATATCATGGGGGTGTTAATCAGGATTTCGTCGAAAGTAAAATGCTCCAGCACTGGATTTGAACCCCCATTTTTTGTGACGTCAAAATGACGTACGGGGGCTTAAATCAGGGGGACATTAATCAGGCTCTCAATGAAAGGAAAATTATCTATCACTGGATATGTGTCCCCTTCTGATATGGGGATATATATCATGGGGACATTAATCAGGATTTCTTGAAAAGTGAAATTATCGAACACCGGATTTGCACCCCCATTTTTTGTGACGTCAAAATGACGTATGGGGGAATAAATCATTGGGACGTTAATCAGGCTCTCAACGAAACGAAATTTCTCTAGCATTACATTTGTGTTCCTTTCAGATATGGGGGCATATATCAGGGAGACATTAATCAGGATTTCGTGAAAAGTGAAATGCTCAAGCACTGGATTTATATCCCTTTTCTCGTGACGTAAAAAGGACGTATGGGGGCATATATCATGGGGATGTTAATCAGGCGCCTCGTTCCTTTCAGATATGGGGGCATATATCAGGGGAACATTAATCAGGATTTCGTGAAAAGTGAAATGCTCAAGCACTGGATTTATATCCCCTTTTCTCGTGACGTAAAAATGACGTAAGGGGGCATAAATCATGGGGATGTTAATCAGGCGCCTCCTATACGAATCCGTGTTTGGCGTATTTTTTGTTTCATTCTGAAAATGAAGGCGCATCACATGCAGGAATGCATCACATGGAGGAGGAAAATTATGTAGTTTGTATTACTTCAACCGCTTGTTCCCCAAACTCACCGGTTCACCTCATATCTAGGCTTTAGGATCATCTGACGTTACTCCTTACATAACTAAGGCTTTAAGGTCTATCAAGCTGTGAGACAATGAGAAAAGAGACCAAACTTAAAGCATTGCATGAAATTTTTCTTGTTAAAAAGGTAGCAAAAGGAAATTGTTAAGGTTAGCTAATTATTTGATAAAAAAAATTCATTGAACTCGTTAAAAATGCAGACTGAAACGGCAGGAGAAAGAACATTGTGAGAACTATTTTGATTTCAACAGTTGTATGCTATTACGCTATTGAAATGCTAGCTGCAACAGTAAAGCCTTTTCCATGTATGGTGAAAAAAGCTGCAAGTAATAGTTCATGCACAAAACGTCACAGACGAGCTTTCAGGCTTCTATGTTATGGTTGAATATTCAACTATACAGCAATTATAGTAGGGCTTTATGACTTTGTGTATATGGTTATACTCACAAGCCTGCATCAACTGTGTGAAAGCATAGTAGAAGAAGTCAACAACATCTACAACAGCGGTCAACAACATCCTTAATAGTTACAGAGTGTATTACAGAGTGTATTTAAAGCTGCAGCAGGAAAGTGGTCTCCATGCTTTGACAGGCATGGAGACAACGTTGAACGTTATTGATACCTGATGTTTATTGTGTGCTTTATTTCGTATATATACATTTATTATATAAAATATGTGCTTCGAGAAAATGAATCATTACTTTTGAAGCACCCTGTTATATTATTCAAATGTGGTGGACTATTATGGGGATTACGATGTTTAAGTATTTTTCACGGTTTCTTTCCTGTAATTTTTTTTATAAACAGAATAAACTAATCAAATTAATAAATAAAATTTAAATAAATGTATGCACATGTGATTTCATTTTAAATATACTGTATAACATTTTACTTATATTACTGGAATATTCCCTTGATAAAGTGTTGCACTATATTAGTTTCGAATTGCTTCTTGTTGCTTCGAATTTCTTTTTACCCACTTATTTTAAATTTGATAATCTAACATTTTTGGATATATATATGTATTCTATTATAATTATCGGTTTATCTATTGTCGATTATTTATGTGGTTTAATGGTTATTAACAAAAGTTTTATTATATATATATATATATATATATATATATATATATATATAAATCTTTTGCAGTTCTCACGTTCGATACAATGTGTAAGCATTATATTTCATAAACTTTTATGTATTACTTACAGTAAAAGCCTTTTCATTTCTCCAGACATTTTGTTGAAATATTAGTCTTTTAACGTCAAAATAAACATTTATTATAAGACATATATGTCTTAGAGATGTAAATAATTTATCCTTTGGGTTACATACTTATTTCACAGTAGCTTTATGAAAGTGATATATATATATATATATATATATATATATATATATATATATATATATATATATATATATATAAGTGTACCATTTATTTAGAAAAATAGTACTGTATTTTGTTACAGGAACACTGTGAGTAAAATACACTGTGAAAAGAGGGATGCAATAGAATATATTTAGTGCTAGCTTCTGAACGGCAACAATTTAATTATTCAGAGAGTATAAAGCCGAATGTATAAAATGATTTAATATTTATTTCGAGCTTTTTAAATTGTTGGGTAAAGCATGGAGCATTTTGCTTATATATTTTAGAATTAAACACTTGAAATAAAATATTTAGAATGTATATTCACGCATAAGATGAATTTAAATTATACATTATTTTAGGAATTTAGAAATTGAAACTACCCGCCATTATATTGCTCGTTCAGATATATCACTCATTTTCAATGCCTTGCAAAAGAAAAACAAGTTGGAAATTGTACGTTAAACGAGACAAATAAGGTGTATTATAAATAGTTTTACAATGTAAAAAAAAATCATCCTTATTCTTTCTGAATCCTTTTCTGAAATTCCTTTCTGAAATCTTTCTGATCCTTATTCTTCGAAATCAGCATCTTTTTTTCTTATTACGAATGCCACATTTACAGATGCGAATTTTTTCCCGACACCAGACAAAATTCACCATAGAGATCTTGCTTTGTAAATGATTACCTCTACGGTTTAATATTTTTATGACTCATAATAAACGAATATCTTGGGTTTAATCTTTAATGGATTGAGATATTAGGCTTTCAACCTAATTTCAACTGAAGTTATCTCAGAATTTATACATATTTCAATGTAATTCATCGCGCAAACAAACGATTTTTTGAACGACCATTCTAAAAAAAGTTAGTTCTTGTGGATACAAAGAACTGGGCCCCTACGAAATGCAATGTTTTCTGGGAAATTCCTGGAATGCAAGGAAAGCCCCTGGGAAGTGAAATTGCTGACGGCAGTTGAAGGTGGAAGGAGTTGAATGTTGAATCAGTTGGTTGTGAAACAAGCTAGAGTGAGCTTGTCTTTGAGCAGACTTCAGAATCTTAGGATTTTCTGAAATTGTAATTTCACAGCATGAATATGAATAATCATATTTTTTCATTTTTACTTTTGTTTTCTTTTTTTAATGTGTTAATTTAAAATAAAGTTTTTTCGTTTCAAACGATAAATGGAATTTATTAATTATATATACAACGTCTCACGCTACCACAGCAATAGTATATATAATTAATTGTATTTGGAACTAACAAAAAAACTTTTATACAATTTTATTCCAAAAAATAATTTTTAATAAAAATGACCTCCTGGCATATGAAAAAAGAAATGGCCAGCCCGTATTTGCTTTCCTCAGTCACGTGATTCGTGATTTTATTATTATATAGATTACGTATGATAGAATTTAATAGAATGAAGAAAACTTTTATTAATATCTTTCTAAGTTTAGATTCGATTTTCATAAAATTTGAAATGACTCGATGTAATTCTGCAACGATTATATATATTAAATTTCAAGCTATTCGGCTAGGTAGTTTTTGTGCTGTTATATGCGGACAGACGGACGGGACAAACAACGACAGTAGGTGGTACGTATTTATATAATTACGAACGCACCTAAAAATCATTTTAACCGAGGTTTTAAACATTTTCCTTTCATATCATTTACATTAAATGCAATTCTTTATCATCTATTTTAAAAGAAAAATTGCAATAGGCTTATAATTTGTCGTTTCACTGACAAATATAAAACATCTACAGTGACCTGCCATTTATACGAGCCTTTCGGTTATACGAGTTAAATGCTGATTTCTTTAAGTTCCAACAGCACCTTACCAGAATTAACGTAAAACATCTCACAAAAATACGACGTTTTCTCCTAATTATACAAGGCTCACTTTTATTCATAGCAAATACAATATATTTTTGTTTTTAATTTAAAACAATACAGTTATAAAAGAGTTCTTCCGGCCTATACTGGCAGAAAGGGTAACTTCCATATTCCATGTTTTTAAAAATTCAACTCATTTTACTGAAACCTCCGAAGATAAAATGCTTGGAACCCGATTATAGAAGATTTAATCCCTGTTTTCGTAAACACTGAATTTGAATGTGAATTTCAGCATGCGATTTACAGCATAACAAAAATAACATGACTTCAAAATATCAGCCAACGTAGAATTTCAAACTGCGATATCTCAGCTATTTTTTAAGATAAAGCCAAAACAAAAAATGCTCCGGAATCCTTGTATCATGATCTAACACTTAATGGAAACAATTTTTTTTAATTTGTAAATTTTTATACATCTTATGATTTTTTATAAAAAAATTAAATTTTAACAAGCCGCCATTTTCAAACAAATGGCGCATGAACCTGGCCAATGAACTCGGTAGAGTCCTTGGTATGTCCTGTACACATGATCAGTCACATTTATATCGGTTCAAAACTACGAGAGTTACAGCATAACAAAAATCAGATTGTTTCAAAATGTCAACAACCCTAATATTTCAAACTGCCATATCGCAGCTATTTTTTAAGATAAAGCCAAAACAAAAAATGCTCCATAATCCTTGTATTACGATCTAACACTTAACGGAAACATCTTTTTCAATTTATAAATTTTGTACATCTGTTTGAATTTTTAAAAATAATTTTTTTTAACTTGTCGCCATTTTGAAACAAGATGGCAGATGAAGCTGGCCATCGAAGTCGGTCGAGACCTTGGTATGTCCTATACACGTACGCAGTCACATTCAAATCGGTTCATAAATAAGAGAGTTACAGCATGACAAATGTCAGATATATATATATATACAAGGTGTTTCTACGATCATGGGACAAACTTGGAGGGGTGGTACAGGACACTGTAACAAACAATTTTTGTATAGGAAAGAAGGGTCGGATATCCATTTATATAGTCAAAAATACAGGTCTCCTCACTGCAATCCTTAGTCGCGTTTTTGTTCATAACTTTAACAGTAATGAACATAATTTAGCGAAATCCTAACAATATGCTTACGATTCCTACAAAGATGAGTCTGTTGCGAATTTCGATAAAATATCTTCACTATTGTTAAAGTTATGAACGAAAACGCGAATTCGGATCGGAGTGAGACACCCTGCATTTTTGACTAAATAATTGGATTTCCGACCCTGTTTTCTTATACAAAAATTGTTTGTTACAGTGTCCTGTACTACCCCTCCAAGTTTGTCTCATGATCGTAGAAACACTCTGTATATTAACCAACATTTGAACGGAGGGTGGTATTGGATTCTGGGGGTCATGATCGGCGAAAATATACCAAAATTTTCTGGAATTGCTTTCCTCCGAACGGCTGCAATAGGTAGGTTTTTTGGTGCGTTCGTAACTATATAAATACGTAGCACCTATTGTCGTCGTCTGGTCCGTCCGTCTGTCCGTCCGTCCGTCCCCATATAACAATGCAAAAACTACCCAACCGAATGGTTTGAAGTTTAAGATATAATATCTTTGCAGAATTTTGTCGAGACATTTCAAATTTTATAAAAATCGAATCAAAACTTTAGAAAATATTAATAAAAACATTTATTAAGAAATCTGTTTTTTTTTAATCGGTGCTTTCTTGTTATAGGAGCTTTCAAAGTTTAATCGTCAAGCGACCGAGATACTTATTTTATTACAGAAATTAATCTGCAGACGATATAATTCATTTCACAGAATTAAAAATCACTAAGATCTGAATATTTACATAACTAGCTATAGTACGAACGCACCTCATTTGTCACGTTTGACGTACAATTTCCAACCTGTTAGTTTTTATAATGGAAGCTGCCAACAATTGTATGGGTGTCTGGAAGAAGAGCGTATGTTACAAACTTAAAATTTCACAAAAATGAGGAAAAACTATTAATGTCATTGATGAGCCATGTCCTGTGAAACATAGGCTCTGCTTCTGATCTTAATTACCCTCTACTTTTGTCTTCATGCTGAGCGAGTAAAGAACTAAATACACTGAGAAAAATCACACTTTCAAATCTGAGTAAATCGATGTTTTTATTTTGTTGTGAAACTTTTTGTTTCAAATATGATGATGACCCAATGATGACCAATTCTGAAATACCAGAAATACTCAGAATAGTGAAACACTGACATACTCAAAACTGAGCACATAGGGGTCAGTTCATACTCATTTTTGAAACATGATTGGACATACTCAAAAATGATTAGAATCGGTTCAAATTCATTTTTGAAACAGGGAAATACTCAAAAATGATTAGAATCGGTTCAAATTCATTTTTGAAACAAGGAAATACTCAAAAATGTGCACATAGAAGTCAGTTCATACTCATTTTTGAAACATGGACATACTCAAATAGGAGCACATGATGTCTTATTCTAGAGTGTGCATGTTTTCAGAAATGAGTATATACATGTTTCAAACTTGAGTAATTTTCATTTGGAGCAATTTTGACTATGCGACATACTCAGATTTGAGTATTTTTTGCTCAGTTTTGAAATGTCGTTTTTAGAGTGTAGGTGTATAAGGAAAGTAAAAATATTATTTGTAGTTTATTGTTTAATTTTTTTATTTAAAGTAAACAAACCTGTATATTATGAAACTACAATTTGTAATACTGGGTAATCACCAGTCCTTCCACATAGGTAATTTTTCAGAAAAAAAAATTCAAAAAACTTTCAAAAATTTGTAATACAGTCCATTCAATTGTCGAACTTAGATTGTTAATCTGTTGTGATCCCGAAATATGTTTAATTTATTTACACCAGAGACCTAGTTCTTTTATTCTTCTGCACATGTGTATAATTTGATTTCATAGCCATGTACTTAACAATCCTCTCCAGTGTATATTTTTGTATTAGTCTAATGTAAACGATGCATAGCAACGGGATATTATTGTGAAGGGAATAAAAATATATATGGTAAATATATATAAGTAAATATTCCTTTGTGTGTTTATTTAATGATTATATGTTTTATAATTCATTTAACATTTAATATAGTTTCGCCAGAATTGTCGATTTTAACTCACATAATAATGCATGTATGAATTTAAATTGGATGCAACATGAAGAACTCTGATTTACACGACTAAATCAGTTGTACATATACAGTGTGGTCTAAAATTGTTGAGCGCATTTCATGTTTGAAAAAAAAGAACAAAATGAGGTACGTACATGTTTACTGTTTTCTTGAAAAGACAATTTAAAACCGTTTTACATAACAACATTTTAAATATTAATTAAGTTCCACATTTCCCGTCTCATTAAGTTGTTGGTATTCCTGTTACCTGTGAATTATTGTATCGTCAACTGTCTACTCGTAAATTCCAATCTTTTTCGACTACTATTTTTCTTATTTTATTTACATCAGAATTTTAAATAATACGAATACTATCTATCTCATGAATTTCTTGTGATAGATAGAATCATCTTGAGGATTGGGAACACAGATTTCTGTTACATGTGAATTATTGTATGATCAACTGTCTACTCGTAAATTCCAATCTTTTTTGCCTACTATTTTTCTTATTTCATTTACATCAGAATTTTAAATAATACGAATACTATCTGTCTCATGAATTTCTTGTGGTAGATAGAATCATCTTGAGGATTGGGAACAGAGATTATTTTATTTCTGTTACCTGTGAATTATTGTATCGTCAACTGTCTACTCGTAAATTCCAATCTTTTTTGCCTACTATTTTTCTTATTTCATTTACATCAGAATTTTAAATAAAACGAATACTATCTGTCTCATGAATTTCTTGTGGTAGACAGAATGATCTTGAGGATTGGTAACAGAGATTATTTTATTTCTGTTACCTGTGAATTATTGTATCGTCAACTGTCTACTCGTAAATTCCAATCTTTTTTGCCTACTATTTTTCTTATTTCATTTACATCAGAATTTTAAATAATACGAATACTATCTGTCTCATGAATTTCTTGTGGTAGATAGAATCATCTTGAGGATTGGGAACAGAGATTATTTTATTTCTGTTACCTGTGAATTATTGTATCGTCAACTGTTTACTCGTAAATTCCAATCTTTTTTGCCTACTATTTTTCTTATTTCATTTACATCAGAATTTTAAATAATACGAATACTATCTGTCTCATGAGTTTCTTGTGGTAGATAGAATCATCTTGAGGATTGGGAACAGAGATTATTTTATTTCTGTTACCTGTGAATTATTGTATCGTCAACTGTTTACTCGTAAATTCCAATCTTTTTTGCCTACTATTTTTCTTATTTCATTTACATCAGAATTTTAAATAATACGAATACTATCTGTCTCATGAATTTCTTGTGGTAGATAGAATCATCTTGAGGATTGGGAACAGAGATTATTTTATTTCTGTTACCTGTGAATTATTGTATCGTCAACTGTCTACTCGTAAATTCCAATCTTTTTTGCTTACTATTTTTCTTATTTTATTTATATCAGAATTTTGCATAATACAAAATTTTGATAATCCGAACAAATAGAAATTACAATAATTTCGGATTAGGAAGATTCGGCTGTTTTAAATATATGATGTTTATGTATTATGTTCTGTATGTAGTTTATGTATTATGTTGTACATGTAGTTTATGTATATTTTGTAGTTTATTGTAGGACTCTTCAACCTGTTTTATGAAAGTCGTTTGCCACCAGAAATTTGGAAAGGTGAATCTTCACTTTATTTCATTGCAAAGTTTCTGTCATTAAATAAGGCATTTTGTTTTAATTCTAAAATAATGGTATCTTGGTGTTTAATTTTTCAAACGGATTTATTTTGACCGTTGCATCAGTGTAACATCAGCGGCTAAAGGGTTGATAAATATTACTCCCTGCCATAATTTTACAGAATATGTTGACATATTTTATTGACTGATACATCTAATTATTTATATTAAAAAAAACACATTATAAATACATATACGCAATTGAGATGTCCATTTAGGATCTAAACATCTTTCTGATAAAATGATACACATTAAAAAGTCATTTGTCGTGTATTCTCTGAAATTTAATGATAACGCCATAATGAAGTTTCCTTTTTTTTTCCAACGTCATTAAGGGGATGATATTCCCACGCCTACTTAACTCATTGAGATTATTATTCGGGATGTGAAAAGTGATTCTGATTCTTTTCTTTATCCATTTCTAATATTTCTAACATAAAAAAAAAGAAATTTAACACAAGAGGGTTATTGAACTCTTTGTATTAATTAGTATTGATGGAAAAATAACCACATTATTTTGATAGTGATAATCTATTAAAATCTGTAAAAATATTTGTTATACATATATATTTTAATTTTTGGTCTCATTTTAAAAATGGCACAGTAATGATAATGTCTACTCCAACTTCTGTTTTGAAAATGCAAAACCAAAACAAGATTTTTTTATAAAATTTAATTTTTTATAAATATGACCACCATTTTTCTGATAAAGAATTGGCAACAAATAAAAAATTAATTTATAATAAAATCGCTCATTAGAGGTTTATATGTCTTCAGTTGTTACCACTATTAAAATTACAGCACTAACACTAACAACATTAATAACAAAAAATGTATATAATATTATATTAAACAGTGCCAACAACAAACTCCATATATAATGAATTTTATGAAGGTTTTATTAATATATAATTTATAATATTTTTATAAAATATGTAGTTCATCTATAGCACCTGGACAGAACAGATCCCCATTAACAGTAGCTTTTGTATAGCGTACCATTATGAGTTACAGCGCTGATAATTGTGGGGTGCTTCAAAGTTGCATAGAAACTTTTATTCCCAGGCAGAAACTGAGTCTTGTCAACAGTTATGGAGATAATATTATATTGGCAATCTTCACTTCATATTAATAAAAAATTATATTTACAAATTTATATTTTAAATTTTTCTGGTGTGAAGTGAATAAGTTTTATTCAAACATCCTTAAGATTTAAATGTTTGAATAAAATTGTATCCATCAGCAAATTTCTACCAAAAAATAATGTTTTTATTTGTTTAGTAATTGCATGCTTTTTCAATTATAGAAAGTTCCAACAAAACTTTTTAAACACTAATCGCGCTTGCATAACATAATATTAAGAAAAAGTCCTTTAAATTAAAGAATAACAAAACTTTTGTGATAGTTTTGAAACTATTCTGTACTTTCCATGCCGTACGTATGTTAATCACGTAATTACCATGAAAATTATATTATGTTACACCATGAATTGTCCCAAAGTACATTTTGAAAGAAAAAAATCTTTTATTAACCATCTTCCAAACTCAAGCGCCTTTCTATTTATTAATGTATAAATAATGGATATTTATCACATCATACCATGACAGATATGTATGACCATACAAATACTTTGGGTAAACTTCCATTTCTCTAAACGAAAACATAGTAGAAACAATATAAAGAACCATGTTAAGCGAAAACAGTGAACATGGTTGTCTTTGTCCTGTGTGATTATACGAAAATAAGTATATTTTGTTTTTCTTGCGCATAATTTATCCATGTTATTTGCGAAAGGAAGGGTGTTATTTGTTTAGAAGACAGAAAAATGTGGTGTTTTCTGGCTCATGTTTAAGACATAGCAATAATAGACTTAATTTCCAACTTGAAATATGTTAATACAAGAATATTTTAGTGCAAGTTTGTATTTAAATATGCGCATGCATATCAATATTTATTCAAGCAAAATAGTTGTTCCAAAAATAAATTTAAAAAATATTTCAAAGAAATTTATGTTATATTTTTGCTGTTAATTTAAATTATTATTTAAGAACTAAAGAAATAATAATAATTCCTTTTTAATCTTTTAGACCATGAAATGTTAAGCATTCAATGCAGAATCTATGATCCCTTTAGTCCTATTCCATCTAAATTAGTATTTAAGAACTAGATAAATAATAACAGCATTCACTTAGCTTTTCCTCACTTCAAAAAATTATTAAACAACGTAATAAAATATGCAATACGTTTAAAATGAACCCCCCTCCCCCCATAATAATAATAATAATAATAATGTTATAAAATTAATATTTTCAATAACTACACAGAAAAAAAGTAATTTTTAAATGTATTTATCTTTAATTTATTAAACCAAAATTAATTTCAATTGATCCCATTAACATATGTACAATATCAGAATTATATTTAGAAAAACTTTCTTATATTAAACAAAGCATTTTAACTATAGAAAAGACAACAATTCTAACATCAAATAAACGTTTGATTTCTAATGCACTTCCAAATCATCTTCATGGCTATTCAAATGCTTCCATTGTTGCAACAGTTATTCAGAATAACACAGGAAGAGAAACCTATTAGTTAGTTGGATCATCATACCAGCTTGTCGATAAATGTATACCGTGTTCGAAACACACAACAATTATGATCATATTAAAGAATTATAAAATGTGACCATTTTTTTACGAATGTTCGAGATGTAACAGTTTGAAATACAGTAAGATTCCGGTTAATAGAGACACATCGGTTTTAGTATGATTTGCTCAAAAAAAAAACAGCTGTCCCAATGATCCGAAATCTAATTCATGCATTTGAAATGAAATTTAGATAACAAGGTTTAACCTGTTTATGTGATCATATGAATTAAATCTGTTTTCAAGTTATTTTATGCGAAATTCTACAGACTCTATTTTGCACATATATGAGTATTCCAGTGCTCCAAAAAGTTTTATTAAAAAATATAATGGAACATATAGCAAATAATACTTTTTTACTTCACATTCTTCACACATAGAGATATAATTTAAATTGTCTATTACGAATGAAAATTGTCCACTGTAGTTTGGCGCATTTTCTTCATTGTTTGTGCTTAAATAAAATCAGTACAAACTTCTAATGACGACATCAAACATTCTTTATTTTTTTCTTCCATGAGGAAGCAACGAAATCCATCTGTAAACTTTCTTGCAAATTGCGTTGTTATTATCTCGAACTCAGGTGTCTTATTTTCTTCATATTATAGTTCTTTATTTTTGTTTTTTTATTATTATTATTCCTACAGTACAATTATCCCATTTTTCATTCAACTCAGAGCATTCAATCTTCTCATCGATGCTTACGAATTCTTCATGGTTGGTAACTGTCAACTTGCGTTGGCGAGAACCACCCCACACACCCCCAACACATCTCTGGAAGTTCCAAATGCACTGTCCACAAATGTTAGGGGGTCGCAGGGAAAGCTTCGCAAAGAAGACAGGAATCGAGTTGCAAAGGCTAGAAAAATCCCGGTTTAAACCTGGGAATAAACCGGGTTTTTGGGGAATAAACTTGGTTTTTTGAGAATAAACCAGGTCTTTTGGAAATAAACCTGGAAATAAACCGGGTCTGTTGGAAATAAACCTGGGAATAAACCAGTTTTTTGCAACTCTAGAAGAAAGCAGAAAGCCAGAACAGGGCGGATGTTTTTTGCCAGCTCGTTTTGTTGACATTCTTTTATCGATGCCATGAGCATATAACTAAAGAAGGACTTCCAACGAAATAGTGTTAATATCGTGTCGCGACTTTGGAATGAAATACAGCTGCACAGCTACGCACATGGTTCTGCGCAGAAGGCGAGAATTGCTGCCAAGGCAGCGCCACCTACAACATGAAACCGAAACTGTATATCAGATACCCACCAGACGACAGACGGTTTGAAGAAGCAGACGAACTGGTGACGTATGAAGAATCCGTCTTACCACATGCGCCACCTAAGCGCCACCTATTTGAGACTTTTTTCGAGGAACGATTTTCTTCTTGGAAAGGCTATTTCGTTGGAAGTCCTTCTTTAGATCTATGTTCATGATCGATGTCCTCTGACTTTTGAGAAATAAAAGTAGAGGCAGTATGTCTCTGAGTTGTCAGCTAATTGACCAATGCACACTCACAGTTGAAAATTTGCTCAAGAACTTTCGGGATAGAAATAAATGCCTCAAAGACAAAAAGGGTCGAGGACGAGGTTCTGCGATTAATAACGTGAAATTGAAAGCTTTAGTTGAAGCTACTCAATGTACCAAAGTCCGAGAATTTACTGCTCAAATTGTAGTATATTTTAAAACTGCATTCAACCACCTAACATAAATTGGTTAAAAAAGTAAATAACGGAAATAGTAACTAATTTTTACATAATCTAATAATATTTTCAATTTCCATTGGTCGTCCATTGCTTTCTGAATATAAGGGAACGCTTTACGGAATCGTTGGTAAATCAGAAAAGGTTATATTAAATATTTTCGAAAATATTTTGCTACATTAAGAAAACGAAAAGAACGCAAGAAGCATTTTTTGTTCAGTGCGCGTTTTAATCACAAGACAACGAGTCAAATATCATAGTTCTCTAACGCCGCATACTGAGAGTGCATAGAATTATTTATTTTAATCAGTTGTTAAATATTGCAATAGGATGGTGATAAATTGAACCATTCTTGAAATTCCACGATTATCAAAACTTTCGAAAAATCAAGTGAAGCATGTTTTGGTACTTCTGCTTTTTCTGCACCCACAAATAGCTCAACGTTGATCGAAAACCTTTAACAGTGTAAATGTACAGCATTTTATTGAAAGTAGTTTTTAGAGGGAGTATTTAAAAGATATATCGACCGAGCCATCACGATTTCTAAAGTCATTTCTGTCCGATTACCTTAAGCCCTGTGGTTAAGTTTTAATCTAAAAAGTTTCTGCTTTGGTCAAAATCTTCTGTAGCTTAAAACGACTTTATATACAGTAAAATCTCGTTACAACGAATTTGAAGAGACCACCGTTGAAGTTCGTTATTCTGAAAAATTCGTTAATGTGAAATTGCAGTATGGCGGATTTAAAAAATTAAATTTCGATACACATTGAATAAAATTACATATAATTAGTAAAGTTGTATTAAATTTCTGCAAACATGTCAATAAAGAATTTATATACAGTATATTGTAAACATTTTTGTTATAACATAAAAATGAATTTCATTAATTTTGAAGAATTAAATTCGTAACTATAAAGAAATTATAATTTTTATCACATACCTGACTGCTGAAAAATTTACACTTATATATTCCATTAATGTAACTATTAATTAATTGTTTTTACAAAAAAGTCGGAAATATTCCTTCTTTTACAAATTGACAATTTTTTTCCAGGCAAACTCTTCAATATTATTTAACCTTGGATAAAATGTGTCCGGCCTAATGTTTTTCTGGGGTAAATAGTTTTAAAAGTTGCAATTTTGGCAGAGATTCTTTGATTGTAGTACACATTTTTTAGTATTGGTTGAAAAATCGCTATCTTCACTTTCATTGAGTTTGCTTTCCCTTCTTTGATTGAAATTTCGGCAGTGTTACTTGTATGTCAGGACATGTGACTTCTTCATCCAATTAATGTAATCATTAGCAGATGATGTAAGTTAAAAACATTCTGTAACTGTGGTCCTGAGATCAGAAAGAAATTTACTGCAATAAGTACACTCTTCTGCAGTATTTTGTACTTCATTTGTCAAATGTATAAGACTGGTGTTTCTCCAAGAGTTTTTAATTGCGGTAGAGGATGCACTTTGCCAGGCAGCCCATATGACGTCAATTGCCATCTCACATTCACAGTTACATAAATTTAATCTTATTTCAGAAAAGGTCCTTTCTATTAGTCGGAACCTAAATTAACTTTGGCATTTTTTTAAATAATGCCTTGATTTGCGGGTTGCAAAATGAAAGTACGATTAAGAAGCCAAAAATTCACTTTTATGTTAGAATAATTTGCTGTAATTTAGTGTACAACACTATTATCTGAGCAAAATTTATTTTTCTTCTGATTTCAATTATTTGTTCAGTCCAACTCCCAAGCCACATGACCAAATTGAAGTTTCTTCACAATTTTTAAGCAGCGTGACTTGCAGATGTCACAAAAGAGCTTTAAATGGTTTTAAAGGATTTTATCTTTTTTGTGCTGGTGGCATTATAACAGAACAAAACCGAAATCTGCGCTATAGATTTTTTCTGCCTTTATATTTTTCAAAGTTCATTCATGCAGTGCGACTTTCATTTGGTAGAAGTTGATACAAAAGCTATTTCGCCCCCATTGAAACTTCTCATGATATATAGGCACTTTTTTCTTCTCCAGAAATTTGTTTTTATGCTATGAAATTGCATTTGATGTGAAATGTATTACATGTGACGAAAACAGAACAGCCAACCAAAAACCGCTTCAAATTTCCTGATTTTCATGTTCTGTGAAACTTTTTTGGCTTTACCATGTAATATAGGTCGTGAAATGGGCAAATCGTTTGTTTTATATCTTTAAACCAAGTGTATATACTTTCATAAATCGCTTGATAGTCCCCAAGTCACATTGATTTCCTTTTTGAGAAAATACTAAACATTTTAGAAAGATTCAAAGGTTTTAATTTTCTTTTAAAATGATAGTCAATGCCGAAGTTTCTTTCGAGGCATCTACTTGCCTTTTTCCAGCACTTACTGTTCTTATAATATTAAGTTTTTCTTCCAATGAAAATTGTTAACTTTTTCATTTCTTTACTATTGAAAAAAAAAAAGAAATCTAACCACAAAGGTGAATTGTTGCAGATTAGAAATTCACTGATTTTTATTCACGGCTATTTATTGCCAAAATTGAATGTAAGGGACTACTTAATCTTAACTATAAAATCTTTGGACTTCCTACATTTTTTTAAGTACATGTAAAGGCACATCAAAGTAACTATAAAGAAAAGTGATTAGATTACAAAGAAAAATTTTCTTAATTTTACAGATGCGATTAGGGTAGCAGTTATCCCCATCTCTCGAAAAACAGCTACGAGATACGCTGAAAATTTAAAAATCGTGAAGTATTGAAAATTTAAAAAAAGTTTTCTTTCAGTATTATAGTTTTTTGTTAAAGATTGTTTTTTAATTGTCAACTCAGCGTTCGTTAAACTGAAATGAATATTCTTTTTGAGACTTCAATAAATTCGTTAATTTGAAAATTTCGTTAATCTGAAATTCGTTAAAGTGAATATATTTGTAATGACAAACTATAGGGAATTTTTTTCTAATCTAAATAATATTCGTTAAACTGAAAAATTCGTTAAAGTGACATTCGTTGTAACGAGATTCTACTGTATTTATAAGTTTGCGTTTCAATATTTCATTGACAAGTGAATATTTTTGTTGTTTACCTTACAAAATCTTATTTATAAGATCGAAATTTTTGTATGCGTAAAAGTTATCCTTTGCTGATTATGTATTTTAAAATTTTTAATTTGTTAATAATTTTGTTCGTCAATGAAATGTGAGGTTTTCGAAAAACTGTGTATGGATTATATTCCATAAAAGTAAATCTATTTTTCGCATCAAGAATAGATTATGAAACACTTTTCAACACATTCAGAATACTGTAAAAAAACTGCACCGTTTAATAAGATGAAAGATGATCTATAAGTAAAAATTTTGGAAAATATATAACACATTTGAAAACTCAATGTGAACAATTACCGTCAATAGCCTGAAAAGGATATGAATTCTTTTGTGTAGCCCTGTATAGGATCTATATATTTGTATCTATACTACATAGTATTCTAAAATTTACTACAGTTAGGTAAACACAAATCACAATCGAAAATTCCTCTACAGCAAAGTCCGCCAACAAACGGAAATATACTCTAGATTTTGTGCAGACCTGTATAAAATCTATAGAATTTATAGAAACCAAGTCATATACAAAAATTACTAAAAGTTCAAAATCCGTACCACAACTGAAAACGCACTCCCAGCAACTGTTATTTAATTATTAGTGATAGACAGTACTGTATACGAATTGTTTTGTGTGTCCCTGTAGATGAGCACACCTTATGCTGAGCACACCTTATTCTATAGTAAGCAACTTGTAGCGCACCTCAGTTATATATATATCGATTTCAATATATTTGAAATAGTGTAACATTATTAAAGTACACTGCAAATGATTTTTCCCCAACACTCTAAAAACGACATTTTCAAAACTTAGCAAAAAATGCTCAAATCTGAGTATGTCGCATAGTCAAAATGGCTCCGAATCAAAATGACTCAAGTTGGAAACATGTATATACTCATTTCTGAAAACATGCACATACTCACGAATAAAACATCATGTGCTCATATTTGAGTATGTCCATGTTTCGAAAATGAGTTTGAACTGACTTCTATGTGCTCATTTTTGAGTATTTCCATGTTTCAAAAATCATTTTGAACTGATTCTAATCATTTTTGAGTATGTTCATATTTCAAAAATGAATATAAACTGAACTTTATATGCCCAGTTTTGAGTATGTCCATGTTTTAATATTCTAAGTATTTCTGGTATTTCAGGATTGAAAGCATTGGTTCGTCCTATTTGAAACAAAAAGTTTCATAACAAAATGAAAACATCGATTTACTCAGTTTTGAAAGTGTTATTTTTCTCAGTGCATAGACCGTAATGTAACGCAATTCTTTTGAGTGTCCCTGTAACTGAACTATGAATGCTACATACTTAATTTTAAATACCGAACAAGCCATAGTAAACCACAATAACATTTATCAATTGCATGGCAATCCGAGTATATTTACGTGAGTTAGGGTACGGACAGACAAACAGACAGGCATACGGAAACAGACAAACCCAATTCATAAACATTTTTCAACTATGCTTGAAATTGTTAAAAATTGTACTGCAAATACATTTTAAATAAAATAGTAGATGTAACAGCAAAAAATACCACACTGAGAGTGATTACATGATGGTTTAAACAGCCCTTAACATTTAAACGGGGAATTCTTGAGTATAGCCTGGAGTCTAAAAATAAGCTAATATTGTGATAAGTTTGCAGTGTAAATAATTGCAAGCACCTATTATCGTTGTGGTCGGAAAAAGTTAACTTTATTATTTCTTAACATTACTATTTAGTTTATGCTAATGTTAACTTTTGCTAACTTATGCTAATGTTAACTTAACTGAAATTTAACTTTTGTAGCTTTATGTGTAAGAAGTTAAACATTAATAGTTCTCTTTCGTTCCAACTTATTATAACTTTTTTTTTATCAGTGCCAAGATAATAAACAAAATGAAAAATGTGCGCTTGCTTGGAATTTTTAAAATGCTGTTTCAGTTTTTTTACATAAACTTTGGAAATGGACACACAAATTGTATGTAAAAGTTTTTAAATGTTTCCTTTGAAATTCAAACATCACAATATCTCATTTAAAAAAAATATATATATTCATGATTTACGTAATTCTTTTTCGATGTCTAAAAGTAATTTTCACAAGAATATTGTTCATATAACAAACTTAAAACTTTTTGTTAGAAGTAAATTCAAAATGTCATTTTTTTAAATTATTTCTTGATAACTAATTTAGATAAGTGTTATGAGAGCTATATATATGACTTTTCAAACAAACAAACAAAAACAAAGCACAGTTACAATATTAGTATATGCATCTTTAAAATACAGACTTCAGAGAAATTTTTCCAAAGTGCATTTAAAATTTTTTATACCAGAAAAATGTCATAGAAAAATGTAATATGAATTTTAAATTTCTAATAACGTTGTTTTTCAAATACTGAACCTCAATCTAGATACAATCCTGTCATACTGGACGGATTGTCATTGTATAATAAATTGATATGAATGAAGCAATTGTTTCGATGAGACGCACACAAAGAAAAGCTAAAATGTCCAGACAATTCGACGATCTTAGCAGTCAGTAGCAAAAGATCAGCATTCCTCAAAATGTTAAATCTGAAATCTCGTTACCAGCTATTAAATATAAGACCAGGGCTGTTTCAAAGAGAAACGCTGCTGTAAATACATGATTTTTTTCGAAAGAGGGGACTCATTTCGCATAGCCTATTTATTTCTCTATAAATATATATATTTGGAATTTCAGAAATATGGAAATGGCAATTACTACACCAATCTTTCCCCACACTTATCGGGGGAAATTACCTCTGTTTTTAATGGCTATCTATTTTCTGACCAATGAGAACGCTCCAAAGGCGTTTATGTAGCATTCTCATTGTTCAGAAAACAGAGGTACGTTTTCGTGATATTTTTAACAGTGCATAAAGCCGTCAATAATGTAAAAAACAAATATAATTCATAACTTTCTTTCAACCAAACTTATTTTCTATTTCTCTTAATGTCAACGGGAAGAAAAAAATAAGAGCGAAAATATACGCGATATAAAATCTTATTGTACAATAATATTGTATAAAATAATATTGTATTTCAATTAAAGAATGTATTGTAATAACTATTCTCATTACGTGTACTGCTGATACACTATAACAAGAACGAAAAATCGTGTGTCAAAGATAGATTATGTAACACTTTCCAACACTTCCAAAATAATTTTACAAATCTTTACCGTTTGATAAGGCGAAAGATGATATAGAAGTAGTTAAGGTCAAACCGGGTGGGGAGGCCTACCTTTTGGCTTAAGCTCAACTAGCCCCGCCCAGATTTAAGTAAACAATTTGGAAAATGCATAATAAAAACCCAATTTGAGGAATTGCCTACAATATTCGGAAAAATATCCGAATTATTCTTCGCCGCCCTGTATATGATCTACAGATTTGTATATATAGAACATTGAATTCTAAATTTTAGTTCAGTTAGGAAACGCGTAACACAGTTTAAAATTCCTCTTATGGAATTTCTGAAATAAACCGGAAATGTTTTCGAGAACTTTTGTGCTGCCCTGTATAATAATCTTTAGAATTTATGCGCACCAAGTAACAGACAAAAAAAAAGTTAAATTTAAAAACGCGTACAGTACCTGAAAATGAATTTCCAGCTAATATTGTTAACAGTCCTTACGGAATTATTTTGTGTGTCCTTGTAAATGAACGATGAATGCTATACACACAATATTCTATAGTAAACTTCTTGTAACGTATCTTAGGGATATATATAAATTACAATATGTGTGAAATAGTGAAACGTTGTGAAAATAAACCCTAAACGATTTTTCTCCATAGACCGTAATGTAACGGAATTCTTTTAAGTGTCCCTGTAAAAGAATTTTAAGTGTTATGCACACCCTATTTTATAGTAAGCCTCTTGTAGTGCACCTCAGTGATACATATAAATTTCAATGTGTTCGAAATTGAGAATAATATTAAAATAAACCGCAAATGATTTTTTCCCATAGACTGTAATGTAATGGAATATTTTTGAGTGTCCCTGTAGAAAAACTGCAACTGCTACACACTTCATTTTCAATACCGAACAGGCCATATTAAACCTCAATAACATATATCAATTTCATCTCATTTCGAATATATTTACGCGAGTTAGAGCACGGACAGACATACAGATGTCAGACAGAAGACAGACAAACCGAATTCATAATCACTTTTCAACTATGTTGGAAAGTGTTAAAAAAAAAAGACAGATATTTCTTAATCTTGGAAAATATAACATAAACACGAACGAAAATGAAAAAAAACAACCTGTTTCAAGTTACTAACAATTTCCGAAAAGGGTTCTTGTCTTTAGAAACTTGAGAAAGCAGGATATTTCCGAGATTAAAAAAAAGAATTTTATAAAAACAATGTTTCTTTTGTTGCTACTGATTTTCAGAAACATTTCCGAGTTGTTTTTATAATGCATTAATCAGTTTTCTGAAACAAGAATACAGGTTTTTCGGATGCTATCCATTCTCAAGTAAATGTTTCAATCTTTAACAAACATGTTTTACAGACAAACATGATAAATTAACAGCGTTAACATTAAAATTAAAATTAATATTATTTTGTTATTCTTACATGTATAAATTCAGTTATGCAGCTGAGAATGTTTACTTAAAACTTGATAGCATTCTAAGAACCCCCATTTCAGTTTTAGAAAACTGGTTAATACACTATACAAACAACTGGGAATTATTTCCGAAAATCAATGGCAGCAAAATAAACTTTGGTTTCATAAATGAATCTTTAAATCCTGAAAATATATTGTTTTCAGGGATGAGATTTTTAATGATAAAGAATGCTTTTAGGAATCATGGGTATCTCGTAAGAGTTTATTATGTATATAATAACCGTTCGCTGTTATATTATATTTTCGTAGATTACAAAACATTTTTTTTTTTTTTTTTTGCGTTGTACAATGTCTCACGAGCGACCAATGGCGTTGTTCAAAAAGACGCGATAAACGACGGACTCGATAACTTCACAAATGTTTGCGAACGTTTACAAATGTCTTTCTTTATCGCTAATTTGTTATTGCAATGAGCAGATAACTGACACTTGGAATTAGAGTAAATAATTTACTGGGGGTTTATCATATTTCTTTATTTTTAATATTCTCGGTTATAATGTTCTATAATCTGGTCTTCTGCCATGCGTCATATAAACAGTGTCTATACTGCATCTGTCTATCTATAAAATAAAGCAAAAACATATCTGTGAGTACCGTTGACGTCATATTGACGGTGAGAATAACTTTTTACTCGCTTTTATCGCAATTTGTTTCAATTTCTAGACATCGCGGAATTTCAATTTTTACACTGTCGAATATAAAAAGAATGTACTCTCAAGTACAATTTAATTGAAAACTATATTTCACCTTACAATTTTTTATTTTTTTAAAAATAATTTTCAAGCATGAAATTATTTTATCTGTTTGCAACCCCATTACGGAAGATTAAACTGTTTGCGCTTACGCTAATGTAAATATTTTTGTTTCCGAATAATATTCCATAACGGAATTTTCAAACGGAATTTAAACTTCACAAATTTAATAGATATTCAGTCGAACTAAACGAACTGAAACACTGAAATAATCAGAATCACAAATATTGCTATAAATAGTGAATTATTTTACAATTGGCCGCTGGCGTGCAGTTACCACAAAAGTACCAAAAACTTTTTTGCTGTAGTTGGTAGACAATCTTAGGAAATACAGGAATAGTAAAAAATATATTAGAGTCATCTACTTTCACCTGAGATGCCTGATGTACTACCTGGTAGTACTTCTTAAGTACCTGGTAGTACGGTCTTAAACCCCCTCACTCTCATGGCATCAGTCGTGATGCCATGGCGCGCATAAGGCAAAATACCGTTTATTATGTAATTATCATATGGGAGGATTCACTAAAATTTTCTTATCTGGGACCCAGTTCCATGGCACCAGTAGTGATGCGATGGCGCGCGCGCGCGTAAGGCAAAATATCGTTTATTATGTAATTTATTATGTAATTATCTCATGGTAGGGTTCACTAAAACTTTTTCATCTGGGACCCAAGGGGTTAACCCGAGTATGATACCTGAATCAGCCCAACAGAACAAATCGCAGGTAATGGGACCTCCAGTTGCCAAGAGATCTCTGGTTCGAATAATGGCCGGACTTTTTCGTCCAGTTGGGAAAATTACATCTCATATGATTTCTTTACCAATAATTGTGTCAAAAATTAATATAGTATAACGTGTTTGTATTGTTTTACAAGTAGATCATATACAGGGCTGCACAAAAGAATTGCAGTAATCTATGGAGAGCCCATTGCTGCAAATAATTTTTTACTGGATTGTTTTTTTTCTCTTTTCAATGTTTATTTAGATATCTTATTTCCTTGTATGAACCAAACTGAAATCTCTTAACAATATTCCGAAAGTGTTGCACTGCAAATTCCCTGCACACATTGGAAACACTTATGAAACACTCTGATTAAAAAAAAAAGCGTTCCAGTTACCATTTGTACTGAATTATTAATTTGTACTGAAATGTGTTCCGAATAGGCTCCACTATAAAGAAAGTGTTCGGAAAGTGTACTGAAAGTATTCTGATCAGCATATTTGTTAAATCTTGAGAACAGATTGGGAGCACATTTGGGCACACTTGTAAAATCATTGCTTTCAAAAAGTTTGCTAGAAAGTGCGCTTGAACAAAAGAAGTGCTCTCAGAAGTATTCTAAAAGTTCCAAAAAGTGCGCTTCAAAGTGTACTAAAAAAAGGTGACAAAGTAAGTGTTCTAAAAAGTGTTCTGAAAAGTGCATAAAAATTTGCAGTGTGGAAAGTTTAATAATCTATGCCGTGATGCATGATTTTTCGTTCTCGTTTAAATTTTTAGATTGACTCGTGTCTTAAAGTTTTTTGTATATAATGAAATCGTAACTATGAGGTTACTTTCAATTTTTATAATAGCTTCTGAAGCACTTCTTCATTTTCTCACGATGCATGTAAGATATTTGCGTTTTCTTTTCTTTTCTCTCAAACATCTTGAAATATATTTCTTAATTTTTCCGATAAGCCGATATTTATTTATTTTTTTACAATTTTTTTTTCTTTCATGTATTTTTATTATTTCATGGAGATTATTTAAGCATGTAAATTAAATCCCTCTGAAATGTTAACAATGTTTGTACTTAAAATTCAGCTTGTGTTTGTTTGAATAGTGAAGGGAAAAAAATTATTATTCATTTTTTTCCAAGAAGCAAAAAGATGAAAATAGGGAAAAAAGAATCTTTCTGCTTAATTTCTGAGTGTAATTATTTTTTTTAAAATTAGCGGTTTAATGCACATATGAATGTTTTAAAATATCTACCTAAATAGTTTTTCCTTTTTGTACAGATCTTAAGCCAGTGTTTTAATTCTTGATATTTTCAAAGAAGTTTTTTTTTTATGCCGTCTTAATTTATGACAGTGAAGGAAATACAGAGTAGTACAAAATTATTGATCGCATTTCACGTTTAAATAAAAAACAAAAGCAAAATGAGGTACGCACATGTTTATTGTTTCCATGGAAAGACAATTTAAAACAGTTTTACACAACAACATTTTAAACATTAAATAAGTTCCACATAAGCCGGTAGAGGGCGATTATTATTACAGCAATATGGCAAAGTTATTATTACAGAACTATAAAAACTTTTCAAAAAGATTTCTGAAAATCAGTAGCAGAAAAAGAAACTTTGATTTTATAAATGCTTCATTAAATCTCGAAACTATATTGGTTCCTCAGGTTTCAAAAGATGAAGAATGCTTTTCGGAATAATGGGTGACTCGAAAGAAGCTATTGTACATTTTTGTTTATGGTTATAATGTTTAAAATGTTGTTGCGTAGAACTGTTTTAAATTGTCTTTCCAAGAAAAAAATAAACATGTACGTACCTCATTTTGTTCTTTTTTATTTCAAATATGAAATGCGCATAATTTTGGATCACCCTGGAAACCTAAATTTGTTGTTAATTAATAAAAATAGGGAAAAAATTAAAGAGAAAATTTTCATTCTTGCAAAAAGAGAAAAAAATAAAAGCTCAAATTTCATATTTAATTAAAATTATATCAAATGGAAATACATATATATAAATAAAAATTGCATGCATAATTGGCAGCAAGATTAATAAGTAATTTTTAAATTTTAGTAGTATATCGGGCAGCTTTAAACCGGGTTAACCGGGTTTAATTGCTTGGTTATTATAAAGAGGAAAATCTGTAAATTTTAAGAATTGAAAAAATCAAAAAATATTTTTTAGCCACACACAGGGTGGCTTATTCTTTCAATCTCTATCATTTTTCATGTTTATGAAAAGTCACAGCAATCCATCGTTGCCACAGATTAATCTCGGAAAATGAAACATTTGAAGTTACTTAAAAAATTAATAACTCGAAAAGTATTTGTCACAAAATTGTTTTACAAACTGCGTTAGAATGGTAAAAAATTGTATTTTTCTTTATATAAATTTCAAATCTAATGATTATGTCGTTTTTCAAATATTCGATTTAAAAAATTACAAAACTTCACAATGGAGTACCGTAGCGAAACTTTTACGCGTAAAAAAATAATGATAAAGGCATTGTGGCTCGACGTGTATCGTGTATACTGGCCATAGCATGAGTAACGAATTATAGTAAACTTATTATTCTGTTAAAATATAAAAGTGAATTATGTATATACATTTTTAAAAAATAAAAAAAAACATTTTATCACAAACATCAACAAAATTTTTTCTTCTATTTATTCCCTTATTCCAAAGATATCGTTCTATCGTCTGCTGAAATGGCAACATGAATTAAATTTCATTAAAAAAATTGCTCAGTGGTAGAAAAATATTTTTCTAAATCGAATGGTTATTGAACAACTCAACACTTTAACAGGGGGATTTTTATTTGTTATTTAGATATTTTAAAATTGTTTGTTGTCATTGCGTTTTTATTCTGAGTTACAGCTAGTTTATTTATTTTTTAAATAAAAGCCGTGTGTGGCAATCTATATTCGGCCTTATAGCAGAATTTCCCCCTCTTGTTTTTAAATACTATCAAGCATTAGCATTTTAAAAATCTTAACCATAATCAAATGCTAAAATCCCTATGTCACTTTTTCATGTAATTTAAGTATTATGTCGTATAAGTAATAGTAATTTATTTACTATGCAGTTTTAAAAATACAAGGAATATCGTTTTACACAATATTGCTTGGAAATATTTAACAAACGGCATTTATCGAACATTCATACATTTTTTTATATCTGTTTCTTGTGCTTTTAATATATAAACTAATAAATTCGCATATGTTATCTGTCTCTGCAATTGGGTTTAACTGCTTTATAATGAAATGAAATGAATTTAGCCGCCATTTATTCTCCTAAAGTTAATGATAATGTTATCATAAAGTCATTTTTTATGTCAAAGTTATTAAGAAAATGATATTCTCGTGGCTTTTCACACCATCTACTTAACAGATTAAAATTAATATTTCAGATATAAAGAATGATTTCAACTCTTTCTCCCTTTTTTCCATTTTTCATGTTCCTAACATTAAAAATAATAACAATAACACATAATTGTTATTGATATTGTTGTATTATTTAAAAATAGAGCATTTTATTCTAACAGTAGTAATAATTATAAAAATTGAAAAAATATTTTTGCAGTATTTTTTCTTCTTAATTTCACTATAAGAAGCTGCAAGAATATAAAGCCTACTCCAACTTGTTTGAAAATGTAAAGGCAGAAGAATTAAATGAGAGAAATGTATTTCTCATAAGTATGATTACATAATTTTTCTGGGAATATGAACATCCAATTCAAAATTACTTAATAAGTAAAAAATTGAATATTATACTGAATATATACTTTTTTCATGTTCCTATTATTAAAAAGAAAATAACAATAACAAAAAATTGTTATTGATATTGTTGTATTATTTAAAAATAGATCCACCTTATTCTAACAGTAGTAGAAATTATAAAAACTGAAAAAATATTTATGTAATATTTTCTCTTTTTAGTTTCAATATAAGAAGCCACAAAAATAGAATGTCTACTTCAACTTGTTTGAAAATCTAAAGGCAGAAGAATTAAATGACAGAAATGTATTTCTGATAAGTATAACTATGTAATTTTTCTGGGAAATACGAACATCCAATTAAAAATTACTTAATGAGTAAAAAACTGAATATGTCCATTTTCCACGTTCCTAATATTAAAAAAATAGCAATAACACAAAATTGTTATTGATATTGCTGTATTATTTAAAAATACAACCACATTATTCTAACAGCAGGGTTCCCAAATGGTCCGCCTTTTGAATACCAATAATTTTTTAGAAAAATTTTATTTTTAGATTTTTCTTACAAATTTTGCAGAAACCAAACTTCGGAGGTACATTATTGTGGAAATGTTTTAGAAACCTACCATGAAAGTTTCTGTTAAAAATTATTGGTATTCAGTTGGCGGACCATTTGGGAGCCCTGTAACAGTAGTAATAATTATAAAAACTGAAAAATTATTTATATTTAATTATTATTTTTCTTTTTTAGTTTCACTATAAGAAACAACAGCATTATAAAGTATACTCCAACTTGTTTGAAAATGTAAAGGCAGAAGAAGTAAATGAGAGAAATGTATTTCTAATAAGTACGATGACATAATTGTTCTGCGAAAATAAGCAACCGATTAAAAAGGACTTAATAAGTAAAAACTTTTGTTAGCGGCTGATATGATCACTAATTAAACCGCAACAATAACCCTAACATTATTATCAACAACAACAGCGACACATTATTAAATGTATTAAACAACAGATGTAGTAAGTACCAAACGTAAAATGCAGGTTAAAATACAGTAATCTCTCACTTATACGTCGGTGGAAGGGACTAACCAAAAATGACGCATAAACGAGAGACACACGTAAATGAAATCCGAGTAAAAATTACATTTGTAATAAATGTTAAGACAAAATTCATCATTAAATGGTTAAATAATATGCAGAATAATGAAAAATACGAATTAATTAGATTATTAAATATTTACAAATTCAAATCTAAAATACAGGGTGAGTTTTTTAAAGTGAAAGTAAAACCCTATAACAAAAGAACCACTGATCCAAATGACCTGAAATTTTACCAGTATGCTTCCAGAGCATTGGGAATTTTTTAGGTGTTGTAAAAAAAAAAAAAAAAAAAAAAAAAAAAAAAAAAAAAAAACTTGAAATCCCACGGACAGACACGCTGTATATACAGTAAAGTCGGGAAACGAACTTGAGCACGACACACACACATTGGCAATAAAAACGTGTAGATATCCTCGCAATGACTGTGCCATTGACGGACGGTGCGTTGTTAGTGAAACTGTATTTATCAGAATAATGACAGCGCAGCAACTAATGCTCTTAGGAGATTTAGGACACTTAAGAATTTACGAAATGGTCCAATGACGACAGAGGGCCTACGGAAGATGGTTTCTCAAACTACCGTCCATTGTTTTCCTCCCACTGACAATTTTTTTTTGTTTCTGTTAACTTACAGAGCCATCTGTCGGTGCGATTTTAAGGAGCATTTTAACTACGTCTAAAAAATTACCATTGCTTCGAGAACATACTGATGAAATTTCAGATCATTTGGTTCAGTGGTTCTTTTGTTATAGGGTTTTACTTTCACAACTTTAAAAAAATCACCCTGTCCATGTACATACATCACAAAATTTTAAATACACACTCTATTTTTTTAAATTGTCTGAAATTGATATTTGTTTATAAGCTTGATGTATGTCCTTAAAAATAGCTTTTTCGAGTTCATTGAAACATTAATATGTTGAACCAGATGTATCAGTTCGTTGGATGTAGTGAAGAAGAGTTTCCAGAGCATCTATTGCCTTTGCAAAAGTCGGTGGATAGTTTTTCTACGTTTCCTTCCATTCTTCGTCTAATACTTGTTTATCTTTGGCACAATATGCATCTTTTTCAAATTTCTTCAGAATGAAGTTTGCTTTTTCGTAACAGTTCGTAACAGGGTGTGACCCAAGAATGCAGCTTCAACTTATAATAGTTTCCAAAAAACAAATGTAAAAGACAATAATTGACAATAAATTAACTTCTCATTTACAAGCTGATGTGAAATTTCTTGGAAAGGACATGTGTAAAATGGAAAGAAATGGCAAGGAAAACTTGAAATTTCTCCGACGCGTAAGTGAGATATATATTCACGTTACAACGCATAAGCGAAAAAAAGCAACATTACATTGCTATATCTTTATCCCGGACTACAGAAAATTGGCGTGTAAATGAGAGAGACGCATGAAAGAGGCGACGTACATGTGAGAGATTATTGTATTATAATATGTAGTTCGTCTATATCACTTGGGCAGAACATGCTTTTAATATAAAGATAAAACTAAAATAAGGTTATATATAAGAAAAAATATCTTTACAGAGATTATTTATTTATATTTCTGGTGTAAGTTGAATAATTTCATTTCATTAAAATCTAAAGTTGAGTATGACAATGTAAAATGTAAAACATTGAATGTTGCTTGCTTAGTTTTTTTTTTCAATAAAAAAGTAGTGTTAAACACTATTCACGCTCCCATTTGAAATGTAAGAGATAATGCATCAAATAAAAGAAATAATAAAAATTTGATTAGTTTTGAAACTATTCTGAATTGCCCATGCCGTGATCATGTTAATCACATAATTACCATAAAAATATATTACGCTCTGCAATCAAATATAGTAGAGTATATTTTGCAAGTAAAAGTTCATTTATTATCATAACACAACTTGCAGCCATTATTCAAACTCAAACGCCTTCCTATTTATTAATGTATGAATAATGGATATTTATCACATCATGGGATGACAAGTAATGTATGAACATGCAAATACTTCGTAACCTCTGTTTCTCTAAATGAAAATATAGTAGAAAACAATATAAGGAACCCTGTTAAGAGAAAACGGGGAACAGAGTTGTCTTTGGCCTCTGTGATTATACGAAAATAAGTATATTTTGTTTTTCTGGTGCATAATTTACCCGTGTTATCAGGGAAAAGAAGAATGTTATTTGTTTAGAAGCCAGAAAATATGTTGTTTACTAGACCATGCATTAATACATAGTAATAAAAGACTTAATTTCAAATCTAAAATATGATATTACAAGAATATTTTAACATAAATTTGTATTTAGATGTGTACACGCACATCCATATTTGTTGAAATAAGATGTTTTTTGAACAAATAAATATTTGCAGCACAAAATCCAATCAATGCGTTTAAATGTAAGGTAGAAATTATTAATAAATATCATTTTGAAGATCTGTACAGAAAAAAAAAGTCGATTTTTTAAAATATTTCTTTTTAACCTATTAAACCAAAATAAATTTTCAATGATTCCATTAATATACATGTGCAATATCAGAATTATATTTACAAAAACAAAATTTATATAGATTTTGTTGTGAGCTAAGAATAGCATAGTAAATTTATAAAAAATAATTTAACCTAACTTGATATTAATTTTGTGTTGAACATAGAAGGGAATTTGTAGTACTTTCGTTGACAGTTTTCAACTTTGCACCAAAGTGCGGTATCTTTTGGTTTAGCTAATCTTAAGTTTCATCTGCTGTTTAATCTTTTAATTTTGCTCTTGACAATTAATTGCCAGTTGTAGTAATAACTCTGAACTAGTTACTTTACAGAATTTAAGCAAATCGTTTAATTTTTGGTAGATTTTTAAAAAAAATCTTGAAAATCATTTATAACAGCTATGTTACTAAACAGAGCTACAGTTTTCAGACAAATTTTACTCGAACGTGCGATTTTTTTCTGATCCGATAACGCAGAAATAAAACTTATGCGATATTTACAAGCGATGCATGAACGATTAAAACAAAATCCGGTATTTGACACCCGTCCAAAAGTGGACTACAGATTTCTGCCAGAAAAGTCAGTATTGACAGACATAGCATTTTGTGGCTAATAATATTTACTTCGAAATGTTTGAATGTCTGTGTTGTTAAGCGTTCAATGTGGATTTTTTAATGCAATCAGAATATTTCGATCTGTTTAGCAGTATTCAATTATGTTACATACGCTTCTGCCGTTCAAAAAGATGAATAGATAACTAAAGCTGCAGCAGAAATGCCGATAGTGTATAACTATAAATTCAAAATGACTCTAAAAGAAAAAAAATAAGACAAGTCAATTTACCTTAACAGCATTTTGAAGTAAGGTAGCAATCTGTGAAGTTTCTGCGTGACAGTTTATAAGAGTATATAAAAAACTTCCACGGCGATATGCAGAAAACCATGTAAGATAAGATAATCATTATGATAATGAAATGTTCTCTATCGCATTCCTTTAACATATTCCGATTTCCTTCGGAAAACATTATGGCTGTGATAGCCTGATAAGGTGTGTGATGTTTTCTATTATTAGCAATATTAATTTGATTTGAAGCTTTTTTTTTGTTGGCGTTTATTTCCAGTTTTGATTTCTATTGTTCTTGGCATGGTATTACTGCCCTAATCTTTCCCAGAAAGAAATTGGAAAATGTTAAAGGAATGAGATAAGGAACATTTCATATCATACATATTATCTTATTTTACATGGCTTTCGGGAGGGTTCCCTCCAGGTGGTCCCGACTCAACCCGGCTTATGCACGGAAGGATGACCGGGAGCCTGTCAAAGGACGCCGTGGCGGCCGGTTTTATCTTCGAGATTGGGCCAAATCGGGGTCTGCGATGGGGGCCGGTAACGACCACTTTCGGATCCATGGGCGTGCTCGACTTTCGTTGGTCATGCCTAGTGGATCTAAGGACCACACGGGGTAGTCCGATCTAGGTGCGGCATCGTGCGGCCTATGCTTCAACCTTTTTTCTACAGACACTCCAGAGGCTAGCCAAGATGAATGCTTCTCTCTGCCGGTCTCAGTGCCTTGGCGGGGGAGAAAAGACAGTCAGTTAGAAATTGGGGCTGGTTGTGGGGTGGATTCCGGTTAAGAGCATGGGAAGCAGGTGATCGTATCCTGGCGAGGATGAGCAAACGTGCTTGGACGGTACATCTTTTTGCTTTAATTCCTACTCTGTCATACGTCGCCCCAAGCCTAGCCACTTTGGGTCGTAACAGTGGTGGGGGATGAACTTTCCTATTTCTTTATTTTTATACGTTGTTAAGTGTTATAATCCTTTTTGTTTTTGTGTTTGTCCGCCACCTTGAAGGATCTCCAGAGGGAACCTTTCCTCGATTCCAACCGGGAGTAAATCAAATCTCGGGAGGGAGCCGTAGATTAGTTCTTGGCCCCTGGTCCTTTCAGTAGGTTCCAGTAAGACTATGGGGTGATGATGTCATGGACTCTCCCCCGTGAACCAGACCTGATAAAGTCTCTCTTGTACTATCGAGTGGGTCCCGCAGTATAAACAGGGATCCCAGATTGGGTGCTTATGCAGCAGCGTCCGGATTTCTTAAGTAGCAAAGCAGATGGGTCATGTCCAGTAGTGGATGAGTACTCAAGAGTTCCTGCCCTTCGCGCTATCCGCTCTTACGGGCGGACGCGGGGGGGGAATGTGCCCTTGCCGTCCACGAGTCTTACGTGTCTTTCAGCAAATATCCTTGGAAATGTTTTACGTGCTATCATAAACTGTTACACAGAAACTTCGCGATAATATTTTCATTTACTTCAATATGCTGTTAAGATAAAGTATAGCATTTTCACATTTGTCAGTGATTGAACTAACTTAGTTCGGCATAGAGCTTGTACAATCGAAATCAAAACTTGCAACTCATTCAAAAATAAAAAAATCTTCAACTTAAATTGATATTGTTAAAATTCCAAAATATTAAGCATCTTGGCACCCGCATAAATTGAATTAGGATTTCCACTTAGTCCAGACGCTTGATGACAGTGTTGAGAGCGTGGACTGGCTAAGAACAGGACACACGTATTTCGGAGCAGAGACACATATTCACAACTATTATGGAATAATAATTTTCGATATTTTATGACAGAAATTCTGCAATTAAATATGGCTATGATGACAATTCTAAAATAATGATACTTCTTGTTAAGGACCTATGTCCAATGTGCGCGTACCGTAATCAGGCCCTGGTCGAAAGTGCGCTAAAGTTGACCACATTTTCAATAGCCACTTGCAATGTAGTAAGGTGCAAAATGGTACAGCGAGGTGCAAAATGGTACAGCGAGATGCAAAATGGTAGGAACGAGACAAAAACAAAAAAATCAGTTCGCGTTTGCTATGCAAACGTGCAAATATTTGTATTAAAATTACATACATAATATTTCAATTAATATTAAAGAATCTGTTTACAAAAATTGAATATATTTTTTAATGTATTTTAAAATATATATTTAGTTAAATTTACGCTGGAGCAAAATGATAAGAACGCCGTAAATATTTCGAAACCGCGGCTCGTGGTTGGTGGATATTTTTACATATCATTTATCAAAGCATTTAAAACAGATTCTGTGTGCATTTGTTTAGTTCGCAAAACTTTTTAACGATGGGTGAGGAAAAATGTTTTCTGACTTCAAAAGAAGCCAAATTCTAGCTTATGACAACACTGGAATCTCACTTCAAAGAATTGCTGATAAACTTAAACGTTCAAAGACTGTCATTTTTAATTTCTTACAAGATCGAAATATTTTTGGTGCTGCAAAATTTACAGGAAGGCGAGAATTCTTTCGGAACAATCCGAAAGTTTGACAGCTCGAACGGTCACAAACAAAATAATGACAGTAAAGGAAACTGAAAGCCTGCTAAAGACGCCAGTAGCAGTATAGACTATAAAAAGAGCAATAAAAAGGTCAAGAATATTTAAATATCTCAAACCACGTAGGTGTCTAAGTTTAAGATCTGGCCATAAAAAAGCCCGCATTCAGTTTGCAGAGAAACAACTGAAGTAACAAATGAATTGGCCTAAAAATATTTTCATTTATGAAAAGAAATTTAATTTCAATGGTCCAGGTAGTATTCATTCATATTGACATGATCTTCGAAAAGAAAAAGACCTATTTTCCATGCGACAACTCGGTGGAGATTGTCTAATAGTTTGGGCTGTTTTCTTCCTCAGGAGATAAGCTTAAAATTGTTTTTCTAGAAGAACGACAAAATAGAAGTACCATACATATATATATCCACATGTTAGAGCGTCATTTTTTGAAAAATTGTGACAAAATTGTCGGCTTCAACTAAATTTTTCAACAGAACAATTCCTCAATTCACTCTGCAAAAAACACAAAGAAAAAGTTTGAAAATAATATGATCCCCTCACTTGATTGGTCGGACAAAAGTCCGGAGCTAAATCCAATGAGAATCCATAGAGTAGTATTGGGTAGATATTTTCAAATTGGTTTTTCTTTTAGGTAGCTTTCAATACAAAAAAGTATAAAGCTACCTATTGCAGCCGTTCGGAGGAAAGCAGTTCCGCGAAATTTCGATATATTCACCGATCATGACCCCCAAAACCACCCTCTGTTCAAATGTTGATTTATTTATATATATATATATATATATATATATATATATATATATATATATATATATATATATATCCATATATATATATATATATATATATCTGACCTATGTCATACGATAACGCTCGTATTTATAAATCAATTTTGATGAAACTAATTGTGTGTATTAAGCTCACCAATGTCTCAACCGAGTTCGTTGGCCAGCTTGGTCCGTCATTTTGTTTCAAGATGGCGGCCGTTTAAAAATTTAAAACTAAAATAAATATACAAAAAAGTTAAAAATTCAAATTTATTTTCTAATTAAGTGTTAGGCCTTGATACGAGGATTCCAGAGCATTTTTTGGTTTACCTCTATCTTAAAAAATGGCTGAAGTAGAGCAGTTTGAAATTCTAGGGTGGCTGACATTTTGAAACAAAACAGCACATTAACGCGATTACTCGCAAATTATTTTCTTTCATTGTTGTTAATAATTTTCCCAATCATACGCATAAAACTATATATTCATATTCGTTAGCGCCAAATTCTCGCCAAAATTGGCGACATTTGGCGAAATATCGCCAAATTTGGCGACCAAAATAAGCCTTCATAAATGAAGCCAATTTGGCTATTGCTCAATAATTTGGCGAATTTCTTATTCAAATTCAGTATTAACGAATTTTTTGTAAACGTTTCTTTGCATTTTAACATACTGTTTTCGTGTAACGTTAGCTAAAATTTTAAAACGAAGATATAGGAAAGCTACCTTTTCCTCCCGGTACAGGCCGGAAGGACTTTTTAAATTATGATGAAGCTTATATAAATGTCCCTGATATATATTTTTTTTATTGAAAAAGCTACAGATTTCGTTTAAATTCATCTCAAATATTTAATTTTCTTTAAAAAAAACTGAAAATTTATCTAAGCTCAACAAGAAACAAAATAACCATTTCTTAAGTATTACTCACAAAAACATGAAAAAGGTGCAAAAATGAGCAAAAGTGACAAACAGTATGTGGAAAATTTTGAAAAAATACTTTAATATTAAGAAAAAAAGCAGGATTCATTGCTTGCGCACATTGAAAGTGTGAATTGGTTGCTGCAGAAAGTAGATCTGTGAGTTAGCCCTCCGTTCTATTATGGAACTCAGTGAAATACGTGAGCATCCTGTAAGTCATCATGATATCACGTGAGTCATCATGGCATCATTATATTATAACCGTACGGTGTTTTGGATACTCAGCTGAAACTTTTTAAGTTAAATTTCTTAAATATTCTTAAGATTTTCCATTTATTTTGCTATGTATGTTTTAAGTTCATATCCTAGCCTACTACATGTACTTAGAAAAGTGAATACTCATTTTCGAATCAAAATTACTTGTAAACGAAAAATAGGCACGTTCATGTTTTCATTTTCAAGCACATTATTTAAAAGTAAGCATAACATTTGTTACATTACCGTATTTCATTTTTATCACGAAATTAGCACTTCAAACTAATTTTTCTGCTCTCAATTCTATTTCTGTCAAAATAGCAATAGCGTAAACATTCACGATGTTTATTTTGTCTTTTTATACTCATTTGATACGAGACACCTTTGTACAAATGAGCTGACAAGGCCAATATTGAGAAATCGAAATATAAGTAAAAATCTCGAAAGGAAAAGAGATTATTTTAGCTTCGTCTGATTTAATTCTTGGATCTGTTCCTGTAGCGTCGACTGTTATTGTCATCATGACGTTAGTTCCAAAAACACCTGGAAGAAATCAAATTAATCAGCCCTGCAGATTTTTTTTCAGCTAAATTTAACCTAATAAAGATTTTTTTTTTTTTTATGTTTGATATTAAACAACAGAGAAATAAGATGATAAGGAAAGTTTATTTTTCATAAAATTTTTGCAAACTTTATTAAACTGTTTCTGACCTAAATCCTAATTATGATTAAAGTAAGAACACCGTAATCATAATTATGATTTAAGGGTGTCGCGTCAATTCGTCGCGCACAATTCATCGCGGAACAATTCATTGTGCACAATTCATCGCAGCGTCAATTCGACGCAGCGACAATTCGTCGTGATGTAAATTCGACGCGACGTCAATTCGTCGCAAAGAAAATGTTTTTGAAAGCTATGGTGTTAAAATCAAAGATAATATAGTAAAATTATTTAATGTTAATTTCTTTTTAAGATATAGAGAATTATAAGTAACAATTTACATCATTAAATAATTTTACAAAATTATCCTTACTTTTATCACCATAGCCTTCAAATATATTTTCGTTGCGACGAATTGACGTTGCGACGAATTGACACCACGACGAATTGACGCTGCGATGAATTGTGCGCGATGAATTGTTCTGCGATGAATTGTGCGAGATGAATTGTTCTGCGATGAATTGTGCGCGACGAATTGACGCAGAACCATGATTAAGGTGTGATTAATCTTTATTAAGAGTGACATCAGTAAGTTAAACAATCACTTTTAATTTTTTTAATATTTATCTTATTTTTAAAAATTTGAGTATGGTCTACTTAAATGGTACAACACAATCCAATGAGAAGTGTCTTGCGGCGGAAATCACGTGACCATACTTATACTCCTGCGATTTTACATTTTAAAATATGCTTTGCTTAAAAAAACAAGTTGGAAATTGCACGTCAAACGTGACAAATGTGGTGCGTTCGTACTGTTATTATTTCAGTGGAATAAAATAAAATACCCTTAATAAAATAAGTACATTTTAAGTTGGCAACATTTTATATTTTGTTGACATTTACTGAAAATTCAAATGAGAAATTTAAGCCTAGCTTTGAAAATTTCAGAAATTGAAATCCATATTTCGACTATTTTTTCATTTAGTATCTATTTCTCCGGAAACATCTATGCAAAAAAACTGTCGGTAAACTATGTGATTGCTATAATTAAACAATTTTAGTATGCAAATTCTGTTTTTAAATACGGAAATAATATGACTCCATCTTAAATAGGACGTAATCACCATGACAACCTAGAATCATTACCAATCATGGGATATCATTGAATTAATTACGTATGATAGGATTTATTAGAAGGAATAACGTGACTATGATTTGGTTATAGAGGTTATAAAATGTGATATACGTCATATATGACAATAACTTGGTCATAGAGGTTATAAAATGTCATATACGTCATATATGACTATAACGTCATACATGTCAGATAACTTGACGATACATCACGGTCGCTTGACGATTAATCCTCAGAAGCTACGATAACAAGGAAATACCGATTTTTAAAAAAATCAAATTACTTAATAAATATTTTTATTAATATCTTTTTAAGTTTTGATTCGATTTTCATAAAATTTTAAATGATTCTACAAAATTTTGCATCTATTATATATATTAAATTTCAAACCATTTGGTTGGTTGATTTTTGTGCTGTTATATGCGGACAGACGGACGGATCAGACGACGACTATAGGTGCTACGTATTTATATAATTACGAACGCAACTTAAAAAAAAGAAGTGGTTAGCCCGTATTTGTTTCCCTCAGTCACATGACTTGCCCTTTAATTATATAGATTACGTATGATAGGATTTAATAGAATGAAGAAAACTTTTATTAATATATTTTTAAGTTTTGAATCGATTTTCATAAAATTTGAAATGACTCGACAAAATTCTGCAACGATTACATATGTTTTTGCGCTGTTATATGCAGACAGACGGACGGACTGAAAGGTGTAATGAATTTATATAATTACGAACACACCTAAAAATTACGAATGCATTTAAGTTAAATGTTAGTCGAATCAAAGATTTAAAAGAAAAATAGCATACTGAATCTGAATTCTTATATAAAAATAAATAAATAAATAATTTTCCGTAATGTGAAACTTCTTTTTCTACGTTTTCTTATATTTCATGTAATCCATATTTGACACAAATTAAACTAGTCACAAGAATGTCGACATTTGTAGGATGAAAAGATGCTGAGACAGCAGACTCACAATTCCCTTGTGGTCTATTTTGGTTTAGCTTTTACGTTCCACTATTTCGAAATTTGTATTGCTGGAACGGCTAGATCGCTAGAGACCCAAAGTTAGTGTTTTGAGAGAAATACATTTTCATGTACTAAACTAAACCACAAAGAAAGAAAAATAAATAAATAACGAAATTAATGGTAAAATTAAACAAAAATATTTAAAATTTCTGCTGACCACATTGGAAAAAAATAAAATGAAATGTTTTTTAATCTGCGGAAATATACTATAACCATGAACGAAAATGTACAACAGCCTCTTCCGAGTTACTCATGATTCCGAAAAGTTTTCTTTATCTTTAGAAACCTGAGAAAATAAAAATATTTTCGAGATTCAAAGAAGGATTTATAAAAACAAAGTTTCTTTTGCTGCCACTGATTTTCGGATAATTTTCCGAGTAAGTTTTGTAGTACATTTATCAGTATTCTCAAACCGGAACATCTCTTTTTAGGAGGCTATCAATTTTCAAGTAAACTTTTTCAGCTGAGATACTAAGTTTATACATTGGAGAGCAGCAAATAATAATAATAATAATAATAATAATAATAATAATAATAATAATAATATTGTTAATGCTGTAAATTTATAATGATTACATATAAAAAACATATGTAAAACATATTTGTTGAACATGAAAATGGTTTACTTTAGATTTGATAGCATCCGAAAAACCTATATTATAGGTTGAGAAAACTGATTAATACATTATAAATACTACTCAGAAACGTTTACGAAAATCAGTGGCAGCAAAAGAAACGTTGATTTTATAAATGTTTCTTTAAGTGTCACATATAGTATGTTAGTTTGCGATGTTTCTAAAGATAAATAACGCTTTTTGTAATCGTGGGTAATTCTGAAGGGGTTACTATATATATATTCGTTTGTAGTTATATTGGACACTCATGTTCAAATACAAGGGGCAGCGCCCGAGCGCTTTCGATTTTACACGAAAATAAGGCTTATCACTTATCACGCGAAGAAAGTGCAAGCTAATGTTAAGTCTATGGGAAGGTTATTTTCAAATTTCTCGCTCACATTTTAATATTTTTAAAGGATTTTTTTTTTTTTTTGCATAGGGTAGCTGAAGTCATTCTCTAAAGTTGTTAGTTTTTACTTTTTTATGATTTTATCTAAAGTTTTTTTTTATAAGCGGACATTTGCAATTTTGGAACCGGTTCTAGCAGTAAAAGTAAAGTACCCTTATATAAAAAAAACTGGATCCAAAATTGAAAAAGTAAAAACTAGCAACGTTAGAGATTGATCCGAGCTATCCTATGCAAAAGCAATCATTTAAAAATATTAAAATGCGAGCGAGAAATTTGAAAATAACCTTCCAATAGACTTAACATTAGCTCTGGAGCGTTTTTTCCCGTAACTAGATAGAATTCTGTGATTCCACTCGCAAGACTAGTATAGGCTCTTTCGCTTGAATTTTAATATTTTTAAATGATTTATTTATTTATTTTATTTTATTTTTCCTAGGATAGCTGAGGTCGATCTCTAACGTTGGGCGTTTTTAATATTTCGATTTTGGTTTCAGTTTTTTATATAAGGTTCTTTTTTATATATTTTACTTTCATAATCGGTTCCAACCAGTTCCAAAATTGAAAATGACGGATTATAAAAAAAAAACTTTAACTAAAATCAAAAAAGTTGAAACTAGCCCGGTTAGATCTCGACCTCAGCTATCCTATGCAAAAACGAATCATTTAAAAACATTAAAATGCGAGGGTGAAAAAAAAAACCTTAACATTAGCTGACTTAACATTAGCTGAAGCGTTTCTTCCCGTGTCTGGTGTAGGCTCTTAAGAGCCTACGCTGTTAAAAATATCATCCGAACATTAACTCCAACGCTAATGTTAAGTCTACGGGAAGGTTCTTGACAGATTTCTTGCTCTCATTTTAATATTTTTTAATGATTTTTTTCCCATAAGATAGCTAAAATTTCATCCAAACATTAACTCGAACGCTAATGTTAAGTCTACGGGAAGGTTCTTGACAGATTTCTTGCTCGCATTTTAATATTTTGTAATGATTTTTTTCCCATAAGATAGCTGAGGCCGATCCTTAACGTTGTTAGTTTTTATTTATTTTTTTATTTTTTTTTTTTAGTTACAGTTTTTTTTTATAAGCGGACATTTTCAATTTCAGAACTGGTTGGAACCGGTTCTGAAAGTGAAAGTACCCTTATATATTAAAAAAAAAACTATAACCAAAATCGAAAAACTAAAAACTAACAATGTTAGGGATCGGCCTCATCTATGCTATAGTAAAAAAAAAATCATTTAAATATATTAAAATGCGAGCGATAAATCTGTCAAGAACCTTCCCGTAGACTTAACATTAGCGTTCGAGTTTCTTCGGATGACTAGTGTAGGTTCTTAAGATCGGATTCCGTGTTAAATGTTCTGTTTCAGATGTTTTACTGTATTTGTTAAAGCTATATATAAATTATATCTGTACACAGAACTTAACAAACTTGCTTTACTAACATTTCATCAGTTACCAGTTTCAGGAACTAATTCAGTTTCTAATAATTGTTTGACTTGATGGAATAAATTTTCCTTCAGGTCACTCAATATATACAGTTATTACAAATACCAGCTTCCCCAACACGTTTCTATATTCAGTCAAGCTATACTCTAACATAAGTCAACACTTAAATGGTTAAAGTTTATATATGTAGCTATGTGATAATTGATAACTAAAAATTATACTATTTTCTTCACTAAATTTTAAATTTTAATTTATTGGGTTGTTCGAAAAGTTATTTCGGTTTGGGAAAGTGGGTCCGTACCGGAAAAATCAATTAATTATTATAGAGATTAATTCCGATATCTAATGTATAATAATTTCCACATTATAAATACCTAATTTCTTAATTAAAACTTAACATCTAAGCTGAACAAGTAAAAAAAAAAAAAAAAAAAAAAAAAAAAAAAAGTATGGATATTTTGAGTGCCCTTTTCTTTGTTGTTGTTTTTTTTTGTTTTTGTTTTTGTTTATGATTTGCCCGTTTTTTCACCACCTGGCATTTACTAGTAGTTAGTCATAACTACAGCTATACCATTTCACTTTCTTCCAATTTATTTATTCTTTATCCTTAATCTCCTTCGCTTTACTTTTTTATTCCAAATTTGTTATCATCTCTTTTCTTAACTTTACATCTATCTTTTTCATTGTAATTGTTCTTTTACTTTGTAGTTAATACTACATCTTAACTCTTCCCAAAGGCTCAATTTAATACAAGACACTCTACTCACAAATAGACTGGGCGTAAAGTTGTCTGCAACTTGGAAGCCCCTTAACCGACATCGACTGTTCGGCAACTGTCTAATAATTGATGGGCAGAATTTTCCGGTACGAATTGTTTTTCACAAACGGAAGGAACTTTCCTAACAACCCAATATTTTTTCCTTAAATAAAATCAACTAATTTTATTCATACTTTTTTAATCAGATTTAAGAATTTAATGTTTATTAAATGATACTTTAAGCATAATTTCATTTGTATATAACCTTTAATAGTATATCATCAGAACCATTTCATAAATTAGCATTATTAATCACTTACTGATAATTTAATAGAATTGCTAGAATATATTCCTCTTGAGTCACTATCACTAAATTAAATCATGTTATTAGTGACAACAGTTTCACCAACACATTTCAACCATCATTCAAGCTTATAACCTAACGTAAATCAGCACTTAAATAATTAGGCGCAAGATGTGTGGTGACGATATATTTGATGGCTGATCATTGTATTATTTTTTTAACTATTTCTTAAGTTTTTAATTTTTATTTCCTTTATCCTTAAAAAATATCCCCTTATTTCCCATTCGGTTTTAGGATTCCGTACTTAAAAGTAACAAGAACAAAAAATCATGCGTCAAGCATAGATTATGTAACACTTTCCAACGCTTCCAAAATAATTTTGCAAATCTTTACCGCAATGTGTAAGATGATATCTAACTAAACAATTTTGAAAACGTATAACATATTTAGAAATCCAATTTCAGGAATTATAAAAAATATTCGGAAAAATATCTCAGCTCTTTTGTGCAGCCCTGTATATGATCTATAGATTTGTACATATACTAAATAGAATGCTAAATTTTAGTTCAGTTAGGAAACGCGTAGCACAGTTTGAAATTTTCCGTCTGCAATTTCCGACAATAAACGGAAATTTTCTCGGGAACTTTTAAGCTGTCCTGTATACAATCTATACAATTTATACACACCAAGTAATAGATAAAAAATGGGTTAAATTTGAAAATGCGATCAGTAGCTGAAAAAGCATTCCCAGCAATTATTATTAATAAGCAATACTTTAACCAAATATTTTTGTGTGTCCCTGTCAATGAACGATGAAAGCTATACACATAATATTCTATAGTAAGCCTCTTGTAATCCACGTTAGTGATATATATCAATTTCAATATGTTTGAAATAGTGAAACATTATTAAAATAAACTGCAGACGATATTTCTTTATAGACCGTAATGTAACGGAATTCTTTTGATTGATCCTGTAAAAAAACTATAAGTTCTGCACACTTCATTTTCAATACCGAACATGCCACAGTAAGCCTCAATAACATATATCAGTTGCATGAAGATCCGAGTATATTTACATGAGTTAGAGCACGGACAGACAGACAGACAAACCGAATTCATAAACACTTTTCAACTATGTTGGAAAGTGTTAAAACAGAACCACTATAAGATCACCTCTGTATCTGTCCGTCCGTTTGCCACAGCCCTTTTTCTCCTACACTATAGGACGTGGAAAGTTACAAGGCCTTTTTACCCACATATTTTCAAATTATTAGCCATTCACAAATATGTTTAGGAAAAATTTAGGGTGCTAATTAAGTTAGTTGGAAAAAAAAAGTTTATTTTTGTGCATCGTGTAGGGTATCCTGTGAAAGATCTCGAAATACCGAACTCAGATATATGTTTGTTTTAATTTTATGTATTATATTTTCAGATGTCGAAAATGCACTGCAAAAATATGTCCCCTCCCCTTCTATTTCCGAATCTACTGAAACTAAAATTATGAAAAAATTGAGGGTAGTAAAAGTTTATTTAAACCTTGCAGAAAAACTATAGCGATTATCCTAAATCACATAATTTTTGAGAAAATCTCATTTTTCTGCTACACACAAACTTTAGTGTGCAGACGCTCAGCAGAGAAGTTGACGGCCTCTTGAGGTACCTATCGATGCAGAATTATTCAAGGATTGTTGATAATGATTTTCGAAAAAAATTGTCTGTAATTAACCAATATATTAATTAAAAACCTATCTAGGAAAACACTGCACTGACCAAGGCGATGTTTTAAATATGCGACGTCCATTCGAAGTGCACTTGGCACAATGCCAATTTTAAACTTTCTACGGCATCTTTGCAGTAAGATGAATCATAGTGATAAAATAGTCACGGTTTTTCATTCGGATGAATTCAATTATTCTTTTAGCAACGGTTTTTTGTACTATTTCAATTAGTAATTAATACATTTCATGTACGGAACCCTTTGAGCACGATTAATACTCGCACTTGACCGATTATTTGTGTTAAATTTTAAGAATATAATATTTCTTTAATGATACTTTACACATAAATTTTATATGTATATATACATAATCTTCAGCAAATCTTTAGACAACTTCATTAGGATAAATAAATTCTCATTGCGTCACTGTCACTAAATATATCTAGATAAACAACAATATCTAGAAAAAGATATATATATAAGATATATCTAGAATATATATATATATATATATATATATATATATATATATATAAAATCTAGAAACAACAGGTTACTAACTCGTCTCCCTCTTTACTTAAGATTAGCCCCTAACATAAATCAGAACTTAAAATTATAAAGGTAAGATAGTGATGCGATGTATAATAATAGAAAATTATATCCCCTTCTTCACTAATTCTTAATTTTTGCAATTTTTACTTACTTTATTCTTAAGACTGCTCGTCAGTAAATTTCCCGATTCCCCTCGCTAATGTTATTCCTACGGGCGTAAGATGCATTCGTATTTTTAAAATATCTCCTCGGAAAATTAGTATTTTTAACTTCTGTTTCCTGTGTACTGTTCTTAAAGAATGTCTTTTTTTTTTCTTAGCTTTCAAAATATTTCTAAACTATGTGCTTAATTTATATTTTTATGTGTTAAAATCTTAGCGAAACTGAATACGATTTTAACATTTCATATAAAATTAAGTATATATTTTAGAATAAAAATTGACAACTAACAAAAAAAGAGACATTCTTTAAGAACAATACAAAGAAAACAGAAGTTAAAAATATTAATTTTCCGAGGAGATATTTTAAAAATACGAATGCATCCTACGCCCATAGGAATAACATTAGCGAGGGGAATCGGGAAGTTTACTGACGAGCACCCTTAACTAATAGCACCTAATTTTATTTCTGCTTATTTCTTATAATTCAAGACTTTAATATTCATTCAATGATACTACATACATAATATTATTTTTATACAGTTTTTACTATATCATCAGACGCATATCATCTGCTACTAGTTTCAGAAACTAACGCTAATCACTTTCTGATAACTGATTCGATTTAGTAAAGTAAATAAATCCTTCTTATGTTGCTGTCATTAAATATATCCATTTATTATCCATAATGCTTATATATACCCCTATATATATATATATATATATATATATATCCTTATAATTCAGGATTTTAATATTTATTCAATGATACTACATACATAATATTATTTTTATACAGTTTTTAATACATCATCAGACGCATTTCATCTATGCTACTAGTTTCAGAAACTAACGCTATTAATCACTTTCTGATAACTGATCCGATTTACTAAAGTAAATAAATCCTTCTTGTGTTGCTGTTATTAAATATTACCACTTATTAGAAACAATAGTTTCCTCCAACACGTTTCAATCTTCAATCAAAATTATACTCTAACATAAATCAGCACTTAAATGATTTAATGTAAGATGTGTTGCGAAGTCATAATTGACAGCTGATGGATTATACATTCTTTTTCCTTAATTCTTACCTTTTCAATTTATATTTACAATTTATCTTTTTTTATATTTCTTATTTCTTAAAATTCAAAGTTTTAATTTTTATTCAATGATACTTCATACATAATTTAATTGTTTACAGTTTTTACATATCATCAAACGCATTTCATCTGCTACTATAGTTTCAGAAACTAATGCTATTATTTATTTCCTGATAACTGATTCGATTTACTAAAGTAAATAAATCCTTCTTGAGTTGTTGTCATTAAATATATCCTCTTATTAGAAACTACAGTTTCCCCAACACGTTTTAATCTTCAATCAAGATTATACTCAAACATAAATCAGCAATAAAAATGAGTGAACGTAAAATGTGTAGCGCTGTAATAATTAACAGTTGAGAATTATGCCATTTTCTTCCCTAATTCTTACTTTTTTTTTTTTTTTTTACTCTATTCTGAAGTAATATCAAGTAATGTTAAGTAATATTATCTAATTTTAGTTTTGCTTATTTAAAAAAAATTATGATTTTAATATTTATTCAATGATACTTCTTGCATAATTTTATTTTCATGGCGTTTTTAACATATAATAGACGCTTTTCATCTGCTGTTAATTATTGTAGTTTTTAATTTATACTACACTAGCAAAACCACGGCTTTGCTCGCGTAATTGTTGAAAAATGCCAAGTGGTATTCGTTGGCCTATTTTCATTAGAGAAAATTTTACTGCCACAGATAATTCAGAAATTACTAATTAAGCCACACTCGATTTTTTTAATCGAAATTTTAGAACGTTTTTCGATTTTTCGACCCCCGACCCCCCACCTGTGGTAGTGTCACCGATATAAAATATAGCCTATGTTACAGCAGGGACTGTTACCATCACTTTTGAAAATAGTTCTGTAGTTCCAGAGATTCCATAGAAATTGTAATTTAGAATGTTTTTACACCGCTTTTCGCTCATCTTACCATTTTAAATTTAGGATTTTTTTAGAATTTGTTCTTAGAGAGCATTTACATTTTATAAATAACTACCATGCCAAATTTCAAGTTTCTAATTCCTTCAGTATAACAAAAATCGAAATTTTAGAACGTTTTTCGCTCTTGCACCTCCCTGTGATAGTGGCACCGACATAAAATATAGACTATGTTACAGCAGGGACTGTCACCACCAATTTACTACCATAACTTTTGAAAAGGGTTCGGTAGTTCCCGAGATTCCATAGAAATTGTAATTTAAAATGTTTTTAAAACGCTTTTCGCTCATCTCAATTGTTTTAATTTTAAATTTTTTTAGAATTTGTTCTTAGAGAGCATTTACATCTTATAAGTAACTACCATGCCAAATTTCGTATTTCTAGCTCCTTCCGTATAAAAAAATCGAAATTTTAGAACATTTTTCGCTCCTGCAGCCCCCTGGGGGTAGTGGCAGCGACATAAAATATAGCCTATTTTGGAGCAGAGATTGTCACCATCAATTTGCCACCATTACTTTTGAAATCACTTCAGTAGTTCCAGAGATTACCCCCTACAAACAAACATAAAAACAAAAAAAAAACAATCTTTACTACTTTATAATATTAGTATAGATTTATTCAATCATACATATTTTTATTTTTATATAGGTTTATCATATCACCAGACGCATTTCATCCGCTAAAATTTTCAGAAACTAACGCTATTAATCACATTCTGATAACTGATTCTATTTACTAGAGTAAATAAATCATTCTTGAGTCACTGTCATTAAATATATCCAGCTATTAGAAACTACAGTTTCCCCAACACGTTTCAGTTCTCAATCAAGATTACACTCTAAAATAAATCAGCACTTAAATGATTTAAGGTAAGATATGTAGTGATATGATATTTGATAGTTTAGAATTATACCATCTTCTTAACTAATAGTTACTTTTTTCAATTTATATTTACGTTATTCTTAATTAGCATCATATAATTTTATTTTTGCTTATTTCTTAAAATTCAAAACTTTAATATTTATTCAATGATACTTCATACATAATTTTATTTTTATACAGTTTTTATTATATCATCAGACACATTTCATCTGCTACTATAGCTTCAGAAACTAATGTTATTAATCATTTTCAGATACGTTATTCGATTATAAGAGCAAATAAATCCTTCTTGAGTCACTGTCACTAAATATATCCAGTTATTAGAAACAACATTTTCCCCAACACGTTTTGATCTTCAATCAAGATTACATTATACCATAACCAGTTCTTAAAGGATTTAATGTAAGATGTGTAGCGAAGTCATAATTGACAGTTGATGGATTATACCTTCTTCTTCACCAATTCTAACCTTTTCTATTTCTATTTACTTTATTATTAGCTAACATAATTTGATTTTGTTTTTGCTTATTTTTTAAAATTCAAAATTCTAATATTTATTCAATGATACTTCATACATCAATTTACATCTATACACCTTTTAACATATCATAAAACGCATTTCATCTGCTACTTTTATCAGCAACTAACGCTTTTAATCAATTTCTGATACGTTATTTGATTTACTAAAGTAAATAAATCTTTCTTGAGTCACTGTCACTAAATACATCCAGTTATTAGAAACAACATTTTCCGTAACACGTTTCCATCTTCAATCACGATTACACTATACCATAAACAGCTCTTAAATGATTTAAGTTAAGATGTGTAGCAAAGTCATAATTGACAGTTGATGGATTATACCTTCTTCACTAATGACCTGAATCTTACCTTTTCAATTTATATTAACTCTATACTTAAATAACACAATCTTATTTTATTTTTGCTTATTTCTTAAAATTCGAAATTCTAATATTTATTCAATGATACTAAATTTATGTATGAAGTATCATTGAATTAATATTAAAATTTCGAATTTTAAGAAATAAGCAAGAATAAAATAAGATTATGTTATTTAAGAATAAAGTAAATATGTAATCTTGATTGGAAATCTAATCGTGTTGGAGAAACTGTTGTTTCTGTTAACTGGGTATATTTAGTGGCAGCGTCTCACAAAAATGATTTATTTACTGTAGTAAATCGAATCAGTTATCAGAGAGTAAAAATTTCGCAAGTCTCTGAAACTAGTAGCAGATGAAATGCGTTTGATGATAGGTATAAAACTGTATAGAAATAACTATACAGTTTTATACTTATCATCAAATGCATTTCATCTGCTACTGGTTTCAGAGACTTGCGCAATTTTTACTCTCTGATAACTGATTCGATTTACTACAGTAAATAAATCATTCTTGAGACGCTGCCCCTAAATATATCCAGTTATTAGAAACAACAGTTTCCCCATCAAATTTCGATCTCCAATCAAGATTACACCTTAGCATAAATCAACACTTAATTGATTTAAGGTAAGATGTGTAGCTATGTGATAATTGACAGTTGATAATTATATCATATTCTTAACTAAGTCTCACTTTTTCAATTTATATTTACTTTATTCTTAACAACATCATATAATTTTATTTTTGCTTATTTCTTAAAATTTAAAATTTTAATATTTATTCAATGATACTTCATACATAATTTTATTTTTATACCTTTTTTAACATATCACCAGACGCATTTCATCTGCTACTAGTTTAAGAAACTAACGCTATTAATCACTTTCTGATAACTGATTCGATTTACTAGAGTAAATAAATCCTCCTTGAATCGCTCTAACTAAATATATCCAGTTATTAGAATAAACAGTTTCCCCAACACGTTCCAAACTTCACTCAAGATTACACTGTAACATAAATAAACATAAGATAACATTCAATGGACTGATACTTCATGTCAATGTATAGTTAAAAATGTTACCTTCTTAACAAATTAATAGGACAGGGAACTAATGTACAGCACATTTAACCGGAAGCCATGTTTTACAATTTAATGATTTTCAATATCGAGGACGAAAGATTTTATGTTATAGAATATGTATATATATTTTTGTTTTATCAAACTGTTGTAATAAAATAAGACTCTTTTAAATATTTCTTAATCAAATAAAATGAATGGGTTGTTAAAATAACTTCGCATAGATCCGCAATTAAAGATATTTTATTTTTAAAAATTAAGAGAAAAATAAACGTACATATCTCTTATTTTTGCACAACAAACCAGATGATATTATCAATAAGGTTAGCTGGGTGAATTAAGTCCTCCAGATTCGTTCGGGATAGCTCAGTTGGCAAAGCATTGGCAGCTTCAACCAAGAGGTCTCTGGTTTGAATCCCGACGTGGTCATTTTTTGCCCAGTTGTAAAATTGCATCTCAGAATATTTCAATTATAAGTATAGTGACTTAATATAAATGATTAATTTATCTTCATAACCAGGACTTGACAAACTTGATAAAATCTAGTGGCTAGAAAATAAATACTAGTCGCCAGTAAAAAATCTTTACCCCCCCCCCTCCCCCTCATCCTCTTCCCCGTCATTGATTTAAAAAAAAGCACAAAAGTTTTTTATGAATTAATTGCGAGAAAATAATAAAAAGCATAGTTTAGAATTATTAGTTACATGTTTAGAACAGTACTTAATTAAAAAAAAATAATATAAACCTATGTTTTCTAATGAAACTTATAAAAATTATAATAATGTATAATCCCTTATATTATGTTGAAAACTTATATAAACACAGAAATCAGATTTGAAACTTACAAAAAAATATAGCATTTTTTAGTGTTGTATCCAATTTTAGATGCCACAGAGGCTGGGTTGAAACTATTTCTTACTGTTTTAATGAAATAGCTTCGCCCTCCCCCGGCCCCTCATTCTAATCACGTGATATATACTAGCTGGCTATAGCTGAAAAGAATGGTGTTTTTTGTGCATGAGTTGGAAAATGCCTTTTAAATTTAGTTCTTCGATTAAAAGTACGAGAGAAGAGGAAGATCACTGCTTGCCGTGCACGAGTAGGGATGGGGGAAGGAAAAAAAAGCCTTTTTGTGCTCATTTCTTATGTCAATTTTCTGTTTTTTGTATTGAAACTATTTTTTTTTTGCATTTAAATATTTCCTTTTGTTATTCTGTAATTACATACCTTTCCAGCTGGGCCCTTCAACAGCATAGGAAATTTTCTTTAATTATTTTATTAAGTTAGCATCTTCTCGAATTTGTGTTTAATTCTATTCACGTATTAATATTGAATGTCTTTTAAGTATTAAGGCTGGTCCCAACTGAATTGAAATTTCTTGTACATTTTAATTTGCTGATATTTTATGCTTGTTTACTCTAGTTTTATTATTCATTCATTATTGTTCATTTAGTACTTACTTCTATCCGATATTATTAGTTCAGTATTATTCAGTATTATGGTAGTATTATTGCTGTTTCACATAGTCTTATTTACTTTCTTTTATACTTTTTCTTATATAATTCTTTTTTAAGTATTAAGAATGCTGTGATCTCAACCAGTATTGTAAAAAGTAACTTTGTACTAATTTTATTTTAATCTCTAATATAATAATCAACATCTGTACTCTAAAATAGGAATTTTCAATAAACATTTCCCCTCGTGGAAAAAAGTTCCTATGCTTAACGGCTGGATCTCCACGAGAGGGTGATTTCGATTTCAATTTGTTTACAGAAATAACCCCGAAAGATTAAATAACTTGGTCGACAGATCAAAAAGCTTGGTAGCCAGTGGCGACCTGGCGACCACATTTGTCAAGCCCTGTTTAAAACACTTGCAGAAATTGCAGAGAAAAAGTTCACCTCTTTATCATCTTTATAAAATTTCTAATGAATCTTGTCCATGTAGTTTAGAATGCTCTTTTCTTAAAACATTGTTTACGGGCACTTAAATTTTTCTTTTTCAATTTCATATTTTATTTCAGGTCGGATATTCGGCTTTGCCGCAATACAGCCGCCCATCATAGAATGAGGGTAGCAAAGCAAGTTATAAAACTGCACCTATAAATGCAAGTAACATTTTCATTGTGGGTAATTTAATCCTCATTATATATACTACATTAAATATACTACACATAATATTATAAAAAAATTAAATAATTTAAAGTGTTTTCATATTTACAATTTTTTTAAAACTAGCAAACATTAAAACGAAAAAATATGAAATATACTTTCCACTACAGAAACATGACAAATGCCAGTATGGGAATATCTTAATGCTTAATGCCTTAGTATTTTTTTCCCCTGAAGCTAAACATTTCAAACTTTAGAAATCAAGTGAAAATGAGCTATCTATTTTAATCTATTTGTCTCTACAAATATTCTTTTAGAATATAAATGTTAAAAATAAAATTAGTCCCGGAAAATATATTAAATAATATTGTATACAATTTTAATTTTTTTTTATTTGTTTAGTTTGTCATTTTTTACAGTTCTAGATCTAGTTCATAACTGTCCTTCAGCGATGGCTTAACAACATAAGATATTTAAAAATATACTATTTACATAGACGATTAGAACACAGAGATTACACATTTTATGCACACTTATGCGGTGCAACTTTATATCCAAGACATATGTAAGGGATTTGCCGAAATATTACGGAGCCATTGAAAAATAAAGTTTAACTGTAGTATAAAACTACGTGAAAATTAAATAAATTTAAATTTCAAAAAATTATAATATAGGTAACTTTTAAAAAGATTAAGCAATTTAAATACAAAAGTAGAACAACAACAACAGAAAAAAATTCATTAGTTCCTAAGCCAGAAAATAATGTGTTACCCAACAGTCACTGAAGTCTTGCCCAACCCTTTCGAATAATAATAATAATAATATAAAAGTAACTTTTCAAAAGCTATTTTTTTTTAGTTAAAAAAAAGTTTTAGGAACAAATGTAACAGACTATTTACAAGACTTATTTTTTATATTAACAATTAAACAAATTACAAAAACAAGAAAAAATAATAAGAAAATGAAAATGAAAGAAGTTAAGACGATTAGTTTAAGTAAGAAAAAAAAAGGGGGGAGGGTTAAGGTTAAGAGAGTGAAATAACTCAGTTTTCTTCATCAATAGGCATAGCATATCTTAGAGCATTTTCGATAAAAGGGGCCTTTGACTTCATAATCTGGTAACTCAGCAGTAATCTAATTAGGAATTTTAATGACATTTTTAAAAATATTTTCAGTAATATGATTAATTATTTTGTTTAGGTATGTAGTAAGAAGATCTATATGAATAGTAGTATTTCTTAAATATTGATGATCATTTCTATCTTTTCTTTTTTACTCAATATTACTAGCAAATCCCCAGATCGGGCAAGCGTAAGTAAGAAAAGATCTAATGTAAGCATTGCAAATAAGAAGAATGGGAATTATGGAAATTGGTATTACTAGTAAGCAGCAATCGAAAGAGCATAGTGAAATGTGTTTTTTTTCTTATAAATCATTTGTCTGGGGAAGTGGCCCAGTTTGCACTAACCCAGGCTTGTACCAAGCATACCGAATCATATCGGAATCATATCCTCGCCTCCTCGTCACCTCATCTCCTCGTTATCGAGATATAAAGTCTTAAAGTTTGCTAATTCATTTGTTTAATTTAGGGAAAAAAAGCGCGGTTCTGATTCAGAAATTTTAATAATCAGCTTAATATAAAATACATAACATATTTAGATATAGAAATATGAAAATGAAAGAAGCCCTCAAAAAAATGCTATTGACAAATATGGTACTGAAACAAAAAATGACTGAAGCATAGAAAATAGTGTCACCAAGAACATTTCATGAACTTAATTCTACTGCAATGATTACAATGATTCACCTTCTGCGAAAAACAAAATTGCAAGGGATTTTCAAGAGTTTCAAATGGAAGTGGCCCAGTTTGCACTAACCCAGACTTGTACCAAGCGTACCGAATCATATCGGAATCATACCGAATCATATCGTTGCGGCCCACTAAACTGGAAATGAACAAGTGACTGGAGTTTATGATGTTGTTAATTTGAAAATTAATGACTCCGCCTTCCATATCATTAACCCCTTCGCGACGAGCGTCCTTTACAGAATTTTTAATCTTTTACCACCGGTTTTTCAAAACAGAAATTTGAGCCTAATTGAATCGCAGAAATGCTAGGATTCAATAAGGCAAAACTTACAATAAAAATTAACTGGTGGGAATAATGAAGGAGTCTCAGCATCTTATGCGTCACGTATATGTGTCGCTCGTCCCCAAGGGGTTAAATCAATAAATTAACAAACTTTAAGACTTTACATCTCAAGAACGGGGAAACAATGACAAATCATTTATGCGTGTAAAAACAAGTTTCACTATGCTCTTTCGATTGCTGTTTATTTAGATTTTTTTCATTATTACACTAACGGCGTGGTTTTCTGGTAAGAAGAATACACAGAGATTTAGAATTGCCGGCCACTTTGCTATACACAGGTATTTATTATCGTTTGTTCAGGAAATGGTAACAATATTAATGGTTATACGGTTAAGATAGTTAACTTTTAGAGAATTAAATTGCAGCCGTTTTTGTTTCACTATTTTTAACACGCTATAGATTACACAAGCTCATGAAAATGTCTACGTGATTTTGGAGATTTTTGTATAAATAACATGGATGATTGCAGAGGAGTAGATTGCTGTGTCGTCCGCATACAGAACAATAAAATTTCAATCTGTGTGGTATATCGTTCAAAAATATGTTAAACAGTTTAGGACTTACAACACAACCCTGATGAATGACTGAGATAATCAAATATAACTTAGATAATGTTATGAGATCACAGAAGTTGCGGTCGCTAAGATACGGATATGTATTAAGTTTTTAAGTCCAGCATGAATACCAAGTTGAATTAATTTGTAAATAAGGCCCTTCTAGAGGATAGCCGAATTATTCTCAGCATCATCTTTACGCTTGCATCCATTGTGGAAAATCGGTTTATAGTCTGAGTTGTTCTCAACAATTCCTTCTTCTTTAAAAAAGGAATGGGACGATTATTTGTACTTTTGAAAAGCATAAAATGAGAAGAGAGCTGAATCTAATAAATAACTTATATTATTAGGCTTTCTCAATACATAAACCGCCTCATGGCAAATGTGGCTCACGTCCGTTTTATCTGCAGTCGAAATAAGATATCCATCCTTGAATTGTGCACAAACTTTAAAGAAGTCAGCAACAACATCTTTTGATTCCCCATCTATTAGTCGGAAAGCTAGAAATTCTTTGCAAAAGTTCGATGTTTAACATCATCTGCAATATTTTGTAAAAAATCTTTCGGTGATTGGCTGTCGTCTGCAGACAACATGCCGAAAAAAATACATTCCACCACTCCATTTTGCTTAAAGCATTGCTAATCATTTTTTTTAATAATCAATCTGGTTACTTATTATAAATTTATTGTTACTTCTTTACATTTGTTTTTTATTTGCGTGTGATTGCCACTTTGTTCTGTAACTAATGCTGTATTTGCTTTGAATTTCTTATAAAAATTGTTAGAATGTTACTTAAGCAACTTCATTAAAACAATGATAAACAACTTAGAAACAACTTAGATAAACAACTTATTTGTAATAGTCTTCCTTTACATACTTTAAGCATCTGTATAGCTCTTTTTCCCGTCTTACAACTAATCAATACTTGCATGGAAAACAAATCTTTAATGCGTAAATATATGTCGGGAAAGGACACATCATTAATTCTCGTGGTATGTATTACCTAATTTCCATTAAGATTAACAAAACACCATCCCCTTATGTACAGAATTTGGGTTACTATGGAAACGAAAGGATTGAAACCATATATAACGATGACTTTTGGATATTCTTGGTAACTAAGGAATATAAAAGTTTAACGCAGAAATGATTTCTTAAGCATAATAAACTGGTAATTTAAACTCTTCGACTGAAAAATGTTAGATTGTTTCTTTTATCGTAGTAATTGTGAAAAAAGCATAATTTGGTAGAATGAGACGTGAATATAATTTTTTGGCTAAACTAGTCTTCTCTCAATAATTAATTTATGCATAAAACATACATATGAATTCAAAAAACAATTTTTGATATGCATAAGTTATTTAAATACTCGCTTAAAATTATTTTCATGTCTATTTTGAATACTATATACAGGGTGTCCAGCGAATAAGACCCTGATTTCAAAATTAAATATCTCAAAAACAAATATCAATAGAATTATGCGGTAAACGGTTTCTTAATTAGCGAAGCTGTAAAAATGTTATACAGAAGTTTCGAAAATTTAGTTTTAAAAACGGTTAACAGATGGCGCTGTAATCACAATGCCTATAAATTGTGCTTCGAAGTCCAGAGCGATCAGTTCGACCATTGGATCGTGAAAGGAGTTTAGCGTAGAGGTTAAAATCATGTATTCCATTGAACAACGTGTTTTCTCGTACAGGGGTGTTACAGATTAGAATGCCGTCCTACGGCAACAAGGCACAGCTTTCAAAAATGATTTAATGTTCCAAAAGGACCCGATGCAAAAGTCATTCGCAAGCTCGTTGCCAAATTTGGAAAGAACCGGCAGCGTGGATGATAATCGAATGGGAAACGTTGGACCCAGGCAAACTGTAGTCACATCTGGAAATGTCTCCAAATTTTCTGGAATTGTTCAGCGAAATCCAAGGAATAGTATGCGAAGAATTGCGTCAGAGACTGGTTTAAAGCGTTTCAGTGCGCAAAAATGTTGAAACACAGCCTACGAATGTTTCCATACAAAATCCAAAGTCATCAGACTATACTCACAAGAGCTTTGGGACAAAGGATTGACTTTGCGAACCAGATTCTCACAATGATTGATAATGAAGGGTTTGATGTTGGCCGCAACTGGTTCACAAATGAATCACATTTCCACTTGAATTGATTCGTGAGTAAACAAAACTGGATATTTTGGAGTTCTGAAAATCCTCATTTGTGTGAAGAGAAACCACTGCATTCGCCTAAAGTTACTGCTTGGGTTGCAGTATGCACCAGAGGCATTATCGGTCCTTTTTTCATGCGACAAACGATCACTAGTGAACGCTACCTTACAATTTTGGAACAATTTGTCAGCACACAACTAGCGTTGGAGGATCAACCAGGTATCGACTGGTTAATGCAAGATGGGGCTCGACCATATCGTACAGAAAAGATGTTTCGTCTTCTTGATGAGTACTTCGGGAATAGAGTTATTGCGTTGGATTATCCCAACTTTACTGGCACAGGAATAGATTGGCATCCATATTCGCCCGATCTGACTCCTTGTGACTACTTTCTGTGGGGCGCATTGTCACACTGTCTACCGGAACCACCCCACTACGCTGGATGAGCTTGAATCGTCGATTTGTGTGGCATACGATTCCATTTCCGTTGAGACATTGCAGGATGTGATGTCAAATTTCATTAATCGTTTACTCCACCTCATTGTTTCGAACGGTGAACATTTTGAAAAGATTGTGTTCTGATTGAAAAGAATGCTAGACTTGACTTTGTTTTAGATTGATTGCAGAGAACGAGTTTTTCGGCGTACAGCGCCATCTGTTAACGGTTTTTGTAACTAAATTTTCGGAACTTCTGTATAACATTTTTACAGCTTAGCTAATAAAGAAACCGCTTACCACATAATTCTATTGATCTTTGTTTTTGAGATATTTAATTTTGAAATCAGGGTCTTATTCGCTGGACACCCTGTATAAGCAGCTTTTAGTGCAATTTTATCATATTCATATCGTCATTTTATATGACATCACTATATATTAAGGAATACACGATGAATTTGACCTAATCCACCAAACCTAAATAGAGGATAGAGGACCATATGTGGAGCATGAAATACCTTATCAAGTCTGTGCTATCCCTATATGTTCCGAGTTATGGCGAATACAAAAAAAAATGCATCAAGTCTGAAAAAAGTCATTTTTGCAACATTTATAAAAGACGGACACCAGAAATAACATATTTTGAAAGAAAAAAATAATTTTTATAAGGCGGTATCATTTTCACCAGCATATGGTAAAACATTGCGTTTAAACATTGGCGCTTAAACATTGGCGTAGAGAAAACTCGAATTGTCGACAAAATTTGTGACTGGCAATATCGCAAACACCTTTCAAGCTACTGTGGCTCAAATACACCAAACATTTGTCCGTTCCACTAGCTTTTAATTGAGCCTACAATAAATCCTATTGATGTTACAGTTCAAGTGAAATGTATCATTTATTTGGAATATTTAACTGATATTGCCGTTTTCCAACAATGAGACTCATAAAGTGCCATGCTCAATCTTGTTTTCAATAAGCCTTTCGTCTATAGCCTGCTGTTTTGTCAGATGCAAGAAGGAATATTTTAAAGCCATTGCCAGTTTTTAAAGCCAGTTTATATGCAGATAATGACGGATTTGCATACATTCTATCTATTTATCCACCACCGCTTCATTTGTCGTTGCCAGCTTCAAAAAACAATCATTTAAGTGATGCATTTCAAACAAAAGGTTAAATTTCTTCTGAACTAAAATACCGCTATGACTTACTGTAGGCTCATTCGAAAAGCTGATGGAATGGACAAGTTTTTGATAAATTTGCCGTAGCTAGAGGAGTGTCCGTTATGTTGCGAGGTACAGATTTTGGCGATAATTCGATTTTGCAGTTCGTCAGTGTTTCAGCGTTCATAGCGAACCATTAAATCCACACATCCTGATTAAAATAGTGTCACTATAGGGATATTTTACTCTTTTCAAATATGTGCTCATTTTGCATGAGGACCTTTAAAACCCTTTGTTGCATACTGTCCACCACAGTGGACAAAAATGCTAGTTTTCCCCTACCCAACATATTTCGTTTGCAGATCCTATTCAAAGATTATGCTACTCTGTGACATCTATGCTTTCTGTAGAAAAATCGACATAGCACCACAACAACAAGTAATTTTCTTACTGTGATATCACCAATATAGACGTCCTTTCAGAATGCCGGCAAATTATTCTGCATGAACTAAAATGTTTCTAGACCTACAATAATGTTATTTAAATAGTATTCTGTTTATTAATTATTAATTTTAGACTTCTTGGCTTAATGCATAATTGAAACACGTGTATTAAAATTCTTTATATCTTTTGTTTTGGACTATAGTAGGCTGTAATTGAAAATAATATATATATTATACATACATAATTTTTTTCTTCTTGTGTCTGACATTTTTAGTTAGAAAATAGCAAATTTAAGGTTGGGGATTTGCCAGTTTTAAAATATGCAACAAAGGGTTAATAAAGCACACAAATTTGCGTTTTATCAGACTCGACGTATTATCTTTCTACTCAGCATAATTCAGAAACAGAGATAGGACAATATTGCTATTGCGTTTTATTCTCCAGAAGGGCTCTGTTATTACCTCCTTTCGTTTGGCTCATTAGCTGAAATTCATCCTGTGTAATCCATATTACCTAAAATCTATTGCAAAAAAAAATATATATATATATATAATTCTCTCTTTTTTTTAATATTTTTTAAAATAAAAAATCTTAAAACTAATTTATATATTTTTTTTATTTGTCCTTTGCATTTTCATACTTTATTTGTGCTTATCAATTTGTTGTTTACTTAAGAACATATTTCCTTTAATTTTTTAATTAAAAAGAAATTATTGTTAATAAAACAACTACATTAAAACAATTTCGGTGTATTCAATTTACCTTTTATAATTATTAATTCAGAACGTAATTTAAATTTGTTACTAAAGGCTGTATGCGAAGATATAGAATAAATTGTGTGATTTTCAGCCTTGAACTGAGAAATGTTATTTTGTCTGTTTCATGGTCGTTAAAAGGTAAGACGCTTAATTCGCTGAAAAGAGAAAATATTTTACCTCATATTTAACTAGTCTTTTCTCGATAATAATTTTATACCTAAAACACAAATACAAATGTAAAAATATTTTTTCATACTAATAAGTTATTTAAATAATGAATAATTAATATTATCCCGTCTATTTTGAACAAACTGTTTAAATAGCATTTAAAGCAATTTTATCTTATTTCATATACTCATTTCTATTATATGACATTGCTATATATCCCGGATTACAATCCATATTTTAAATATTCAACGTTCGTTTTTTATTTTAAATAAAAATTATAATTACTCTAATATAAATTTGTCATTGCTCTTTATACTTTCATGCTTGCGCATGCTTATTACTTTAGCTCTATGCCAAATGCTACATTTACTTTGATTTTATTATAAACATCGTTTTAAAGCTAATATACAGAGTAAAACAAACAAATGTTTCTTAATCTATGAAAATATACTAAAACCACGTAAAAAAATATGCAAGAACCTCTTCCGAGTGACCCACTATTCCGAAATCCTTTTTTAAGTGTGTTTAATTATATAAATACGTAGCACCTATAGTCGTCGCCTGGTCCGTCCGTCTGTCTGCATATAACAACGCAAAAACTACCCAAGCGAATGGTTTGAAATTTATCATGTATAATCGTTCCAGAATTTAGTCGAGTCCTTTCAAATTTTATGAAAATCGAATCAAAACTTAAAAATATATTAATAAAAGTTTTATTTATTTTATTAAATCATATCATACGTAATTAATTCAATGATACCCCGTTATAGTTAATGATTCTAGGTTGCCATGGTGATTACGTCCTATTTAAGATGGAGTCATATTATTTTTGTATTACTGAATTTAAAAACCGAATTTGTATAATTATAGCAATCATATAATCTACCGGCAGTCTTTTGGATAGATGTTTCCGGAGAAATAGATATTAAATGGAAAAAAAAACTCTAACTACGGATTTCAAGTTTTGAAATTTTAAAAGCTATGCTTAAGTTTCCCATTGGAATTTCCTGTAAATCAACAAAAGATAAAATGTTGCCAACTTCAAATGCACTTATTTTATTACGGAAATTAATCGTATAATAATAACAGACGATATAATTCCTTTCACAGAAATAATAACGATGATTTTTTTTTTGGTTTTTTTTTTTTTTTTACATTTGTCTTGTATTTGATATTTGCGCATAGTATAATTTTCATGTAAGAGAATTGCAATTAATTTTTTGTAAATCTGTATTGAAACTTAAATTTCAAAAAGATAAAATTAATATCTATAATATGAAGAACTGCACACAAAATAAATTTTGTACTAAAAAAATTTTTCCATAAGAGTGAAACAGCTATTACATCAAGATCTGAATATTTATAAAACTAGTTATAGTCACAATTGACGTACAATTTTCAAACTGTTATCTTTAAAAACCACAAAATCCAATGTATTTTCGAGATTTAAAGAATCATTTATAAAAACAACGTTTATTTCTTTGCCTGTAATATTCAGAAATGTTTCCAAGTAGATTTTAGAGTGCATTAATCAGTTTTCTCAAACTGGAATATCGGTTTTAAGGAAACTATCCCTTCTGAATTAAACCTTTCAAGCGGCGCAATTGAATTTATATATGCAAGAGTAATAGAATAATATTAATGGTTATGTTAGTGTTGTTAATGTATCATATTTGTCTGTAAAACACGTTTATGGAACATGAAAATATTTACTTTGGAATGGATAGCAGTTGAGAAACTGATATTCTGGTTTGAGAAAACTGATTAATGCACTCTAAAACTACTCGGAAACGTTTCCTAAAATCAATGGTAGCGAAAGAACCCTTGTGCTTAAGCTTACAAAGGTATTATGTCTGTTCATTATTAAGTAAAAATAAGTACATTTAAAACAACGTTATATGATTTGAACTTTTCCAGAGACCCCTGATCAGTAATGTAAAATTAATAACACAAAATCACGAGAGATGATAATACAATTTACAGAAGAGAGCATGTTTCAAAAACAATTTATAAAAAATGGGATAAGGAGGGGCGGACTTCTGAAATGAAATAAATTAGCGTATTCAGCTGGAACCGAGCTGGCTTCATTAAGTGGAGCTTTCGTGAATCTGTTCGTGATGAGAGCCATATATTCTTGGAGGCTTGGTTCACGGAGTCAGCTAAATCTCCACTTAATGAAGCCAGCTAAGTTCCAGTTAAATACAACAATTTATCTTTATTCAGACGTCCGCCCCTCCTTCCCCCGTTTTTTTAACTGTATCGGACACATGCTCTTCTCCTCTGTAAGTTGTATTATCATCTCTCGTGATTTTGTGTTTTTAATTTAACATTACTAATGAAGGGCTTCTGGAAAAGTCCGAAACTTACAATATGGTTTATAATAAATATTTGTGCATTTTAATTTTATAATTTAATTGTCTTCATAATATATATATAATTTTATAATTTAATTCTCTGTATATATATGTGTGTATTTGTTTTTAAGCCTTGTGTTTATAAATGCGCTTCTTTAAATCTCGAAAATACATTCGTTTCTGACTTTTCTAAAGATAAAGAACATTTTTCGGAATCGTGTGTATCTCATAAGAGATTATTGTATTTTTTTTTCATGGTTATATTACATTTTCCAAGAGTAAGAAAAAATTGGCATTTTTTACAGTGTAGAACTATGTTAAAACAATTTCAGTTAATTCGGTTTATCTTTTACAGCTAAAAATGCATTTATTCTTTTAATTAAAATGAAATTAATTGGCTTAGTCCTATACTAAACAACTTACAAATCATATGTAATAGTCTTCATTTACATACTATAAATATTTGTATAGCTCTTTTTCCCATTTTAAAACTAATCAATACTTTCATGGAAAACAAATCTTCAATGTGTAAATCTAAGTCGCAAAAGTAACAAAGTTGTTAAAACAATTTAGATGCATTTGATTTGTCTTTTATAATTAAGAATGTATTTAATCCTCAACTTAAAGTAAAATTAATTGGCTTAGTTCTATTTCGAAACAATGTATAATTTGAGATCATTTATAATAGTCTTCCTTTACCAGATACCTTAAACATCTGTATTACTCTTCCTCCCGTTCTAAAACTAATGAACAGTTGCATGGGAAATAAATCTTTCGTTTATAAATCTGAGCAGCAAGAAGCATTAATTCTTGTAATATGTACCTAATTTCCATTAAGATGAACAAAAAGACATCTTCTTATGCAAAGAATTCTGGTTACTATGGAAAGAAAGAATTAGAACCATGTATATTGATGATTATTTGGATAGTCTTAAGTAGTAAAGGATATAAATGTTTAACACGGAAACAATTAGGAAATATAACAAAATGTATAATTTAGAGTCTCAGAATGAAAAATGTTAATTTGTTTGATGCATCGTAGTAAAAAGGAGAGAGGCATAATTTAGTGGAAAGAGGCATGAATTTAAAATGTCGCAAATTTATCTTATATTTTATTTTATATTACAATTCTCATTAATTGTGTTATGCACATAACGTAAATAAAAAATCTAAAACTATTCATTTTTTAATCTTCTGAAATAAATTTATAAAAGCTTTAATAATTTAACTGTGTTAGAAAATATTATTTTTACAATTATTTAACTTTGTTAAAAAGTAATATTGTTAAAATTATTTTACTTTGTTAAAAAATTAACATCACTAAAAAAACTTAAATTTGTTTAAAAAAATTAACAGTTCATAAATTATTAGTTTACTTTGTAATATAAATATATATATATAACTTTGTAAAAAAATATAATTAGTTAAATTAATTAACTGTTAAAAAATTAACATTACTTAAATTATTTAACTTGGCAATCATAATAATGATTTTATCCATAGTCTTGTATTGGATATATGCGCATAGTACAATTTTAATGCAAGAGATATGTAATTAATTGTTCATAAATGTGTATTGAAACTTAAATTCATAAAAATAAAATTAATATATATAGTGTGAAAATCTGCACTTAAAATAAATTTTGTATTCATGCATGTTACAGCATACAGCTATTGCACCAAGATCTGAATATTTATAAAACTAGTTATAGTTCGAACGCACCTCATTTTTCACATTTGACGTGCAATTTTCAACTTGTTATCTTTAAAAACCAGAAAATACAGTTTACTTTCGTGATTTAAAGAAGCATTTATAAACACAAGGTTTCTTTTGCCGTAACAAATTTTTGGAATCGCTTCCGGGTAGTTTTAAGAGTGTAAATAGAGTTTTCTCCAAGCGGAATATCGGTTTTTAGAACTCTATCAATTATCAACTAAAAATTTTCAGCTGCGTACTTGAATTTATACATGCAAGAGTAATAGAATAATATTAATGGTTATGTTAATGTTGTTAATGTTGTAATGTTTGTTTGTAAAACATGTTTATCGAGCATGAAAATATTTACTTTAGAGTAGATATCAGCCTATAAACTTATATTCTGGTTTGAGAAAACTGATTAATGCACTCTAAAACTACTAGGAGGCGTTTCCGAAAATCAGTGGCAGTGAAAGAACCCTTGTGCTTAAGCTCACAATAGGTATTACGTCTGTTCATTATTAAATAAAAATAAGTACATTTATATAGACAATTAAATTATAAAGTTAAAAAGCATAAATATTTATTAAAAACAACGTTATACGTTTTGGACTTTTCCAGAGACCCCTCATCACTAATGTAAAATTAATAACACAAAATCATGAGAGATGATAATACAATTTACAGAAGAGAGCATGTGTCAAAAACAGTTTTAAAAAATGGGAGAAGGAGGGGCGGACGTCTGAATTAAAATAAACTATCGTATTCAGCTGGAACCGAGCTGGCTTCATTAAGTGGAGATTTCGTGAATCAGTTCGTTATGGGAGCCACATATTCTTGGAGGCTTGGTCCACGGAATCAGCAAAATCTCCAATTAATGAAGCCAGCTAAGTTCCAGTTAAATACGCCAATTTATCTTTATTCAGACGTCCGCCCCTCCTTCCCCCGTTTTTTTTTAACTGTTTCGGACACATGCTCTTCTCTTCTGCAAGTTGTATTATCATCTCTCGTGATTTTGTGTTTTTAATTTAACATTACTAATGAAGGGCTTGTTGAAAAGTCCGAAACTTACAATATGGTTTTTAATAAATATTTGTGCATTTTAATTTTATAATTTATATGTCTTCATAATATATATATATATAATTTTATATTTTAATTGTCTGTATATATATATGTGTGTATTTGTTTTTAACCCTTGTGTTTATAATGCGCTTCTTTAAATCTCGAAAATACATTCGTTTCTGACTTTTCTAAAGATAAAGAACACTTTTCGGAATCGTGTGTATCTCGTAAGAGATTATTGTATATTTTTTTTCATGGTTATATTACATTTTTCAAGAGTAAGAAAAAATTGGTTTTTTTTTACAGCGTAGAACTATATTAAAACAATTTCAGTTAATTCGGTTTATCTTTTACAGCTAAAAATGCATTTATTCTTTTAATTAAAATGAAATTAATTGGCTTAGTCCTATACTAAACAACTTACAAATCATATGTAATAGTCTTCATTTACATACTATAAATATCTGTATAGCTCTTTTTCCCATTTTAAAACTAATCAATACTTTCATGGAAAACAAATCTTCAATGTGTAAATCTAAGTCGCAAAAGTAACAAAGTTGTTAAAACAATTTAGATGCATTTGATTTATCTTTTATAATTAAGAATGTATTTAATCCTTATCTTGAAATAAAATTAATTGGCTTAGTTCTATAGCCAAACAATGTATAATTTGAGATCATTTATAATAGTCTTCCTTTACCAGATACCTTAAACATCTGTATTACTCTTCCTCCTGCTCTAAAACTAATGAATATTTGCAAGAGAAATAAATCTTTCGTGTATAAATCTGAGGAGCAAGAAGCATTAATTCTTGTGGCATGTACCTAATTTTCATTAAGTTGAACAAAACGACATCTTCTTATGCAAAGAATTCTGGTTACTATGGAAACGAAAGAATTAGAACCATGTATATTTATGATTATTTGGATATTCTTAGGTAGTAAGGGATATAAATGTTTAACATGGGAACGATAAGGAAATATAACAAAAAGTATAATTTAGATTCTCAGTATGAAAAATTTTAATTTGTTTGATGCATCGTAGTAAAAAGCACAGAGGCATAATTTGGGGGAAAGAGGCATGAATTAAATGTCGCAAATTTATCTTTAATTTTGTTTTATATTACATTTCTCATTAATTGTGTTATGCACATAACGTATAAAAAATCTAAAACGATATATTTTTTAACCTTTTGAAAAAAAAATTATAAAAGCTTTAATTTGTTTTCGATTATTTATTGATCACCGACTTTATTGATAATTTTAAATTTAATGACGAAGTGTGTTTACTTTATAATCCAATGTTCATTGAAGTTTAATCAAACAATTCAGAAATCATAGGCGACCTGTATGAACTTCATTATACTACATATATACTACATTTATATCTACATTTCTATATTAATCTATGAACCCTGTGCTTGAATTTGGAAACCTAATGGTAAGCTTTTTTACAACACCTGGACTTTCTAGGCGCCTAAAAATAAAATCTAGGCACGGCACATTGGTCCGATTTCTTTCGTTGTGAAAACAAATTATTACGCCTTTTTTTTAATACTATAACAACTTTTGCAGGATTCGTACACTTTTATCACGATTTTTAATAGAATGTTTGGCTTTATATAAATGCAGAAAAGTATTACAAATCCTGCAATTATACGCGGCGTCTACATTTTCTGTTGTTTAAATATTAAATAGAAAAATTATATTAAAATATCGTGGTAAAAGCATACTAACCCTGCTTTGGATACTTTTGTATGTTTTAAATATTTTTATGTTGTGTTAAGAAATAAGTTGGAACTATTTTTTTTTAAATTATATATAAGTATTATATGTTTTTGAAAATTAAAGCTTGTAAAATTATTTAACTTTGTTAGAAAATAATATTACTATGTTCAAAAATGATTTAACTTTGCTAAAATAATGATACTTTTAAAATTAATTTAACCGTGTTAGAAAATATTAATGTTACAATTATGTAACTTTGTTAGAAAATAATATTGTTAAAATTATTTTATTTTGTTAAATTAACATCACTAAACTTACTTAACTTTGTTTAAAAAAATTAGCAGTTCTTAAATTATTTAGCTTTATGAAAAAATTAACAGTTTTGAAATTATTTAAATTTGTAAAAGGAAACATAATTAATTAAATTAATTGACTGTTCAAAATTAACATTACTTAAATTATTTAAGGTGCCTGACTACGTACGGAGCAATTTTTTCCAAAAAAGCTATTTAATTATTTTTTTAACATATTTTTATTAAGATTATGGCTAGAAACTGTAAAAAAAAAGCAAAAAATATTTCATTAATTCATAAAATTTTAGTAGATGAGGGATTTTGTGGTAAAATTTAGTGAAATTGGGCCCAATACGCAAAACGCTCTAGAGAAAATTCTATTGTATGTATCTTAACTTTCTTCTTTAAACGTCATACTTATGACATTGATGAAGGCAATGAACTAAAATATAAGAGATATTTTAAATATATCAAAATTTATAGTGTATCGCACCTCTTTACAAGCTGATTTTCATAAAATTCATCGATGTCATTCCACGAAAACATCCATATAACAAAAAATATTTATTCTAAAATTAAATCTTTAGTTCATTGCCTTCACAATAGTGTAAATAACATGCACTTTAAATTTCATAGTGATATTCTTATAACTTTTTGAGAAATCGTGTTTTGCGTATAGAATTGTCACCAAAAATTACATATTCAAAAAGATGCATTTAAAGTTTAGATTTATGTTTTACTACAAGAATGTACGCAGTAATATGCATCTAAAAATCAGTTTTTATGAGCCATATTCTTTTTTTCAAGTACTGAGCATTTGTTTATTTCTAGAAGGCCATATTTTTGCTCCCCCCCCCCCCTGCCAGTTAGTACCTTTAAATAGTAATTCCGGTCCTTTAAACAGTACTTCCGGTCCTTTAAACAGTACTTCCGGTCCTTTAAACAGTACTTCCGGTTTGAGTGACAGCTGTTGAGTAGTTTAAAAACTGCTACAACTCCAGTTCTATTTATCGTACAATAAAAATTAATACAGTTTAGGAAATGTAAAAAGTTGGGTTTTATTAAAATGTAATAAAATCGTTTTGACAATTTTGGTCGAAAACTACTTTTTAAACGTAGTCAGATACTTTAACTTTGTTAAAATGTCGTTATAAGCAGAAATATCTCACAAACATAGCTCACCTAAAGTTTAAAATATATTTTTTTTCAATATCTCTTTTTTTTTTTAACACTGAAAAATTGTTAAAGTCCTTACATTTCAAAAATCCACCCTTATCAGTAATCGTTATCTACAAGCAGAAGGGAGGAGTCCTTATCAATCTCGCAGGAAGAGGAAAACCACATTCTCATGGAAGAACCACGGTTACCTTGTCACAGCAAGAACAAGGTTACCTGCCAGTTGTTCTCTGTTACTGCTGAGGTGAAACTCTATTTTTCTCTCTACTTCGGTTCCCATTAATGCTACAATTTTGAGAACAAGAGTTGTAAATGTTTGTATAAAAGGTTTCAAATCTAGAAAAAAAAATCAGAAAAAAAAAATCACATTTATTGTACAAAAAAAACATGGTCAAATATATATATATTTTTTTTTCCCTGGAGAATCAACTTGAAGGCAAGTTTTGTTTGGTATTGTATTTCACTAATCATGTTCAAAAATTTTTTGGGAACTAATTAGCCTGATATATTATCTGTTTAATTTCTGACACATTTACGGGCGCGCTTTAAGTAAAAGCACAAGGCAGGCTTGACTATTGAAGTGATTTGGAATAAAATTGTTTTGTTTTTTTATGATAAACTAATTACATCGTAAGTCATAAGCGATATTCTCCTGACGACCATTCGGGGCTGTCGTGTCCAGAAATTTGGTTCAAAATGTCAACTTTGAGCGTGTTTTCTTGAGAAAAAAAACTGAAAAATGGATTTCTTTATTGAATGGAGATTTCGTTAATTTCGTGAACCATTTCGTTATGGGAACCGTATTTTCTTGGAGGCTTGGTCCATGAAATCAACAAAATCTCCAATTAATGAAACCAACTCGGATCCAGTTGAATACGCTAATTTATTTTGATTCAGACGTCCACCCCTCCTTACCCCCACTTTTTAACTGTTTCGGACACATGCTCTCTTCTGTAAATTGTATTATCATCTCTCGTGATTTTGTGTTTTTAATTTTACAATACTGATGAGGGGCTTCTGGAAAAGTCCGAAACGTATAATGTTGTTTCTGATAAATATTTGTGCTTTTCAACTTTATAATTTAATTGGCTGTATAAATGTATTTGATTTTAACTCTTGTGCTTATAAATGCTTCTTTAAATCTCAAGAACCCATTGGTTTCTGACGTTTCTAAAGATAAAGAACACTTTTCAGAATCGTGCGTATCTAAGAAGAGGTTATTGTATATTTTCGTTCATGGTTATATTTACCAAGATTAAGAAAAAATTGTCTTTTTTTACAGTGCAGAACTGGGTTAAAACAATTTCAGTTAATTCGATTTATCTTTTATAGCTAGAAATGCATTTAATCTTTAAATCAAAATGAAATTAATTGGCTTAGTTCTATACTAAACAACTTACAAAACATATTTAATAGTCTTCATTTACATACTATAAATATCTGTATACCTCTTTTTCCCATTATAAAACTAATCAATAGTTTCATGGAAAACAAATCTTCAATGTGTAAATCTAAGTCGCTAGAGGAACAAAGTCGTTAAAACAATTTAGATGCATTCAATTTATCTGTTATACTTAAGAATGTATTTAATCCTTCACTTAAAATAAAATTAATTGGCTTAGTTCTATTTCGAAACAATGTATAATTTGAGATCATTTATAATAGTCTTCCTTTACCAGATACCTTAAACATCTGTATTACTCTTCCTCCCGTTCTAAAACTAATGAACAGTTGCATGGGAAATAAATCTTTCGTTTATAAATCTGAGCAGCAAGAAGCATTAATTCTTGTGGTATGTACCTAATTTCCATTAGGGTGATCAAAACGATATCTTCGTATGCAAAGAATTCTGGTTACTATGGAAACGAAAGAATTAGAACATGTATATTGATGATTATTTGGATATTCTTAGGTAGTAAGGGATATAAATGTTTAACACAGAAACGATTAGGAAATATAACAAAATGTATATAATTAGATTCTCAGAGTGGAAAATGTTAATTTGTTTGATGCATCGTAGTAAAAAGTGGAGAGGCATAATTTGGTGGAAAGAGGCATGAATTTAAAATAATGCATAAATTTATCTTTTATTTTTTATATATATATTACCTTTCTCATTATTAGTGTTATGAAAATAAAAAATCTAAAATTATATATTTTTTAATCTTCTGAAATGATAAATTTATAAAAGCCTTAATTTTTTTTCGACATTTATTTATCACAGACTTTATTGATCCTTTTAAATTTAATGTCGACGTGTCATTACTTTATAATCGATGTTTATTGAAGTTTAAGGGGTGTTGTATTTTTAAATGCGACGAAAATCAACAAAAACATTCAAAGTTAAAAAAAAATTAGTTCCAATCACCACCGATAGGGGGAAATGTGGCGCTGTGGTAAGTTATGCAACTGAGAATTAGTATAAAATACGGGCAATAAATGAAAATGCAAATTTTTACTTACGCAAGCGACAGTAGCGCCAATAGTTTAAGTTATAAATGCATGCGAAAAACACCGAGAAACAATTTCAGCTCAGGTTGAAAATGAATCTCATTTACCGCAGCGCGCTTTACTTTTGCGAAGTTCTATTATTGTAACCAGTGCAATGCTCCAGCCGCTCTTCTTTACTTAGAACACGCCATAAACTGCGCAAAGGACCTTTATCCGTTAATGTATTGAAAGCAATGATTCTGAAATTCGAAGAAACAGGCTCGCTAGCAGTTCGGTCAGGCAGAGTACGTAAAGCGGTGGCAGAAAAAGTGATAATGGATGTTTCAACTGCGATCAACGAAAGGGAAATGATGAATAAAACATAAATGATGAATAAAACTTGGCATTTTATCCAAATTATTAATTTTGTCTGTTTCTGATGTTTTTTTTAATGTACAGCGCCACATTTCCCCCTATCGGCGGTGATTGGAACTAATTTTTTTTTGTTAGAATCTTTTTTCCCATGGTTTTCTTAGTCCATTCACAAAATTTTGTGTCAATCCAGTTATTAAAACGAGCTACAGGCGGCTCTGAATAGTGTCAGTTAAAAAAAAAACACCCTGTACTACCATTAGAAAATGTCTATCCTTTCACAGAATTTTCGCATTATTGAAATTAATACCTCATTTTTTTACTCCGTAAGTCACTGATCGCATGATATCTTGAGAACATATGTATGGATTGTTATGGAATTTCATGTAGATAATAAGCACATGTGTTTAAAATAATCTACTTTTAAGTATTTGCTGTGATAATATTTTTAGTTATGAGTATATTTATTAATTAAAAATGTAAAATTTTCATTTTGTTGACAATTTTTTTTTAACATGGTTAATGAAATAATTTTGACATAAGAGCAGATCATTTTAAAAATACATAAATGCTTATTAACGATATCAAGTTTCATCACAATCCATGCATGCGTTCTCAAGATATCATGTACGCAATAACTTAACGAAGTAAAAAAAAAAAAAAAAAAAAAAAAAAAAAAAAAAAAAACCTATTTTAATTTCAACAATACACAAATTATGTGTTATAGTACATTAAAAAGCACAATCTGTTTAATTAGTTGTCAAAATTTTAAGTTTATACATACAAAGGTTTTCAAGATACTCTAATGCAAACTTTGAATATTTTTGTTGATATTATTTTATTTTATTTTATTTTATTTTAATTAATTTTTTTTTACATGGTTACTGAAATAATTTTGACATAAGAGCAGATAATTTAAAAAATACATAAATGGATATTAACGATATCAAATTTCATCACAATCCATGATACGTTCTCAAGATATCATGTACTCAATGACTTACGAAGTAAAAAAAAAAAAAAAAGGCTATTTTAATTTTAACAATACACAAATTATGTAACAGACTAGTAAGTTTCTAGTTATAGTACATTAAAAAGCACGATCTGTTTAATTAGTTATCAAAATTTTAAGTTTATATATACAAAGGTTTTCAAGATACTCTAATGCAAACTGAATATTTTTGTTGATTTTCGTTGAGTTTAAAAAGGTTCATTACCCCCTTAACAAAACACTTCAGAAATCATAGGCAATCTATGAACATTTCTATACTGCATTTATACTACATTTATATCTACATTTCTATGCTAATCTATGAACCCTGTGATTGAATTTGGAAACCTAAAAGATAGGCCTTCTTACGACACTTGGTGTAACATTTTAGGCACCTAAAAGTAAAATCTAGGTAAGTCATAGTGATCAAATTGCTTTCGTTGTCAAAACAAATTATTACGCCTTTTTTAAATACGTTCAGCAACCTTTGGATACTTTTATATGTTTTAAATATTTCTATATATTTTTTAAGAAATGGGTTGGAACTATTTTTTTATTATTATTATTATAAATAGGTATTATATGTTTTGAAAATTAATGCTTGTAAAATTATTTAACTTTGTTGGAAAATAATATTACTAAAATTATTTTTTTTAAATCATGTGTCCAAAAATGATTTAACTTTGCTAAAATAATTATATATATTTTTAATTATTTAACTGTGTTATAAAATATTAATGTTACAATTATTAAACTTTGTTAAAAAATAATATTGTTAAAATTATTTTACTTTGTTAAAAAAAATTAACATCACTAAAATTACTTAACTCTGTTAGAAAATAATATTACTAAAATTACTTAACTTTGTTTAAAAAAATTAACAGTTTTAAATTATTTAAATTTGTAAAAAATATTAATTAACTGTTAAAATATTAAAATTACTTAAATTAGTTAACTTTGTTAAGATTAATTAGCTTTGTTAAAATGGCTTTTATCAGCAGAAATCATCTCACAAACAGAGATCAACTACAGTTTAAAGCATTATATTTTCTATTGTTTTTCTTTTTCTTCAATATCCAAAAAAATTTAAGCTTTTTTTTTTTCCACTGAAAAATTGTTAAAGCCTTTACATTATATTAAGCCATTACATCACACAAGCCATTACTAAAATACACCCTTATCAACAATCGTTATCTACAAGCAGAAGGTAGGGGTCCTTATCCATCTCACAGGAGGAGGAATCTCACTTTCTCACGGAAGGAGTAAGATTACCTGCTCACGGCAGGAGCAATCTCACCTGCTGGTTGTTCTCTGCTCCTGCTGGGGTGAAACTCTCTTTTTCTCTCTACTTCGGTCCCTATTAATGCTAAAATTCTGAGAACAAAAGTTATAGAAGTTTGTAAATCTAGAAACAAAATCAGAAAAAGAAAAAAAATCGATTTTGAAATGTAATTTATCGCACATAGATTGTACAAAAGAAATATGAAACATTTTTTTTCCTGGTGAATCAAACATGCAAGCAAACTTTGATTTGTCTTGTATTTCACTAAGCATGTTTAAATTATTTTTGGGAACAAATTAGTCTGATAAGGGTATTTTATTAGTCTGTTCACTTTCTGACACATTTACGGGCGCGCTTTTAAACGTAAAAGCACGATGCAGGCTTGACAATTGAAGTGATTTGAATATTTGTTATGATAAATTAATTACACCGTGAGTAAGTAATTAATTACACCGTGAGTTATTGTCTCCTGAATACCTTTTACGGGCTGTCGTGTCCAGAAATTCAGTTCAAAACGCCCACTTTGTGTTTTCTTAAAAAATAAACTGCCTTTATAGAAAAATGGAAAAAATATTCCATTACGCAGTTCTGAATAAAAGTTTCTGCTAATCTTATGCATTTACGATTAAAAATGAATTCACTGAATGTGTCAGAAAATACAGTTTGGATTTGGGAACAGCCTTAAAAAATGTTTTTTTTTTTCTTATTTTACAGATATTTAATTATAAATACATATACATAGCAGGCCTTATATTTTTGGCCAAGAGTGTTTGATCCGTTTTCTTTAATTCGATTTTTTAAGTAGACTTCGCTTGACGATACATTACATTTTTTTTAAAAATTACAATTTTGACCTTACATTTAAAAAAAAAAATTGAATCAACCTTATGTCTTTTTGCATCTCTCCATTCCTCGGTAAATTTAATTTTTACACATTGCAGTCACAAGCCCGGTGTCACTGTGAATAACACTCAACAGTTTTCTACTCTTATGGACAATGCAAGAGCTCGCAGTTTATATTTTAGAATAATATCTCCTATGAAATGAGTTCATAATTGTCAACTGTATCACCAATATAATACAGTGTGGTCATAAAAAATTTGACGATATGTGTGAGACCCTAGAGACAGTACCGTTCAAAGAAACATTGCAAGTCATTTGAGATGTAGTTATTGTAGGTATAAGCTCATGACTGATTGAAGATCAACAATCGAGATCTTTCAGTTATGGTTACAGTGACGAAATTCCGAAAATTTAACCCTTTTATTACGGCTTTGGGACATATGTCGTTCAGTTGACTATTTCTTTGTTCTACTCACACCACTTTTTGAAAAATAATCTCGGACATACACTTATACTAGGATACTGTGAAGAGTAATATACCACAAAGAAATGTTTTTGTAAATTGTGGTAAGAGTTAGTATAAAAATAGTCGCCAGTCCTCGCCCGTAAGCAAAAGGTTAAAATAGCAACATCCACTTTTTTTCATCGTAAAATGATCTTTACATTGAAACGACATAAATGGCGTTGAAATAGTAACTGTAGTACTAAAACAGTGACTTAAAAAATACCCAAAAAGGAGCACTGAGAACAAAAAGAATTTAATCCACCCAGATGATTAAAAAAGAATCAGATTACAAATTGTTCACATTCACAGACATCGTATCAGAAAAATTATGGGCAACAAATAAATCATGGAATGAACATGTAGTACCCATTTAGTGGGTTCAATGTGTGCTTTGAATTTTAAATTTCTGAAACCCTCTGGGGTCTGTTGGGGTGACTATGGCGACCGTTGAAACATCAAAAGGTGGTAGATAGATTACAATGTAAACAAAGTGTTCTTCTGAAGCAATAGAGTCCCCTTTGCGTTTGTTTTATTGTTTTTAATGTTACAGGTACCATTTAGACGCCATTTATGTATTTACACTGTGAAAATTGTTTTGCAACGGAAACAGTTACTGTTTCTATTGAGAAAATTTTGAAATTTTGTCACTGTAATCATAGATGCGAGAGCTCCATCGCTTTTTTCTTTCTTTAGAAAAACTCATGTTTAGTGCCAGAAAATGCTGAATATTCATAAATTTTGAAGTATAATAACTTGATACGTTATGATCGTAGAATGGAATTTTTGCTGTTTCACGTGTTGGTATATGGAGAAAATTTTGCTAAATATAATTTATAAGACCCAGGGATCGTATAAAAGCTTAAATATCGTAACATTTAGAAGACTAATTATTTTGATGCAAGTTGACTTTTAATATATTTATATTTGAAACATTTTTGCACTTGGAACTATTACGACAAAACTAACGGTTTGGAATTAGCTAATGGATAACAATAAAAGGAGACACTGCGTATGCAGATACATTTGAGCAATAGACTCTGCTACTGGCGACTATTTTTAGATTCTATTCACACCACTGTTTTTTAAATATAAATTTAAAGTACATTTCTCTTGCACATGTCGTCAAAGTTCATGTGAAAAAAATTTTGCTTTGGGAAAGTGATGCGAGATAGAATTAAAAAATAGTCACTAATAGCAGCCCTGTGTATGAAGCAGATTAATAAAGTTTAGAAGATATTTATTTTCCCTATTTTGTCCTTCTAATTACAACTGTTTCTTTTCTAAAGTATAACCTAAAGTAGTAAGTGTAATATATTTAAATTTTTAAATATAGATTATGATTGGGTATCAATATTTTCTCTTTATCAATATTTTCTCTTTATTTTAGACAGCATATTACAAAATACTAAAACAAAAATCATTGTAGTGTAAAAAACAAAACTATACAGATAAAGTAATTACTATTACAACTATACTTCTTTTCTAAAGTATTAAAGTATTATGTGTAATAAATTTAAAACTTTAAAATACAGATTATGGTTGGGTATCAATATTTTTCTCTTTATATATAGACATCATATTACAAAATACTAACACAAAAATCAATGTAGTGTAAAAAACAAAAATATACTGATAAAGTAATTATTACAACTATACTTCCTTTCTAAAGTATTACCTAAAGTAGTAAGTGTAATATATTTCAAACTTTAAAATATAGATTTTTTTGGGGTATCCATATCTTTTTCTTTATATAGACAGCTTATTACGAAATACTAAAACAAAAATCAGTGTATTGTAAAAGACAAAATTATACTGATAAAGTAATTATTGTTACAACTATACTTCTTTTCTAAAGAATTACCTAAAGTAGTAAGTGTAATATATTTAAAACTTTAAAATATAGATTTTTTGGGGATATCAATATCCTTTCTCTTTATATAGACATCTTATTACGAAATACTAATAAAGAAATCATTGTAAAAACAAAATTATACCGATAAAGTAATTATTATTACAAATACTTCTCTTTAAAGTATTACCTAAAGTTGTATGTGTAATATATTTAAAGCTTTAAAATATAGATTACGGTTGGGTATCAACATTTTTCTCTTTATATATAGACATTATATTACACAATACTAAAACAAAAATCAATGTAGTGTAAAAAAAAATTACACAGATGAATTATTAATTGTTAACAAAAGATGAAGTAAAATGTTTCAGTTAACTCATTCGCTGCCGCAATAACTTTTTATTAAAAGTTTTTCTTCATATTCATGTTTCACCATAAATAGGTCATACTATTGACAAAGTTAATAAAATAAACAGTTTTATTAGTTTAAGAATTTTGAAAAAAAGGTGCAAAAATATACCGTGAGCAGGAATTAAAAAAATAATAATAATAATTAATAAGACATTGATAAAACAGAAAAATAAAAGTATGACTTCTTCAGGTGTCGACTTAACGGGTGGGACGGGAGCAAACTAGGCAAACTTCCACCACTAATATTAAAATGTTATTTTTGTATTTATTAATCCCAGATGAATCACAATCAATCTTGATTAGATAGGACAAAAATACTTTTTAAAATTAGAGGTAACATAGGAGATTGTCTATTTTGCCCCCGTGAAGTCGGTGTCTATGCAATGACTTAAAGGATTTTTTTCTAGAATGAAAATATATATGTATATATATATATACATATTGAAGTTAAGATTTTAATTATTTATGATATAAAAGCAGATATAGCATATATAGTTAACTAACATTTTAATTGAAAGAAGTGAAAAACTATAATTTCACTTTTTTTAATATAAATAATAATAATAATAATTATTATTATTATTATTATTATTTAAAAGAAGCATTTTAGTTTTCAAGAAAAATATTGTTGTTAATCCAAACATTTATTTCCATAAGAAAAAAAATATATATATTTAAGAAAATGATGCATTTTCGCACCATCAGCAGCTTTTAAACATTTGTTCATCGTTAGCGATTTCGCACCAAATTTGGCGACTGAATTTCGAAATTCATGGCAAACCTATCGTTTGGCGCACAGAGGCAAACCACCGTCATGTTGCAAAATTTTCCGAGTTGCTACTTCAACACTGACTGCGGATGTAGAGGGTCGGAGGAGAAATTAGCCATGCTGAAAACAGGGGCTTATCGATCTTTTCTGGCGGAATGTAGCAGAGAGGAATGCTTTTGCGGTCATGTGCGATTCTCTCCCAGACAAATTACATTAGCTCGTTAATTTCAGTGTATTTTGAGAATGTTAATATTAGGATTAAATGGGTGGGTTGGTAGATTTTTATTTCCTTTAAATGTGTTGTTTTATTTATCCGAGATTTGTTTTTATGAAGATATTTATTTTATTACAGGAGTAAAAGTTATAATTTTGAGTACAATAAAATTTAAAGGATTTTTCAAGTGAAAGAATACATGTTTTTCTGTAATTTTTTTAATTACTATTTTAATCAAAATACTTGATACTCAGAATATATTTATTGGTATTAAATGGGTAGGTTAGTAGTTTATTTAATTTACTTTTAATTATGTTGTGTTTACATTTTCAAAATTTATTTCTATTAAAATATTTATTTTACCAAAGAAAAAAAAGGTAGACTTTTGTGTAAATTAAAATAGAAAAGAACTTTTAAAGACGTTTCAGCTAAAAATTAATGCATTTATTCTTTGTGTACTTTATTTTAGAGACTCTGACCCGATTATTCTATACTGTGTATTTTTGCGAATATTAATATTAGTATTAAATGAGTGGATTAGTAAGATTTTTATTACCTTTAAATGTCTTGTTTTTATGCTTCCACGATTTATTTTCCTCAAGACATTTATTTTAAACAAAAGGGGGGGGGGAGCAGAATTTGGTTAAATTAAAATAAAAATAAACATTAAAGATGTTTCAGCTAAAAAATAAATGCATTTATTATTTTTTTATTATTGTTATTGTTATTATTATTATTTTTATCATCATGAGCAGTATTATTATTATTATTATTAAACTTTTACCAGATTATCCGAGACTGCGTATTTTTGAGTATGCAAATATTAGTGTTAAATGAGTGGATTAGTAAGATTTTTATTATCTTTAAATGTCTTGTTTTTATGCTTCCACGATTTATTTTCCTCTGGATATTTATTTTACACAAAATGGGGGAAAAAGCGGAGATTGTGTAAATTAAAATAAAAAGAAACATTAACGATGTTTCAGCTAAAAAATCAATACATTTATTCTTTTATTATTATTATTATTATTATTATTATTATTATTATTATTACTATCATCAACATTATCATTATTATTATTAGATATGATTAGACTTTTACAAGATTATCCGAGACTGCGTATTTTTGATAATGTAAATATTAGCATTAAATGAGTGGATTAGTAAGATTGTTATTATCTTTAAATGTCTTGTTTTTATGTTTCCACGATTTATTTTCATCAAGATATTTAATTTAAACAAAAGAAGGAAAAGGCAGAATTTGTGTAAATTAAAATAAAAAGAAACATAAAAGATGTTTCAGCTGAAAATTAATGCACTTATTATTTTATTATTATTATTATTATGATTATCATCACCATTCTTATTATTATTACACTTTTTCCAGATTATCCGAGAATGTTTATTTTGAGAATGTAACTATTAGTATTAAATGAGAGGATTAGTAAGATTTTTATTATCTTTAAATGTCTTGTTTTTTTGCTTCCACGATTTATTTTCATCAAAATATTTATTTTAAACAAAAGAGGGGAACAATCAGAATTTGTGTAAATTAAAATAAAAAGGATGTTTAAGATAAAATTAATTGAGAATTACATTTTTGGACTGTTAACAGTAGAAATAAATTGGTGGAATTATTACATTTTTGTTTTCTTTAAGTGCGTTGCTTTATTTATAGAAGATTTGTACTTATTAAGATATTTAATTAATAAAAGCAAATCCAAAAGGATGTCTAGTTTCTGTTAAAATTATAGAATAATAAAATTATAGAATTTTACGTACATTAAAAAATTTAAAGATTTTTCAATTACAAAATGACATTGTTTTGTTTAATACAATTAACTTTAATCAGATGGGTCGAGATTTTGTTTTTTCAGAATATTAATAATGGAATTACATTGGGTGGTTTATGTTTCTTTGAAATGCATTTATTTTTATAAGATTTATTTTTTATCAAAACCTTTTTTTTTTCATGGATTGGTTGGTTGCTGGCCCTATTTTGCACACGATAACTAAACAGACCGAGAACTCCGTTTAAAGTAGAATCCGACCCACGACAAACATCCATGCCCGACTTGGAATTCGAACCTGGTAACTTTTGTCTATTAGTCAGCACCATAACCACAAGACAAGCATGCGATCAAACGTTTTATAATAGGGAAAATTTGGGTGTTAACAAATGGGGGTAATATTTGTAAACATTAAAAATTTTAGAGATTTTTCAATTAAAAATTGAAACTTTTATTTTTTTATTATTTTTCATTGATTTTTTTTTTTTTTTGGCTTATATAATTTTTTATTGATTCTTTTATCATATGCTTCGAGACATCGTATTCTAGGAATATTAATATTAGTGAAAAATTGGTAGTTTCTAGATTTTTGTTTTGTAAGGGTTAATAAATCACACTTTGCTGAGTTAAAAATTTCGAAATTTTTCTTTGACACTTGTACTCTTTATATACACGAAAATCATATCTTATTAGTTAGAAATCGATATTGAAAGTGATAGGACAATTATGGAGCTATGCAATTAAAGAGCGCCACAGTGTAACAGGAAACAGTAAGAAAAAAATTTTACACAGTTTTTTTTTTCTTTCAGAACAGTATTTTCAAAATCGCTGGGCACTCTAGCTAAAGACAATTATCTATAAGTCAAATTGAACTTTTGAAAGTAAATTGTCGCATACTTTTCCAGTGAAATGTGTATACATATATATTCGAAATCTGGCTTTTCTGTATGAGTTCTGTGTAACAAAAGTTTAGGTTGAAAATTTACATACTGCTTTGATTTGATGCCATTTCGCTAAAAATGCATATTTTTTAAAAACATATACGTATTTCACTAGCCTTTGGTCTAAAATAAATAAATAAATAAAACTAATTAGAAAAAATAAAAAAATTAAAAATAGAAAATATAAGCGTTTTGAATATATTAAAATTTAAAAAATAATTTTTAAATTAAATAATCGTTCTTTCTTTATATTATTTTTTGATATATTATTTTTAAATATTTCTTTTTCGAAGGCGCGTTTTTAATTCTATTTTATTCTTTTATTGATGACGCGATACCTTAAGTAACAGTTCTTGGATGGCCGTACTTAAATATGTTAATCTCACAAAGTATATTTTTCCATGATTCGTCATATTTAAATTGGAATACGCTTATTTCTGTGAAAGATAAAGTTATCAGACTTCGTACAATCATTTTCAGTTACATATATTCAGTAATCCCTTTGTGACATATACTATGTACCATATAAGATGCCCAACATTCTTAAATGTGAACACCAGTATTTTAAAACAGAACTTTCCCCCTTATTTAACTAGGACATTTGATTAATTAAATTAGATATAAATTAAAATTTAAAAAGAAAAAATAGTTCCGTACAAAGATTAACCGAAGCGTACTTGACGCTCGTTGTGATAAGTTTAATTATCTTCAGTATTTTGAGAAAAAATTGAAAATAGGAATTCCATATTAGAAAATAGTTCTAAAAATGACCTTTTCTTTAAAAGAAAAAAAAAAGATCAATAAATATTTTTGTAAATCTATAACATAACTTTATTTCTTTTTTCTCTACTAAAAAAGGAAAAAAGGTATGCAAAAATATTTTTTTTTGCTCTAATATATGTAAATTTTTAAGTACCGTTAAAATGAATCATTTTTAGTTTTTAAAAATGAAACTTTATTTTATATTTTATTAATTTTTTTAGAATTTGGATACATTTCTAAATATACATTTCAAGAGGAAAAAAAAGAGTAAAATGTATTTATAACTAGGAAGGATAAGGTTTTGTGTCACATACCAACCACATAACTTTATCGTACATAACTACTTGGCGTACTGCCTATACGTCCTTTATTATTCTTAACTCTAATGTTTTATTTTATAGCCAATATCTCCCATCTCTAAAGTGGTTGGTTTATGTTATTGGTTTGAAGACTTTTGTAAATCAATACGGTTTCAGAACTTGTAAGCGTATGTGTGTAATTCGGTTTGGAGACGAGGTTGCTTACTTAAAACTAATAGACTAGAGCAGTGGTTCTCAACCTTTTATTGGCCACGCCCCACTGAAGCATCTGTAAAGCACGATGCCCCTCCTCCTTACCATAATCTGTGACATATATCATTTATTAGTTAAAAAACGACTCTATTCAGGTCGAGGCAGCCTAACAGAGCTTTAACAATAACTATTAATTTCACATTTTTTAACATATCAAAGAGATGTATTATCAGTCAAATTTATTTTTAACGTAACTCTATAAATGAAATTTGTCTATTCATCTTCGCTTTTATCTATGCCAGAAAGAGTTGTCGTTCCTTCCCTACTTACCACAATATTAAACAAAAGTATTATATGGTCTGTATTTTTAACTTCACAAAATGTCTTGAAGATACTCTCACATTTAGCATTAAAATTGATAACATTGACACATTTTATAGTTGATTTTTGTAACTTATTAAGAGTTGGTGGAAAAGTTTTGGGCACTAAATTTGTTTTCTATGTATAACACAATACACAAAAAGCATTTCAATATTGTCATCTTTATGAATTTTAAATAGACATTATTCCTCCAAAAAATTATATTTTCTCTGTTTTTCCTTTCCCATTATCGTTAATTGACTGCTGCGTATTATCTAATTTTAAATTTTAAAATATATATGTTGTGATGTACCTTTATTTACTGTGTAGGAGGTCTGCACTAGAGATATAGATATTTGCTATTTAAAATTTTCTTTTTTTTTAAATATTATTTAAGATTTATAAATTTTATAAAGTTGATAGTACCTTGTTTAGGTATTTCAAATATTTTTTAGGTTAAGAGAAAATGTTTATGATGTTTTTTTGAGATTTCAAGGCAGTCAAATTTAGGTATACCCTTAAGTAGTTTCATGAGTAAAAGCTTTTCGTGTGACATATAGCAGAGCTAACAGAAATACAATGTTGAGTCAATAAATAAATAATCTGCTAATTCAAATAATTCAAACCGATCCCATCAGAATGATCGTTTTATAACTTTTAATATTTTAACTAAATTTTAACTTATTATCTTATATTTCATAATGAAATATTTTCAGAGAACTCTTCGAAACTGTCTTTCGACTGTAATATATCAAAGTGGAAACATTTTATTCTTCAAAGCAAAATAATAATTTTTGCATCTAAATGTAGAATAATTTTATCTTATTCTGAAAAAATATAATATAATATTTGCAATAAATATAAATTTTTCTCTAGCTTGTTAATACTTTGTTTCGTGCTTTGTTCTTGAAATTTTGAAATGATCCATAATCACAACAAAAAGCTTTAATATTTGATCCATAATCAGTGCAACAATTTAGAAAATATTATTTATGGAAAAGAATTGGTAATGATTTTCAACATGTATATTCAATTTTACAATAGTCTTCAACACAGAAACTCTCAATATACGCACAGTTACACTTGTAGCAGAACCCGGATAAAACGATCCTATTTCAATCGAAGTATCTTATGAATCAAAATCTAAAAATTATTTGCAAATAGAATCACGTTCCCACGATTTTTAACTTATGTATAAGGTATACGGCCAATCTGAATATCGTGCATAATGAATATTTTTACAAAAAATATGAAAGACATATTCCCAAAAATGTATTTGCAGAATGAGTAGAACAATCACTCTAAACTCAAGACAGGATCATTGGTATCGTAGCAGTCGATCAAGTAAAAAAAAATAAAGAAACAAATTAATAACAAAAAACTTAATTTTAATTAAATAACGAAGAATATATTATTGTAAAAAATAAAATGTTGACTAATCAGAAATAAAAGTTTCAATAAGCTTAAAAGTTGCCTTACATTAAGATATTTTGCAACTACAGTCTTATCTAATAAAAAATAAATAATTGGAACTACCATGTAAGGAAATCTAAAAAAAAATGAATTTAACTGGATGCTGATTTTAAAACTACTTAATATTTCTGGATTGTTTGATTTGGAAATTAATCTGATCAAGACCGTTTGTCTCGAATAATTTTTACATAATAATCTTTATTAATTAAATACAACACACAATTCTTGTAAAATATTTTTTTTTACATATGTCTTCCGTAATCATACACATTACGAGTTCAAAATTTTGCAACTGGCTGATAATGTGTCCAGGACAGGAGCCGAACCGGGGAACTAGCTGACAATACCCTACCAACTAAGCTATTTTGGACAACTCCGGCAGAAGAATTCCACACACTAATTGATAATTATATTGTAAACCTATTCTCCCAGTGTATAATCCCAGTTTTCCTTCAGTGAAAGAACGAAATAAGAGAAAACAGCCCTATGCACACAAGTCAATACAAACCACATGGCTATCTAAGTGACGTCCAAGACACGAGCCTGACCTTTAAAACTTTTAACCTTTTGAACTTTCAGCTAAAGCCTGGATATCTGGGGCTCGCAATATGAGGAACTCTAAGTACTAAAGATTGTTTAATTCAGTATAACTTCTTTTTCCTCGCCTGAGAGGATGTATCTCTCAATCGCTCTTAAAGCGAATACAAATTTATAACTTATAACCTGTAAATTAATCATATTAAATTTTATATATTAAATCCTTTAAACTCTAAAGAAAAATGAGTCGCATCTCTCTTCATATAACACATGCTAATGATATATCTCTTTCTCACACATTTAAGCAAAAATAAACTGGATATAAGTGGAAATAAAGAGTGAATGAAAATTCAATGATGCAGCATATGCAAAGGATATAATACACAATGGATAAACCTGCCAGCAGCTGAATAAAAAAAGGTAAGAAAATTTTACCTTATATAATAAATAATGACTAAAGATAGAAAAATGAAAATATTGAATTAACTACCTCTACTTAAAATTTAAGGATTACCCATATAGCGCATGTGCTTCCCTAGGACATCCCCAGGAAGATTGACATTCATCCTCCAGGCATCCCTGAGGATGCAAAAATTTGTCACTAGGAGGTCCTCAGGAACCGAAAATGTCCGCCTCATAGCATCCCGGGGAGCTCCCCAGGACCTCCTTCAGGTTCCTCCTCAGGTTGTTCTAGGGAAGATTTCAGGAAGTAATACCGAAAGAATTTGGGATACTTCAAGGTCACTTAATGTGCATAAAAAACATCCGAAGTTATTATTATTCGACGTAATGTAAAAAGTATTTTTTTTTTTTTTAATAAATACGGACATTATCTTTTAAAAAAATACATAACAAATATTCACATGTAACAGACATTACTTTTATTAATCACATGAAAGTTATGGTAGACATTTTACAGAATAAATTTTCGTACCTTCTTTCCGCCAACTGGATTTGAACCTGGGTACTAACGCACACGAGAAACACGCTCTAGTGATTACGCTACACGGCCATTATACCTGGATCGTTTATAAGGTATTTATGCATTTCTTTCTCCTTTTATGAAAGTCAGTAAATAGAAAACATGCATATTTTTACGCTTAGTATAGCAGGAATTCTGTAACTTTTATTGCAAATAAAGATGCGTATCCCTTTCATACATATTCAATACAATTTTAAATTGATAACTAGAAAAAAGCGTATCAATAATTATTTAAGGCTGTTTTCAAACCCAAAGGAGCTGCTTTCTGACACATTTTTTAACTCATTTTTGTTCGGAAATGCATTAAATTGGCAGGTGGTCTTATTTATAAACTATGTAATACTAGAAAAACGTTTTCCTTTTTTTTTCCTCTCTCTCTCTCTCTCTCTCTTTTTTTTTTTTTTTTTTTTTTGTAAACGCAGATCTTTTAGAAAATACTGTGGAAGTTGCCGTTTTGAACCGAATTCCCCACGCGGGATCACAATAAAAGGGAAACGGGAAGGGGTGTTTAATAATTTGCAACAACATTGCATTTTATCATTTTAGTTAGGAGCCACATATATCAGGGTCAAGGGTCTATGATAAGGGGCCAATTAAATAAAAATATTTAAAATTAAATAAATTAAATTATAAATTATAAATAATCACAATTAAACAAAGTAAGAGAAAAATTGACGTTTTTATAAACCAAAAGTTGAAAAACAAATTCAAAATGCACTTAAAAAAAATTAGAAATAGTATATAATTTTAAATTTAGAATTAGAATAAGCAAAACTCAATTTGATTTCTAATATTGATATTACCATATTACCAGTTGTTAAACGATATATCTATAAAAGCTTTTCTGAGTTTAAGCTTCCTAGGCTGTTCTCAAATCCAAATTTGCTACTTTATGACATATTTTTTAGTTCATTTTTGTTCGGAAACGCATGAAATTAGCAGGTGTTCTTATTTATAAACTTTGTAATCAACAGATGTTTTCCATTTTTTGGTAAAGACAGAAGAAATATTTGTTATTTAGAAAGATTAATATTTATTTATATTTTCTGAATCGGTATGTTATTTATATTTCTCAAGTTCACTAAATTGAGATTTCACCTTCATTATTAAGAATTAAAAAAATATATTATGTACCGTAATTTGAAAGAGGTAATCGAAAATAACTAATTTGTATTTAAAAAATAAAATAAAACTAAATATGGTAAAACCTCCAGAACAGACACTTCATAAAAATTCATACATAATTAAAAATTGAAATCATTTAGCGGCATGTGCTCATTACCAACACATATATAAACTATATTAAATGAGACAAGTGGTATTGACTAGGTCCGTGATAATAATATGCACGAATTTATATCTTTAACCCGATTTTGTAAGAATGTATACTTTTAAATAAAAATCTTTCAAGCAAAACTCTTATTCAGGAGGGGGGGGGGGGGTATGTTTGCATTTTTTAAAACCAAATGTACCATTTCAATAGAGCATGTAATCTCTTTACGTGTTATAATTTAGATTTAAAAGTAAATTTTTGATTTGATAATGACGATAAATATAAAATTATTTATTAGTTGAAAATGTAATAATAAAATACATAATGTAATTTTTAAAAAGATCAGAAAAAATAATTAATAGAAGAATAATAATAAAAGTAAATATGCTCGATATGACTTAAATATGATTCGATTTTGAAACTTTCATGAAAATTAGCTTTTACAATCGAAATAAGATTTCTTTAAATAGATTGTTTAATTTAAAGATGCTTATTTTTTTTTCTATAAGCTGGCAAATTCTCAATATATACAAATTTGTAAATATATATTAAACTGTTGATAAAATCCTTATTAGTAGCAAAATTTTGATTCCTTTTGATTTCTTACAGCTACAAAAAAAAAAAAAAAAAAAAAAAAAAAACTCATTTATTAGGAATAATAAAAGAAATATATGTATGATAATTTAAAATTGTCAGCGAAAAAAAAATAAATCGAATTTATATTTTAAAATTAAATATTGATCCAAAAATTATTTATATATATAATTCAAATTAATATGAAATGATTAATTTGTTAATACAAAAAAATAATAATAATTTAATATATAAGACTATATTTAAATGATCAGAAGAAATAATTTTTACATTGAAAAAGATATTTCTAATCCTTAATTTATAAAATATGGTTATATACAAATATATAAATATATATTAAACTTTTGATAAATTTCGTGTTTCGAAAAAAATAATTATGATTTCTTATAATTGAAAATAAAAATAATTTATTAGGAGAAAGTAAATCAATTTTATATTTAAAATTAAATTATTTCTATAGAAACTAATAACGTATATAAATGAAATCAATGTAAAATTATTAGTTAGATGAAAAAGTAATAGTAAAAATATATAAATATATAAGTAATTGTTGAAAGTTCAGAAAAAATAATTAATTAATGTAATAATAAAATAAATTAATATATAAGTTAATTTTTAAAAGATCAAAAATAAAATAAATAAGGAATTTTCAATTTATATTTAAAGATTAATTAATTTTAATTATTAATATATGATGTGGAATTTTAAATTTAATTTTCTAAATTCAATTTATTTAACTACATTTTGATTGAATTTTATAAATTAAAAATATATCTAAATAAAGATAATTAAATATTATAACAATAATTAAAAGTTATACAATAACCAGATGTGCTTAGGAAATAAAATAAATCAAATAATAATATACACTTTATTAATTAAAAAATCGAACCACATCAAATCAAATAATTTTTTTTTAATAAAAAATTAGGAAGTTATTTTAGTGTCAAAATCCCCCATGAGATGGCACCAGTACCGTCTCTTCCTAGGTACTTCCCTAGGAATATCAGCCCAGGAGACTGCTCCTTGGGAAGGATCTGGGAGGTCAGTCCTGGGGAAGTGATTAAAGTATCTTCCCCAGGAACGCCTGATAGCGTCATTGCAGTTTCAGGAGGAATTTGGGATGAAATGGAGCTCCTGGGGAGGTTTCCAGGAGTTTTGGTGCTATATGGGTATATATTAAATGACCTTTAACTGAATGTTAGAAGATCCAACAATATATGATTTACAACAAATTATTCTACACATAGATGATCCACAGGACAAAATACACAACACGAAGAACAAGAAGGATTTTAACCGGGGAAATACCATAATGTGGACGGCAAGAGTGTAACCGGCTACCACCATGATAACGAGTTCCTTGGCCCTATGCATCACGGAGGTCCCATTTCTAGATTTTGTACCATTAAAATTCAGTTTACAGAAAATAAAGATGCATAAATTTTAATTCTCATTTATTAATGTCTACAATATGTTTATGTGCATAAATTGCTAACAACAGCCTCCGTGTCGTCAGTCATTACAAAAATCAATTTATTTTCTTTAAAGTGTAATAAACAAAATACAAAACGAGTTTTTTAAATATCTTGTTGCATTTATTTTTGAAAAAAAAAATTAAAAAAAATCCCCAAAAATACATGGGGTTTTTTTTTCGACCTTGGAGGTAAGTATAGCAACTTAATTAATCACCAAGAGGCGATACTTTGTAATCCAGCTAAAAAGAAATGAGCATACTCAAATATAAATGTAGTATCAAACTTGCTTTTGTAAAAATCATTTTTCATTACACGAACAGAACGACGACTTTTTATTGATTTTTTAACTGCAATGTTACAAAACCATTATTGAGAAAAAATTGGTCATGAAAAATATTTAAAATATATTTTTCCTCCACTTAATTTGTCTTCTCTTACATTGTTATTTTGTGTTTGGTCATTATTTGAAGCTTAAATTGTGCTCTTTCACATTAGAAAGAAAAACAATGAAAAAATATTTCAAAATAAAAAAAGCAACGAACGCAGGAAATGTAGTATTAATTTAAAAAAAAAAAATGCAAATTAAACAAATCTTTCGAAAACTTTAATGACAGCAGGAAAAGAAGGTAAGTAAAATAAAGTATTAAATAAATAGAACGGAATACAATTGTTTAAAATGAGGATAAAATTCTTATTATTTGCTTTTAATTCGACTGCGTAAAATTATATTTAAAATGCATTATTCATTATAATAATATGTCATTAAACATTGATAACATTTTTTTTATTATTATTGTTTGCTGTTTTATTAAATCCTTAACTATTAGTTGATACTTTTAAGGTTTCGTTTATAAGAAGTAATTTTTAAAATATTATTTCAAATATATTAAAGTTTTCTATTTCGCTGTCTTTTAACACTAACTTTGAAATTTAAATACGGGGTACTTCACGAAGGACCCCCAACTTTGAGATTAAATAACTTGGAAACGATGATAGATAAAAGCATAAAACTATACTCCGTTCGCTGAAACGAGATAACGAAAGTAAACAAATGCGCGTGCGGATTGGCGATGCTTAAACCTGGCACTGTGCCAGAAGCGCCAATTGTTTGAGCCTCTGCTTTTTTCACAAACGGCTGTTTGTTTCTTGTCTTTCACTTTTAAAATTGACGATTTTTTTCGATTGATTTGGTATTTTATATACACAAATGGAGTGTGAAAATTCTTCTTTGAGCCCGCCTAAGAAGAAAGTAAAAAGAAAAGCTTTGAGTAAGGTGGAGAAAGATATGATTTTAAATGCATATAAAACGGAACTTGAATCTAATCCTGAACTTCCGATTTCTCATATAGGAGATAATGCTGCTCGTATAACAGGCGTAGGTAAAGCTTCTGTTTTTAGAGTGTTAAGAGAGTATAAAAAATGTGGTGTGTTAAACTCGCCGAAGAAAATAAAATTACGTAAACGTGTTTTAGAAAATATAGATGATTTTGATAGGAATGCTATTAGGAGAAAAATCCATGAGTTCTTTTTGAGGAATGAATTGCCCACTATAAATAAAATTTTGGAAATTGTAAATGATTACTCTGATTTGCCAACCTTTAAAAGGACAACATTTTATCATCTCCTGAAAGAATTAAACTTTAGATATTCAAGGAGAGGACGAGACAGTACTCTCATTGATAAAAACGAAATAATTGTGTGGAGAAGAAAATATTTAAGGCAAATCAAATCTTTCAGAGAAGAAGGGCTCAAAATATATTATATGGATGAAACTTGGTTGAATGCAGGCCATACAGTTAGTAAAGTTTGGAAAGATACCTCAGTAAAATCATCAAAACAAGCATTTTTGTCTGGTCTTTCTTCCGGATTAAAATCTCCTTCCGGAAAAGGAAAACAGATGATAATTACCCATATTGGTAGCGATTCTGGTTTCGTGGATGGAGGGCTTGACTTATTCGAATCAAATAAAAATAAAGATTATCACGAAGACATGAATTCAGAACGTTTTGAAAAGTGGTTTGGTGATATCTTATTTCGACTGGAAGATAACTGTGTGATAGTAATGGACAATGCTCCTTATCATTCCCGAAAATCAGAAAAAATACCGAATACTTCGTGGAGAAAACAAAAAATTGCTGATTGGCTTTTAACAAAAAATATCCCTTTTGAGGACGGAATGTTAAAGGCGGAACTGTTGCAGTTAGTGAAGCAAAATAAAAATAAATATGACAAGTACGCTGTCGATGAAATGGCAAAGCACAAAATAAAACTGTCTTACGATTACCCCCCTATCATTGCGAGCTTAATCCTATTGAACTGATTTGTGCACAAATAAAGAACTTCGTTGCGAAAGAAAACAAAACATTCAAAATGCCTCATGTAAAAGATATATTCTCTCAAAGTATCAGCAAAATTGGCACTGAAAAAATGGAAAAGATGCATTCAACATGTAACAAATACAGTGGAAAAACAAATGTGGGATTTAGATAATGCTATAGATAATATAGTAGATTCCATGGTAATCAATCTAGATTCTAATAGTTCCGATACTTCAACTTCATCTTCTGAATGATTTATGAGGTAAGTGGGCTTCAATAATGTAAGATATAAATAGTTTTGTACTATTTTGTATTTAACAAAATTAAATCCTGATGATGGTTTATAACAATGTTGAATTCAGAAGGTTTGCCCCGGGAGGAAATTCCGTTCGGGGCATTAAAATGTCCCCTCCCGGAATATTTCAGATTTTATACTTTTAATGGTCAAAAAGTATAATCCCCCCCCCCCCGAAACTATATAATGTCTCACCTGGAGGCACAGAAATCCCACCGGGAAAAAATATTTCTGAATTCAACGCTGTTTAAAATAAATAGAGAATAATTTATATTTTGAAGTCTTAAACTTTTACATTTTTGTTTAAAATCTCGATGTAAGTCAGTTAGCAACTTGTGTTGTTTTCATATACTTATCAAAATAAATGTTTAAAAATTAACAAATCGAAATAAAAAATAAAATTCGCCAACCTAGGGATTTGTGCCAAATGTGTGGCTCCTTGGCGATTTTTCTGCAACCCTTTTGTTTACTTTCGTTATCTCCTTTCCCTGAATAGACTATAGTGGTATGTTTATTTAAAAAAGCCCGTAAAAATCTGACACAGACCTCTCAAAATTTTAGTTAAAAATTGCGCCCATAGACGCTACGGGCAACATTACGGATCCCTATAAAGAGACCTCAGACGCCAGGAACGATCAGTCGTCGAAGATTGTGCCGTTGAAACGTGATCTCTATTAGCGTATAGTGAAAAAATTCCGGAAGTGACACTGAAGGACATTGTTTACCACAACAATCCTTTAAATCTGGACGAGCTGGAGCAGACTATGTCCCTAGACTATATGTAAGGGTGGAGAACATGTGCTTTCTGAGTAAAGCATATATGGCCTGTGGGACTTCTAGAACAGCTATAAATAGTTAACAAACTTTGGGAAAATACATACAATTTTCATTTATGTCGTGGAAGTTCATCATTTCGACACGCTGTATGCGAAGAAACGCTCAAACTAATGTTAAGTCTATGGGAAGGTTTTTTTCAAATTTCCCGCTCGCATTTTAATTTTTTTATTGCATAGGGCAGCTGAAGTCGATCTCTAACGTTGTTAGTTTATACTTTTCTGATTTTGGTTCCAAATCGGTTCCGAAATTGAAAATGTCTGCTTATAAAAATAACTGCAACAAAACAACAAAAATCGAAAAAGTAAAAACTAACAAAGTTAGAGATCGACCTCAGCTATCCTATGCAAAAAAAAAAAAAAAAAAAAAAAAAAAATTAAAATGTGAGCGGGAAATTTGAAAGTAAACTTTACATAGACTTAACATTAGCTTGAGTGTTTAGTCGCATGACTAGTGTAGGCTCTTAATATCAAATGCTCGTGTATCACGTGCTTCCCCTTCAAGCTTTAAGATAGTTTTCAAATGATCTGCTCAACAACGCGAAACATAATTTCTGACTCATTTTCTAAAGCAAAGCATAAAATTGGCAGGCCCGACAATTGAAGCGATTTGGAATCGAAAGAAGTTTTCCATATTTACATAAAGTATTTATGGAGTTATAAGCGATTTGTGTCGCGTGACACGACGTTTTTCCCCTTTTTGGCGTTGCCGGGTTGGGAATTCGGTTCAAAACGCTGATTTTGACAGTATTTTCCGAAAAATCTCCTGTCTTTACCAAAAAATGGAAAACGTGTTTCGATTACATAGTTTCTGTATAAGAACACCTGCCAATTTCATGCGTTTCGTTTTCATTCGTTTTCGAAAAAAAAATGAATTAAAATATGTGTTACTAAGTAGCCAGTTTGGATTTGAGAACAACGTTAAATAAATTTTTGGTATAAAAAAAACGTGGCATACACGGATAAATATATATTTTCTTTCTTCTAACTTTGAATGTATTAACATAATGTAGAAATTAAGAAATAAAACATTTTTGGTGAAGTTTCTGTTTAGATCCAAGGGCAGTATTTCATTTGAGAAAACCTTCTCTTACGCAGAACAGAAAAAAAAAAGAATTCAAAGATTTTCCAACTAAATATTTGAAAAAAGTATGTTTCTGCCATCTACTGCTGTATTTTACAAGCAATAATTCAACATTATAATAGGTTTATATGATATGAAAGAGTAAAATGTAATATGCACAGTTGTCTGGTTATTATTTTGAGTACCACTTTATATAAGGTTATCACGCAAAAACTGTTAATCTTGCAGGAGATTAATAGATGAAGTCAAGAATTTTTGGTACTTTTATTTTAGCCGGACGCAAATGATAAATCGCCAAATATTGTTCCCATAGTCCTCATTCTTATTACATTCATTTCATTTAAAATATAGACATTTCACGCATGTCATTTTAAATATGTAACATTAATTTTAAGATACACACATTTTAAATACACGTATTATATACATTTAAATATTCGTGTTTCACTCACTTAATTTAAAATCCAAAACTATAATGAGAAATAATAGCATAAACCAGAACATTTTATTTCAACATCAAAGCATTCTTTCTAATTTACACACGAGAAAAATAACAGCTGCTATACTGGCGAGAAAAAGAATTGTATTCGCGAGATTTGCGCTCGGTTGAAATAAAAGTACCGACTTTCTTTAGAATTCTTCCTTGTTTTTGTTCAAATGTTACTGTCAGCTTACGTTGCTCTGTTTCAAGTTCTAAGACTGCACAATATAATACTACAATTTTAAAACGAAATCCTCTTCTTTTTTCGTGTTTTATCAGTATAATAACAGTATATACTGTCGCTAAATACTTAAGGTTAAAAATTGAATGAACTTTTACCCAACTTTATACGCTAGTTTGAACATTTTTACAGTTTGAGGCGACACAGCACCTTATGTCGGTGACATTCTGTACTAAAATACGATAGAATACTAAATGCCAAAGAATTTTTCAGACTTCACTCGACATTTTCTTCCTAGAAAAGTTTTAATATCTGTCACCGTTTGCTTCTTATTCCATTACAAAAACATAGCCAAAAGACACCTTCATGTCTGCCAACCTTTCATTTTTTTTTAATCAGTTAAAACCAGAAAAATTGTTAAGTAAAAAAATTATGGAACAAAAAAGCACAATTAATTAAATAAATTTGTTGGTTCAAATTATGTTTGTTTGACTTGAAAAAATAACCAAAAGGTTGACAGCAACGCACCATGTATAAGGGAGTGTGTATGTGAACATATCTGATATCCAATTACAAATATTATTTTGCTATTAATCTTATAATTGTATAGTTTTATGACATTTAAAATGAATAAAAATCAATTATTTTTCACTGTTTTAATACTTTTTGCTATAAAGATGCACACTTCTTGGTGGAATGTATTGCTCATTCTAAACATGATTTTCTCTTAACAATTCTTCATATCATCCTGAAATAGATACTTGATCAATAGCTGGCGGCTTGAAATGATAAATTTCTTACTTATCTTCCCGGAATGCTGAAAAAGCAATAACTGCATAAATCTTTGGTTCTTTATTATCTGTATTCCAAACGCAATGGAATAAAAATATTTATTACTTTTATATCCCCAAAGGCTTCACCTTTTTCCTCTGAGAAACGAAAATAACTATCTGAAAAGAAAAGTTGTATTTTCCAACAATATTTAAAATAAATGAAAAAGCAATTATTCTTCTCTGTTTTAATGTTTCTTTTTTCTTTGCTTTAATATACACTGTTTCTAAAATTGGATTAAAACAAACATGATTTACATAAAGCATTCATATCATTTTATTTTTCAAGGATTCTGAAATGTCATCTATGCAGCCTTAAAATATTTTGCGCATTTGAAAAGAAAATTGTAGTAAAAAAGCAGTAATGAACAGCGTGTTTTTAAACGATGTAAACATTGTATTTAATTAATAAATTGTCAGAATAAGATATACATTTTTCACAAAGATGTAACAGTCCAAGTTTAAGTAGCAATGCACCGTAGCAATACCGCAATTTCCAGGACTTAAGCCATGACACAAAAAAACTGTTTCCGACCAGAAATTTTATTAAATAGTATGTTTTATTTAATAAAATTTAAAGTCACTTAGTTTAGACGCGGCTCATATGCCGGAAATTACAATAACAGTGATGGAACTGTGGCGCACCAGAGAACCAATTGCCACCACTGAATTCAAATAGTATTCTCCGTCTTACTTAAGGACATAGTTTCTTTTATTTGTTATCGTGAAGAATACTATTAAATTTAGTGCTGACAATTGCCTAAATAGTTCGCCACTGTTCCATCACTGCAGTACTTAAGTTAGTTCCTTAAAAACCTACATTAGCACTTACCGTAGCAATACACCGTAATTTCCGTTGCTTAAGCCATGACACACAGAAATCTGTCTTCGACAAGAAATTTTATTAAACAATGTTTTATTTAACAAAATTTAAAGAGACTTACTTTAGCTGCAGCTCATACGCCGGAAATTATTGTAACAGTGACGGAACTGTGGCGCACCAGAGAACCAATTGCCACCACTAAATTTAAATAGTATTCTCCGCCTTACTTAAGGACATAGTTTTTTATATTTGTTAAGTTGAAGAATACTATTAAATTTAGTGGTGACAATTTCCTAAATGGTGCGTTACTCTTCCATTACTGCAGTAATTAAGTTAGTTCCTTAAAAACGTATATTCCCAGCATACAACATCCACACGCTCATGTCATACCAAAGGAAACGTTTGCATTTCAATATTTTTAAATTATTCTTTTTGCATAACATATTTGAAATGGACGGCAAACAAATAGGTTTTGGACTTTTTCGATTTCGAAAATTTCGGAAATCCCATAGGATTATGTGGTGTTTCCTCCTCAATTTATCAATTAGCTCACTGTATTGCCTATATCTTTTTGAGTTTTAACGATATGTGATTGATCTTTTGTATGAGTTGCTCTGTACTAATGACTATCAAATCATGACAAAAAATCTTGTCTGTAGTTCGCGAATGCGCAGTTAAAATGAATTTCATGTAAATACCCATATATCATCAAATATTCAATAGATTAATATTTTAATTGCAGTATACTATTTTTATAATTGTTTGTCGAGTTTTCGGAAAGCGATGTTAAATTCAGTTGAAAACTCTGCATGCTATAAAAAAACTGAATTTTTCACAGAAACGTTAGCAACTTCAAGAATACTGCGTGCTATTCTTACACAAATGCACAAAAACGTTGAACAAGACCTACATAGTCATTTGCTACAGTCGGATCATTTTGAATATTTTTTGTTTCGTGGGGAAACGCAAATATTATTTTATTATTAAATTTATTATTACCCCCCCCCCCTAATAGTCCTCAGACCTAAATCTTCACTGAAAAACGTGAAGTCAAACATGTTCTATAAATCCTCAAAGTTCAAGGGCATTTACTCACGAATTTCGGTGGATATTCGACGAAACGTGTGAAATCGATCACTGTTCCTTACTTTCTGGACATCAATGTATAAGAAAAGATTTAGACTTAATATACCCGATGCAAACATAATCATTTTAAAATGTTGAAATGTAAACGAAAAAATTGTAGCGGCCGCTGCCATTTGTTTAATATTAACTTGTGCATGTATGCTATGAATGTAGGCTATAAACGCTCAAAGTTAGTACATTTCGTTATTATGCACACATCATCAGACTCGTTTCGTCAAGCTTTCGCAGAGGCAGACGAAAAAAACAACCTTTCCCACTATGTTACGCGTTCATCTACCTTCGGACCACTTGTGTCAAGAGTTCTCTTTTTGAGACGATAGTGCTGCAAAAGCATGAAAGCAATTGCACGAAAAATGCATCATGTGACTCAAGGGGTCCGAGGGGTGACGAACGCGTGTCGTAGTACGGCAGCCAGTATTTTTAATAACAAATAGAAAAGGATCATCCTAGAGGGTATTTTGCAGGATTGAGCATGTACTGGTATTTTGAATACCACTATTTTCGTATAATAATATTTGCCTTATTCAGTTGCAGAATTCCACTATTCAATAAAGCAAAGATTATTAAATGGAAAAAGTGGTATTCAAAATTCTGGAACACAGTCATTTCTGTGTGCAGCGAAGTAAAGGATTGAGGAAAACTACTCATGAAATAACACATTTATTACATAAAACAACTTGACACACTATAACAACACATCGTAAGAAAAATTAAACTTTATTAGAATTATCAATAGATCTTACTGAGTCTTAAGTAATGTAAATATCATCTTACCCAGAAGTAACTTATTGATCACGAGAATTCCAAACTGAATTTGTCAAGATTGCACTATATTCTATGAAATATTTTATCATCAAGACATCAAACTTTTATTAGGTGAAGTTGAAAAATAAATTCCTCTAGACTGCTATGGACAGTGTTTTTATTGAAGGCAGTTATAGATTGTGGACATAAAGAAATATACTTTCTTTATTTTGCTACATAATCATCAAGACGTTTATGTATTTGTCACAACGTTTAAAACCCTGTTGAAAAAAATATGTGTCCAGCATACGGAAGAACTGCTTCGTGGCTATCTTTACTTCTACATTGTGACCAACATTGTTGCCTTCCTTTCAGAGCCTTGTAAAATATCTTTAGAAGAATATGTATTTGAGGAACGAAAGATACGATATTGCCGTAGCATCATCCTTCAATACTCCAAAATCCATCATTTGGGCCACTATTCTCTCCAAAAAACTGATTGGGCCATTTTTGTGGCATCAAATGACTACTGAAGCACTCCATCTGGATATTCTGCGGGAATTTATGGAGGTACAAAATGCCTTGGAGGATTCTGAGAACACCTCGTTGCACATGCATGACGGTACTCGTCCACATCCAATGTCTGAAATATTTCATTTCCTCAATGAATATTCCAATGACCGTATCATTGCTCTGGATTATTACAAGAATACGGGAAGCGGCATGTATTCGCCTCCATATTTGCTAGATTTGACTCCCTGTGACTTTTTCTCTCAGTGTGTGTGTGGGGGGGGGCGTACCTGAAAGACCAGGTGTGAGAAAGAGGTGGTAGTTGCTTGGCACTATTTCGGGGCTGTAGGATGGAAGGTCAAGTATCACAACCAAGGATGTCAATGACACCTGGATTATACACGTGTCCACGAGCCATGCATGGATTTCAGAAACCTTCATCACCCAGGTCCATACATACCACTCAATTTCACTTCCTCCTTTGTTCTCGATACTTGAAAAAAGGTCTGCTCTCTTTAACTACTGGTTACATACTGGACCACTTATCCTAGCTTTCTGCTACAACTGAGACAGTACCGCCTTCAGTATGTCGGCTACACGTCAAGAAATGCCGTATATCCATACGGCATTTCTTGACGGCTTCCCTATTAAACCGATGTCTTGTTTGCTCTATTTCTTTTACAGTCCTATCCGAAAATCCTATTTAAAATCAACCCGAAACAGGTCCAAAGCAGACAAAAAAATAAAAAATTCGTTAACCCGGAATCCTGCCCGAATTCGACACTCTTCACCCCCAACCTGAAATGAAAGAATATTTTTATACAAATATGAAAAAGTAATCTACAATTATATCTCTAATATAAATTTTATCTTTCACGTTGAAAAATGAACATTAATGTTCAAATATATAGTCATTTTTCATCTGAAAAAATATTCTAGACTTTTTTGATAATTTGACTTAACCAGAACCCAACCGCAAGAGTCAACTCCCAATGTTAAACTGACCCGAACCCGAAAAAAATAAAGACAACCCGACTCGAAACCGAACCACAAAGAAATAAAAATAGTATCAACACGACCCAAACCGAACCTTCGGTCTGGCCGAGTGCTTTACCCAGGTTCGGGAACAAAATCGGGCTACCTGATAAGAGGCAAAACCTTTACGATTTTTCGGTAAATAAAGACCGATAACTTATTTTCCCTGTATTTAAAAAAAAGTCAAGACGTAACTATGTAACTACAGATGCCTTATGATTATGAAAATTAAGAAGTGTGATTTATTTTTACGATCTTTTTGAACATAGATATTTAAATGGCAAGCAGTAAATTCAGAATGTGCTACGTATTATGCGCGTTATATCTTTTTTTTTGCGTTGTTCCTTTAGAAAATAAAATCTAGTTATTTTACTCAATTTCATTTTGAAAAAAATAACAATAACTGATAAATAAAAGCCGCGTATGATGCATTGAAAGATGTATTTCATGCATTCACAAAATAAAACACGTTTCAATAAACATTAAATCCTCCTCGAAATCCGTTTTTCACATTCTATTTTGAAAGATAAATACTTGCATTTATTGTCTTTATATACCGAGTTAAAGTCATCCTTCTCCAATTCTTCGAATCAAAAACAATCCTAGAAAAGATGAAAATTCTATTAAAACTGGCTAGATAAAAACTATTTCATCTTCGGTCAGTTTTAGCAGAGTAATAGGATATGATATATTTTTAAACAAATGCCTATGCGAATATATTATTTCTATATTTCGGAATTTAAATACATTGAAGAAATTCGATCGAATTGATACGTTGAGAATGTTGAATAGTGCAATTTAAATACTTGAAATAGGTTTTTTGCTTCAAGAATTTCTCCATCAGTAACAGTTAAAGGAAAACCCTGGAATCTCCTATAATTACTACACCTTTATTTTATCCAGAATAGATTTAGTTACAGATAATTTTCTTGAAGATAATAAGAATACAGACGTATTTCTTTAAAAATATCATTTTGCTGCAAGTTTTGCGAAGAAAAATTTCATAGTATAGGAAATTTAAAGCTACGAAATTAAGGAGTCATTTTTAAAATCTCGAAAAATTAATATATTACAATATTTGTCATTTTACATTTAAAAAGTATACATCACACAAACATAATTTTTGAAGGTAATACTAGATACATTTATGTTTTTTTATTATTTCATATATTTTTTTAGATCATAATTGGAGAAAGTTAGCTGGTGTAGTGAGTTTTTAACTTGTCACAGAAAATATTAGATTCACAGGTTGTGCGCATGATTACAAAATAATTTCTACATATAAAACAAAATGTTTGGTATATAATTGTACTTGAGAGTTCTATGATTACATTGAACCTAAAAAAAAGTATTTATTTACAAAATTTTCATGTTTTAAATACAAAACTGCATCTTGCTTATATAAAATTTTCAAAAGTTTAGCAATATAAAACCATAGAAAAATATGTTTTCAACAACAACAACAACAACAAAAAGAGATGAAAATTTGGGTTATTTTTATAGAGCCTACAAACAAACCCTATATATCAAAATTTCATGAAAAAATATCGAAATTTTTAACTACTTTGCGCGCAACGCCCCATAATCACATTTTCAGAAAACTGACCTTAAAGTTTTTATCTCCGAAAATATTCCATATTTAACAACTTCTAAGAGTGTCATTCATTTTGTTTTAAAGTGTTCAGAAATGATTACACTTTAATACAGGAGTGCAAAAATCTAGGCGCCCGCCAATGGGCCGATTCCCACCACTAAATTTTTAGTATTCTTCGCCTAATAAGAATACTGATAAAATTTAGGCGAAGTATACTAATAAAATTTGACGAAGAATACTAATAAAATTTACTGGTGGGAATCAGCCCATTGGCGCCAAGATTTTTCCAGCCCCGCTTTAATATATATATATTTTTCAAAGATTGAATGTTTTGGAGGTTTAAAAGTCCCATGAGTCCTTAAGAATTCTTTGGCATGAATTTACACAAGTAAACGACATGTGCAAAAACTACATTTTTATGTCATTTCAATTTTTTAATAATTATTCTGGCATCTAAATTAATGCCTTAGATTTTTTTTCTTCATATTCTTGACATATTTGAAAAGCATTAAAAAAATACTCCTACATTTGTTTCTCTTTTTAACACTTTTCAAACATAGTTCAAAAGTGTTTATGAATTCGGCGTGCCTCACCGTCTGTTTGTACTTTAACTCACGAAAATACAGGGTAGGGTGATTCTGAATTCATGATACAAACTTTAAGGGTTGGTACAGGACATTGTACCAATGTTGGTTTAGGAAAGAAACCAGGGTCGGAAATCCATTTATACAGTCAAAATTACAGGGCGTCTCACTCCAATTCGAAGTCGCATTTTCGTTCATAACTTTAACAGTAGTGAAGATATTTTAAAGAAATCTTTACAATATGTTTACAATTCACACGAAGATGGGTCTGTTGCGAATTTTGTTAAAATATCTTCACTACTGTTAAAGGTATGAAAGAAAATGTGCCTTCGGAATGGAGATATAATTTTTATAGTGGGTTGTTACAGGACACAGAAAAATCATTTATTGTATGGGAAACTAGTGTCAGAAATTCATTTATTTAGACCAAATTTCAGGGCGTCTCACTCCTATCCGAAGTAGCATTTTCGTTCATAACTTTAACAGCAGTGAAGGTATTCAAATTTTAGTTGCTTAATAGGCGTATAGCCAACATAGTGAAAAAGTACCCAAGCCGGGACTCGAACCCGGGTCATCAGATTAGCGCACTGACGTTCTACCAACTGAACCACTTGGAAACGATACTCAGCCTGGAACTTTTTCACCATAACATGTTGGCAAAGCTACAAACGCAGCACAAGATGGAATATTTTCCGTGAGCCGCCAACCCTGGGACAAACACGAAATCAAAGAAAATCCTGCATCGACAATTGAATAAATTCATATTTAATACAAGGCGTGGGAAATTTTCTCTGGAAAAATTTCCAGGTATTAAAAGTAGTGAAGGTATTTTAACGAAATCCTTACAATATGTTTACAATTTACACAAAGATTAGTCTGTTGCGAATTTTGTAAAAATATCTTCACTACTGTTAAAAGTATGAAAGAAAATGCGCCTTCGGATTGGAGATATAATTTTTATAGTGGGTTGTTACATGACACAGAAAAATCATTTATTGTATGGGAAACCAGTGTCAGAAATTCATTTATTTAGACAAAATTACAGGGCGTCTCACTTCAATCCGAAATTACATTTTCGTTCATTTAAAAGTAATGAAGATACTTTAATGAATTCGTACTAGACTCATCTTTGTATGAATTATAAGCATACTGTAAGGATTTTGTTAAAATATATTCACTACTGTTAAAGTTATGAACAAAAACGTGACTTCGGACTGGAGTAAGACGCCCTGGAGTATTTTTGACTACCGTAATTTCTGGTATATAACCTGCGACTGAAATAAATCGGTTACAAACCAAAAATTTTATTTATTAAATAAATTCAAATAAGTACCAAGTAGAAACGAGTTTAATTTTATTAAGTCAAATTTCTGGTCCGAAACCAATTTATTTGTGCCGCGGATTATATACCAGAAATTACGGTAGTCAAAAATACTCTAGGGCGTCTTACCCCAGTCCGAAGTCGCGTTTTAGTTCATAACTTTAACAGTAGTGAAGATATTTTAACAAAATCCTTACAGTATGCTTATAATTCATACAAAGATGAGTCTAGTGCGAATTCATTAAATTATCTTCATTACTTTTAAAGTTATGAACGAAAATGTGATTTCGGATTGGAGTGAGAAGCCCTGTAATTTTGACTATATAAATGGATTTCCGACACTGGTTTCTTATACAAAAAATGTTTGTTACTGTGTCCTGTACCAACCCTTAAAATATGTACCATCAATTCAGGTTAACCCTGTATACACTTATTGCCATATGATTTATATATGTTATTAAGGTTTACTATGGCATATTCGGTATTGAAAATGAAGTGTGTACCATTTAGAATTCGTTTAGAGAGATACTCAAAAGAATTTCGTTATCTTACAGTCGGTCTATGGGAGAAAATCTTTTTCGATATATTTTTATGACGTTACATTATAATATATCTACACTATATCAAATATATTGAAATTTATATACATCTCTGAAGTATACTAAAAGATGCTTACTGTAGAATATTGTGTGATTAGCATTTTTCGTTCATTTACAGGTGCAGTCAAAAGAATTCGGTTACAGTACTGTCTTTAAGCGATAACTGTGGGAAGTACATTTTCGGTTATGGTATGATTTTTTTTAATTTAACTAATATTTTGCGTACTACTTGCTGCGTATAAATTTGACAGATCATATACAGCGATGCACAGAAGAATTACAGTATATTTCCGTTTATTGACGGGCCCCGCCACTGGCTAAAAGTTTCTGCTCTCAAAGCTGGTAGACGGCAGTTGCTGGGTTCAAACCCCTGTCGCGTTCGTCGACCTAACCATTCCTAGTTTTCCGTGGTTTAGTTCGAACCTTGCGTAAATACGAGTTAGAATTCCTTAGAAAGACCATCTCTAGCGTGAGTCTAGTCTATGCACCTCTAGTCTATGCGTGATGCACAATTTCTTTCTCCTTTTATTTGTTTGTCTGTGTCTTGATATGTTTATTACTCTTTAATAAATGTGTATTCACCATTTTATGCCATCGATTTTATGTTTCCCCCTTGTTTTTGCTTGCTTTCTTAAGTATTTTCAGCAGTGTATTTGATGCATTCACAAGGAAAAAATGCTTCAATAAACATTGTATGCCATGACTTATATTTTTCACATTTTATTCCGGTAGAAAAATACAGGTTTTTATTGTCTTTATATCCTCTGTTAAAATCACCCTTTTTCTCATTCTTCGAATCGAAAACAATTCTTACAAAAAATGGAAAATCTATTAAAATTGAATAAAGATAAAAAAGTTATTTCATCTTCTGTCAGGTTTAGCAGAGTAATACGATACAATACGATATTTTTTTTAACAAATGCCTTTGCGAATATATTATTTCTATATTTCTGAATTTAAATACATTGAAGAAATTGTATTGGGAATTGATACGCTGAGAACGCTGAAAATAAAATATAAATACTTGAAATACATTTTTTGTTTCAAAAATATTGTCATCAATATCAGATAGAGAAAACACTAGAATCTGGTATAATTGTTACACGCTTATTTTATTCAGAATCGATGTTTATCTACAGACAATTTTCTTCGAAGATAATGGGAATAAAAGCGTATTCTTTTATAAGTATCATCCCTATGCAATTACTGTACAGGAAAATTTATATGATATAAAGCAAAATTTAAACTATGAAATTTCAAAAAGTAAAGCATTAACTTATGCAAGTGAGAGGTATATGTGAAAATAACATTTTTTACATGATATCAGGTTGTTTAAATATTTAGGAGATTTAATTAACCTGCCGTTATTCGCGCCCAATCTGTCAGATAACAGACCTATTTTTAATGTTTCCTTTCTCTTTTTCTCTACACTTTTCAACTTAATCCAGTTTACTGATTGATGCATATGCGTCCATGAACCAGCAAACTGTCTCAGGCTTGAAATTTAACTCTTGAATCTAGCAAATGCGGCGCGACTACTTTTGTTGGGGAAGAGGCGTGATTAATAAAAGGTTAATAAAACCTATATTTTTACCAAATTTTACTTCAATTTACCCAATCTATTTACCCAGTGTTTGGGGTCCATTACGAGAGGGAACCGTGGTTACCTTTGTAGGTTTCCACATACCTCGAGTTATGGTAAAGCAAGTACGGGTCGGGAAAACCCGACTTAAGACCTAGGGCCTGGCTTCCTTATGGGTGTCCAGCCCCGAAGCTGTTGGGGGACACTGGCCCGTCCTCAAGTGTCTCGTGGTTCTTTTCCGATAATAATGGGATCTACCGCGTATCGCAGCGACTTACGTCGTCAACACATGGGTCTAAGGGTTGGAGGGTCCGCAGGTGGCGGTCCTCCGACTGGCCGAAGCGCATACGGAGAGACAAATCCGGTCGTGCGCGATAAAAGTCCCTCAGGACTGTGTTTCGGTTGTCGTAGACGCGCCGGGGGCTACACAGGCAGTTTTACCCGATGTTTTGAACTCTTTGCTTTTGGTTCATGGTTAACAATAAACAGCTCAATTAGTGGTGTTCAATGTATTTTGCTCATTTTGGAGTAACTTTTGAAAAAGATGTTTCAGCTGTAAAATAATCCAATTTAAAATTACCACTGAAGTAGTTGAATAAATGAAGTTTTTTCAATAATAAAGTCTACTATTTTCATATTTTAACAAGAGTCACAAAAGATATTCTAACCGACTCAAAATGAACTACTGACAAATAAGAAAGGATTTAGCGATTCTACAGAAGCAAATGACAGCGGTTTCGAGGTAGTGAAATCAAGCTGATGCATGGCTTCATCCTCTCTACTTGTCCAGAGATGTTGAATGTCTGTAATTTTGAAAGTTTCCGTACAGTAAGCATGGTGACAGGAAAGTTGCTGTGATTTCATTGACTGCCACGAACTTTATACTCACTTTTGTGAGTTTGTTACGACTGAGATTTTATTTTTGGTAAATATTATTTAGAAGTAGATCGACTTGAAAAACTTGGATAAAGAATTCCGTTATTAAGTAATATTGATTCATTTGATTTGTAGTTTTTTTTGTTCCTTACTGCCGTCTATTTAAACAATTATTGTGGCTAATAACACTGTTATGACTATATAATAATATTATATTATCATTTTCCGGAAGAATTGGGGAAAACTGAATAAAGTTTACCAAGAAATTCGAGAATGTAAATGTAGATATTTTTTTAACTGTTCATCGGGAACGATTAACTTATTATATTGTTTATATATTATTTTAATTTAACTAAATAGATGAATTCGATGATAGATAAGTTCAATGCGTTTTTAGTTAGTGATGCGATTAACTAAAAGGAAGTCAGTTATCTTAAATATTCTCATCCCGTCTGATTTTGTAAGTTAGCGTATATAAGTTAAAATGAAGTGTTTTTAATAGTTTCTTATTGCGATAATACTGTGTAATGTCTTCCGTAAAATTTACTTTAAATGTTTAGTTATGATAAATGCTATATTCATATTTTAAATGTCATACAGTGTGAGCAGTCTCTAAGAGCACTTTATCAAAAGATTATTAAAGGGCTCGGTTAATTCATAAGATACTGTTTCTGTAGAAACATTTATGTACAGGATTTTAATAATTAAAATTTCCCCACTCAGAAGTCGCTAGCGATAGAAATTGGGGTCCAAAAGAAACAAACCTTTCACTACAATCTGTAGTTAAACTGACAGTTAAAAAGTATAAATTGTGAAAATTTATAAAAACAGAGGTTTGCGAGACCGCTAACAGCAGTTAAAGGTTATAATGGTGTAGATTTCGGACTAGAGGCTGAAACCTATTTTTCGTGGCTACACGAGAAAAAAAGAAGCCTCGAAAAGCATGTATTCGCAACGTTGCCCCTAACTATCTAGAACTTCAAAACATTGGACTACTTATCCTCGTATTCACTATCTATCTCAAACTAGAAAACATCGGTCGAACGCTCAAATGAAATTTACAATAAACCTGATCGGACTCGATCAAGGCGAAGACCAATCAGATGAAGGGGTCTTGTATATTTTAAACTCGCAGAAAATCATCAAAAACATTCAAAGTTTGAATCAGTGTATCTTCAAAAACTTTTTATGTGTAAACATGAAATTTTGACTACTATTGATTTAACAGATTGTACTTTTTAATATTACACCATTAGAAACTGACTAATCTTTTACAGAATTTGTGCATTGTTAAAATTAAAATAGTCCGCAAGTCACTGCGAGCATGACATTTTGAGAACGTATATGTATGGACTGTTATGAAATTCGATATAGATAATAAACACATATTATTTTAAAAATTAGCTTCTCCTAGGTCAAAATTATTTCATTAACCATGTAAAAAATATTTTGTAAAAAAATGCAAAATTTTACATTTATAAATAAACACACAGAATTTACAGTCATAAATAAAAATCTTATCAGTGTAAATATTTAAAAGTAGGTCATTTTAAACACACATGTGCTTATTATCTATATCAATTTCATAACAATAGATGCATACTTTCTCAATATATCATGCCCGCAGTGACTTACGGAGTAAAAATAAATCAGTCAACTGCGAGTATAACTCGCGCTCAAAGGGGTCCGTACATTGAATTTATTAACTACTATTTATTACTTAATAACTCCTACCTCCTTTAATTTTTTATAACTTACTTTCAGTAGCTTCGGAAAAAGGAGGAGGAGGGGGGACATATTTTTCCAGTACTTTCGACGATATCTCTGAAAATATAGTACCTTAAAAAAAATGTATTTTTGAGTTCGATGCTACGAGATCTTTCGAAATATACCCTACACGATATATAAAAAGAAAATTTATTTTTCAAGTTAATTAATATATCGGCTAATTACCGACATTTGTTTTCGAAAATCATTATCAAATATCCTTGAATGATTCTGCGTCGATAAATATCTAGAGCGCTCGTTAACTCCTCCGCTGACCACCCGAAAAGTAAAGTTTACGTGTAACGGAAAGATGCGTTTTTCTCAAAAACTATGTTACCTAGGAAAATTTCTATAGTTTTCCTGCAAGGTTTGAATAAACTTCTTCTACCCCTATTTTTTTAAGTACGTACGGTGGGTTATTTCATATAATGGCATATGATGTATTTCGTTTACAATACATTTGTATTAAAATAAAGAGCAAATTCAGGTTTTCATTTTTAAATATTTTTTACCAGCTCAGCTGATGAAAAAAATATTATATTCTCTTCATTATTTTACGCAAAAATAAATAAAGTTATCCTTTATTGCATACTTTATTTTTTTAAGAACATAAATCTGTCTTCCAATACTTCACGCATCCTGTACATACACATTCATTTATTAAATGATACACTATATGGCCAATGATGACCGGTCACTTACGATTTTAGACGTTTTGTTAAATATCTAGAAAAATACATAAGGAATTATCCTGAAACTTCAAGCGTGTAAACAGCATAGTCGACGTCATATGTTTCGGCGAAGATTTTCTCCCGAAACCCCATAGGGGGCCGGCAATAAATTGAAGAAAAACGAATATCTTTTGTATAACCCTGTAAAAACTACTATCGCAAAAGGGTTGAAACGGTAGCGCATGATTAAGAGGCTTCTTTTAATAGACTATGTTCATTTTTACGAGGCTAGCACGTATACTCGTGGAGAAATTAAGGTTTTTATAAAAACAAACCGAAATTTCACCAAGTGTTTCGCTTAAAATTTTCAGAGTTCTTAATATAAAAGAATGTTCTTTTCAGGAACGATGACAAACAACATTATATACAAAACCCTGCATTTAGAATTAAAAAATAATAAATATTTGACGAAAAATGAGCAGGTTCACTAAATATTGTTTCACTTCGCATGCGCAAATGCAATCAAAATATACTGTGCATAATATATTAGCTAAATGTATAGAGCAACTTTTGTGAAAGTTTCAAAATCATAGCTTGAAAATTCTGATAGTGATAGTCGATAGAATAAGCTTGAAATTCGCTGTTCGCAAAAGGAAGCAAAAAGATGAGGGGCGGTATCCAAATATACAATGAGAGACACTTGATTCTTATTATGTCAACTTTCATTAGCTAGTATATTTGGATACAACCCTTCATATTTTTGCTTCCGTTTGGGAACAACAAATTTCGAGCTTATTCTATCGATAATTACTATAAGAATTTTCAAGCTATGTTTTTGAGGCTTTCACAAAAGTTGGTCTATACATTTAGCTAAAATATTATGCACAGTACATTTTGATTGAATTCGTGCATGCGCAGTGAAACAATATTTAGTAAACCTGCTCATTTTTTATCAAGCATTTATTATTTTTTTAATTTTGATTACAGGGTATTGTATATAATGTTGTGTTTCATCGTTCCTGAAAAGAACATTATTTTGTATTGAGAACTCTGAAAATTGTAAGCAAAATACTTGCTGAAATTTGAGATTGTTTTTATAAAACCTTAATTTCTCCACGAGTATACGTGCTATCCTCATAAAAATGACCATCGTTTATTAAAAGTAGCCTCCTAAGCATGTGCTGCCGTTTCAATTGTGCTGCCGCTTTTGCTATATTAGTTTTTACAGGGTTATCCAAAAGATATTCGTTTTTCTTCAGTTTGTTAACGGCCCCTTTTGCGGTTTCTTGAAAAAATATTTGGGAAAATATGACGTTTATCATGTTGTCTACACTCCTGAAGTTTCAGGATAATTCCTCATGTATATTTCCAGATATTTAACAAAACGTCTAAAATCGCAAGTGACCTGTCATCGTTGGCCATATAGTGTACCTCTTCTAGTGTTTAATATGCAAAACGGATTGTATTTAAATTTCTTAGGTATGGTGATTTTATATATGGCATATGATGCGCTCGTTTACGATACAATTTTATTAAAATAAAGAGTAGATTCAAGTTTCTATTTTCGAGTATTTTTTACCAGTGTAGCTGATGAATAAATTATTGTATCATCTTCACTGTTTTACGCATAAATAAAGTTATTACCCTTTATTGCATACTCTAATTTTGAAGAATACAAATATGTCCTCCAATACTTCACGGACTCTGTATATGCATATTAATTAATTAAATAACATCTCTTTTATAGTCTTTAATATGTAAAACGGAATGTATTTTAATTTCTTGCGTACGTAGGGGTTACTTCATATATGGCAAATGATGCGCTCGTTTACGATACAATTTTATTATAATAAAGGCAAGGATCAAGTTTCTATTTTTGAGTATTTTTCACCAGTGTAGCTGACGAATAAAATATTATATCCTCTTCACTGCTTTACGCACAAATAAAGTTATTACTCTTTATTGTATACTCTATTTTTTAAGAACATGAACCTGTTCTCCAATACGTCACCCATCAGTGTACATGCACATTCATTTATTAAATAATATTTCTTGTGTAGTCTTTAATATGTAAAACGGATTGTATTTACAATTCTTAAGTACGTATGGGTTATATATATATATATATATAGTGGCATGTGATGCAGTCGTTTACGAAACAGTTAAATTGAAATAAAGTTCCAAGTTTTCATTTTCGAATATCTTTTACAAGTGTAACTGATGGATAAAATTATATATATTATATATATTCTCTTCACTGTTTTATGCAAAAATAAATTAAGTTATTATCTTTTATTGTATACTTTAATGTTTTAAGAACATAAATCTGTCCTCCAATACTTTACGCCCCCTGTACATGCACATTCATTTATTAAATATCTTTTGCAGTCTTTAATATGTAAAACTGATTACATAAAAAAATTTTACGTGCGTATGATTACTTTATATATGGCATATGATGCGCTCGTTTATTATACAATTTAATTAAAATAAAGAGCAGGCTTAAAGTTTTCATTTTCGAGTATTTTTACCAGTGTAGAGCTTATAAATAAAATATTATATCCTCTTCATTGTTTTACGCACAAATAAATTTATGTTATACAATAAAGAATAATAACTTTATTTATCTTCCAATACTTCACGCAACCTGTACATACATATACATTTATTAAATATGTCTTGTAGTCTTTAAATATGTAAAACTGATTATATTTATTTTTTTTACGTACGTATGGTTACTTCATATATTGGCATATGATGCACTTGTTTACGATGCGATTACATTAAAATATAAAAAAAAACAGGTTAAAGTTTTCATTTTCGACTATTTTTTACCCAGTGTAGCTGATGAATAAAATATATTCCCTTCACCGCTTTATGCACAAATAAAGTTATTATTCTTTAATGTATACTCACTCTATTTTTTTTTAAGAACATAAATCTATCCTCCAATACTTCACTCATCAGTGTACATGCACATTCCTTTATTAAATAATATCTTTTGTAGTCTTTAATATGTAAAACTGATTATATTAAATTTTTTTTACGTACGTATGGTTACTTCATATATGGAATATGGCGCGCTCGTTTATTATACAATTTTATTAAAAAGCAGGCTCAAAGTTTTCATTTTCGAGTTTTTTTTTTTTACCAGTGTAGATCTCATAAATAAAATATTATATCCTCTTCACTGTTTTACGCACAAATAAATAAAGTTATCCTTTATTTTATACTTAATTTTTTTAAGAACATAAATCTGTCTTCCAATACCTCACGCAACCTGTACATGTAACATTCATTTATTAAATATCTCTTGTAGTCTTTAAATATGTAAAACTGATTATATTTAATTTTTTTACGTACGTATGGTTACTTCATATATTGGCATATGATGCACTTGTTTACGATGCGATTATATTAAAATAAAAAAACAGGTTAAAGTTTTCATTTTCGACTATTTTTTACCGAGTGTATAGCTGATGAATAATATATATATATATATATATTCCCTTCACCGTTTTACGCACAAATAAAGTTATTATCCTTTAATGTATTACTCACTCTATTTTTTTAAGAACATAAATCTATCCTCCAATACTTCACTCATCAGTGTACTTGCACATTCATTTGTTAAATAATATCTTTTGTAGTCTTTAATATGTAAAACTGATTATATTAAATTTTTATACGTACGTATGGTTACTTTATATATGGCATATGATGCGCACGTTTATTGTACAATTTTTATTAAAATAAAGCGCAGGCTCAAAGTTTTCATTTTCGAGTATTTTTTACCAGTGTAGAGCTCATAAATAAAATATTATATCCTCTTCATTGTTTTACGCACAAATAAAGTTATTATCCTTTATTGTATTACTTAATTTTTTTAAGAACATAAATTCGTCTTCCAATATTTCAAGCAGTCGGTACATGCATATTCATTTATTAAATATATTTTGTAGTCTTTAATATGTAAAACTGATTATATTTAAATTTCTTACGTACGTGTGGTTACTTCATGTATTGGCATATGATGCACTTGTTTACGATGCGATTATATTAAAATAAAAATAAACAGGTTCAAAGTTTTCATTTTCGACTATTTTTTACCCAGTGTAGCTCATAAATAAAATATTATATCCTCCTCATTGTTTTACGCGCATTTACTTTTACTTCATATTTTTTAAAATTCAACAAGATCGCGTTATCCAATTTGTCTGTAAGAGATAAAATCTCTTTTAGAAAATCAAATTCCGAAAAAGGAAATTTTTGCGGTTTTCCGTGTTTACATTTATTTAGTTCCCACTCCCCTCGTACTCCCAAACCAAAACTACACATGCTTATCTGGTTTCTATAGCAACACCAAGCAGAGGATGCTGTACTCAGGGATGTTCCTATTGATTATAGGAAAGAATTGAGGGGATGGGGGTTATCACAGCATAAAAGATTATGGGTTCGAGGGTCAAGTAGGGAATATCGGGAGGAGGATGTAGAGCGGTACTTGGCTCAGAAGATAATTATCAGAATGGAGGGTTCTTTACAGAATGAATTCGTGTTATTCGAGCTTGTAATGCTTTTATTTTTTCGGCTTTATGCAGATAGAGAAGTAAATTTGTTATTAATAACACGTATTTGTTTTGAAAACTGTAGCATGCAATCAAATTTAGCAGCAACATATATACAAGCCTGTATTAAACTGTAATAAAAATTGCGTAGGTAATTAGAAAGTATTGAAGCAATTAGAAAGTAGTATTTTGTAATTTTAAAATAAATCATAATCTCTCATGTGTTTTGAATGTATTTACGTATGAATGTATATATGTAGTACAGTTGAAGCACTTTATAACGAATTACGAAATAACGAAAAGCACGATATAACGAAATGCTGGAAACCATTTTGTTGGTCTGTATGTTAAAGAATACAGAATTCACAACGATTTACGAAATATTTATAACGAAAAACACGCTATAACGAAAAGAATTCGAGCATGAAAAGTGAAATAAAAACGATATAGCGAATTATTTTATTATTATTATTATTATTTTTTTTTTTTACTTAACGCGGGAATTAGAATTTTATTTCTTAAATACCAGCTTTTTTTTTTTCATCATATAACCGTCAATCTTTTTCTCTACGGCCAATCACATACTTTCAATACTTGCAAGAGAGATTTGGGGAGGGGCAGTGTTTTAAGGCAGACAGAGAGGCGACAGCTTAGCTAAACTGGATTATGTTATTTTTTATTTGATGACTGATTTCATTGACATTTGCTTTTCCTGTAAATTTATGGCGTGTTAATTTTTAAAACTCTTTGTACGCTGGCTGTGTCTAACAATAGAAAAAAAATATATATATATATATATTTGAGTTTAGAAGAGAAAGTCTAAATTATAAAATACGTCGAGATTAATGTTAAAAAAATCGATGTAGTGAAAAAAAAATTGGCATTCCAATTAGCTCTCTTAGCACAATATTGAAAGATCGAGAAAATATTCTTAAAATTTTCGAAAAGGGTGCAGTTTCCTTTAAACGTATACGCACAGCGAAATATGCAGCTGAGAAAAGCAAAGTATCCACGGTGTATCCCAAAGAACGTAATGAAAACTTTTCTTGTAATGTACAGGCATAACTGCAAAGCTTTGATGGCGAAATGTCAATTTGAAGAATGGATTTTAGATTTTGACAAAGAAATACAACAAAACTCTAATTATCTGAATTCCAGTAATCCAGATCAATAATCGCAAAAATAAATAAATAAATAAATAAATAAATAAATATGATATGAATTGTACGTATATATTCGTAGAAATATAATTACCTTGAAAATCTTTTTAAATTAACGCTTTTCTTCTTTTCACGGTTTGTAGTAAAAGTAATCCTTCCTGAACGCTTAATTTAATATGAATACATAACAGGGTTCGTACGTTTTTACCACAATTTTTAATAGCATTTTTCGCCTTATTTAAATACATAACAGGGCAAATCCTGCAATTAAACGAGACGTCTACAATTTCTACAATTTAAATATTAAATAGAAAAAATCTATTTAAAAATTGTGGTAAAGGCGTACGAACCCTCCATAAAGCCTTTTTTGTATTAAACAAAAGCTATTTAATAGATATATGTAATAAACCACTTTTTTTTATGATTGTCACCATTATCCACACTCCTGAATACCCATAATACATTCAGACCATATTATTTAGATAATTGGAGTTCTTACTGTATAACGAAATAATTCGTTTTAACGAAATCACGTTATAACGAGCAAATGTTTGGAGCACTTTCGATTTCGTTATAAGGTGCTTTGACTGTATGTGTATTAGTACTACGTCTTAGCAAATTGCTGAATGTTTTTTACAAATATTAATTAGTAATTCGTAGTTAATAAATTATAATCTTCAGCAACTTTCATAAAAAAATGTATTTTTAAACTATTTCATTTAACTACCTTGGATTTTGTATAAATATGGAATTTTGTAATCGATTTATAACTCACTTCCTGATAAGCTAGAATCATAAAAACTTTGTTCAAAAGTGTATTCCCGATAACAATACATACAACATTTTAATATTTTTAGAATTTAGTTATAAATTAATACATTAATTTTAAGGTATTTTCCCATTACCCCGCCACAGGTCGCAAAATATTGTTTATGATTACAATTGTATACTAGTATTACAACAACAGATTCAATTATGCGCCAAACCATGCAGACCAAAATAAGCCAACTAGCTATGAAACTGCAACAACGAAATATTTTAAACATTAAAAAGTAGTGAATATAAATAAAAAATTAAGAGTATATTTTTAGTTACAACGCGAAGTCAATCATGATTGTGAAACCGAGTAAATGCACGCAGTATAATGCAGTAATGTACCTCATTGAAACGTACACTTGCCATCTGCAATTGTATTTTGGGAGAAAATTTTTCTTTGGCCATGACACTTAAAGATCCTCTTCCTTCAAGCGAAAACAACTTCTCGCTAATGTTAATCGTATCGGACAGTTATTTTACGATATCTCATTTGCATTTCAATATTTTTAAATCATTTTATTATTTGCATTGGATAGCTGAGATCAATCTCTACAGCACCTTCTTTCTACTTTTTTCATATTTTTTGTGGTTATATTTTTTTAGGATATTTTCACTTTTAAATCCGGTTCCGAAATTAAAAGTATATTCGTAAACAAATCCGCAAACAAAATCGAAAAAGTAAAAAGGAGGCGCTGTAGAGATCGATCTCAGCTTATCCAATGTAAAATTCGTCGGATGTACCAATCCTAAAACTTTCTTCCATTTCATAGAAGTTTCATGTACACCAAAAACGAATCAGCACCAATTTATGCCAAGTTCTAATTGAATCTAAAGTTTTATTAAATTCTGTGCATTAGTTCTTGAGATATGACTATCGATAAAATCATGTAAATCCTGAAAAATGAAACATAGCAGCTTCGGAGCAGTTCGGAGATATACCCCATAACGTAATCAACAACAACTTATGTCGACGTCTAACTGAATCTGAAGTTTGATGAAATTCTGTGCATTAATTCATGAGATATAGCTATCATGAAAATCATGAACAAAGTAGTATAGCAGCGTCACCTGTTGGGTTATTTAAACCAAAACGCAATCCGCATCTATTTATGTCAATGTCTAACAGAATCTAAAGTTTGGTGAAATTCTGTGCATTAATTCTTGAGACATAGTTATCATGAAAATCGTGTAAAATTTAGCATAGCAGCGCCACTTATTGGAAGATTTACACCAAAAACTAATCAGCACCATTTTATATGAAGGTTAACTGAATCTAAAATTTTATTAAAACGTCTACAAAATTTTTACCACATAGGACTTTTTTTTAAAACAGTCAAATCGTGTTCAGGACCCTCTAAAACGTATTAATCCACTAAAAACCGGAAGTCAAAATTTTTCACGAATTCAATACTTTTTTTCTTGTAACGATAGAAGAAAGTACAAAAAAATCGTTTGAAAATGTTGAAATACAAACGATATATTGTAAATTAACTGTCCCATACGATTAACATTTGCGAGCGGGTGTTGTTAGATGGTATCCCCCCCTCCCCCTTATCTCCTGGGTTTTTTCATTGCTTTATTTTTAACCAGAGTGGGTGAACAGCTGAGATCGAAACTCGTGCTGTAGTGTCATTTAGTTCCCCACGTATTTTTCTACTCGTGCAATTTTTTTCATCAATCAGCAAGATTCAGATAAAAATTATAAAGTACATAAGTAATACTTAGATTTATTCAACTGACTAGAACAGTCATGTGACAATACCCTTGTTTTTTACAAAAATTCATTTTTTAACGTTTTCTAATATAGTCGGAAACTGTTTATGAATTCGGTTTCTCTGTATGTCTATCTGTCGGTGCTCTAACTCCCGTAAAATATACTCAGATTTCTCTGAAATTGATATATTTTTTTTGGAGTTTACTATGATATGATTGGTATTTAAAATGAAGTGTGTAGCATTTATGGTTCTTTTACAGGGACACTAAAAACAATTCCTTTATATTACGGTCTATGGGAAAAAAATGTTTGCGGTGTATTTTAATCATGCTACACAATTCTAAACATATTCAAATTGACATACATCACTGAGATGAACTAAAAATCGCTTACTTTAGAATATCGTCTGCATAGAATGTATCGTTTATTTACAAGGACACTCAAAATAATTCCGTTACATTACGGTCTATGGGGAAAATCGTTTGCAACATTTTTCAGTGATGTTAAACTATTTTAGACATATTCAAATTGACACATTATAACTGAGGTACAATTAAAGGCGCTTACTGTAAAATATGGTATGCACAAAAAATAGCGTTCATTTATAGGGAATCTCAAAAGAACTTGGTTACCGTACTGTATATGAACAATAATTGTTAGTAGAACATTTTCAGTTGTGGTATACGTTTTTAGATTTAACTAAATTTTTACATAATAATTGGTGCATATAAATTCTGTAGATCATATACACGGCTGCTCAAAATATCTCATGCACATTACCATTTATTGGCGAAAATGCTGAAGGGGAATTTTCAATAGTGCTATGTATTTTCTAACTGAAGTAAATTTAATATACTGTGCAGTATACATACAAATCTATAGAACCTGTACAGGGCTCCACAAAAGAAATCGGATATTTTTTTTTTTTACTATTAATAGTAATTGCTGAAATTGGATTTTCAAATGTGTTATGCGTCTTCTAAATTGTTTACTTAGTGAACTGTGAAGTTTTGTTAAAGTATTCTGTTAGTGTTGGAAAGTGTTTCGTTATCTATGTTTGATGCATGATTTTCCGTTCTAGTTAATATTAATTCTGCATTGCTCTAATTCTTTAGGTTACTTAAATTAGCTTACTTACCTTAAGGTTAATTTTTTTAAAGTTGTACAATTTGATTTAAAACTTATTGTAATACAACTTACATACATTTTAACTTATTTAAGCAAAAACTTATCAATTGCCAAATGTATAGTTTTACTTCTTTTTAGAATACATTTTGCGGTAGAATAAAATTAATTTTTTTTAACTTCGGTGCAATTCAGTTTACTGATGTCTGTATCTATATCTAAGAAATACTGTTTGAGGACTTCTAATTTTTAAAAAGCTTTTTTTTTTTTTTTTTTTTTTTTTTTAGGAATTTCTTGTTAAATTTTATTTTTAAAAATTCGCAGCTATCTTGTTGAAAAGAAAAAAGCATCCCCCAATTTTTGCTTTGTTCACTAATGGAAATTTTCCCAGTGCTAATCGAGGAAGCATCTAAAAAAAATTTACCGCACTAATCCAGGTAAAATTTCATATTATTTTTATCTTTACATTTTTCTTTTAATTTTTTTTTTTTTTTTATAAAACCAATCGTTGCACAAGCATTATTATTCGCAATGAAACCTAACTTTTTAAAATGGCAAACTTTATTCAGTCAAAATCGTAATAAATGAATCAAAAATATCACCTATGGTGATTATACCGAGCATAAGAAGATTTTCCAGAAGCTCTTAACTTATTTTTAAGCACACACCATGCCGGCGAAAAAACTACTGAGAGCAATTTTGTGTATCTGTATTTTCGTGAAGTACAATGTAAAAATCTACCAATTTTTTTACTAACAATCTTTCTGTATTTAATAGCGGGACACTTGTCATTAAATAAATCGAAGACTTACATTCTCAAATAGTAGTAGATATTTTGAATTAAACAAATCTCCGACTTGGCAACACTGTAGTAATTGTTAGTCCAAGTTTGTTCGGGCAAAGTGTATTTTCTGCATCAAACATGAACTGAATGAAACATAGTGAAAATGCCAAAGGCTTGACGGGCCGTAGATAAATTATCAGTGCGCCAAATGTAGCCTGCTAGCACCGTATTTGACATGCCTAATCTAAACAATATTAGGTGGACGATAATTTTATTAAAATAATATTGTTATGGAAAACTTTTGCAAAAAAGTACATTTTTAACAAAAAAAAGAAGTATAAAACTCGGACCATTCGTTCAAAAGTTATGCTTGGACATAGAACCAAAATAAATAGTAACAAATTACCTAACTTCCTTCGTTGGAAATCAGTTAAAGAGAAAAACAAGAACGAAAAATCATGCGTTGCATAGATTATGAAACACTTTGCAATATGTTCTGAATAATTGAATACTCTAACAACTCTTCACAATTTACTAAGTAAACAATTTAGAAAACGCATAACGCATTTAAAAAACAAATTTCAGCAATTACTACCAACAGTCGAACAAAATATCCGAATTTTTTTGTGCAGTCATGTATAAGATCTATATATTTGGATGTATGCTACTCAGCATGCTAAAATTTACTTCAGTTTGAAAATACATAGTAGAATTAAAAACTCCCCTTCAGCAATTTTCTTAAACTAGGACTTCCCTCAAAGGGATTAGTCTGAGTGATATTGCTGAGAACATAGGGTTAACAATTACAATATAAAGAAAAAGAGCAAATTAAATGATAGAATTACAAAATATATATAAATTCATATACACTCACACTGTTAAAAAAATAGAAAAGAAGTACCGTTCATCAGATGTGTTGTTATAATTTTTTTAACATGTGGCCAATAATCTCATTTTCTTAAGCGCGTATTGCGCCAAACTTAAAAAAAAAAAAAAAAAAAAAAAAAAAAACGCCGGATCTTTTAAAACGCCAAGCTTTTTAAAGTTACGTAATTGGATTTGCAGCCAGTAGATTATTCTATCAAGCGTGGCTTAACGCACATTTAATTTCATTGTTGCACCTTTTTTTGTGTGTGAATTTAAAATTTTTCTTCCTTGATTATATATCTACCAGAGGGCACGTGCGAAGATTTCGCACTGAAATCTAATATTTTTTAGGTACTTCTCTATTAACCCGTCGACCGCTTTTCATAATAAAAAAACTACCGCCAAACTGTAAGATTAAACGCCAAAAATGCAGTCCCATTTACTTGATGTCAGAATCATTATGCGTGTTTGTTACGTCATCTAGTGGTATTACATTCGACATTTGCGTGTATTTTTCATTATGTTTTACTGATTTAGTAGTTATTTTATTAATTAAAATAACAATTGTGTCCTTAAATTCTTATATTTTATTTATTTTTTGATATTCCAATGGCAACGTTCTCCCGTTTATTTGGCGATAGTTTTTTGTTATGAAAAGTGGCCGACGGGATAATAGAGAAGTATCATTTTTTATCAAAATGAAATATTTATTAGATGCAGGTTTAAACTTCTAAAGAAAGAGCAAGGATAAAAATATCTGCAAACAACATTTAGTTGTTAGTCAAGCCAGAATATCATCTAATTTATTCCATCAAAGTTAGAGTAAAAACTGATCCAAGATTGCTAAAGGCACGCGCGAGAAAAAAATTAACAATCGTATTTTGACTGTATTAGAGGATGACGTCATCCGCTTCGGGAAAACCATGGGACTTAGAAATATAAATCTAAACATTTCAATTTCAATTTCGCTTTTTAATCATAAGTATAAAATAAACCCGTGCGGTATTTTTTATAATAATTGCTATGCGCATCATATAATGTGGTATTTTATTTTTTGGCTACAATAATTTCAGGAAAACAATGCCGATTTAAATTTTTTATTTCAGCAAATTTTAATCAAAATCATGTTTTAACGAATTGTTAAGTGGGCTATGTCAGAAGCCGGTTCTAAAACCTTTCATATGGTATCTCATTCGTTGTTTTCATATTTTCTAAGTAAAAGGGATGTTGACAGGAGAAATAATATATAAGGATTATTTGTACAACTGTTTATAGAAACTCTTACACTTCAAACCACATTGATAGCATGCTTTGCTACAAACCAGATTGCAAAATTATAGTCTAAATTACTGTTAAAGTATACAAAAAATCTTTAGATGATTTCTGTAAAATAACTTTTACATTAAATCTCCATATCGGCAAAATTGAAAAATTATACATATTTCAAAGTTAAGCTTAACAGATACATCTTGATTATTCTCTAGGAGGCTCTGTCCCCTGCGCCTTTACTGCGCCAATCCATAGACTTTTCTTTTGCCTGTCTGTCTGTCTGTCTCTCCACAATCTGTGTTTCCCTATCCGTTCTTCTGCCCGTCTCTCTAACCGATTGTCTATCTCTCTACACGTCTCGCTACCTGTATCTATATTTCGCTACCGGTCTCGCTACCCGCCAATCTATTTCTTTAACCGTCTGTCTATCCGTCTAACTACTTGTATGTCTAGCCGTGTCTCTATGCACTTCGCTATCCATTTGTCTATCTGTCTCTCTACCCATCTTCTTATCCATCTCCGTACCCATCTACTGTCTCTCTACTCGTCTGTACACCCGTCTCACTATCCGTCTGTTTTTGTACCCGACTCGCTACCAATCTCATTACCCGTCAATCAACTCGTCTCTGTACTCATCTCTCTACTCGTCTCTTTATCTACCACCTTTCTCGCTACATTCCTGTCTACCGGTGTCGCTACCCGTCTCGTGACCCATTTCGCTACCCCTCTGTCAACCCTCTTTTTACCTTTCTCTCTAGCCGTCTGTCTATTCGTTTCGCTACCCGTCAGCCTACCTATGTTGCTACTCGTCTGTTTACCCGTTTGTTTACTCGTCTTTCTACCTCTCGCCACCTCTTCCCAATATTTAAATTCATTTAATGTACAGAAGCCGTTTATCAGTTATTAAATGCAAAGAAGTAATTTATCTAATAAGTGTAATCAGATGCAATTTTTTTTAAAATACATACATAAACCTGAATAATTATTCATCAGTTTTGTGTTCCATAGTTGTTTATATCATTTGACAGTAAATCTCAACTTCTTAAACCTGAATTGTCTCAAGCTTTTTAAAAAACCCACAAGGTCTGTATAACTGCAAAGTACCCTGAGGGCTATATTAGCTACATGTTATTAAGTTAAGTGAAAGCTTCGTAATCGCGTTTGCAGCCAATTGCTTACGTCAGAAAGCGTGGCTTAACGCCATTTTAAATTCATTACTGTAACTTTTTTTTTTTGGGGGGGGGGGGGGGGATGGGGGGGAGGGTTTCAAATATATACATTTAAATTAAAACTTTTGCCTCCATGCCATTAGTGTTGTTTGTATTATTAACTAATACCTTGTAGACCGAGCTTCATTTGAAACAAATGTAAAAACTTCTTCTACAGTTTTTTTAGGAGAAACTTTCGTAATTGGGCCCAAAGCCAATCGGAGCACTTAATATCATTATTGTAATTCTTATAGAGTTAAAACAATATTGTTGCTAGCTTTACTCTTGTTTGAGACCAGCCTTGCCTGTGTATCTGAATGTTTCGTATCCTATGTCGGTTGGCCAAAAAAAAATTTAAATGGTGCCAAAAGGTAGTTTTGGCATCTTACAAAATTTTTCAAGAGAGCGGTAAAACATGTTTTTCTAATATTTACAAACATACGTTTATTAAAGCATGTTTTTGTACCATCTTAAAAATTTAAGCTCGATGCTAAAATAAAATTTTATCGCCATATTCGATATTTTAATAAGTAAAGAAAATACATAAACAAACTTATTTAACAAACCTAAGAGGCATTTTTGTGATAAATAATTGTTATTGTCAGGGGGGTAAATTGTAAACAATTAATAAACGGCTAGTAAATAATAAATAGCATTTAAAATCTAAAAATGGAGAAGTGGTTCGTATAAAAATGCAAAACATAACATTATACGCTTGATATATGTAAATCTGTTTTTATTTTCTAATATTTCCTAAGGCACAGATAGAAAGGTAAAAATCTCTTTTCAAAATGCCAAATAGAAAAATATCTGCAAAAAAAATATATTTACATAATACTACATCTGCAAAAAAATAAGATTTAGAAAAAGAAAACCAAATCCTGCCGATTCCAACAATCACATCAAAAACTTATCACCAAACAAGAACTCGCCAAATATTACGGCACAGGAGATGGATTTGTCCCTCTAAACGCAGAATATTAGGTTTTTTCTTGTACGATGGGTGATTATAATTTGTTTCATTTCACATACTACATACCGTATGATATATTGGTACTTTTATGTTATCCTGGCGCAGTTGAAAAATAGCCAAATATTGTTCCTATAACCTTTTCATATTGAATTCATTTCATTTAAATATAAACCTTTCACTCATTTAATTTAAAATACATGACTTTCATTAATCCCATTTAAAATGCTAAAGGAAAAAAAAAAGAAAAAGAAAAAGAAATAATGCCATAAATCGAAACCTTTTATTTAACCACCAAAGAATTTTTTTTTTAATTTAACACACGCGAAATACAAAAAAAGCTGCTATTGCTAAGATTTGCGCCAAATCTCTAATACCAAGTCTACCAAGTTATTGCGAGGTTTTTTTTTCAAACAGAAAAAAAAATCCAGATTAATTTTCGATTTCTGCTAAATTGAAATATATTTTACTGTGCTGAATATTAGTGCGTGCATATTTTTTTGCTCCATGCACTCCATGAACTTTTCAATTCCGATTGTCTACGAAAATCTCCTGCCGGTGAAAATGACGTACGCACAAATTTTCGTGACGTATGTACTTTAATTGTGCTTTTTTATCTATTTTTTAAATATAATTTCCAAACGGTTTGACATTTATTCTTGGTAATAAATAGACGTCGTTGTCACCTTTATAGGTACCTGCTGTAAAAATTTGAACGAAATCCGTTAAATATTTTTTGAGTTATGCTTGACGAAAGGTTTTAATATCCATCGTAGCTATATATGGGGCAAAGTAATACTGCGCTGTGTATGAGTCTTCGTTGCACTCAGACAACTAAGTTTTCTATTGAAACTTATAAAAATTACATAATCTCGGCAGAGAAAAAAAAAAAAAAAAAAAAAAAAAAAAAAGACTGATTTAACCGGCATGTTTGGGAAATGCCGATTTCCGAATGCAACAAATATCAAGATAGTTGACTTCTACAAATCTTATATCTGATGAGTGGGGGGGGGGGGGGGGCATTGATGAAATAGTGAAGCAGGAAAATAATTATTTGTTTGTTTTCCGGTCGAAGTCAGTGAAGTAATTTTGATTTTATTATTTTATAATTTGCATTTGATGAACTTATTTTTTCTAAATTAAAAATAAAAGTCAAAAATATTTTTAATTTAAAGATGAAAAAACTTGGTCGCCAGATAGAAAAAACTGGTCGCAGTGGCGACCTGGCGACCGCATTTGTTAAGCCCTGATCGTGATTTAAATACATTATTTGAATTTAAAAATTCAATTTCCCAGTGTTTTTTGTCGATTTTCACTGGTTTTTAGACAGCTGGCAAAGTTGCCCCGTATCCCAGTTAACTTTGCTAACACGGTTTTACGTGCAAAAAAAGCACAGAAATGCTTACTTAACATGTTAACACATATTCTCAAACTAGAGTTCAAGACTAATGGTTTAAGACGATTTTGAAGCATTATTGAACATTATGAATAAGCAAAAGATGGTTAGGAATAAAAAAATGTTGCAAAGTTGTCCCGGTTTACGGTATCGGCAGTAGAAACCTTTTGTTTCGTTTTCACGACCAGAAATCACTTAAAATTCATTAAATATAATAACACGGCAGTTTTGGCTGCAAAAGAATGCGATGTTTTCAATGTCCTTATTAGACGCAGACCAACATTTTTTCTAAATAAAGAAAACAGGAGGAGTTCAGATATAATATTAAGTTTCGTATTTAAATGTGTACACACATCCTTTTAAAACAAATGCCATACCTAAATCCTATATTTGTTTTGAATACTTTTTTTACGTGGAAATATATGTTTTTTATCAATAATAACTTAAGAGATAATCGCCATAATACTTTCTTTTGAATCGTCGAGTGAAGAAAAATATAAAAACAAACCTAAATTTAAACAAGAACGTAAAATCATGCATCACGGAATAGATTATGAAACACTTTCCAACACTATCGGGATGTTGTAAAGAATTTAATTTTTCTTCATACAATGAAATGAGACATCTAAATTAAAAAAAATATATAACAAGTAAAATAAATTAAAAAAACACAAATCAGCGAAAAATTATTTTCAACAATGGCTATCCATAGCCGGTAATCCATGCAATTATTTCGTGGAACCCTGTATATGATCTAAACACATCGTAATGCAAATAAGTAAGTTAGTTTTAAAATGCATATCGCAGCTGAAAAGGCATATCCAGCAGTTATGGCTCATAGTCAGTTCTGTAACCGAGATATTTTGAATGTCTCTGTAAATAACCAGTAATTTCTACGTACTCAATCTATAGAAAACATTTTGTACTGCATTCAGTAATGTATATCAGTTTCATTTATGTTTGAAATATTATAACATAATTAAAATACACTAAAAATTAATTTTCCCCATAGAACTAAATATAATGGAATTCTTTTGCACTTCCCTGTATATATCAGTTTCATTATGTTTGAAATAGTTTAACAAAATTAAAATACACTTCAAATTGTTTTTTCCCATAGAGCAAAATAATGGAATTCTTTTGTGCGTTCCTGTAAATGAACCATAATTCCTCTTTCCTCGATGCTCCATAGAAAACATATTGCCTCCACCTTAGTGAGGCATATCAATTTCATTGTGCTTGAAACAGTGTAACATTGTTAAAATGCACTTAAAATGATTTCTCCCCCATTCACTGTAATGTTAACGTAATACTTTTGAGCGTCCCTGTAAATGAACTATAATTTCTACTTGTTCCATACCCATTTTCGTCCAACTCCATGATACATACCAAATTTATTATATTTGAAATTACAGTGGTGGCCAAAAATGTGCACATTTTTTTAAAGTTTCATGTTTTTCAAATTTGTGTGCTTGTAGAACACATTAATTTTCACTTAAATACAAACGTTTATATATCAAATTGAAGGTAATATAATGTAGAATTTAATAATAAAAAACAGTATTACAATATCTGTATTACAAAAAAAGTTATGCAACTAATAGTAAGATCTATCTTAGATTTGCATTTTTTTAAAGTGATACTTACACAATCAATACTTAGTAGGATAACCCTTATTTTTTAAGACAGCTTCACAGCGTCTTTTCATCGAGTGAACGAGTGTTTGGAGTTCATCTTTCGTAATCACATGGTGCCAAGAATCAATTATAGCTTCAATAAGTTGTCTTTTATTGGATGGACGTTTTTTTCGTACAAGAATTTTCAAACGTCGCCACAAATTTTCAATTGGATTGAGATCAGGGCTGTTTCCTGGCCATGGTAATATATCTATGCCTTTATTTTGAAACCATGCTTTGCATATTTTTGCTGTGTGGCATGGAGTTAAATCCTGCTGAAAAATAAATGGTGCGTTGTTGGGGAAGAGATCCCTGATGGAAGGTATCAATTTTGGTTCCAGGGCAGTTTCGATGTATTTTTTGGCATTCAGGATGCCATCAATCACTTGAATTCGGCCCACACCATCTGCAGACATGCATGCCCAAATCATGACATTTGTTGGGTTTTTTGTAGTTGCTTCAATGCAATCAGGATGAAGTGTTTCTCCTACTCTACGTCTCACGTATTTTCTACCATCACTACCAAAGAGCGATATTTTACTCTCATCGCTCCAGATTACTTGCTTCCATTGATTTTCTGACCATTTAATGTGTTCTTCTGCCCACTTAACTCGTTTTTCACGTTGCTTTTGATTTAAATATGTTTTTTTTCCTTGGAATTCTAGCTTGTAGTCCAAATCCTGATAACCTTCTTATTGCTCTTGAACTTACTGCAATACCCGCTGCATTCATTTCACATCTAATGGCATCTGATGAAATTTTTCTATCTTGAAGACATAGCTGTTTAATTTTTCTATCGGCAGTAGCGCTTGTGCATTTTTTCCGGCCTGATTTGGCCTTATTTTCCACTGAATTCGTTTTTTCATAACGTAAAAAGAACTTTTGTATACCAGAACAAGTCACTGAACCACCAACTTGTCTTGCAATTTCAGCATAAGAGAGGCCATTTTCTCTCAATAAGACAATTTGTCTTCTTTTTGTAGATGTCCAATTAGTTCTTCTTGTTGATGACATTATTTAAAATTAGTTTAATTAAAAAAATGACTTTAAATATTCAACAACAGCAATACTCTATTTAATTGTACTAGTATGCATCATTCTGCAAAATATTTCCACAACAATAACTCTTTTACCATCCAAATAACCTAAACTATAGTTACAGACATTTGATTGGTCCGCAGAACAGTGTTTGTGATTGGCTAGTACGCTTTTATTACAAAACACGTCCTTATTCAAAACGATTTGTGTTTGTTTCTTCTACTAAAATAAGCATAACTGTTTTTGTAATACAGATATTGTAATACTGTTTTTATTATTAAATTCTACATTAAATTACCTTCAATTTGATATATAAACGTTTGTATTTAAGTGAAAATTAATATATTCTACAAGCACAGAAAGTTAAAAAACATGAAACTTTCAAAAAATGTCCAAACTTTTGGTCACCACTGTATTATATTTGAAATAGTGTAACGACATTAAAATGCACCGAATAAATATTTTCCCCCATTGACCGTAATGTAACGGAAAAATTTAGAGTTTCCGTGTAAACTAACTATGAATGGTATACACTTCATTTTCAGTATTGAACCATACCGTGGTGAAGTTCAATAACATATCAATTTCATGGTGATTCGAGTACATTTACGCGAGTTACAGTACGGTCAGACAGACGACCAGACAAACCGAATTCTTATACACTTTGAAGCTATGTTGGAAAGTGTTAAAAATGTAATCTTATAGGAAGATTAATAGATTTACAAAACAATTTACATAAGTTCTACAATTAGAAAGGATTTTTTTAATCTTTAATAAAAGAAAAAAGTTTTAACGCAATGAAAACTCATCCGACATTGGATTGCACTGCTGTCTTACAAATTGTCAAATAAACAGTTATAAGCTGACTCATAAGAGTCTTATCTTTAAGTAAAAAATTATCAATGAATTTTTTAACACTTTCCAACATAGTTGAAAAATTTTTATAAACTCTGTCTGGATGTCTGCCTGTCTGTCCTCTAACTCACTTAAATTGTCATTTAATTGATATAAGATATTGAGGTTTATTTTGACATGTTCGGTATTGAAAATGAAGTGTTTTTAGCTCGCATTTATAGTTCGTTTACTAGGGCACTAAAAAAAAAAACCTCCATTACATTATGATCTATGAAAAAAATCGCTTACAGTGTATTTTAATGTTGTTAAACTATTTAAAACATATTGAAATTGGTAGACATTACAGTGCGTCCCAAAAGTTTATAGACAACGGATTTTTTTATTTTTCAATTGAAAAAGAGGATTAACAATTTTAAAACAATTTATAATTGTAAATAATATTAAGACAATAATACTATACAAAAATAATATTACACAATCGTTGACTTTGTGAGAAAAATTTAAACTTAAAATTTACTGTCCCAAAAGTTTATATAGACAACTCTTTTTTTTTTACCTTTAACGTTCAAATTTTTAAGCTGTTTTTTCTAATCACTTCAAAAACTTGATCAGACATACTCAAAACAAGAATTTGTAGAAATTCTGTCTTTAAAGAAAACAAACTTGGTTTAATTTGCAGCTTTAGATCGTGAACAGTTCATATTGACGCCCATTAGCATATATGTTTATAGCTAATATTCCCCAGAGGATCTCTGTTGGGTTCAGGTCAGGACGTATGGCTAAGCCAGTCCATACGAGTTACTTGGTTTTCTCTAAACCTCTGCATTGTAGAATTGGACACGTGAATGAAGCAATTGTTTTGCTGGTATATTCATTTGTCACCACTTAGCAACTTTCCAAATGGAAATAACTGTACTTCAAGCATTTTTTGGTAATCTTCAGAACATTAACGACCTTTCAAAAAAGAAATATCGGCTGTTCCATTATAAGAAAATGCCCTCCACACCATAAGTTAACGTCCACCTTGTTGTCTGCTGAAAAAAGTTCGTGATTCAACGTGAATATCGTGCCTGTAATATGACCAACCACCTGGGCCATCTAAATTACATTTCTTTTACCACTGAAAAGAACACTCAATCATTCATTTGTCCAATTCATGCGATTTCGGGCCCACTGAACAAGAACGTCTTTATGCCGTTTTGTAAACTTTAGTGAACGACGTATTTTGCGATAATCGGGAAATGTACTTGGCTGCAGCCGTCGATGAACCATGGATTTTGACCCAGGAACGCTTACTTCTTTAGAAACTGTCCGTTTGTTTTCTTTGGTACAGAACAGTGTTGAATTCAGGGGGTGGTCCAGGGGGGGGACATCCCCCCCGGAGTGTTGGAATGTCCCCCCCCCTCGGAAGATTTAAAATTTTATACTTTTAATGGTTAAAAAGTGCAATTTCCCCCCCCCCCGGAACTCTACAATGTGGCCCCGGAGCCACAGAAATCCCACCGGAAGAAAAGTATCTGAATTCAACACTGTTGCAGAACGGGATTTTGTTTCAAAATTGCGATCTTTTGACAGAATTTAGTAAATTCCTACCCCGCTGCGTCCAATTTTTCTTGCAATGTCCACAACTGTCCATCCACGAGCCTTTAAATGATTGATTTGCAAAATTTCCTTTTGGGAAAATTACACATTGCGAGGCACCTTTGCTATCAGTTGGAAACGGAAAGTCAAATTTACTTTTATCTCAGGAATGTATTGAGTCATATGTACATGAACTTGGAATTTGTAAATTTTGGATATCAGTACTTAAATTAGCTTTTAACGCCGGTTGTCTATATGTTTTTGGGACAGCATTTTTTTTTTTATTATTATTAAATCTATGACTGTTAAAAGTTGTTTGAGTATTTTTTCATTTTTATTTCATCATTATACATTTGCATAATTTATTTAGTGTTTCTTACTCGTTTAGATAGCTCTTAAATCTAAAAAAAATGGTTGTCTATAAACTTTTGGGACGTACTTTACTAAAGTCCCCTACAAGATGTTTAATATAGAATATGGTGTGCATAGCACTAATCGTTTATTTACAGGGATCCACAGAATAATTCGGTTAAAGTACTGTCTATTAGTGGCAATTGCTACAAGTGCGTTTTCAGTTTCGGTATACGTTTTTATTTTTATTTTTTTTAATATTACTTGGTGTGTATAATTTCTATATATCATACACAGGGTTTCACGAAAGAATTAAAAGTATTTTTCCGCTTATTGACGGAAATTGCTCAATGATAATTTTTAGCTGTGTTATGAGTTTCTTGATTGAACTAATTTTTGTGTACTACGTAATATATATCATATATATATATATATATATATATAGAGAGAGAGAGAGAGAGAGAGAGAGAGAGATATATATACACAATACGGAACAAAATTTCGGATATTTTTCTGACTATTGACAGTAATGGCTAAAACAAGGTTTTCAAATGTGTTTCGCATTTTCTAAATGGTTTACTTAGACGTACATCTTTCACCTTATTAACCCTTTGAAGGGCGATGGTATATATTATATACCATCTAATTTTAATCCGATTCAAACCAGAAACTTAATAAAATTTTACTTTTTTAACTTTGACGGAAAAAAGTAGAAAAATTGCTTTTCCTTATTTTGAACTAAATTCTTTCGTAAATACCGGTGTGAATTCGACGTTACAGGAACACAATTGCTTGCCCCTGAAAGGGTTAAACGGTGCAACTGTTACAGTATTCCGAATGTGTTGAAAAGAGTTTTAAAACCTATGCTTGACACATTATTTTTCTTTCTGACCTAAAATAAAAGGTTTGCTTTCATACTTGAGATAAATTTTTGGAGTATTTTCTGGGAAAAAGAGATTTAGTACATAAGGAGAGATTTTTGGCTCCCCGGATAGTTAAAAAAAAAATCTAATTTGATTTCATTTGTCTTAATATGTTTTAGCATCTATTTTTACTGCTTCTCCGATTTTTATTTCAAAACTCCTTAAATATATTTAAAAAAGTAAAAATTTGTTTATTTTTTAAATTTTATGTATTTCAATTGCATGAAAATTAACTTTTTTTCGCTATGAAGCGCTCATATTGTTTTTATGTGAAAAACAAAGTAAAATATATGTACAAATACAAAGTACAGTAGTGTTATGAGCATATCGAAATCAATCTTCATATTTTAAAAAAAATCAAATTGACATATTTGAATTGCATTAAAATTTGCTTAACAAATCTACAATTTCAATATTTTATACATTTAATTCATTTTGAAGGGGGGAAAAAAACAGAAGTAATAAAGACAGATCCTAAATTGTAATAAAGCCCTCAAAACAAACTCCTTCGAAATATATTTTGACTTAGATGCTTTACACTGACGCTAAAAAAAAAAAAAAAAAAAAAAAAATCTGTTAAAAAAAAGAAAAAAGTCGCCAAACTTTGGGGACTATTTTTCTTTTATGGGAACCCGGCTATTAAACATGTATTTAGTTACTGTAGTAGCTTGGCGCAGTCTTGGAAATCGCGCCAACCAAACAGTCGCCAATCTTTTGTTTACATTTTAGCGTCAGTGTAACACATCTGTTCCTATATTTTTTACTGTATTGGAAGGAAGAATGGGGGGAGGGGATTAGTACTGGGGGGGATTAGTACTTTTCTTTTTACTTCCCTTACATAAGTATGGAAAGTATTGAATCATGATAAAAACCCATTTATAGGAATATTGGTAAGATATTTACACTTTAGTTTTTCTGAATCCGCTTTCGCTATTTTAAACCTATTCCTTATGTATGTGTATATGTACGCACGTATATTAGAATTACCTCACGTTTTTAGGTCCCCAGAGTTGCATTTTTGGTATTTAATTGATTATGTCGCTATGCATGTGTGCAATTGAACACCATAGCACCCAAACTATGGGATTGGGCTTCCACTGTCGCAAAAACTGCATGCATTTTCGAAGAAATTGGTCGACGGGTTTGGTATCTAAAGCATTTTTCAGCCATTATATGCAGATAATAGATAAACATTTTCTCGTATATCTCAAATTATTTTTACTGCTCAAATTCATCTTATGTTGATACAAGAACTATGCTTCGTCAGAACGTGACTTAATTTAGAAAATATTTTTTTTTCTTATTTTTAATTCAAAGTATGTTTACTTTGTTTTGTAAGAAAAAAAGATTTTATTAAATAAAACCGTACAGAAATTTATGTTTTCATTTTGTTGAAGAAGAAAGAAAAAATATCCACAGTTAAAAAATAGAACGAAATATTTTTGCAAAATATGTTAAAGTATACTAAAATGGTGCCTATTTGGTGAAATAAAAAGGGATTGTAATTATCATAGACTTGAAACTAGTTGTTGATAGAACTGTTCATGTTTGACTTACAACTTTGGATGTGAATCAGATTATGACAGATTGGCTATTTAATTGAAGTATTTTAATGGAATAAATTGCATATGTCACGCTCCATATTTTTTTTCTTTTGGATTATCTGGTATCCGAGTGCTAAGTATTCTATAGCGTTCTGAAAATCGACTGGAATCTCTCCAGATTTTTGATTCTTTGTTTTATCGATCCAAAACAAAAAAAGTGTAACTCATCGTAAATTGATTTCCAAAGTGAAAGTTTAAAAAGAACATTTGTAGAAATTAATTCCAACAAGTCAGAAAAAAAAAAAACATTTACCATTTTGTCAAAATTATTGGCACATTCATGAAAAAATATAGATTTATAGCAATCTCATCCATTGACAGGCATTCTTATCTACAAATAGTCAAATAAACATTTATAAGCCGATTCACAAGAATACACATTTAATGTTAGATTAAAAAACATATAAATGAATTTCGGGCATATTTTTCATCTAAACTATTTCTTTTTATGCTTAAAAACATTTTTTTTTTTTTTTTTGCATTTTAGAAATAAAGAGCTTAGTGAAAAATTGTTTTATTATATGGGTGAAGGCATTATGAAGTGATCTATATCATATGGTAAAGCTAAAATACTATCATTTTAAATAATCCCTAAGCTATTGTATATTTTTAATATTTAATACAGATTAAATTTAAGTTTAAATCATTAAGTTTTATTACTAAAAAAATGTTAATTTTCTAGGAAAATTTAGTAAAACTTGTTCATTTCAAGCATGTACTACCATGAAAAAAATAAATCTACAAAATTAGTAACAAAATACTCACCTTAATTTTCTTGAAATTTAATTTTTTTTATATAATATGTTCATCCACTTCAAATTTGCAACACATTTCTCCCATTTTTATCATTATAAGCACTTTATTACAAAAATTCAATAAATAGACGATAGTTTTTTTTTTTTTAAATAATTTATTCCAAACTTCTTTATTCATTCTTATTAAATTTCACAGATGTTAAAATCAAAATTTTGCTTGGCAAAGGGGCAGGTTGTGGGCACAAGATGGTAACAACCTCTTTTAACATATCAACACCAGTAATGCAGATGAAACCTTTAACACTAGTTACCAAAATTTTATCATCAAATTCATCAGCATAACTCAACCCTAAAATACTGTTAATAAGTTTTCGCTCAATGGAAACACTCAGGATCTGTATATCTTTAACATGAACGTTACACAGTTCATCAACATCTAACTTGGAGTTGCAATATTTAGAAGCAGAATATATTTGAATATCAGAAAATTGGACATCGAATTCGTAAGGACTTAAAGGATGTTGGATTGATCCATAAAAATATCGCCTAGTTAAATTTGCTCGAACTTGAGCCTGCCGGGAATTATTCTGTTCAACAATGCCTTTCTGTCTAGGAACAAACACTACATTTACGTTAGCCGATAGAATGCCTGATTTCAGTTTTCGAAACAATTTTTTGTTGGCTATAACATATACCACATCAGCTTGAAATATATGCGCTGCTAACACTATAGCACCGAGCCCCTTTTTCTTTTTTGTCCAACTAAATGTATCAATAACTACGCCAGAATAAGATATATTGGGCTTTTCTTTGCACAATCGTTTACGTACCATTTTCCCCAATTCTTTTATGAGCAAATAATACAATTTAGTATTTTCTCTTGGATGTTTGTATCCATATGCATATACCGTTAACGCATGATTAGAGAATCCTTCGGTGATATGAGAGGGTTTTGTCACTGGTAAAATACTTACAGCACCCGGTACTGAAGAACTATTTTGAGATACATCTAAATCAATATATAATGGACTTCTGCCCATTCTCGCAGCATAATTTAAAAGAAAACGGCAAAATGAGCTTTTACCCGACTGCATAGCTCCAACAATAAGACTTACTGCTCCTTTTCCAAAGCTAGATTCAGCTATTATCCTTTGTTCTTCTAAACAAGCGTGTATATAAACAGAGATCATAATCAACGAGTCCGAAGCAACATACACATCAGCAGCTTTTCCAGTAAGCTTAACACTGCATCCTTGCCATGAAAAAAGTGAAATACTCGTATATGGTGGAAATGTATATACAGTATTCTGTTCGAGCTCAGAACCATATATTTCAGCGTAGCCACTCAGTAATTCTATTGATACTGTCTTTTCCTCAGCAGTAAAGAAACGTAGTACATTCTCGATTCCTAAATCAAACACATTCGATATATTGTCATCTGCGAATTCCATCTTATGTTAATTTGATTAAAGAATGAAATATCATTCACAAATAATTACAGTGTAACCTACAAACAATCACTCTTTAACTACAGATATGTAACGATTTCATATTAACAAAATCAAAAAAAAATATTGTCTTAACATCAACAATAAGTTCAAATCAATCTTCACCATTAATTTCCTAACAAACTAAAAAGTAGGTGCAATTGAAGTCGGGTTCAAAATTCCGCCTATAAATCATTGGTTTAACGGGTAAATAATCACGTAGTTTCGGAAATATTACCTGCATCATCCCAAGCACTTTATCGATAAAGTTTTTCGAACATGTCCTGAGTATATTTAAAGGTGACTGAATTTTTAAGGTATTTTGAAAAACTTATGCAGTGATCTAATGTAGTTTTATGCAATTTTGAGAAATGAAAATAAAACAAAAGCAAGGCAACAGTAGGATACCGGGCTTGCTCGTCATTCGAGGCTAACGAAAAAGACAGGCTACCGCGGTGCATTCCACTTATCTTTTTTTACAGACCGCTAGAGTGACGTGTGCTCTTTTCGTACGCCTGCATTGGTGGATTCAAGTATCACGTGACTCCCGCGGTCTGTAAAAAAAGATATGGGTAAAGCACCGCGGTAGCCTTTCTTTTTCGTTAGCCTCGTCATTCATTCTTATGACGTCAAATATAGTGGCTGGTCGCGACCAGTGATTGGTGCAAAGCGACGCGCCCATCGTTTTGTGCCAATCTCTGTATGTCTTTCGTCACGGTCAGCCACCATTTGCCACACGTCATGATAATGAATGAGCAAGCCCACGTCCTACGTTATACCACGACCTACGTTATACAAGCCCGGTGCATGACGCTTAAAACGTCACATAGAATGGATCATTTTTACACGGTGATTGGTACAAAACGGTGGGAGCGCGCGACCTACGTTATACACGGCCGGTGCATGACGTTTAAAACGTCACATGGAGTGGATCATTTTTACACGGTGATTGGTGCAAAGCGGCGCGCCCACCGTCTTGTACCAATCGCCATGTAAAAATGATCCATTCCATGTGACTTTTAAACGTCATGCATCGGCCTTGTATAACGTAGGTCGCGGGGCGCGCCGCATTGCGCCAATCACCGTGTAAAAATGATTCACTCCATGTGATGTTTTAAACGTCATGCACCGGCCGTGTATAACGTAGGTCGCGGTTATACCGCGACCTGCGTTATACATGGCCGGTGCATGACGTTTAAAACGTCACATGCAGTGGATCATTTTTACACGGTATTGGTGCAAAACGGGGGGCGCGTCGCTTTACACCAATCAGCGTGTAAAAATTATCCACTCCATGTGATGTTTTAAACGTCCTGCACCGGCCGTGTATAACGCAGGTCGTGGTTATACACGGCGGTGCATGACGTTTAAAACGTCACATGAAGTGGATCATTTTTACACGGTTATTGGTGCAAAGTGGCGCTCCCACCGTTTTGAACCAATCTCTGTGTAAAAATGATCCACTCCATGTGACGTTTTAAACATCATGCACCGGCCGTGTATAACGTAGGTCGCGGCAAGTCCGGTATCTAGTGTAGCCCTGACAAAAGCCTGTATTTTGCTAAATTTCTGTTCTTTGCGAAATTTTTGCAACGTGAAATGAGAACGACAAGAACGTGAAATGTTAATCTCATAACACAAATTTGCTAAAAATCTACCTGGATGAAGCAGAAATAGATTTGAAAAAATACTATTGATAAATTCACTCTCGTTCCATCTATTAAAAATACGTAATTTTGTGGGCGAGTGGTTAAATGTTACTTGGCTGCTAATCAGATCTTTATGCAGGAAGTGGTAAATTTAAACGCGACCAACGAAGTACATGGCAGGTTCATCACTTTTAAAACGTCACACGGCATTGGATCATCATTACACGAGGATTGGCACAAAAAGATGGGAGCACTGCTTTGTACCAATCGGTGTGTAAAGATGATCCATTCCGTGTGACGTTTTAAACGTCATGAATCGGCCGTGTTCATTGGTCATGCACAAAGTTATAGAAAGTTGAAATGTATACGTTTCGAGGCTAACGAAAAAGACAGGCTACCGCGATGCATCCCACTTATCTTTTTTTACAGACCGCTAGAGTGACGTGATGCTCTTTTTCGTACACCTGCATTGGTGCATTCGAGTATCACGTGACTCCGGCAGTCTGTAAAAAAAGATACGTGTAAATCACCGCGGTAGCCTTTCTTTTTCGTTATCCTCGATACGTTTGGCGTGATGTTGAAAATGCAACACTTAATTCGGCCCAAACAACTGGCGGCTTGATTTGCAAACCTCTCCCCGTCCAATGAATCCACTCCTGGTTCCACGTGCAGCCTCTCTCTATCCAATGAGTTCAGACCTTGTTCCACGTGCTTGTCTTCTTTGGGCATAACGATTTGAACTTCGATTGATATAACCAGCTTCATATTTCAAGCCTTTTACGGTATAGTGCCTCTCTATCCTCCTCTAAAATCTGTGGTTTAATGGACTATGTTTCAAATCTGTGTTCGAGGCTAAATAAAGTCACGTGGTACCAGTAATTTACCTAAAGAACTTCTAACTGATAAGAAGAGAAGCAACTACTGCTTTACCCCATGATCTGTTTCGCTGGCTGATGGGGATTTACATTACGTCTTTTAAGCCCTCCCTTTCATTTATTCTTACAAGTTCTTGTTTAAACACATATTCTTTGTGCTTAATCTAAAAAAATGAATTGTCTGATGTAATAAATAGATAGTTTAAGATAGATTTTTACTATTACTAGAGTGCCTTTATTTGAGAGCTGTGACAAACCGTACATACAATTTGAGTGATAGAAAAGATTTTTGAAAAAAAAATTGGCGTGCCTGCCCGCGACCTGCGTTATACATGGCCGGTGTATGACGTTTAAAACGTCACATGTAGTGGATCATTTTTACACGGTGATTGGTGCAAAACGGGGGGGCGTCGCTTTACACCAATCAGCGTGTAAAAATTATCCACTCCATGTGATGTTTTAAACGTCATGCACCGGCCGTGTATAACGCAGGTCGCGGCCTGCCATTACCTTAGATTTGGCGAACCAGCCAATAACAGCAAGCTAATGTTTGTTTGCTTGTTTAACTCAATTAAAGGAACTCGTCTTACCTTGGATTTGGCGAACCAGCTAATAACAGCAAGCTAATATTTGTTTGCTTGTCTAACTCAATTAGAGGAACTGATCTAGAGGAGAATCGCCATGTTTTGTAATGTAGGTTTCCGCAGTTTGGACAAAAATTTTCAATATTAATATGTGTCTAGTGTGCATATGTCATCACTCTTTTATAAAGGAACTCCAGTTGTTTCTGAAAGTACAGAGCATAGAATATATAGTGTGGAAACCGGCTATCCCAGTAATGCTTTAAAAAGTTCTAAAAAATTGTAGCCGATAAATGTGCAACGATGCTGTTCGATAATAGGGCGATTGCAGTGACATCTGCTAGCTCTTTTCAACGTAAACACCGTAATGCAAAAATTTAGTAAATATCATACGTATTTTAAACAATTATAAGTTAATAATCAAACAATGACATAAAATAAATTACAGAATATATGTTAAGAGGATAACTATATATCATCATTGCTAAATCGCTTCAGTCATGAAACGGGAAAAAATATTTGTTTTTTCTAAAATGTAAAAATAAAAATCCGGACAGCTTTAGTCTATTACTCAAAAAAATAATTAATTAATTAATTAATTAATTAATTTAAAAAAAATAAACTATATATAAAAATAAGAACATATTTATTCAAAGAAATTTCTGAATCACTATAATGCAAGTATACATATGAATTAGTTCCGCTGTATGCATACATGATACTGCAAATTGATTATTATTATGGAACAGATGTGTTACACTCATGCACCGATGTTTGGAAACTTTTTGATTGGCTCTATTTCCAAGCCTGAACCAAACCAATAACTTAATACAATAGCCAAGTCATCATTGAAGGAAAAAATTCCCAACATTTTGCGACTTTTTTTCCTTTTATAAACCATTAAAAAAACTGTGTGTGAGTGTTAGACATAGCTTTAATATTTTCCACTCTTCTTGCAGAGATTCATCTTTTGGTACGCTAAAGAGTGATAGATTGCTGTTCTTATATCGAGTATTGTAAGCAGGCACAAAACAATGTGTATCACGTTTTTTAGCTACGATCACTATCTTTCATAATTTTAAAGCTTATTAATATCACCAAGTCAGAGGAAACAGAATATAATTTAAGATTTAAAATGCTTACCACAGGCCGAAATTAGATTTTCTCAATTAGATTCTTGTACGTTGAAAAGAGCTAGCAGATCTCGCTGCGATCAACCTCTTGTCGTTCAGCATCGTTGAACATTTATCGGATTCAATTTTTTCGTACTATTTTGTAGCCTGTTTCCCCACTATTTATTCTAGGCGCTGTAGACAAGTGAAACTAGGGCGCCTCTATATGAAAGTGGCGACATTTGGGATATAAAATCTGATTGGTTGAAAATATTTTGAACAAAAACGAATCTCCAAAAGTTTTGGAGAGTCATATATTATCGCCAAACTAATGCTTGTTAACTTGTCTCAGTAGTCTAATCGATCTCGCCTAGGTAAATATCGTCAAGTTCTGGAATGTAGATTTGCCATAGTTTGGACAAAAACCTCTAATTGAGCACAGTCTGAGTGTGCGCCCTATGCATATGTCGCTATTCTCATATAGAGGCACCCTGAGTAAGACAAGTTACAACCATTAAGTGGCGATAATGGCAGGCTCACTAAAATGTTAGACGATTAATTTTTGTCCTTTAACTTCTCGACCAATCAAATGTTATTCCCCTATGTTTCCACTCTTGTAGAGGTACCCTATGAAGACCACTCGAGTTGCAAAATTTAATAATTCTAAGATTTTAATCTGGCGATTTCGACAGTGTTGATGTCAAGGACAATGTTGTTTGTTTGTTTGTTTATTGAGAACATACATTTGACTTGTGTGCTTGGGGCCTCCGTGGCCGAGTGGTTAAGACACCATTCCGCTAATCGCTTGAGAGCGTAGGAGTTAGGTCGGTGGGTTCGACTCCCGCCTGCTCCATTGCATACACTTTGTGGAGCTTCCGGATGTAACTCTCTTGTGTTTAAATTTCCTTCTGGCTATCTCGTCCCTGTATATTGACGATGACTTATAAGCGGGCACTTGATGTCAAGCACACAAGTCAGATGTATGTTCTCAATAAACAAACAAACAAACAAACTTGTGTGCTTGACATCAAGTGCCCGCTTATAAGTCATCGTCAATATACAGGGACGAGATAGCCACAAGGAAATTTAACCAGAGAGTTACATCCGGAAGCTCCACAAAGTGTGTGCAATGGAGCTGGCGGGAGTCGAACCCGCCGACCTGACTCCTACGCTCACAAGCAATTAGCGGAATGGTGTCTTAATCACTCGGCCACGGAGGCCCAAGGACAGCGATAGAGAAAACTACTGTTACCATGTAAACAATGACTCTTTCGACATCAGTAGCATTGTAGCGCGTCCTACGATATACACAGCCGGCGAGGCTAACAAAAAAGACAGGCTACCGCGGTGCATTCCACTTATCTTTTTTTACAGACCGCTAGAGTGACGTAATGCTCTTTTCGTACACGTACATTGGTGCATTCGAGCATCAGGTGACTCCGGCGGTCTGTAAAAAAAGATACGCGTAAAGCACCGTGGTAGCCTTTCTTTTTCATTAGCCTTGCACGGCCGGTTCATGACGTTTAAAACGTCATACAGAGTGTGCCGAGGCTAACGAAAAAGACAGGCTACCGTGGTGCATTTCACTTATCTTTTTTTACAGACAGCTAGAGTGACGTGATGCTCTTTTCATACACGTTCATTGGTGCATTCGAGCATCACGTGACTCCGGCGGTCTGTAAAAAAAGATACGCGTAAAGCACCGCGGTAGCCTTTCTTTCTCGTTAGCCTCGGAGTGTGCAAATCGCAGTGTAAATATGATCCATTACGAGGCTAACGAAAAAGACAGGCTACCGCGGTACATCCCACTTATCTTTTTTTACAGACCGCTAGAGTGACGTGTTGCTCTTTTCGTACACCTTCATTGGTGCATTCGAACATCACGTGACTCCGGCAGTCTGTAAAAAAAGATACGCGTAAAGCACCGCGGTAGCCTTTCTTTTACGTTAGCCTCGGATCCATTACGTGTGACGTTTTAAAAGTCATGCACCGGCCGTGTGTAGCGTAGGTCACGATTGTGATAAGTTCAGAGCAATTGTATGAGTATGTTTTGTTCGCAAGCATTTAACAATTTTTGAAAAAATTGTCATAAAATGAGCATTCTTATTTCCTTGCATATTTTTCTGAAAAATGTTTGATATTTAAACGAATTTTGCTCAGTTAATTAGTCAAAGCAACAGTGATTTTATTTTTACAATCTAGATTAATTTTTATTGTGATTTTTAGGTGATTTTTTGCTTTGACTATTAGCTTGTTTTGGAGGAAGACTCAGAGAAGCAGACAATCGCCACGGTAAGTCGCATTTACCATTTTCCCGCTAACATTTCTTTAAAATTAAATATTCATTTAAGGATCAAGCGAATCACTTGAGAGCGTAATAATCAGGCCGGCGAGTTCGATTCCCGCCAGCTCCATTGCACGCACTTTGTGGAGCTTCTGGTTGTAACTCTGTGGTGTTGTAAATTTCCTTGTGTTATCCGTCAAGATTTATGTAATTGTCGAAGTCATGAATGTTTTTCTGCGAATAAAAATATATATGTGGATCATCGTGACAACGGCCCTTGCAGCTATACAGTTGGCAAAAAAATTATTTGTACACTTCATTTTTTTAAAGTTATAATAAAATCAAATAAAATATTTGAGCAAGCAGCAATGTAATACATTAATTGAATGCATTATAATAATATAAAAGCAAAAACAAAATAAAAAGAATTGATTTTTTACATTTTAACAAACAAATATACAAAAATATAATGCAAAAAAAGTATTTGTACACCACATTAATGCACTATTATTAATGGAAATTTAGTTAAATGATACAAATTAATACTTTGTGTGAAATCCTTTAGCTTTAATGACTGCTTCTAGACGTTGTGGCATAGATTCTATCAATTTTTTTGTGACGGATGGGTCTATGTTATTCCATAACTAAATAAGAGCTTCTTTTAAACTTTTTTTTACCTGATATATATATTTTTTCGAATTTGTGCATCCAATAACATCCACAAATTTTCTATTGGATTCAAGTCTGGAGATTGTGGAGGATTTACCAATCGCATTTGAGCATTGTAGAGTAACCATGTCCTGGTGATCATAGCAGTATGTTTTGGGTCGTTATCCTGCTGAAAGTGAAAAGTTTCCTCTAAGCCTAATTTCCTAGCACTGCTTAATAAGTTATGCCGCAACACATCAATGTATGTTAAAGCTGTCATTCTAGTGTCGATAAATTCTCAATTTCCCACTCCATTAGAAGCCATACACCCCCAAACCATAACATTTCCCCCACCATGCTTGATAATTGGGAGTACATGTTTTGGATCTAGAGCAGTTTTATTTTTACGCCAAATTTTTCGAATGCTTGGTGGAGAGAAAATTTCAAATTTACTCTCATCAGAAAAAAACACTGTTTCCCCAAAATCCATTGGTTTGCTTCTGCATGCCAAAGCAAATTTCAGGCGTTTTCGGCTATTAGTTTCACTGATAAATGGCTTTTTCCTTGGAGTTCTTCCTTTTAAACCTGCATTGTGGAGAACATTTCTTTTTGTTTGAGGTGTTACTCTGATGTTAGAAGATGTTGCAAGGTCTTCAGCAAATTTTTGAGCTGAACCCATAGGATTTTTTAAAGCTGTTTTAACAACACTTCTTTTTACCCTCGTTAATTTGCTCGGCGTCCTAGACTTCGTTTATTTTCGATGCATCCAATTTCTTCATACTTTCTCACTATGTATCCAACAGTTGTAAATGGTAATTTAATAGCTTTTCCAATTTCTCGGTACGATTTTCCATTTTTATGAAGCTCAATGATACTATTTCTTATTTCTAGAGGTACCTCTCTAGTTTTAGGCGCCATTTTTAATTACTTCAAGAGCAAATTAGATTAAACTCCAGACAAATATAATATGAAGTTAATAATTATTAACAGCTACTGTATAAATAGTCCGTTGAACCATGAACACTATAAACACAGTATATAAACTTGATGTGAAAATGTACAAATACTTCTTCTGCAAGAAACTTTTAAACTTTTCCGGTTAAAAATTTATTTTACATCTTTATCGAAATTTTCTGTTGTTTAATTTAAAACGCACGGTAAATATACTGTATTAAAACTATTTTTGTCAAAATATCTGTTTTTATTTAGCATATTAGAGTGTACAAATAATTATTTTGCCAACTATAGGTCTCAAAGCATCACTCTTTCAAATATAAAATGTCAAAAGTTTCAAGTGTGTATGTAATATATATGCATTATATATTTTTATACATTCTATTTTACACTATATAAATGATTTGTCAATGTATAACAAAAAAAAATTCTTCAATTTAATATTGTCTAAATCATGCAATAGCTTTGATGAAGTTGTATACAAAAACCACTAGGAAATTCTCTTTTATCCAGTATGTTCCAATTTTCTGAAAATTAATCCCGTTTCTATAGCGACCAATACTGAAAGAGTGGGGTGAATACTATTGAGACATCCCCATTGATCTCAAAATAAATAAAAGTGGGAGCAAAGCATAGGGGTGCATCGTGTCCTGCATGCTTAAGAACCAAGAGTCAATTAAAACTGTCTTGAAAAGATAGATTGAAATGCGGTTCTCGTAAGGAAATGTAATTGAATCGACAATAGAAATGTTGACGAAAAATTAATCAGTGATTGCCAAAAAAATTATTTTCATTGTTTCAAAGTCTTGGTATAATATACAGGGTGATCCTGAATTCATGGTACAAACTTTAAGGGTTGGTACAGAACACTGTAACAAACAATTTTTGTACAGGAAACCAGGGTCGGAAATACATTTATATAGTCAAAAATACAGGGTGTCTCACTCCAATCCGAAGTCACGTTTTCGTTCATAACTTTAATAGTAGCAAGATATTTTAACAAAATTCGCAACAGACTCATCTTTGTATAAATTATAAGCATACTGTAAAGGATTTCGTTAAAATATATTCATTACTGTTAAAGTTATGAACAAAAACGTGACTTCGGACTGGAGTATGACGCCCTGGAGTATATTTGACTACCGTAATTTCTGGTATATAACCCGCGGCTAAAATAAATTGGTTTCGAATCAGAAATTTTATTTAATAAAATTTAACTCGTTTCTACTTGGTACTTTTTGAATGTGTTTAATAAATAAAATTTCTGGTTCGAAACCGATTTATTTGAGCCGCGGGTTATATACCAGAAATTACGGTATATAAATGGTTTTTCAACCCTGGTTTACTATACAAAAATTGTTTGTTACAGTGTCCTATACAAACCCTTAAAGTTTGCACCATGAATTCAGGATCAACCTGTATATAATTTCATTATCTATTAATTTTTGCTTCTATGAATTTTGCTGAAATCGCTGGAGTTGCAAAGAAACGAAGAAACGTACAGAAAATGGCAGAGTTGCACTCAAGTCTGCATTTTTATCATTTGAATTTTGAGAGGTACTTTAAATAATATACAGGAAATACAACATACTTGAGAAAATTAGAGTAACTACCGTTTTTACTCGCAGTATTTATAGCAATTTTTTTAATCCAGGATGCGTGTGGTGCACACGGTTCTGGTATTTTAAGACCGCCACTGTGGGGCTGTCCATCCTAGTGCATTATCATTGGCCTCTGCATCGTCTCCTGAATACTAGGCCAACGCATTGAGAGACAAATTGCGGCTTTCGTAGGTGAGTTTTCTCAGCGTTTGTACGGTCCTTTGAATTTGAATAACAGTAATTTCTGAAAGTATTCTTTTTTTTACAGCTATTAAATAATGAGAAGAATTTTTTTTCGAAAATGCTGGTTTTAAAATTCAAGGGACCGTACAAACGCTGAAAAGATTCCGCCAACTACAACCGATATTTTTATGCTAGTGCTTAGGTCTAATATTCAGAAGACTGTGGACTCTATTTATATGATCGCTGGACAACTATTTTCTGTTTCAATATACGAAATCGTGAAATAATATTTTGTAAATACTGTCCAATATTAATTGATATTGTTAAATTTTAATGGAATAAAATATGTTTATTTTTTTATTTTTTTTTATTTTTTTTTTCAAATAAATTATTAAATCTGTGTATTTGCGTGCTACACGAGTAAATACGGTATATATTACAGTAGCGTCATACAGACAATAAAATTTCATTGCTATAGCGTACTCTGAATTAAAACAAGGCGATTATATAGGATTTCTCTAATCTACTGTTTCACTCAAAAATATAAAATAATGTTTTTGCCTCTGGTCTCGGCCTATCGTGAAATAAAGCCCTGAAAATACATGAATATTGCATTGTAATGAACAGTGAACTTAAGTGAAAGATTTCAGCAAATTCGGTTCGACATAAGTCGGTCAGAAACAGGGTGACCTAATTTTATAATGATTTCATAATGGGACTGTCTTAAAGTTTTCATAGCTTTAAATTGTATAACTTTTTACGCATCGTACATATATATTTTATTTCACGCGAATTCACCACTTTCTTAACCCCCTTAAGAGTTATGGGATATTTTTTAGATCATTTAATGTTAATAAAGAATTGTACCAGAATTTTTTAACAAAATTTTACTTTTTAATTTTGAGAGAGGGGGGGGCGGTACTTTTGGGTTATAACGACCCCCGAAGATGAATCGCAAAGCGACCAAGATTTATCCCCAAATTATAAAGCATTTGTGACATTATAATAGTATATGATGTATATAACATTTCGTGACGCATATGGCCAGTTGTAGTCACATATGACGTATATGTATGACATGTTTATAAAATGTATATGATGATATATGGCATATAAGACGTAAAAAATATGTATATAATGACGCATGTGGTACATATATGAGCGTTTACAGTTTATATGTGCATATATGTGAGATTTATATAATCTTTGCTATGATCTTGGTGAAATCGTAAATGTAATCTTGGCATAATCGTAATTGTGGGAGCTGATCTAACCCAAAAGTACCAAAAATGCTATAAATTTCCATTTCCTTATTTCCAAATATTTTATTTTATTTTTTTAAATTCTGATGTCAACTCGATATTACAGAAACATTGTTACCTGTCTCTGAAAGGGTTGCCATGTAATAAGTGTTTTAAATCAAATACTACAGGAAGTATATGAGCTACAATCCTCAAATTTGAGGACCCTTTTGAATTTCGAGGACGTGTGGTCATCTTAGTGAGTCAAAAACAAATTGCGCGATTTGGCCCATACAGACAATCAAAAGTTCCATATTTCGTAAAGTAGTCGACAGCATCTACGAGTTTGTTCACTGATCGAATTACGATGAAATTCCAATATTTTTTATATGTCATATACTGGAACAATGGAACAATGTAAGCTCTTTGATGGACTTAAAAACAGCGCGTAAAAAAGGGAAAATAAAAGCGTTTTTATAAAATAGTGTATCAGTAATGATATAGTCTTGAGCACTCTTATTTTTATTTCAGACCAGTCAGAACCAACCATTGAAGATTATTTGTATATTGTAGCTTAAAATGGCAAAGTTCTGTTTAGGAATATATATATATATATTTTTTTAAGAGTTTAAACCGCATGAAGATCAGAAATATTTTCTCTTAAACTTGATGAGAATTTTTTTTAAAACCAAAATAGAGCAATATTACATGTATACGTGAGGCTATAAAATTTACAATTTTTGGGGGAAAAAACTTATTTTATTTTTTATTCAACGTATAAAAGAACAGTAAAGCTATAGAGAAAAATCCTCATTTAAGTTTTAACGTGACTGGGAAGCTACAGCACAAAAAGTAGCTCCACAGGGAATAAATATTTCTTTTCATTCTAGAACCTTGGAAAGTATGGCATTAGACAAAAGTATATAAATTAATAGTTTTTCATCATTTCAGAATGAGAAAAACTGGTGATTAAGTTGAAATTTTATAAATTTATCCAGCTCATAAAGGAATGATCATGGGTGATGACATTACTCAGAAAAAGGAATTGATTAAAACTACAAAACATTTTTGTTGAGTACATTTTGGTGGTTTTAGCAAAATTGGAGTAAAATTGAACCATTTTACTTCAATTAACAAAACATTTTTGCTGACGATACAAAATTTTTTTTTGGAATTGCAAAAAAAAGTGGTTTTCTACAAAAAAATATTTTTTGTTTATTCAAACAAAATTTCCATTGACCTATATTTAAACAAAATTTTTGTTTAAATATGGTTCAATAAAAATTTTGTTTGAATCAACAAAAAAAATTTTTTTTTGCAATTCCAAAAAACAATTTTGTATCGTCAGCAAAAATGTTTTGTTAATTGAAGTAAAATGGTTCAATTTTACTCCAATTTTGCTAAAACAACAAAATGTACTCAAAAAATATGTTTTGTAGTTTTAATCAGTTTCTTTTTCTGAGTGTAGTAAGAATATTGCTAGATAAATTTAGTGGTATTGAAAATACCGGAACATAATCACTCCTTGAATCACTCCTACATAATAATTATTATAAATATTCATGGTGATTATAATTATTATAAATATTCCTGTGAATTCATGGAAAGGAACCATTGATTTTGTGTGTTATAAAATATTTAGGGAAAACGTCAGGTTTGTGGACAGCGTGGTTATGAATATATCATCCATGTAAGGTAACAATGAAATTTTCATAAATTATTTTTATTAATAATAATGGAAAATACTGGAATAATAAGTCCAAAAGAATATTTAATTTGAAAAACAAAAATCAGAAAAAATAGTATTGAAAGTGTACATAATATGACAGAACAATCCTTAAGTAGATATTAGTATCTATTTCTTGTTTTAATGAACTGAACCGCTACAGCGGCTTTACATTTTTTCAATTTAATATCCAAGCATCACATGCATTAAATAAAGATTTGATTAACTGTTTCTAATGCTTGTTAAAAAATTTTCTTGATTTTTAATAAAATAGTAAAATAACGGATTATTAGCATTACAAATTAATAGTATTTTTTATATCAGGTTATTTATATTTAAAATATTTCTTATAAATTCATGGATAAGTAACATTGTTATTGTGTATCATAAAATATTTAGGGAAAACTTCAGGTCTGTGGACAGCATGGTTATGAATATATCATCTATGTAAGGTAACAATGCCGTTTTAATAAATTATTTTTATTAACAATAATGGAAAATACTGACATAATAAGTCCAAAAGAATATGAATATATTTTTAACCTTTAATTTGAAAAACAAAAGTCGAAAAAATTTAAATTTAAAATGTACATAATCTGACAGAATAACACTTAAGTAGATATTAGCATCTATTTCTTGTTTTAATGTACTGAACCACTACAGTGGCTTTAAATTTTTGTCAATGTAATATCAAGCATCATATGCATTAATTAAAGATGTGATTAACATTTTTTTATGCTTGCTTAACTTCCTTTCATGGTCTTCATAAATTAATAAAATAGAAATTAATGAAGTAGATATTAATATATATTTCTTGTTCTAATGAACAAGTCTAATGAATCTTGTTCTAATGTTCTTCCTCTACAGCGCTTTAAATTTTTCTCAATTAAATATCAAGCATCATATACATTAAATAAAGGGTTCATTCACTTTATTTTATGTTTGATTAACTTTCTTTCATGGTTTTCAATAAAATAATACAATAGCCAGAATTTAATATTCATTACACATGAATTACAAGTTTTTATATCACGTTATTTATATCAAAAATACTTCTTATGAAATTATGGAAAGTTTTCAAGTGTGTGATAAATTATTTAGAAAAAATGTCAGGTCTATGGACATCGTGGTCACGAATATAGAATCTATGGGTATTAAAATTCGATTTTAATATATTATTTTTAACAATAATGGAAAATACTGGCATAATAAGTTCAAAAGAAAATAAAAAAAAATTTAACGCATAATTAGAAAAAAAAACATCAGAAAATGTAGCACTGAAACCTTACATAATTTATCAGAAATCCTTAGTCTATATTAACATCCTTTTCTTTTTTTAATGGGACTCAGCCGCTACAACGGCTTTAAATTTTTCTCAATCTAATCTAAAACATCATATGCATTAAATAAAGATTTAATTAACTTTTTTATGCTTGATTAATCTTTCTTTAATGGTTTAAAAAATAATAAAATAGCGAGAGTTTCACATTACAAATGAATGTTATGTTTTATATCAGATTATTTATTCTAAAAATATTTCTTATGAAAAAAAAGTTCATTTAATTAAAGTATTGGCTCGAAAAAAAAAACATTCCTCTTCAGTTAAGAAAAATAAAATTATGCTTTTTTTTTTTTAAGAATGTATTATTTTTGAGGATGAAGCTAATATTTTAAATGTATTTTTTTATGTTGATCGTAATTTAAACCCATTGCATTTAAAATCTTTCAATTAAGTGAATTAGAATTATTCATTTTTTTTTGTTGTTGTTGTTTATTTAAAGTTTTAAAAAAAAATCCTGGTGTAATGTTAAGAAAGAATTAATATCGAATTATTCAATATTTCTAATGGTAAATTTAAAGATAAATTACATTTACATTGAAAATATGGAGACACAATTTTTAAAAAGATTTGCTCATTATTGACATTTAGGTTATTCCTAAATTTGTGCACATTTATAACTGATTTTCATGCGACACGGTTGCATTTTCTGTCAATTATCGAAAAAATACCTTTTAATGATAAAAAAAACTTTTAAATTATGGAAAAAAAACTTTTATTGTAGTGTGTTATTATTAAGGATTATGGAAGATACGTTATTAGTCATTATTATTTTCATTTTCTGAAAAAAGGGTTGTTATATCTATTGTATTTATTGAAAGTTGACATTTATTCACAAAATTACCTAACGATGGAACACTTGAAAATCCCTCTAGTAGAAGATGTATGAAATATCAGAAAATGCAGCACTGAAACTTTACATAAATTGACAACCCTTAGATTTTATTAACATCTTTTTCTTTTTTTAATGGGACTGAACCGCTACAATTGCTTTAAAGTTTTCTCAATCTAATCTAAAGCATCAAATGCATTAAATAAAGATTTAATTGACTTTTCTTATGCTTGATTAAACTTTCTTTAATGGTTTAAAAATAATAAAACAGCGAGTTTCACATTACAAATGAATGTATGCTTTATATCAGATTATTTATTCTAAAAATATTTCTTATGAAAAAAAAAAGGAAGTATTGGCTGGAAAAAAATAATTCCTCTCCAATTAATAAACAAACTAATGTTTGTTTTTCTAAAGAATATATTATTTTTACTGAAATAAATACCACATTTGAGAATGAAAATAATACTTTTAATGTGTTTATGTGTTTTCTTATGTTGGTCGTAATTTAAACCTATTGTTTTTTGAGATCTTTCAATTAAGTGAATTCGAATTATTGACATTTTTTTTTGTTTATTTAAAGTAAAAAAAAAATCATGGTGTAATTTTAAGAATGAATAAATATCCTTTTATTCAGTATTTCAAGTTATTTTTTAAAGGCAAATTACATTTAGATTCAAAATATAGAGACTCATTAAAAAAATTAAAAAAAAAAGATTTGCACATTACTGACATTTAGCTTATTAATAAATTTGTGCACATTTATAACTGATTTTTATGCGACAAAGTTGCTTTTTCTTTCAATTACCGGAAAAATATCTTTTCATGAAAAAAAAATTATGAAAAAACTGTTATTGTAGTGTGCTATTAATAAGGATTATGGGATATACGTTATTAATCATTAATATTTTCATTGGCTGAAAAAAAAGTTGTTATATCTATTGTATGCATTAAAAGTTGATATTTATTCGCAATATTACCTAACGAAGTAACACTTTTGAAAATCTGTCTAGTAGAAGATAACGTATGAAATATCAGAAAATGTGACACCCATGACCTCACATAATTTGACAGAACAACCTGTAGTCTATATTAACATCTTTTCCTTTTCTTAATGGGACTGAACCGCTACAATGGCTTTAAATTATTCTCAATCTAATCTAAAGAATCATATATATGCAATATGCATTAAATAAAGATTTAATTAACATTTTTAATGCTTGATTAAACTTTCTTTAATGGTTTAAAAAATAATTAAATAGCGAGAGTTTCCCATTACAAATGAATGTATATTTTATATCAGATTTTTTTATTTTAAAAATATTTCTTATGGGGGGGGGGAAAAGTTCATTTGATTAAAGTATTGGCTGGAAAAAAAATTCCTCTTCAATTAAGAAAAACAAAATTATGCTTTTTTAAAAATGTATTATTTTTACTGAAATAAATACCACATTTGAGAATGAAAGTAACACATTTAATTTGTTTTCTTATGTTGGTCGTAATTTAAACCCATTGCATCTAAAATCTTCATATTAAGTGAATTAGAAGTATTCATTTTTTTTTTAAATTTAAAGTTGAAAAAAAAATCCCGGTTTAATGTTAAGAAATAATTAATATCCGATTATTCAATATTTCTAATTATTTTTTAAAGGTAAATTACATTTATATTCAAAATATGGAGACACAATTTTTAAAAAGATTTGCTCATTATTGTTTTTTTAGCTTATTAATAAATTTCTGCACATTTATAGCTGAATTTCATGCGACACAGTTGCATATTCTTTGAATTACCGGGAAAATATCTTTTCCTGATAAAAAAAATTCAATTATGGGAAAAAAAAACTATTATTTTAGTGTGTTATTAAAAAGCATTATGGACGATACAATATTAGTCATTACTATTTTCAGTTGTTGTAAAATAGTCGTTATAGCTATTGTATGTATTGAAAATTGACATTTATTCGAAAAATTACCTAACGATGGAACACTTTTCAAAATCCGCGTAGTAGAAGTTATTGTATGAAATATCCGAAAATGTAGCACTGAAACTTTACATAATTTGACAGAATAACCCTTAGTGTTTATTAACATCCTTTTCTTTTTTTAACTGACTGAACAGCTACAACGGTTTTAAGTTTTTCTCAATCAAATCTAAAACATCATATGCATTAAAGATTTAATTAACTTTTTTATGCTTGATTAAACTTTCTTTAATGGTTTAAAAACTAATAAAATGGCGAGAGTGTCACATTACAAATGAATGTAGGTTTTATATCAGAATATTTATTCTAAAAATATTTCTTATGAAGAAAAAAGTTCATTTAATTAAAGTATTGGCTGGGAAAAAATAATTCCTCTCCAATTAAGAAACAAACTAATGCTTTTTTAAGAATATATTATTTTTACTGAAATATATACCACATTTGAGAATAAAAATAATACTTTTAATGTGTTTTCTTATGTTGGTCGTAATTTAAACCTATTGCTTTTAAGATCATTCAATTAAGTGAATTAGAATTATTCATGTTTTTTTTTTTTTTTTTTTTTTTTTTTGTTTATTTAAGGTTTTAAAAAATGCCTGGTGTAATATTGCGAAAGAATTAATATCTGATTATTCAATCTTTCTAATTATTTTTTTAAAGGTAAATTACATTTAGAATCAAAATATAGAGAAACTTTTTTTAAAGATTTGCTCATTACTGACATTTAGCTTATTAATAAATTTGTGTACATTTATAACTGATTTTCATACAACACGGTTGCATTTTCTTTCAATTGCAGGGAAAATACCTTTTCATGATTAAAAAAAAAAAAAAAAAAAAAAAAAAAAAAACATTTCAATTATGAAAAAAAACTGTTATTGTAGTGTGTTATTAATAAGGGTTATGGACGATACGTTATTAGTCATTAATATTTTCATTTGCTGAAAAAAAAGTTGTTATATCTATTGTATGCATTGAAAGTTTATATTTATTTGCAATATTACCTAACGAAGTAACACTTTTAAAAATCTGTCTAGCAGAAGATAACGTATGAAATATCAGAAAATGTAGCACTGAAACCTTACATAATTTGACAGAATAACCCTCAGTCTTTATTAACATCTTTTTATTTTTTTTTAATGGGACTGAACCGCTACAGTGGCTTTAAATTATTCACAATCTAATCTAAAGCATCATACATATGCATTAAATAAAGATTTAATTAACTTTTTTTATGATTGAATAAACTTTCTTTACTCGTTTAAGAAATAATAAAAAAAAGCGATAGTTTCACATTACAAATGAGTGTATGTTTTATATCAGATTATTTATTCTAAAAATATTTCTTATAAAAAAAAATTATTTAATTAAAGTATTGGCTGGGAAAAAAATCCTCTTCCATTAAGAAACAAACTAATGCTTTTTTAAAAATATATTATTTTAACTGAAATAAATACCACATTTGAAAATGAAAATAATACTTTTAATGTCTTTTCTTATGTTGGTCGTAATTTAAACCCATTGCATCTAAAATCTTTCAATTAAGTGAATTAGAATTATTTATAATTTTTTTTGTTTATTTAAAGTTTAAAAAAAATTCCTGGTGTAATGTTAAGAAAGAATTAATATCCGATTATTCATTATTTCTAATTATTTTTAAAGGTAAATTACATTTACATTGAAAATATGGAAACACAATTTTTAAAAAAGATTTGCTCATTATTGTCATTTAGCTTATTAATAAATTTGTGCACATTTCTAACTCATTTTTATGCGACACAGTTGCATATTCTTTCAATTACCAGGAAAATAATCTTTTCACGATAAAAAAAATATATAAAAATACACATTTCAATTATGAAAAAAAAAAGTTGTTATTGCAGTGTGTTATGAAGAAGGATACGTTATTTGTAATTATTATTTTCATTTGTTGATAAAAGGTTGTTACATCTGCTGAAAATTGACATTTATTCGTAAAATAACCTAACGATGTAATACTTTTGAAAATCTGTCTAGTAAAAGATAACGTATAAACTATGTCCCTCCCCCCTCAACGAGGTAAATACAATAGAATATGCAACGTTTTTCTTAACAAATAAAAGTAATATACTAGAATATTTTTATAACGAAATTCAAAATAACGCAATTATACATCTATATAACTCACAATTTCTCAGATGTAAACATTGAATTTTGCAATTACGAAGCGCTTGCAATCGACATTCTAGAAATATTGCAATCTTCTAAAGCAGAAGTTCCCAAACTTTTTTATTTCACTTACCCCTTGCTTAGACTTTGACTTATGCGTACCCTTTTTCACATAAACCTGTTCCAAATATTATGTTTACGTTCATTAGTAATGTTCGTATGCTAGTTACGAAAGTTAGATGCAGTTCTCTTAAGAATTCCAATTGTTAACCACTTATCCATTTTGAATCAAAACATAGTATCAACATAAAGTTATTCAAAACTCTAAATATTAGCCAAAGATTTTAAAATATGCACTCATAAAGAAAAGATAAAGCTACACCCATTAATACACGTTAATGAGTTTATGCTAATGTTGACCAGTCAAACACTAAAATGATGACCTGGTTTTAAATAAAATCCTTGAAACCAGAAACCCCGATACGATTCATCTTATATCTAGAAATTTCTAGAATTATTAGAAAGAAAAGAACAACAATAGAAAAGAAGGGACACATACGAAATCGCAAGATGCTATTAGGGGTAGGCGAAGATAATGGCGACATAATGTTCAACCAATTACTAAGTTTAGGTATTTTCTTTCATTTTATGAGAATAGCCTGTTTTACTTTAACACAAGTCTCTCTTTGTAAACGAAAAATTTAGAGTTTTGTTTATCTCTTTTCATTATTTTTTTTGCGTTATCCGTCATTACCAATGTAATTTTCATGTACCTCCAACTGTCCCACCACGTAACCCCAGGGGTATGCCGTACAACAGGTTGGGATCCGCTGCTCTAAAGGACTGTGTTTCAGACATTATTTCATCTTTATCTCCTATATTGAGAGTTTTTCTAATCAAAAAATTGCTGTTATTACATCAAAATCTTTTGGAAATAAATAATACAATGATTTAGCCCAGGCATATTTGGATCATGTTTATTAGATAATTTAACAATGCGTGAAATGATCTATATTATACAAACATTTATAATCTGCACAACTTATGGTTCCTAGAATGAAATATAAAAATCTTCTCCTGTACATTCATATGTTCCAGACATATTTGTCCATATTAATAAGGTAAGTATAATGACTTGTGAAATATGACCGATGTGAGATTACTTTCACATTTCTTTTTTTATCGCATGTCTTGTTCTTTTTTTAGTGCGTGCTATGTTGCTAAGACTACGTCGACGGCTTTTCCCAGCCGACCGCGCTGTTCTTCCCTAAGCCTACTTGTTTCTCTTTCTCATATTAATTAAAATGCATTATTTAAAAATAATATATTATTATTTCTCTTCATGCTATAAAGTAGCTTTTAACTTAAAGAACCGTTAATTCGGGATTATTGCTTATGATATTGGTTATAATTAGCAACGCAAAATTAATATAATTTATATCACACTTGGTTCCGTGACCAGGATTCGCAAACCCTCTCGTCTCAAGGTGTGCGTTATAAAGATCTTTTACTGTGACTTTTAATAAGGAATTTTCCGTAATTTTTATCCACAAAACAACAATTGCTATAGTAAAGATCAAGATCAGATGGTTTTATCATAAATGAACCGAAGTCTTTCTGCGATCAAAATTAATACGCAAATCTCTTGCTTAAATAATTGCATTTAAGTTAAAAGGATGCTAATATTGATTATTATAAAAAATTAACAAAATATTTTTTTAAATAGCCTTTTTAAATAAATCCCCACGAACTAATACAATAGTTATTCAACTAATTAACACGAAACATCATAAATTTAAAATATTGAAAACTAACGGCATTTTTTATTTTATTTTTTATTACATTAATATATTTGAATAGTGAAAATAAACATTTAAGGCTGCTCGTCAGTAAACTTCACGATTCCCTTCGCTAATGTTAATCCTATGATGCATTCGTATATTTAAAATATCTCCTCGGGAAATTGATATTTTTAACTTCTGTTTTCTTTGTACTGTTCTTAAAGGATATCTCTTTTTTTTCTTAGTTGTCAAAATTTTTCTAAAGTATATACTTAGCTTTATGTGAAGCGTTAAAATCTTATTCAGTTTCGCTGAGATTTTATTACATAAAATTATAAATTAAGCACATATTTTAAAGATATTTTGAAAACTAAGAAAAAAAAAGAGACATACTTTAAGTACAGTACAAAAAAAACAGAAGTTAAAAATATTAATTTTTTAAGAGATATTTTAAATATACGAATGCATCCTAAGCCCGTAGGTTTAACATTAGCGAGAGGAATCGGGAAGCTTACTTACGAGCAGCCGTAAAAGGGTAATAAGAATAACTTACTTTATACCATGTTCTTTACATCAATGTTTAATAATATATTTTTGTACTTTTTTAAAACTTTATTTCAATGATTTTAGACAAAATAATTACATAAGTAAGGTTTCACATTTCATACAAATGTTTTTTATTTTTTAATACACACATGATTTTTTTTTCTTACAAAGAATTCCAGTTATTTAAATATTTTCTCATAAAAATTTATTGCTGACAATTAAACTAGATTTTTTTTCTAGCAATTAAACTAATGTGGGAGATTTTTCTTTAAATATAGTTTTAGTAAAAACCGTATCAGATGCAAAGCTTCTTGAAAAAAAAAAAGTAGCTCTTTATTTTGTGTTGCTTTTTATATGGAAGATCAGTTTTTAAACATTTTAATATATGTATTTATTAAAAATATTTTTTTAATGAAAATTGAATTTTGCAAATTAATTACGTTTTTTATTGTGAATAAAATATATTTTGTTAATTTGTATTATAATAAGTTATAATATGTTTACTGATCATTTTTTCTTTTGAATTAAAAAGATTAAAGTTATATTATTAAAGAAAGAGGGAATAGTTAACTGTTTATCTCGCTTGGCGAAGTGTTTTTCATCTGTAATTATATTTTATATAGCATTTATATATATAACACACATTGTATAAAAAATAGCTTTCAATTGGTTAATATTCTCAAACATCTTAAACGTGTAAAAAATATAACAACATATGATTTCAAAAATCTTTTTAATAGCATTAACTTATTAAATTTGCGTCATATAATAAATGCATTATTTAAAAAACTTTCAAAATCAATTGACATTTCCTATACATGTGGATGCAGAGTACTTTCATAGATTAAGTAATTACATTATATATAATAACTACGTTCTACTAGATAATACTATTTATTTAGAGAAATTGTGTATTCCACAAGGTGAGTGCACATCAGGTTTACTTACAAACTTTATATCACTAAGAGCGAACATATTGTAATAGTAATATTCATTTATATCGTTATATTGATGACATCAAATTAATCAATACTGTCCAATCACATGTTTATCAATTTCCAGTAAATTATCCTACTAATTTAGAATTAACGGAAAACCTATTATCTAATAATGCTATTCAATATTTAGACCTAAAACTTACACTGCACGATTAAAAAAAAAAAAAAAAAAAAAAAAACTATTACAGACGACATAAAGGAAGCAAAAAGATGAGGGGTTGTATCCAAATATACTAGCTTATGAAAGTTGACATAATAAGAATGAAGTGTCTCTCATTCTATATTTGATACAACCCCTCATCTATTTGCTTCCTTTTGGGAACAGCGAATTTCCAGCTTATTCTATCGACGATTACTATCAGAATTTTCAAGCTATGTTTTTGAGACTTTCATAAAAGTTGGTCTATATATTTAGCTAATATATTATGCACAGTATATTTTGATTGAATTCGCGCATGCGCAGTGAAACAATATTTAGTAAACCTGCTCATTTTTCATACAATTTTTATTATTTTTTAATTTTGATTGCAGTGTGTTGTGTACAATTTTGTTTGTCATATTTTCTGAAAATAACTTGTTTTTATATTAAAAACTGCAAATTATAAGCAATAAAACTTGATAAAATTTGGGACTGTTTTTATAAAAACCTGAATTTCTTTTCGAGGATACATGCTATCTTCATAAAAATGAACCCAAATTATTAAAATAATCCACTTAATCATAATCTACAGTTTGAATGCTTTTGCAATATTAGTTTTTACAGGGTTATCCAAAATATATTAGTTTTTCTTCAATTTGTTGACGGCCCCTTATGGGGTTTCGAGAAAAAATCTTCGCGGAAATATATGACGTCAATCATGTTGTTTACACTCTGGAAGTTTCAGGATAATTCCTCATGTATCTTTCCAGATATTTAACAAAACGTCTAAAATCGCAAGTGACCAATCATCATTGGAAATATAGTGTATATGACAAGCGTAGGCAGTTTAAATTCAAAGTTAATACATTTACCAATTTTAAGACATGCCTTCATATTTGTTTACTGTAATATGCATCTTAATCAAATGTTTAGAATAAAACGACTCTGTTCTTCTCATCTTATAAATAAAAATATGAAACAACTTATTTATGATGTATTACAGCATGGTTTTCAAAAAAAAAAAAATCATATATTCTTTGATATAATAGCTAGTTCATAATCGAATCTACAGGACGGATGGATGGGATGGTGAAAAGATGTTAGAGTATGGAGGAGGGAGGTGTTGTATAGAAAAATATAATGATTAACTCATTGCAAAATAAAATTACAAAAATAAAGAAATATTAAATAAAAATAATTAAATTTAAAAATAATTAAATTTAAAAATAATTAAAAAAATAGAATATGACGGCTTGGAAGGTAGATGTTAGACTAGGAGGGATGGAGGTGTTGTATGGATAATTAAAATGCAATGCTTAGTTACAAAAAAAAAAGAGAGAGAGAGAGGGTTATTAGTTTATTGTGCATTCTTTCATTACATGTTATTCTTTAACTGATTTTGTAAACTTCCTTTTTTAACAAAATTCGTTTCATAGTATTTACATTATGTAGTATTTCATTTAATTAACGTCCTTGATTTGTTTGGGAAAATGTCACTTTAGTTACTTCATAAATTATCAGATTTATTATATCTAAATTTGTATTTTTTCCCTACTAATTAATTATTATTCTTACAGATTACTTCCTTTCTATATAACAGTAATAATTTCATATCATCTAATAGGCAGTTTTGATTTTATCTACAGAATTTTAATTAAATTTAATGAACTTCTTTGATTTGTGTGGCGCAAAGTCATATGTAAAGAACTTCACCAATCATCTTTCTTTAATAATCTATGTCTTATTTAAATATTTCTTTTACCCCTTTAATTTTTATTGTTATTTGCTTATAGAAATAATACTGTTTTGCACTGAAAATGTATTAATTCATTTATTTTATTTTATTTTATTTTATTTTATTTTATTTTATCAATTTATTGCATAATGCTAATTTAATTAAGGTTTTCACCTCCTTCTTAATTTTACATTCATTATCTACATTAAATTTACTTAATATATTCATTTCACTTTAGACACTTTCTTTAAATTTTAAAATTCCATTTTAAATAACTAAATTATGATATTGCTTCTTAAACTGACACTAGGTGGCATATCTGTATCTAAATTTATCATTCACCTGTCTTGAATAATGCTCTTTCTTGAACAGCCAATAGGTGGCAGCATTGTTCCTTAATGTTACTTAAGTCTGGTTTTAACGCGTTGTATGAAATTTATTTTGTCATGGTTTGAATCATTGTTAAATATTTAAGAATCATTCACTTCTCTTGTAATTGTCTACTGAATTAGTAACTATTTTTGGCAACAGGTGAAAATTTGATGATTCGTGGCTTTTTTTTATTGTAACCACGTTTCTTCCTGGTTAATTATGGGAAAATCAGGTGCGCTCGTAATTATATAAATACGTAGAACATATAGTCGTTTTCTGGTCCATCCATCTGTCTATCTGTCCGCAAATAACAGCACAAAAACTATCCAACCTAATGGTTTGAAATTCAATATATATAATCTTTGCAGAATTTTGCCGAATCATTTAAATTTTCATGAAAATCGACTCAGAACTTAAAAAGATATTAATAAAAGTTTCCTTCATTCTATTAAATCTATCATACGTAATCGATTCAATCCTATCCCATGATAGATAATGATTCTAGGTTGCTAGGGTGATTACGTCCTATTTAAGATGGAGTCATATTATATCCATATTACTGAATTTAAAAACCGAATTTGTAGACTAAAATTGTTTAATTATAGCAATCCTATAATCTACCGACAGTTTTTTAGATAGATGTTTCCGGAGAAATATATATTAAATACAAAAAGTGTCTAAATACGAATTTCAAATTCTGAAATTTTCAAAGCTAGGCTTAAGTTTCTCATTGAAATTTTCAGTAACTGTCAGCAAATGATAAAATGTTGCCAACTTAAAATGTACTTATTTTATTACGGAAATTAATCATATCATAACAGACGATATAATATGATTTTTTACATTGGTATTATTGGATATTTGCACATAGTATAATTTCAATGTAACAGAATTGTAAATAATTGTTTGTAAAAGTGTATTAAAACTTAATTTCATAAAATAAAATTAATATTTATAATATGAAAATCTGCACATAAAATAAATTTTGTATTCATACATCTTTGCATAAGACATTTTTGCATAAGTGTTAACTGAATAACTGAGTGTGGGGATTTCTTGAAAAGTATTTTCATCCAATAAGCACTCACAATTATTTTGGCTTTAGATAGGAAACGTGACAATGGCATATGGTAAGTATTACTTGATAATATTACATCAATGATAATATTACATCAAGAAATGTAAACATACCAAAGGAGAGTCAATTTTTCATGCTAAAATTGGCATACATTTTATTTATGGCATATAAATTGTAATGCAATAATTACTTTCTAAAAAAATACAAAAAAATATTCTCAAGGACTCTTTCCTGTTTACATTTTGGAAATCCTTAAGAGAGTATACAAAAGATTTTTTTTAATATTCTAAAAATAACGAATACACTAAAAGGAAACGTTTACTATAAATTTCAAACCTTGTAAATAAGGACCTAATATAAGTGTTGAAGTAAAAAAGACACACCAACTACATAACAAACGAATATAATTTTGACTAACATCTTTATATTATGAATAAAAAATAAAGAGATATCACAATGAGTTTAAACTGAGACAGGACGAAAAGCAGATGCAACAGTTAAATCTTTCGTTTATTATAAGATTCTAATAGATATCCTGTAATCTGTTTCATTTCCCTTACCTTAAATATATTAAGGTGATTCTCCCCCCACCAGAAAAAAAATAAAAAATAAATAATCCTCATTCAATAACGTGAATTCACAGATTCATTTTTAAACATTAAAATAATTAACACACTGGTGTTATGTAATAAAGCAAACAAACTTATTGATAACACCCTAAATTTAAGAGATGCGCTAGGCCTTTCGAATGATAAAGTTCTTTCGAAAGGCCTAGCGCATCTCTTAACCCTTTAGCGGGCAGTGGTAGCAAAAAAGGACACCTAATTTTAATTCCAAAACTGACAAACGGCACCAAGAATATTTAATTATTGTTTTCCCTTTATAAAGTAAGGGAAAATTAGCAAGTTTTTATTTTCTAATAAATTCTTTTGTAAATTCTGGTGTCAGTCCATTATTTCATCATTTTAAAAACGGAATTACTCCGCGCCAGAAAGGGTTAAATTTATGGTGTTATCAAGAAGTTTGTTTGCTTTATCATTATTAAACGTAAGAGAATGAAATTGGACGACAGTTGAAGGGAATTGAGATCGGATATTGCTTTTAATTTTCCGATAAATGTATTACATTATGAGTTATAAGTATGTACATACGTGTATATTCTTATTATCATTGTCTTTCAAAGCAATGTTTGCATAGATATAGCAGCTATTTTGAGTTAATGATGATTGGCTGTTTGTCAAGTACTTATAATCTTGTTCCATCTACAGTAACATTAGTCTTTTTTGGTGAATTTTGCACATTTTTTATGATCTAATTTCTATTTCAGTTGAATAATTGTTTATTTATCTTATTTCTATTTAAGTTGAATATTTATTTTGTTATTTGAACTCATGTAGATTTTCATTGTCATGTTTCATATATATATGTTATTAGGGGCTTAATAGTGTCGATTTTATGCATAATTCTGACAATATTTGATGAAATAACATATATTTACTATGAATATTTTTATAAAGACCTTCTAAAGATTCTATAAGATATTCATAGTTTCCCAATTTTTGCTTTTTCATCCTGTTAAGTGTAATTCCTGCAGTGTCCATTCCATTGCTTTTTATGTCTTATTCTTTGTTTTTCACGTGTGTTTTCATTTTTAAATATATATATATATATATATATAGTTATATATATGTGGACAAATGTAGTCGCGAAGTCGCCACTGACAACCAAGTTTCTTTTTCTTTCCTTTTTTTTTTTCTTTTTTTTTTCTTTTCTTTTTTTTTTTTTTTTTTTTTCTTTTTTTTTCTTTTTTTTTTTTTTTTTTGCGATTAAATTATTTAATAGATTTTTTTTTTCAATTTGGCGATTAAGTTATTTAATTTAACGGATTTTTGTTTGTTTGTTTGTTTGTTCGTTTGGTATAAAAATTGACTTAAAAAAATGAACACAAATGACATTTTTTTCTCTCCACCTAATATTAAGAAACAAACTTAGAAACTATATCCAAACAACAAAAAATAATTTTAAAATTTTTTATTTAAAAAAAAAAAAAAAAAAGTTCATCAACAGCAAATTTTAAAATAATAAAATCCGAAAAATTTTACTGACTTCGAGAGGAAATATAGGCAAGAAACTGTTTGCCTGATTTGCTATTCCATCGATGCACCCCCCCCCCCCCTCCACACACACACACACAATTATCAGGATCTTTGTAGTACTCAACTATCCAGATATTTGAAGCGTTCGGCAATCAACATTTCCCGAACATGTTGTTTAATTCAGCCTTTATAGTATTTCTTTTCTTCTTTTATTTAAAGAAATATCATTTTGATAAGTTTCATTAAAACACTTTGTTTATATTATCTTTCTAAATTAGGCGCTGTCCTAAATTATGTAACTAATAGATCTAATCTATATGCTTGTTATTCTTTTTTCTCATTTAATTTACATATATATATATATATATATATATATATATATATATATATATATATATATATATATATATATATATTTAATTCAATGACGAGGGAGAGAGGGACGGGTAAATATTGCTTTCTGGCTACCTTATTTTATCATTTTCTAAACAACTCTTCTTTTTCTTTTTCTTTTTTTTCATAAAAAAATGGGAAAAGCTATTCAATTTTATAATTTCTGAATTAGAACACCTGTTCAACAACGCAAAATTATCTGACATATTCACAGACTAGTTTTTAGACGTAATATAATGAAATTGGTCGACCTGACACTTAAAGTGTTTTGAAATCGAATATTGCTTTTAACCCTTTGAGAGTTTTGAAAAAGGGTAAAATTGTAATGTTGTTTTCTCTGAATTTTATTTTAAATGCTAAAAAATATGATTCTTTCAGCATTATAAATAAAACCTGATTACAAATATGAATGTAACCCTTGAGAGTATTAATCATTCTTCAATGTTTTGAAAATTCATTAAATCTATAGAATTATATTATCTTAAACATTGCATATAATGCAGTGAAACCTGAAGCTTAGTGAACGGAATATTACGTTCCACACGCTTAGAGGGTTAATTTGTTATTTTTTTCAATCAAAAAATAAATAATAATAATCAATTTTTTAATTTTTTAATTAGAATACCTACAATTCTATGCGTTTAAGAATAAAATGAAACCTTTGAATTTATTAATAAAAAGGAACTTATGTAAATTTCAAATTTTTCATTTGAGGTAATTAAAAAGGAAAAAATCCTCATTCAACAATGCGAATTTTTTGGTCGAATAAAAATGAATTTTATGCGTTTACGAATAAAAATGAATTTTATGCGTTTACGAATAAAAATGAATTTTATGCATTTACGAATAAAAATGAATTCAAGTAAATTTTCAAAAGAAAAAAATCTGTCTGCAACAACACAAAATTTTCAGAAAATGTTTCGTGAAAATTAAGTGGTAAGCTTTTTGTGTACCACTGTCAGAAAGTAGTCTGTTTTAACTGAAAGCAGACTTTAGAAACAATTCAGGAAATAGAGTATCTATCTTCTGGCTATATCACGATAACCAGGAGAGAAGAGATTGCACGATATATCCGAAAGCATGATATAATAGAGGACGTTAAAGGATGGCAACCCACAAAAAAACAGTTTATGTTTATTTGTATGCTATTTGTAGATTTTTTTTTTGTTGTTAATGAAGAGACGCCAAAAAAGAGCAATGTATCGAATTGAGCGAAATAAAGACGTGTTGCGTAGAGGTGCTTTTTTGTGTGTACCACTAGGTATGTATCCTAACAGTAGGGATTTTTTTGTGTGGGGGTGTGTGTCGCAACATAATTATTAACCACAGAATTTAACTTAATTTAACCAGTGTATTCTGCCATTAGATAAGGCGTAGATTACAATTCTGATCTTGTGGCATCCAACAACTACCTCTACGTACTCAGAAAGAGGGGGTACTCTACCTATAATTATATATAAATGAAATTTTACTGTTGCATTGCTTTGCTGAATTTGAATAATTAATGAGAACTATCACATCAAATTATGTTTTTTAAAGTAATCATCATTCAACATATTTTGCACTTTTATGACATTATTTGTATACATTTGTCGTCTTAAATTAAAAGTGGATTATAAAAGAAATGGTCACATTAATTCAAGTTCAAACAAATTTGCTGTTATTAACTAGTTCTTAATCTTTTTGTACTTCTGTTTATTTATTTATTTATTTGTCATTTTCAGTCACTCTCTTCAGAAAAATGCCTGCTAAAACAGACAGATAAGCATTAAAACAGGAATAACAATATTAATATCAATGAAAAAATGTGTTCTTGCGTTTTAAAACTATACACACACACTGCTGGTACTTAACTAAAAACACTTAACTAAAACTAATGGACTGTAAATGCGTTTTATTAACAACCAAGCAAAGCGAGCCATCACACGGCTTATTCTATAACATTTTTCACATTCTAAAAAACAAGAAGCAAAACAGAACACTGAGTGTTGCCAAACGCGGAAAGTAAGAAAAAGAAACTTACATAAATTCGGAGCACATGAAACCAAGGAACATGCAGCTTTAGCTGGCTGCAGACGATACTTACACAAACATTCTGGCCCCCGTTGAAATCCCCTGGGATTTCAACAAGTGGTTAGTTGCTTGCAATTTCTGACTATAATGATAAAAACAATTAATAACACAAACAAATTAATGCAAAAAAAATAGAAAAATGTATTAAACTGTTTTCAGTTCACAGTTTTTAGTTTCTTTGGGAAGAAGACACAGTTTCACTATTGGACGACAAAATTTTGCGAATTTCTTCATTCTGCTTGCACTGCAAAAGATATTTGTTAATTTCTTTTTCTGCACTTTTAAAGTTGGTTCCACAATCACTAAAAATCTCAAAAGGTTTCCCTCTTCTTGCAATAAATCGTTTTAATGCACTTAAGAATGCCTTTGTTGAAAGATCTTCGACGACTTCAAGAGGGACTGCTTTGATGACGAAGCAGACAAATACACACATTAATGATTTAAATGATTTTACTCCGCGTCCTGCACGATATTTAATCATGAATGCCCCTGAAAAATCTGTTCCAACTCGATCAAATGGTCGTGATTGTGTTACTCTGGATGCTGGAAGATCAGCCATTATTTGTTTAGCAGTTTGAGCTTTATATCTGCAACACGTAACGCAAGCTCTTAGCATTTTCCGAATAACAGACCTAGCAGTAATGATCCAAAATTGCTGTTTAATTAAAGAAAGAAGAAGTTCTGGACCTGCATGTAAGTATTTTTCATGATAATGTTTAATTATGATCTTAGTCACATGGTGCTTTGATGGTAATAAGATTGGGTGCTTTACAATCTCCGACAGCTGTGCGTTTTTCAATCTTCCTCCTACTTTTAATATTTTGTTATCATCTAAAATTGGACACAAGCACATGAGACTGCTATTTCCAGGTAGCTCTTTTCCAGCTTCTAAATACTGAATTTCCTTACTGAAGTTCACTTGTTGAACTATCCGAATAATGCAACGTGTTGCGGCTTGAATTTCACTGCTTGATAAAAAGGATGTATTTCTTTCTACACGTGTTACCTTTGAATTGGAGATGAATCTTAATATCCAAGCAAATATGCGTTGCAATTTGGAAAACGAAGATATTTTTGATACAACATCAAGCTCTTTTACAGTTTCATAAGCTACAAATGATACGGTTTTACGTGCTTCTGGTAATTCTTCTTCATTTATGGGAATAGGTTCATGCACTGGAACCTCACTACTTCTTAACCATAGTGGGCCGTTCCACTACAAGTCATGGGACAGTAGTTCTGCAGGAAGTAACCCAAGTGATGCGCAATCAGCAGGATTTTCTTTTCCGTCCACATGGTTCCAATTCTCAGCTGGTAAAATGGATTGGATTTCAGATACTCTGTTGGCTACAAAGACTTGCCATCTTTTAGGATTTGATCTTAGCCATGACAATACAATTTATGAATCACTCCATGCGTGCACAGAATCAGGTTTTATATGTAATGCAGCTCTGACTGCCTGTATTAAGTGTTTGCAAAATGTATACATTTTAACGTCTGAATGTGAAAAATATTAAAAACACCAATTAAAATAATTTAAGACAGACATGAGTACACATAAAATAAAAATTTATAAAAAAAATATATACTTAAAAACAGTTAAAAATACAAAATAGTAGACGTTTCGCCAAGCGACACGCAAGGCATCATCAGTACATGGGGAGGATTTATGGACCATTTATGTAGCTCAAACCAACCTTTTTAAAGCATTTTTTGCAAATCAGATATCAATTCAGTACCTTCCTGACTATTCTCAACATCAGTTAAAACATCGTCGACATAAAAATCTCTTAAAACTATTGTCTTTGCTTTTGGGAAATTAAGACCCTCATCAATTGCTAACTGACTCAAAACTTTAGTTGCAAGATATGGAGCAGCAGCAGTTCCATACGTGATTCCGTAAGTGTGCCAGTAATACTGCAGAACATAATTCCAGTCTTTGAATCGTGACAGGTTTTAGTGGTGCTACGCGAGTTTTAGCTGTTAAAAGTTTCACATCAATGTTAGAGCTATCACAAGTTTTAACGTAAATAACAGCTGAATAACACTTTTCTGACGCATCACAAAATCCGTGAAGTTCACATCGAGAATAATTGGGCAAGATTACTTTTCTAGGTATATATATGGAATTTAAGAGTTTGACTTCTTGGCACAAAATTTTCTACTTTTGGTCAATATTTTCTGGTACTGGGTCATCCCATGATAATTGTAATTTCCACAGTTCTTGAAGGATCATTTTTGTTAAAATCACAAAAGGTGCAATCCACCCCAATGGATCAAACAACGTTGAGACAAATGACAGAATAATTCTCTTAGTAGGGACACCTTGATAATTTATATCATTAAAATTACATTTGAACATATCATTATCAGGATGCCATTCAACTCCTAGAACTTTTGTGGCCTTATTGCCCACTACACTATGTATATTATCGTTAATTGTATTTGCTAACCCAGCATTTTTCAATAGTGATGGTTCATTTGTGGACCATTTATGTAGCTCAAACCAACCTTTTTTAAGCATTTTTTGCAAATCAGATATCAATTCAGTACCTTCCTGACTATTCTCAGCATCAGTTAAAACATCGTCGACATAAAAATCTCTTAAAACTATTGTCTTTGCTTTTGGGAAATTAAGACCCTCATCAATTGCTAACTGACTCAAAACTTTAGTTGCAAGATATGGAGCAGCAGCAGTTCCATACGTGACAGTATTTAAGCGAAAGACTTGTATTTGTTTATCTGTACTATCTCTCCATAAAATTCTCTGAAAATCACTATCTTTGTCATGAATTTTTACCTGCCTATACATCATTCTTATATCAGCTGTTATGGCAATATTATGAAATCTAAACCTTAATAAAATGCAGATTAAATCATCTTGTATTTTGGGACCTACCATTAGAGTGTCGTTTAAAGAAACACCTGGTGTTGTTTTAGCACTCGCATCAAAAACTACTCTTAATTTGGTAGTTAAACTAGAATTGTTTAAGACGAAGTGGTGTGGGATGTAATAGTGTTTAGTTTCTAATTCACGATCTGTATTCGAAACTAAGTCCATGTGGCCCAGAGATAAATATTCTTTCATAAATTGAACATATTGGCTGTAAATTTCTGGCATGGTTATTAGTCTTTTCTCAAGATAAAGAAATCTTCTGTGCGCCATTTGGCGTGAATCACCTAAAATATCTCGATCCTGTTTGAATGGTAATGCGACTGAATAGCGGCCTGATTTTTCTCTAAAATGAGAACTCTCAAAATGTTTTTCACAATGTTTTTCTTCAACTGTTAAAGGTTGCACATTTGGAATTTTCTCTAATTCCCAGAATGAATTTACTAACTCGTCAGTTTTTGTACTTAAATGATTTACATGTACTGGATCAGTTGCCAGCGTTTCAAAATTTGTAGTACCCGAAATTATCCACCCAAGTCTCGAATTTAAGGCAAATGGAAGGTTAGGTTCACGTTTGACAGTTTCCCCAGTCATTAAATGCATAAATACATTTGCACCAAATAAAATGTCAATTTTTTGTGACTTGTAAAACAATGGATCAGCTAACACTAAATCACTGAAATTATCGCAAATGACTGAAGGTAAAGACACATAGGGAATATTATCTGTCACTTTATCAATTACGAATGCTGATGTTGATACTCTAAGATCACTTTTGAAGTGAGAAGTGAATAATAAATCGACTTCCCCATTGCTCACAGTATTAAATGTTCCCAAACATGACACAGAAATAGAACTATCTTTTACTTTTAATCCTAATTTGCTTACACATTCTCTAGAAATTAATGACTTTTGAGAGCCTGTATCACATAAACATCTGCATTTTACAAACTCTTCTTTACAATTTTCAACTTTTATTAATGCGGTACATCACAAAATATGACTCTTTTGATTACTCTTTGCGTTTGATTCATAATGAGAGGCACAGACTGTAGACGAAACATCATCACTCGCTGACTCAACTTTTTTAGGGATAAATTCTTGTGCGTGTGGGGACACGCACAAGTGTCCACAACGTGTTTTACGAAATTTACTCGTTGTGGAACAGGCAAATTAAGAAATTTCGAGCATTTAGCTAAACTATGTTCTTCTTTACAGTAACCACAACTCAAAGTAGCTACAAAAGCATTACTCTTATTTGGAAATACAGATTTAGGTACCTTATTTACCACTAACTTGCTATTTTGAAGAGTTCTTGCATAATTCTTAAGAAATTCAATTAAGTTCTTAAGTTTCGGAATTTCATTGCTTTTAAGCTGACGTTCCCACCACAATTTTGTAGAAGGATCCAATTTTTGCAAAATTAAATAAGTCATTAATGTATCCCCAAATTTGTCAATAGTTTGGTTCAATACTTCTAACGAGCAAATAACTTCATTAATGTTATCAACTAGATTCAAAATAGCAATAGCTGATTCTGTTTGAATTGATGGTAAACTTAGAAATCGTTTAATATATGCAAAAATTTGTTCTCTCTTATTTGAATATCTTTCGTCTAGTAGATTCCATGCAATTTCAAAATTAGAATCCGAAATTTGAATAGACTGAATGACGCGATACGCTTCACCTTTCAATGAAGCCTTCAAATACTGCAATTTTTGAGCATTAGATATAGTCGTATTACTGTTTACGCATGCATTGAAAAGATCTTTAAAAGCTATCCATTCAGTGATATTGCCTCCAAAAGTAGGTAATGATAACCTAGGTAATTTAATATTCTCAAAAATGTTTCCTGAAATTACACTATCAGATTTATTTTCACTCTTATTTAACTTCGCATTTTCGATTTTCAATACTTTCTCACCTTTAAATTTCCACAAATCAATTTTATCTGAAATTTCCTGTGCGGTATCTATCTCACTCTCTATAATTGTTTAGATTCTGTAATTAAACTTTCAATTTCCCTATCAAGTATTTTTAGTTCCGTTTCTTTCTGTTTTAACAGTTCAATATTTTCTTCTAATTCTGTTAAATTAATCTCACCATCTGCGATTATACTTTCAATTTTCTTAATATAATTCGTTACACTTCTCCGTAGAGCAGTTCTTTTCGTTTTAAAAGTTGTTAGTTCACTCATTTTTACTTAAATCAGTCCCAAAACTAGTTCTAAAATATGTTAATACGAAATTTAGTTTAAATCTAAACTAATATTCTCATCACAATTCTACAATTTTAAATAGCAAATTATTTTTGCACACGAAATATAATGTTCAAAGTTAACTTACCTCACAAGCTGAGGTACTCTTTCGCAACAAACGGCATCATGGCAGTTGAGAAAAATGTTCGATTCTACACTTTTTTTTTTCACTAGCGCTCCGGCTAGACTTGTACCAAGAATGTTCTTGAGTTTTAAAACTATACACACACACTGCTGGTTCTTAATTAAAAACACTTAACTAAAACTAATGGACTGTAAATGCGTTTTATTAACAAACAAGCAAAGCGAGCCATCACACGGCTTATTCTATAACATTTTTCACATTCTAAAAAACAAGAAGCAAAACAGAACACTGAGTGTTGTCAAACGCGGAAAGTAAGAAAAAGAAACTTACATAAATTCGGAGCACATGAAACCAAGGAACATGCAACTTTAGCTGGCTGCAGACGATACTTACACAAACACAATGTAATAAATATTGTTGAATGAACAGTGTTAACTCATATTAGTCAATGATGTTTAATTTTATTTAATTGCAACAACGATAATTATTAATACCAGTCATACGCAATAGCAACTTTCTGTACTAAATATTACGAAATAGTTCAAGTTTTATCAAATAGTTAAATATTATATATTCAAGTAATTTTATATTATTTTTCTGTCATATACTCATTATTTTGGATTGTATGATCTTGAATAATATATTTTTTTAAATATTGAATCATTTAGCAAAAATATAATTATTTGCAATTTTGTGAAATATTTGTATTTCTTTAAATATAATAAACATCTTTTATTGGTATAAACAATCCGTCAAAAACAACAGTTTTCTCATCACAATTCTACAATTTTAAATAGCAAATTATTTTTGCACACGAAATATAATGTTCAAAGTTAACTTACCTCACAAGCTGAGGTACTCTTTCGCATTTCATGAATTTAAGTAAAATATTATTTGAAGCAATAATATGAATCTTAACTCCAAATTTATTTAAGCATTGTCTATATATTATTTCTGGTTAGTATAATTTTTGATTTTTTTTAAACGACTTTCGACGTTTTCTAACGCATTTTTGACAACCATTAAATTTACTGCCAGTTCAGCCAAATATCGAATATTTTATAAGGGCAGCTGTTGGCCATGGGAAGACCCCAGGTGTTTCGCGAGACTTTTCAATCAAGTTATACCAAGATTTTACAAATTAACAAATGAAGGGCATGTGTTTTAAAACAAGGTAAATAACAAGATGGGATAAACAAAAAAAAGTTTTCGATATTCTCAAGATTTATGTTTTCTAAGATAAATTACAAACAAAACTATTGCTCTAAAATAGCTGATTTATTAAGAATGGATCTTCAATTAATATATGTACAACATTTTTAGTCTGGAAGTTTTTATTTTACTGGACTTATGTTCAAAGAATTTTCGTTATTAGAATTCACATCTAATTTTTTTTATTATTATTATATTGAAAAAAAATTGCACTTTTAAGAGGTTGTCAAGATGCAATTAAGCAATTCTGAATGGAAATCAGAAAAAAATAAAAATGTGAGTTACCATGTTTCACTCCCGAGCCCTTCAGATTATAGTTACTTTTAATATGGAATACTTTGTAATGGTGTTTAGTGTCATAAAGTTGCATTCCTTGGAAATTTATTTCAGTCTTTATGCAGTCGGAAAAATGATTATTTGTACATTCCAATATTTATAAGTTTTAATAAAATTAAAATTTCTCGTAGAATTTAACATTATTTAAGCAGTGCATTCTGCGATTAGGTAGGGTGGCTATAACAATTCGGATATAGCGGTACACAACACTAACAGTGCATTGCAAAAACATTTGATTCAACGATGAAAACTTCGATATAAGAAACAAAATTTTGCAAGCTTACAAAACAAATTTCGGAATTTTCTCATTTCTCTAATGCAAAAGATGTTCTTTTGTGTTTTCTATACCTTTAATGCAATAGGATAAAATATCTCAAAAATAACTATAATTTATGGCACCATTTCTTTTAATCCTAGAACTACTGGAAAATTCATTCAACCTTGATAAAAAACATTTCACACCAGAATTTATATTTCAAACTTTTTAGATTATTTATCTATTTTGGTTCAATCTAGTTAACATTTAACTTGCTTTTTGAAACAAATTATGGTTGAATATTCATATTGAATGTATCTGTCGGGCACATTGGACCCGTCTGGTAGGCTGAGGGTTAAATGGCTTAGTTTATTTCCCTTAAAGAAATAAGTGGTTCTAGTATTCACTTTCTGAGTTCAGAAAAGTAATTAGAAGAAAAAACATAATGTGAACTTGGAAATAAATCTTATAGTAAAATACTTTAAAAAAAAATTTAATTAACACAAAAATTATAAGCATATTTTAAATATCATCCTTTAATAAAATTATTTCCCATTTATAAATTCAGAATTGAAAAATTATTAAAGTGAACGCTAAACTTCCATTAGTAAGTTTAATACTGAGCTTATTTTTAACGAGAATCCGGTTTTAACAAGCACAACTGAAGAAAATATTTGTCCTAATATAAAAGTACATTGCAAACACGTTTGCTGTAACGAAAATAACTCGGGTATACGGTTAAAAAATTTACAAGCTCAGAAAACTTTTCCCCATTTTTCTTATGTTAAAGATGTCATTTTTTGTGTTCTTAATACTTTTAATGAAATAGGGTAAAATATCTCAAAGATATTACCATATATGCAGTCATTTCTCTTAAATGACTTACCTTGTTTTGCTTAAAGAAATAAGTGGTTGTAGTATTCCTTTTCTGAGTTCAGAAAAGTACTTGGAAGAGAAATACATAATGTAAACGTGGAAATGAATCTTACAGTATAGTACTTAAATAAAAACATTTTTAAATTAATAAAGTAAAGCGTCCAAATACCAACTATCAATCTAGATCCTATAATTTTGAAAATTATTTAAGGAAAAATTCATGGTAGGTTATCTTCATTGATATGTTTCACATCTTCTTAGAAAAAGAAAATTCAGTTTAAAAAGCAGTTTTACACATTTCTGTTTATAAAAAGAAAAATTTCGAAAGTCTACAAATTTTGAGTTTTGAAAATGGTGTCTAAATTACGGCTACCTCAGATTTTTGCAAAAGAATCACACAAATAGGCCTAATTTCGCTAATAAAGAGAGAACAATTTTGTTTTAATAAATTTTCATATGTACAGAAATAATATAAAATTTTTAATAAATAAGCATTTTTGTCAAATTTATAAAAAGCTTAACGACTATCTCTGACACTTTTCTTTCCATTCTGTTCCTAGTTTTGTTTTTTAACGTGTTAATCAAAGGAATGCTTGCCGCTTGATATATAGATTACTAAATCTACGAACATAGTAATCACTCTCTGCATCGGTGCATATACATATATACATATACATATACAATATACATACCCACATGCCGCATTCTAAGCAACGAACCCAGAGTCCTTGCTTCTTTTCCGCACAGGAAGCACCCTCGCAGAAGACACAAATGCATCATATTACTCTGTCGAATAGATTTCTGTTTTACCTTTTTAAAATCCAATTTCTTCCCCTTTCGCCTGTACTTTCTTAGATTTTCCTCCGTCATTTTTGTTCTTTCTCTTCCAATTTATTGCGGACGATTTTGACCCCCATTGTAACCATAGCCACATTGGAATAGTCAACTGACGCTATAAAGCCATACAGTATCCGTGATCCCATAAATTAATTTATTTACGGAGAAAACCTAGAGATTACCAAATATCGGATAGCCAGTATTTAGACCACTCTGGATGGATTACTGGTATTTGTACCTTCTATGTTCAAGTTAAAACCGCTATTATTCATTCATATAGTAAAATACCAATAATGTGTTTGCGGCATTTGGAAACTAAATATATCTAGAAAACAATTTAATCGTCAATTCAGGTCAATATACAGTCAGTATTTTTTTAAAAGAGAAACACGTAGTTGAAAAAGTTTTGATATCTCAGATTTCGTCGTGTCGACACTTTTACTCTTACTGTTTGTAAATTACATAGACTTCGGCGAAGTGACATCCTTCTCTCAATTAAATGTACAAACTCTGCCTATCGCCGCTAGATTGCGCTGCGATCAGTTCTCAAAACACCTACTAGCCGGTAATTGGAACTTCTCCTCTATATAAATTGTACGCATGTTTTCTTTAATTATCATCCTTACATAGAATTATTTCCCATTTATGAATTCAGAATTGAAAAATCATTCAAGGGAATGTTAAGCTGCCATAAGTAATTCACTGTCAACCTTCAAATTCTGAAGCATAAAATTTCATCTATCAGAGTAATCATTCAATCTGAACTTTTACTTATTTTCTTTAATGTCATTATATGAAATCTTAAACTTGGTTATTACGAAAACTCTATTATAACGAAAATTCCACGATCCTTCATCTTCGCTATAAGCGTGTTAAACGGTATAATATTAATTTAATTCATTTCAAGCAGCTAATGCAACATTTATAGTCAGATTGGCAGAAAAAAAATTCGGGGACGGACAAGATTTTGAAACAGATATACTGTGGACCGCAGACATGGTGATTTTTTCACAATTACTCCAAAACGATATTTCTGAAATTGATCACAATGCTGAAAATCCGGGGAAATCTCGGTTACCAAAATGGTGATCATTTTCAAAACTTTTTTGAACCTGCGCTTTTTAAAAATAAAGGATATAGATATGAAATAAACTAAACTGAGAATTTTTGGTCAGATTTCCCGATGTGCAGCGCAATTTTTATAACAAAAAAGTAATAACTAAATTCATATTTAATACTTGGAAATTTTTCCAGAAAAAATTTCTTACGCCAATATTAATTTTTTTTTTAAATTGCTTAATAGGCGTATAGCCAACATAGTGAAAAAGTACCCAAGACGGGACTCGAACCCGGGTCATCAGATTAGCGCACTGACGCTCTACCAACTGAACCACTTGGGAACGATACTCAGCCTGGAACTTTTTCACCATAACATGTTGGCAAGGCTACAAACGTAGCACAAGACTGAATTTATTCAACTGTCGATGCTGGATTCTGTTTGATTTCGTGTTTGCCCCAGGGTTGGCGGCTCACGGAAAATATTCCATCTTGTGCTACGTTTGTAGCCTTGCCAACATGTTATGGTGAAAAAATTCCAGGCTGAGTATCGTCCCCAAGTGGTTCAGTTGGTAGAACGTCAGTGCGCTAATCTGATGACCCGGGTTCGAGTCCCGGCTTGGGTACTTTTTCACTATGTTGGCTATACTCCTATTAAGCAATTAAAAAAAAAAGTAATTATTTTAAAATCTTATCATAAATCTTTTTCGTCATGAGGGCTATGCCCTGTTGATGACCCTCCCCCCCCCTCCCGTTTAAGATAACTTTTATAGATATTAAAGCTAGGATAAAAGCAGAAATAACAAGTGTTGCATGGGGGTGGGGATTTTTAGTTCACTTTTCTATTAGTATATAGTTATTTTATGTCATTTTTAAAAGAATATTTTCTTCTTTTTTCCAAAATCACTAAAGATAAAGAAAATTTAGTTAAATAAATTTCAAAATCGAGGGTATCGCAATACCCTTCCCTGAATCCCTACGCCGAGACCCATGCATGTTATCTATAAAAATTAATAACAGGGTTGAGAATTTCAAAAATTTCTGTGCTTCAAATAAATCAAAAGAAAATTAAGAACAAGAGCACAGTTATAAAAGCTGGAACGATTTTTTCTCCCTCAAACATGAAAATATATTAACAAAGAACTCCCTGGCAAATGAAGCAATTCAAGAGCAACTCTGTTTCGCTTCTTTTAATGATGAAGCCGGTAACAACGTAGTTTTTTATCCTCATAATTCACTTCCCCCTTTTCTACGCCCCCAAAGCAGGGCCCACACATCTGCCCTTGGTTTGGAGTTTGATAACTTCCATTCATGCATTTTTAAGCCCTGCTGCCTCCCAGAATTAGACGACAAAGCATATACAGACTAAGACTTTTGCATTATAGATAAGTATATTAAGAAATTGTGAAATAACAGACTGCATTTTGAAGTTTTATATGCGATGCATCAGACAAGAATATGTATTGTCTTAAAGATATTCAGAATTACAACGCATTTATTGTAAACTAATTTTATTCCACATAATATTATAAATTTTATGATCAGATCTTGCCTTTTAGGGAATTGTATAATCATGGGAATGATTAAAGCATTTGTATTTAAGGAATTAACTAATTATAAGGAATAAATTAGATGTATTTTTTATATTTTACATACCTTATATTCATTTTTATATACTGTACTCAATACAGTAAAATAGTAATGATTTTCATAAGGAAATTCAAAAGCAACTGTGTTAGGCTTCTTTTAATGATGAAACCAGTAAGAACGTGGTTTATTATCCTCGTAACTCACTTTCCCATTTTCTACGCACCCAAAGTAGGGCCCACACATCTTTCCTTGGTTTGGGGTTTGATGACTCCCCTTCATGCATTTTTAAACCCTGTTATCTCTCAGAAATAAGATGACATTGTAAGCGCAGATATCTAACGAAAAAACCTTTGCAATATAGATAAGTATATTAATGAATTAAGAATTAACAAATTTTGTTTTGAAGTTTTATATGCAATTCATTAGAATTTGACAAGTATGTGTACTTATCTTAAGGATATTGAGAATAACAACGTGTTAATTACAAACGCACTTTATCACACATAATAAATTAAAATTCGCGATTACATCTTGTTTTTTATTATCAAGTAATGATCAACGCGATCTGATATTTTTAAGGAATATGCATATTTACGGAATTCACATACAAATCAGATGTATTTTACTTACTTTGTATTAAGCTATATTCTGCACTTTAGTATACTAAAATAACTATACACAGTAATAATGATTACTATAATGCAATTTAAAAGCAACTCTGATTTATCTTTTAATAGTGAAGCCGGTGATAACGCGATTTTTTTATGTTCGTTCCCTTCTCGTTTCTCAGCATATCCAAAGCAAGGCCCACAGGCTCCTTCACACATATGTCCTTCACTCTGAAAAACATCTGTAATTTGACGCATATATTTCAGTCGATTATATTTCGCTAAACACACAATTTTGCGCTTTGATTTGCCTATTTTTTCTCAAAATACAGAAAACTAACGTGAAAATTACCTGAAGTCCTCCAATCTAAAGCTGCATTTTCACCCTATCACAGGGGTAATTAGAAACGTATTAGAAACGATATTTGACGTATGTCTCTTTTCCCTAAAAACACAAAAAAATCGCGAACCTAAAAAATTTTCATAAAATTCTCCAGCCAAAAGAACGAAATTTCTTCAAATAACGAAAAATCTGTTCAAATTATAGGAATGTTTCAGCTGGTTGGTGGATTACGGGCGCTACTGTCATATTTCCTATTTAAAGTGAAATCAGATCCATTACAAGCATCCATGCCTGAATTGGAATTCGAATGTGGCATTTCTTGTCCAGTGGCAAGCAATCTAACCACTAGACCAGAGTTGCCAAGTCTCCGGATTTTTGCACACCAATAATTTTTTACAGGAAATGTTGTTCTTTTAAATTGCAAAATGCCCCGATTAAATAAAACAACATTTTCTGTACTAAATTTCTGGTATCCAAAAAGCCGGAGACTTGGCAGGTCTGCACTAGACAAGCAGGTGGGCGGATTATTCCGGCAACTTGCTGCCTCTATTATTTATATTTTTTGAAAATATTTCTTTTGATGGTCTAAGTATGGAGTTTGATGACTTCCATTCATGCATTTTTAACCCCTTAACCCCTTATTCAAAAAAAAATATTTTTCCACGCTCAACAACTCAAAATTTTGAGACACATTTTCATACTCATTTTTAAAAGTAACAACATGAAGCTTGGTGGCGTGATTTATGAAGAGATTTACAAGGGCCCCATGTTTTTATTTTTCGTTCAATTCATTAGAAATTGATTTACAGACAATTATTTTCAGAGTACGATTATTTTTTTTTTTGTTGTTTCCAGCGCTTTCGCTTCGGGAAATTCGGTTCAAAATGTCCACTTTGACAGCATTTTTTGAAATATATTCTGCCTTTATCGAAAAATCGAGACAATACGGACATTATAAAGTTTCTGAATAAGAGAACCTACCAATTTTTAGATGCATTTTAGAGCAAAAATGAATTTATCAATGTGTCTCGAAATAAGCAGTTTGGATTTGAATACACCCTTAAGGACCGAATTATTTTTCTCAATAAAATACAAATATTGCGATTCATACCCCTTTTATATTATAGCAAGCTAAGAGAGACTTTATCATGGTGTTTCTTGCATCGAATAAAAGGAATATTTATCCTAAAAACAAACTGGTGTTACATTAAAACCTGGTGTAAGAAACATAATGTTGAGAAAACGCAACGTCTGTCTTGAATGGGTTAACTGCTGAGTTTTTTTTTTTTTTTTTTGACACGATAAACTAAAAATAGGGACAATACACCACTTTTTCCTTATTTGCCTTTTACTTTACATCAAAGCCATTAAATAATAAGCCCAGTCAGATAAATGGGAAACTTTTCGCAAGTTGAAAATAGCGCCATCTAGCGGTTGGGAGTGCTGCATTCGGCACCAAGAATATTTTAATAAAATTTTGCTTCTAAAATTAAAGCTTAAAATAAGGAGTTCATATTTTCTAAGAAAGTCGTTTGTAAATTCCGGTGTCAGTCAGTAATTTCACATTTTACGAACATAATTTGTCTGTGCCGAAAGGGTTAATTGCATAGTGATGTAAATTTCCATCACTTTTTATTTAACTTTTAATAAATAAATCAACTTCTTCGCCACCACTATATTTATATAGAAATATTAATCCAGTAAATTTCCACCATTTTTTTTTTATTATAGTTTTAGCTTTAATGTAAAAGATCCCAATAATTAGCAAGCTTTTAAAGGAAGTACAAAAACAAAACATCGATAAAAATCGTATAAAATATCGATATAAATAAATCGTATCGTTTCTCTGCGACCCACTTCTGTTTTGTCCTCCTTCCGCAGCAGAGGTTTGGCGCTAGTGTGCCGCTAACCAATTTAACACTATCTGACTGGGCTTATTATTTAATGGCTTTGCTTTACATAGTTGTCTTATATAACCGAAAAACGTCTGCCAATTACTAAACGAAAGAGTACAGTTAAAAATTAATGGTGTCCAAAAGTTTTTAATAACGAAGCAAGCAAGCTATTCTTTCAGGGGATAAGGCCGTAACCCTCGAGGGTTACGATAAGGCCCGCTACCTCCAAGAATTGGGCGACAGTTTACACGCAGATATCTAAAATAAAGATTTTCGTATTCGGGATACTAGATAAATATATAAATGCAAAAGTTAAAAATGGTTACTTTAAAGTTATTAAAATGAACTCTTTTTGAACGATTGTCGACTTATAATAGCTTCGAGTATTTATTTCTTCTCAATTTTTAAAAACAAACGTTTCCATTTTTGTGTATGTATTTTATAAAACGAATGAGTTAATAATAAATTATTCTCCATAAGAAATACAAATAAACCGAGATACATATAATCCCAGATGGATTCGATCCGTCCGTCATAAGAAAGTTTTTGTCTTTAAACTATTCGGACAAAATATTAAACTGTACACTATTTCCTACTACTAGTTTCTCTTGAAATTGAAAATATGTCAAATGAGGAATACGTGATTACATTTATATTTATAGACAAAGTTATTTTTAACCCTTTTTAGGATCTAGACGAGCTGGACACATATAAGTAAATCATACTAAAATCCAACCTTACAGGTAAGTTTTCCTTTGTATATTTTTTTTTTGAAAGAATTATATATTACTGATGCTATCACACACATGTTTAACAATTTCTTGATTTTAATAATTAACGTTTTTTAAAATGACTATTTTTGATCTCAAAACCTGAGATAAATTGAGCCGGGAAGGATACACAATAATTACGAATAAGTGTGCATGAGCATAACATGCTGTCATTTATGATACAGATGTTTTTTTTCTTTAAGAATAGGTTCAAATTGACCTCTTTTAACATTTACTTTTAACAATATGAATTAAGAAATAACGTAATTCATTTTTAAGTCTCATTAGAATGTGAAAGCTATTTGCATATATCTTAATGATGTTGAGAATAACAATGCATTAATTAAAAACGCTTTATGTGAGTTCTCATGATAGTATATATTTCGAAGTGAGATCTTACTATTTAGAGAATAATATATAATTAAGTTATAAAACTGAGCCGCGCCGCCAGACGCCTGAGGGAACCCGTCATGAACGTCAACCACCGTTCCTAAGTTCTGAGGAACTTTTAACGAAAACGATAAATAACGTGTTTAAATTTAAGGAATTAACATAGAAATTAGATGTATTTTATGTGTTCTACATACTTTGTATTCATTTATATTATGTATCTCAATATAAAATATAAGCATGTGTTTTTATAATGGTTACTGTGATGCATAGTGGTGTTATTTACTAGTCTATGTATTTTAATCATCTTGATTTACTTAATAATTAAGAATTATTTTCCTGATACATCTATTTGTTACACGTATAATGTGTTTTATCGTAAATATACAAATCAGTATTTCAAAAATACTTTTTGGATCCTATGAATTTACTAGTCTATGTATTTTAATCATCGTGATTTACTTAATAATTAAGAATTATTTTCCTGATACATCTATTTGTTACACGTATAATGTGTTTTATCGTAAATATACAAATCGGTATTTCAAAAATACTTTTTGGATCCTATACAAATTAAGTTACTACAAATACTTAATATTTACTTTTTTATTTTTTGCGTTTCTCAAGAGAATGGGTATTTTATACATAGGTTTGTGTGTGTTCTTATTATTTTTGTCACTGGAATTTATTTTTGTTTAATTCTTATTTATATATTTATTTTATTTTTATTTTAACTTTTTGTAAAACTTTATCACATTTTACTAAACTGCCATAGTAGATATTAGGGATGTGACGAATAGTGATTCGGCTTAATATCGGAATACTGAATATGCAACCAAATTTTAGACCTAATACCAAATTAATTTAGTACAATAAATTAATTAACTGCATTTTATCCTTTTATTCTTAGATATATCAAATTGATTTTCTGTAAGTCAGGATGGTAAGTTAAGTTATTTCTATTAAAATATAAAGACTGCACTTCATTTTATTATCCAATGATATTTTTATCTTTTCTTACATTCAAAATGAATGATAATACTTACTCTCTCTCATATCAGTGGTTTCATCAGTGGTATCAGTGGTATCAGTGGACCAATTTGGAATCATAGTGAGATATTTACCGAAATAATCTTTAGTCAAGTAAATTTTATTTGTAAGGAGTTTGTGTTGCTAGTGTAAGCGATCAACAAATTTGTAAGAATGAGTCTTTGTTCTGATATCTGTCTCCAGTCTTAAATTACAAACTAAATCAAAGCAAGAGGTATAATTAAAGTAGAATGTATATGTTTAACAAAATTTCTGACCATTGAACCAGGACATACAATATACAACGACACAAATTTCTACAACTTACTCAACATGCATTAAAAACATACACAGAAACTGATCACAACAATATTCAAGTAAAATCAAAACACTACACTAAAACAGTTCTGTGAAGTAACTTTCAGCTTGATTAATATAATGATTAAAAAACATATATTTATTTACTTAAAACGTGATAAAATATTAAAAACATATGTAAAGGTGTTAGGTTTGCATAATATATTGAGATATGACATCATTCCCCTTGAAAATGAACGCGTGTGCGTCTCGAAAGGTCTCGGGACATATTATGTAAACCTAGCAACAATTAAAAACATATTTTACCACCTTTTAAGTAAATAAACATATTAAAAACACATTTAAAGGTGTTAGGTTTACATAATATGCTCCAAGATCTTTTAAGGCGCACACGCGCTCATTTTCTAAGAGAAGAAAATTATTGAGATATAATTTTCTTTCCTTTGAAAATGAGCGCATGTGTGTCTCGAAAGGTCTCGGGGATTATTATGTAAACCTAACAACAATTAAAAACATATATATATTTACTTAAAATTTGATAAAATATAAAAAATATATTTAAAGGTGTTAGGTTTACACAATATGTCCCGAGACCTTTCGAGACGCGCACGCGCTTATTTTCAAGTGGAAGGAAATTATATCTTAGTCATCTTCTTCCCCTTGAAAATAAGCGCGTGTGCGTCTCGAACAGCTCGACGCTTATTATGTAAACCTAACATCTTTACATATGTTTTAAATATTTTATCACCTTTTAAGTAAATAAATATCTGCTTTTAATTATTATAATATTCAAGTGTTAAAGAATCCAACAGTATTTTTCCTTTTTCTATAAGAGTATCTACATCGTGAGTTGTAATCTATCATTCTCTAATGAAGAAATTTCCCTGATAGTTATGTCTCTAAAGTCAGTTTAAATCTACAATTTGAATTCCATTTCCTAAAATATCTTTAATTTTTATAGGAAATAGAGAAATGCAGTACGATTTTTTAGTATACAAAAAACTGTACATTTAGTGCAATTAAAAATGAAAAGGACTTCATGAATGTGTCAGAAAGTAGCCAATTTGGATTAGAGAAAAAATTGCAGAAAACGAAAAATAATTAGTATCCTGAATTTATTCGACGAGATATCTCGCAATATTCGGTCGCAGGAATACGGCCAACTAGCCTTCAGTATCTGGCCAATCGCATATTGGGCAAAAGGTCCGAAAATGCGTCACATCCCTACTAAATACATACATAAATTGAACCTTAATTGCATGTCTGGAAAAGAAGGGTTTATTCTGGTCTAAGCATCTCTTAGACCATAATGCCAAAGCAAGATTTTCTAGACATCATGTAATATTGGATTTTTAAAATTTAAAATCGCTATTTCTTATTAAACTAAACTTGGCAAACAAAATTCTACTAAAAGATTTTCCATGTGTCATTCATTGCACATATTGCGTCCGTTATGGATTCAGTTTTTAGTTTTTATAGTTTTGTTTCTTTTTTGTTCTATAGTTATAAATAGCCTAAAATATAAAAGATTAGAAATTATTCAAGACTGCAATTCCTTTTGAAATCACCAATTAATAAAATATTCTGGGTTCCATAATTGGCGTATAAAAATTTACAGAATGAGTTTTACAAATTAGGTTTTGTTGTTTTTTGTTTGTTTTTGCAAGGAGCTGTGAATAGATCACATATTCTTCTAACATTTATTCACCAATAGCTTATGGCGGCAAGTATAACGACAAATTCCATTTTTAAAAATACAAATTCATTTATAGAGTGTCCATAAATTATTGTCGGGTTTTCCTTGTCTCATAACTTTTGACTAGCAGTGAAGACCGAGCTACGCTCGGTTAAAATTAGCTTTGCTTTAGACTCGATATGACAATAAATTCTCACTGTATTATCACTTAAAAGCATTTTATTTCATAACAGTATTATTTACAGAAACAATCAATATTAAAACTATGTACATATTTCTAAATTTTACATTACGTACATATTTACATTGAAAGATCATCCTTCCAAACTACATTTTTAGTTTGTCGCGTTCTAGAACATTCATTCAGATTCTGAAAGCCAACTTTTTCGCCAAATATTGCCAAGTTTGTCGACATTTTTTTCATTTGAAGCCAAGCATGTGTTGAGAAAGTTCTTTGTACCCTGATTCGTTGAATTCGGTTTTCGAGAACGTTCTATGGACTCTGATTGATTGAAACATGTATCTTGGCTCCTATTGAGAATTTCTAGAAAATTCCTTCAGATTCTGAAAGCCAATTCTTTTCGCCAAATGTCACCAAATTTGGCAATATTATTTGATTTGGCGTTAAGCATGTGTTTTAGCATTAGTAATCTTAAAATTCGATTTTCTCGCCAAATTTGGCGATATTATTTCATTTGGCGTTAAGCATATGTTTTAGGATTGATAATGTTAAAATTCGATTTTCCCGCCAAATCTCGCCAATATCGCCAACTTTTCACCAAATATCGCCAAATTCGGCGAAATGTTGCCAACTTTGCGACTTCGTTTAATGCCAACTGTTCAACAACTTAATAATTGTTTCAACTTTCATTCCAATTTAAATGCATTGACCCGTAGTGACCCCAAAATGACCCACTAATCGAATTTTCTCGAACATGTGACTCAGCCCAATGATCTTCTGGTACCCCAAAACGGTAGGATACAAAATTTCGTCCAAATCGTTAGACCCGTTTTTAAGATAAAATTTGCATAACCACACACACACAGACAGACACACAAGATTTGCTCGTATTATAATATATGATTTATGAACATGATGGAAAATATTATTATATATTTGTAAAGTACAACTCAAAGCGTTTTTTTTACTAACACAAAGTTACATATGCGTAAAGTTGCAACTCAAAACGCTTATTAAACAAATAACTATTATAATCAAATAATAATTAATATTAAAATTTTATCAAATTCATTAAAAAGTTATTAACGAAATATGTAATATTTACCTATCTTTGTGCTCATAATTCATTAATAACATTTCGGTAAAATTGATAAATTTTTAATATTAAATATTTTCAATATTAATTTATTATTAATTTTTATATGAATTATATTTCATTATAATCGTTACTTGATTAATAACGTTACAACTTTACGTATATGTAAATTTGTTTGTGTTATTAAACAAAAATTCCGTGCTGTACTTTACGAATGTGTAATAATATTTTTCGCCATGTTCAAATCAAATGTTATGAGACAAGCCAACCCGGACAATAATTTATAAACACCATGTATAATTCAATTCATTGAAGAACTTTTCCTACATCACTTTCGTTTGCTAAGAATGAAATTACCCTAGCCTGAAAAATAATATCATCACTAAATGACGAGCTATAGTAAAATATTATTAAACAGTCCGTTGAAAAATTTCTTATCCTCTTTAATAAAAAAACTATGCGTTGCTGACGACTGGGATTTTCGATAATCGTTGCCACAGAATAATCACGGAAAGTAAAACATTTGAAGTTGCTGAAAAAAATAATAGCTCGAAAAGTATTTGTCAGAAAATTGTTAGACAAACTGCGTTAGAAAGGTAAAAAATTGTATTTTTCTTGATATAAATTTCAAATCGAATGATTACGACGTTTTTCAAATATTGAATTTAAAAAATTACCAAATTTCACAATGGAGTACCATAGCGAAATCTTCACGCGTAAAAAGATAATGATAACGGCCATGTGTCCTAACGTATACTGGCTATAGCACGAGTCACAAATTATGATAGCCTTACTATTCTGTTAAATATAAAAGTGAATTATGATGCCACGAGTGCATGATTTTTATTTAATTTTAATATAATCATATTATAAACAAGGTTTTTTAATTTTTTTTCGAATGGGACTAATAAATTGGCCAATACTGTATATTATTTTGAGTTTAAAAGAGGAAAGGTGGGGGAGCGCTTTATATTATTTAGGTTTCCTCAGGCAATTTTGGTCAGAATTGAAAATTTAATATATCAAAACGTCAGAAATTAAATCGACATTAAGTCCTAATCTTCCTTCAGTTCGTTTGGATAGATTTTCTTTAAAAATATAAAATCAGTCAACATTGATTTTAGGTATTTTTGAGGTTATTATCACGGGTCCGGGCAACGCCGGGCATGTCAGTTAGTCGTATAATAAACAGTGTTGAGAATTTTTCGTTTGTTTTATATAGTAACATAGTGAATAATAATTTATAAATCTATCACATCAAAAAGTAATAGACAAAGACTGAAAGATAAAACTCTGTCGTTATTTACGAAAAAAAAGAAAAGTCGTTACAGTTCGCGGCGGAGAAACTGCAACATTTTATTACAGCAGGAATCCAGCCATAATATTTTCCTATTTTTTTGCCTCGCTCCCATCAACAATGCCTCTATTTCCAAGAAAGTATAACAATTTTGTTCTTCTTTCAATCTATTTTTTTGCTAGATTTTCATGGTACAGATGACACATGCTATATAATTTAAGTTGCAATGTCCGGCATCCAGTGTATCATCAGTATATCTTTCACACAGTATACTAAAGCAATAATTATTCTCAGCGGGCGCGCTTGCATCACCGTTAAGGGAGTGACTTAGACGCTTAATGGCGCTTCATAATGTCACACTAATCTGGTAAGACCACATATGAACTGAAGAATTTTTTTTTTCTTTTGTGTAGATTTATCTTTATTTATTTATTTATTATTACTGTTGTTATTTGCTTTATTTATTGAGATAGACAGAGAGAGAGAGAAACATTCTTTTAAAATTTGACACAAATTAAAGTGAGATTTAGAGTAAAGGTTTTCTAAGATTGTGCATGACAAACTGAACAATGGATAGCAATAAAATAAATCCATGTATGTATTTTGACAGTTTCTTTCAATAAAAGAAAAAAATTTAAAAAATAGACACCAGAAAATATAAATAGAAAAATCTATTAAATATTAAATTTATCAACATAAGATAATTTTGATGTTACTCGGTTGGTTATAATCTAGTTACCTACCTCTGAAGTGGTAGAAGTACGGAAACAATACAGTATTGATCTCTTTTCGACGTTAGGTTGCATTTAGGACAGAGTTTCCCAAACTGTAATACCTAAAACTACATAAGCCTTCTGAAATCGGCTTGAGAAGGTCTCCACAAAACATTTATCGCAGTTGACGAAACGAGATCATTCAGAAATAAACTTTTCTTTGCAATAAAATTCTTAAATAATGGAATAATGCCATCAGTACAATTGTATAATTCTTTTGGTGAGAGTAAAAATGTATTAAAGTACATGAAAAGTATTAAAGTAGCGAAATAATGACTGATATAAATGAATAAATAGGAATGTCATACAGAAGATTTCAATAACTAATTTCCAGAAAATTTAACAGATAATTTTTTTCTCATCATGTATATTTCCAACATAGTTGAAAAGTGTTTATGAATTCGGTTTGTCTGTCTGTCGTCTGTCCGTGCTCTAACTCACATAAATATACTCGGATTGCCATGCAATTCATATATGATAATGATGTCTATACTATGGCTTGTTTGGTATTGAAAATGAAGTCTGTAGCATTCACATTTCATTTACAGGGACAGTCAAAAGAATTCCTTTACATTACGGTCTATATGGGGAAAATCGTTTGCGGTGTATTTTAACACTGTTAGACTATCTCAGAAAAAATCTTTTGAAATTGTAGAAAAACATTACAAAATACATTTTATACAGAAAAAAAAAACTATATAAATGACAAAATACAAGCATAGAAGGACACAAATTACCCTCTAATTAGAAAATCTCCCGAATCAACCAAAAAATGTAATAAAAAATTCCTTGAAGTCGGTTAGATATTTTTTCTTAGAAGTTACTTTTTATTAATTATTTATTTCAATGCAATTGTATTATAAACGAGTGTATGTAGGTTCAAACATTATTAGCCATACTTACTTAAAAATAAGCTTATTTCTATGTAAGAAGAGAGATTTTTAAATGAGAAAATAATTCTTGAAACAATTTAAAATTGTTTTTAACAATTGTCTACAGTGTACTTTCAGTATCGGACTCGGTTGGGCTCGGAATTGAAAATCTCGACCTTGGGCTCCAAAAAAAGAGTATTAACTCATTCCTTATGGAGTCTCAGGAGTCTCAGGAGTCTCACTGAAGGTGAAATTTACCATCATGTCACATTTAAGTTTATCTCGCATTCCCAATAGAAATCAAATGCATAACATTTTTACTACTGATAGCTTACTATATGTTGTAGATTAAATAATTATTTCAACATTCTGCAACTCATATTTAACTTTTTTTTAATCTTTACTTTTGATTAATATATATATATATATATATATATATATATATAACATAGTATTATTAATTTATACATCCATTACTTAGATATTATTCAACATTCTATTTATTAATTATTTTCATTTATTTATTATTTAACTAATGGCTATCATTAAGATAGTAATTTGGTTTAATTATTAAACACTAATTTCCATCCATTACTTTATATTTACTTTTACCACTAGAGGGCAGCACTATTTTAAGTTGTTTTTTATTATTAATTTTTCCATCTTAATACTTATTTATAACATAGTATTATTCATTAATACATCCTTTAATGTAATTCGATTTTCTATTTATTAATTAATTTCATTTATTTATTATTTAACTAATTGGTATCAATTAAGATAGTAATTTGGTTGAATTATGAAACATTTATTTCCATCCAATTCCTTCGATTCAGATTATATTCACTTTTACTAATAGATGGCAGCACTAATGTTCCTGTTTATTTTATAATCCATTATATTTTAACATTATTTCTGGCATCACTGCAAAGCAATTTATATTTCTAAACAATTTATATTTCTAAAATTGGCAATATGTTATTAAATGTTCTCTCTGTAATTTATAAGTATGGCTTCTTTCCTTTTTAATATTGTATTTTATTTTTTATTTTATCACTGATTTGATTCATTGTATTTGAGATGTAGTCCCAATATCATATTTTTTAGCAATGTATGGCTAATATGATGATGAAACATCTCATTTCATTTTATTTGTGGTATTTAGGCAATTGGGACTTGATAATTCTGTCTAAATTCCACAAATTTCATTTCAATTAATTCATTTAATTCCATTTATTCAATTTTTATTTAATTTCTTATTCTTTCAATGTTTTTGATTCCATATTAAGTGTGTTGGGGAATCTTTCATTGTCAACTAATTATTTCATACTTAATTATTTCATTTTTTAAAGTTGGTGTTATGATAATGTTTCATTTATGGTTATATATATATATATAACAAAAACTGTGAAATTATGAATAAAATTAAATTAACAAATTGACAACAAAACAGGTCCCCTCCAACAAACTGAACATAGATACCAAAAACATAGTATTTAAAAAAAAAAAAAGGAAGAAAAGAAAAGAAAAAAAGGCAGAAATTAAATAACAGAAATAGAATAATGGAAATTTGTGGTATTTAGACAGAATCTTCGGGTCCTAATTGCCTAAATTTCCACAAATAATATATGTGGTTTCATCTTCATATTAGCCATAAAATAGCTAAAGATTATGAAATTGGGACAACCGCACTAGAATGTAGAGAAATACACAATGAAACAACAATTAATTTCAAAATAAAACCTGATTAAAAAGGATTGAGGAAAAAAAATAATTAAAAACTTGAAATTACCTCAATTGAAAGCAAAATCTAAACTTGAGTCAGCATGTATTACGAATTACAAGAATTGGAGCTTTAAGCACATGTTGCCAAATAAAAAAAAAAGGGGGGGGGGGAGGGGGGGTGAAAGATTAATCTTTTTTTTTAATTAAAAAAATTATGGACGATGGATCATGGAACAATTTGTAATGCATAGCCAAGAACATACTCCAATATACAAAACCAGCACCATCTATAGAAAAACCAAAATTGAACTCCACCATAAATTGAAAAGAATATGTATACATATATGATTATTTTTTGCCTTGCATCCACTGCGCGCAAGACTGTAGGAGCTATTGGTTCTAAAACCCCAAAATATATTGATAATGATGTAAACCTCGACATATATTATTACTTTGAACCGAACGTATACTTCATTTTTAAGCAAGTAAAAGCTTATCTTTTTTTTTTAATTTAAATTAAATTTAAATTATAAAAGTTGAAAAAGTTGCTTATTTTTATTTGTTGAAAAAAATGCGAATTTTAAATAACCAATGAAATTATAATACAAAATTTGAAGAATATGTTATTTCCTGCATCAAACTGAAAGTATCTACCAAGTTTAAAACAACTTGCTTAATACGTTTGTGAGGAATGTTGCGCGCAATGGATGCAAGTCAAAAATAATTTTTAAAAAATTTAATCAAAATTAAACATTTGAAAAAAAAAAAGTAAAATTTCTGTTGTATAGAATGTTGAAATAATCATTCCATCTAGAACATATATTAAGCTGTCCGTGGTAAAAATTTTATGCATTTGTGTTAAATAGGGAATCGGAAATAAAATTAAATGTGACATGATGCTAAATTGCGCCTTCAACGAAAAATTAAGACTCCTGAGACCCCTTATATCTACACCAAAGTGATTTCAGAAAGAGGAAAAAACATGAGTGAGACAGGAAAATAAAAACAAAGTTACATAACGGGTGTGAAAAATATAGTTACATAATCGTCATTTAATAAGACTGGTTAAATAAAAGTTTTCTTAATTAACAGCTAGAATGCCGCAAATATTTTGATTTAAAGTGTACTTATATTTAACAATTTGATAATTATGAAAGTAATTCCGGAATATCCAGATTATCAAAAGTGACAAAAAGTAACAGAAGAAAAGAATTTTACTAAAAGAATGTTTTTCAAGTGAAGGGAAAAGAGGATGAGGAAAAATATGAAACTGTTTCAGAAAAAAATAAATAAAACGTGTAACAACAACAAAAAATTATATTTTTCAGGATAAAATAACAAGAGATCGACGGCAATCGTTAATATGTATATGGATGATAAATATATATGTATTGTTAGATTAATCAAACTCATGTTTAGAGAAACGTATTATCCAAAATAAATTCGGACACAAAAAGAATGCGGGAGAAAAAAAATGAGGGCAGAAAAAGAAAAATATCGGTCAAAGTCGGCTATTTTAGAAGACTCTGAAAAAAGAGCCCGAACTCATCTCGTAGGTCTATACCAAAGTGAGTTCAGAAAGAGGAAAAAAGAAAGAGAGAATGAGTGAGACAGGAAAAATAAAAATAAAGTTGCATAACCGGTGAGAAAAATATAGTTACATAATCTTCATTTAATAAAACTGATAAAAAAAAAATTCTTAATTAACAGCTAGAATGTCGGAAATATTTTGATTAAAGTGTAATTTTGTCTAACAATTTGATAATTATGAAAGTAATAACGGAATATTTACATTATTACTTACAAAAGTGACAAAAAGTAACACAAGAAAAGAATTCTACTAAAACAATCCTTTACAAGTGTAGGATACTTAGGATAGAAGAAAAATAACTACAACAGTTTCAGAACAAACAAGAACGAAAAATCGTGCGTAAGCATAGATTATGAAACACTTTCCAACCCATTCAGAATACTCTAACATAACTTCACAGTTTAATAAGTAAACAATTTAGAAAACACAAAATACATTTGAAAACCCTATTTCAAAAATTACTACAAATAGTCAGACAAAACATCCGATTTTTTTGTGTAGCCCTGTATATAATCTGTAGTTTTGTATGTATACTGCATAGTACAATAAAATTTACCTCAATTAGGAAATAAATAGCACTATTGAAAATTCCGCTTTAGCATTTTCCATCAATAAACGGAAATGTACGTACAATCTTTTGAACAGCCCTGTATCTATAGAATTTATATGCACCAATTAATATGGAAAATTAGTGGCATTTAAAAACGTGTACCATAATTAAAAACGTCTTATACCAGTAATTATTGTTCATGTGCAGTACTGTAAACAAATTCTTTTGAGTGTCCTTGTAAATGATACATTTTATGCCTACTATATTGTACAATAAGCGCGTTGCAGTGCACCTCAGTGACATGTATAAATTTGAATGAGTTTAAAATATTTTAACATGATTAAAATACGCCGCAAACGATTTTCCCCCATAGAGTGTAATTTAACGGCATTCTTTTGAAAGTCCCTATAAAAGAAACATAAATGCTACATACCTCATTTTCAATACCAGACATGCGATAGTAAACCTCAATAACATATTTCAATTTCAAGGCGATCCGAGTATATTTACGCGCGTTACAGCATGGACAGGCAAACAAACAGACAAACAGACAGACAAACAAACAGACGGCAGACAGACAAACAGAATTTACTTTTCAACTATATGTTGGAAAGGGTTAAAAAGGTGAGGCAACAACAAAAAATATATTTACCAGAATAAAATAAGATGAGGTAGACGGGAATGGAAAAATATATAAATAAATCGGAATATATTCAAACTCGTGTTTAGAGAAACGTATTATCCAAAATAAATTCGGACAGAGGAAAAATGCGAGAGAAAAAACGAGAGCAGAAAAAGAAAAATATAGTTCAAAATAGGCCATTTAATAAGACTAATTAATCATATTATAAAATCACTAATTAACATTAAAATACAGATTTAAATGCTTAAAGGGTAAAATTAGAACACAAAAAGGATTAGATAAATATTTTTTAATATAATGATTGACATGTTTCCAACGCACAAACGGAGCCTTTATCAAGATTTATACGATAAACAAACTATTCTCGCAACATTTTTTGAAAATAAATATAAAACATAAGTCACGATTAATACATAAGCACATGCTTTTATTACACATATGATCTCGTAATGTATGTTTTTCTATTTTATTTTCAAAAAATTTTGCAATTTTTTTTTTTTTATCATGTAGATCTTGATAATGGCGCCGTTTGCGTGTTCGAAACATGTCGTTCATTATGCTAAAATATTTTTATAAGCCTTTTTGTGTTCTACTTTTATCACTTAAGCACTTAAATCTGTATTTTAAGACTAATTAAGTACAAAGTTTCATAATTAGCACAAACATATAGATAATATTATATTGATTAAAGCCTGTTTAGAACTAACAATTAGTATGAAAGTAATTTCGGCATATTCACATTATCAGAAGTCACAAAAACTTTATCAAAATAAAGGAAACAAAATAAACAAGAAAGAAAAATAATGCGTCAAACATAGATTATGAAACACTTTTCAACACTTCCGGAAGACTGCAATGAAACTTCCCCGTTTAATAAAGTAAAAGAAGATATTTTAAGTAAGCAACTTAGAAAACGCATAACGCTATTAAAAACCCAATTTCAGCATTTACCTTCCATTAGTCGGAAAACTAAGCTAATTATTTTGTGCCACTCTGTATATGATAAATAGATTTGTATGTATTTTACATAACTCAATTCAGTAGAAAACGCATAATAATACTGAAAATTCACCTTCAGGAATTTCCGTCAATAAATTGAAATGTACTCGAAATTTTTGTACAACCCTGTATGCTATCGAGAGATTTGTATACACACGCCGCATTAAGCTCAAATTTAATGCAAGTAAAAAAACGCATTACAGAACTAAAAACGTAGTTCTAGCAATTACCATCAATAGATGGTAACGTATGTTCTTTGCGTAGTCCTGTATATAAATTTATTTATAATCTACGAACATCTTTTGTGTACTAAATGTAATTCATCTGGCAAATGCATTACACAATTAAAAACCACAACTAAGCAATTCACTCCCAGAGACAATAATGCTTTCGATTTTTTTTTTTTTTTTTTTTTGTGTGTAACAATGTATATGATTGATAGAATTTATACACACCATGCATCATGAAACAATTTAGTTAAACTTAAAACCGCAAATCAAAGAGAGATAATTCTATGAGATTCTATGATAATTTATGAGAGATAATTCCAGAAATTATCTCTCATAGACAGTACTGTAATCGAAATTTTTTGTGTCCCGGTAAATGAACGATAAATACTACGCACTCTACATTCTACAGTAAGAATATTATAATGCACCTCAGTAATGGATATAAATCTCATTATGTTTGAAATAATATCATTAAAATACTCTACAAACGATTTTTCCTCGTAGACCATTATATGGTAATTCAATTCTTTTGTATGATACTGTAAATTAATGATAAATACTTCGCACTCCATATTGTACAGAAAGCGTGTTAAAATGCATCTCTTCAATTCATATCAATTTGATTATATTTGAAATTGAAATGTAAAAGATCTTCCCGCATAGACCATTAGGTAACGGCATTATTTTGAGTATCTCTGTAAAAGAACTATGCTACAACCTTGTTTCTCAAATGGGAACATGTCATGTTAAATTTTAATAACATGCATCAATAACGTAAATATCGAATTATATTTACGAGAGTTAGAACGAACGCGGACTAGATCGACGGACGGACGGACGGACAGACAGACAGGCAAATCGAAATCATTAACACTTTTCAAATACGTTGGAAAGAGTTTAAAAAATACCGCTAAAACAATGCTTTTACGTAAATACGTAATGAATATATATACAATATATATATATATCATTTTCAGAAAACAAAACAGAAGGTGAAATAAGAATAAATATTTAAATTATCAGAATAAAATAACAAAAGACAATCCACCCAATGAAATATATACAAATCGAATAACCAAACCCATGTTTAGAGAGATATCTAAACCAAAGTAATTTCGGTAAGAGGAAAAAAAAAAAAAAATAGAAAGAAAAAGTAAGAGAGAGAAAATAAAAATATAGCCTTATAATAGGCGGAGAAAATATAGTTACGTAATCGCCATTTAGTAAGACTGATTAAATGCAATTTTCTATAATTGACACATTGACAGCAAGAATATCAAAAATATTTTGAAAAATAATTCATGAAAATAATTTCGACTGATTAACATTCTCAAAAACGACAAAATGCTTATCGAGGAAAAGAGAAAAAAAAAAAGATTTCCGCTAAAACAATTATTTTCCAAATGAAAGGAAAAGCGCATGGAAAAATTAATAAATGGATCATTTTCAGAAAACAAAACCAAGATGAAACAACAATAAACATTTAAATTATCAGGATGAAATAACAAAAGATCACTGACACAGGAAAAAAAACAAACAAATATATATATATACAAATCGGAATAACCAAACTCATGTTTAGAGAGACAACTAAACCAAAATAATTCCGGGAAGAGGGTAAAAAAAAGCGAGATAGAGAAAGAGGAAAAAGAAGATCACGTCCATTCCCTTTCCGCCGCCGGCTCCCGGTAATTCATCTCCCGAAACGAAATCTCGACACCATCCCCCTTTTCCACCCTATCTCTACACCAAGTTCGATCATCAGCGAACAAAACAGTACACAGGAATGATAACCATCGCCACCAGGAGGCGCAGGTCGTCCATTCTCAGAGAAAAAAAAGATCGAACTCCTCCCATTTCCTCTGCGCGGGAACGTGGCGCCTGCGCAACCCAGACGCCTGACGAAGTGGCATAAATAATCCCTTTATTCCGAGCCCTGCGGCGACTATGTTCTGTCATTGGTCGAAGGACCACCGTCGCAGATGATCCTGACACTCACGTGTACCCCTTCGTTGTTTGAACATCCTTGGATGCGGATACCTAGCATCCGGTTTTCCCGCCAAAAACAGGTGCATAGCACAGCTCAAGTGTTTATAAGCTTGCATGACTGACCGCACTACTTAAAAGCAAAAAAGAATAACATTTTCCATGTCAGATAAAGAAAATGTTGTCAAAAAATGATAATCCTTGCTTCTTAGATTAATATTTTCTCAGATTATATTTTTCTCAACTGTTCCGATCGCACATATTTCCATCTCACATTAACGCTTTATTTTCCAAATTTCATCTTAATATACAGTATTTCCAAAAAGTATCCAGTACATCAGTATTGAATAATCACAACTGACAACCTACAAATCAGACATACTTATAAATAATTTCTGGTACTTCCTTTTTACGTTCCCTTTATGAGAGAAGGACAATTTAAAATCTCATAGTTGGATTTTATTATTATTATTATTATTATTATTTAAGTCTCATAAACATGTACATAAAAACTAATTATGTTATTAGAACTATGACAGCCATGCATTAAAGACAACAAATACTAAAAACACGTTTCGCTGTTTGAATAATAACTACAGAGATTCTTAAATTTATTGATCGCACATAGACTGAGAGACGGCAGAAAATCGTCTGCATTTGTTTTCTTCATCTACTACACTGAAGAATGTTAACTGCAACCGTTTCATGAACAAAACATCATGCTTTTCAAGAAATCAAGAAATGCAGCAACTTAGATCCAGTTGTCATGTGTTTTCCCGTTCGGGTAATGACATTATGGGTAAAGTCTTCAACAAAAACATTGTACGATCAGCATATTACAGGCCTGATTTTTTAGCTTTCATACGCATTATTTAGAAAGAAAATTTTCTTTAAAGTAAGTACTGATATATTTTTTTTCTTATAAATTAGATAAATATTTTTAGATAATACTGTAGAAATTTGAACTGTAGAGACATAGATAAATTAAATAAATATTTTTACATATTCCAATAGAGATTTAATTATTTAAAAAATTAAACTGTTATAAAAACTGTAAAAATTAATGTATATTTTTCGCAAACTAAGTACTTTTTTTTTAATAATGCGAAGATAGAAAAAATATTTTGTTTTTAGATAATACTGTAGAAATTTAAACTGTATATACATAGATAAATTAAATAAATATTTTTACATAGTACAACAGAGATTTAATTATTTTAAAATCAAACTGTCATGAAAACTCTAAAAATGTTTATTTGTCGCAAACTAAATACTTTTTTAATAAGGTGAAGATAAAAAAAAAAAAAAAAATATTTATTTAAAATGTTTCTCATATTTCTTAGTAAAATGTTAAGTCAGCCATTTGAAATTACATTAAGCTTTTTAACTATTGTGTAAAACAAATTTACGTATTATTAATAGTGAAATTGATAAATTAAACGCGTTAAATATATTTAGTTTATTTATTAGATACACGTGTTTTATATTATACTATTAGAGATTGTGCATTACAGTTTATTATTATTACTATTTAATAGAGATTTTTTAAGAATTAACTGTTATAAAAAGTCAAGAAATTAATATTTTTCATAAAACTAAATATTTATTCAACTAGGAGAGAATACATTTCTGTATATTTTTTAATTACATTTTTTCCCACTTTTTAGAAAAATGTTATTATTATAATTATTTTTTTTAGAAATATTCTACTATTATGTAAAATTGTTTTAAATTCTGTGAAACAGAATGAGGAATCAGTAAAATAATTTACACTCAATTAATAGCAGGATAGAAACTATAGTACATAGAAATATAAAATACTTTTTATTCTCACCATAAAAGTTTTTGAAGAATTTTATATTATATAAATTAATTTTCAAATTATTAGTAAGTTGTATTGTATGAATTTCTCTTCATATATTAATGGAGACCGTCTCTAAATTGGTCATCCGCTCAAGCAAGAAACTCAATACATCCAGTATTTTTTTTAGGAAAAGTCACGTACGATTGAACTACTTTCGAAAAAAGAGAAAATCAACGAAATTTCCATAAATTTTTTTTTATTGGCATTAAAATATTTTTTGGTTTAAAAACAAATTACACTTCTCAAGCATGTTATTTTCAAATCAAATAATTTTCTTCGCCTATTCATGAATTGAAGAATAAAATTGTTTTCCAGATGATTTTTTCTTTTTTTTAGGAGCAAAACAATTTTGATGCTAAAATTTTAAATGATTGAATGCCACTATAATTAAAGAACAAATTTATATGAAAATAAATTCTTTTCTTCACGTACCTTACATAAGCAAAATTTTATTAAAGAATTCCGGGCGTTATTTCACAGTTAGGAATTAAAATTCAGTGGAATACCACACAATTTAAAGGATTAAAATACATTTATACCTATACGTTACTTAATCACTTGTATTGGAAATACACGTCGAAAGACTCGACCATTATTTTCGTCTTATGTAATAACATAATCTCTGGGATTAAATAAGACGAAGATTACTATTAAAAATAGTGGTGCACGACACGGCAACTATGCAACCAATTCACAAAAGCGTCTTCTTTCGAATAACAGTGGTTAAATATTTTTCTTTTTGCGATTCGTCTTTCAATAATTTTTTCTATGTATATATAATGGTTAGTTAAAATTTATTATTTATCTAAATGATATTTGAATTGATTTAGTGATCTATTATTTAAAATTGAGACCGTTTGAAGATTACATCGTTTGCTTGTGTGAGAAATTTTTTGACTAGACTAAACTAAAGTAAACTTTTATATCGAATTTTCTTTTTAACAAAAACAAGAAAGTGTAAATGAAAGTTAAATAACAAATTAAAATAAACACACTCGTTTAATTATTATTAAAAAAAAAATTGCATAAATAATTTTTACGTTTTTATTCAGCATTTTCTAAAAATGTAATCATTAATTAGCAAAATAAAATTTTAATTAATTTTTTAATCCAAATTTTATTGCTAACTTTTCTAAATTACTTATTTTATAAATGGAAATATTACTTTTTACGTTGCTTTTTTTCGTCGTCTTTTAATTCATGTGTATTTTAATTTCGTATATTTTTTAATTAAAATTTAATATTTATCCGAATAATGTTTGAATTAACTTCGTGGCCTGCTATTTAAAGCTGAATCAGTTTGAATTAAATCAACTCCTTATGTGAGAAACTCATTATCTAGACTTAGCTAAACTTAACCGTTATAATTTCTTTCTAACAAAAAAAAAAAAAAAAAAAAAAAAAAACTATATTTTAAATGAAAGTTAAATAATGAAATAAAATTTACATATTTGTTTCACATTAATATATAGAGCTAATATATAAGCTTGTATATAAGCTTGTAATATCAGGTGTCGATCCAGGAAAAATTTGAGGACTATTTAGGGTCCCTTCACAAAAATCAATTTGATAAAATGGGTCCCTTTACAAAAAGGAATTTGATAAAATGGACCCCTTCACAAAATTCTATTCCATAAAAACTTACTATTTATTATTTTGTGATGTTTTAAAATGTGTAATTTGTAAACAAACAAGTTTATTAGAGAGAAAACTTCCGCAAAAGGATTTTAAAAAGTTTTTGTTTATAAATGCTTGGTTCGAATTTGATTAACTCAATTTCAATTTTCGTTACAAAATGTTATTTTTCACAAAAATATAATAAATTTCACAAAAATAACCTCTTACTTTTCACAAAATGGGCCCTAAGAAAAAAAACCTGCATCGACCCCTGAAAATATAAGCTTGGTCTATGAATAATTTTTCTAATTATAAAATAATTTATAAGTTATAACTACATATACTACATTATAAATACATATCCTTATTGGATAAGAATAAATTTATTTGAAAATAGATAAATTATTTTCTTCACTTACGTTATATAAGCCAAATTATATATATATATATATATATATAAAATTCGGGTGTTAATTAGCTATTTTGGAATAAAAATTAAGCTGAATATGTATTATGCACGCAATTTAAGGGATTAAAAGACATTTATTACGATATTTAATCACTTGTGCGTCATACATCAATTAATTTCGCTTACGAAATGACTTTTTAAATGTACTTCTTTTATAAATCAAAATTAATTCAAAATTGTCTTTCGTGAACAACCTTTTTGATAAAAATGAAGAAATTACAAGAGTTTAAATGCTTTGTGGAGAATTTTTCAAGAAGTGATCGGAAGAAAATTAATTCAGATTTATTTTGCAATGTTCACAAGTTTTTATGGTATAAAGCTATCTCATTGACTTTTAAGAAATGTTGTGAAAAACAGGCGGAAAATATTATTTATATTAATAAAGATAGTATATTCATATTAAAGTCTGTGCGCCTGTGTGCTATTTTCTGCAGAGACCGCTGATCATAGACCTACAAAGATTTAGCAGGATGGTACCGGAATATTTGAAATTATTCTCCTCGAAACCAGTTTTGGAATTGTTTGATTAGATTTTTTTGTTAATATTTAATTTCTTATTATGAATTTTTTGTATTTTTTCGATTTTTATACATTAGTAAAAGGAATCCAGTTTCAATCTCTTAGCCCAATATAGTTAATTTATTTTAATAAATTTTAAACTGAATTCATACAGCGATTTTTGAATTTCTCGCAAAATTTTTACGCGACTTTAGCGTTGTTGTTTTACTTTTTATGGCTTTTTATTAATTTTTAAAGACATTCGTAAAAATGACACATAAAATGCTCAGAATCCTTGATTATTCGATCAGCATTTTTTTTTTTTATTGAGCATTTTGTTTTATTTACCGAAATAATTTCTGTGATTTTATTACTAAAAAAAAAACTTTTTAAAACAAAAGATTTGTAACAAAAGATTAAAACTTCAGTAAAGGATGTTCGTCGCTACGTTGTTGTTAAGAATTCGCTTCGATTGTAGCGGATGTCTACAAATGTAAAATCCTCGTGTATCACGTGCACCCGCGACTTTTAAATAAACGTTTGGTATAAAAATCGCGCGACATACACAAGTAAATACGGTATTATTATTATTATTATTATTATAGCGTATGTATTCTATTAATTCAGCAAAAAACGATAATTGCATATGAATTGAAATTGGGCTTATGCATAATTTTTAAATAAAAATGTATGGACAAAAATATTTATCTGTGGCAACAAACTTTAAATTCTCTAATGGTTTAAAAAGTGTACCTAAAAATAAGTAAAATCGTGTGAGTATTTTTCTGGTCTTGTAATAGCTCCCAATATTTATAGTCTTAATTTTGTATACCCATACGTAAGCAATTTTTGAGTAAACATATATTTTGTTTCTGTATAAATGCGTCCTATATAAATTAACTTTTACGAATGCATGTATGACAAGTTAATGCGCCTCAAGAAATGCAAATATAAAGACACACATACATAACCATACACGGATTTACACATCCCCCACTTTGATTGAAACTGTAACTATTATTTTTCAAACTATTCGGCCAAGATATTTCACAATAGGACACGCATATTTATTAACAATTTCTCTTCAAATATATAAAATGCAAAGGAGACTAATACGATATATGATTTTAAATAAGTTTTATTGCAGTTCTCTTGATCATACTCAGTATTCAGTTTAGAAAATTGGGTGCATACGTGCAGTATTTGTTGACAATTCCTGTACGCTTCCTTCCAAAATACGTTTCCTAAATGATATGACGTCTTTTATTTAGGCTATATTCCCCTTTATATCGGGAGTATATTTATATATTGCTCTCTTTTCATTGCTCACGCTAAAAATAAAGTCTATTAAAACCAGATTTTTTATTATATATATATTTTTTAATTTTAATTGTAATAAACGTGATTCACTGTCAAAAAAATTGCAATATACTTATAAAATTACGTTTTAGAAACCAAAATTTAAATAATTACATGTAGAATTTCCCATTTCTTAATTTTTAGATACCTTTGGTTGTATCGGCCATTCGGATGTATCGTGTTTTCTTCTTGTCTCCTAGAATACTCTAAATAATGGGTTGCTACAGTGTAATTAGTCAATTATTTTAGTTAAATAAAGGATTGCTATATCAGTAAACATATATAATTATTGAATTTTAGAAGCAGTCCTTGCAAATAAGAAAAAGTAAAGTGCTTTTTGCTAGTTTGATAAAATATTAAATTAAATTCTAACTTCATTGGTGATGAAATAATATTTATGGTGTGAGTCAGAATTTGAGATTTTTTACAATTAAAGGCATTAGGTTATTGTCTTCTCTGCCTAATGGAATAGTCAGATCTTGCTCATAATACCGTACGTGAAATAATTATTTATGAAAATACAAGATAAACATAGATGAGGGGAAGATCCATCGAAGAAATATAGACAGTCACCACGTACAAAGTCGAACCCCAGAACTTCCGCTGCGATCTCCCCCACTTTCGTAGAAAGTCGTCAAGTTATCCATAAGTCTAAACGAGTTCTTCTAAAAGGACTCCGCAATTTGTAACATTACCAACAAAAGTATGCTTTGTGGCTAAACTGCTTTATCATGACCGTTTTCTTTTCATCGTTAAAATTTACAGTCACACAAACTTAATAGCTTACATTCATAGCACACGACGATCGCAAGCTAATGTTGAACCAAATAAAGCTGTCATGCTCTACCAACTGAGCCATCCCAGTCGAATCTGGAGGTCCTAATTCATTCCAGTTAACCTTATTGATCATATAGCATCTGGTCTGATATTTTAATCAGCTCATCAGAATAAATCGCAGATAATTTAGAACTCCAGTAAACGCTGGATACGTGATTACACTAGATTAATTTTAACACAATTATTCAAATTGATGAAGAAATCATATCAGTTGTAATTTTCCAACTGGACGAAAAATGTCCCTGCACCTGGACATTTTTCGTTCAGTTGGAAAATTACAACTGATATGATTTCTTTACCAATTTGAATAATTGTGTTAAAATTAATCTAGTGCAAATAAAGCTTTCTTTTTTGTCTTTTTTACACTTCAATCTTTTTATTTTTGCATAGATCAGAGGTCGAAAACTCTTCTTGTTTATTAAAAAAGAAGAAAAAATCAAAAATTTGTTGTAAAATTGTTTCATGTATGCAGTATTCTTTAAAAGAATTTTAATTTTAGATTAAATATATAATATATATATATATAGGTATTTTGTATAGTGAAGTCTGGCTGGACCGGGTTGTTACTGGACGGGGGCTTATTACATTCAGTTTGTGTTGGGTTGGACCTGAAAATTTTTCGTCCGTGGAGATCAGTAGATCCAATTTATGCCTTAGTTTTACAATCTTTTTTGTGGGAATGACAGCAATAACCGTAACATAACAATCGCAACATTTATAGCTTCTTTCCATGATTGCGGTGTGTTTATCATAAATTATATGAGGTGTTTTTCGGCGACTGGAAGCAATTAACAACTCTGTTACTTAATAGATATTTTATTCCTCTTCTTGCTGTTATGGGAGATAAATCTGTATGTGACATTTGAAGTTCTCCATATGAGTATTTGTTAAACCAGTTACTTACATTTATAAAGTGAAAATACGGCGATTCATTTTATTTTTTCATAAATTTTTTACTGAAGTTTTTTTGAGAGTAAAAAAAAAAAAAAAAAAAAAAAAAAAAGTAACATGTTTTGGAGACAAATTTATAACTTAACAATATTTTTCACATGTCTTTAGTTTTTTTTTCTTTCGTCAAGTGAGAAAATAGTGCAAGATTCAATGAGTAATCTTTAATGCTGTTGTGTGTTTAAATAAAAAATCATAAAAAAGGGTTACATTGGAAAAATCCATGTAATTTCTGCCTTTACAGTTACTTATAATTTAATTATGTAGGAATGTAACAAAATACAGAAATACAGAGTTAAGGTTAATTTTCAAATTTAATGACGGAAAACTTTATGTTTATTGTTTGAAAAACGTTTCAATAATAATAATAATAATAATAATAAAACATGTTTTTGCTACCCTAAACTTATTTATATAGAGAAAGGAATTATAAATGTATACGTCTAAGAACTTACATTTAAGAAAATTAAATTCATTATTATTCAAAAAATGATTTTTTTTCTTTTGGCTACGTGGCATTTAAAATTTTTATTATTTTTTATATAATATATATATATATATATATAATTTTATTATTATTTTTTAAAAGATAAGTTCAAAAATTTTAAGCTAATAATATATATTATGAATTTTCCACTGGTTACGTAAAGTATAAAAGTGTATTCTCATATTATAATTTTATTCAACAAGAATAAATTTATTGATTTAAAAGATGCTACGAAAACGATCATCGATCAAAGTCAGCAGAAAGTTATGTAATCTAATCAGAATTCATCAATGGCTTTAAAAAATGCCAGTATGTAAATCATTTTCAATAGGAAAGAGAAATGTTATTATATTCGTTAAGTTTGAAAATTGGATGTAAGAAACTAAATAAAAAAAGGGAAATACAGAAAATGTTGATAGGTATAAAATAACAAGTTGAATTTTTGACGTCGCTGATTTAAATATTGGTGTTAGAAATAAAATTTTAATTGATAACATAAATTAAATAACACATAAAAAAAATATATTCATTGTTAATAGTGATTATGGAGCCGAAATATATCGTGCTTTCAATTAATAGGTTACTTTATTTTAATTCTTTAATTTCATGGTTTTAATAGCAAAATAATATGTATTATAAATTTTCAACTTTTAAATTGAAGATAAAGTATATTTTTACTTTATAACTTTATTAAAAAGGATTAAAGGTATACATTTATAAAATGCTACTAAAAATATCATCGATCAAAGTCAACGGAGAGTTATGCAATGTAATCAGAATTCGTAAATGGTTTTGAAAAATATAAATATGTAAATAATTTTCAATAGGAAAAAGAAATGCTGTCATTATATTCGAAAACTTAGAAATTGAATATAAAATGAACTAAAGAAAAAATAATATATAAAGGGTAGTAGTTATAAAATAACAAGATTATCTCTGATGTCAATATCTATATACACATACTAAACGCACAACGGTGCATGGGGTATCTTGAGAACGGTTTTTGAACAGGCTTTTGTTTTAGTACACTCACATTTCGATGAAGCACTTTGTTTGATTAAAAATTGCAGTTCATTAAAAATGAATGAAAAAACGTATCAGCAAATAATACCGAAGATTTCAGTGCAAAAGCCTTGCACGGGGGGTCAACTCTTAAGTTGAATTTTTGACTTCACTAATTTAAATATTAATTTCAGAAATAAAGTTTTTATTTCTGCCATTAATTAAATAACACTTTAAAAGATATCCATGCAGAATAGTGATTACGCCGCCAAAATACACTGTGTTTCATGAAAATAATAATAAAAAAAATAGGAGTAGAAGCTAAAGCTCTGCAATTAAGCTTATTAATAGAAAAACTGTCAGGAATATTTTTTTTCTAATTAAGCTTCTAAATTACCTGCATATTGATCAATATCTAAAACCTAAAATAATATCAATATGATAAAAGAAATTTCGTATAAAACAGCGTTTTTGAACAGCTTTTTTTTTCGTACACTCACATTTCGATGAAACACGTTGTTTGATTCAAAATTGCAGTTTATTAAAACTTAATGAAAAAACGTATCAGCAAATAATCCCAAAGATTTCAGTGCAAAAGCATCGCACGAGTCTACTCTTAAGCTGAATTTCTAACTTCACTAATTTAAATATTAATGTCGGAAATAATGTTTTTTATTGATGACATTAATTAAATAACACTTTAAAAGATATCCATGGAGAATAGTGATTATGCAGCGAAAATGCACTGTTCGTTATTGTTGAATTAAAATAAATGCAAATAATAGAAATAGGATTAGAAGCTAAAGCTCTGCAACTAAGTTTATTAATAGCAAAACTGTCAGGAATATTTTTTTTTCTAGTTAACCTTCAAAATTAAATGCATATTAAACATTATCTGAAACCTAAAATAATATCAATATGAGAAAAGTTGTTTCGTATAATAAAACAGCAGTTTTTGAACAGACTTTTTTTCGTACAATCACATTTCGATGAAACACGTTGTTCGATTAAAAATTGCAGTTCATTAAAAATTAATGAAAAAACGTATCAGCAAATAAATAATCCCAAAGATTTCAGTACAAAAGCGTCGCAGGAATCTACTTTTAAGTTGAATTTTTGACTTCACTAATAAAAATATTAATGTCGGAAATAACGTTTTTATTGATGGCATTAATTAAATAATACTTTAAAAGATATCCATGGAGAATAGTGATTATGCAGCGAAAAGGCACTGTTTTTTATTATTGAATTAAAATAAATGTAAATATCAGAAAAGGGATTAGAAGCTAAAGCTCTGCAACTAAGCTTATTAATAGCAAAACTGTCACTAATATTTTTTCCTAGTTAAGCTTCAAAATTAACTGCATATTGATCAATATCTAAAAAACTAAATTAGTGTCACCGTCAGATTAAAAAAAAAGTATAAAAAAAATGTTTAATGACTAAGATGAAAAATTACGTAACTAGTGAATAAAAATGCAAGTAAAGCTATATACAAAATCGATAGAAAGCTAACAATAACGCAGAGTTACGTCATATACAAAAACATATCATTTAAATGTTCACATTTCATGATAAACATAATAGTGATTATTTGAAAATTGCGTGTAAAAGAAGTTATCAAGTTGTTATTTTTTTTCTTTTGTTGAGAGATTTTCACGATGTTGCAGCGGCAATTATTCTTCGGTTACTATTTGCATAACTTATGTAATATATGTTTATTTAACCAGTTGTTTTCCAAAGGCACCTTGGAAATATGAAAATGATGCGTAAACACAATTTGGTTCGTATGGTTTTTGATGTAAATATTGTCTCTATGGCAACACTGAAAACAATTTCCTGAGATAAAACACCTTTGAGCACAGATGATGATAACAACTGTATGAAGTTCAATCACCTAATAATAAAGTAAACACCTTGAAAGTTTGTTTTGTTATATTTTTGCACATGACGTGAGAATGACATTATCTTTCGACTAGTTCTTTTATTAAAAGGAAAATATCAGTTATGTCATCTACATAAAAAGACGAAAAATAAAGAAAACGCTTCCTCGAAATACTTTTTACGACTAAAATCCATTTGCCATGACTTTTTTAGGAATATTTATAGTGTTTATTTATGAATATTTTAAAAATAAATGTTAGATTATTGCAGAAAAAGATTTATGTAACTAGTTCTGAAACATATATTATTTAATCATGTTGCAGAATTCCATTATGTTATGCATTATCATATATATTTATAAATAAATGTATGCACATCGACGAAAAAAAAAATGCTACCATAAAGCAGTTTGCGACTAAAATCCCAATTTTAACTTTACAATTATATAACTAATTCTCCAACTTATATTAGTTAATATTTTTTAAAAGATTTCTAACAAAGGAGATTATGCGTACAATTCGTTTGTATATTTATTTTTTTATGTATGTCTACGCATAACTTTTGACGGATGATCCGATTTTAATATATATATATATAGCGCGTTTTTATCTCTGGATAGCGGACACCTCCGAATACCGGACAAATTCTGAGCTCCCAAGTTGTCCGTTATTTAGAGGTTTTACTGTATATGTGTGTGTGTGTGTGTGTTGGTCAATATGATTAATCCGGTCATTATTAATAATAACCGGTTATTATTAATAATGACCGGATTAATCATTTGACCGTAACATATATAGTATATTAATTGGAAATGTTTCATTCTACTGTTGAATTCGATTCAAGTTCATTAGGATGTAAAAATGACATGCTTGTCTGTCTGTCTGTTTATTGTCTTATTGTGACTTTAATGTCCGAAAATTTCAATTTCCGTAAAAATCTTCTCGAATTTTGAATATGGTTTAAGGTACACAGCACTACACACTACGTTTTTAAAATGTCTTATTGTGTATAGTTTATTAACAGGGACTCATTAAAACTTTTAGTATATCATCGTCTGTTGCGTCCATTTAAAGCGAACGATGCTGACAACAGAGGGATTTAAAATGAATGTGGATTAAAATCGTGCCTTCGATCGGTTAACACAGTTTCTCCCGAACCCAACCAACCCACGGTTCGGTTCGTGTTGGGTTGGGTTGGCTCTAAACATTTTTGGGTTCCGATAGACTTCGACTTTTACGGGCTGCGTTCAATAACCTGTTTTTTCAAAAGAAAGCCCACAGTATTTTTCCAGATAAAATTACTATACATTTGATTATAAATGTGTAAAATAAAAAGTTCATGTTTCTAAATGAAAAATAAAATTCGCATTAAACTGTTACAGACTGTTTTTCCTATTTGCATTAAAATATGGGTTAATTTTCCTTTATTTCGGATCGGTTTGGGATTGAAATGCGTTGGTTTCCGGTCAACAAATTTTTTTTATCGGGCGCGTATCGGGTTTTGGGCTGACTTCAGATAAAAAAAATCCGGTTCGGGTCGGGTATAACCCGATCTGTGGATGATTCTAATATGGATAAATAAAAATAAATTATTGCTTCAAAAACACCGAAGTAAAGAAACAATTTTTTGAAGTTGGTTTTACCTTTTTTCTAAGAAATTACTTGTTTCTTTTGTAAATCGAGAAATGTCGTTTCTCTTTGGTTTAACAATAGAACAAATCTTTTTTATTGAAAGCCATGATGCAGAAAAGTAATTACAAATCAAGTCTATACTAATGTAATTAATTAATTGTACAACTTAAGTAATAATAATTATTAATATTATTATATTATTATTGATTAGGACCTATTTTTTCTGAGTTATAAGTATAAAACAAAGCTTTTTATTGAAGAGCAGGAGAGAAAAGTTCTGCACAAATCAAGTCTATGTTAATGTAAATAATTATTCAATTATCTTTTTCCCCTTTGTGAACCAGAGATCTATTTTTGCACTTTGATACAAAAATAAAACTGTTTAAAAAGAAATAAAGAATATCGTGCAGAAAATTATGCACGAATTAAGTCCGTACTAATGTAATTAATTGTGAAATTTCCGTAATTAATCATTTTTATCTCTATGTGTACTGAGATTCTAATTATTATTTTTTAAATATTACTATAGAACAAATCTCGTTTTATTAAAGGAAACGATGCAGAAATTTATGTACAAATCAAGTCTATTGCTGTATATTTCTCTGCACGTTCTGATTTTAAGGATTTTCCATCGAGAGAGTATCAACCAAAACGTGCCGTGAATATTTCCCACATAAATTAGCTTTCAATATAAAGCTTTTCCAACCGTATTTAAAAAGAGGGAAGACTCACCTGACAGATGTGTTTTTACTGTATGTTCACACAGTAATTCGAGAATGGGGAACAACGATTTTAATATGTTTTGAATGAAAAAAAAAATCTGTATCGTCTTTAGTAAATTGTATTCATAAATAGGGTGTTAACGATTTCAATTAGACGATTTAAATCAGTGAGTTAAATCCCGATTTTAATCAGATGATTTAAAAAATTCATTGATTAATATCGAAAAATTTCTTAATTTTTAAAGTGATAGGAAAAAATATTAAAATCTAGAATAAACATAATTTACAATGTTTCTAAGAATATTTTGCCTACTGAATAAATAAAAGTATCATTAAATAATAGCTTATTAGCTTAATTCCTTTGAGCTTGTAAACAAGGAAGTACAATAAGCTTGAAAATAGTAAATTTTTATCAGGTATAAAGTGTGTTTCATTTAAAATCGATATAATTAAATCTGTTGTAATATAAATTGTCATAATAACTCTCTTTGGGTAAATAAATCTATTACAATTTGCAATGTTATAATAATTTCCTCTGAGTAATCAAATTATTTATTCTTTTATATAAAGCAAGTATAATAAGGTTCTGTAGGTAAAATAATTAGAAGTGATTTTCTTATTTTATCAGTCTATTTTTACAAATAAATATATAACAATACATTGGAGCTAAAGAAGAATGAAAGAATGATAACATTTCCTCAATAGTTTCAGTGAAATAATCTAGAGGGTAAAAAGAGTTAATATGCATGAAAATGCATATTAACAAGAGTTTTTTCAATAGAGGTTAAAATAATGTTTTTTTTTTTTTTTTTTTTTTTTTTTAAACTTTTGAACAAAAATAAAAAAATTAATTCAGAATCGAAAAGTTAATAAAATGTTTTTTTTCTTTTTTTTTTTTTTTTTTTATTATTATTTGGAGCACTGAATGTGAATGGTTATAATGTTCGTATTTAGTATATTGAGAAGTTAATGTGAAGATTTCAAATATAATTGGCCATTCTTAGTTTATCTGTGTATATGTATAATAAATTAATAGATGAAACTTTTGAAACTTTCACATTTCTTCCTTTTCTCATACATATAAAAGCGTATAAGCTTAGATTTATTCAATTATAATAATTTTATAACGTACAACTTAGAAAAGAGCTGACATGATAATTAATTTGTTATTTGAGCTACTAATTAATGAAATTATTTGCAGGGTTTTTTCATTAAATTATTGTTATAATTTTATTAATAAAATGTTAAACATATAGTTTATACTTCTGAATATCATCTAATAAGAAGATTTATTGATATGGAAACATACAATTCTTGATAGTCATTCAATGCCATAATGCAGGGGAAAAAAATCAAAAAAATCCGATTTAAGTACAAAAAAAAAGAAAATAATTTTAGTAATTTTTTTTTAATCGTGATCTTTTTATACAAAATTCATAAAAGATTATCACCTACTTGTCTCTTTATAAATGCACATATGCATATCTTCTATTTTAATAAGTAATTTTTACTAATTAAATATTACAAATAATTAAAAATAAATAGAATAGCATTAAAATTTACTTTGGTAACTTTTAAAACAATATATAGGCAGTCAAAATAATTAAATCAAATTAACACGCGAATCTTCTACTAATGAAGAGAATGAATAAAAACGTCCTATTGCTAATTATTTAAATTCAAATCATGCTTTCAAATTTAATATAATGAAAGGTATAATTACATAATAATATCAGTAATACAACATAGTATATAATTATATCTAATAATTAATGACGGTTTATACCATGGAAGAACTCTATTTGTCTCTTTGTGTGTACACATATGTACATTTTGTATTTCACTAACTATTATTTAATAACTAAATAATTAAAAATAAATAGAACAGCATTAAAATGTACTTTTGGGGACTTTTAAAATTATATTATGTCGTTAAAACCAATTAAATAAATTAATCACTGGATTTTCTACTAATGAAGTGGGTAAATGATATATGCCCTAATTGTTAATTATTTAGACTCAAATAATAGATTCAAATTTAATATAATGAAATTTATAATTAAATAACACAACGTAGTATATAATTCCATCTAATAATTATGATCGTTTATATCATGGAAGAACTTTCCATTTATATTAACGGAATGTGGCTATGACTATGACACATCCTGCAATAAATCGATTAAACAGTAATTTCACTTTGAGAACTGTTCAGTTCAAATTCCGTGATAAATTGAACGCTCATAGTAATGTAATTTTACCGGGAGTTATCTGAGATCTAAACTCAATTTAAACTGACTTTCATGTTCTGCTCAGCAAAAGTTACCTCTGATTAACGCTTATATTAATTTGGTGGTTTTCTGCTATATTTGTATGAAACAACTAAAATATATACAATATTTTGTAAAAAGCAAATTTTATTAAATTTTCTGGAGTAGTTAAATTAAAAAAAAAAATACGTGTTTTTAATTTTCAAATTACCATCATAATGAAGACTATATTAAAGGGTTTCGACCTTCGAAACTGACTTTCATGTTCTGCTCCGCAAAAGTTACCTCTGATTAACGCTTACATTAATTCGGTGGTTTTCATGCTATATTTGTATCAAACAACTAAAATAAATACAATATTTTGTTAAAAAGCAAATTTTATTTATTTTCTTGAGTGGTTAAATTAAAAAAAGAAATACGTATTTTTAATTTTCAAATTACCATCATAATAAAGACTCTATATTACAGGGTTTTGACTTTTTACGATCGACTGCAACATCAGAAAATTCTTCTCAGAAGTCCAGCGAGCCACTCATAAAGTCAGTTAAATAGTGTAGGTAAGAAATGTATACATCCCAAAGGCAGGTTGCATGTAGACACTGCGGATTTCAGAATTCTCTTTTTTGTCCCTTGATTCATATGAAACACGTATTTATTCATATTAGCACATAATATTTAATTTTGTCACTAGAAATTGTGTTCAATTACTTTACTTAGTAATAGCAGTTCATTTCGCTAAGCATTTGTATCAATTTGAAAAAATAAAATAAAAAATTGTTTAGCGAGTATTCTTCTTCCATGCTTTTCTGTTCATTTTTTTAAATCTAAATAACAGATTTCCTCTAATAATGCACTTAGATGGGATTTTTTTCGATGTCGTGGAAGGCTTTTGTTTCTAAATATTCGAAAAAATTCGGCGGGCCACTAAAACACTCTCCGCGGGACATCAGTTGAAGACCTTTTACGATCGACGGCAACATCAGGTTATTCTTAAGCCCAACGAGCCACTCATATAATTTAATTTTGTCACCAGAAATTATATGAAATTATTTTAGGTAGTAATAATAGTTATTTCTTTTTCCCATGCTTTCCTGTTCATTTTTTTCTAAATAATAAATTTACTCTAATAATGCGCTTCGATGGGATTTTTTTCGATGTCGTGGAAAGTTTTTGTTTCTAAATATTCGAAAAAATTCGGCGGGCCATTAAAACACTCTTCGCGGGACATCAGTTAAAGACACTCTGCACCTTCATATTTACATATTCATGTGCTTACATAAGATTTATTTAGATATATATTATTTATAACATGCATGCAACACTTTTCAAGACACACATTTAGAGTTGCAAAGACTAGAAAAAAAACCGGTTTAAACCCGGGAATAAACCGGGTTTTTTGGAAACGAACTAGGTTTTTTGGGAGCAAACCAGGTCTTTTTAGAATAAACTTGGGAATAAACCGGGTGTATTGGAAATAAACCTTGGAATAAACCAGTATTTTGCAACTCTACACACATTAAACACATTTTTTCAACAAAAATAATTAATAATGACTAATGAGTAAACAAATTTAAAACAAAACTTAATAAACTAAAAACTTTTAAACAAAACTTAATAAATCTATTAGGTTCATGCAAAATTTTATACGAGCTTAATATTTATTTGCAGTGAATAACATACAAGAATGAATAAGCAATGTTTTTTTTTTTTTTTTTTTTTTTTTTTTTTTTTTTTTTTTTACGTTGTACAGATACTTTTATCTTAAGTGAAACGACTTTTTCCGGCGACTGAAAGCAATAAGCAACTGTTGTCGAAAAAAATTCATTAAATACTACACCCTAAAAACGACATTTTTAAAACTGAGCAAAAAATACTCAAATCTGAGTATGTCGCATAGTCAAAATGGCTCCGAATCAAAATTACTCAAGTTTGAAACATGTATGTACTCATTTCTGAAAATATGCACACACTCAAGAATAAAACATCATGTGCTAAACTTACACTTTTACCCAGAGCCAGCATCGAACCCGAGTCTTACTAGTTACAAGTGCACTGCCTTATCCACTTCGCCATCCAGATCACATGAGTGGGATATTTTAAATGTAAGTCATCGAATGATTCGGACGCATATTTATATATTTTTATAGTATTCATTAATTTGTTGCTGAAAAAATTGGAAATTTTTAACGGGATTTCGGATAGATTTGGTCAGTTTCAGATGGTAGTGAAGATTGTACAACTTTATTATTTATGTAAGGAAGGGAAGATATGAATTGCACAAATTTTCAATTCGATTGTTATCAGTATATTGTTTAAATGAAAAAGCGCTCCCTGGATATTGAAATTTAACTGACTAAATTTTCTTTTTGACACATTTTAACCCATTAACGCCAAAATTATTTTTCTCTTGAAAAATGGAAATATTGCATTTCATTCAAATGAGTATGAATTGACTTCTAGGTGCGCATTTTTGAGTACTGCCATGTATCAAAAATGAATTTGAGCTGATTCTAATCATTTTTGAGTATGTCCATGTTTAAAAAATAATGAGTATGAACTGACCTCTATGTGAACAGTTTCGAGTATGTCCATGTTTCAATATTCTGAGTATTTCTGGTATTTCAGTACTAAATCATTTGGCTATTTGAAACAAAAAGTTTCATAACAAAATGAAAACATCGATTTACTGAGATTTAAAAGTGTCATTTATCTCAATGTATGTGTTATTTTAGGAGAGCACAAAAAGTTTCAAACTTTTAGATGAGAACATTAATGGAGTTTGTTACAGTATTGTCACAATTTCAAATTGTAGCAACAAACTATCACAAAACCCGGATTCATAAATACGAGTCTGAGCATACTTTATAAATTAAAATATTCCTGGATTTGTAATAGTATTTTAATGATTTTGCAAGATTTGCATCGACAAAATGTCGAGCATCATGTTGCATATAAAAACATACAGTGGTGAAGTCATTGCAAAATGAAAATATTACTACCTTCTGCCATTGTGTTTTCATAAAAGACAGGCGAAATTTCAGAATGCTTACAAAATGCTTACGAAATTTCAAACATGTTGAAATCAAAATAGCGTGAATCTGAAAGCATTCTGTAGATGAAAATATTACCGAATTTTAACGTAGAATTTGTACAGTGAAATCCTGTTCAACTGGTACAGATTTTCTCTGTATGAAACAGAATTACTCCGTATTACAAGCTAGATTATCGTGGTTAAATTGAAACAGCGTTTCTTCGTATGAAAGAAAACTCCATTATCTTATAATAAAAGTAATCTTGTTCAATACAGACATTCACTGTAATATCTATGATTTTTTTGCATTACATAACAACAGATTTCTTTAATTGTTACAGAGTTCTTTATACGTTTCTTTATACGTACAGAGTTCTTTATACGTTCTTTATATCTTTCCTTTTCCTTTCACAGAATTTCTAGTATAATGGAATAACTGTTCTTTGTACGAGATCACTTACTTTTTTTTTAGAGTATTTCCGGTATTTTTGAATTAGTTTCTCAGTCAAAAGTGAAGAATCTCATGACTTTAAATTTTTCCACTAGAGGGGTGAAAACGATAGCTATGCTGGATAACGGAGAAAATAGCTAATTTACACGAAATGGAGATATTCTGTTTAATGTTTATGATGTGTCGACTACTCTGATTATAAGAGTAGGCGAAGTTTCGATTGCTAACGTACTTTTTGTACAATAATAGTCAATGTGCGTAAAAGTTATCAAGGCTATCTTTCTTTAAATTTCGATGAATGAGTGTGAAAACCTCGGAACTTGTGATTTGTCTCTTCGTATCGATATTTATGCAAATTTCTGCATCTGGTCAATCGATATAGCAGTATTTAAGTGCTGGCAGGTGCTGGGAAAGTGGAACTCTGGATCGGTTCTTGCCCTTGTTGTTACCTCAAGATCTGCTTTATTTGCCTCACCTAAGACGTAGCAAAGAAGGAATATTGGCCATTGGTAAGAGTATAACTTACTTTGATTCGGTGATACTTGAATAAAATTGTTTGACTCTCACGGCATGCGTTTCTAGCCATCTGGAAGTTGAAGTTGAACTTCGGTAGATGGTTCGTATAGTGAAATTGTCTCTTGTGGAAGTTAGCTTAACAAACGTTTGAGTTTACGAGATCATAAGCTATTTTAAGTTATCCAATTACTGATATTGTCAATTTGAAGATTACTTGTTTCTTTTGAGTGAGGTTTTGTTGGGAACTGGTTCTTTCTGGCCTGAGGAAAATCGCAGAGCTTTTTTCACAACCCTGCTCTTTTAAGATTTTAATAAAAGTGATTTGATTTTACACAACTTGTGCTCATTTTCCGAGTCGCTAGCATTGACCATCACACATAATAGTGACATGGCTGTTACACATTCAGCAGAATATCTGTTAAAGCAACAGGTATTTTTAACAGTGTAGTTCAGCGCTGTTTGGATACAAATGGTAGTCACATGCGCCATTTCCCGTAGTATCGTTACATTTCACAGTAAAGCAGTTAAGTCAGTTGCTATTTCTTTAAAATATCTTCATCACTGTCAAACATGCATAAAAATCTCATTTCTGCATGGAGTAAGACAAAGTTCATTTTTGACTGCATAAGTGGGTTGTGGTTTTGGTGTTTAGGTACGTTGCTAATTATATAAATGCGTAGCACCTATAGTCGTCGTCTGGTCTGTCCGTCTGTTCGTCCGTCCGCATATAACAGAGCAAAAACTACCCAAATTTTTGAAATTTAATATATATAATCATTGCAGAATTTTGTCGAGTCATTTCAAATTTTATGAAAATTGAATCAAAACTTAAAAAGATATTAATAAAAATTTTCTATATTCTATTAAATCCTATCCTCCTATCATAGGTTCTATCATTGTTCGCTTGATGAGTTACATTAAAAAATGTATAGATTCTGAGATAACTTCAGTGAAAATTAGGCTAACAGTCGAATATCTCAATCCATTAAAGTAAATAAATAAAATATTCATTCATCGTGAGTCATAGAAATAATGCATAATAATGTATTATCAAAGCGTTAACATAGACTATATGGTATAAGCACATACAGTATATACGAAGAAACATCATTTACTTCAATTGTTCTATTTATAAAAACTGCAACTTAAAGCTCAAATAAATATAATGTGTGAAAATAAGATTATACAGATCTGTCCCTGGCATTTTTTTTTTTTTTTTATTATTATATTATAATTTTCTCTACCTCTATTTCAAAACAATAATCTCTGTGGTAGATGTCTACCAATTTTCGAGAAATAGTGATAGGCAAAGTAATAAATAAATAGTTGCCAGTGGTAGCGCTGTTATATGATTGTAATTGAATAAATGCACATGACTGAATGTATGAATAAATGTAAATTGTTTTAAATGTGTAAATTTAAATTAATATGCAAGAAAAATGCAAGATATAAACCGTAATGTGTGTTTTAAAGTAAAAAATAATATAAGACACTTTATTATTATTTTTTTTTTTCGGAGAAACTACGTATTTATATTTTGCTTTTCGTGGGAAAATCTGACCACGTTATTTCAGGTTTTCCGGAACATTCCGGGTGTTTCGTTTAAATTAGGCACTATATTCAGGATGCGAATCTCACCAAATACGTCTACAAGACCAATCTCTTACATGGGCCAATAAATAAGGCGATTCTCAAAATATATTTTTTCCTGCTCAACAACGCGACATATTTTCTGACATATTTACATATGTTGCTTTTGTTTACTAAGGCCAATTTTCTACACGAGGGATATAGATCTAGGCGTGAGTGCCCTCTGTGGGGGTCTTTCTAAGGGAAACTAACCCGTATTTATGTAGAGTTACTCAATGTTTGAAGAAATCTCAATACGATTACGCCGACTGTCGTGATTGAGTTCTAACCCAGCACGTGACATCTAACAGCTTTGAGAGCAGAACCTCTCAGCCGCTAGTGGGGCCATATTTGTGTACTCACTTTTAAAAGTTAAAGCACGACACTTGCTGCCATGATTATTCAAGTGATTTGTAATCGAACAGTTTTTTTTTCGATAAATGAATTGCATTTTGAGTTATAAGCGATTGTTGCCTCATGACTTCAATTTGTTTCCGTTGCACACTCTCGCGTCCAGAAGTTCGGTTCAAAATACTTACTTGGACAACATTTTCTGACAGATCTTTTGCTTTTATTGAAAAAAAAAAAACTGTTTGATTACATAGTTTCTGAATTAGAGAACAAACCTACTAAATTCATGCGTTTGCGAAAATTAAAAAAAAAAAAAAAAAAAAAAGAAGAAGAATTTAGAAACGTCAGAAATTAGCCAGTTTGGATTTGAATTATACCTCTATAAAAGGAGTATAATTTAACAAAAATAAATTATCTCAGAGTATAAATAAACATTACCTATCCCACAATGATATACATTATTCTACATTGCCTGTAAAACTTTATTTACAGCAACAATAGTAACTCGGTTGTAAAACAACATTTGAAGCCCACATATCTATTATAAGAACATTAAAAATAGCTGTATTAATTTCAACATTAAAATTCAGTTAATTTCATTTCACTAATAATTAAATAGATTAAAAAAAAACAAGGACGAAAAATCATGCATCAAGTATAGATTATGAAACAATTTCCAACATTTCCAGAATACCTTAACAAAACTTTACCGAGTAAAGGCTGAAAGTTGATGTATAAGTAAACAATTTCGAAAACGCATAACAAATTTGAAAACCCGATTTCAGCCATTACCTCCAATAGCCGCAAAAATTTACAAATTCTGTTGTGCAGCCTTGCATATGATTGATAGATTTGTATATATACTACATAGTACGCTAAAATTTAGTTCAGTTAGGAAACGCATAGCACATTTAAAATATTCTACTCAGTATATTTCCGTCAATAAACCGAAATTTATTCAATATTTTTTGTACTGCCCTGTATATGATCTACTGCATTTATACACAACAAGTAATATATAAGAATTGAGATACGCTTACCACAACTGAAAACACACTTTTAGCAATTATTGTTCATACACAGTACTGTAGTCGAATTCTTTTGTGTGTCCCTGTAAATGAACGATGAATGCTATGCCCACCATATTCTATAGTAAGCATCTTGTAGTACGCATCTTGTACTTTTTTTTATTTCTAAAAGAAAATTATGTTGACCAATTATGGATATTTAATAATGGAAGATCGTTCTTAAATTTACTCATTTTAAGTATTAGAAAATCACGAGTACTCTTAGTTACAGAAGAAAATTTTAAACATAGTGTTTTTATTTGTTTCCCCCCTCCCCCGTATTAAGGAAATTAACTATTAACACTAAAACCTTCTTATATAATCTAATATAAAAATTAATTGTAGGTATCATCTATTTATGTTTTGATTTCTGTAAATAATTAAGAAATTCACTTTAAGATATTTCTGATTTCTATTTAATTTTTAAAAGACATTTTGGCTTTACTTCGTACATTTCAGTACAGCGCGAAATGAAAGCTTGATATTATTGTAGCCTCAACATTGGGTGGGCAATCAATTAGTCTTAAAGAATCCGGAATTTGCACTTTTTCGAGTTTATTTTCTTGTGGTATAGATTTATTAATGATGCCTGAAAATGTTTAAAAATAATAGTTTTCGCCGCACTTGTGAAGTTATGTGAATAAAAACCTATAAGGTATAGACGGGAAAAATCTATCATAAAGCAAAGACAATATTTTAAGGAAAATGTAACATATAAAACAGCAGAATTGGCCATAATTTTTCCACGGAAATTTTGTTAAGAAAATTAAAAAAGAACGAAAAATCATGCTTCAAGCATAGATTATGTAACACTTTCCAAAACAGCCAAAATAATTTTACAAAACTAAAAAGTTGAAAAGTGATATCTAACTAAACAATATGGAAAATGCATAACGTATTTAAAAACCCAATTTCAAGAAGTACCAACAATTTTCGGAAACCTATCCAAACTATTTTGCGCCGTCCTGTATATGATCTATAGCTTTGTATGTATACTACATGGAAGGCTAAATTTTAGTTCAGTCAGGAAACGTGTAGCACAGTTTAAAATTCGCCTTCTGGAATTTCCATCAATAAACGGAAATGTACTCGATAACTCTTGTACTGCTCTGTATATGATCTATAGAATTTATTCACAGCAAGCAATAGACAAAAAAAATTAATTAAATTTAAAAACACGTTCAGCGACTGAAAAGGCACCCGAATTCTTTTGTGCGTCTCTGTAAGTGAACGATAAATGCTATACACACAATATTCTATAGTAACCTCTTGTAGTGCACCTTAGTGATATATATCCATTTCAATATGTTTGAAATAGTGAAACATTATTAAAATAAACCGCACACGATTTTTCTCCATAGATCGTAATGTAACAGAATTCTTTTGAGTGTCCCTGTAAAGGAACTATAAGTGAACACACCATATTCTATAGTAAGCTTCTTGTAGTGCATCTCAGTGATGTATATCAATTTAGATATGTTTTAAATTGTGTAACATCATTAAAATAAACCACAAATGAGTTTTCCCCATAGACCCTAATGTAACGGAATTCTTTTAAGTGTCTCCGTAAAATAACTATAAGTGCTACACACTTAATTTTCAATACCGAACATGCCATTGTAAACCTCAATAATATATATCAATGGCATGACAATCCGATTATATTTACGTGAGTTAGGGCAAGGACAGACAGACAGATAGAGAGACAAATCGAATTCATAAACACTTTTGAACTGTGTTAGAAAGTGTTTAAAAGAAAAAAAAATACTGTAATGGAAACATAATAATACGTATTTTGCTATGCATAAACGATATTCCATTATTTCTTCTTAATTAATTTTTAAAGTTGCAATGATCTTTTGACGCACCATGTACAAATCCTATTAATGTCGCTCAGAACTAATGTTACTGAAATTTAAAATGTCCAATCGAAAACCAACTAATTTTAATTATCGTTAGGTAGAATGTAAAGATGTAAAAAAATAAGATCAAATATTCTTTTTTATACCACATTAAGTTTTCGTCGATTTTTGTTATTCTTTTCCTTTATAACCTCCAGATAAACAATTGTTCTGACTTGTGTATTACGGCCTTGATTGGCCATTATTTGTCCAGTATTATTATGTTTTAAGTTGTAACGATCTTTTGACGCACCATGTATATAATCCTATTAATGCCGTTCAGAACTAATGTGACTGAGGACTGAGGATTAAAATGTCTAATCGAAAACCGACTAACTTTAATTATCATCGTTAAGTAGAATGTAAAGATGTTAAAAACTAAGATCAAATATTGTTTTTTAAGTTTTCGTAAATTTTTGTTATTCATTTCCTTCATAACCGCCAGATAAACAATTGTTCTGACTTGTGTATTACGCCCTCGATTGTCCATTATGTGTCCATTATTTTTTAAAGTTGTAACGATCTTTTGACGCACCATGTATATAATCCTATTCATGTCGTCCAGAACTAATGTGACTGAGAATTTAAATGTTCAATCGAAAACCAACTAACTTTAATTATCGTTAAGTAGAATGTACAGACGTAAAAAATAAGATCAAATATATATATATATATATATATATTTTTTTTATACTAGATTAAGTTTTCGTAGATTTTTGCTATTCATCTCCTTTATAACCGACAGATAAACAATTGTTCTGACTTGTGTATTACGGTCTCGATTGGCCATTATTTGTCTATTATTTTAAAAAGTTGTAACGATCTTTTGACGCTCCATGTATATAATCCTATTAATGCTGCTCAGAACTAATTTGACTGAGAATTAAAATGTCCAATCGAAAACCAACTATTTATAATTATCGTTAAGTAGAATGTAAAGATGTAAAATGTTAGATCAAAAATTGTTTTTTTATAGTAGATTAAGTTTTCGTAGATTTTTGTTATTCATTTCCTTTACAACCGACAGATAAATAACTGTTTTGACTTGTGTATTAGAACCTCAAAGTCTAAAAATAGCTAGGAAATATAAATATTAATTTCTTAAGAGAATGTTTTTAAAGCAAACTACAATCATTCCATTGATTATTCATGCACTTTTATAGTATGGCTAATTCTTCCGAAATTTTATGGAGGCCACTTCAAGTACTTATGAGAGAGAGGCCACTCTTAAGCTAATACGTGCTAACCTTATTTCCAACGCTGTACAAACTATGCGTAGAATGGATGCGCAGATCTTCAGTAAGTTGTTCTCAAGATTTTAAGTGGATAAAGAACAAAAAGAAACTCTCGCTGATAAATCTAAAAGCTTTAGCTATTTTAATCTTATTTATACAATTATATAGAAAATAATACATAACATTTTAAAACTTAATATATATTATTTTTAAATTATGTAATAATAAATAGATAAAAAAATAATATAAAATATTTTTAATATTTTAAAACTATTTAAAAAAAATTAATTATCCAGTTTTAAATTTTTCATTTTAACTCTTTAAGTAAGCAAGTATACTTAAGGTATCCACACGCCTTCGGAGATGATTTTTTGAAATTTTTGAAATTTTCTCTTTATACCCATTTTTAACCGACTCAAAAAAGGAGGAGGTTATCAATTCGACGTGTATGTATTTTTTTTTTTTTTTTTTTTTTTTTTTTTATGTATGTACACCGATTACTCCGAAACTATGCGTCCTATTTATATGATTTTTTTTTTATTCGAAAGAGAATACTCTCGAATTGGTCCCATTTAAATTGTATGAAAAATGGTTCAGTACTTTTTCAGAAATTCAACAAAAACGAAAAAAAATAAACATTTTAAAAATAGTTAATTTGTTGGCTTTTGAGTGTTGCCAAATTTGAAAAGCAAAATTACATAAAATTGTGAAATGGATAAATATAATACAACGTACAGATAAGAACTATAAATTATGCTACAACAAATCTACTTTTGAATCTTTTAAAATCTTTTATGTATGTTCACCGATTACTCCGGAACTATGGGTCCTATTTATGTGATTTTTTTTTTATTCGTAAGAGAATACTCTCGAATTGGTTCCATTTAAATTTTATGAAAATTGGTTCTGTACTTTTTCAGAAATTCAATAAAAACGAACAAAAATAAGCATTTTAAAAATAGTTAATTTGTTGGACAGACGACTTTAATATCATAAAATATTCTATTACGTGAATTTGCAAATAAAAAAAAGACTGACATATTTAAATCAGCTTTAACTTATTGGATTATAATTCTGCATGAATAAATTAAAGGGGGGGTTAGCCACTGCCCCTCCCCCTCTTTATACTTAACCATTGAGCTCCGTATCACAATGAACGTACAGTGGAACTCCAGTTATACGTTTTGGCCGGGACTGGACAAACGAAACGTATAACTCAGTAAAACGTACAACTCAATTAATGGTTTACTGGAACAATTTTTTAAATATAGCGTGAAAACTTTGATCCGCTGAGGTGTTTGCTACCTTTTATATTGAAAACAGAAGTTTCCTAAGTAGTACTGCACACATGACATAAATTTTTGGAAATGGAAATGAGAAAAAAAAGTACATAAGAGAAGTACACATGAACTTATTTTATCTTAAAAGCTTTATTAAAATTATGTTTAATACACATAGAGTACTTAAAAGAAATCGTTGGAATCGCCTTGGCATATAAATCATTTATCAAAAGACATTTCAGTAGTTTATTGAATCTTGTTGAAATAATCACTAATCTTCGGTTGTTTCTTTTCGGCAGAGCCGACACTGAACAGCAAGTTTTGCATTTCTGTTAATAATGCAGCCGCCTTATAGTTATTGCTTTTAATACTGACGAACCGATTTACTACGTCAAAAGCTTTTACATCAGCTCTGAAGTTTGAGTGGGATCTTTCAAATCAGACTCCTTGGCCGCGTCGTCAGTGTTTCCGGTTTCAAAATGGATAAATGAAAAATAAATTCGTCCGGGGACGCAAAAACGTAACGTATAACTGAGGTAAATGTGTAATTCAAAACGTATAACTCAGCTAATTTTTAATGGCAAGTGGTCGGGACTGCTGAGTTGAAACGTATAACTGAGGGAAACGTACAACTCAGGTAACGTATATCTGGAGTTCCACTGTATATACAAAATTTTAAGCAAATCGGATATTACCGAGAGTTATTACGTCCGGGTCATCAGTTGTTGGGCAGACGACTTTCAGCAGGTTGCAAATAATAAAAAGACTGACATATTTAAATCAGCTTTAACTTGTCGGATTTATTTTCATAGAACAAACTTTTTAAGATCTAAACAAAAAGTTTTGAGTGTTGCAAATTTGAAAAACAAAATTACATAAAATTGTGAATTGGATAAATATAATACAACGTACGGATAAAAACTATAAATTATGCCGCAACAAATCTACTTTTGAATCTTTTAAAAGTTCCATTGTTGCAGTTTCACAGCGGTTTGGCATATTTTGACGAGCGTTTATTGGCGCATAATTAAATACATTGTTGTTTCAAATCCCATACAAATGTACGAGTTTACAGAAAATATTTGGCGATTTATCACCTGTGGCACACTAGTTGGAAACTGCCTTTAAAATATCCAATATCTATATTATATTATACAATACAGTTGTATATAAATGCTTCTGCAATTGTCTTTTAATATTTCTACTACATAATATTAACTATAGAGTGACAATATAGAAAGGGGTTACTCCAAATAGTATTATAGGCGACATTGTTGGCGCAATGTATTTACTTGTACGGATCGTAAAAATCAGTACACATTAAGCATAAGCACCGAAATCAGTGAGTTACACAGTTATCAAAACTGTAGTATAACAGCCCGATTATGACACATTATCCAAGACGATTAGGTGAGAATAATGATAAAATTTCTAATCTTCCGTAATCGAGTCTACTGCCAAGGTTAGCGTGAAATAAAAAATATATTAGCAACAATATGGTTTAATATAAATATAGATATCATTAAAGGCTTTACACATTAGATGAGAATAATGATAAATTTTCTAATTTTCCGTAACAAGTCTACTGCCAAGGGTAGCGTGAAATAAAAAATATATTAGAAACAATATGGTTTAATGTAAATATAGACATCATAAAAGGCTTTAAAAACATTAGATGAGAATAAAGATAAATTTTCTAATCTTCCGTACTCGAGTCTACTGTTGTAAATATAGATATCATTAAAGGTTTTAAAGACATTAGATGAGAATAATGATAAATTTTCTAATCTTCGATACTCGAGTCTACTGCCCAGGTTAACGTGAAATAAAAAAGATATTAGCAACAATATGGTTTAATGTAAATATGGATATCACTAAAGTAATAAATAAATAAATAAACTTTTTAACCCAAAAAAAAAGAACCGACTTCAAAAACAACTAAAAAGCGAAAAATAAACTTTTTAACCAAAAATTGAACCGACTTCAAAAACTACTAAAAAGCGAAAAATAAACTTTTTTACCAAAAATAGAACCGACTTCAAAAACTACTAAAAAGCAAAAAATAAATTTTTTAACCAAAAATAGAACCGACTTCAAAAACTACTACAAAGTAAAAAATAATTTTTTTAGGTAATAGTTAATAAGAAATTAAATTAAGAGCATTGTATTTACCATGCATATTATTATATTTATGTACATTAATTTGATTTTTTGGAGTCGGTGCCAGCCAAGCCAAGTACAAAATTCAAAATAAAATATTCAATATAAATCGTAACACGCGTATAAATTATATCTACATAAATACGAGACAATAAAAAAATACATATAACTCATCAAATGGTAGAAAATACAATGATTTAAATAATTAACTAATTTCCAAAGCAATGTTTGTCGAAATATAGTTGCTAATCTCATTTGAGAATACACATTTATAACATCAGATGAAATGTTTAAAAATGGTAAGATGGCTTTAACTTGGAAATTTTTGAAATTTTCTCTTTATACCCATTTTTAAAGTTATGTCTTTGAAAAAATTTAAAAAAAAAACAAAACAGAAATACTTTATTAAAAGTGATAAATAGTCAAAATTATTCGAAAAATTGACATTTGTGCAAAACATGATAACTCAAAAACAAACCAATGCATTCACATTTTGTAAATTGCATGACAAAGAAAATAACTTTCTCTAGGATATAGACTATTCACATTATAATAGCATTTCTATCTCACATTCTGTGGTACTTGAAGTACTAATTTAATGAAAAATTCGCAAAATTTGTTGAATCTTTTTAACATGTACCAGTGTAAATATAAAACTAATTAATATATTATCATGATTGTAGTCTATTCCCTCAATACGTTTGTAAAAAAACAACAAAAAAAATTTCTAAAGCATTTCATGCATAATTTTTTGCTATAGCATGTTTTGCGTACAGTAAAAATGAGAAAAACTTTTACTGGTTTAGTTATTAACTCCATGAATTTTCTTGGACATATAATCCAATTTCAATGATAAATTTCGAAAACGAATGATGTAAACATATATTTCAGTTTACTTCCGATTTGCAGAATGATACTTCCGGTTGTACGATTCTTCGCAAGCTGTAATAGATGTAACGTCAAAAGGGTGTAACTCGGGTTCTAATTAAGATACAGATGTAATTAAAGCAAAAATCTATATATAAAAGATGGGATTTTAATATTATTGCAAAAATGAAAAAGCGATATTTTTTATCGAAAATGACGTTTTAAAAGTGTGTGGATACTTTAAAAAAAGAATATGCGGCGTGTAATCGTTCAAGAGTCATTCATGGATATTTGTAAACTTTATGTCCTTGGCTAATAAATGTGAATTAACCAAGTCAACTATGAATGTTTAATTTTTTTTTTTTCTGAAAATTTCATTTGAAGTACAACATTATGGACTAGTTTAAATATGAAAAAAAAAATTAATATGTAAAAAAATTGTAAAGTTGTAAATGCCATTACCAAGGGTTGTCCTAAACTTCAAATTTATCAATTGAAACTCTTATTTTTAATATCTGGAAAGCTTTAGAACAAATACAATGGTTATATGGGTATATTTAATGTCTCTATTTTTTTATACATATTTGACACTTTAGTCTAAACAGAAAACATTACTATTAATTATACTTATTTGAAATTTGTCCCTAGCGTTAATTGTCATTACCATGATGCACAGGGATTGTTCCTTCAGCTTTCTACTAGATGTCATTTTGATATGACAACGTTCTTAGATTGTAATGTACAGTTCCAAATATTCTTACGAGCACTAATGTCTATTTTTGATTAACTACGCAAGAACTACTTCAATTTGTGTCTTTTGTTGCAAAATGACAGTCAGTGCATTTAATATGTGTCATTACCAAGTTCATTATTGCTTAAATACTTATTTAATAATATAACTTTGTTGAATCATTTATAGAAAAAAGGTTTGGCACTGCTTTCTGAATAAGTACCTCATAAGCGTTCAATTGTTATAGTTTAGATCTAAAATAGACTTAACGTTAAAATGTCATTACCGTGGTCATTATCAAAGCGTTTTGGATTTATGATTTTAAGGACACAATAATGGCAATTTTAGACTATTTATAAAATTCATTGTTACTCCTTAGCAAAAATTCTTATTATTTTAGGGTACGGCGCAATGGACGAGGCCCTCTGCAATAGCAAGGCAAGTGAAAAATTGGGGTTTTCAGCTACAAGGCTTTTAAATTTACTTTCAACATTTTAATTTAGAATATAACTTCTTTGCATATATTCATATTAAGAAGAGTTTTCTAGCATCTTTTCTCTTTTTATGATCATAAAATTTATGTTTCCTTATATGCTGAATAATACATTATATAAATCTGAAAATTGAACACTTACCTTATTATTGCATATCCTATGATTTTGGATGAAAGAAAAAGTACATTTGGAACACGTAAATGACTTTTTTTACAACTTTTATTTAGTGAACACAAGAGTGTACAAAATATGAAATCATCTTAAAGTTGTTTAAAAAAAAAATCCTAATACTGCCCTCAGCCCTGTTATCAGAACTGAGAAACTGAGACACGTGATAGTAGCCCACCAGTGGCTGAGAGGTTCTGCTTTCAAAACTGGTAGACGGGAGGTGCAGGGTTCAAACACTGTCGCGCTCGTCGACCTAACCGTTCGGGGTTTTCCGTGGTTTTCTTCGAACCTTGCGTTAATACGGGTTAGGATCCCTTAGAAAGACTCCCACGGAGGGCACTCCCCCTTAGAGCCTATATCCCTCGTGTTGATAATCGGCCGTCATAAAATCAACCAATCGACCAAACGACACGTGATAGTTGAAAAAGTTTTTACAAGCCATGACGGACGGTTCGAATACGAAAAAGAACCTAAGGAATAGCAAGATAGGTCAACAAGCCTTTTTACATGGTTTTTCAGGAATCAAGAAAACTCCACTTGCCTTGTTAGTGCAGAGGCTCCTCAATTTGGGCTAAACATCAGGAATTGAAATAATAGAATTTAATGATTTTTATTTTTTAGCCAAAATTTAAATGTATGTGAGAATGGCCCTCAAACAACTTTGTCAGAAATTATCTATGTGATTTATTCGATGTTTTCAATTGTCACTTGAGATAATTAGTTATAATATCTCAATACTTTGCGTTAATTAAATTTCTATTTTCTTGTCAACAATCTATATATATATATATATATATATTACGCTATAGTACGTGGCACAGAAATCGCGATTATTTGTTAATTTGTTAATGGCAACGCCCGAATGATGCGCATCTCATTAGCTATTGTGTAAAAGTCCTTTGGCAGCATTTATGCCAGGATTTTTTACATTTAAATCTTTGTTGCTGTCATCTAGAGAAATAAAAGCGATTTCTTGCTTATAGTGCAAATAAATTGTAGTTTGAAATATTGTATTTTGTAAGCATTCATAATTTTAAAAATACAATTAGCAATATAAAATTAAAAATGTAAACAAAGCAATGATTTTTAAAAAGAGATTTTTAGTAAAAAGGGAAAAGTATGTGTAATAAATTTCCCTGATCGTTTCATTTTTTAAACATAATTGTTATACTTTTGAAAATTTAGCTCTTATTTATTTATTTATTTTAATTTGTAGTACAAATAAATATCATTCAGTCTTTTTTTTTTTATGAAGTCGACTCCACTGTTATATTTTTCAATGACAGTCTGCCCTGGCAACGCCGGGCGGATCAGCTAGCTATTTGTATTTTTTTTTCTTTTTTAATATATCTTGTAATGGTGAACGTATCAGTAACCAAACGTATTTTTATATTCACAACTCTGTTATAACTCTTCAAATGAACACTATCGCCATTTAGAAATACATTAAGCCAGTTTTCTAGTAAACTCGTTTTAGAAATTTTATTAATTTAGAGAACTGTCTCCTTATAAAAAACTTAAGACATGTATAAATCCCGACTGTGATCGCTAATTTTATTTAACAATAAAATGTTTACAACTGTATTTGACGTGGAGGCGACAATCAATATTTTCCACTGATAATTTAATATGCTCTTATTTTGTAATCAGTAAATACAGAGATCATATTTTACATATAATTGAAATAAAAAAGTACTAAAGCGAATTAAGAAATCTAATTATTGTCATTGAATTATATTTATTTTTTATTTTTTTACGCGACTTTTTTTTCATTCACATGAAAAACAATGTTTAAAGAAAATTAAATAATTCGATGAAAGAAAAAAAAAGAGACTGAGATATTTTATTACATTATTATATGCAAAATATGATTTAATTATATCGAGTATTTAAGTAAAACATTTTAAGTGTAAATAAGTACAGGTGTCTAAATATTAAGCTGAATATTTTTTTTTAATTTCATAACATTTAAAAGGGGATGAAGAAAACATATGATTGGTAAAGAAAATATATATTTGATATAAATGGTAAATGAATTAATCGTCCGTAATCGGGATACATGCGATAGAGATTAAAAAAAAATTCCAAAAAAATTTAAAAATTATTTTAAAAATCTTAAGAAAACAAACAAACAGTAAATTGAGATATAGTTTGCGAACAAATTTAATTTGAAATTGCATTTTGTTTTCTATTCGACGGTGTAAAAATTGAAATTATGTGATGTTTAGATGTTACAAATTGCAGTTAAACCGAGATTTATTGCTCTGGTCGTTGCATCGTGAATATGACGTCATCGTTATGCACTAAAATGTTTTTAACACTTTCCAACACAGTTGAAAAGCATTTACGAAGTCGGTTTGTATGTCTTAGACACAAGTTGAAATTGTCTGATGTTTAGAAATTAAAAATTGCAGTAAATGCGAGATTTATTGCTCTGGTTGTTGCACCGTCAATATGACGTCAGCGTTGCGCACAAATATGTTTTTAGAATGTTGTGCCTTTGGATTATCCGAGCTCTAACTGTCGTAAACATACACGAATTCTCATGAAAATGTTATATGTTATTGAGGTTTACTATAGAATGTTCGGGATTGAAAATGAAGTTTGTAGCATCTATAGTTCGCTTACAGGGGCATGAAAAAGAATTCCATTACATACTGGTCTATGGGGAAAATGGTTTGCGGTGTGTATTTTATTGATATTACGATATTTCTAACATAATGTTAGTGGTATGCATCAATGTGATGGACTATTTACAAGATGCTTCCTCAGGAGTATACAATAAGTAGCATTTATATGGTTTGTTTGCAAGGAAGCACAAAAAAATTCCAAGGAGGAAAATCGTTTGCGGTGCATACTCAGAACATAAATGAAATCACTGTAGTACACTACAACATGTGTTTCTATAGATTATGTAGTGCGTACATTAGATTTGACATAGCTCCAAGATAATCCTTAGTGATTTACCTGTCAAAAGCAAATGGTTAATATTTTTTAAAATATGAACTGCTTTTAAACACAGCATATTCCTATTTCGAGTCTTGGCTTTGGTTCTGATATAGAAACAGAAACAGTAGATTGTTTCGATGTGATTCCAAGTTATTGGCAACTCCACTCCCAGTGTATGAGTATTTGTGTATCACATCTTAAAGGACACATGGAAAAAAGAATATAAAAGTAACAAAAATGCAGTGTAAGATGAAAGAAAAGAAGAGGATTTCATCGTCAACTTCATCAGCCAATCCGAAACAAGTAAGATAGCCAAACAAAAAGAGCTTGCGTAAAGCAGCCAATCAGATTTAATTTGCTGTTTAAAAATGGAAGGAGAGGGGAAAAAATAGAAAAATGAGTGGAAAAGCATTAATTAAGAATAATTTCGTAAAAAAATAAGCAAATAGGTGGTGAGAAATGATGTTCAACTGTTTCTAAAGGAGAATAATTCGCAATAAAGGAAAAAAAAAAAAAAAAAAAAAAAAAGAAGAAGAGCGTAAATCTACCCCAGTTTTTTTAAAAAAAAAAAAAACAGTTTTTATTGTCATACATTTAAATATAGTTAAATTAATAATATAAAAATGTCTGATACCCAATCATGAAAATAAAATTTTATAATAAAATATTCCTCATCAAAATACTGGTGTAAGAATTTGAATATAACATTATTTTCTTAAAAATGTATTTCACAAACTGTTAATGGCTCTAATGTAACAAATGTGAAAATAATATATTCAAGCTAATGTGCATTAAATAAATAGCAGTATATACTTAATGTAAAAAATTAAATGCAAGGAAGTATTTTAGGAAATGCGGAATAAAAGTTGTTACACTGTTACAATGTCTGATACAGATAATTAGCACAAAATAAAAATAGATGGTAAATGCATTGGAAAAATTGCTCAATAAAAATTATACACAATATCTACATAAATCTAATTACCATAATATAAAAATAACTGTTTGACAGATTGTTGAAAAAAATAATTCGGGATTGTAAGAAAGATAGCAATACAATAAAATTTTTACACGATATCTAATAAATATAATTTTCACAATTTAGAAACTGGTTTAAGTTGCATTGTATGATACACTAGATAAAAATTCTTACACACTATCGAATAAATATAATTATCATAACATAAAATAGCCATTTGATAGATTGTACGAAATACTTAGTAAAAATTGTTGTGCATAGTATAGTTTATTATTTTAAAAAGATAAAAGTGACATATATATATGATACATTCCTGTCGAAAATTGGCACATTATAGACGATCGCTATTGCTGTCGACTTGAACGTTCTTTCCACCAGACAATCGGAACATCTCAGTCCGAAACCACTAAAATTACCTGATAATTATATCGAGGTAGCCGCAGTCGAGATCGTTGAAATGTAGTCATGACACCCGGACAGGGCATCACTTCGAGTCGCTCACCATGAAGACAAATCTCGAAGTATATCACATCGGAAATCGTAGTGTATTTGCAGTCGTAAAAATTGAGCAGAGGCAGTGAAATCCAGAAGAAATTTCCCAAAAACATTAAAAAGAAGACTTAATAACTTAATAGATGAGCAGTGGCTTTATTGTGATCACAGAGATGAAAGCAACTCCACCAACTTTCGCTTCATTAAAACTGAACACATTTGAAGATCTTGAAGAATTAGCAGAGCTTGAAGAACATACTACCGATGCATTAGTGTAGACTCCCCAGTGACGGCAATTAGATGACAACCACTAATTCGTGTAAATTCTGTCTCCGAAGCCAGTGTAACCGTATAAATACTTCAAAATTTGGCCCAAAGGTACAAAACGCGCGAACAAGCTGGTCCACTCGCATCCATGTTCGGAGGGCGCTAGGGGGATAAAGAAGGCGGAGCTTTCTCGCTAATGGATGAAAAAATGAGGCCACGAAGACGTGTCTCTGACGTATGATTAAAACTCTTTAACAGAAGCGGCAAATTAAAAAGGTAAAAAGGCCTTTGGGCGCGAAAACCGCTTGGAATCATGGGATGCCGAATGAATTAAATAGAAATAAAAATGGTATTACAAAAGTTCCAAAGAATAAAAATTAAATGTCTCAAAAGAAGAAATTAGGCAGGTGCGTTTAGAGGCAGTGTTGCAATTTAAGAGAATAAGGTTTTAATAAATACGTGTAGCTTTTAACAGATTAAGATTTTTAGAATGATAAATAACAGAATATTTTGATTAAGTTATGGAATAAAATACAAAATAGATTTAAGAGATATTTTAAAAAGAGAGGGAAAAAAGAATTGAAGAATTTGGAATAATTTAACTAAAGAAAAATGGCGAAAATTTTTTATTATTACATATCCCCCCACCCAAAAAGACGAATGAACCGGTAGGTCATATGACCTGCAAGTTCATTGAAGGGAAATGTTACACGGACTTGGATTACAATTTGTCAACTGGAGGAAGTCAAAATAAGTACATTTCCAAAATTTATTCATTAATGCCCAATAACATTAAATTTAATAACTATAACGCGAATTGGTGGAGTTGTTAATAAAAATACAATTACAAGATATTAATCTTGTTAACAATGACATAAAAAGCTTTAGAAAATATTAAACAAAATAAGAAAAGAATTGTAACAATTTAAAATAATAGATAACATACTTCCAGAATATCATCTTACAAAATTTGTTGCAAATTGCTTGTAGAATTGTTGCTTAATTTGTCGTTCAGTTCTCGTCTGAGTGATAGTCCATCCAAAAAAGTTATTTGCATACCTCACAAACTGAACAGTTTACAAATTGAAAGAGAAAAATCCTTCAAATTTTAGATCTTACTGATCTTCCTTATGAAAGTCTATTTCAGAATTAAAGTTCATCTGAATGCTTTATATTTACTAGCAACAACTCGAAAATAGTACTAAGATTAATATTAACAACAATAACACACAAATAATACAATAATAATAATAATAAGAAGAAGAAGAATATCAACAATAAAAATTTAAAATAATAATACTTAACAATAACAATAATCATAAGTTAATTTTCAAATATTAAACTTATGTTTGTCTGAAAAACTCAGTCCTGAATGGAATGCTAAGAAAAACTTAAGAGAAATGAGTATTTTGTTATGGTATAGTTTGTCTGACAAATGGTAATTACTCTAAAAAGGCAAATAGGTAATGTAAGCAGTATAAGAGTTTTTTACTCAACATCAAAATTACTATTACCATTATTACCTTTATAACTTCCATTACCTTTACTACTTTATTACTTGTTTACTTCTAGAAGTAAAAATTTATATATCTCAACATATTCAAATTCAAGTAGTATTCAAATTCAAGTAATATTTAATCTCAATATCAAATTATAAATAGTATAACTAATAATAATAATATTCAACAATAAGTTCAGCAATAACAAGCATTATAATTCAAAAATATCACACTCTTTCTTTAATTACTTTCTTAAGTATATAATTAATATCTCATCCATATAGTAGTGAATGAGGTATGAAATATACTCAATAAAATACATAATACAAAAAAAAAGGAATAAATAAGAAAAATTCGTGAAAACAATCATTATTGTGTAGATGATGGTTATGTAACTATCTTGCTTTCAGTCAAAGAAGACAACATAAGTTGTGAAATGAAAAAATGGGACCTTGTAGCATATTAAGAAAGGTTGGACAATTCTCAATTAGTATTAAGATATCATATTTGATTAGTTTAAGATATAATTTAATCCAGTTTATTTTATTAGTTTAGTTATTACTGTTTAATTTATTATTCTAATCTAATCCAATTCAGTATCAGAAACTCCTAACTTAAATCAACTAAATTACGCCAGCATAAAAAGTTGACTCAAGTGGAAACTTCAACAGTGACACTCTCGTGTGCACAATCAAGAACACCACGGTTATACAGAAGAGAATTGATTAGTTAATTATTAATTTATTTTATTTCGTTTATTTTTGGATTATATTAAAATCAAGACGAAACTATAAATTTAACATTAGTTTGTTGTTGGTTCTCATGGGATAATTTTAATTGATCAGGAGGATAATAAGGGCGTAATTTTGATACATGTACTATTTCAGTAGGTTTATTTTGAATTTGTCTATCAATTTCAAAATTGACATCAGATAACTTATTAAGGATTTGATAAGGACCACTAAAGACTTGTGAAAGTTTTCTGGTATTAGGATATTGGAACTCTTCATAAATTACAAGATCTCCAATCTCAAATTTTGGTTCTAGATAATTTCGATCATAATATTTTTTACTTCTCCAATAGAATTCATCAGTGCGTTTTTTAGCAAGTTTAAGGGCTTCTTGAACAGGAGGGTAATAATTTTGTTGAAGAGGAGAATCATAGGGTAATTGGCCAAAAAGTAAGTAAGCAGGAGGGAATTTAGTGATAGAATGAGGGGTATTGTTATACTCATTAACTACTTCTGTCAAAATTTTTGTCCAAGGAATTTTGGAGTTGGTAGAATTGACTTTACACTTCAATCTAGTAACTACTATCTGGTTCGCTCTCTCACATTTGCTATTCGTTTGAGGATGATGTGATGTGGTTAAACGTTGCTTAATATTGTGGTTTCGCAGAAATTTTTTAAATCTAGATGAAGTAAAGGCTGCATTTCTATCACTTAACACTTTTTGATGGGTCTGGACATTAAGAATTTTATTAAAACAGAATAATTGTTGTGGTGTTTGAATATTAAAAACTTGGTTTAGACAATTAGTATAAGTTTCTGTGGTAACACTGTTTGAGGGGAAAGCCCAAACATATCTAGTAGCATGGTCGATGATGATGTGTAGATATTTTTTGGTGGAGTTATAATAATTGAATCCTCCCACAGTATCAATAGAAAGACATTCAAAAGGTTGATCTGTGGTGTGCATAGCTTGTAATAAGCCAAATTTTTTCTGTCTGGGTTTTTTATTCTTTTGACAAATATCACAATGTTTTACAAAATTGGTTATATCTTGCGTCATGTCAGGCCAATAATAATTAGGGGAGATTAAATTTAACATTTTTTGGATACCAGGATGACCAAATTTTTCATGAGCAACATTTAGTATTTTTCTCCTTAAAGACATAGGGACTACTATTTTTCTAAAACCTTTCTTTTTTACTATCATAAGTCCATTTTCCTTTAGATAATTTTTACCACACACATTATCTTTTTCCTGCCTCTCTATAATTTCTTTAACGTCCACAAGAAAAGTAAGTGGTTGAATAAAATGTGAAACTGGGTTTCTCGACAACATGTCGGCTTCGACATTTGTGGATCCCTTTTCGTAAACTATATTATATTCAAACATGCTCAACTTCAAAGACCATCTAAATAACCTGCCTCTCAAATGTTTAGTATTTTTTAACCATACAAGAGATGCATGATCAGTATGAATGGTAAATTTTACACCATGAAAATAATGATAGAATTTGTCTAAGGTGTCAATGATGGCAAGACACTCTAACTCGGTAATAAAATAATTCTTCTCATAACTTCTCAATCCTCTAGAGTAATAAGCAATTGGATGTAAAAAATTATTACTATCAGGTTGTTTTAAGACTGCACCTACTGCCACCTGTGAGGCATCAACAAACATATGGAGGGGTAACTTAGGGTCATAAATTTTTAAGATAGGTTTGGCTATTAAGGCATCTTTTAATTTTTGAAAAGAATTTTGACAATCTGTATTCCATTCCCATAGTGTATTTCTTCTGAGTAATCTGTTAAGAGGGACTCGAATTTCGGCATATTTATCTATAAACTTGTGATAAACATTGATAGATCCTAAGAATCTCTGAAGTTCCTTTACATTTGAAGGGGGTTTTAGTTTTTTTATTACTTCAATATTAGCATTAGCAGGAGTTAATGTGCCATTCTGGATGGTATATCCTAAGAAGTTAATTTTATTTTGGACAAAATTGCATTTAGAGAGTTTAAGTTTAATGTTTTCGCGTCTGCATAATTCAAATATTTGGTTTAAATGTTGCATATGTTCTTCTAATGAGGAAGAAAAAATAATGATATCATCAAAATAATGGCAAGCAAAGTCTATTTTGTGTTTAGTAAGTATTCTTCTAAGGGTTCTATTAAATATCGGGGGGCCTAATTTAATCCCGAAGGGCAGAACTAACCATTCAAAGAGCCCAAAGTTGGTAGCAAAAGCCAATTTTTCAGTATCGGATGGATGTATGGGTATATGCCAGTAGCCAGAGGCTAAATCTAAAGTTGAAAAATACTGCGCACTACTCAGTTTATCTAAAATTCCATCGATACGAGGTAGGGGTTCTGCGTCATTTTTCATTATTGCATTTAATTTTCTATAGTCAACACATAATCTAGTTTTTTTACCTTCTTCTCTTTTCATTACTAATGTAACAGGGGCAGAATAGGGACTATTGCTCTCTTTAATTAAACCAGCATCTAATAGTGAATGAATTTGATCCGAAATCTCTTTTTCTTCTAAAGGGGAAGTTCTGTATGGCCTCAGAGATATTGGTAGGTCAGAATTAAGAAGAATACGTTGTGGTTCGATATTAATTCTCCCAACATCAAATTTATTTTTAGAAAATATATCTAAATAATCCCTTATACTTTCCCTTAAAGTTTCATTTTCTATAGAATTTATTTCCCCAATTAATTTAGAATTATCAACATTAGATGGAACAAAGGATTGAGGAGATATGATCTTTCCATAATCGGGTTGCACTCTCTGATAATCATAGTTAACATTAAAATGAAGTAACCTTAATTTATCACTGGATATGTTCTTAGATTCATTTAAAACAAGGTCTCCTTGTAATACTCTACATGTAGCACAGTCAATAATTAAATTAAACTTACAGCATTCTTTTAAACCTAGTATAGCATAATCTAAATTTGTATTGCATATTAAAAATCTAATATTTTGTTGCACATTACCTAATTTAAACAATAAATTACAAGCTTTATCTATTACAACAGTTCCTTTGGCTTGGCCAATAATAACAGGTTGAATATTTATAACTTTAGCATTTAAGAATTTAACAAATTTAAAAGGCAAAATACTTATGGTTGAGCCAGAGTCAATCACACAAGGTAGTTCCCTGTTATTTACATATCCTGATACAATTAACTGTCATATATTATCAGTAGATGGTTGTGGTTGACTAAGAGGGGGTGCAGAAGATTGCAGAGGCCTAACATTGAATACACAATCCCTCTCCCAGTGATAAGCATTTTGGATACCTCTATTTAAACACATTCGACATGGTCGACTAGGAAGCCTTCTTTGATAATGATTGACAGGCAATCTGGGACTAACGAACCTGGACGTTGAAGGGTTAAAATTAGTTGCTGCTTGGAAATTTGGATTCCTGTAATTAGGTTGAGGGCGAATCCAATGTCTAGGTGAATTAATTGGTTGAGAAAAAGGTCTGGAATTTTGAGACATATTTCTAACATTACTATTATTGTTACTGCTAGAATGAGATGGAATGACAACAAGTTGTTTAACTAATCTATACCAATCGGTAGTAGATTCAGGAGGATTTACTATTAAATAGTTCTGGTATTCAGGTTTTAAGCCATCTGTCAAGCCTTGTAAAATAATAGTTTCACATAGTTTAAGTTGTCGACCTATCTCTATTTTCTGACGGAAATAATTTTCTAAGTTGTTTAGGTCATGCAATTTCAGCGAGGCAAAATCAGAAAAACGGGGGACTATTACTTTCAGAAATTTTTCAGTTAAGATCTCAGCAATTTTTTCATACTCTTTACAATCTAGACATTCATTAACATACACCTTTAATGCTTCGCCCTTCAAATATTTGGAAATATTGTTGATTTTCCACTCTTTTTTATCTGGAGGGGCTGATCCTTCAAAGTGTCTAAGCCAAGACACAACATTCATCCCACTCTCTGGGTCAAAAATAATAACATTAAGCTCTTTTTCAGCCATTTTGGTTTGAGTACCCTTACTTTCAACAATAACTTTAACAAACCCTGACTTTAATAACATGTAAAAAAAAATAACAATGTATAAAGAATTCTTTAACTTAACAACAACTGTAAATATCTAACTCTTAATAATTTAAATAACAAACTAAATAATATTCAACAGTAAAAAGTCCAATTCATATTAAAATTCATTTCACTTAAATAGTAAATGTAAACTACTACTATAATCTTTCTATAAATAGATCCACTATATATGAATATCACAATTTAGAATGAAATAAATAAAACACTTTTTTAAAATAAGTATCATTATTTCGTAAGAACAATTTTTTTGGCTCTTGAATTGTACTCTCAGAATATAGCATCAAAAAACAAAAGTCATAAAATAAACAAATAAATTAACTGCACAATAATTTTACCCTTTCAATGTTACTCAACTTTCTTTTGAGATAACACATTTTTTTTTTTTTCACATTAATAAACTTCCAAAGCTATTTTTGCGATTATTATGCAATCAGTGAAGCTGTAATTTCAGATAATCTAATAAATTTTTATGCATTTTTAGAATGGCATAGAATATGTTCCAATATATGTTACTTGAAAAGAGATTACTCATATATTTTTTCAATAAATAGAAATTATTTCCTATGAATAAATATCACCGAATGAAAAGGGACTATAATTAAATGATAAAATAAGAACATAAAATGAAGTTACTCTTGTAAAATGAAGTAATATAGGAATAAATATCAGAGCAGTTCAAAACTTTCAGTAATATTTGTGAGCTTAACCAAATAAAATTAATTTTTTAACAATACATAAGAATAAATATTAAATTTCGTAAGTTCTAAATGTTCAGGATAAAAGGAACAAAATTCTTCTAAAGTATTCTAAGAACAATTTTTGTTCTATATAAGCCAATAATAACAAATCAATAAAATAAGAAATCAATAAAAATAAAAGAATAATTTAACTTACAGACGTCACTTCTGGGATAAATTTATAAACACTTATGAGTGATAATTTGACAACTAATCGGTAGTTGTTCTCCAATATCACTGGGAAGTCTCCAAAATGTTTTTATTACACAGGTCATCAGTTATCCTGACCGGCTTTTTTGATACATTCCTGTCGAAAATTGGCACATTATAGACGATCGCTATTGCTGTCGACTTGAACGTTCTTTCCACCAGACAATCGGAACATCTCAGTCCGAAACCACTAAAATTACCTGATAATCATATCGAGGTAGCCGCAGTCGAGATCGTTGAAATGTAGTCATGACACCCGGACAGGGCATCACTTCGAGTCGCTCACCATGAAGACAAATCTCGAAGTATATCACATCGGAAATCGTAGTGTATTTGCAGTCGTAAAAATTGAGCAGAGGCAGTGAAATCCAGAAGAAATTTCCCAAAAACATTAAAAAGAAGACTTAATAACTTAATAGATGAGCAGTGGCTTTATTGTGATCACAGAGATGAAAGCAACTCCACCAACTTTCGCTTCATTAAAACTGAACACATTTGAAGATCTTGAAGAATTAGCAGAGCTTGAAGAACATACTACCGATGCATTAGTGTAGACTCCCCAGTGACGGCAATTAGATGACAACCACTAATTCGTGTAAATTCTGTCTCCGAAGCCAGTGTAACCGTATAAATACTTCAAAATTTGGCCCAAAGGTACAAAACGCGCGAACAAGCTGGTCCACTCGCATCCATGTTCGGAGGGCGCTAGGGGGATAAAGAAGGCGGAGCTTTCTCGCTAATGGATGAAAAAATGAGGCCACGAAGACGTGTCTCTGACGTATGATTAAAACTCTTTAACAGAAGCGGCAAATTAAAAAGGTAAAAAGGCCTTTGGGCGCGAAAACCGCTTGGAATCATGGGATGCCGAATGAATTAAATAGAAATAAAAATGGTATTACAAAAGTTCCAAAGAATAAAAATTAAATGTCTCAAAAGAAGAAAGTAGGCAGGTGCGTTTAGAGGCAGTGTTGCAATTTAAGAGAATAAGGTTTTAATAAATACGCGTAGCTTTTAACAGATTAAGATTTTTAGAATGATAAATAACAGAATATTTTGATTAAGTTATGGAATAAAATACAAAATAGATTTAAGAGATATTTTAAAAAGAGAGGGAAAAAAGAATTGAAGAATTTGGAATAATTTAACTAAAGAAAAATGGCGAAAATTTTTTATTATTACATATATATATGTATATATATATATATATATATATATATATATATATATATAATTATAATATCTATGAATTTCAAAAAACATATCAAGTTCTTGTATCATTCTACTTAAATCTCCAAAGAGATAATTAATGATAATGTGTAGACAGAATACCACATAGCTAATAGATTAACAAGTGCAATCATAATATTACCATAGCTTGTGCTTCAATGGTAATTGGCCAAAAATATTGAAATCATGAAGAAAATTTAAAAAGAGAGAGAGAGAGAATTAAAATTAATAATTTGGAGTTGCTATCAAGTGAATACAAATGGATTAAGAAATAAAATATGAACCATATACAATGGAAAATGGGACAACAAGAGAATTAAATCAGAATTGGATATGAATAAACACATGTAGATATAATCATCAGCCTGGATGTACCCACATGTGTTTTAAAAAATTCCGTATTTCATGATTCTACTGGCATATATGCTAAGATCAGTAGAATCACCCAGGTATACTGAATTATTACCAGAAAACAATTGGAAATATTAAAATTTGAAGTAATAAAATTGGAAATAAAAAACCCGTAAAGAATAGAAAAAATATTTCACTCACATCAATTATAATAAAATCTGTATACAACACCTCACTGAATTACCACCAGATATCAGTTTGAAATAATAAAATTGGAAATAAAAACCCGTAAAGAGTAGATGAAATATTTTACTCACACCGATTTAAAAAATAACTGTTTGAAACAGATAATGCCGAAATTAACTTCCACAGAAAACCATAAATGGGTCAATACCTGGATAAAATTTTCATTCTAAAAACATAGTTTCAAACAAGTCTCATTAATTACTGTCACCTATTGTCAAACTCTAGTTTTTATTTTCATTCAAAAAGCATAGAGTTTCCGTTTTATCTTTAATCAGAAAGATTATGCAAACTGACAGCGAAAGATTGAATATATTTCTCCATCAAAATTTTAAAAATATTTCCACAAATTTAAATTTTGTCTTAAAGCATCAATTTGAGATGTTTAAATAGAGGACTACGGAACACGTCTAATTACCAACAAAATAGACAAACTAAGAAACCTTGTATAACTGGTTATTGTGATTTTTTTCTACTGATAATAAATTGATTGTAAAACACACTCGATAAAACTAGTTACGCAATGTCTAATAAATATAATTATCACAATATAAAAAATAGCTGTTGGATGGATTATGCGAAATGGTGGATAAAAATTTTTAAAGTTTTTCTTTTAATAGGATAAATATAAGAAATAGTATATTAAAAAAACTGCTTTAAACGGATTGTGCCAAAGTTTTAACATGCACAGTAAATCATACGTGAAGAATTTTTTTTTATTCTAAAATATAGTTTCAAACAAATCTCATTAATCACTGTCACTTATTGTCAAACTCTGGATTTTACTTGAAATCAGAGTAGAGTTTTTATTTTATTTGCAAAGCGATAGCGAACAACTTAATACGTTTTCCATCAGAACTTTAAACATATTTCCACAAACAAATTTTGATATTAGTATATACAAATACGGAAACTGTTAATCTATTGAATAAACACTTCTCATTTACGTTAATATATTTTTATAAACATCTACATATCCCATCAAATTAATATTGTTGTATTTTATTCTTAATCATCTCTTCCTAAAAACAAAATTTTCTCGTCTTTATTTTTACTAGTTTTTAATTTTATCTCGAATCTGTGCGAATCGCTACTGTTTCAAACAATTATTACAATAAGCGGAAAATAATTAAACAATTCAACTCTACTCTGAAATTCGGTGTATTGCTTTGGGATTTTTCGAGACATTTGCGAAACTCTTGAAAGCAGGGGATCTAAAGAAGGCGATTAGTGTTGAGTTCTAACCTCATTAATCATCTCTAGACACCGTAAAAGTTAAGGAGAAGAAATTATCTGGTCTTATGAGGGGAAAAAAAAGTAAGGAATCTGATAAAAACCAAATGTTATTTCTCAAAATTGTTGGTTTTGTTCCGTGAATTGTGAATAAATTTAAGAAAATAAATGCAGAGTATATATAAATATGAACGTTGTGCATGGTTTTATGCCATTCATAACGTTTGTTTTGAGCAAGGCTTAACAAATGCGGTCATTAGCAACAAAGTTTTTTTTTTTTTTTTTTTTTTTTTTTTTTTTTAATCCGGCGACCAAGTGATTTAATATGGCAGCTTTTTTTTTTTTTTTTTTTTTTTTTAACCTAAGAAATTAACACAAACAACATTTTTTCTCTTTCCCCAATATTAAGACATAAACTTAGAAAATATATTCAAACAAAAAAAAACACATTTTTAACCTTTATTTTTCATTTGGCAAAAATAAGTTCATCAACTGCACATTTTAAAATAATAAAATCAGAATAATTTCACTAACGCCGACAGGAAAATAGGCAAAAAATTGTTTTCTCGCTTCACATTTTACCAATACCCCCCTCATCACATATTAGATTTTGTAGCACTCAATTATCCGGACATTTGAAGCATTTGGCGATTAGCATTTTTCGAACATGCCGGTTAATTCAGGTTTGACAGTGTTTCTTTTCTTTCCTTTCCTTTCTTTCTTTCTTTTCTTTTCTTTTTTTTCTTTTCAGGGATATATAATTTTGATAAGTTTCATGAAAAAACTTAGATATTATCTTTCTAAATTATATGCACTATTCTAAACTATGTAACTAATAATTGTAAACGATGCTTGAGTTGTTAAAATGAGTTGTAATTTTCCAACTAGGCGAAAAAGTGTCCGGGCCAGGATTCGAACCTGGGATCTCTTGGTTGAAGCTGCCATGCTGTACCAACTGAGCTATCCCGGTCAAATCTGGAGGGCATAATTCATCCAGATTCGACCGGGATAGCTCAGTTGGTAGAGCATGATAGCTTCAGTCAAGAGATCCCAGGTTCAAATCCTGGCCCGGACATTTTTTGTCTAGTTGGAAAATAACAACTCATATGATTTCTTTACCAATTTGAATAACTGTGTTAAAATTAATCTATGCTTATTATTATTTTTCGCAATTAATTCATAAAAGACCTTTTGGTTTTTTGAAAATCAATGACGAGGGAGGAGGGAGAGAGGTATTTTTTACTGACGACTAGAATTTTTGGCTGATTATCAGATTTTATGAAATTTGTAAATCCCTGGATATGAGGGACATTTACCTATTATATGATATATTACAGAAACACTAAAAATCAATATTCATTTCGTGCTTTGATTATATTGCGTGAATAGTCATATTTCAACGGTAAAAATATCGAAAATAAAAGCGTAAAAATATAATGTGTAGAAAATATTTAAACAGTTCAACTCTACTCCGAAACTTGGTGCATTTGCTTTGGAATTTCTGGAGAAATGCGCGCACCACTTGAAAGTAAAGGGATCTGAAGAGGGCGCTTAGCGATGAGTTCTAACCTCATTAATCATCTCTATAGACGCTGTAAAAGCTAAGGAGAAGGAATTATCTGCTCTTATGAGAAAAAAAAAGAAAAAAGAAAGAGTCTGATAAACACCATGTGTTGTTACCTAAGCTTGTTAGTTTTGTTGCGTGAGATTGTGAGTAAATTTAAGAAAATAAATGCAGAGTATGTATAAATGCGGCCGTTATATATGGTTTCTAGAATCTCATCTCAAATCTGTGTCCATTACTATACGGTTTAAAACTACATTAGAATAATCGGAAGATAATTAAACAATTGAACTCTACTCTGAAACTCAGCACATTGCTTCAGGATTTTTCGCAGGGGAACGGAAGAGTGTGAGTAGCGTAGATTTCTAATTACATTAATCATCTCTAGACGTTATGAAATAAAAAGAGAAGAAGTTATAGGCTCGTATCAGGAAAAAAAAACAAAGAATCTGGTAAACACCAGGTGTTGTTTCTTAAGATTGTCAATTTTATTGCGTGAGTTTGTGAGTAAATTTAAGAAAATAAATGCAGAATATGTATAAGTACGAACGTTATGTATAGTTTATGCCAGAAAATTCTTTAGTAACAAAATATGCCGCATAGAAAATGTTTAAAAATGAATAAATAATTTATGGAATTTAACTGAATTATTAATTACTTACTACTAAAATAATATTGCATCAAACGCAGAATATACGAAATATGTATGTTGAATTTATTTTATGCCTGAAATTCATTAATAGCAAAACATGGTGACAAAATGACTACTAAGCAGTTGGTGCAGCTATTGATTAATTTTCAGCAAATTGCGTTGAATGTATATCAAAGTAAATAGATAGAAACTTGTTGCAGAAATTTAACTGAATTACTAATTAAAAATCCACAAACTATGAAACAAAAATATTTAAATAGTTGTCAAGAATTTCACTGTAATTAATTAAATGAGATCTCCACAAGATATACCAACATACACTCTGGTACATAAATAATACCTGTCAAAAATACAGATTTATTTTATTCATTTTCTTTTGTTTGTATTCTATTTTTTGAATTTGTGATTTTATATATTTTGGATCCTTTTCAACGATGGCATCTGACTAAATCACTTAGAGTGATGAGTTCATATGTGGCTTCAGGCGGATACCCCCTCCCCCTCCCCCCCACTACATCATCGGAAGATCGAACTATCGAACCTCGCAAGGTATAGGGTTTTTATGGTCAGGTATAGTGCCAATTCCTCCCGCGGCTCCTGAAACACAGTCCGTGGGAAAAAGTCTCAATTCGACACTAATTACATCACTTGCAATATATATATATATATATATATATATATATATATTTGCCATATAATTGGTCTAACTGCATTTTTGAATATATTTAAAATGAAATGGAATGTATATTATGTGCATTTATAAACCTTGCATTAAATTTTATATTTCATTTATCTTTTGTAGATGAAAATGACTGTAAAAAGAAAGAAATACATTAAAAGAATCATAAATTTATAATTAAGTATTTTAGTGAGATATTGAATTAATTTCTTGTAATAGACTACATTCCGCATTCAGAATTTATCCCTCATTTCACTTTATTCTTCCTATGCCACTTCTTGGAAATCAAACCTCTTAATTATAATCAAAAATTAATTTGATATCCATTAAACATTTATGAACTTAGGCTCCGAAATATCTCATACTATCTATTAATATAATACCCAGAACTGTCCAAAACGTGTTTAACTTGGAGATAACTTTCGAAATTTGCCTTAAACCATTTTCAAAGTTCACCCAATTTTTAATATTGAATATGTGAATCGTTAAATGGGTTCGGGGTACCTTTGTTGCTATTGTTAATATTTATAAACATTTCGTTAAATTAGACGCCACGTGTACTTTTTTAAATTATTATTTACAAGGAAAAAAACACATTTTTATACATGTAGAAGAATTAAGTTCCTGTAATACAAACAGACAAATGTATGCTGCATTCCATACTTAAATGTTATTTAGACCAGATGCTCTTTATTCCATAATCACAAAATAAGATGATCACTAATTATAATTAAGATCTAGATAAATGCTTAAGTGATACAAATAGAAACAACAAAAGGCTTATAAAAACCGTTTAATGTTCGACATACGTTTCAACGCTCATACGGCGCCATTTTCAAGATATATACCGATAAACAAAAGTATTCTCGCAAATTTCTTCCTCTCTATTCTTTATTCTTTCACATATCCCCAAAAGGCTTTACACACTATCTTATCAATCACACGAAGGCCCAAACACACTATCTTATCAAAGTCAACCATTGTGAAAAATTACTTACCTATTAATACAACATTTATGGACTTACATTGCGAAAACGTTTCATACATACCATCAAATTAAATTTTGGAACTGTCCAAAACTTATCTAACATAGCGATGACTTCTGACAATTGCTATAAACCATTTTCAAAATTCACCCTGTAATTCCTACTGAAAATATATATCGATAAATAATTTTGAAGTCCGTTAAACATGAGCCAATAAATTATATATTATGTGCATATTTTACTTACAAATAAAAGAACATATTAAAGGAATAACATATATTTTTGTAAGCTATAAGAAGAAGTTTTCTATAATATAAATGGCGAAATGTATTGCATTTCGCACTCATATATTATTTATCCTCATTTGTCTTTATCTTTTAAAACCTCCATAAAATGCTTTCCCTCTATATCATCCTTTCAAAATCAAACTTCTAAACATTGCCAAAAATTAAATGGATGTCTATCAAACATTTATAGACTTAGATTCCGAAAATACATTATACAAACCATTAATTTCAAACTTCGAACTGTCCAAAACTTTTCTAAACTAACAATCAGTTTTAAAATTTGACGTAAACTGTTTTCAAAGTTCATTCTATAATTCATATTGATAATATGTGTCCATAAATAATTTCGGGATCTGCTGTTATGTGTTATAAACCTTCATTTTATTATGTATCTTTTATTTATAAACGAGAAAACTTATTAATTTAATGAAAAATTTATAAACTAGATGAAATGGGATAACTATTATGTGCATATACAATATTCTTTAAAACTTCCATAAAATGCTTTCCCTCTATACTAACCTTTCAAAACCAAACATTGCCAAAAATTAAATGGATTTCTATTCAAACATTTATAGACTTAGATTCCGAAAATACATTATACAAACCATTAATTTAAAACTTCGAACTGTCCAAAACTATTCTAACCTAACAATCTTTTATTTACAAACGGAAATATTATTAATTTAATGAAAAATTTATGAACTAGAAGAAATGAGATGACTATTACGTGCATTTACAAACCCTGCATTAAATTTGATATTCCATCTATCTTTTGTAGATTAAAATAACTGTAAATAGAAAAAATACATTAAAATAATCATAAATTTATAATTAAGTTTTTTTGGTGAGATGTTGAATTAATTTCTTGTAACATAGAGGAATATACTACAATCCGCATTCAGCATTTATCCACTTTCGTTTTATCCTTAAAACATCCATAAAATGCTTTCTATGTATCACTTCTTCAAAATCAAGCCTCTTGATATTATCAAAATTAATTTGATAGCCATCAAACATTTATAAACTTAGACTCTGAAAATATGTCATACCATCTATTAACTCAGAGCTGTCCAAAACAGTTTTAATCTGACAATAACTTTTGAAATTTGCCTTTAACCCTTTTCAAAGTTCACCCAATTTTTAATATTGAATATGTGGATTGTTAAAAGGTTTTGGCTTCGTTGTTACTTCTTTGAGTGTTTATAAACCTTTCTTTAAATTATATGCCGCATGTAATTTTGTTATTTACAGGGATGATATTTCTCCGACTTTTTGCATACCAGTATAAAAGAAAAAGTGTTGCTCTGTTAAATCGTAAAAAAAAAAAAAAAAAAAAAAAAAAAAAAAAAAAAAAATTATACTGGTATGCAAAAAGTCGTAGAGAACTAATCTTTGTATTTACAAATACAAAAACACATTTTTTACGAAGTATTGAAATTTAATTTATGTGATACAAGCAGGCAAATGTATACTGCATTCCACGCTTAATTATTATTTATCACAATTTCTCTTTATTCATTAAAATATTCCTAAAATGCTCCAATTCACTATCTTTTCAAAGTCAAACTTTGTTAAAAATTTATTGGTTATCAATCAAACATAAACTCCAAAAATACATCATAAAAGCTATTAATTTTAATTTTTTAACTATCCAAAACTTTTATATTCAAACAATAACTTTTGAAAAGTGCCATAAACTGTTTTCAAAGTTGACACTGCCATTCATAGTAAAAATATGCATCGATAAATGATTTTGAAGTCCGTTAAACAAGGGCGAATAAACTATGTGTTATATTTATCTTTTATTCATAAATAGAAGAACATATTAAAATAATCACATAGTAATAAATAATTTTTTTTATAAGCAATAAGATTTAATTTTCGATAATTTAAACGTCAGAATGTATTGCATTATTTATCTCATTTCTCCTTATCCTTTAAAACTTTAGTAAAATGCTTATCCATCCAAAGCTCTGTCAAACTCAAACTTCTAAACATTGCCAAAAATTAAATGGATATCTATTAAAACATTTATAGACTTAGATTCTGAAAACACATCATACAAACCATTAATTTCAAACTTTGAACTGTCCAAAACTTTTCTAACCTAACAATCAGTTTTAAAATTTGACGTAAACTGTTTTCAAACTTCGTCCTGTTATTCAAATTGGAAAATATGTGTCCATAAATAATTTCGGGATCTGTTGTTATGTGAATTTATAAACCTTCATTTTATTATGTATCTTTTATTTACAAACGGAAAAACTTATTAATTTAATGAAAAATTTATAAACTAGAGGAAATGGTATGGCTATTACGTGCGTTTACAAACCTTGCATTAAATTTGATATTTTAATTATCTTTTGTAGATTAAAATAGCTATAAATAGAAAAAATACATTAAAATAACCATAAATTTATAATTAAGTTTTTTTGGTGAGATGTTGAATTAATTTTTTGTAATATAGAAGAATATACTCCAATCTGCATTCAACATTTTTCCAGTTTCGTTTCATTCTTAAACATACATAAGATTATTTCTATGTACCACTTCTTCAAAATAAAGCCTTTTAATATTATCAAAAATTAATTTGATAGCCATCAAACATTTATAAACTTAGACTCCGAAAAAATGCCATACCCTCTATTAACTCAGAACTGTCTAAAACATTTTTAATCTGACAATAAGTTTTGAAAATTGCCTTAAACCATTTTCAAAGTTCACCCAATTTTTAATATTTAATATGTGGATTGTTAAAAGGTTTTGGGTTCGTTGTTATTTTATTGGGTGTTCATAAACCTTTCATTAAATTATATACTGCAGATATCTTTGTTATTTACAAGTAGAAAAACACATTTTTTACGAAGTATTGGAATCTACTTCATGTTATATAAATAGACAAATGTATACTGCATTTCACGCTCAATTGTTATTTCTCGCAATTTCTATTTATTCTTTAAAATATCCATACAATGCTTCCAACTCACTATCTTTTTAAAGTCAAACATTGTTAAAAGTTCATTGGTTATCAATCAACCATTTATAGACTTACACTTCAGAAATACACCATACAAGCTGTTAATTTTAATTTTTTAACTATCCAAAACTTTTCCAATCTAACAATAACTTTTGACAATTGGCATAAACCATTTTCAAAGTTTACTCTGTCATTCATAGTGAAAATATGCATCGATAAATGATTTTAAAGTCCGTTAAACGAGGGTGAATAAATTGTGTATTATATTTATCTTTTATTTTCAGATATAAGAACATATCAAACAACATAAACAGATCAAACAAAAAGAACATATCAAACAATTCACATAGTAATAAATAATTTTTTTTATAAGCCATAAGATTTAATTTTCGATAATTTAAACGCCAAAATGTATTGCATTTCGACTCATTTATTATTTATCTCATTTCGCTTTATCATTTAAAACTTCAGTAAAATGCTTTCCATCCAAAACTCTATCAAACTCAATCCTCTAAACATTGCCAGGAATTAACTAGATATTCATCAAATATTTATAGACTAAAACATCAAACTGTCCAAAACTTTTGAAACCTAACAATCATTTTTGAAATTTGCCGTAAACCATTTACAAAATTCGTGCTGTTAATCATACTAAAAATATGTGTGCGTAAATAAATTCGGGATCTGTTGTTATGTGAATTTATAAACCATCCATTATATTATGTATCTTTTATTTACAAATATGAAAACCTATTAATTAAAGGAAAAATGTATAAACCAGATTTAAGGATACGTTGTAACTTATTTTCGCTGATATAAACAAAGTAACATGTGATATTCTGCACTCATGTGTTATCAATCCTTTGAAACATACATAAATTGTTTCCCAAATACCATCTCTTCAACATGAAGCATCAAACATTGGCATAAATTAATTAGATATTCATCTAACATTTATAAACTTGGATTCCAAAAATGAATCATACAAAACGTTAATTTAAAACTTCGAACTGTCCAAAATTTCTCAAAGCTAAAAATAACTTTTGAAAATAGCCGGAAACTGTTTTCAAAGTTCATGCTATTATACATATTGAAAATATGGATCGATAAATGATTTCGGAGTCCGTTGTTACTATTGTGTGAGTTTATAAATCTTTCATTAAATTATATGTGTCAAAGATTCTTTATTTGAAAGTAGAAAAACCTATTAAAATAAAGGTAGATTTATAAACTAATTGTAACGATATATTAGAACAAACTTTCAGCTAAATAAACAAAGAAATATATTGCACTATGCATTAATTAATCATTTATCTTTTAAAATATCCATAAAATATTTTCTACATATACCACCTCTTCAAAATCAAGCCTCTAAACATTGTCAAAAATTAATTGGATATTTATCTAACATTTATAAACTGAGATTCCGAAAATGAATCATACAAACCGTTAATTTAAAATTTGAGATGTCCAAAATTTTTCAAACATATAAATAACTTTTGAAAATAGCCGACACCGTTTTCAAATTTCATGCTATTATTCATATTAAAAATATGGATCGATAAATGATTTCGGAAACCGTGTTACTATTATGTGACTTTGTAAATCTTCGATTAAATTATATGTATCGTATAGTCTTTATTTGCAAGTAGAGATCGACCGAAATTTCGGCCTGACCGAAACTATCTGTATTTCAAAATCTCGTTCCTTCTTTCGTAAATTTTGAACTTTACTCATTGGTATGAGTTGTATCAAATGATACACTGTTTATTGCTGTGAACTCCACTGTTTATCATTGTCTGTCATGACTGATTTATGATGCGAGTGTAAATTATAAAGCAAGCAACGCATATCTGACTAAACTTAAAATATGCTTATCACGTGATCTATAAAAGCGGCAACCTTCACAGTAATAGAAAATTTTTACGTTGAAACTCCAGATTGTTTCGAATAATTTATGAGAAAGGTGTTGTTAAAAGACATAAAGATTTAAGAAATTTCAAGATTGGTGTCAATTAAACATGTTATTTAAACATATGTACCATAAAAATGTTTGTACAAAATTTTAAATAATTAATAATAATAGTCAGCAATATTTATATATATATATATATTTAAACGTCTATTAAATTAATAATATTTATAATTATAAAATGGTTAAAACATATTCAATGTTAATTTCTTAAAAAACAATCTTTTGAGTATTTTATTTCAATCAATTTAAATGCAAAATATTAACGAACTGAAAATATGAATATATTTAAAAATTAAATATTCATTATTGAATTTGTTTTAGGTTATTTAACTACATTGTTAACTAATTATTGATAAATGCCTATAATTATTGGTTGTTATAAAATAATAAAATATAAAAGTTGTATTATTTATGTTTCATTTTTGTTTCAAACTTATACACACACATATATATGTACGTTTGTTTGTTAGAAATGTGGTTCAATACACGTATAATTAATTAATTAATTAGTTACTCAATTAGTTATTATTAAGTAATTATTAATTATTTGTTGTTAATTAATTAATTAATTAATAATTATATGCAGTTATGTATGTATTAATCTATTTTCAATTTTTTTTTACCCTTTCGGTATTTCGGCCGAAAGTGGGAAAATCAAATTCGGTTTCGGTTTCAGTTTTGATCTTAATTACCTGTTTTGGTTGATCTCTATTTGCAAGTAGATAAACTTATTAAAATAAAGGTAGAATTATAAACTTATTGTAAGGATATATTAGATCGAATTTCTAGCTAAATATACAGAGAAATACACTACCACTTTGCATTAATTAATCATTTATCCTTTAAAATATCCAAAAAATGTTTTCTACATATCAAACCCTAAATCAAGCTTCTAAAATTTGTCAAAATGTAAGTGAATACCCATCAAACAAACATTTCTAATTAGTTTCCGAAATACGTCATATATAACTATAACTTAAAACTTAGAATTGTCCAATATATAGCTAATCCAACCGAATTACTAAACCCTCGTCCATCTTTCATTTACAAACAGAAAACCAATTAAAAGAATGATAAATTTTTTAAATAATTTTAATTACATTAGAACTATTTCCCTGTGAAATAAACATAAAAGATAAATATACTGCATTCTGCAGCTATTTGTTATATATTCTCATTTCTCTTTATTCTTTAAAACATCCATAAAATTCTTCTCATGAACAAATTTTCCAAAAACAACCCTCTAAACATTGTCAAAAATTAATTGGATATTCATTAAACATTTATAGACTCCGAAAATACACCATACAAACCATTAATTTAAAACTCCGAGCTATCTAAAAGTTTTCTAATTTAATAATAACTTTTGAGAATTTCCGCAAACCGTTTTCATAGTTCATCCTTATTTCATATTAGAAATATGGTTAGGAAAATTATTTCGCGGTTCGTTGTTACTATTATCTGAGTTTACCAATCTCCCATTAAGTTATATATCGTATATACAGGGTGATTCCAAATTCAGGGTACAAACTTTAAGGGTTACAGCACACTCTAACAAACAATTTTAGTATAGGAAAGAGGGGTTGGAAATCCCTATAGTCACAATTACAGATCCTTACGAAATCCTTACAATATGCTTACAATTCATACAAAGATGTGTCTGTTGCAAATTTTATTAAAATATCATCACTACTATTAAATTTATGAACGAAAACGTGACATCGGATTAAAGGGAGACGCCCTGTAATTTTGACTAAATAAATGGATTTTTGACTTTGGTTTCCTATGCAATAAATGATTTTTACAGTAAGTTGGTACAGGACACTGTAAAAAATATTTATTGTATAAGAAACCAGGGTGGAAAATTCTTTTATTTAGTCAAAATTACAGGGCGTCTCACGCCCTCACGTATCTTCACTACTATTAAAGTTATGAACGAAAACGTGACTTCGGATTGGAGTGAGACGCCCTGTATTTTTGACTATATATAAATGGATTTCCGACCCCTCTTTCATACAAAAAATTGTTTGTTAGAGTGTGCTGTACCAACCCTTAACCTTTGTACAATGAATTTGGAATCACCCTGTATATTATGCACAAGTAGGAAATACAAGTAGGAAAACCCATTAAAAAAGAATAAGAAGGGATGGGGTTTTTAAACTATCGGCCAGTTTTGGGCATATTGCTTCAGGCGGGAAGCCTCCAGGAAGAACTTTTGAAGGGAGTGTGACACAAATTATAGTTCTTATACATGGAAAACCCTGAATACCTTACACAGTCTACGCTGATATCGAACCCATGAACATTGCACAATGTGACGGCCAAAATCTGCGACATTGGCCAAAATTTAAAAAATATATATATATGATTCAACAAACTAGATGAACATGTTCTATACATTCCACAGTTTATAAGAAATCAGTAAACGAAGCAAAAATACAACATTTACCTTGAATAAACCTGTTCATTGTATGGAATTTTGCATAATGTTTAGGTTTTGCCAAATTGTTTATTTGGAGCTGGCAGTTGATACTTCCCTTTCAAAAATTATCAAGTTTTTTTTTTTTTTTTTTTTTTTTTTTTGTGTGTGTGTGTGTATGGGTTTCTGCGTTAGTCAATCAAATACAATTTAGTTATAAAACGTGTTTTTTGTAAGCGTCTTTTATGATTTGTTTATAAAAATCTTATACCAAACGAAAAATCTATATACGGAAAATCTTATACCAAAATTCTGGTGTCATTGTGGCATTTGGGAATTAAAATTAAGTGGTTTCATAAACATAACACTGCCCTTGAAAAGGTGATTCTTAATTTTCTCCATTTTGTCATAGAGATGTCCCAAATCTGACTCCAGATTCGCATTTCCTACCTTTAACAACATAAGCTTACCAAATATCAAGTCATTTCGAAATCTTTTACGAACTCTACATCCAAACCTACGAAAACATGTCATTCGTCACACCGTACACCGGCCCCACGAAAACATGTCATTCGTCACACCGTACATCGGCCCCACGGTAACACGTCATTCGTCACACCGTACATTGGCCCGTGCTCTTCATATTCTGACCAGCATGCTAATTATTGGGCTGAATGGGATTAGAATATCGATTTAAAAAATATCATATATATATAAACTAATTTTGATGAATCGTTAGAATTGATAACCGGTGATAAAAATAAAAATATATATACTGCATTACATAGATAGTTTTCAATTTACTACTTTAAATATTAACTATCCATAAAATTGCTATACATTATTTCGTCAAAGTTATGCCTCTAAACATTGTCAAAATTTAATTGTATTTCTATTAAACATTTATAGACTTAGCCTCCGAAAATACATCATGCAAATCATTAATATAAAACTTCGAACTGCTTCCTAAACTTTTCTAGTAACCTACCAATAACTTTTGAAAATTGCCGTAAAAACTTTTCAGAGTTTATCCTGTTATTCACATTGAAAATATGGATCGATAAATGATTTCGGTGTTTGTTGTTACTATTATCTGAGTTTATCAATCGTCCGTTAAATTATATATTGTATATATATATTATATTTACAAGTAGGAAAAACCATTAAATGAGAAGAGGGAGGGTTGTTAACAATCGGCCAGTTTTGTGTGTATTGCTTTAGGCGTTAGATGCCCGTCAGGGAGGACTTTTGAAGGGAAAGTGACCCGAATTATCGTTCTCGTAAAAGGGAAAACACTGAATACTTTAAAATGTCACCCCACCCAGAATGCGACGGTATTGAACCAGCGAAAATCAACCGTGCTCTTAACATTGTGACTAGCATGTAATTACTCTCCATAGAGCTAAGTGAGCCGTCCATTAAAATAATGACCGATCTATAAAGTAATTTTGATGAGCCAATAGAATTGATAATCAGGTGATATGGACAGATAAATATACTGCATTCTGTATTTATAGTTCTTAATTCTCTTCACACTTTAAATATTAAAAATCCATAAAATGCTTCCTATGCGCCACTTCGTCAAAATAAAGCCTCTAAACATTGTCAAAAATTAATTGGATTTCCATCAAACATTTATAGACTTAGCCTCCGAAAACACATCATACAAATCATTAATTTAAAATTTCGAACTGTCCAAAACTTTTCTAACCTAACAATAACTCTGGCAAATTGCCGTAAACCGTTTTCAGAGTTTATCCTGTTATTCATATTGAAAATATGGATCGAATAATTATTTCGAGGTTTGCTACTATTATCTGAGTTTATCAATCGCCCATTAAAATTTGTATCGTACACATATTTTATTTACAAGTACGAATACCCATTAAAGGAGAAAGAGAAGAAATTTTTTAACTATCGGCCAGTTCTGGGCAGATTGCTTTAGGCTGGATGCCATGAGGGAGGACTTTTGAAGGGAAAGTAACCGTTCACGTATGAGGAAAACCCCTCAATACCTTACACCTCAACCCCACACAGTCTGCGGTAGTAATGAACCTCCGAGCATCGGCCCATGCTCGTGGTCGTAACCAGCATATTAACCACAATACCCTGTATTAAAAGAATGACAGATCTATAAATTAATTTTGATGAGCCATTAGAATTGATATCCGGTGATATAAACAGAGAAATCGATAATTCATAGTTCTTTATTCTCTTATTATTATTAAAACATTCATTAGTATTAAAACATTCATAAAATGCTTCCTATGCACCACTTCGTCAAAATAAAGCCTCTAAACATTGTCAAAAATTAATTGGATTTCCATCAAACATTTATAGACTTAGCCTCCGAAAATACTCCATACAAATCATTAATTTAAAACTTCGAACTGTCCAAAACTTTTCTAACCTAACAATAACTTTTCAAAATTGCCGTAAACCGTTTTCAAAGTTCATCCTGTTATTCATATTGAAAATATGGATCGATAAATGATTTCGGGGTCTGTTAAACGAGGTTCCACGGGATTTTGACCACAATTCATCATCCTTTTTGGATTTACTGGGGGATGCTTCCGAAATCCAGATGCTGGACGAGAGCCAACAGAAAGGAATACATTACATCCAGACATGCTGTTTCATATGTCTGTAATTTCTGGGAAATAAAAGGATTTTTGAAAGATATGCATGGAAAATATGATGTTCAGTGTAGAATTTACTTATTACATGCAATATGGTACTAAACTGAGACCTACCAGTACATAAATCTCAAAATAAAACAAGAGTTATTGTTTAAAGTTTTAATTTTTTTGTAAAATATAGAAACATTAGGCTCTGTGATATTAATTTGTTTATTTTTATTTTGAACATTTACATTTACTTAAAAATGCAAATGATAAAAAAGAATCAAACATTATCTATATTTAAAAAATGTGTCTTTAAACCAGATAGCCCGGATTGGAACGCCTGTTTTTTTAATGTATGTCCATACAAAATTTTTTAAAAGATGCTGTGATTTTAATAATTATTTTTCTTATTATTTTGGAAACTAATCGTTAGAATAAATGCTAAATAATATAATGGGTTTTGACTTTCGGTTTTCTAAAGGGTATTTTTTTTTACTTCTAGTTTAATGTTAATTACATTATCTTAATTAAAAAATATATATATATGTTACGGCCAAAACCCGAAGTTCGGCCAGTTCGCGAATTGGCCAAGATTCCTGGCCAAAACCCGAAGTACATGAATGGCCGAACTTCGGGTTTTGGCCGTAACATATAGATTCAATTCTAAGAATCGTATCATTTCACGAGTAAAGAAAGACAGAAAAACAACGTATAACTCTATAAAAATAGCTACTCAAATAATCAAAATCAAAATGTTTGCTGTGAAATGGTGACATATTTCGCGATTAACTGCTGTCAAGCGGCTAACATGAAAGTACCAAAAATATTTTTTAGTGTAGTTATTGGTGTGCATTCTATTAGAAAGTATACTAAATGTAAAAAAAAAAAAAATCTATTAGAGTTTTCAATTAAAAACATTTATTCACCTATAAGTTCTGCATAAGTTTTGTTATCTTATTTTATTGCATGACTAATTGCTATTTCAATAATATAAGTATTGAAAATAGTAGCATAGAAATGCTGCATATCGATTCAATTGTAAGAATCGTATCATTTCACGAGTGAAGAAAGACAGAAAAACAACGTATAACTCTATAAAAATAGCTACTCAAATAATAAAAATCAAAATGTTTGCTGTAAAATGGTAAAATATTTCGCGATTAACTACTGTCATGCGGCTAACACGAAAGTACCAAAAATATTTTTAGCGTAGTTGGTGTTGCATTCTATAAAAAAAATATACTAAACGTAAAAAAAAAATATATATTAGAGTTTTCAATTAAAAACATTTATTCACCTATAAGTTCTGCATAAGTTTTGTTATCTTATTTTATTGCATAACTAATTGATATTTTAATGTTATATGTATTGAAAATAGTAGCATATCAAGTTGGAAATTGTACGTTAAACGTGACATAGGAGGTGCGTTCGTTTTATAACTAGTTTTACAATGTAAAAAAATCATCCTTATAATTTCAGTGAAATGAATTATATCGTCTGCTATGAGCGACATGAACAGGCCTTTTCTTTTCTTATTAAAGAAGCCACGTTTACAAATACGAATTTATTTTCTACATCAGACAGCACTGTAAAATTCATCATGAAGATCTTGCTTTGCGAATGATTACGTCCATGGTTTAATATTTTTATGCCTCCTAATGAACGAATATCCCGTGTTTATTTAATGGATTGAGATATTCGGCTGTTAACGTAATTTCCAACAGAAGTTATCTCAGAATCTATACGTTTTTTAATGTAACTCATCTCTCAAACAAACCATTTTTTTGAACGATCTTTCTAAAAATGTAACTTTTATGCAATTTTATTCGAAAAAATAATTTTGAATAAAAATGGCTGCCTGGCATATGAAAAAAGAAGTGGATTGCCGTTTTTGTTTTCCTCAGTCACATGACTTGCTCTTTTATTATATGGATTACGTACGATATGATTTAATAGAATAAAGAAAACTTTTATTAATATCTTTTTAAGTTTTGATTCGATTTTCATAAAATTTGAAATGACTCGACAAAATTCTGAAACGATTATATATATTAAATTTCAAACCCTTCGGTTGGGTAGTTTTTGCGCTGCTATATGCGGACAGACGGACGGACAGAGGGACGGACCAGACGACGACTATAGGTGCTACGTATTTATATAATTACGAACGCACCTAAAAATGCTGTGTGTAGATTGAATTCTAAGAATCATATCATTTCATGAGTAAAGAAAGAAAGAAAAACAGCGTAGAACTCTATAAAAATATTTATAAAATATCTCACTGTAATAAAATATTTACGAAAGGTATAATATTTACTATTTTCGCTTCTCAATTAATCAATATTTAAATTTTGATTATGTAATCATTAGCGAAATAAAATTTTTGATTAATGAAAAAGAAATGTGTATAGAAATATTCCAGTCATGAAAATATTTATTAAAATTATTGCATTCAAATTTGATTTAGCTAGATAAAATATTAACTAAAGCATTTCATATATATTAAACATCCTACTTCCTTTGAAGAAGTGTTACGTGGAAAAACTACTATCCCCGATGTATTCATTCGCTAATTGATTTGTCCGATATAATAAACTAATGTTTCGAAATTAGAATTTTATCCATGTTTCTAATTCACACTCGTTTATTTAAACTGAATAATTAACTTATTCATGCATATGACTTAGACATTTCATTTCTCTGTATAGATAAATTCTCAGTTTATTTTTATTTGCAATAAGAGGGAAAGCAAATGTTTAGATGTTTATGTTCCTATGATTAAAATGAAATAGTTATCTTTTATAAAATAGATGTTTATTCATATATATTAAATGAACATATAAGCTGAATAATTTATTGCTATAATAAGGGTAAAAGTTTTCATTTAAAATGTATTGTATCGGTCTTGTAATACCAAATGCAATGAAATGTTTACGAATAAATAATCTTTTTGACTAATTTTAAGCTTGTTTGTTCTCAAATACAAACTGACTGCTTTCTCAAATATTCACAAAGTCATTTTTATAAATAATTAAATGCATAAAATCTGCATATATTCTTATTCATCTAGAAAGAAATAAAACAATGTTACCACTTTCTATAAATGCAAAGTATATTTTAGAAGACTATGTCAAAGTAAGCGCTCTGGACCGATTATCGTAATTTAACAGTCACTTTAAATACGTAATGGTTTTAATTGATATAGAGTCCTACCGGGTCGGGTTGTACCCTACCTGACTCCAAAAATTCTGCATAAAATCAACTCGAAACCTGACCAGAGTCCGACAAAAACATTTCGCCAACCCGAAACTCCACACGCGTCAATTCGAAATGCAACCAGAGACCGACAAAAAAATAAAAATAAATAAAATAAATAAAAAATATAAAAATTTCGTCAACCCGAAACCCGACACGATTCAATCCGAAACCGACCCGAACCCGAAATATTGAAACGTGAACTCGACCCGAATCCAAAGTGAAAGACAATTAATCCGTATTTTAATACAATTATGAATAGGTAATCTACAATTAAATAGTTTATTTTGGAAAGAACACGTCATATTTTTCTGATTTTACACCAGAGATAAAAAACTGTTTATATGGCAGGATTTTTTTGTATTTTGCAATTCTTTGGATTGCATGTTAGGAAGGATAATAAAATACACTTTGCACTCGCTTTTCAGATTATTTGAATGAAAAAAGGGTGATTTCTGTGATTTTTTCTAGTCTTGGACATTTGCCCTTTCTAAATTAAACACAGGTAAAATGAGAGTTGAAACAGTGAAACCCGACCAGAGTTCGACAAAAAACATTTCGTCAACCCGAAACCCCTCACGCTTCAATTCGAAATCCAACCAGAGCCCGACAAAAAAAAATCGTCAACCCGAAACCCGATACGATTCAATCCGAACCCGACCCGAACCCGAAATATTGAAACGTGAACTCGACCCGAACCCAAAGGGAAAGACAATTAATCCGTATTTTAATACAATAATAGATAGGTAGTCAGTATACAATTGAATAGTTTATTTTAGAAAGAGCACAAGTCACATTTTTCAAATTTTACACTAGAGATAAAAATCTGTTTATATGGCAGAATTTTTTGTTTTTTGCAATTCTTTGTATTGCATGTTGAGGAAGGATAATAAATTACACTTTGCACACGCTTTTTAGATTATTTGAATGAAAAGGGAGATTTCTGTGATGTTATTTTTTTTTTTTTCTTAGTCTTAGACATGTGCCCTTTCTAAATTAAACACAGGTAAAATGAGAGTTTAAACAGTGAACATATGAAAAATCATAAACAATAAGTGCACAAAATAAAAAAATATATATATTGAAATATGCCTCTTTTGTTACTTTTGCCACTGAAAGCTTTACTCTGCAAAGTCTAGTGTTGTAGCAGTCGGTCAATTTACAATGTTGTCGTAGAAGGCCTTTGCTTCTTCACTTGCATATTTCAGAACTTTTTTGATATCTTCAGTTTTTATTCGTTAATAGGGTCTTTGTTTTTAAAGGCTCGTTCATAGGGAAAAGTGATATAAAAAGTGATTGGAAAAGCGCACATATACAGAATTTGTGCCATTTCTTAGATAAACGGGTTTTTCTAGCGCACATAACAATGAATGGAATCGAGTTAGAAGTGCGCCCTTTAAAAATATTTTTATCAAAACATCGATTTCCAAAAAAATGTGACTTGAGACATTTAAAAAATAAAGGATCTCTAATACCAATATTCTCTTTTTTTGTATAAAATTGAACATATATACAGTATACACTCATTAATATTCAAATATTTTGTTTTTCCTTTGAAAAATATTCAGGTCATTCATTTGAAAAATCGGGTCAACTCGAACTCGACCCCAAAGGCTCAAAACCCAACTCAAATCCGACCAAAATCCGAAACATTTAAAGTTAACCCGGCCCGAACCCGACCCGCAACGAAATAAATTAGTTTCAAACCGACACGTGTGTCGGGTCGTTTTCGGAAACAAATCGGGTTATCTGATCCTATGCAGGACTATAATTAAAATTAAAGATACATATATCACATTCTTAGAAAAATGGAAAAAACCGTTAGCTTCTGCAAATTACTTGTCAGAAAAATTCACATTCCTAAAAGACCGGAAAATATTGGGAACACTCTTAAGGTGGTTCTCGAAAAACTATTTTCCTCCGCTCAACATCGCTAAACTTTTTGACCTATTAACGGATTCATTTCTAAACTCAAAAGCATGAAACGTACTGGCATGAAAATTGAAGTAATAATCAACAGTTTTTCATTTTTCGATAAATGAATTACATCTTGGACAATTGCTATCTATAAAATATTGTTATCTCAGGACGGCATTTTGTTTTTTCGGTTCAAAACTTCAACTTTGACAGCATTTTCCGAACATTATTCTGCCTTTATCTAAACACGAAAAAAAATAGTTCTCTGACATAGTTTCTAATTAAGAGCATCTGCCAATTTTATGGACAAAAATGAATTAAAAATTGTGTCAGAATGTAACCAGTTTCGATTTGAGAACATCCTTAAGTTAGTGCAGTCAGTTGCAAAATTTTGAAACGGGAAAAAATCAATGCAACTAGTTTACATTAACTCAGTATTCAGAAAATATTTAAAAACCTCTTGCCAATATTTAATCAAAGCTTAAAAATTTTAACATTTCTATATTCAAACGCCAATGAATTCGAGTCACCAAATGTCATCACGGAAAATTTGAGATTATATATACATTAATTATCTAGAAGTTCAAATACCCATCCAAAACTCCATTATTCCCCCCATCTCATGAAGCTCCAGAAATTTGTCTTGTAGAAAAATATCCGAATTCAGCATTGTGTTCGAGAACTGCAAATGTTATGTCCGTAGGAAGTGACTGTTTTCATCCTTGGTCCAGATTAATAACACTTTTTTTTCAAATTGAGTTTCCCCTCTTATTCCTCTGTAGCTTTCAGAAATGTCTGCGAGACCATCAAGAGGGCGGAACCATTTCTTAGACATCATGCAAAGAGGTCGAGGAGTAGTGATTTAAACAGTGACTTGTTCTTGTTTAAAGCTAACAAAACGGATGGTGCAAAGATTACACACAACACATCGAAGTATAGAAAGATGTTTGATAGAATAACTAGAAGAGACAGAAAGAGAATAACCTGGATAAGAAGTCAGACGAAAGTTTTTGACATCATTGAGAGAATTAAACGGCTAAAATGGAAATGTGTTGGGCACATTGCAAGAAGACAAGACAAAAGATGGAGCACAAACACCCTACAGTGGTATACCAGAGATGTAAAACGACCAAGAAGACGACCTCAAGTAAGATGGAGTTACGAAATCAGAAATGTGGCTAGTATTAATTGGATGACTATAGAACTAGACAGGTAACAATGAAAAAATCTGGGGGAGACCTTACATCCAGCAGTGGATTGAAAACGGTTTTTGTTGATGATGATGATATATAAAATAAAGGAAATTCTGTGTTTTATTGTAATTTCTTTTCATAATTTGTCTAGACTCGCCTTAAATCACCCCGAATTGAATTTCAATAATCAAGTTTTAAACTAATTTAACGCAGTTTTAAAATCTCAAATTATTAAAATTAATGCACAAATTTATATATTTTTAGAAGCTGAGCCTATATTAAAGTAGTCATTGGTTTTGCATCATTTAAAAAAAAGTATGGATCAATTTTAAATATGAAATTCTTATGCATTATTTCCTTTAATAAAAACTTCTTTCGTACAGAAAAGTTAAATATTTTAATTCAGAACATGCGATAAATACATAATAAGTTGTTGTTTCATGTTCATTTTCACATTCTGTAGCAAGTTTAATTTATTGCACAATTTCTTTTCCAATTTTGCTGCTATTATATATATATATATATATATATATATATATATATATATAATTATATTGTTCAAATTTTTAAGTATTACAAAGTTTTTAGTGATATGTTAGCATAACTTGAATCTTGAAAATTAAAATAAATAAACTTGAAAATTAAAATAATAAAATTTAGCCGAAAATATGCATATATTTTCATTTTTTTGTTCGCATACAGAAATATTTTTGAATAGACGAGCATATTTGAATATTTTTCTCTCGAACAATGACAGTCAAGTGACAAAGCACAAGACGTTTTTATCAGTTGTATATACACACTGATTTTAAGAGAAGTATTCGAGATTACATCTGACAATTTTTTTATAAAAATATATTTCTAGAGCAAAATAACTTCTTTTGTTTTAGTATGTTAGAAATGAAAAAAAGGAAAAATTTTCTTTTAATTTTTTTTTTGTTTCACGTTTTGTAGAAATATTTTCATTCATTCTGTCTTTTATTTTCGTTTTTTATAATCATAAATCTCCAGGTCACCGAATTCACTTCGATGATGGGGATGAGGAACAGGTATGTCTTAAGATAAATGTATCGGTATCGAAAAAGAAATTGATTTTGACGAAGTAATGTTGTTAGTATTAGTTTTATGCTTTACTAATTGTTGTTGCTGTTGTTACTTCAAGATATTATTTATATATATATATAGATATTATTTTTTAAAAACTAATAGAACTTTAAAGCGAAGCAAAGTATTACTTAAAGTTTTTGATTTCAAAAACGAAAAATTAAATACTTTTTTTCTATTATATCTTCAAAAACTTGTAAAAACTTATTTATTTATTTTCTTTTTATTTATTGATAAACTGACCTATTTGAGTATCTTTTCCACAAAGAATAACAATCAAGTGTAAATGACCAAAACTTTTTACTAGATAAACACATGCACACTGATTTTAAAAGAGAGATCCGAGATTACGTAACAAGAATTTTTTAAATATATTTCCTTGATTGGAAATGAAAAAAGGAAGCTTTTTTTTTGTTGTTGTTTCATGTGTTGCAGAAATGGTTTCATTCACATTTTTTTTATCTTCCTTTTTTATAATCATAAATCTTCAGGTCACCGAATTCATTTCGATGATGAGGATGTGAAACAGATACGTCTTAAGATAAATGTTTAGGTATCGAAAAATAAATTGTTTTTGACGAAGTAAAGTTGATGTTATTACTTATATGTTATAGTATTAGCTATTAGCTATTGCAGTTATTAGTTTAAGATAATACTTTAAAAAAAAACAATAAAAGTTAAAAGTTAAGTAAAGTATTACTTAAACTTATTGATTTGAAAACGAAAAATTCATTTTTTTTTTTTTTTTTTTGTTATATCACCCAAAACTTATAAAAACTTATTTGCTACTTATCTATTTATTGATAAACTGGCTTATTTGAGTTAATTTTTCCACAAACAATGACAGTCAAAAGCCAGGGCACAAAACTTTTTACGAGTTATACCCACTGATAAACACATACATGCTCATTTTAAGAGAGCGATCCGAGATTACATAACAAGAAATTTTTACATATATTATTTCTTTTTCTAGAGGAAAATAACTTCTTTTCTTTTACTACTATGATGAAAAGTGAAAAAAATGACACTTTTTCTTGTTTGTTTCATCTTTTGTAAAAATGTTTTCATTCACTCTGTTTTTCATCTTCATTTTTTATAATCATATATCTCCAGGTCACCGAATTCACTTCGATGATAAGGATAAGGAACAGGTACGTCTTAAGATAAATATATAGATATAAAAAACGAAATAAAGTTTTTGTTATTACTTTTATCTTATACTGTTAGCTATTAGCTGTTGCTGTTATTTCTTTAGGATATACTTTTTTTTTAAGTAATATAATTTAAAAGTGAAGAAAAGTATTACTTAAAGTTATTGATTTCAAAACGAAAAATTCAATTTTTTTCTTTTATATCACCCAAAACTTATAAAAACTTATTTGCTACTTATCTATTTATTGATAAACTGGTTTATTTGAGTAATTTTTCAACAACAGTCAAGAGCCAAGGCACAAAACTTTTCACGAGTTATACATACTGATAAACATATACACACTGATAAACATATACACACTAATAAACATATACACGCTCATTTTAAGAGAAAGATCCGAGATTACATAACAAGAAATTTTTTAAATATATTATTTCTTTTTCTAGAGGAAAATAACTTTTTTTTTTTTTTTTTTTTTTTTTTTTTTTTTTTTTTTTTTTAAGTTTTATGATGGAAATGAAAAAAAGGACACTTTATCTTGTTTGTTTCATGTTTCGTAGAAATTTTTTCATTCACTCTGTTTTTCATCTTCCTTTTTTTATAATCATAAATCTCCAGGTCACCGAATTCACTTCGATGATAAGGATGAGGAACAGGTAAATCTTACAATAAATATATAGATATCAAACGAGAAATTGATTTTGACGAAGTAAAGTTTTTGTTATTACTTTTATCTTATACTGTTATCTATTAGCTGTTGCTGCTATTTGTTTTGGATATTACTTTTTAAAAAAGTAATATAATTTAATTGTGAAGCAAAGTATTAGCCAAAGTTATTGATTTCAAAAAACGAAAAATTAAATACTTTTTCATATTATATCTTGAAAAACTTGTAAAAGCTCATTTATTACTGATAAATTGATTTATTTGAGTATATTTTCCACACAAACAATGACAGTCAAGTGTCAAGGCCCAAAACTTTTTACCAGTTGTACACACTGATAAACACATACACACTGATTTTAAACGAGCGATCCGATATCACATATCTAGAAATTTTTAAATATATTTTCATATATTAACATTTATAGAGAAAAATAAGTTTTTTTGTTTGTTTGTTTTAGTATGTTGGAAATAAAAGAAAAGTTTCGTTTTCAAGTTTTGTAGAAATATTTTTATTACCTCTCTTTTAGCTTCCTTTTTATAATCATAAATCTTCAGATCACCAAACCCGAACTCACTGTATTCGAAAAAAAAAAAAACTGTTTTGACGAAATAAAGTTATCTGTTATATATTTAAAAAAAGTAATAGAACTTATAAAGGAAGCAAACTGTTACTAAAAATTATTGATTTCAAAAACGAAAAATGACATTTTTTCCCTATTAGATCTTCAAAAGCTTTTGAAACTTACTACCTTCGCTCGCTACACTGGTCGGTTTATTCAAAACAGTCCTCGAATTAAACGAGATTAGGATTGGGCGCTCCACTGTCTTCGGATCCGGTCAACTTGGATTTAAATAAAAAACAAAAAATGGAAATTTCATTTAGAATCCTGCAGAAATTGCATCAACGTATTTTTAAAAACTGGGATAGTTGATTAATTTTTTTGTCCAAAAGGTGAAACGTTTCTCTTCAACAAAAATTGGCTCCAGGCAACAAAATGGCTGCTTGTAAAATTCATCTGAAGGAAAATCTGCCATTTCAAAGAAAGGGAAAGTTTTTCTTCCCATTGGAAGTAAGGGAGAATGATGAATGGGTTTCTGATTGTGTGAGTTTGAACCGCACCAGCCCACTCTCAAACCTTAGAAGGGGAGAATCCACCTGGTATTTCCCTTTCTTTCCTGCTTTGAAAAAAGTTGGAGCATGCGCATTAGGTCAATTTTATGTGAAATCTGAAAAAATGCTCTTTTAGCATTAAATATATAGAAATTTATTTATTTAATTATCCATACGCTATACCTTTTGAGTAATTTTTCCTGAAACGATGACAGTCCAATGCCAAGGCACAAAACTTTTTACCAATTGTACACACTGATAAACACATACACACCAATTTTAAGACAGAGATCCGAGATTACATAACACAAAAATTTTAAATGTAATTTTTTTTCTTTAGCGGAAAAGAATTTTTTTTTGTTTGTTTGTTTTAGTATATTGGAAATGAAAAAGAAAAAAAAAATCTTGTTTTAGATTTTGTAGGAATTTCTTGTTTCTCTTTTTTTTTTTTTTTATTAATTAATTTATTTTTTCCCTATTATTAGAATTAGAATAATAAATCTTAAGTTTACGTAGTTTATTATAAAAATAAGGTTTAAGAAGAGTATAAAATAAACGTGTAGGTATATCTTGAGGAAAAAAAAATGTTTTTGCGCACTTTTTTCGAACTCTTACAAATTAAAGTAACTTCAAAGATAAAACAGAAGCAAGTTATTACATGAAAATTATCTATTTCAGAAACGGAAAAAGAAAATCCTTTTTCTTATTTTGTTTAGGTTGTAACAAAAATAGTAAACTCCTTCATTCTATATTTCAATGTATAACTTCTTAGAATGTATAAAATTTTGAAATTTTTTAAAGATAAATTGTCAATTAGACTGAAAAAAAGAGATCAAGAATAGATAAAAAAAAAAAAATTAAGAAACGTTCCCGGGAAATAATAGGTAGCTGGTTGCAAAACAATGTTCCAGAAAATTCAACTTTTCTATTCTGAAACATTGTCTCATCAAAATTAATGACAAAAATTTGTGAATTGAGCTTTCTAGAAATTTCTGATATTTTCAAAATACGCTCCTCAAAAATTTGAACAATTACCTACCTATTATTTCCCATAAACGTTCCAAGGTTTTTCAGAATACATAAATTCCTAGAACAAATATATTTTTTTACATATTTATAAACAATTTTAAACCGGTTTCCGATTTTTAGAAAAACATAAAGTAAATATTAGAACTAAAAAAAAAAACATTCATACATTTGCATTTAAGTGTACGAGAACATGTGAATGTTTACACCATTGTAGCATTTACTTTTATGTTTTCCTAAAAATCATTGTTTTATCTATTTATCTTTATGTAAAAAATTTTACAGACATGCATTGAATGTTTTAAAAATGTTTATAAATACGTGAAAATGTATTTGACTCTGCATATGATTCTAGATCTAAAAGTTTATGAGTCTTAGTATTAGAATCTATAAAGTTTTGGAGAATTTTAGAGAAGGAACAATGGATCCTTTTATTTCTAGTTTTCATTATAATTAGCATAATTTAAAGAAAAAAATTGGTTGCAATCCGTTGACTTATTATTATCAATTTAAAATTTAGAATATTTCAATGTGTTTACTTATTTTTGAATTTTTATGTTTTAATGCAGTCTGAATTTTACATGCAAATTCTGTTTTTTAGTTTTTCGTTTGCTGCTGTTTTTTTTTATAATTATTTTTTGTGTGTGTTCAAGTTTTTATGTTTTCAGTAATATAATGATATGTTTGTATTATCTTGAAAACAAGTATTTCTTATAGAAAAAAAATAAAACTTGACTTCAAAGGAACATTTCTTAGGTTGCTGCACCTATATTACCTTATTGCACCCGTATTACTTTATCTTTTCTTATCTTATTGCACCGATATTACCTTATTGTTTCTCACCTTATTGCACCGATATTGCCTTATTGCTCGGAAGATAACGCATTTTAGTGAGAGTGATTTGGCACAACAGAAATTTTCGTGTAAACCCTTTATTGTTATCCACATTTACTTCAAATCTCGTTGTTGCAAATATCGCTCATTTCAAAGCGCGTTCAATGATATATATACTACATGTATGTGCGTATATATACGTTTCCCCGTAACAAAAGGTATGCACGATACGACAAGTACAGCGTGTCCGAGAAAAATATTTATTATTCTAAAGATTAATAACGAAAATACGAACGGGTCAATTCAAATGCAGTTTGTGTCAAAAGATTGGATAAATGTAAAAGTTTTTTTCACAGTACCTTCATTGTAGCTTTACGGGAACTCTGTTAGTAGCACGAAGAATATAGAGTCTGTAGTTGATTTTCTGCCAGGTGTTTTTTAAACATTTGCGGTGTAACAGTGAGAATTTCGAATTTGCATCCTTACATTAAAGAAATTGTTTATCGAACACCTTTCTGATATTGCCGTTTTAAAGGAAAAGATACAATTCGCAATCCTGAATGTTACACAGCAAATATTAAAAAACACTTGGCGGGAAATCGACTGCAGACTCAACATTCTTCGTGCCACTAATGGAGCTCGCGTAGATCTACTTTGAAAATACTGAAAAACAAAGTTAGATTTATTCATTATTTTGTCGCAAACTTCATTTCATTTGTCCTGTTCGTATTTAAGTTATTAATCTTTAGAACAATAAAGATCTTTCTCGGACACGCTGTATTTTAAAACCATTAAATAGTACTGTGTACCTGAAAAGCATATTGAAATGTTGCTGCGATTACCCAATTTGGATCAGAAAATTATAAGCGCAGAAATTAGAAAACATAAGAAAAAAAAAAAGATAAGAAAACAAACAAGAAAATAAAATACCCTTTTTGGAACCTGATTTATTTATGATGGGACAGCCACCAAGTCCTATAAAACAAAAGAAGAATTATTAAAATTAAAGCATCCATTTAAAATTTATAACATACATTAAAATAAAAATATAGAAACAAATTATATAAACTCCTTTGTTGGAAGTCCATGAAAAATTACCAAAAATTATTGTCCCAAAAATATACGGATACTTATTTAGTTTCATCATCTTTAGGAATTTCCACTAAACATTTCGGTTTCCTCGATGTTGAGGGTTATTACCTATTTTTTCCTGACCAGGCCAATAATTAATAAATCTTCAATGACTCTACAATCGTATTTTTCCAAGTTATTTTTGGTCTGTCCTTCCTTCGTCTTCCTTTTGGGTTCCAGTTAGTTTGGTAGAGAAGAGTTCCTTTTTTAGGGAGATATTTAAGATCCATGTCTCTGAACGTTACAGTAAAATGCTCTCCACGATTGCACTATAAATCCGTCGTTTAGTTTAGGGAGAGAATATTACTACTCCACAGAAGAGAATTTAACAATTCACTTGCTTTTCTGCTTTCTCCAATTCCCTTATCTACATCTCTTTGGCGTGGTCCATCTTGATCAGATGATACTTTAATTTATTTCAACAGAATATTTTAACATTAGACCGACATTTGAATAATTCTTTACCACCAACGATAGTGAAGTATCAAGGCGGCACAAAACGTTTTTGTACTAGAACAGAATTAAACATTGCAATTGCTTTTATGCCTGCTTAAATTCTCTTATGTACATCTCTTTGGTGTGGTCCATCTTGATCATATGATACTTTAATTTATTTCAACAGAATATTTTAACATTAGACCGACATTGAATAATTCTTTACCACCAACGATAGTGAAGTATCAAGGCGGCACGAAACGTTTTTGTGCTAGAACAGAATTAAACATTGCAATTGCTTTTATGCCTTCTTAAATTCCCTTATCTACATCTCTTTGGCATGATTCATCTTGATCAGATGATACTTTAATTTATTTTAACATAGACCGACATTTGAATAACTTTTTACAACCAACGATAGTGAAATGTCAAGATGGAACAAAACGTGCTTGTACTAAAACAGAATTCAACAGTGCAATTGCTTTTATGCCTTCTTAAATTCTCTTATCTACATCTTTTTGGCATGATCCATCCTCATCAGATGATACTTTTAATGTATTTCAACAGAATATTTTAACATAGACCGACGTTTGAATATTTTTTTACAACCAACGATATTGAACTGTCAAAACGGCACAAGACGTTTATGCACTACAACAGAATTCAGCATTGCAATTACTTTTATGCAGTTTCCAATTCTCTTATCTACATCTCTTTGGCATGATACACCTTAATCAGATGATACTTTAATTTAATTCAACAGAATATTTTAACATAGACCGATGTTTGAATAATTTTTTAGAAGTAACGATAGTGAAGTGTCAAGGCGGCAAAAAACATTCCTGTACTTACAATATGATTTTAAAGAAATATTCAAAGTAACATTCGACAAGAAATTCTAAAAATATATTTCTTTTCCATGAGAGAAATCTTTGTTCCAGTATGAGTAATAGGTAAAAAGAACAGTTTTATTGTGTCGTGTTTTAAAGAAATATCTTCATTTTTACTCTTTATGTTTTCTTTTTACCCTTTTTTTTAATGTTCGTTCGTAATTATATAAATACGCAGCAACTATAGTCGTCGTCTGGTCCGTCCGTCTGTCCATCTGTCCGCATATAACAGCGCAAAAACTACCGAACCGAATGGTTTGAAATTTAATATGTATAATCGTTGCAGAATTTTGTCGAGTCATTTCAAATTTTATGAAAATCGAATCAAAATTTAAAAAGATATTAATAAAAGTTTTCTTTATTCTATTGAATCTTATCGTACGTAATCTATCTAATAAAAGCGGAAGTCATGTGACTGAGGCAAACAAATGCGTGAAAACCACTTCTTTTTTCATATGCCAGGCGGGAATATTTATTCAAAATTATTTTTTCGAATAAAATTGCATACAACTTACATTTTTAGAAAGATCGTTCAAAAAAATTGTTTGCTTGAAAGATGAGTTACATTCAAAAATATATAGACTCTGAGATAACTTTAGTGGAAATTAGGTTAACAGCCTAATATTTCAATCCATTGAAGTAAATAAATGCAGGAGATTCGTTCATTATAAGTCATAAAAATATTAAACCATGGAGGTAATCATTCGCAAAGCCAGATCTCTATGGTGAATTTTGAAGCGATGTCTGGTGCAGAAAAAAAAAATAGCACGTGGTAAACGTGGCATACGTAATAAGAAACAAGTGGGTAAGTGTAATCGAAGATCGCACAAAGGGTTTCGTTTAATATTCCTTTCAAAACACTTCATCCTTTTTTTAATAAATCCAAATAAATTTCCCTTAGCAACAAAAAAAAAATCATGTTTTTTATAAAGTAAAAATTTACCGGTCTATATTTTTCTGGTTTTTTCGAATGTCTGAACCAGCTCGATAACGGACGAAGCCCGCTATTATGCGCTATCATAATAATATTTGTCATGCGGACTAAATGTGATATTTTAAAAAAAATAGTTTATATAAAATAGATATTTAAACCTATTGCGTAATCCTCTGTAATCCAGGTCCTACTGCCAAATTGCGTATTTTAAAAAGTGAGACTTTTTGTGACAGCTCTTCAAAAGTATATACATTCATTTTAAACTATATTGTTGCTAGCAAACGCCCATGTTTAGAACTAACCTTGCCCACTGATTACGGAAGATTAGCTATTTTATATTTTACTAGCTGTTACCCATGACGTCGTTCAAGTAACATTAAAAGAGAAATAAATGCATTAATTAAGGAAAACGTTTAACCCCCGATAATTAAAAACATATGTAACTCTCTTTATAACAAACTCCGTTCTTTCGAATACCTGAACAGGCCCGATAGCGGACGAAGTCCACTATTTTACTCTGCCATAATAATATCTGTCATGTGAACTAAATGCGATATTGAAAAAAAAAAAAATTCAAAATTAATCATGTTGTACACCTTCAAAATGTTAAAATATGCGAATATTCCCATAATCGGGTTTTTATCATGATTCAATACGTTCTTCAAACTCATATATTTACTATTCTCTTATTACTCATATTGATACTCGCTTTGTATTATTCTCAAACATTTGACAAATCCGTTAAACTTCCAATAGGACGTCAGATTAATTTTCTTTTTAATTCTCTAATGACGTAATATTAATCTTTTTTCTGTACATACACATACTCATACTCCTTGTATTATTGAGAAATCTTTGAAAATTTCCGTTTTATTACCAATATGACGTCATATTAATCTTTTTTTTCAATTGGTGAAACTTTTCATTTCATTTTCATTTTTCAGGCGGAAATCTTTCAATAGAAAATTAATTATTGTAGAAAGAAAGTTATTGTGGATTTTAAATTGTTGGCAAATGCGCTACCGCACATGCTCGGCAGCGTATTACTGATAATTTTACTGTTTATTACTGTTAATTTTACGGTATAGTACTGGCAGCTGAGATGCCAGTATTATAGTGAAAAATAAACACTTTTTTTGCAGTGTAGCCAGTCCTGTAACCGAATTCTTTTGTATGTCTCTGTAAATGAAGCATAAATACAATGCACTCCATAATCTATATAAAAAAAATGTTGTAGTGCCCTTGAGTGATTTCATTATATTTGAAGTATCATAACATCATTAAAACATCATCAAACGATTTTCCTCCTTGGATAATGTAATGGAATTCTTTTGCGCGTCCCTGTCAACAAACTATAAACGCTACTGCTTGTATATTCCTGAGAAAGCATGTAGTGGTCAATCTCAGTGATGCATATGAAACTCATTATGTTTCAAATGTCGTAACATCAATAAAATTCACTGTAAACGATTATCTCCATAGACCATAATGAAACGGAATTTTTTGTGTGTCCCCGTAAACGAACTATAAATGCTACACACTTTATTTTCAATACCAAACATGCCATAGTAGACCATAGGTTTGCAGTATATGTTATTAAGGCCATGCAATTCATACCTCAATAATATATATGAATTGCATGGCCTTAATAACATATACTGCAAACTTCAATAACATATAAAAAATTCATAGCAATCCGTGTATATTTAGGAGAGTTAGAGCACGCACAGAGGACAGACGGCAGATAAACAGACAGATCGAACAGACAGACAAATTGAATTCATAAACACTTTTCAACTAAGTTGGTAAGTTTCAAAAACGAGGATTAGGTACGTAAGGTGGGTACACTCCTTGAAATACTCAAAGAGTCTGACACTACTTTTCAGATTAGAAAATTTGGTACTGCTCCATTATCCTGTCGATCACTTTTCATAACAAAAAACTCTCGCCAAACTATAAAATTTAACGCCAAAAATACAGTCACATTCACTTGACGTGAGAAGCATTACACTTGTTTGTTATGTCACAAAGTGGTTTAAAATTCGACGTTTGCCTGTATTTTTCATTATGTTTTTACTGACTTATTCGTTATTTTGTTAATTAAAATAACAATTACGTCCTCAAACAGTGGTGCCATGGTATTCAAAGATTAAAGGCATTGAAAAAATGTTGCGATACATAATTACCTGGCAATAGATCAGTATCAACTGACGTCACAAACATTTATTCACCAGCCGAGATGGAAAATTAAGAAAAATATAGCAAATAAATAAATTTCCAAGATTTGTATTTTTCTCTTTCATTAATATATTGTATTTTTTTAATTTTATTTATTTATTTATTTATTTATTATTATTATTATTATTATTATTATTATTTTTTTTTTTGGGGGGGGGGGGCGTTAAACTAACTGATAGTTGACTTTGGCGAGTGGGGCTTTTCCGAATTTCTTGTATTTTATTTATTTATTTACTTAACTTGATATTCCAATGGCAACATTCTTCCATTTGTTTATTTGGCGTTACAGTTTTTCGAGAGTTTTTTGTTATGAAAAGTGGTCGACGGGATAATGGAGAAGTACAGAAAATTTCTATTTAATATTTAGATAATTAGAATTTCTTCGCAATCACCCATTCAATTGCAAGTTTTGTAATATTTTTTTGAGATTAAAAAAGTCTAAACCTACTCAATAATTATGGCAAATTGTCAATAATTGTTATTAGTACGCAGTTTGTGTACGTTTGTGAATAAATGCATAGATGTCTGAAAAATAAATTGGCCTATGTAAAATAAAATTGCAGTATACAGATACATCCATTTTAGGTGAGTTCGTAGTTATATAAATACGTAGCACCTATAATCGTCGTCTGGTCCGTCCTTCTGTCCGCATATAACAGCCCAAAACTTACCCAACCGGATGGTTTGAAATTTAATATATATAATCGTTGCAGAATTTTGTCGAGTCATTTCAAATTTTATGAAATCAAATCAAAATTTAAAAAGATATTAATAAAAGTTTTCTTCATTCTATTAAACCCTATCATACATAATTAATTCAGTTATATCCCATGATAGGTAATGATTCTAGGTTGCCATGGTGATTACATCCTATTTAAGTTAGAATCATGTTATTTCCGTATTAAAGAATTAAAAAACCGAATTTGTATACTAAAATTGTTTAATTATAGCAATCATATAATCTACCGACTGTTTTTTGGATAGATGCTTCCGCAGAAATAAATATTAAATGGAAAAAGAGTCTAAATATGGATTTCAAGTTCTGAAGTTTTCAAAACTAGGCTTAAGTTTCCCATTGGAATTTTCAGTAAATCAACAAAAGATAAAAAGTTGCCAACTTCAGATGTACTTATTTTATTACGGAAATTAATCATAACATAATAACAGACGATATAATTCATTTCACTGAAATAATAACGATGATTTTTTTACATTTTCTTGTATTGGATATTTTCACATAGTATAGTTTTAATGTAACAGAATTGTAATTAATTGTTTGTAAAAATGTATTGAAACTTAATTTCATAAAACAAAATTGATATCTATAATAAGAAAATCTGCACATAAAATAAATTTTGTGTTATGCATTTTCGTATAAGAGTGCAACAACTATTGCACCAAGATCTGAATATTTATAACACTAGTTATAAGTACGAACTCACCTCATTTGTCCCGTTTGACGTACTATTTCACACATTTTTTTTTTTTTTTTTTTTTTTTTTTTTTTTTTAAATAAAACAGTATTTTTACAGACACAGACATTCAATATTTTTTCCCTGACAATGACAGTCAAGTGTCAAGCCGACACAAGACATTTTTATCAGTTGCACTTACATCCTGATTTTATCACAGATATTTGTGATTACATTTGATGATGAATTTTCAAATATATTTTCTATCTTGGGGGAAAAATAACTAGGTTTGTTTCTATACGAGTTACAGATGAAAAGCACAGTTTTATTGTATTGTGTTTTAAAGAAATATCTTCATTCTTACTCTTTTTGTTTTCTTTCACTATTTTTGTAATCTTTACCTTAAGGTTACTGAGTTCACTACAAGGATAAAAATGAGAAAGAGGTTCTTTTTGAGATAAATGTATAGGTATCTGAAAAATAAATTGGTTTATGTGAAATAAAATTGCTTTTTAAGACTTTTTCTAAAAATAACTCAAAGAAGCTATCCATTTAAAATTACTAATTTCGGAAATAAAAAAAAATAAAATATTTTTCGGCACTTTTATATTTTATTGTGTACTAAGAATTGTAAACTCTTTGATTGTGTTTTTTAATGTATGTTTTGTAACTTTAGGATAAATTGCCAATTACACTGAAGAAACACAGTTAAAAAATAGGTATTTAAAAACTAAATAAAATGTACTACTTTTTTAATTATATTATAGGCATCTGAAAAATAAATTGGTTGATGTGAAATAAAATTGCTTTTTAAGACTCTTCTAAAAATAACTCAAAAGGACGTAGATAAAGAAAAAGAAGCTATCATTTAAAATTACTAATTTCGGAAATAAAAAATAATTTTTTTGGGGGTACTTTTATTGTGTACCAAGAATTGTAAACTCTTTGATTGTTTGTTTTAATGTATTTTTTGTAACTTTAAGATCAACTGCCAATTACACTGAAGAAACACAGTTAAAAAATAGGTATTTAAAAAGTAAATAAAATGCACTACTTTTTCAATTATAGGTATCTGAAAAATAAATTGGTTTATGTGAAATAAAATTTGTTTTTTAAGACTTTTACTAAAAATAACTCAAAAGAACGTAGATAAAGAAAAAGAAGCTATCATTTAAAATTACTAATTTCGGTAATAAAAAAATAAAATATTTTTCGGCACTTTTATATTTTATTGTGCACTAAGAATTGTAAACTCTTTGATTGTGTTTTTTAATGTATGTTTTGTAACTTTAGGATAAATTGCCAATTACACTGAAGAAACACAGTTAAAAAATAGGTATTTAAAAACTAAATAAAATGCACTACTTTTTTAAATTATATTATAGGTATCTGAAAAATAAATTGGTTGATGTGAAATAAAATTGCTTTTTAAGACTCTTCTAACAATAACTCAAAAGAACGTAGATAAAGAAAAAGAAGCTATCATTTAACATTACTAATTTCGGAAATAAAAAATAATTTTTGGGGGGTACTTTTATTGTGTACCAAGAATTGTAAATTCTTTGATTATTTGTTTTAATGTATTTTTTGTAACTTTAAGATCAACTGCCAATTACACTGAAGAAACACGGTTAAATAATAGGTATTTAAAAGTAAATTAAATGCACTACTTTTTTAATTATATTATAGGTATCTGAAAAATAAATTGGTTTATGCGAAATAAAATTGTTTTTTAAGACTTTTTCTAAAAATAACTCAAAAGAACGTAGATAAAGAAAAAGAAGCTATCATTTAAAATTACTAATTTCGAAAATGAAAAATAAAATATTTTTCGGTACTTTTATATTTTATTGTGCACCAAGAATTGTAAACTCTTTGATTGTGTGTTTTAATGTATGTTTTGTAAATTTAGGATAAACTGCCAATTACACTGAAGAAACACGGTTAAAAAAATTAGCATTTAAAAACTAAATAAAATGCACTATTTTTTTAAATTCTTATTATAATTTTAAGACTTTTCGAAAATAACGTGTTAAATTACATGTTTTGTCAGAATTTACAATCTTTTAAGCAAAACATTAGGATAAACCACTATTAGACTAAAGAAACATAGTTAAAAATAAGTACTTAAAAACTAAACAAAATACACTCAATTTTGTATATTTTTTCAGATTAGATAATATGAAAATCTGCACATAAAATAAATTTGTTCTTGAATGTTTAATAACATTCAAGTAATTAACTTTAAGTAACACGCCGTCAGTTTTTTCATATAATTATTTCACTTACACTTAACTTTGCGACTATATTTAACTTTTATCTTAGAAATACGTTTACGATAAATCCGTTCGCTACAGGAAATGTAAATAAAATAAGACACAAACATTCACACATGGATTGGAAATATCCGCCATATGATGTAGTTAATTTAGTTTGGTGCACGAATTTAATTCTTAAAACTTTTCATTCAAAACAGTTTCAAGTTATAAAAAAGAACACGCATTAAACAATTTCTCTTTAATTCTAAAATAGGTACAATGGAGTAATGAGAGATTTTATTTGTCAGTGACAAAATTAACTTTTTCATTTTTCATTCAAATGGCTATTCTATGTACGTTATATTACATATATCTAAGCTTGTCATACACTGGTTTATGGTAAAATTATCGTTTAAAAGAGTTGGGTAGATTGAAGTTTTCATTTGTGAGTAAATATTTTTCAACAGTGAAGATATAAAGAATACGGTAACATGTTTAAACAATAAATTAAATTTATTTTCTTCGTTTTGTAAATCATAATGAATATCTCCAGAAACTGAAAACAAAATTTTTCAGAGATTTATAAGATACATATTATCTGCGATATTTTGATTTAATCCAGTGAAACTTATATGGGAAATTTCCGTTTTCATTCAACTTCTAGTTTTACACGATCAGATTAATTCATAAAACCATTGTTTGTTTCGAAATGACAGATCGGTTTCCGTTTTTGTTAGGCGAAGGTATGCAAAAATATGTGTTTACACGAGACTTAGATTTCACTTAAATCCGGCCAGATGAATGCAATAGCCATTGTTTATTCTAAAACATTACATCATTTCCACGCACAAAACTTTGAGCAATATTCTTTTTCTGTGATATCTTCATAGATATCTTCTTAAGAAGTCAGGTACCTTTGAAGCGGGCAATAATTTTTTTTTTAATTTATTTATATAGAATATAGTTAATTTGTTAAACAAAACCCTATAATACAAAATTCGTGTTAGAGCAAAAAGTATTGTGAAATAAAGTCCGTCTATCGCTGTATACGGAATACGGAATGTTAATTAGGTAAATTTCGTAAGAAATGCTACACACCTATTACGTTCTTCCCATAAGTTGGAATTCCTGAAAATTTTTTATCTTCACCGATCATGACTCTTAGAATCCAAAACCACCTCTAGTTCTAAACTTCATCTATCTATCTATCAAGCTATCTATCTATATCACTTTTTTATGGACACAATAACTTCCATAATTCTGCACAAATCTCTTTCAAACTGATACATAAAATCAAGCGGCATAAATTCTCGGTCAAGTTCGTTAATGGGCAAAATCGAACCAGGGGGAGGGTGGGGGCGGGGGCTTTTTGTGAAAACAGAAAAAAAAAACATAACTTTTTAAGTTTGTTACATATCGAATCCGTTTAAAGTTATTATCACTTTTAGAAAAAGGGCCAAAAATTTATGTATGACAGATTTTTGATTTCATTAAAAATACTCTCAAGGGGGGGGGGGGGAAATAGGGGTTTCAGAAGAAAAAAATTCATAACTTCGTCAATTCGTAAGATATCAAATCCGCTTAAATTTATTATAAATCTTCTTAATATTATATACAACTTTTATATTGATAAGTTTTTTATAGGACCAACTCTTACAGCAAAAAAAAAAAAAAAAAAAAAAAAAAAAAAAAAAAAAAAAAAAAAAATCCCTGCTAGCTCGCCTGCAAGCAGAGGTATATTTTGAAGAGGGCAGTCCCAACTGCCGCATCATGGAAAATAGTTCTTTCTTCTGCAATTCCTAATAAACAGGGACCCCACGGTCTGCGTTTTTGAAATCTACCTGTGCCTGTAGGCCGAGCCGTCAGGGATTTTTTTATAAGTTATTTTATCCAAAACAGTAATTTTACAATTTATACGCAAGATTTTGTGAATGTGGCTAGTCAGATTTTCATGAAATTTTGATATTATATATAGTAAATGTATGTACATAATTGATCTAAAATTGTGTTAAATACGGAAATTAAAAGAAAGGTACCCAAAATTTGTAGCAAAAAATTTTCTTAAAATATCCATAAAGATTGAGCTATTTATCGTTTTATATCGCAAATATCACTTCTGTAATAAATTACTCTTTCATATGCAAAAGTTCTACAACATTTCCTGCAAGATATACTTTAAGTGTATAATCATGCGTTCAACTTCTTAAATTCCAATACAAATTTAATAAATTATGCAGCATTTTAATGAATATTTTAAATTGAACTCAAAGCTTTTTGCCGTTATAAAATAACAACTTTCTGAAAAAAAAAAAAAACAGCAAATTTCTTGCATTCTCCATATACAGGGCTCCCACTGGGTCCGTTTTTTGGAAACCAGTATTTTATACAAAGAAATTTCGTGGTAACCTTTTGCAACAATTGCAAGAAAAACGGCATTCGGCGCAAGTTTCTACAAAATTTATAAAGGAGATATTTCTTTGAAAAAAAGTGGTGTTCACAAAAAACGAACCGTCTAGGAGGCCTGTATATAACAAGTTTTTTTCTTTTTTTTTTCTTTTTTTGTGTCATTCAGTTGTTACGTACGAAAAAATGCATTCTTCCAGACAGCCAATATACTTTCATGTCAAACATACTTGAACTCGAGGGTGCGTATAAAACTATGGATTATTTTCGTCGTGAAAAATATTCTTATTGGCTTCTGAAAATGAAAAAGAATATCACAAAAATGCAACGGACTCCCTTAAGGCATCAACGTCCTTTTCTTTTTAAATTCAAATACAAGACTCTCGCAAAAAATTGATATCAGCGAAATCTCATTCGTATGCATTGACTCAATTGTTACACGAATAAAAGAATCTCTACAACATAAATACAGTGATGACTCGGCTAACGAACATAATTCGTTCCGAAATTACGTTCGTTAGCCGAAATGTTCATAAACCAACACCGATTGCTTGTCTAAATAAAATGCAACACTGCTTCGTTATGTTAGCACACGCGTGGAAGAAAAAAAAATGTTCGTAAGTCGAATCCAGGTTGTTAGTCGGGTTATAAAAACAGAGAAAATATTGGTTTGCCGAAGTATCACTGTACTGTATAGGGGTGACCGTGGGCTAACGGAATAAATGAATTTTCTCATAAAATAAATCAGTTAAACGTTAAGGCTTTTGTCAATATATAGCAGTACCAGCATTGCATAAGGACATGTATTGAACAATTTCTTTTCATTAGCTGGTTGCAAAATAAGAAGCAAAATGTTCCCAAACTTAACTGTGAGGGATATTTTAATGTTTAATAAATACGTCGTGTTTTGAGAAAGGATTAACTTCTTTTATAGCAATATTACACATGATTACGAAGCTTTTGATCAACATTATTCATTTGCAATTTTCAGCTTCTCTTATTTATAAATTGTTAATTTACATTAAGCCTAAATGCAGTTGAAAATGGTACGGGGACTTCTGAGATATGTCAGATTGGGGATCACCAAAGTGGTTATATATAAACACTCCATCTAAAATTTATGTTAAATGATAAATTTTGTGTACAACAAATTTAATGTGTCTTATTCATTTTTATCGGTCATAATTAATGTCATTTTACCAAATTAACTTTCGATAACAGCATGGCATATGACATAGTAATAAAGACCTTGAAAAAATTTACTTTAATAAGTTTTGCAAAATTTTGCTCTTTAAATTTTAATTTTAAAATGAAGATTTTGGTCTTGAACTTACAATAGTGCTGATATAACTTTTGAATTTACCTATTAAAAAAAAACCTTTGTGTTTAATTAATGTGTTCCATGACAAGTTCCATTAGACCCCGGAGGGGGGGGGGGTCTGATGGAACAAAATTTCAATTTACAGATTAAGACTATTTCTCTTTCAGTCATTGAGCTATAGATTATATATTTTATCTATTAACAGAAAGCTGTTTAAATTAATTGTCTGTAAAAGGAAAAAAACTGGAATTTTATCTATTACACTTTCAACAGTATGGAATGTAAAACGTGTATCATTAGCTCCCCAGTCTCGCCAACGAAGTAGGGTATCTAACGTTTGCAATTTTGTCTAAGACTCTTGCACCAGTGTCGTATTAAATTCATTGACGAAGTGAAACTTTTGCTGTATTTCAAAGCAGATTATGCGAATTTTATGAAACTTTTGAACTTTATTATGTACTTCAAAACATGCTGTGTGCCTATAAAAATATGCCATTCACAGTTAACATTTTTGAAATCTTAAAAAGTTCAAATATGTGTAAAAGTCATATTTTGACTAGGGTAAATGACCATTTAGGGAAAATCTATTGAAGTTAAGTTTTTTTTCTAATAAAATTAATGGCATATTTTTCTACAATCTTACATATATACTAATTAAAGTATAAAAACTCATATTCCGGAAACATTTTCTCATTTTCTTTACTAGAATTTAAATTATTTACGGTATTTAGTTAGAAAATGAGATTGCACCAGTAATTGACCACTTCTTTTTCTAATAAAATTGTTGGCATATTTTTCTGCAGTCTTACCTAATATACTAATAATAATTAAAGTATGAAGATTCATATTCCGGAAACATTTTCCCACTTTCTTTCCCGAAATTTAAATTATTCACAGTATTAGTTAGAAAATGAGATTGCACCAGTAGTTGACCACTTTTTTTTTTCTAATAAAATTATTGGCATATTTTTCTGCAGTCTTCCGTATATTCTAATTAAAGTATGAAGATTCATATTCCGGAAACATTTTCTCACTTTCTTTCCCGGAATTTAAATTATTTACAGTATTAGTTAGAAAATGAGACTGCACCAGTAGTTGACCACTTTTTCTAATAAAGTTATTGGTATATTTTTCTGCAGTCTTCTCTATATACTAATTAAAGTATGAAGATTCATATTCTGGAAACATTTTCTCACTTTCTTTCCCAGAATTTAAATTATTTACAGTATTAGTTAGAAAATGAGATTGCACCAGTAGTTGACCACTTTTTTTTTCTAATAAAATTATTGGCATATTTTTCTGCAGTTTTCCCTATAAACTAATTAAAGTATGAAAATTCATATTCCGGAAACATTTTCTCACTTTTTTTCCCGGAATTTAAATTATTTACAGTATTAGTTAGAAAATGAGACTGCACCAGTAGTTGACCATTTCTTTTTCTAATAATGTTATTGGCATATTTTTCTGCAGTCTTCCCTATATACTAATTAAAGTATGAAGATTCATATTCTGGAAACATTTTCTCACTTTCTTTCCCAGAATTTAAATTATTTACAGTATTTAGTTAGAAAATGAGATTGCACCAGTAATTGACCACTTCTTTTTCTAATAAAATTGTTGGCATATTTTTCTGCAGTCTTACCTAATATACTAATAATAATTAAAGTATGAAGATTCATATTCCGGAAACATTTTCCCACTTTCTTTCCCGAAATTTAAATTATTCACAGTATTAGTTAGAAAATGAGACTGCACCAGTAGTTGACCACTTCTTTTTCTAATAAAGTTATTGGCATATTTTTCTGCAGTCTTCCGTATATTCTAATTAAAGTATGAAGATTCATATTCCGGAAACATTTTCTCACTTTCTTTCCCGGAATTTAAATTATTTACAGTATTAGTTAGAAAATGAGATTGCACCAGTAGTTGACCACTTCTTTTCCTAATAAAGTTATTGGCATATTTTTCTGCAGTCTTCCCTATATACTAATTAAAGTATGAAGATTCATATTCTGGAAACATTTTCTCACTTTCTTTCCCAGAATTTAAATTATTTACAGTATTTAGTTAGAAAATGAGATTGCACCAGTAGTTGACCACTTCTTTTTCTAATAAAGTTATTGGCATACTTTTCTGCAGTCTTCCGTATATTCTAATTAAAGTATGAAGATTCATATTCCGGAAATATTTTCTCACTTTCTTTCCCGGAATTTAAATTATTTACAGTATTAGTTAGAAAATGAGACTGCACCAGTAGTTGACCACTTCTTTTTCTAATAAAGTTATTGGCATATTTTTCTGCAGTCTTCCCTATATACTAATTAAAGTATGAAAATTCATATTCTGGAAACATTTTCTCACTTTCTTTCCCAGAATTTAAATTATTTACAGTATTAGTTAGAAAATGAGACTGCACCAGCAGTTGACCACTTCTTTTTCTAATAAAGTTATTGGCATATTTTTCTGCAGTCTTCCCTATATACTAATTAAAGTATGAAAATTCATATTCTGGAAACATTTTCTCACTTTCTTTCCCAGAATTTAAATTATTTACAGTATTAGTTAGAAAATGAGACTGCACCAGTAGTTGAACACTTCTTTTTCTAATAAAGTTATTGGCATATTTTTCTGCAGTCTTCCGTATATTCTAATTAAAGTATGAAGATTCATATTCCGGAAACATTTTCTCACTTTCTTTCCCGGAATTTAAATTATTTACAGTATTAGTTAGAAAATGAGATTGCACCAGTAGTTGACCACTTCTTTTTCTAATAAAGTTATTGGCATATTTTTCTGCAGTCTTCCCTATATACTAATTAAAGTATGAAGATTTATATTCTGGAAACATTTTCTCACTTTCTTTCCCAGACTTTAAATTACTTACAGTATTAGTTAGAAAATGAGATTGCACCAGTAGTTGACCACTTTTTTTCTAATAAAATTATTGGCATATTTTTCTGCAGTCTTCCCTATAAACTAATTAAAGTATAAAAATTCATATTCCGGAAAAATTTTCTCACTTTTTTTCCCGGAATTTAAATTATTTACAGTATTAGTTAGAAAATGAGACTGCACCAGTAGTTGACCACTTCTTTTTCTTATAAAGTTATTGGCATATTTTTCTGAAGTCTTCCCTATATACTAATTAAAGTATGAAGATTCATATTCTGGAAACATTTTCTCAATTTCTTTCCCAGAATTTAAATTATTTACACTATTAGTTAGAAAATGAGATTGCACCAGTAGTTGACCACTTTTTTTTTCTAATAAAATTATTGGCATATTTTTCTGCAGTCTTCCCTATATACTAATTAAAGTATGAAAATTCATATTCCGGAAACATTTTCTCACTTTTTTCCCCGGAATTTAAATTATTTACAGTATTAGTTAGAAAATGAGATTGCATCAGTAGTTGACCACTTTTTTTTCTAATAAAATTATTGGCATATTTTTCTGCAGTCTTCCCTATATACTAATTAAAGTATGGAGATTCTTATTCCGGAAACATTTTCTCATTTTCTTTCCTAGAATTTAAATTATTTACACAATTAGTTAGAAAACGAGATTGCACCAGTAATTGACCACTTCTTTTTCGGTGTAAAAAATCAAAATATGAATGTTCGTATTTAAAAATTCTGCCAAAGAACACGTATACTGGGCGATACAAAAGTCAGTAAACATTTTAAAACACAGTAATTCAGAAACTAATAAGAATAGAAAAGTACAAATATTTCTAATTTTCCCACGCTAATCTTCAAGCAAATATTTAACTGCAATTATAACGTGTAAAAAAAATATTTGTATGTTAGATATATTTACTAACAACCAAAGTTAGAATGTATACCCATTAATTGCGTTTTTTCTGCAGTTTTTATATTTCACTGATCAATTACTGGCACCTGGTCAATTACTAGTGCACCCACCCTATCTGTGTTTTGCTACAGTCTCTATGTAACACATGTTATTTATTTATTTTAATTTTTTGTATCAGTTAGTCATTACGATGGAGAAAAGATATGTTTCGTGACAATCAATGCATTCATGTCAAACATCCTTAAACGTGAGGTTGCATATAGATTTATAAATTCTCTTTTACACATCTACTGGAAACGAAACAAAAGATAAAAAATAAAACTGATTGCCTCAAGGCAACAACGTCTTTTCTTTCTGAATTCAAATAAAAAAAAAAAAAAGAAAAAAAAAAAACTCTTTAAAAATTTCAAGTCAGAAAAATACAATTCATACTCATTGATTCTGTTTTCGGTCAGATATAAATATCTATACAACATGAATTATATACTGCATGATGTAATTAATGTATACGATGATGGCATTTTTATATAAGATAAATCAATTTCGTATTAAATTCATTGAATAAGTGGGAATTTTGATCAATTTTATTGTGGCAATTTCTAAGAGTGTTTTGAATTTTGATATATGGATTAAAATATTGAATATTAAAATATTGGCTTCTCAAGTAAAATTTTTGAAATCATAAAGAGTTTAACTCTATGTAAAAATATCGTCTTTGGCTACATTTGTTTTGTTACATTCTGTATATAACGCTGGAATTTTTTGTCTCACCCCGTCATTAGGCAGAAAAAAGATTTTCTTCATGACAATCAATGCATTCATGTGAAACATGCTTAAACTCAGGGTGCATATAAAAAGAAGAATGAATTTTCTACGTCGAGAGAAAAAAATTCTCATCTGCTATTGAAAATGAAAAAAAAAACAAAACAAAAAAAAAATATATATATATATATATAATCAATTCTCTCAAGGCAACGACGACTTTTCTTTGTGAATTCAAATACAAGACTCTTTTAAAAATTTGCAGTCAGCAAAACCTCTTGCCTATGTTTTCCCATAGATAAAAGAATCTCTAGAACGTTAATAATACATATGATGTAATGTATATCATTGATCAATTTTTATAGGGCATTATGGCAAATTCTATGAAACTTTTACGTATTTATAATTGAGCTCTGCATTTTTCCGGTCTTGGCTCGAGACCATACCCGACCCGGCAAAATGTTAAGCGGTCTGGGCCGGCAGAATAAAGACACTTTTTTTAACGGTCTAGTTCAAGCCGGTAAAAAAATTAAAAGTGCCAGCCGGACCGATAGAAAATTTAAGCGGGTCGACCGGCCCAATATAACAAATTTAAAAGCATCAAACTAAGCTGACAAAACATGAACAATTTTCAATGCACGTGGCTGGGATGCGAATAAGTATAAATGTGTTTTGTGTGCCGATGCTAGCTTGACAACATCAATACAGAAATATAACATCTCCAGCTTAGAAATCGGCATTGAACAGTTACATCGTGTTTGAGCTCAGGGTTAGTTTTTTTCAGAAGGCAGGGATCAGGTTTACATTTTATTTTACATACTAGGGCCAGACAGGAATTGGACTTAATTGTTCCAGGACGTGCCGAGTAAGCAGTTTGCAAAATAGTAGTTGCTATAATAAATTCGGAATCTTACTCCTATAAATTATTTTGACGCATTTTCAAAAACCTACTTTTTTTTTATTATACAGCTTCAAAAGTTATGCTTTTAATCACCTTTTTATTTTTTTAATGATTTTATTTCAATGTTATAATCAAGGAGTGTATGTGACCATTAATATTGCTATTCTGTATTCTATGGCTTGCGAACATATAGTAATCTAAAATATACTGTAAACTTTTCCCATAAATATGTATGCAATATCCATTAAAATAATCTTATTGTAATGTTAAGAAAATCGGAAAAATTTTGAGGAAATTCCGTTGAGTCGGGCCGGAGAAAACGATTTCATCGATTTTTCCACGGCAGTGCCTGTATTAACTGATTTTAAAACGCTGCAGAGCTGATTTTTGAACCGTAAAATCATAAACGGGCCGGGCCCAGGCCGAACATCTGGCTTTTACATCGGATCGGGCACTGGACCGTGCTGGCCTCTAATTTATATATCCTTTAAAATATCCAGTGTATTAAAATATACTCTTCATGGTTAATATTTTTGAAATCATAAAAAGTTCAATTGTATGGAAAAAGTGGTGTTTTAACTATCCTTGTCCTGTTACATTCTCTATATAACACGCTTTTTTAACATATTTCGTCATTACGACGGAGAAAATATGGTCTTCGTGACAATCACTACATTCATATCAAACATTCTTAAACTGAAGGGTGCACACAGAAGTAGGAATTCTTTACCTCGAGAACATTTTCTTATCTGCTACTGCAAACGAAACAAAATATAAAAAATATAAAAAAAATCTACGTTTTTTTCTTTCTGAATTCAAATAGAAGACTCTTAAAAAAAAAAAAAAAAAAAAAAAATAAGAACTCAGCAAAACCTCCTACCTACCTCTGTTTTCGCATACATAACAGAATCTCTAGAACGTTAATAATATATATGATGTAATGTATACCAAGTATGAAATTATTTGAAGAAGCGCAAATGTTGATCATTTTTATAGCACAATATGGCATATTATATGAAACTTTTACATATTTATATCATACTTTAAAATATGCAGTGTGCCTATTAAGATGTGCTCTTAATGATTAACATTTTTGAAATCATAAAGAGTTGAACTGTATGAGAAAAGGGTGTTTTGACTATCTTTGTTCTATTACATTCTCTATATAACGCATTGCTTCTTCATCTAACTTCGCATTACGAAAGAGAAAATATGTTCTTCGTGACAATCAATACATTCATGTCAAACATGCTCAAACTGAAGGGTGCATATAAAAGTAAGAATTCTCTACGTCATGAATTTTTTTTTTGTTTGTTACTGCAAACGAAACAAAAGATAAAAAATATAACAAATTCCCTCAAGGCAACGATGTCTTTTCTCTCTGAATTCAAATAGAAGACTCTTTTAAAAATTTGAAGTCAGCAAAACCTCCTTCATGCGTATTGCTTCTGTTTTCAGATAGATAAAGGTATCGTTAGAACTTTAATAATATGTATGATGTATCATAATATACAATGATGGAATCAATGCATATTATGTTTACATAAAATACATGTTTCGTATGAAATTATTTCAAGAAGTGCGAATTTTGATAATTTTTATAGCACATTATGGCAAATTATGTGAAACTTTTACATATTTATATATACTTTAAAGTATGCATTGTACCTATTAAAATATGCTGTGCGTGGTTAACACTTTTGAAATTATAAAGAGCTTAACTGTATGTAGAAATGGTGTTTTGGCTATCTTTTTTCTGTTACATTCTCTATATAACACATGATTCTTTTTTTCATCTCACTTCGCGTTACGAAAGAGAAAATATGTTATTCGTGACAATCAATACATTCATGTCAAACATGCTTAAACTGAAGGGTGCATATAGAAGTAAGAATTCTCTACGTCGAAAAAAAAATTCTTATCTGCTATTGAAAATGAAAAATATATATATATATATATATATATATATATATATATAACCAATTCCCTCAAGGCAACGACGTCTTTTCTTTCTGAATTCAAATTCTCTTTAAAAAATTTGAACTCAGCAAAACCTCTATGCATGTTGACTCAGACAGATAAAGGAATATAAAAGATAAAGGAATCTCTGCAACATAAATAATAAATGTGATGATGATGTAATGTATATATCAGGTGTACTTATTAGATACACCAGTTTCATATTAAATTTAGGGATAAAGAGCAACATTATGGAAAATTCTGTGAAGCTTTTGCATACTACTGTAAAATATTTTCGTCTCAAATAAAAATTTTGAAAAAATAAAGGGATGATATGTCTATAAAAATAATGAATATTTTTGTTACATTCCCTACATAAACCATATATATTTTCTTAGTTCTTTCAAAAGAAAAAAAAGGTATAGTTCTAGACAATCAATACATTCATGTCAAACATACTTAAACTCGAGGGTACATGTAGATGTATGAATTCTCTTTGTGGAGAAACATTTTCTTATCTGCTACTGCAGCGAAACAAAAGGAAAACTGTAACTGATTCCCTCAAGTAACAACGTCCTTTACTTTCTGAATTCAAATATAAGACGTTTTAAAAATCATTGAGTCTGGAAAATCCCATTCATACGCATTGATCTTGTTTTCGCACAAATAAAGATACACTAAAACAGGAATAATATATATGATGTAATGTATAAGATATAAGTGTTTACATTTTTAAATAAGGTACATCCATTTCATATAAACTTCATTGAAGAAGGGCAAATTTTGATCAATTTTACTGTGGTAAGCTCTATGAATTTTTTTAATTTTTTATACTTACATTAAACGATGCGGTGTTCCTATTAAGATATTCCCTTCTCAGGTAACATTTATAAAACGTTCAACTGTATGTAAAATAAGTTTTTTGATTTTTGATTTTTTGCTATTTTTTAAAATGTAATCCAGGCTTTTTACTTAACCATCATACTTACACTTAGTATATGGTAAATATTGTGATCGCTTTAAAAATAGAAAAAAAAATTGACGGATTTACACGTTTCAGACACTGGAGCTTCCGAAAAACATATACTTAAGGGGGGGAAATGCCGTCCGTCTGTTTGTGTGTCTGTAAACGCTGTATCTCTCGAACAAATTGAGATAGAGACTTGAAATTTGGTATGTATTTAGTATGCAATAATGGGAAGAAGCCTATTGAATTTCAGTAACCTCGATTATCCGGAACTATTTTTTCGGACTCTCGAAAAAAATAGTTATGATAAAAAATCGTTCCGATAAAAGGTATATAAAAATTTTCGAAATTGTTTATTGTAAGCAGTAAATATAAAAGACAATAAAAAAACATAAATTTTTCACAAAGAATGAAGTCGAGCGGATAATGAGTTGCAGAGATATTTTTAATCCTATTTCCCACACTCTTCCATTTTTTATGACTCTGTATATCATTCAAATTTTCATACAAAGATATATTTTAATTGGAAATGAGACGCTTAATCCGACGTAGTAAATATGTCTCTTCGTTAATATGATTATCATTTTTGGAGTTATAAGGATGTTTCTTTTACGCAATTCAGTAATGGAGCATTTTAATTTTATGACGTCATCAAGCAAGGATCGAGGCTAACGCGAAAAAGACAGGCTACCGCGGTGCATTCCACTTATCTTTTTTTACAGACCGCTAGAATGACGTGTTACTCTTTTCGTACACCGGCATTGGTGCATTCGAGCATCACATGACTCCGGCGGTCTGTAAAAAAAGATACGCGTAAAGCACCGCGGTAGCCTTTCTTTTTCGTTAGCCTCGGCAAGGATTTTATTCGAATTGCAATGCAGTTTATAAATAGTTTACACATGTTTTATTTTCATATTTTATATTACGCATATCCACGATAGGTAAGTATTACGGTGGTCCCCAATGACTAGTTGTTGTATTATACACTGCTCAAAACAATTAAAGGATATTGCAGTTTTAGGTGGATTTTGTATCTGGGAAACTTTTTAGCTGATTGATACATGGTCGACAGACATAGTAGGTTATATGAGAATAAATTACACATGTTTGGCAGAAAAAAATGCATTTTATTGCGCATTTGTGTACAAAAGGAAAAAAACACAATTTGTGCATATGAGAAAAAAAGAATAAGAAAAGGTGTTTTCTTCAAAGAAAATCATTTTCAGTAGGGGGTATGGTTTCCACGGGCGGCCAGCAACGTTGAACACCTTTGAGGCATGGACTCAATGAGGCTATTAATGACGAGATGGGGTATTCTGCCCCACTCTTCCAGAAGAGCTCTTTCCAGTTCTTGGAGAGTTTGTGGGGGTTGTTGGCGGCCAGAAACTCGTCTTCCTAGAGCGTCCCAAACGTGCTCGATTGGATTCATGTCTGGAGAACACGCTGGCCATTCCATTCGAACGATTCCTTCCTCGAAAAGGAAATCCTCCACCAGGTTTGCACGATGTGGCCTGCAGTTATCGTCCATTAAAATGAAGTTATCTCCGATTGCTGCAGCGTAAGGGACTACAATAGGTCTGAGGATCTCATCCCTATATCGGCGACCAGTCAGAGCTCCATCTCGAATGATGTAGAGGTCAGTGCGCCCGTCAATGGAGATGCCACCATACACCAACACTCCTCCACCGCCAAATCTGACACTTTCGTGCACGAACGCAGGATTATTCCTACTGCCACGGTCCCTCCAGATGAAAATACGCCTATTATCCAGATGCACAGAAAAACGGGACTCGTCAGAAAACAGAATATTGCTCCATTCATTTCTCCTCCAGTTGACATGCTCGGTTGCCCACTCCCTGCGGTCGCGACGATGCCTTGATGTTAATCTAACACATACCATCGGTCGGCGAGCATACAGACCTACAGCATGGAGCCGGTTTCGGACAGTCTGAGTTGAAATCGTGGTGCCTGTAGCCGAGCGAAGGTGTTGTTGGAGAAGAGTACCGTTCATGTTTCGGTGTCTCCGAGCTGTTAACGCTAAATACCGATCTTCATTGGGCGTTGTTACCCGTCTACGACCTTGCTCTGGTCTTCGGCCTGCACATCCACTCTCCAAAAAACGGTTCCAGATCCTGGAAATAACACTGTGACACTCCAATGGCTTGCGCTACTTCGGCTTGAGTTTGGCCCCCTTCTAACCTACCAACAATTCTCCAAGCTTCTGAATCTGTCAAATGACTTCGCTGAGACATCGTACTCATCGAAACAAAGCAATCACTGAATGCCGATCATCCTTGTCTTCATTCTCTTTTATCCAGTTGAAAGTCAAATTTCATTCGCTGCCGCTGAAGCGACGTTTTTGACGTCGAACTCAAAATTTGCATACTCCACAGTTTGAAAACCAAAAAAAAATTGCATTTGTGATTCTCTTCTTCTATTTTCGGCAAAAAAAATTTCGTTTATATCTTTATTTTATATAAAACTTCAAATATCCTTTAATTGTTTTGAGCAGTGTATTGTTAACCCCTTAATTGTCGCGTCCGTTAAGGGTAGGCTACTTTTTTTTTAATTCTGTTTTTTTTTAATTGCCACCAGTTTTTTGAAGTAGAAATATTTGCCTTATTTAAAGGCAGATAAAATGGTGCGAGAATAAAGCTAATTACACTATTAAAAAAAAAACTGGTGGGAATCGAACATTGTGAATTTAAACAAAATAGCCTATACTGCCCGTGACGCTTAAGGGGTTAATACAAATAAAATAACGCCAATTGTCAATCAATCTATAAAAAGAAAAAAAATACATATTCTTTTGACAATCAAAACTTTCATACCTAACATTCTTAATCTTGAAAGTGCATATAGAAGTGTCCATTTCCTTCGTCAAGACAAATTTTCTTACCTGCTACTGCAAACAAAACAGAATAATAATAATAAAAAAAAAAATGTAACCGATTCCCTCGAGGCAACGGCGTCTTTTTTTCCTGAATTCAAATACAAGACTCATACAAAAATTTGAAGTCAGCAAAAATAATCGAGAAATATTTTTTCATAGAATGCGTACAATTTATAATTGGATGTTTATGTCTGTTATAAAATTTGAAATATAGCTATGAAATTGTTTTATACTTCAATACAAATCTAATGTTCAAATGTTTAAAAATAGAAGTAAAACTATTATATCTGCATCAACTGGAAACATTTAAAATCTAGTTCAGAAATTATTTAAAAATTAAATAGCTTATAAAAAAAAAGTATTGTTATTAATCTTATATTTTAAATTAGTTATATAGATCTTTCCAATTTAAATAGGAGTTTTATGTTTAATTATTTTAAATTTTAATAAAAGCATAACTCATACCATAAAGCCTATAAAATTGAAAATATTTAAAATTTAACTGAGAATTTGTTTGTAATTTCAATATTTTAAAAACAATTTGACAAACTTTTCTAAAATTATAAATTATATGAAATTGGAAATATTTAAAATTAAATCATGAAGTTGTTTGGAATTTCAATATCTTAGAAAACAATTTTACATAATCTTGTAAAATTTAAAATATAGTTATGAAGTAGTAGAAAATTACATAAAAAATTAATGTTCACATGTTTAAAAATAAAAATAAAAGTAGATATCTGTGTCATCTGATGACATTTAAAATCTAGTTATTAAGTTACTTGAAACATCAATAACTTATAAATGTACTTTGTATTAAGCTTAGTAATTTAAAATTAGTTATAAAGTTGTTTGAAATTTAATTAGAAATTTAATCTTTAAACATTTTAAATTAAAAGTATATATATCAATACCAGTTTTAAACATTCAAAATCTAATTATGAAATTGTTTAGAATATAAATAAATTATAAAATTAACTTTATTAATCTTTTAAAATTTAAAATCTAGTTTATAAGTTGTTTGAAATTTAAACTGTTATTTAATCTTTAAATGTTTGAAATTAAAAACAAATCAGCATCACTTTGAAATATTTAAAATCTAATTATGAATTTCTCTGAAACTTAAATAACTTTTACAAATATTGTTAATAATCTCATAAATGTAACTTATAATAATCTTATTAATAAGTTTATAAAATTTTGAATCTTGTGAAGCTGTTTGAATCTTTTGAATATAAATTTAATATTCAAAAATTTAAAGTTAAAAAATATAAATATAAATAACTATCCACACACATTATAACTCATCTTTAGCCCATATTTTTTATGTCTGAGGAAAATAACTATGCGTTTAAATACCGTATATTTTAAACGTATAACGCACTCCGGCGTATAACATGCACGTGAGATTTAAGACTGTATTTTTTTATTTTTAGGTATATTCGTGCCCTATTTTGAAGAACTTTCATGATACACTGTAAGAAAAAACGGCAAAAATTACGGCCAAATTTGCTGTAATTTTATGCACCCAAATTGCCAGCATTTTTTCCTGTAAAATATAGCATGATTACAGTCATTTGTACAATAAAATTAGAATAATTGCAGAGATTTTACAGTAAAATTCCAAAACTAAAAGTTTTTAAGGCACATTGTGCTGTTAATTTACAGTAAATAATGCTGGAAATTTGGGTTCATAAATTTACAGAAAAATTTTGCTGTATATTTTGCCGTTTTTTCTTGCAGTGTATATGTAACATGAAACTATCACAAAGAGCATTAAAAATGTAATAACTAGTACAAACATAATAGGTAGGGAGCCATGACATCAAAATCCCCGTGATCACGGAATTGAAAATTTTTAGTGAAAATCCATAGTAAAAAGTCACAGGAACAAGATGAGCTAGGTATGACAAGCCGAAAATATCATTAATTAAATTAATTATTAATAGAAAAATATAATGTTTTACCGTTATCGCTGATATTGATCACTCTTAAGAGCATTTTATAGAAAATTTTGTGCTCTCTCAGAAAAACTTGGTGTGACAAACTGTATTCTGCCGAAAATGTCTGTTATACCTATTTTAACACAAGAACGGCGGGAAATTTTACACAAGTTTCATAAAAATATTTCACACCAGAATTTTTATTTAGGACTTTAAACTTATTTTTCATCGGAGTATATTTAACTCATTGTATGAAGAAATATCCGGTTCCAATCGACATTTTTTCTTTTGGTAGGGGCCAAAATGGCCCCTCACCGTCGTTCTAGTGTTAAAAAGGCGGCCGATGATAAAATTTCAATTGGATTTTACTTTGAATTTTTACCGGTGGCGCCTGCTTTATTTCGCATCTGGACGCTGCACTGTTCAAATGTGGGCAAAGGCATTTTGGGGACGTTTGACGGACGCGCGGTCTTCTACTCCTCGAATTCCGGTGGTGTTTAAATAGAGTTTGTCATACCAAGTTTTTCTGGAAGAGCACAAAATTTTCTATAAAATGCTCTAACAGTGATCAATACCCGCGATAACGGTAACATATTATAGCGTTTTAATAATAATTAATTTAATTAGACATATTTTCGTCTTGTCAAACCTAAACATACCTAGCTCATTTTGTTCGTATGATTTTTTACTATCGATTTACATAAAACTTTTTCAATTCTGCGATCACGGGACATTCGTTGTCAGCGGCTCCCGGACTATAAGGTAAATAAGCAAATGCGAAGTGAGGACATACGCTACTGCCAAGCTTATCTGCTTGAATACTCACTAAGTGTTTCTAATCACATTCTCGTTTATTCAAATAATCACATCTCCTTCTCTTGTTCATTAATATTGCAATCTCAATTCTTATGCTTAATTTTTCAGCCTTCATTTTTATACCCGGCGTATAAAAAGCGAATTTTGACATTAAAAAAAAACTTTTAATTAAAGTACAAATAATGCTTTAAATACTCCTAAAAATCAACTCATTAAATTCCATTTTTTAGAAAGCTAGAAAACTTTTATCATTAATAACAAAATTTTACATTATTTTTAATACAAACATAATCAAAGAAATATTTTTTTGCAAAAATTGAAATTCTAACCAAACATATGAAAAACAATTTGCTTCGTCATTTTTCTCGAAACATATCAAAGCGGAATAATAAAAACAAGTCGAGGTACTTCTCTATTATCCCGTCGTCCACTTTTCATTACAAAAAACTATCGTCAAACTGTAACGCCAAATAAACGCGAGAACGTTGCCACTGAAATATCAAAATAAATAAATAAATAAAATATAAGAATTTAAAGACGCAATTGTTATTTTAATTAATGAAATAATTAATAAATCAGTAAAACACAATGAAAAATACACACACATCGAATTAAAACCACTTGATGACATAACAAACACATATAATGCTTCTGACATCAAGTAAATGGGACTGCATTTTTGGCGTTTAATCTTACAGTTTGGCGATAGTTTTTTGTTATGAAAAGTGGTCGACGGGATAATAGAGAAGTACCCAAATTAATTTCAGACGATAAACACAGATAAATTCACCTTGCACTATATATATATATATATATATATATATATATATGTGTGTGTGTGTGTATGTATACAGAGAGAGAGAGAGAGAGTAATACCAAATAAGCGCAAAACCGAGTTATTTTGGGACAAATATCAGTAAAATGTTTACTTTAACTGCAAAAAAAGTGTTGATTTTACAGTATAATACTGGCAGTTAGGATGTCAGTATTATACTGTAAAATCAACACATTTTTTTTGCAGTATTTCAAAAGCGAATTTTTACATAAAAAAGCAATATAATTTAAGCACAAATAATGCTTTAAACTACTCCTAAAAATCAACTCATTAAATTCCATTTTTAGAAAGCTCGAAAAGTTTAATCATTAAAAGAAAAAAAATACATTATTTTCTGTACAAACATAATCAAAGAAATACTTTGAAAATTGAAATTCTAACCAAACATATCAAAAACAGTTCGCTTCGTCATTTTTCTCGAAACATATCAAAGCGGAATAATAAAAACAAATCAATTTCAGACGAGAAGCATAGATAAATTCACTTTACAATTATATATATATATATATATATATATATATATATATAGAGAGAGAGAGAGAGATACCAAACAAGTGAAATACCGTGTTATTTTGGGACAAATGTAAAGTAAAATGTTTACTTTTTAAAAGCGAATTTTGACATAAAAAAAGCAATTTAATTTAACCACAAATACGGCTTTAAACTATTTTTAAAAATCAACTCATCAGAAAGGTAGAAAAATTTAATCAGTAAAAGAAAAAAAATATTATTTTCTGTACAAACATAATCAAAGAAATCCTTTTTTTTTTTACAAAAATTGAAATTGTAACCAAACATATCAGAAACAGTTCGCTTCGTCATTTTTCTCGGAAAATATCAAAGCGGAATAATAAAAAGAAATCAATTTCATACGAGAAGAATAGATAAATTCACTTTACAATTATATATATATATATATATATATATATATAAACAAGTAAAATACCATGTTATTTTGGGTCAAATGATAAGTAAAATGTTTACTTTTTAAAAGCTAATTTTGACATAAAAAATCAATTTAATTTAACCCCAAATAAGGCTTTAAACTATTTTTAAAAATCAACTCATCAGAAAGGTAGAAAAATTTAATCAATGACAAAAAAAATATCAAAAAAAATATTATTTTCTGTACAAACATAATCAAATAAATCCTTTTTTTTTTTTTTTTTTTTTTTTTTTTTTTTTTTTTACAAAAATTGCAATTCTAACCAAACATATCAGAAACAGTTCGCTTCGTCATTTTTCTCGAAACATATCAAAGCGGAATAATAAAAACAAATCAATTTCAGGCGAGAATCATAGATAAATTCACTTTACAAAACTTTATATATATATATATATATTTACAAATACGAAACAAACGTAGTACCGAGTTATTTTGGGACAAATATCAGTAAAATGTTTACTTTTAAAAAAAACTAATTTTGACATAAAAATAGCAGTTCACTTTAAAGTGCAAGCAGAGTTTTGATTACTTCTGATACAAAACCAACCCACATCAGGGACGTTTTCAAAAAATGAAAAATCGTAAAGTATATAAGATGAGGTAAGTAGAAATTGCTTTGAAAGATTGAAAGATAACAGAAATAGAAAGAAATAAAAACTTTTATGCGGAACCGGGATAGAACATATTTCTCCAGACCAGTGAACTGTAAAAATATACTGGGATCAATATTTCCTGTATCAGTGTGGATGCCAAGTTCTTGGACTTGTCTGTGAATCTTTGAAATGTGCATAAATTGTTTTTAGACATAAGGTTATGCATGTTTGATACACAGATACGATTTTCACGAGTAAACATACATTTTCTAGGGGGATTTTGAATGGAATTTATCTAAAGAAATATAAAATGTACATATGTTCAATAAACAAGCGAAAAACTATATTTTTTATTATAAGTAAGGAAACATTAAAAATTAAGCTTTGAAATTATTTATTAATATTCTTTGAAATCATTTATTAATATTCTTTGAAATCATTTATTAATATTCTTTAAAATCATTTATTAATGTTTTTTGAAATTATTTATTAATATTCTTTGAAATTATTTATTAATATTATTTTAAATTAATTATTAGTTTCTAACATTATCCTTGAAATGTGTATAAATTGTTTTTAGACATAAAGTTATGCATGTTTGATACACAGACGCGATTTTTTCGAGTAAACACACATTTTCTAAGGGGATTTTGAATGGAATTTATCTAAAGAAATATAAAATGTGCCTATGTTCAATAAACAAGCGAAAAACTATGTTTTTTATTATTAAAGTAAGGAAACATTAAAAATTAAGCTTTAAAATTATTTATTAATATTCTTTGAAATTATTTATTAATATTGTTTGAAATTAATTATTAGTTTCTAACATTATCTTTGATATGTGTACATATTGTTTTTAGACATAAGGTTATGCATGTTTGATACACAGATACGAATTTCTCAAGCAAACATACATTTTCTACGGGGGGGGGGGGGGTGTTGAATGGGATTTATCTGAAGAAATATAGAATGTACATATGTTTAATAAACAAGCGAAGACCTATCTTTTTTTTTAGATATTATTAAAGTAAGAAACATTAAAAATTAAGCTTTGAAATTATTTATTAATATTTTTTGAAATTATTTATTAATATTATTTTTAATTAATTATTAGTTTCTAACATTATCCTTGAAATGTGTATAAATTGTTTTTAGACATAAAGTTATGCATGTTTGATACACAGATACGATTTTCTCGAGTAAACATACATTTTCTAGGGGGATTTTGAATGGAATTTATCTAAAGAAATATAAAATATACATATGTTCATTAAACAAGCGAAGAACTATATTTTATTATTATTATTATTAAAGTTAGAAAACATTAAAAATTAAGCTTTGAAATTATTTATTATTCTTCTTTGAAATCATTTATTAATATTATTTGAACTTAATTAATTAGTTTCTGACATTATCTTTGAAATGTGTATAAATTGTTTTTAGACATAGGGTTATGCATGTTTGATACATAGATATGATTTTCTCGAGTAAACATACATTTTCTAGGTGGATTTTGAATGGAATTTATCTAAAGAAATATAAAATGTGCAATATGTTCAATAAACAAACGAAGAACATTTTTTATATTATTAAAGTAAGAAAACATTAAAAATTAAGCTTTCAAATTATTTATTAATATTCTTAAAAATTATTTATTAATATTATTTGAAATGAATTATTTGTTTCTAACATTATCTTTGAAATGTGTATAAATTGTTTTTAGACATAAGGTTATGCATGTTTGATACATAGATATGATTTTCTCGAGTAAACATACGTTTTCTATGGACTTTTGAATGGAATTTGCATAAAGAAACGTAAAATGTACATGCGTTCAATAAACAAGCAAAGAATTACTTGATACAGGGTATTTTTAAGTAAGAGAACATAAAAATTAAGATTTGGAATTATTTATTGATATTGTTTGAAATTATTATTAGTATTGGTTGAAATTAATTACGAGGGTGCTTTGATAAATTCTCGACCTGACACAGAAATAGAACAAATATGACCAAATGACAATGATGTTTGTAAAGTATGATTCTTTAGATGACATGCTGCCGAGTTTCAGACGCGTGAGTATTATTGGTGATTTCTTGGTGATAAAGTAAAGTAAACAAGTTTTGACATTTTCTAAAAATGGAAAAAATTGAAGTTCGAGCTGTCATAAAATGATTTGTTAAAAAAGGTTTAACAACTCACGAACATACAAGAAGAATTATGTTCCACCTTAAAGGATTCTTGTCTTCGTATTCGACGATAAAAAAGAGGGATGCTGAATTTAAAAATGGTAGGAAATCCATTCACGATGATGAACGCTTAGGACGCCCAAAAATCGCTACGATCGACGAAATTCGTCTAAAAATTTCACAATGCCTCACTGAATGATCACCGATTTAAGATACGGGAACTTGCTGACATTGCAAATATCTTGATAGACCGTGTTCACTACATTGTAAACCATGTTTTGAGTATGAAAAAGCTTTCCGCTCGATGCGTGCCGCGTTTGTTGAACGTTGACCAGAAACGACAAAGAATGAACATTTTGCAAGAGTGTTCTGAAAAGTATTGTGTTGCAAGTTGAAAAATAAAATGAAATATTGTCAAAAATCTTGTATTTTTTTTTTTTTTTTTTTTGTCAGGCCGAGAACTTTTTGAACCACCCTCATACAGGGCTGCACTAAAGTATTTGCACACAAGAGTGTGTCTTAGATGTATTGAGTTGCAAGGGAACTACATTGAAAAATAATATGAAATTATGTCAAAAATCTTCTTCTTTCACTGTGAGGCCGAGAATTTATCAATCACCTTCGTATTAGTACTGTTTAAAATTTATTATAAGTATTTTGTACATAAATAATATATCGTTCTGTCTAGTTGAGCCAAGAAAACTCTATATACTGAGTATCTGATAATGAGATGATCTGAGTTTTAAAAAAAATATTAGAATGTATTTAATTTTTCCGTAAAATATATCATAGCCAATACTTTACATAAACAGATTCGGAATTAGAGTCCTGCACCAGCCGAATTGTACCTGAACCGACTCAAATTCGAAAATTCTGCCTAAAATCAACATAAAACCCGATCGAACCCGACAAAACGAATTTCATCAACGCAAACCCGATACATTTCAACTTTAACCCGAAATATTTACATCCGAATCAGATCAAAACCCGAAAATTAATCCATATTTTAATATAATTACGAAAAAATAGTCTACAATACTATTTCTAATATCAATTTTATCCTTTTTGTATAAATTGAACAAAATGAACAAATGTATCCTCATTAATATTCAAATATATAGGTTTTTTTTTCTTTTCATTTGAATAAATATTTAGGATTTTTTTTGAAAATCTGGTCGACACAAAACCGCTCCTAACCAGAAACCTTTATAGTCAACCCGACCCGACTTACCCCATCTGTGACAGTATTCTACTCTCGTCGGATAGGAACACTTCCTCATAATGCGCCGACAAAGTGATAATTTCGCATTCTCCCCCTATTGTTTCGGAAGTCGTTCCAACATTCCGGTGTTGTTTTTGTCGTAATTCATTCGAATGCAGTAGGCAGCAAAAAAGAATTCGCTTTATCGTTTTAAGATGACACGTATATGAGGATAGAGAGCCAAAAGAAAGAGTGTTTTGGACTAGAAGTATATACAATTTCTAATGAATGTAGTTTGACGTTCTTGACGTTGTTTTCTAATGAATGTAGTAACACGAAATTTTTAAACATAAATACAACTTTACAGTTATTAAAATTTATTTTAATACTACTTTGAAATGTAATAGATAAAGTATTATACACCCGTTAGTAAAAATAAAAATAAAACCCTAATCCAGTAGTACTATTTAAATTTTAATTGGTAAAAAGTTCACTGGAGTGAAAAAAAAAATCTTCCTCGCGAAATTATTTTTGCATGTTACAAGAAAAAAGTTTTACAATATCGATAGAATTTATATACTAATGAAATTTATCTGAATTCATTTGCACTGTCCTGTATAAGTATAAAAAATGTCTGAGTCATAATATAAAGATTGAAACGTATTCTTCGCTTTATTGAAAACTAATAAGGGAAAACATTATTCCTTATTTCGTTAACAGTTACCAAAATGTACTTAACACAACCCATTTCGTAAAAAAAAATATTCAACTTAAGGAAAAATTTCGCCAACATTACATATTATTTAACATTAAAAATTTATTTAGTTTAATTCACATATTTCACAAACAACATTAAAAATGTATATAGTTTAATTAAAATATTTCGCTAACAGCATTAACATTTTTCAACCTCTCATAGCATATTAGCATAATCAGGGGGTCAGTCCAGACTTTTCTTCCAGGGTCCTGTCTTGGTAAATTGTGAACATCTTTTTGCATTTGTGAAAAATCTAGTCATAATTTTGTTACTTTAATATAATGATCATATTCAGGATCTAGTTTATACATTTTTAAGAAGATATATGTATGAGGAATATTTTTGCGTTTATTATCTAAACTAAAGAAACAACGACCAAAAATAATAAACAAAATACATGGTAAATATACCGTTCCATTTTAAAAGGTGTATAAAGAAAATATTTATAAAGATGTAAGGCGTATTAATAATAAGGTGCAACATAAATATAATAAATAAGATAAAGTATGGCTAAAAATAAGTAAGGTGTAAAACGATATAAATAATAATACTTTTCAATAAATTAGTGAAACATTATTTTAAGAATTTTTGCCAAGTGCACCACAGAACTCTTCCTAACATGTAATTTATGATATTTTAATTATCATTTTTAGGCGTGTTCGTAATTATATAAATACATAACAACTATTGTCGTCGTTTGGACTGTCCGTCTGTCCGCATGTAACAGCACAAAAATTACCCAACCGAATGGTTTGAAATTTAATATATATAATCGTTGCGGGATTTTGTCGAGTCATTTCAAATTTTATGAAAATCGAATCAAAACTTAAAAAGATATTAATAAAAGTTTTCTTCATTCTATTAAATCCTGTCATACGTAATCTATATAATAGTAAAAACGCAAATGATGTGACTGAGGAAAGCAAATACGGACCATTTCTTTTTTCATATGCCAGGGGGTCATTTTTATTCAAAATTATTTTTTCGAATAAAATTGCATAAAAGTTACATTTTTAGAAAGATTATTAAAAAAAATTATCTGTTTGAGAGATGAGTTACATTCAAATACGTATATCAGTTATAAAAATATTAAACCATGGAGGTAATCATTCGCAAAGCAAGATCTCCGTGGTGAATTTTGCAGTGCTGTCTGGTGTCGAAAAAAAATTTGCATCTGTAAACGTGACATACGTAATAAAAAAAAAAGCATGTTCATTTCGCTGATAGCAGACGATATAATTCATATCACAGAAATAAATAGGATGATTTTTATATATTGTAAAACTAGTTATAATACGAATCATTTGTCACGTTTAACGTGCAATTTCCAACTTGTTTACACATAAAATCAGTACCGAAAAGATAGATTTCTCGGTTTTAAAGTAATTCGAATTCTTAGAATAGAATCCAGAAATGTCTGCTGACCATGTTACAAAATATAAAGATTTATCCTTTCCAGAAAATATAATGCACTGTTTTATGTTGTAAGGAGTAAAATAATACCTATTACAAAACATTTCCAATAAATAAATAAAATGTTGTCATTAATTCAAAAGGGGAAAAAAATAGAAATTACATCACGTTACATTCTCTTTCTAACATGCGATTAACAACATTTTAAGAAATACTTTTTTACTTATAAAACGGGAATTAAAAGATGGATGTCTTGATCTAAAAATAAAACGGAATTCTTAAATAGAACCAGGAAATATCGATTGACCTTGTTATAATATAAAAAAAATTATGTTTTCCAGAAAATATAATTCACTGTTTCATGTTGTAAGGTGTAAAACTATAAAATATTACAAAACTTTTCCTATACATTATAGTAAAATGCTACCATTAATACGTAAAAATATTTTACGAATTACATCCCTTTCCCTTTCCAACATCCGATTAATGATATTTTAACAATGACTATATACATATAAAATGCGAATAAATAAGATAGATGTCCCGGACTAAAAATAATTCGTATTCTTACAATAGAATTCAGCAATGTCTGCTGACCTTATTTCCATATAAAAGATTATATGCTCCCAGAAAACATAGACGGCTGGCATAGATCCATGTATGTTTTCAATGCTTAATCCTTTGTCAAGGACATGTGTCTATGATTTCGACTATAACTCTTTGAGAATCTGAAAATCTATGAGCGTCTGAAAATAGCTATAACAGCTAATCTGAATATGTTTAAAAACCACAATTTTCTGATTTAGGTATTTAGCAATGTTCTATGATGTTACTTAGAGGGAAATTATTTTATTCTTGAAATAACTATGGCTTCAAATCTTACCAAAGTGAAATTATCAAATCAGATAATTGATTTGTCTTTATCTGTCTTGGACTCAGACTTTATGTACTAACCATCTAATATATTAAAGCGAGAAGCAAAAGTCTTAATTTTTTTATTGCAAATTCGACCTTAATGCGCATACCTCAACTTTTTTTGAAGGGTGAATTTCTTTGGAATAAAGCAGGAAATAGAATTAAGAAGAATCAAGAGGGTTGGGGAAAGAATAGCTGGCCCATTGGCCTTCACTGCTCACAACTCTACCCCTAGGAAATATTCTTTCTAAATTCTTCTTCATTCTATTTTTATTCCACTTCCTGGAGGGAGCATCCATTCTTCCACCTGCATAGTTTGAGAGAGGAGTGAACAAAAGGGAAAGGGAGGGATGCTCTTTCGCCTTTTTAAGGCAGAAAAGGGAAAAACGTGGGGGGGGGGGAGTTTTCCCCTTCTACAGAACTAGAAAAAAGTGTAGTTTTCTGCGAAAGAAAACATATTTATTTATTTATTTTACAGCCAAATAACAATATTTCTGACTTGATTTTTACATGAGCTGTAATACCTTTATATTTATAACCATTAAAATTTTCAAAGGGTTTGGACAACAAAAGCTTTTTTTTTAATGTTTTATTATGAGCACTTTTATCACTAATTATCAGTACTTTTTATTTGGGGTCCATTTAAGGTTTTATCACGGGACCGGGCAACGCCGGGTTGGTCAACTAGTAAAATATAAAACAAGAAAGAAACATTATGCGTCAAACATAGATTATGAAACACTTTCCAACACATCCAAAATATTGTTTTTTAAAAAAAAAAAAAAAAAAAAAAAAACCTCCTTTGTTGAATAAGGTGTAAGTTGATATTTAAGTTAACAATTTGGAAAACACATAACACATCTGAAAACACAATTTCAGCAATTACCATCTACAGTCGGAAAAATATCCGAATTCTTTTGTGCATCCTTCTATATGATCTATACCTACTAATCATTAGAAAGTAAAAGATCTAGAAAATAATAAATAATAAATTGGGACAAACTACTGTAGACTTTGTTTTACGTTACCTCTTTTCTTAAGCAATAGAAGATAGCATTCAAAGGAGTTGCGTGTTCTATATAAGTAAAATAAAATATATAATTATAATAACTTATTGCAAAAAGTAATAATTACAAACGCAAAAATAAATGTAAAACAACAACGGTATTAATAATAACAATAAGTAGTACCATGGACTAACACAAAATATTCAAGTTATCCGTAATCTAAGAAAAACAATAAAGAATACTGCTATTTATTCCAGAAGTTAAAAACCGGAAAAAATAAAATGTAAAATGATTATAATGTTTGACAAACGTTGACTTAGGTAAATTTCGTAAAAAATACTACCTATTACATTCTAACCTAAGTTGGAATTTTTGCAGATTTACGCCGACCATGACTCCCAGAACCCAAAACCACCCCCAGTTAAAAACTTTATCTATCTATCTATCTATGTCACTTTTTTATGGACACGATAACTACAATAATTTTGCACAAATCTCTTCCAAACTCATACATAAAATTAAGGGGCATGAAATCTCAGTCAGATTCGTTAATGGACAAAATGGAACCAAGGGGGGGATGGGGGGGCTTTTTGTGAAAACAGAAAAAAACCCATAATTTCTTAATTATGATACGTGTCAAATCCGTTTAAAATTATTATGACATCTAGGAAAAGAGCAAAAAATTTATGTATGACAGATTTTTGATATCATTAAAAATGGACCCACGGGGGGGGGGGTAAAGGGGGGGAGGTTAGGAGAAAAAAATTCATAATTTCGTCAATTCACAAGATATCAAAACCGCTTAAATTTATTATAAATTCTCTTAATATTATCTAAAACCTTTATATTGGCAAGTTTTCTATAGAACCAACCCTTATTAAAAAAAAAAAAAAAAAAAAAAAAAAAAAAAAAAATTCCCTGCTGGCTTCACCTGCAAATAAGTTAGGTTTCGAAATGGGCGGTTCCTACTACCGAATCATGGCAAAAAGGTCATTTCTTCCGCAATTCCTAACAAACAGGCGCCCCATGGTCTGCGTCTTCGAAATCTACCTGTGCCTGTAGGCCCAGCCGTCAGGGATTTTTTTTAACCCCTTTTCTAAATTTTATAACATAATATTCTGACTCTAAAACGTTCGTTATAAAAGGAAAATAAAGTGTCCTTAACCTAGTAACTCAATACGAAATGGAAAAACAATAATAATTACAAACTTTAAAAAAAGTAGAACAACTACACTAATAATATTATCAATAAATAACACCATAAATTAATATACAAGGTATTCAAGTTCACCGGAGTCTAAGAAAAACAACCGTGATTTTAAAAATACTACTAATTATTTAAGAAACTACACACCGGAAAAAATAAAGTATAAAATAATTATAAGATTCAACAGCAGTCTGCTTTCTTTTGTTGTATTAATACTTTGTTGTTTTATTAATACTATATCTTTTTTTTTCAGTGTTTTAATCGAGGCAGCCTCGGTTTTAATATAAGCGACGTTCAAAGAGACTAAAACATTCCATATAAAAGGAAAATAAAGTACTTTATCGTAATAATTCAACCGAAAAGCAATAATCATTACAAATTTAAAAGTAACTGCAGAAGACTACCATAATAATATTAACAATAAAAAGTGAACTTGATTTACCATACACATTAACTGAATATACAAAATATTCAAGATCACTAGAACCTCAGAAAAACACAAAGGACTTAATAAAAAAAAAAGAGAAGGGAAAGAAAAGAAAAATAAATAACGAAGAAACGCTGCAGATAACCATTTATTTCCGAAAGTAAAAGACTGGGTAAAAGAATAAAATAAATAATAAAACGAGAACAAACTTTGATAGACCTTGTCCTACCCTTACCTCTTTTCCGGAGCGATAGAAGATAACATTCAAAGAGGCTAAAAACGTTCTATTTTCGAAAATCGAGCTTTAAAGGTAAAGTGCTGTACAGGGCTCACATAAAGGGCTAAAGTGCTTACATCCGATTTTAGATCTGCCCTTCTTTTCTTTTATAATTTTTTTTGAAGGGTTGGTGGGTGGAAGGCGACAGAATCTGCTTGCAGTGTTTGCGGAAATAGCGGTACAATTTTTATCATGTGCATTAGATGAAAGAGCGAATAAAAATGGGGTGGGGTGGGTGAGGTCGTGTGTTTGGAGAGCGAACGAAAATAATGGCTGATGTGCGGTAGGGGCTGTAAAAGGAAGGCCCTTTAGGGACGTTCTGTTTAAATAAAAGAGCGGCGTTACTTAGGTGTTAAAAATGCGTTTAATGGATTTATAGAGGTGATAAAACTATTTAATTCTTTCCCTTGGCTAATGGAGCGATCATTAACACGCTGTCCCTTTTGTTATACTTAGGGCGAGGTGTGTTTGATTAATGGATTTAAAATTACTGAAAATATCTACTGTTAAATAAACATTTGTTAGGTTATTTTGCAGCTTCCGAAATAGAAATTAGCAGGCTATTCAAATGAATTTTTTGTGTATGGTTGATGGTATTATTACGCAGCGAGAGAACAGAGTGATTATTATTTTTTTTTTCTTGTTGTTTTATTTATACTTTGAAGGTATTTTCATATTTATTTAATATTGTTATTTTTCAGTTTATGAAGACACGTTATCATACTATTTCAATAATTTGTTTGTATATTTAGTGATATATTTATGCCCCAAAAATATGATAATGAAAAATTTTGGCCTCTTCGATATTTAGATATACCGGCCACTGCTCTGATTTCGTCACACACACACACACACGCACACACACACACACACATATATATATATATATATATATATATATATGTGTGTGTGTGTGTGTGTGTGTGTGTGTGTGTGTGTGTGACGAAATCAGAGAAGTGGCCGGTGTTAATTGGATGACTAAAGCACTAGACATGCAACAATGGAAAAATCTGGGGGGAGACCTACATCCAGCAGTGGATTGAAAACGGTTGATGATATATATATATATATATATATATATATAAACTTATTGCAAAAATTAACCATTGAAACAGAAATAACTGACCAAATGCAATGAAATTATTACCCCAAATAGCTATGTCAAATTACACATTATAAAACATAGTCCTAACAAATGAAGTATTTATTCAAAAAGTGAAACATAAGTAAAAAAAAAAAAAAAAACCACAAATGTAAGTTTATATAGTAAATTTACTTTTTCAAGGGCTGGGAAACCACATTATAAGCAAAGAATGATTGTTTTCTGTAACTGTCACAAGCTTAAAGCCTAAATTTTGTGACAATTCCAAGCCCTAACAATCATTGGAAAGAAATTGAAAAAAAAAAAAAAAAAAAGGATACCTTTGAAAATAGAACACTACAAATCAAACGGAAGAAAATAAATCCATTTATAAACAAATAAATACAAAGGAAGACAAAGAAAATCTATACATTACAACATAAATTTGTCCAGAATCCGAAGCCAAAAATGTTTTGTGCTAAGCACATGGTAAAGTGAGCTATGGATACAAATGAAACGGTAACAGTAACAAACTGTGACGGTCACAAATCTGAAATTTGTTACCGTCATGAAAAGAGCAATACAAAAGAAACACTTGTGACCGTCACAAATGAAGACAGCGGGGTCACAAAGTTGTTACCGCTTATTCGATTATTTTTACGATACGCTTCAATGATTGGTTCAGAAGTATTATAATGGCGGATTCGCGGATGTTGAAAAGCTCGGAAAATATGGAGATATTTCCATTTTTTTTTAGATTTGAACCGATACAATTTATTTTTAATAATATTGAATTAACATATGCGAGTTTTAACGCTAAATTTTTGATAGAATTCTAATCTAATATCAAGTAAAAGTTGTTTAGCGTAATATTTATTTATAATTTATGTTATATCAGTTTGTTGTCAAAAAATTCCTTATTTATTCTTTATCTATAATATATTTTTCTCCAATCCTCCCCCTTCCCAAAAAAATTATTTAAAAAATGAATTTGTCGATTACTGTGACCTTTTTGTCACCTATTATTTCTAATCAGTATTTCTTAAAATTAATGTTTAAATAAATTTGTGCTTTGTAACAAAATTGTAACTATAACATAGCTGATTGTTTAGCAAAAAAAAAAAAAAAACACTTTTCATCTCTCCAAACTTTCATATATACAATTTCCTTTAACTTTATATTAATCACATTTATATGGCTTTTATTATTTATAATTGCAATATGTCTGTGTCATCTACATAAGATGTGTTGCATATTTAAAATACGAGCCTGCAGTGTTTGCGGAAATAACGGTACAATTTTTAACATGTGCATTAGATGAATATTTATAGTTATATATATATGAAAGGATAAAAATTAAACCCTTTTTAAAAATGCAAAATTAAAATTCAGAATTTAAAATTTAAAATCCCAAAATATTTTTTCCAACTTTTAAATCTAAGGCTTAAAACCAATTTGCCCCTGTTAAGTTTCTTTTACAGCATAGCACTTATTACTTCCATACACCAAAATTGAACTTTCTTTAAGATTAATAAAAGTGCTGAGGTTTGCAGAATTCTCCTTTCTTTGTGGTTATATCGGCATGAGCTATGCTCCTTTCTTTGTGGTTAGATCGGCATGAGCTATGCCAGGGATGCTCTGCAAGATCTGGCCCAGACATCAATCAAAAGCTAATTGACCAATTAAAATAAACGACACTCCCAATTTGACACCTTCTCCCTCTGCTGGAAAATATTCTAATTGCTTATCAAAACCGGCGTGTAACCTTCCAGGAACGGAGTTTTTGCAGATTTGAGAAGCCTGCCAAACTTACGGTCATGTAGATCACAAGAATTACCGTAGACGACTCGCGGAACCCCGATCGAACTCGCGACTGTATGACTGAACGGCAAATAAAAGAGTCCGATCCGTAAAGAGGGCCCGAGTTCTAATTATTTCTGTATATCTGTCAATTATTAGTCTCTCAAGTCATCCCCAGAATAATCCTTACATATATATTAAATATAAAACCATTTTTTACATTTTCGGACATAGTTGAAAAGTGTTTGTGATTTCAGTTTGTCAGCTGTCTGTCTGTCCGTGTAAATATATTCGGATTGCCATACAATTAATATATGTTTTTGAAGTTTACTATTACATGTCTGGTATTGAAAATTAAGTATGTAGCATTTATAGTTCATTTACAAGGACGATTAAAAGAATTCCTTTCATAACAGTCTATGCGGAAAATCGTTTGCGGTGTACTTTAATGATGTTACACTACTTCAAACATATTGAAATTGATTTATATCACTGAGGTGCACTACAAGAGACTTACTATAGAATATGGTGGGCATAGCCTTCATCGTTCATTTACAGAAACGCAAAAAAGACTTCGGTTATAGTACTGTCTATGAACATTAATTTCTGGAAGTGCGTTTTCAATTGTACTACGCGTTTTTATATCTGACTAATTTTTTACATATTACCTGGTGTGTATAAATGCTACAGATCATATACAGGGCAGCAAAAAAGATATCGAATATATTTCAGTTTATTAACGAAAAATGCTGAATAGGAATTTTTAACTGTGCTATAAGTTTCCCATCTGAACTAAATTTTAGCATACTATGTAGTATATATACAAATTTATAGATCATATACAGGACAATTCGGATATTTTTTAGACTATTGATGGTAATTTCTGAAATATGGTTTTCAAATTTGTTATGCGTTTTCCAAATTTTTTACTTAGACGTCAACTTTCACCTTATTAATCGGTAAAGTTTTTTTAAAGTATTCTGGAAGTGTTGAAAAGTGTTTCATAATCTATTATTGGTGCATGATTTTTTTGTTCTTGTTTAAATTTTCATTTCTTGTAATTTTACTTTTTACAAATTACTTAATATTAATTATCGACTTAGCAATGATACGTTGGAGGAAATTATAATTTCGATTATTTTGTGCTGCGTACACATCGCAGAAAACATGTTGCGTCATACATTTGTACAAACTAATAAAATTCGTAATAAAAGAAGTAATGTTCGTAAAAAAATTCGGTTTGAGTAAATACGATGAGAGAAACATTTTTTTTTTCATGTATAAAAAAAATTATTGCAAAAGTAACCGAAAGAGGGCGCTCACACGTCATACTGAGACGTTTTATGCAAATCAGGCAAGCACTTCGTGGACGATCCTCCAAACTCATCGTTTCCTCAAAACGTCGTACTAAATTCACTATCCCATTAATGAAAAAGGGCTCTTTTGTGCGCCCTCAGACATTTCTCCGTGCGAAACTTTCACAATGCAATAGTTGTGGATTCCATATTCTTGTAGAAAAGTTTAACCACTGACACTCGATCTGGTATTGCATTCTGCCGAGATCGAATGACGAATCCATTTCCAGCCAGGTGTTTTATTACTTTCCTGATTTGCATAACACGTCTCAGTATGACATGTGAACGCCCTCTTTCGGTTAATTTTGGAATCATTTTTTTTTTACATACATGGGGAAAAAAATCCAATGTCACTCTGATCATATTTGCGCGAGCCGAAATTTTTTTGGAGCATTACTTCTTTTATTATGATTTTTTTTAAAGTTTGCACGAATTTATTGTGCACCCTGTACACCATTTTATAATTTTTACTTGGGTTATTTCAATAAAATGGTCGCATGTTAAATATTATTGTTCACCGAGGTTAGAATAAGTTGAAATGGAAAAGTCTGACTTTATTTATATTTCCCCTATTATTATTTTTTTAATGTAAAGTTATATTTAGTATATTAGATTACATTTAAACTAATCCTCAATTTGCTAAGTAAAACAGTTTTCTGTTATGTAAAACTGCATGCTGTGTTATAGGGTTTTAGAAATTAAACAGTTTATATTGTATACATCATTAAGAATATACTAGCAGGGTCGGACGGGCCAGGGGAAAGGGCGCAGACCTTGGATTTTCAGAGGGCGCGAAAATGTTAAATAACTCATGTCAATCTTACTTATTTTTTCTGTGTTTTACTTGACAAGAGATAACACATTCGCATAGCACTAAGTAAGAAAATTGTTTAATATAATTGGGTTGTCCGGCAAGTTCGTGCCGGTTGGGAAAATCAATTCGTACCGGAAAATTTAACCCGTTAATTATTATACATTTGAATCGAATTTAATGTCTAATACTTAAATGGTAGAATTTTCCGCTACTATTTGATATTCCCAACCGGCACGAACTTTCCGGACAACCCAATAATATTATTGAGTCTAGAAAGACGACTTCGCTATATTCCTCGTGTATGTTTGATGTTCCATCAAATCTTTACAATGCTACACAATTTTCCAAAACATGTTATGTAATGTTCAAAAACGCTAGAAAGTTGAAAATAGTAGTTGAACACATTGTAGTAGATTGACTATAATGTTACGGCTTTCCTACTTTAGCTTTTTTGTCAGTAGAAGGTGCCTTACAAAGTCATGGGAAAAATGTGATCACCCTTACTAATTATCCTGCAAATAAGATATAAAAAAACATAGGTACCAATTTATTGGGAATAATATCTACTATTAAATTCTATTCATAAATTTTGTTTCGGGGATTGTCTACATATTAAAAAAATGCACGAACCATGATTTTTCAAATGGTAAAACCTACTTTTGACACTCTATTTGAGTTCCCTGGATCAAGGTAACTTGGGAATATACTTCTCTTAAATCTCCATAGCCTTATAAAAGAAAATGTGTTAGGGGTTTGTCTAAAAATTTCGAAAAATAAAATTAAAATCCTACAAGAAAAAGTAATGAAAACATTCATTTAGACACCAGTAAATTATACAGGAATTTTAAATTTATAATTAACTTTCTTTCTATAAAAGTAAATACAGCAAAATGTTTCAGGTAATATATTACGATTTATTTTTTGTGGATCTTTTGAAAACAGAAGAAGGTTTTCTATATCTCGAAAACTAATTATTCAAATGAGATGTAAACTTACACACTAGTGATTTTTTTATACAAAAATTAATGCAATTCATGATTTATAATTTTTTAATGTGAATTTATTAATAACTTTAAAAAAAATGTCTTTGAATACAATAAAAGCCTGGAATATGTTTAGGTCAATTAAGTGTATTTCATTAAAAAATTAATAAAAATTCAATCGGATGATTTTTATAAGTTTGTCAAATGTATTTAACATTAGCATCCTCAAACTTTAAACTCTTCTAATTCTATGAATATTTAAGATAAATACTATAAACTATACCTTTCCGCCAGCTGTCTCGATCCAAGGAACTCAAATGGGGTTAAAAAATGCGTGTTATGGTTTTAAATTCAAAGTTGGTATAATATTTAATATGTAGACGACTCCTGAAACATTATTTATGCATAGCATTAATTAGTAGACATTATTTCCAATCGATTGATACCTATAATTTTTTTTACAAATATTTTTACAGGAATTAGTAGGAGGGGATCGCTTTTTTTTTTGTCCAGGACTTTAAATTAACACTTTAGTCTAGCTTGATTTTTTTTTTTTGTCCAGGAGTGTAAATTAACACATTAGTCCAACTTGGTATATCCATAGTCGTGTCCATTAACAACAACAAAAATAACATTGCTTTACTTTTTTAGCAATTTCAGATTTTATTACAAGCTTAACGATATATATATATATATATATATGTATATTACCGTCATCTTTCTGTGAGTTACGACTCTTCCCTTTTATATATATATATATATATATATTTTTTTTTTTACTCAAGCAAGACAGAATTATTGGGATATCATTAGTTCATTGTTTTCTAGCTTCGTTAGCCAACGATTGAGTTTGGCAGTCTTGCGATTGGCAGTTTGGCGATTGACATTGGCCAAAGATTTTTCTATTAGTTGGACCAACAGCTAACACTGCGTCTGAGTCAACGTTTGGCTGATCTTTGGTCTAAAGATATGAGTTGCCATTTGACCAACAGTCATGTTTACTGGAAAAAAACTGCGCTAATAATAACAATAAAATATGATAATAATTGACCTTATTTTAATTAGAAACTTCAACTAATTTGTCGATTTTTTTAGGCAAAAATTAATTATGCTTCTAGAATTACTGATTAAAATTGCTAAATATTTGTTTTTTCTTTAGCAAAGTAGTATATTTAAATGGGATCTCTGCAGGTGTCTACCTCATCACACACACACAGAAAAAGATTTAATATGCAAACTTCGTTCAAAAAATATTTATATCTAAAACAAAAATGTACTTTCCGTATGGAAATGGAAATAGAAATTCTGAAGTTAAAACTCATGCTTGATTTTTATTTTATTTCATTTATTTATTTATATATTTTTGGAAAAAGTACCACACATTATAGCAGTATTTGAATGTTGAATTATATGATGAATGTATGATGTATTACTGTTTGTATGTAAATGTGGAAAGAACACTTACTTGTGAAAATAATATTAGACTTGAAGCATTTGACCTAAGGAGAGACAGGAGGGGGAAGAGGTATTTTATCTGCTTTAAAAATTACTTTATGCATCCGTTAAATACTGAATTGATATCGCACTATAAAAAAGTTTCTACTGAAAAGATAGATCGGAAATAGCTATTAGTAGTCTTAAATCACTGAAATAATTGAGTAAATTTACTTTTTTCAGAACACTCTTACCATGATTTGCAAATTTTTTATCACAATTAGAGATCAAGGGAAATATTTAAGTTTCCATAATTGAAATAAATCCCCCGGGGATTGCAATCCTGTAAGCTACAGGATTTTGCAGTCAGCGTTTTTTTTTTTTTTTTTTTTAACCTACAATAGTTTTTGAATAGTAATCATCGCTTTATTAAATGATCGATTTTTCTGTGATGAAATAAAGTAATTTTTTATTGAAAATACATACCAGAATTTTCTATTAGTTATTTAATTACAGAAATGCTGTTATTAAATATATCTAAGATTACTATCCGAAAAATATAATAGGTTTTTTTAATTAAAAAAAAAAAAACGCTGGCCGCGGGAATCTGCAGCTTGTAGAATTGCAATCCAGAAATGTGATCGAGGTTGTATTCCTCGAAAAGAAAGAGTATGTTTTCCAGTCAACAACAAAATCCACACAAAACGTTTTGGTTTTCTAATATTTATCTCTTTCTTTTATCAAACTGTTTTTCGAAAAGCATAATTTCGATTATAGGGACATTCAGGGCCGGCTTTAAAGGGGCGCAAGTTCGGTGACCAATGTTGAATTCAGGCGGTGGCCCGGGGGGGACATCATCCCACTGAGCCTGGAAATGTCCCCCCCCGGAAGATTTGAGATTTTATGCTTTCAATGGGCAAAAAGTGGAATTCCCCCCCCCCCCTGGAGCTACAGAAATCCCTCCCGGACAAAAGTGTCTGAATTCAACACTGTGGGTGACCGCCCTGGGTTGACCGCCTAATAGCTAAGGGACGGAAAATTTCCAAAATATTTAGCCTAAATGTAAGACCTAAAACATATTATTTTAAGAACCAATGAAAAAATTTCTCGCAGGGCGCGGGAGTAATACCTGGGCGTAGTATCCACAGCGCGTCAGGGCTTTTAAAACTTTCCCTATGAACAAGATCTTAAATAGTACGCAAGAAGATTCCTCAATAGTATGCAAACACGTCTGCTTTGGTTTCCTATTCAGGAAATTCCTTCGATGTATCTTCAATTTCTTCATGATAATAAAAATCTCTCTCTTTTGACATTTGTCTTAATTGATGATTATTCGTAAGAAAATTATCCAAATTTAGTACAATAATCAGAATGTATGCTTATAGCCAGGGGAAAACATTGCAGTGGCTTAGGGGCGCAAAATTTTCCCTGGCTGAGGGCGCACCAGCCCTCGGGCCGATGGGCCGGCGGGCCAATCCGAGCCTGTATACTAGGCACTAGGCTATAAAGAGTTAATTCCTTAAATTATATAAAGCTGTAAACTAATCTTTGAATTTAAATAATATCGGGATATGAGAGAAAACCACTTTTTGTAATAGGGTATAATATTAAAAATATATCATATTTTACTTTTAAATCAATATAACCTTTCGTCTTTTTGTCCGAGGAGATAACAATAAATAGTATTATTAACGCCTTGAAATTGCACGTTTGTTATCACTATAATTATTGAATGACAATTCGACTCAATTGTCCGTGTTTACAAAACTGCGTTTAATAAAGATATTGCTAAACAACTACTATTCACTCTTTTGTAGTGAATAGAAGTTGCTAAGCTTTTTATAGTATATAATAATGTCTATGAAACATGTCGATGTATTCCTTAGAGTTCCTAAATAGGAATACGGGTATTCATGGCGCTCCTAAAATTAGTCGAAAAACTTTTCCCTTAAATTAACTCTGAAAGTGAAAAGAAAGCAACACTGACAGTTATTTAGAATTTAAATTTACTTTAAATGCAGCATATTTTAAAGTGCTTGGGTCCTTCTTTTTCCGGCATGCAGTTGATGAATTAAATGTCAAATGCAGAAAAAATTTTGTAATTTATGTTGCTTTTATTTTATTGCATATATAAATTTGTAAATAAAATAAATACATAATATAAATACCCATGAAAAGTATTAATATATATACTTACATATATATATATGTACATATATACATATACAGGGTGTTTCAATTAAACGTTTCAGAACTTCTAAGAGGGGTAGGGTACATCCTGACGAACCAAAATCATATACCAAAAGGCAGTCAGAAATGCTTTCCTGACGCGGTAGATGGCGTTGTGCGAAAGTTCCGAGCTTTCGTGCAGGGAATCTTCATTTCGCACAAGAACGCCAAGTTAGTAGGATGGATGATTACACAAACGCAGAATTAGCCGATATGCATTTGGTGTACGAGGCTTCAAATTGTAGTGGGCCAGCCGCACAGCGCTTGTACGCGGAACGATATCCGACAAGGCGTATTCCCATTCATAATTTATTTGCAAGACTGCAACAGAGGTTAGCTGAGGCAGGTTCATTTGAAAGAGCTGACAGGGTCAGGGTAAGAACAGCACGGAGTCCAGCCGTCGAACAGAATGTGCTGAAGCATGTACAGAGGAATCCAAGAACGAGTACACGAAGTCTAGCAAACGTAATCGGGGTTTCCCCTTGCAGCGTCTGGAGGATTCTCCGAGAACAAGACATGCATCCGTTTCACGTGCAGCGTGTCCAGGCACAGCAACCGGAGGATTATGCACCTCGTATTACTTTCGCACAGTGGTACCTTGGAAAATGTGCTACAAATCCCACTTTTCCTGCTGAAGTGTTGTTTTCGGATGAGGCATCCTTTACAAGGGAAGGAATTTTCAACTCGCATAACGACCATATCTGGGCGGTCGAGAACCCACATGCAATACGATGTCGTGCAACACAGGTTCGATTTTCGGTCAATGTATGGGCCGGTATTATGGGAGATCACCTCATCGGACCTTACCTGTTACCGTGTCGTCTAACCGGAGATAACACTTGCTCTTTTTGCAGCAAGTATTGCCACAACTTTTGAGAGATGAACAGATTTCTGCATCGACGCAACAGACAATGTGGTTCCAACACGATGGAGCCCCTGCCCATTGTAGCGGAGCTGTTCGTAACTACCTGGATGTCACATTTGGTCAACAGTGGATTGGACGTGGTGGTCCCGTGCATTGTCCTGCTCGGTCACCCGACCTATCATGTCTTGATTTTTATTTCTGGGGTCATATGAAATCGCTAGTTTATGTCATCCTTATTGACAATGCTGAGGAGCTGGTTGCAAGAATCGCAGTAGCTGCCGGAGAAATTCGAAATTCGCCTGGAGTATTCCAGAATGTTCGGATGTCCATGCGTCGGAGATGTGACGCGTGCATTGTAGCCCGTGGAAGCAACTTCGAATACTTACTTTAATGCATGTACCTTTTGCTTCTTTTCATGTATTATTAAGACGATTTCTCACTTACGGTCTCTTTTCTTTATGGTGCTTCTGTGTACAACACAGCTTCAGGAAAGCATTTCCGACCCCACATTGCTATATGATTTCGAGTTGTCAGGATGTACCCTACCCCTCTTAGAGGTTCTAAAACGTTTAACTGAAACATCCTGTATATATATATATATTCTATTCATATTTTGCATAGCTATAATTTTATAAAGCGTTAAACATAGAAGAACTTCGGGTATTATGGAATACCATTTACATTTGGGGCAATACAATATTCCGATGTTGTTTAAAACCCGAAAACCGAATACAATTGCAAACTTCAACTATTTGTGAATAGTTTTTATAGACAAAAATTATTATTGTGAGAGAGTCGGGAAATATGGAATAGGGTGTTAAAAATGAAGCAAGTTAATCAACAAAGCAAGGTCAAAATGCAGTATCTAGGTTGTCAGCCAATATATACTTCAGGTCATACTTCAGGTTTGCACAAATCACAAATGTAAGGATCAGTATTTCCGCCGCCATAATCATGAAGTACTATGAGAAACATATAACCCGACACCGCCAGTTTGGAAAAAATTACTCTATGTTTATTTGTGTGAAACGCGATCTAAAAAAAAAACAAACAGTATTACATCATAAACTGTTAGTATTTCGGGGTAAATTATGCGTAATTTCAATGTAAAAATGTTACTTCTAATAATTAATAAAAAAATACTGAAAAATTATTTCCTGAGACTTTCCAAACACGAAAAAATATATATTTATTCACACAATGCGCCCTCACGTCAACCAATGAACTGCGCGTTCTGGGGACATTCTGGAAACGCTTTTAAGTACTTTATGATATTGTCGCTTGGTGGCAGCACTTTACTAAACAGAAATCTTGGTATTCCATATTACCCGACTATTTCATAATACCCGAAGTTACCCTATATGGAAAAAATATGGCTGATCTCTCGGCATATTTTAACACGTTATTGAGCAGCAATTTAATATGGACTGGCTTATTTATTTTATGGACTGGCTTATTTATTTAACGGACCGGCACCGTTTTGCTACCGGTATTTTTGAATAGTAATTTTCGCATTATTTATTCGCAGAAATATGTTGGCAGTTATGTAAATATGAATATACCCGTGATCAACCAGTTTGATCAATGTTTTAAAACCATTTATATATGATTGTAAAACTGTCGTTAAAAACGTTTCCATTAAATTTATGTAATTTCAAACGTTTTATAATGTCTTGTAGTAGCAACAGTAATTGGGTAAATTATATTCAATTTTGACAACATACAGAAATAATAGATATTAATATTCAATTTTGTAAAACAGACAGAAATAATAGATATTAATATTCAAGTCTGTGAAACCAGAATATTTTAAAAGTTTGGGTTATGAAGATATATAGATTATTACTGAGGAATTTTGATCTTATAAACATAATCTAACTCAATTTCCTTTCTGAATAAAAATGCATTTCCTTTGGTTTTATTCTAAATTTTAATTTATTCCCTTTTAAACTTGTGTATACATTTTATCACACATTATTTATCGTCCTTGAAATTTTGGATATGGTTTCGTCCAAATACTTTTGGGAAATAGGCCAAATTCTATAACAGAAATTACACTGCAGACCAGCTTTCTTGGCATAGAAAATTGACAGCTGCACATTGAATGAAGAGAAATAAAACATATACGACGCAAGATCTGCAGTATACTATACAATCAAGGTCCATAATTCACAGATGTTTGACAGCCTGCCGCATTATTGAAAAAGAGGCACAAGCGAGATATCTATTTATCGAATTTTAGAAGAAAGGAAGAAAGTAGGCTAAAACATAACATCTTCGGTTATAATGAGCGAATTTTGTGTTGAAAACACATATTTTATTTTTTGAAATAAATGAAGAATGAAAAGGAAAAATATAATAAATTGCCTTAATGGCAATTTTTTTTTAATATACCAAAAGTGGCTGAGATTAATATGTATATATATTTTTTTTCATTTTAAGGCATGTTATAACTTAAAGAAAAAACAACTCTAAAATTTCTCTACTTTTTTCCAATTTTTTTAGTGCAATTATACACATACAGTAATTATAATGGGTTTTTTCGCAAAAGAAAGAGAAATCTTAATCTTGAAGTTTTAAAATATTTTTTTTATTTAGAAATTGATTGAAAAATGGTCCTCTAGCGCCCTTTGAGACAGAGGTGTGCAAAAATTGAAGCGTTCTGCGATACCAGATGAATCGCGGAATTTGCTTATCTGTAATAAAAAACGAAAGAAAAACCTTAACATTTATGATATTTTGTAGTCCTTCTTGAATGGGTTTTATCAATTTTTCGATCCTGAAGAAAATGGCGGCCGTTCAAATTTCAAGTTTCATTTTCGACAAAAATTTTCGGATTTAAATCGCTCAAATTAATATTTAAAATTCGAATATGAAAAATGCGTCTGTGAGGGACTACAAAATAGTATATACTAGAAAAGCATGAGAATTTCAACCATATTGGTCGATCCAATCTTGTGTTCTATCTGGTACCGATTTGTAAAACAGAGTTTTTTGAAAAAACAGGTTTAAAGTTTAACAACGTTTTTAAACAGACATAGAAAACAGTGACAATTTTCAACTTTCATAAAATCATCTATATTAGGGTCATATAATGAACCCTCCTGGACTTCCTCTTTCTCAATTCTATTGTTACTACATGTGCGCGACACACAATATGCTAAAAATGAGCCTATTCACTGAAACGCCAAAAAGGCGGAAATTTGAACCAATACGAATTTCGAAAAAAAAACTGCTTTACCACAAAGTTTTTGAGTGTTTAAGGAGTAAAAATCCCTGACGGCACGGCCTACAGACACAGGTAGATTTCGGAGACGTAGACCGTGGGGCTCCTGTTTATTGGGAATTGCAGAAGAAATTACCTTTTCGCCATGATGCGGAAGTTGGGACAGCTACTTCGAAATTTACCTCTGTCTGTAGGCGGAGCCGGCAGGGATTTTTTTGTTTTAATTTATTTATTTATTAATTTTGGTGTAAAAGTTGGCCCTATAAAAATCTTGCCAGTATAAAAGTTGTATATAATATTAAGAGGATTTATAATAAATTTAAGCGATTTGATATCTTGGGAATTGATAAAGTTATGAATATTTTTTTCTTTTTAAACCCCTATTCCCCCTCCCCCCCCCTTCCAGTTGAGGCCATTTTTACTGATATCAAAAATCTGTCATACATATATTTTCGGCCCTTTTCCTAGAAGTTATAATAACTTTAAATGGATTCGATACGTATCATAATTAAGAAGTTATGGGATTTTTTCTGTTTTCACAAAAGCCCCCCCCCCCCACCCAACCCCTTGGTTCGATTTTGCCCATTAACGAACTTGACCGAGATTTTACGCCCCTTCATTTTATGTATCAGTTTGGAAAAGATTTGTGCAGAATTATTGAAGTTATTGTGTCCATAAAAAAATTATATAGATAGATATAAAGCGAAAAATTATGTGCCTAGGATTAGTTTCGTTGCATAATATTTATTTAGCATACGAGTAATCGATTAGCGTAGTTTTGATTATATAATCACGAGATAGTATACATTTAAAAAACTGAATACATTTTGAATAAGTATATATAAGCTAATATTATAAGAAAGGCCCACACTCTGATCGACATAATATTTTAATATGGCTCTATTTGAGAGATACTTATAGTGAAATATTTATAGTTTGTTTTAGAATCCCATTTTATAAAAATATATTGAGATTTATAAATATTAAATGAGAAAATGAATGAACATTTTTGAATTAATGTATGAACTTCATTAAATTTCTAAATGTTGTTTTAATTTTTTTTAGATAACCTACAGTGAACTTTTCAATGTGCCATTTGGATATCTAATGAATGAACGCACCTGCAGAAATCAATGAAACTATTAAAGAGGTATGTTTTTGTTATTTTTCTAACGTAATTCTTTTCTAAAATTAATATACGGCATGTCTCTAAACTGCATTCAATAGACATTTGTATCAGAAAAATTCATAAATATTCACTTATACTGGGTTTCCTAAATGGGTTTCCCTGGGTTTTCCCCCTTCCAGTTGAGGCCATTTTTAATGATATCAAAAATCTGTCATACATATATTTTCGGCCCTTTTCCTAGAAGTTATAATAACTTTAAATGGATTCGATACGTATCATAATTAAGAAGTTATGGGATTTTTTCTGTTTTCACAAAAGCTCCCCCCCCCCCCAACCCACTCCTTGGTTCTGAAAAAGGTTTTAATATTCGTGGTCCATATATTTTAATATTGCTTTCCTAAATATTTTCTCCTCAAATCCTACAATTAAATGGACAAGCGAAAGTGACCAGTTCAAAAAATATCAGGGAAGTTCCTACAATTCAAACTTCCACCTCTACTAGAACAGTCATTTCATTGATTTTTTATTTTCTTGGGTAGACTCTTCCATAAGGAATCACTAAAAAACTCACAAGAGAAAAACAGCAAGTGGAAGTGTGCCCGAAGAAATTACTAAATTTCGAAGAAAAGAAATTTCGTTTTAGAAGTTATTACCCTCTCTTCCAAGTGTTCGCCACTTCCAATAACATTATAAAATAAATTTAGTTTTAGAAGTTATTACCCTCTCTTCCAAGTGTTCGACACTTCAAATAACATATGATATGTTAGTTGAAGTCGCAAACACTTGGCAGAGAGGGTAATAACTTCTAAAAGGAAATTTATTTTTTTCGAAATTTAGTTAATTCTTCGGGTGCTCTTCAACTTGCTGTATGAAATGTCTTACCTCTAGTAAGTCGTCAGCTGCCACTCCCAATGCACAACTCCTACTCAGTCCCTGCTAACTGTCGCGAAAAGTGTACTTCCCTGGCAGGGCCGTCTTATATATGATCTGGTCTTTGACCATAGTTGGTATTTTTCTTAAACTTTCAATTCCGCCCCTTGTCGCGTTTAACGGCGAGTCCAGCTTCCGTTTTTTTTTAGACCTTAATAAAGAGGGCTGGGAGGGACACTATGCTCTACAGACTTATACTAGTCTGAGCAGTACCTCTCTCTTAGGCTATCAAATCAAATCAAATCAAAACATATGAAATGTAAAATTAAGTAGGTAGACGGATTTAGGTACCTTTAAAAAAAATTCGAATTGTTTGGTTATTTTCGCTTTTTCTTACTCATAGAAAAGGATAATTAATTCTGCCCAGTTACCATACTAGCTTTTTTTTAGAATGGAGCAAATTAATTTTTTTGACATTTTAGCCCAATCTTAGTGGGCAATATTTTGCATTTGCAACCTATGCATTGCATATTGCTTTTGCAATTTACCTTTTCCCATAAAGAAATCTACTATTTTGAAGAATACTTAAAGAAATGGTAATTTAAAAATTCTAAATATTTATTTGTTTTAAACACTGTTCTGCGTACGAAAAAAAATGCCAATAACGGACTTTTTCTTATTTATTTATCTTATGTTACTATTATTATTACTTAATGATATATAAGTCTCCCAGAGCCAATCTGTTGGCAGTTTTCGAATTCTTCCTGACTGATCAAAAACTATTGCCAATAATATTCGTTATCTAAAGTTTCTTTTATATTAGTTTCTACCTTAAAATAACCATACAATAAGGAAATGTATCGACTGAATATGCAGTATTCATGCTTCGGGAATTAGCATAATGGAATAGTTTATTGGAAATCGAATAGCAACAAAACTTAGGAATTTCAAAATGCGTCCCACGCTAGACATTCTCCAATACTGAAATACGATCTTTTCTAGGAAATACGAATCAATAAGAGTTAAAGATCACCAAAAGTATCATATGATATTGAATTTCAATGGAATATACCTTGAAATTGCGAAGTATTTCGATACTTTTAAGAAATAAATATAGTTATACTATAAGACGATCTATCTAGGAAAAAAGAAAGATTTAAAAACATCTTTTTATCCTTTGTATCAATCGTATTTCATTTTTTAATTTCCTCATTCTAATGCAGATATGTCTTTTTTTCTGAAATTCGATTTTTTTCTTTTGTAAGTACTCAAAAGTTTGCAAATTTCAGATAATTTATAGCTCTTGAAAGGCATTAATTTTCCAAACTTTCTGTTGATGATTTAGTTATTATATGCATTAGCATACCACATTTATATTTATGAAAAATTATTTAAGTTGTAGAATCTAATCTTAATCAGTGAAACGGCACTTAAAGCACCAGTATCATTTAAAAAACGAATAAATAAATAAAAATATGAACATATGACGAATGCTATTGTAGCATTCTAATGTAAAAAGTTCCTAAAAGAAAAAAAGCAATAACTTTAAAATTTATTCAAAGCAAAATTATTACCACACAAAAATTATATTGTTTTAAATCAATATTCAGGGAGAAATACACACAAAAAATATTTATTTTGTATTTTTTAGAAATATTTTCAGATATTTTTCTTAAAATTATTAATATTCCATAATCTCCTCCCACCTTTAAATGTGAGCTCGATTCAGAAAATTTATGGCCGTAGAATTAGTTAATACTGAGGTTATACAGAGTTTATCTTAAACAATTTACCTATTGATATATTTGATATTTTCCAAATATTCTATATAATTAATTAAAGAGTAAAGGGACCGGGAGGGATACTATGCTCTACAGACTTAATTTCCTCTTCTGAGCAGTTCCTCTTAGGCAATTAAATCAAATATATAATTGGAGAAAATGACTATGTACCCACCACCTAAATATCAAGTCACGGTGTCTGGGCTTTATGGGTTTCTGAGACAATCAGACCCTGGCATTGTCCTGTCAATTGTCAGGTCTTGCCCATTAATCATTATTATTACTATTATTACATGCTTTCTCTTAACTTACAATTCTGTTTGTATGTTTGTAGCAGTCAAATATCGTTATTCATTTTTCACCCGCTTCCTGTTGACATAGAGCTTTGAAATTTAGAATATATATATATATTCCTGAGGGCAGTACATGAATTGGACAACGATTTTTTAAAATTCGAACCCTAAGAGAGAGGAACAATGCCGGTCTAAAACTTGCATTTTCCGCATAGAAATTACGTTGCGATTCTTCAATACTAGTTGAAAAAAAAAAAGCTCCATTATTACAACGTTCAACCACATTTTAACCACATTGTTATTCGAATCATTATGACGTCAGCATAGAGCGACGCATTTTGCTTTGTAATATAAGTTGACTTTTGTGAAATTAAAGCGTGTTTTGTATTAAAAAAAATGTGTTTATTATATTGAAGTTAAAGAGAAAGAGTACACAAATCGCTTGAGAATTTTTCATCACGACAATAATCTAACGACAAAATGCTTTATTAGCAGAGTTGGGCAGTATCGAAAATACATGCACGTATTTGAAATACATTTTCAAAATACATTTGTATTTTGTATTTTAAACTGTTAAAACTAACGTATTTTGGTAATGCATTTTGAAAGGGTCTTACCAAGTATTTTGTATTTTCAAAATATTCGAAATACATGTCTCTATTTTTAAAACTCTTGTGTTTCAATCGCAAATTAAAATTTCCCAGCCGGAAAATATTATATGCCTTTCTGTTTTGTCCAGTCTTTGAATTCGTTTCTGGAAGTTAATATACACATATATTTTAAGTCTGGTACGATAAGGAATTATTTGAATGAATAGGATGTTTAGCTTCTGCAGAAATATTTTTACTGAAATGTTATAAAAAAAGTTTTTATAATTCTTAACATTGCTATGGGAATTATAAAGTGTTTTTATAACACTTTATTTGTATGCTTTAAAAATGAAACAGAATTACATCCATGAAAATGTTAATATTTCCGTACACATTTTTTAATTTTATCTGTAAGTGTTCTTTGTTTGCTAGTATATTCACCCATCAATTGATATATTTTTTAATCAGTTTTGCTTCTTTATTTTGGAAATTTATATTTTCAAATTTATATTTTCAAAATTTATATTTTCAAATTTATATTTTCAAAATTTATATTTTCAAATTTATATTTTCAAAATTTATATTTTCAAATTTATATTTTCAAAATTTATATTTTCAATCACTTTTACAAAAGCACTTCGCGTTTAATTTATCAGTATCACATCAGAATAAATTTTTCGTAGTGCAACCTAATACATAATATATATATTTTTTAATTTAATGTATTTTGTACTTTTAATGTATTTTGAAAATACATATATTTTGTATTTGAAAAATTTTTAATTTGAAAAGTATCTTGTATTTTGTATTTTAAGTTCCAAAACCAAAGTATTTTGTATTTTGTATCGAAAAGGGTTTATCGATGTATTTTGCCCAACTCTGTTTATTAGTAACCGTGCACAAGATGATGTAATTATGCATGAGAATTCTAAATTATTGAGATTTCTTTCTTTTGTAATAAATCTTATTATGGTTCTTGTGTAATTAAGATCCTTTATAAGAAGTACACTACTCTTCAAATTGTAATTTCAAATATAAAACTAATTAAATGGGTCAAACGTTCCATGTGTGGTTATTAAAATAATTTTGCCGTACGTAAGATTTAGATTTGCGCTAAATAATGTAGCTTGGGCACTTACAAAATAAATTACATCAGCGAAGTATTTGTCAAAGCAACAATTATAGATGTAGAGTATGCAATACATTTAAATCAAAATAATGTATATATAAGAGTGGTTTCAGAGAGGCAGCCTAGGCTGATAAATACATTATTATTGTTATTAAATTCCTACTATTAGCTCACACTCTCTCTATATATATCTTGTTGGAATTTTCAATCGTTAATAAAATATTTTCTATTCATCCATTCACGTTCAAATACATTTTTTAAAACTTGTACTGGATGACAATTCATGTTAATACAGTTTTTTTCAAATATTAATTCATTAATTAAATTTAATTAATTCATTTTAATTTTTATATGGGAGAAAAAAAGTTCTCCCATTGTTTTCATAAATGAAATGAAAGATTTATCTCAAATGAGTGATGCCAACAAAAAATAAAATACCGCAAGGATGATTCTAAAATAATGTTCAATAAAGATAACGTGGGACATGAATGCTGCACGGGTTTATTTTATATATTTATGATTAAAAAGTAGGATTTGACTTAATTTTTTTTTATATATATTACTTGTTTTTATTATTATTATTAATAGTAGTACTAGTAGTATAATTAATGACGGGAATTTATCTGCGTGGTTTATATATTTTGTGTCCAAAATGTTAAAAATTACCTGAAATCTCATATTACTCCCTTTGTCCCTCATGTAAAATTGGCAAGAAATCTTATTATGGTTCTTGTATAATTAAGGATCCTTTATAAGAAGGTTATTAAAACAATTTTGCCTTACGTAAGATTTAGATTAGTGCTAAACAGTGTAGCTTGGGCACTTACAAAATAAATTGTACCAGTGAAGTTTTCAACGCAACAATTCTGGATGTAGAAATAAGCAATACATTTAAATCAAAATAATGTATATATAAGAGTGGTTTCAGAGAGGCAGTCTAGGATGATAAAGACATTATTATTGTTATTTTTATTATTAGTAGTAGTAGTACGAGTAACATAATTAATGACGGGAATTAATTTGCGTGGTTTATATATTTTGTGTCCAAAATGAGAAAAATTACCTAAAATCTCATATTACCCCCCTTTATACCTCATGCAAAATTACCAAAATATCTAATTTACTAATTTACTTTTTCATGTAATAAAAACTTATGAAAAAATTGAATTCATCTCGTAGATTAGTTTTAAATAAACTTTATGTAAATTTGTAAATAAATGGACATGATATTTTTTAGGACTGTTTTTTTACAAGATTGTAAAGCACAGAAAAGTTTCGTGTGAATGGTATACTGATTCGAACACGATAAGTGTCCTTCTGAATTAACAATTTTGGAATAATCTATTTGATGATTATAGTGGCAACAAAAACTTATAAAACCTCTTTCGCATGAAATGAAGCTATCTAAAATTACTTACGTAATTTTAGTTTCCTCTCTTTAAGGTCATAAAAACCAACTTATCATGATCGAAGTATAGTTATATTTTAGTTCAAGAAATTCATCAACGGTTTATAAAATTATAATACAGTAAAATACCGGTTATCCGAAAAGCATGGGAATCCGAAAAGCATGGAACTAAAGCATTTTCGGTTGACCGGGGTTTCATAGGAATTTTCGGATAACCTGAAAGCTTCCTTTATTTATTCTACCAGGTATCACTACTCACACTACGCACTCCCCCCATGGTCATATAAAAAGTTCGTGCCTGCAGGTGTAGCAAGAGTTCATATTCTATGCGATTTCCCTTCCATGTTTACACATGTTTTAATTTCCTCCAAACTTGATTTTTGATGAGTGATACTTTGAAGCTCTCAACTGGTCATAATAAGACATAAGGACAAGCTCAACGCGTTGAAAAGTGTTGATAATGGAGAACCGCTGAAGAATGTTTGTTTGCAATTGCGAACTGAATTAAAAATCGTGACAATATTCAGCAGTGGTGTACGAGGATGACAACAAATGCAGGATAAACTAGCAGAAGAACGTTGAAACTGTGTGAAAATTTGAAACTAGACGAGGTTCTTTTTTACTCAAGTACGCGAGTACTTGTTCACTCAAGTACGCGATAAAGGGTCGGTTAACCGGGGTTCTACTGTGCAACATTTTAAACAGTTATTGTATTTCTCCTTAACACGTTAGCATACAAACTTTTTTCCTTTTCAAAAATAAAATATGAAGTTTTATTTCACAAAGCTATATTTTAATTTAAGACGATAATATTATAATTCCAAAATTTTACTTTAAAATGTAATGGTGACAAAACTTTTGCTTACATGACAAATGTAATTTGAAAGGTTGTAAGCGATGCAGAAAAAAAAATCTATCCCTAATATAAAAAAAAAAAAAAATTAAAATTAAAAAAACTGCTATATAGGTAGGTTTATTTTTGTGCGAGAGTGATTAAGAATTATAAATCCTTTTTAATTTTTACACTGTGTTTTATGCCGAATACTGGATGATCCGGATGTTCCAAACTGGATGTTCCAAAAAGAAGGTGCCCTTTTAAAGTTCAATAATTTGAAAACGCTTAACAATAGAAATTCCCCGTTTGTTGCATCTTCATTAGAAAAGCAATAAATTTTTAACCATACAATTTCAAAATTAGTTTAACATTTCGCCAACAGGTGGCGCTGTGAGCTAAAAAATTACAATGTTCATCGGATTTGAATCCTTCCGATTTCCTTCTGTGGGAGCACTTCAAAGACAAAGTTCACCAATATAATCAACAATTTTGTGTGTACTTTTATTTTAAAACCAACAATGTTTGGCGAAACTCACTGTAAAAAATGACCAATGTTTCTTATTTTATGAAAATATGCTATAACCACGAACAAAAATATAATATAATCTTCTGAGTTTTCCGAAATTTCAAATAGCATGTTACATTGTCTTTTGAATCCCCAGAAACGAATATGTTTTCAAAATTTAAAGAATAATTTATAAAAACAAATTATTTTTAGCTGCCCGAATTTTTCAGAAACGTTTCCGAAGGGTTTTTATGGTGTATTAATTAGTTTCCTCAGCCTGGAATACCTGTTTTTCGAATGCTATCAATTCTGAAGTAAACATTTTCATGCTAAAAAAAATGTTTAACAGACAAACATGCAAAATTAACAGCGTTAACAATAACATTAAAATTAAGATTATTTCTTTACTCTTTCATGTATAAATTAACTTATGCGGCTGAAAACGTGTACTTGAGAATGGGTAACATTCGAAAAACAGGTATTCCAGCCTGAGGACACTCATTAATACACTATAAAAACCCTTTGGAAACGTTTCTGAAAAATTCGGGCAGCTAAAAATAATTTGTTTTTATAAATTATTCTTTAAATTTTGAAAATGTATTCGTTTCTGGGGATTCAAAAGACAATGTAACATGCTATTTGAAATTTCGGATAAATCAGAAGATTATATTATATTTTTGTTCGTGGTTATACCATATTTTCATAAAATAAGAAACATTGGTCATTTTTTACAGTGTGGAACATAACATCTGAAAAGCATGTGAGGGCATTTCCGATAAAACATATTCACGGTGATCGGCTAGTTTTGTGATGAGTTTAAGTTATGTTATTAATGCAAATGGCGGATATTTCGAAAATAGTGTCATTTAGTTTTTTTTTTCAACTAATAGCGACACCTACTCGCGGAATTTTAAACTAATTGTGAAATTGATTTTTTTTACGGTACCCAGTACTTGATACATTATCTCTATTCATACGTACATCTAATATACTTACAAATATCTTTCAATTTCCATGCATACTTACATACAACATTTTAAAATAAATGCAATGGATATAGCATCTATTTTCTTCCAAAAAATGAAAGTAATAATATATAACAAGAAACTTTTAATAACTCTGACTCAACTAAAACTTAATGGTTTGGTTGGTATTAGGTATTAGGTTGGTACAAAAGTTGGTAACCTATAATTTTTATTTCTGAGGAATACCTTACAGAAATGAATTAATAATACATGCTTCACCCAACACAGCATAAGTCGAACAACAGTTATTTTTTCTATGATTGGGGTGTTCCATTCATAAATAACTTGACGTTTTCCGATAATTGAAAGCAAAAAACAGCTCAGTCACTGAATACAAAATAGTCACCCTATTAGTAAAGGCATTGTAAAGTACTATTAAAAGTACACTGTTAAAAATTTGCATCAAACTATCCAGTCATTTGACCGTTTTTATAAAAAATGGTTACATAACCGTAATTTAACTGTATTCTGACCATAATATGGGCAATAATATGGTCAGAACAGAGTTAAATTACGGTTATGTAACCGTTTTCTATAAAAACGGTCAAATGACTGGCCAGTTTGCTGCAAATATTTAACAATGTATCTCTAAATAAATAATAGTTTTGTAATTTTATACAAAACTTGATTACTTTTCACTGCAAAAAAGTATCTTGCTTTAAATTCATGTTCACGGGAACTTCTACTGAAATACTTTATTTTCAAAAATGCATTAAAAACAAGTATACTTGAATTTATACCTTTTAACTCAGAAAACCCCTCCCAAAAATCTTAATGTTCCTTCTCAATTTTTTCATTAAATGCATATATTGAAGCTGCAGAGAATGAGTAGATAAATTGCTCGAGAATTTTTCCTCTCGACAACACTTTAACGGAGAAAAGCTTTTAATAAATACTAATGATGCACAAAATATAATTATGCATAAGTACTCTAAACGATGAAGATCATTTTTCTTTCTTAAAAGGAAGTCTTATTATTAAGGCCTTTTTTAATTAAGGATCGTCCTTAGCTGCCGTTGTTCAGAACAGCATTTTTCATGCCTATATTGATTAAATAGATCATAAAAGACTCTGTATAGTAATATGAGAAATTTTGTACACTATAAGATTTTGATTAGTACTACACGATCCAGATTTGTCACTTGGAAAATACTGGTTAACAGGGGAAAAAGTAAATGCTTTATGTCTAAATGAATCTGGGACAGTTATTTTTCTAATATTAGTAGCTTATATTTCTTTTAAATGCTAAAAGGTGTAAACTAACAACATAATAAATACACAGTGAAATAACTTTTATTAGGTTGTTTGACAATTTTCGGCTCACTTCGAGCCATTTTCAAAAACAAATGAGAATATTCCATAATTGCACGGTCTTTATACTAACATTTAATTTCCATGTACTTAAAAAAAAATTATGCACGTTATCTTTTATTTTTACTTGGTTGTTTATTTTCATATCTGTAACCATGGAATAACACGAGCCGCAATTTCGGTAAGTTAAAAGATGTCGCATCGTTACATATTGTATTTTTGAGTGTTAGTATCTCTATGGTTTCTCTTATTATTGATGAATAGTATAGACTGGATGGAAAAATTATTTTACTTTCATTGAAATTTATTTGGATGGTTTCTTCTTGATATAATTTTGCCAGGGCTGTGGTTTTTCTATTATATTTAATATCAGCTATATGCTCCCTTTTTCTGTAACTGAATTTCCTGCCGGTCATGCGAATATAGTAATTCTTAGATGCGTCTTCTTTAATAAAAGTTATTTCATATACTCCTGTTGTTAATTTACACATTTTACCATTTAAACGAAATATATTATTACAAGGTGTTATAATTTATTATATTATTAGTAGCTTAGTTTTTAATACGATAAAACGATGATAATCTAATAATAAATTGTGTTCCTTGAGGAAAATATATTTATAAATTATATTGATACTTTGAATTCCTCCTTAAATCGCTAAACTGTCTTCAGTTCTTATAACTGCAGAACTGTATAGAAGAAGCTTTGTTTGCAAGACAGCTATTTTTCAATTATAGATGTATATATGTAAAATAGCTTAATATTAAATTATAGTTTAACCATGTTCATTTATATGACTACTATATTTCTCTTTAACCCCTTCGTGACGAGCTTCTTTTACGGAATTTTTAACCTTTTACCACCGGTTTTTCAAAACAGAAATTTTCGCCTAATTGAATCGCAGAAATGCTAGCATTAAATAAGGCAAATCTTACAATAAAAATTAACTGTTGGGAATAATCGAGGATTCTGAGCATCTTATGCGTCACGTATACGTGTCGCTCGTCCCCAAGAGGTTAATGTGAGCACATCTAAAAACCATTAATTTTTAGCAACTGAGTAGCTATTGTTAAGAGCTAAAAACCATCGAGTCGTTTATGATAAAAGCATTCCAATCATGGAAATGGATCATTGCTGTAGCGATTATTGTTTTGTAAATACAAGTGCTTGATAAATTAAGAAATTTTAATGTAAATACTGAATGAAGAGTTAAGAGGAATGTGAAAACGTTATTTAAATTGATTTTATGTAAAAAAAAATAATAAAAAATGAATTGTCAGTGCATAATAGTATTATTTCATATAAGCAAATCATAATAAAAATTAAAGTGGCGAAGGAAATATTTTAAAAGGACAAAGATAGTAATTCAAGAAAGATAATTAATGAAGTTATTAAGATATGACATTGTGTCACATGAATCAAAGAAGTTAAATAAAATTCTGTAGATTAAATTAAAACTGCCTATTAGATAATATAAAATCATTACTATTTTATAGAAAGGAATTATTCTGTAAGAAAAATTACTAATTAGGAGAAAATAATTAGATATTATAGAGTGTGATGATTTATGAAGTGATTAAAGTGACATTGTCTCAAATAAATCAAAGAAGTTATATATATATATATATAACCATTAATGAAACATTACCGAAATACCAACAAAAACTACGAAATTATGAATTAGAATGTAATAATTAATTGACAACAATAGTGTTCCCCCAACATATATATATATATATACATATATATATATACTGCAGATATATTGAAGTATATATATATATATATATATATACTGCAGATATATTGCAGAGAGCTACCTCAAATTGACGATGTAAAATTCTTTTTATTTAAAATACACGACAAATGAATAATCCGATGTATTTATTCTGTTTCAATCTCTATATCTATATCTATTTGGAATTTACTTTTTTGATACAGTTTGACCGTGAAAAAATGGAATGATCTCCAGACGATGGTGTACATATTGATGCAACTTTTTGAGGAAAGTGGAATTTTAATGTAGAGAGTATAACACTTTACGCAATTTGAAAAGCAAGCAAGCTCCGTTTTAGTACATTCGCGAATATGATATGCGTTACTTTCCGATTGTGTAGATATAAGTTTATAAGAGCTTTCATTCAAATTCGGAATGCAAATGCAAATATTGGAATTGAAATACTTTCTGAAAGCTATGATTTATTTGTATGCTTTATTATTTAGAATGAATTTACTTTGTGCAATATCTATCTATTTTATAAAGCAAAAACATGTCCGCGAGTAGCGTTGACTTCATTTCGACTGGTGGCAATCATTTAAATAATCACTTTCGCTTTTTTCCAAAAAATTTTAACTTCTAAATATCGCACAATTTCAGTTTATACACCATCGAATAGAAACAAAATGTACTTTTAAATGCAATTTGTTTCAAAACTATATTTTAATTTAGTGATTTTTTGACGTTTTAAATTAATTTTCAAGCATTATTATTTTTTTATCTGTCTCAATAAAGAAAGTGTAACCCAATTACGGACGTTGAACCCGTTCGTACATAAAACAATTTGTTTTAAAGCCGTATCTTAATTGGCTGAATGTTTATGGATTTTCAAAATAATTTTCACGCATGATGTTTTTTTTTTCTTTTTAATTTGTTTTTATTCTTTACAATCCGATATTTACTCGAATACGTTTGCACTTAAAACAATATAAATAGTTCAGAAATTGTTTCCGGCTAATATTTATAACAAAGTTATTCCATAAATAAATAAATAAATAAATAAAACACAATTTTCACAGATATGTAATCGAACTACACTCTTAAAGACTCAAATAATCAGTATAAAAAATATTTTAAATGTAAAAAAATCTATTGGAGTTTTGGATTAAAAAAGATTTTTACCTATCTTCTGTAGATTGTACAACATGTTTTATAACCCGGGAAGCCCGGTTGGATCTCCTGATTTTATTAATTGAATAACTAATAAGGATATTATAGTTGAAAGTACTGAAAATTTTACTTTCAAAATTGAAATAGGAAAACTGATTTTGAAAATTTTAACAAAAATGTTATCTATTAATTTTAATTTTCACAAGAAAGAGACACTTGTACTATATCTAATAAAATAATTAAGTTACATGTTTTAAATTGGGCAAAAATTTTTAGGGCAAATAATGCGAAAACTGCAATACAATGTAGTAGAAATACAAAATTACAAAAAATGGCTATGCAGCTGAGTCTTAATTTCAAAGTATCTTCTACCCTTCCAAACATGTAATGTGTAACATACAGGGTGCCCACTAAAGTCCTGTCCACCCACATCAACTTCAGAACGGTATCAGCTATAATCATAAAGACTGTGTCTAAGATATTGTAAAATTGCTAAGTGCTACTCGATGAGACCGCTTGCAGCGATACATAGCAGTACAAATCTGAGTTAACACTCCTATCTCAAAAAACGGTACGCGATACGAGTAAAAAGTCAGTTACAAAGTTGTAGAGCTTCCTTGATTTAGCATGAAATGATGTCTTGCATGTAAAAATTGCTTTATTGCCTTGAAATGCAAATTTTTCATATCCAATCACAAGCATAGATACGCCCAGAATATTATAAGGCAGACGCACATTTACTAATAAAACTATGTAACAAAGGCACACTTTATTTTAATAAGAAAATCAAGTTAAGTATACTTAATGTGTCCAGCATGGTCAGCAATGCATAATCCATTCTACATAGGCTTCAATATTGGACATATTAAGCATACAAAACATGACTTTCTTATTAACCCTTTGTTGCATACCTTAAAACTGTCAAAGCCCCAACATTAAATTTGCTATTTTATAATTAAAACGATCACACGGAATGAGAAAAAAAAAATTATGTACAATAATTTTATTTTATTTTTTTAAATTACAGCCTGTGCACTATAGTGCAAAACAAAACAAATAAAGTGTTTTCATACTTGTGTTTCAATTATGCATTAGGCCAAGAAACCTAAAAACAATAATTAATAAACAAAATACGATTTAAGTAACATTATTGTAGGTTTAGAAACATTTTATTTCATTCGGAACAACTTGTCGACATTCTGAAGGGACATCCATATTGATGATATATCAACAAGTATAAGTTTCTTGTTGTTGTGGTGCCATCTTGATTTTTCTACTAAAAGCATAAATGTTACAAAGTAACATAAGCTTTGAATGGGAACTGTAAATGAACCATGTTAGATAGAAAAAAAAATAGTATTTTTATCCACTGTGGTTTACAGTATGGAACAAATGGTTAATATAACCTGTCCCTTTTTTACACGTGCTATTAGTAAATATGAGTTCACCTTATAATACTACATTTCTCCATGCAATTAGTGGCGTATTTAAATTGGTGATAGAAGAAATTTACATTTTTGCGTGTAAGACATAATTTAACTTGGGGACGTTCTGCTACTTTGTAATAGACTTTTTTATAGTATATATTACCGTGTCCTAGGTAGGAATGATAAATCCGCAGTTTATCGCTAGGTCACGCTGTAAGCGATCGCATTGTTATTTTAATATAGCTACACTCAAGGTTTATGACTATAGCTGTCGCCGTTTTGAAATAAATGGGGATGGACACGACTTTAGTGGGTTCCAAATGTACATGTTTAGTTCAAAATAAATTTGTTGTTTTGGTTTTAATATAGGAATCATAGCTATATTATATCTATAATTTTAAAATTGGTCTTTTTTATGTATTCATAAATTTGGTTTTAGCTTTCAAAAATCTTGAAAAACCATTTTTAAATAACAACGGAAATGGTTTCCCGTATAAGTTTTCTTCCCATGGACAAAAACCATTTCAAAATATTAACGAATGTTTTATCGCACTATTTATTTCGAATTAAAATAGGGCCTGAAAATGGAAAAAACGCACGCGAATTTTATGTCGAGAAATAATGATGAAAAATGAATTTACTGGACAATGAGCTTATTCTGAGCTATAGCAAAAACGTTTTCTTCTCAAGAAGCAAAATCCATTTATAAATATATTAACCCAGGAGCAGTCGCGCCGGGTATAACATACCCACGATGCGTACTGTTTTTACATTTGTCACCACTATTTTTCTAAAAGTAATCTTTCACTTACTTTATCGCAGGATATGTTAAAAATTGTCTCCGACTAAATAAAGTTACTATTATTACTTGTATTTATTGGTGACAAAAAAAAACATCCATACCCTGTATATGCGCGTCTTATCCCGAGTTAATGAATGTTTTATCATTTTATTTACTTTATGAATGTGTTCCTGAAAAACACGTACACGTCTTTAATGTCGTGAAAATGGTGAAAAAGGAATTTACTTGACAATGAGCATATTCTGATCAATAGCGAAAATGTTTTCTTCCCAAGAAGCAGAATCCATTTATAAATATATTAATGAACGTTTTATCATTTAATTACTTTATGAATTAAAATACAGGGCCTGTCCCTGAAAAATACGCACACGTCTTTAATGTCGGGAAAATTGTGAAAAAGGAATTTACTTGATAATGAGCATATTCTGATCAATAGCGGAAATGTTTTCTTCCCAAGAAGCAGAATCCGTTTATAAATATATTAATGAATGTTTTATCATTTTAATTACTTTATGAATTAAAATACAGGGACTGTCCCTGAAAAATACACACACGTCTTTAATGTCGGGAAAATTGTGAAAAATGAATTTACTTGACAATGAGCATATTCTGATCAATAGCGAAAATGTTTTCTTCCAAAGAAGCAGAATCCATTTATAAATATATTAATGAACGTTTTATCATTTTAATTACTTTATGAATTAAAATACAGGGCCTGTCCCTGAAAAATACGCACACATCTTTAATGTCGTGAAAATGGTGAAAAGGGAATTTACTTGACAATGAGCATATTCTGATCAATAGCGAAGTTTTCTTCCAAAGAAGCAGAATCCATTTATAAATATATTAATGAACGTTTTATTATTTTAATTACTTTATGAATTAAAATACAGGGCCTGTCTCTGAAAAATACGCACACGTCTTTAATGTCGGGAAAATTGTGAAAAAGGAATTTACTTGACAATGAGCATATTCTGATCAATAGCGAAAATGTTTTTTTTCCCAAGAAGCAGAATCCGTTTATAAATATATTAATGAATGTTTTATCATTTTAATTACTTTATGAATTAAAATACAGGGCCTGTCCCTGAAAAATACGTACACGGCTTTAATGTCGGGAAAATTGTGAGAAAGGAATTTACTTGACAATGAGTTTATTCTGAGCTATAGCAAAAACGTTTTTTTCCCAAGAAGCAGAATCCATTTATAAATATATTAATGAATGTTTTATCAATTTATTTACTTTATGAATTAAAATACAGGGCCTGTCCCTGAAAAATATGCACACGTCTTTAATGTCGTGTAAATGGTGAAAAAGGAATTTACTTCACAATGAGCTTATTCTGAGCTATAGCAAAAACGTTTTCTTCCCAAGAAGCAGAATCCATTTATAAACATATTAATGAATGTTTTATCATTTTATTTACTTTATGAAATAAAGTATCTTACTATGAAAAATATACACCTGTTTTTGATGTCGTGAAATAATCGTGAAAAACAAATTTACTTGAGAATCAACTGTGTGTGAACAAGTGAGAAAAAGTTTTCTTCCCATGGAGCAGAAAACATTTAAAAATATTAATGAATATTTCACCATTTTATTTCGGAATTAAAATACAGCGCCTGATTCTGAAAAATATGCATGTGGCTTTAATGACGAGAAATAATGGTAGAAAAGGAACTTCTTAACGTATCAGCATATTCTGAGCAATTAAAAAAGTAATTTCTTCCCATGGGCAAAATTCAGTTTAAAATAATTATGAATGTTTTGTGAATTTATTTGCTTTTTGAATTGCCATAAGAGGAACTGATCTCATATTCATATGATTTTAATGACGGAATATAATGGTGGAAAATGAATTTCTTACAGTATCAGCATATTCTGAGCAATTAAGAAAAAGTTTTCTTCCCATGGGCAAAAGTCTTTCTAAAATATAAATGAATGTTATATTATATTACTTTAAAAATTAAAATACAGAAACTGGCACTGAAAAATATGCATACGGTTTTGATGTTGAAAAAAAAAATGATCAAAAAGAATTTCTTGTAGTATTAGCATATTCTGGACAATTGAGAAAAGATTAAAATTATAAATTAATCATTATATTTACGTCTGATAACTCGAGAAGCCGCTTTATTGGTAAAAATAGTGCAATGACGTGTCCCATTGAACCAGAATTCAATGATATTTTTGTCACTTACTGTCTAACTGTATTGTTGTATTCCATTATTAATTATAGCGATAGATGTGGACCGAATTTCATTGAAAATCAGCGTGTGCTGAGAGACTAAGAAAACATTTTTCCCCATGGACAGAAAACATATTTTATCATTTTATTTGCTTAAAAAAATTAAAATCCAGAGACTTGCTCTGAAAAAATATGCATAAATTTTGTGATATCGAAAAATAATTTATTTTATAGTATTATCCAGAGCAACTGAAAAAAAATGTGGGTTTTTCCTATGTACAATATATTTCTTCTGATATTGAAACACATTTAAAGAATTCAGTACCTGTCCTCACAATAAAAAAAAGCAAAATTAATTAAATTTTAGAACTTTCCTTCGCTTTTCCTCAGCTTTCAAAGCAGTTTCATTCTGAATCAAGGACATTCGTTTATGCATGAACTGATACTAACACATCAAAGTTGAGAAATGGAAGTTACAGTGAGATTGTCCGCAATTTCCTGGTACAATCTTTCCTGCTTCGCAACTAAATTCTAAGATTCTTTTGAGGGGGAAAACACTTACATGGAAAAGAGAAGAATTCCATAAAATTCTATTTCAGTCTCAATATTTTTAACCTTTTAAAAATATTAGTGATATGTTTTGGGCGATCCGTTTTGGTAAAATGATTTTAACCTCATGGGCAAAAGCTATTTTAAACTATTAGGTTGATGCAAAAATTTTGTCGTGATTTAATACCTAGTTTTAATACCTTTCATACCGGTAAAATTTTAATACATTATAATTTTAGATATTAGTTCAAAGCAAGCTGGTATAATACATTTGTTAGGTATTAAATTTTTACTGGTATTAAAGGTATTAAAATTAGGTATTAAAATACGACAGCACTTTTGCATTAACCTAATATTAATGGTTTATGGCCTAATATAAGATTAATGGCCAAATATAAGGTTTTATAATTTTATTTATTTGAAGAATTAAAACACAGAGCTTCACTCTGGAAAATAGGCATATTGTTTTGATATCGAAATCTTAGGTGGGAAAATAATCTAAAATGCTATCAACATGACAGAATTTTTTTCTTCCTATGGCCAATTCATTTCTGATACTGAGACATTGTCGACAGAATTCAGAATCTAGCTTCCACATATAAGTAATAAAATTGTATTAAATTTCAGAATTTGAACTCAGCTTTCTTCCAAGAAGTTTTAATTTAAAACACGAACATTCGTTTGTACACGAATTTATACAGAAGCATCACATTTGAGAGATAAGCTACAGAGAAATAGACCGCACGTAACTTGTTCAATCTTTCTTGCTTCCAATACACTGCGACTAAAATGTAGGATTTATTTGTAAAATTTACATAGTAAAAAGAAGAATCCGATATGTCCTATCTCAATTTTCATATTTATAATCTTTTGAAATTATTTGTAATACATTTTGAGTGTCGAATACATTTCTGTTAAAATTTTCATAAGTTATAGTTTAAATTATTTTCGAATATTGAGTTCAAAATTTCTGTATTATGAAATTCATATTAGGAAAAACATATATTGTAATCTAGGAAGTTTTAATAGAAATCAATTTATTGAAGCTTGAAATATGATAATCCAAACTTTCGTTTTATTCTGCAAGTAGTTTTTGAGTTATGCTTAAAAAACTAACTGCGTTGCAGTTTGTTTTGTAAATAAGAAATTTAATTTAAAAGTTTAAATTTTTTTAATTTGCATAATCCAAAACTACGTAAAAGTTTCTCAAAAATCCAAATACAGTGTCGAAATTATGTGTTTATATTGAAACTGTCAAAGTTTGTGACAATTGTAGCATAGAATCGATCCCTACGTATATTTATTTTTTTAATATTCAACCTATCAACATTTCTTTAGCATTCGACACATAAAGATCCCAATTTCAATCGAATAACTATTTTTGCATTTCTTGGCGATGAAATAGTGTAGGAGTAACTTTTTGTTTTCCTTTCCGATTGACAGTATATCCATTTATACACATTTATACAAGAACTTACAGTGACACATGAAACTGCAGAAATGACAGTTACGTAAAATATACGATGATATTGTCATTCTACCCTGCTTTAAATACATCATAGCTAAAATATAGTATTGTTTTAAAACTCACATGGAAAAAGGAAAAATCCGATATGCTCTGTCTCAATCTCCATATATTATAGTCTTTTGAAAATATTTGTAGTACGTTTTGAGAAATCAAGATCAATTGTGGTGCAGGGATTTTCTATTCATGTGCAAAAGTCATTTAAAAATATATAACAGTTTTATATTGTTATATAGTTTACAAATTAAAATACGGAGCTGGACTAAGAAAAATAGGCATACGGTTTTGATGATAGGAATGTAATGATAGGAAGTATCAGTACTATCAGTATAACAGATCAAGCATGTCATCTGTACAAGTTAAAAGATATTTTTCTTTCGATAGACAATTCACTTCTGTTACCGAGATATACTGACAGAGTTTCGAATCAAGCACCTCCCCCCCCTCTACACACACACATACACACAAAGAAATAATCAAAATGCATTGCATTTCAGAATTTCAGCTTTCCTCCATGATGTTTAATTATAAAACACGACCATTCGTTTATACGCGGATTTACCCATCGAGGCATCAACTTTGAAAAATGGTCGTTGCACTGAAATAGACCGCAATTCTCTCGTTCAATCTTCCCCGCTTCAAATTACATCGCAACTAAAATGTACAATTCTTTTAAGAAACATGTATGGGAAAGAGAAGAATCCGATATGTTCTGTTTCAATCTCCATATTTATAACCTTTTGAAAATATTTGTGATACGTTTTCGGCTTTCGATCGTGGAAGACTGAAATTGTCTCTGGACTGCATATATGTTCTTGTGCTTTTCGGGAAAAGAGGAATTTTAATGTGGAGGGTAACGCTTTACGCATTCTTAAAAGGGAATATGTTTTGTTCCTATACAGATTCACAAATATGATACGCATACTCTCCTGGAATCGGTGATGTGAATACACAGAGGCTTTTTATTCAAATTTTAAACGCAAATGCGCCGATAGCGAAGGAGAACTCGTATCATTTCATATTTTATTATTTGGAGGTATATTTCTCTTACGAGAAATTTTATCAAAAATATGATCATTAAAAATGTTACATAAAAAATATAAAATTTTAAATTTATAAAATAGAAAAAATCTTTGCGAGTAATGACTGCGATATATTTTTGTTTTCAAAAATAAAATATGATAAAAGCAAGCTAAGAAATTAAACGAGTGACGGTCATTTAGACGTGTAATTAAGTTCCATTACTTCCAGCTCGTTAGCTGATATTAAGTCACTTTGTTAAGTCACTCTGTAACTTTGATCATTAAAAATGTTATATAAAAATATCTTAAATTTTAAATTTATAAAATAGCAAAGATATTTGCGAGTAATTACTGCGATATATTTTTGTTTTCAAAAATAAAATATGATAAAAGCAAGCTAAGAAATTAAACGAGTGACGGTCATTTAGACATGAAATTAAGTTCCATTACTTCCAGCTCGTTAGCTGATATTAAGTCACTCTGTAACTTTGATCATTAAAAATGTTATATAAAAATATCTTAAATTTTTAATTTATAAAATAGCAAAAATATTTGCGAGTAATTACTGCGATATATTTTTTGTCTTCAAAAATAAAATACGCTAAAATCAAGTTAAGAAATGAAATGAGTGACGATTATTTAGACGAGAAATTTAGTTCCATTACTTTCAGCTCATTAGCTGATATTAAGTCACTCTTTTAAAATTTAAACAGGTGGATTGAACTTTGTGCCGTTATATTAAAATAAATGATCAACGTAAAAATAGCACAAATAAAAATATATAAAATGGTAAACAGCTGTTTCGGAGCCTCTAAAGCTCCACCATCAGTGACAAATTTAAAAGATTAAAAACTGATTCAAAAGTTTAAGCCGTGTAAGACATGGCTTAAACTTTTACTTAAACTTTCTTAAAACTTACTTAAGCCATTACATGGCTTAAGCTTTTGAATCAATTTTGAATCTTTTAAATTTGTCACTGATGATGGAGGTTTAGAGGCTCCGAAACAGCTGTTTGCCATTTTATATATTTTTATTTGTTCTATTTTTACGTTGATCATTTATTTTAATTAAGTCACTCTGTTAAGTCACTCTGTAACTTTGATCATTAAAAATGCTATATAAAAAAAATCTTAAATTTTAAATTTATAAAATAGCAAAAATCTTTGCGAGTAATTACTGCGATATATTTTTTTTCCAAAATAAAATACGCTAAAAACAAGCTAAAAAATCATACAAGTCACCTGTCATTTAGAAAAGAAATTAAGCTCGTTTACTTCCAGCTCCTTAGCTGATATTAAGTCACTCTAAAGCGACAAACAACAATAAGCGTTAAACTAATCAGTGTAGACTTGTATATCTAGAGCCATCATTTATAATATTTAACAGAAGTCGATTTATAGAAGCTTCAAATATGAGAATCCAAATATTTCAAATTTATAAAATAGCAAAAATCTTTGCGAGTAATTACTGCAATAAATTTTTGTTTTCAAAAATAAAATACGCTAAAAGCAAGCTAAGAAATCATATAAGTGACCTGTCATTTAGACGAGAAATTAAGTTCGGTTAATTTCAGCTCGTTAGCTGATATTAAGTCACTCTAAAGCGACAAACAACAATAAGCGTTAAACTAATTAGTGGAGACTTTTATATATCTAGGGCCATCATTCATAATATTTAACAGAAGTCGATTTATAGAAGCTTCAAATATGAGAATGCAAAATTTTATTTCATTCTTCCAAGTAGTTTTTTAATTATGATTAAAAATCTAACCGCGTTGCAGCTTGTTTTGTAAAAAAAAAAAAAAAAAAAAAAAAATGAATTTAACATTAGAAGTTTGAAATTAAACTACTTCACCGAATAACTTTTCGTTTACAATTTTAAAGTAAATCTTTCCTAAAAATCTAAATATGGCGTGCAAATTAGGAGTTTGTTTTGAAAATTTCCAAGTTTGTCACATTTTTAGTATGAAGACAGTCCCCTAAGCTTATCTTTTTACTATACATATAAAGAACACATAAATGCCAACCGAATGGCTTTTTTCCTTCTTCTCTGTGCCTATGTTCTATAAAAGAGTGTGGAGGTAACTTTTTTTGACTGACGCGACGGTACATTTGTTTATACACGAACTTATAGTGACACATCAAAGCTGAGGAACAGATAAAAGTGATATAGTCAATCTTTTCTGCTTGAAATATATCACAATTAAACTGTTGGATTTTTTTTTAAACGTATATGGAAAAGAGAATAATCTGATATGTTATGTCTCAACCTCCCTATTTACAGCTTGTTTTAAATTATTTGTGGTACGTTTCAGACGATGAATCGTAGTAAAGTGATTTTCTTTCCATAGGCTAAAGTCATTTAAAAATATTAATGAATGCTTTATCACGTTATTTAGTTTAAGGCTTAAAATGAAGGGCCTGACGCTATGAAAAATAGGCATAAGTTTTTGATGTCGAGACATAATGGTCCGAAAAGAAATCTTCTAAGGTGCGTTCGTAGTTATATAAATACGTAGCACCTATAGTCGTTGCCTGTCCGTCGGTCCGTCTGTCCGCATATAACAGCGCAAAAACTACCCAACCGAATAGTTTGAAATTTAATATATATAATCGTTGCAGAATTTTGTCGAGTCATTTCAAATTTTATGAAAGTCGAATCAAAACTAAAAAAAATATTAATAAAAGTTTTCTTCATTGTATTAACTCCTATCATACAAAATCTATATAATAAAAGCGCAAGTGATGTGACTGAGGAAAACAAATACGGGCAGACCGTTTCTTGTTTTCATTTGCAGGCGACCATTTTTATTCAAAATTATTTTTTCTAATAAAAGTGCATAAAAGTTACATTTTTAGAAAGATCGTTCAACAAAATTGTTTGTTTGAGAGATGAGTTACATTAAAAAAATGTATAGATTCTGAGATAACTTCAGTTAAAAGTAGGTTACCAACCCAATATTTATCCCAATATTCAGTAAAGTAAATAAATGCAAGAGATTCGTTCATCGTGAATCATAGAAATATTAAACCATGGAGATAATCATTCGCAAAGCAAGATCTCCATGGAAATTTTGCAGCGCTATCTGCTGTCGAAAACAAATTCGCATCTGTAAACGTGGCATACGTAATAAGAGAAAAGAAAGGCCTGCTCATTTCGCTATAACAGACGATATAATTCTTTCACTGAAATAATAACGAAATTTTTTTTTTTTTGCATTGTATAACTAGTTATAGTAAGAACGCACCTCATTTGTCACGTTTAACGTACAATTTCCAACTTGTTACTATTAGCACATTCTGACAAAATGACAAAAATAATTCTTTCTGTGGATAATTATTTTTTGATATTGAAACGTAACGACAAAATTTAGTATAAAGTATCCACAAATAAGTAAAAAAAAAAAAAAATGCACTAAATTTCCGAATTTTAACTCAGCTTTTCTTGTAAAAGAACATTCGTTATACATACAAAGTGAAGATACAAAGTGATACTGAAACTCAAAGTTTGAGAAATGGCATTTACATTAAAATAGACCGCATATAGCTGGTGCAGTCTTTCTTTCACCAAATGTATCACAACTAAAATGTACGAATCTTTTTTTAAAAACTTACATGGAAAAGAGAAGAATTCGATTAATGTAATTGTGTAATGTTGTAAAAATGATGTTATATAGATATAATAATATAGATATAATAATATAGATATAATAATATAGATATAATAATATAGATATATAGATATAATATAGATATAATATAGATATAATAATATAGATATATAGATATAATATAGATATAATATAGATATAATATATATATAATATAGATATAATAATATAGATATAATAATATAGATATATAGATATAATATAGATTAATGTAATGTTCTCATTCTGTATTCAAGGCTTGCGGGCAATATAATCTGGAAAAAGTCGTGAATTAAACTTTTTCCATTATTATGTTTGCAATACATTTTTAACAGAATTTTCGTTGTGTAGGATTATGTATGTTAAGAAATATCGGATTTTTTTTTTTTTTTTTTTTTTTTTTTTGTAGAAATGGAATTTCACTTAGGCTAACATCATTGATTTTTGAACGAGCTGGAACGGTCTGTCGAATGAAAAAAAACGGGCAGGTCTATTACCGGCCTGAAAATTTTGATCTATGCAGACGTCTAATCAGTTCATTAACCTTGATCTTGATTTTTGGGAAACTTGCCACATCATTAAAAATTCTCACTTCCTAGTCAATGACTTATGTAGTACTCCTGATTTTCCAAGTATTTGAAAAGCATTAATTTTATTTCCTTCCTTTGGTTTTCTTTTGTTTCTTTTGTCCTCCGGCAGATGTCTGTACTTGTCCACTGGAGCGTTCTCTACGTGCATCGGGTATATAAGCCACCGTCCCTCTGCTGTTGTGCCCAGTCTTGCTTTTCCTAGCGCGCTGTGCTTTGCTCTTTGTCTCACTGAAGAAGAATATTGCTTGTGGATTCGAAACAGCTGTCTGCCGCTTTTTGTGTATTATTTGTGCATTTATAACGTTGCTATTCCTTCCTTTTAATAATCAGCTCATTATTTTATAATAAAAATTTTAAATATACCATCCAAGTTTATACTGATTCTTTAAAGCTATCTGTTTGATTAAAACATTATTGAGTCTTATATATAAAACAATTTACTTTAATACCTTTTGAATCTAACCAACATATATCATAAAACAAATAAATCCACCAAACGCATGTATTTTCAGACTTTTAGCTCAGATTTATTTTAAGAAGTTTAATTATAAAACACGAACGTTCTTTTAAATTTATACAGAGACATCAAACTTGAGAAATTGCAGTTACAGTAAAATAGACCACACTTCGCTCGTTCAATCTTTCCCGCTTCAAATACTTGGCAACTAAAATGTAGAATTCTTTTTAAAAACTTACTTGGAAAAGGGAAGAATCCTATATGTTGTGTCTCAATCTCCATATTTATAACCTTTTGAAAATATTTGTGGTTCGTTTTCGGCGTTCGATCGTGGAAGAGTGGAATTGTCTCTGGACCGCATACATGCTATTCTGCTCTTTGGGAATAGAGAAATTTTAATGCGGGGGATAACGCTTCACGCATTCTTAAAAGGGAATCTGTTTTATTCCAACAGATTTGCAAATATGATACATATGTACTCCTGAAAATGGTGATGTTAATATGCTAGAAGTGTTTCATTTATATTCAAAACTCAAATGCGTTGACAGTGAAATGTATATCTATATATATAGCGAAAATGTATCTATCTATCTACATATATATGATTAACACAAAACACGATATACCTGTAGGCAGACAAATAACTTCTGGGAAAGAGAAATATATAATGTATATATATATATGTATATATATATATACATATATATATATACACACACATATATATATATATATATATATATATACATATATATATATATATATATATATATATATATATATATATATATATATATATATATACATACATATATATATACATACATATATATATACACATATATACATATATATATATATATATATATACATATATATATATATACATATATATATATATATATACAGTATGCCCACTAAAGTCCCTTGCCACCCCCTTAACTTCGGAACGGCTGCTACTATATTCATAAAAGTAGTGTCTAGGTATAGTATAATAGCCATGCGCTACTCAATGAAACCGCCTACCGCGCCACCTGGTGGTACATTGCGGAGTTAGCATTCCTATCTCCATAACGGAAAGAGATAGAGAAAAAAGGTGATTTACAAAGTTGTAGAGCATCATCGATTTAGTACGGAAAGACACATTGTGGAAATTAATGCGAAGAATAGAACGGTTAAAACACGCATTTGTCTTTTCGTGATTTCCTACACCATGACGTGACAAACGAACTTAGAAAGAAAAAAAAGCAACTAGTTATAATAATATACCTTTATTTTAGATTTTCAAACTTCTTACCGTCAGCTGCAATGCATATTTGGATGTTTGTTTGAATTTCACGTTGCATACGTTGGAGCATAGATGGTGACACGTTGGCATAAGCGTCCGTAATAGCGTCGTTTAATGTCCTGCAATGTTTGTGGAGGGGTCACACAGACCTGCTGTTTCATAACTGGTTGTTTCTTTCTTTCTAAGATCGTTTTGTCACATCACAGTGTAGGAAATCACAAAAAAATGCGCGTTTTAACCGTTCTATTCTTCGCATTAATGTCCACAAGGTATCTTTTCGTACTAAATCGATGATACTCTACAACTTTGTAAATCACTTTTTTTGTCTATCTCTTTCCATTTTCAAGATAGGAATGCTAAGTCCGCAGCATTCCACCAGGTGGCGCTGTAGGCGGTTTCATTGTGTAGCGCACGGCTACTTTACTATACCTAGACATCACTTTTTTGAATATAGCAGCAGCCGTTACGAAGTTAAGAGGGTGGCAAGGGACTTTAGTGGGCATACTGTATATATATGTATATATATAATGTATATACAGGGTGTTTAAAAAATGACCGGTATAGTTGAAAAAACAATAAAAACTAAACGAGCAGCGATAGAAATACACTGTTTGTTGCAATATGCTTGGGACAACAGTAAATTTTCAGGCAGACAAACTTTCGAAATTAGTTACAATTTTCAACAACAGATGGTGCTGCAGTCTGGAAAAATCTAAACCACGATATTTTCCACATATCCACCATGCGCAGCAAAGATATGGCGTAGTCTCTGAACGAAATTACCAGAAACCTTTGGAAACCTGTGACTTCTTTCTTTGGGGACACTTGAAAGACCAGGTGTACCGCCACAAAACAGACACAATTGAACAATTGAAGCAGTACATCTCTTCTGCATGTGAAGCCAGCCCGCCTGACACGTTTACAAAGGTTTCTGGTAATTTCGTTCATAGACTACGCCATATTATTGCTGCGCATGGTGGATATGTGGAAAATATCGTGGTTTAGATTTTTCCAGACTGCAGCGCCATCTGTTGTTGAAAATTATCACTAATTTCGAAAGTTTGTCTGCCTGAAAATTTACTGTTGTCCCAAGCATATTGCAACAAACGGTGTATTTCTATCGCTGCCCGTTTAGTTTTTATTGATTTTTCAAATATACCGGTCATTTTTGAAACACCCTGTATATATATATATATATATATATATATATATATATACAGCTTCTATTTTCGGCTCCAGTGACGTCAGTACACTGTACTTGCTACCCAGCAACTCACTACTGTCTGTTTATCATATAACTGTAGTTTCACTGTAATGGAAGATTCCAAAGACAGAGACGGGTCGATTTTTTTTCAAGACTCTTTCCTTCACTCAAAGTTTTTGATGTTTTAAAAATCCTAAATTATAATGAGACGCATTGAATGGTTGTGTTAGATACGGGGTCAATGACGATTGTGTTCCTGTACTGGAATTGTTTGTAAAACCTGCGTGGAATATTGGGGCAGTCATCTTGTCTCAACAGTCCTGGTGTGGTAAGTTTGCATTCAATTGGTTAAGCATGATGACATTCAGTTGGTGGGGCGTATTGTCATACATTACATGTCCTGTAGGGGTTTGCAATTAACAAGAATAAGCAAAATATATGTTTAAAGGAAAACGATGTTGTAAGTACGACATCTGAATATGTCATGGCAGATCTAATGAGTTATTCGACTTCTATACAGACACTGAAGATTAAAGTGATCCCCGGCCTCCAGGATCTACAGAGCACCCACAACCTTAAGAAAAAATTAACAAGGCGATTATTCAGATCAATCAATATAATGTATATTGTGATGGTAATTGTAATGTAATATATTGTGGTTGTGAAATATGGTACACGATAATATTCACGAAAGATAATTGACACCGATGCCTATAAATTCTGTATATCCAAATAGTGAAAAAAAGTCCGTGAAAAAACGGAAAATGCACTATGGATTATTCATATGAATTAATATAATGTAAATGGCTTTGTGGTGGTGCAATATGGTGCACAATAATATACACGAAAGATAATTGACACCGATACCGAAAAATTCTGTATATCCAAATAGTGAAAAAAAAAATCCGTGATAAAACGGAAAATGCACTAACAGCAATGTTGCCGTGTATTTACCGTTTTTTTAGTCCCCCGTTTCCAAGATGGAAATTGTCCCCTATTCAAAACCGAAATTTCTGTTTTTAGTGAGATATAGTGAAATAATATGAGCACTAACGCATTATAAAAAAATCTATATAATAATTATATATATTGATGTACATTTAGGAAACAGGTACTATCACACCTCAGGATTCGAACCTCGGAACTTGCTGTATGATCTGTCCTCTTCACCACCTGGCCAAATTCAACGACATTATTACAGGGAAAAAGATTAATTACGAAAATTTAACTGGATATTTTCCATTTTATCTCAATTGAAAAGGAACACTGCAGTTTGTTTGTCTTGGAAGAAACTTTTTTGTTTTTAATATTCGACGAGTAAGGGCAAAAAAGGAAATTTTACGTTTAATCTGAGGAAAAATAAGATTTCCAGTCAAAATGGAAAGTTTCCGGTATAAAACAGAAATTTAACATAAAATCACTCGTACAGATGCGTTTTTTTTTTTTTTTTTTTTAGTGTTGTAAGCTATTATCTTTTATCATATTTTCAACGCTCACGGTTATATCTTTTTTTTTTTCTTCCAACAAGCGCAATGTAACAAAAGGCTATACGTAATATTGATTTTTCTCTACATAAAATATTTCTTAAACTCAATCCACTCGAAATAACAAAATATCTCTGGAAATATTTCATATCCTTTGAATTGTTTCTCTTGCCATTAGCTCACGTGCGTTTAGAATTTGAATGTAAAAATTCCGTGTATTGACATATGCATCTTCAGATGTATATAATGTATCACAGTTGAGAATCTATTATAAAGCATTTATTACATTTCCAGAATTCATGATGCGTTACATGCATTCATTCATACATTAAAATTCATGTTTTCTGTTTAAAAAAAAATAAAGCTTTGATACACTGGGCAAAGATAATTGCACTTTTTGTTGATCAAACGCTAAAAACGTATTACAAATATTTTAAAATATTATAATTATGGCGATTGTGATCAGACACAATCTTCTCCTTTATGCATAAGTTTTTTAAAAGAATTCTTCAACTTAGTCGCGATGAAGTTGAACCAAAAGATATTGATGTGGGATGGACCAAGCGCCGCACTGAGAGAAAAAATATACCTCCTTCAACTAGAATGAATAGTTAGGCTGTTTCTAAATCTCTAAACTAAAAATATAGAAGTTCGAGCTATGCGAATAGCGTAAGCAACTAAACTGAATAGACGAAATGATCGAGAATTTCTAGTCTCTTGTTTTCTATGTGACGAAACGATAATGAATAGTGAAAACTGCGAGAAATTATCACTTTATTTCTGGAATGGATTTATAAACTAGCATTATAGTTACTAAAACTAGCGTCTTGTGTTCGCATCTATTTGCAGACATTTTTAAATAAGTCTGACCACGAGAATATAGGAAAAGACTCTTGAATTCTAATAGGTGACTCTAGAACTCTCTGGTAAAAGGAACTAGAATTTATAGGGATGACATGGAACTATTTTTTCTAGAGCCACAATTTAGATTCTAGTTGAGAAGGGCGGATTTTTTTCTCAGTGCGATTTCAGGTCGTGCATAAACAAATATATATGTTTCAGAATTTAAATGATTTGAGGAAAACTGATATAACAATCTTAAATTTAATGTAATTTCTTTAAAAATTTTTGGAAACTTTCATCTGTGTTACTTTTGGGCTCCATAGAAAAATAAGAAAAACTGTTATGTTATTGATAGCAAAACTTTCCACTGGATGCTTCCCAATAAAGTCAGTTTTCCTTCAACAAAGCCGCGTCATTAGTTTTTTGAATGAAATTTCTAACAAATGAAAATCGCGAGACTGTCGCTACTATTTCAAAACTGTTTTCTGAAATTTTTCAGTAACAAGAAGAAAAATCTTAAAGTGTTCTTTAATATTTTACAGTCTTTAAAACTCAAGTCATTTACATAAATAATTGATCTGCTATTATTCGTTCACGATAACTTGTCCAATGACCTTCGAAGAGTCCGCGATGCTACGGCCAAAGAAAGTAGTTAACAGACAGAACTGTTGTAAGAAATGCATCATTTAATGTAAAACTAGATTCCATTCATTTCCAGTAGATATTTTTATCTTAACCGTTTCGTTACGAAACCGCCCAAGACGTCGGCCAAGCACACTACTATCAATCCGCCCGAGCGCCTGAGAAAACAGGTGTTCCATTTCCTTCCCCTCGGAAATACACAACTATTGTCGCAGAGTAGGGAATTATTGCAATCAACGGGTGAGGTGACTTTTGTACTAGTGATCTTATAGAGGTTTCACTTTCGAAGATAACTAACTGCCTTCTTATTGCGCTGCTGACAAGTAGGCAGGCGGAAGAAAGGGGAAGAAATTTACACAATTGCCATCATTGCGCTCAAAGAAATCCATTTATAAGTCGAAATGCATCGTTCCAGACGCGATTCAGCTTAAATGTTTGGCTTGAAGTAGATGGTGATCGCATGATTGATCCAGATGTGTTCCAAACTGACAAGCAATGGACATTTAGAGTTTCTCTGGAACATTATCTGCTAGGATTACTTGGTGTCATTTGTGTATCGCAACGAGCATAGATCATTTTCCAATACCATGTTGGTCCCTGCACATTCTTCAAATGCCATTCTGGAGTTCTTAACCGAGCAGTATCCGTGATGGATTCATCGTACTTGCCAATTCCTTCGCCATCTAGACAAGCCAGATCTATTGGATCACATGCCTATCAAGTGAGCGCCAAACCACTCCAAGCAAAACATTTAAGCTGAATCGCATCTGGAATGATCAGTTTCGCTTTATAAATGGATTTTTTTAGCTTCATAAGTGGATTTTTATTTATTTTTTTGCCAATTATGTAAATTTATCATGCCACTCCGAGTGGTTTTAATGATGTACTGCAAACTAAAGGCTAAATTACTCCTGAGCATGAACATCCATATGGTTAATTGTAGGCTCATTCGAAAGCTGTTATAATGGACGCGTATTTGGTCAATTTCACCAATTGTAGCTTGAATAATGTTTGCGATATTGCCGGTTAAATATTTTGGTGATAATTCGATTTTGCACATCTCCAATGTATCGGCGCTTGCAGCTCGACCATAAATCCAGAAATCATGATGAAAACAATGTTTCCTTAAAGGATTTTTTCTGTTCTTTCCAAATATCTGTTTATTATGCGTGTAGACCTTTCATAAACTTCACAAATTTGTGGCTTTCTCGCTGATATGACGCATTTTCCTTCCATCCGGCATAACTCGGAAACGGCTAGAGATGGCATAGTTTTGAGGTAGTGTTTTATGTTCCACATTGGCTCTTCTTATCATTCCTTTCATATGGCCGATTATGTCAAATTCAACTTGTATATTGATATTGACATCCCTGTTTTAATGCTTATAACAATTTAGTAATATAAAAAATCCCATTGCAATTTGTCACTTGCAAGAGATATCCGAAGCTACACTGTAAAAAATGACGAATGTTTCTGAATGTACGAAAATATAATATAATGACGAATAAATTTATAATATAATCTCATCCTTGTTAAGCATGATTCTGAACAGTGTTTCTTTATCTTTAGAAACCTCAGACATCAATGATATTTCGATATTTAAAGAATCATTTAGAAAAACAAAATTTTTCTAGCTGCCCGAAATTTTCGGAAACGTTTACGAGTCGCTTTTAAAGTGTATTAATCAGTTTTCTAAGCCCGGAATATAGTTTTATTCGATGCTATCCATTCTCAAGTAAACATGTTCAACAAATGTGTTTAACAGACAAACATGCAAAATTAACAGCGTTAACATTAACATTAAAATTAAGATTATTTCTTTACTCTTTCATGTATAAATTAACTTATGCAGCTGAAAACGTTTACTTGAGAATGGATGACATTCGATAAATAGGTATTCCAGGCTGAAGAAACTGATTAATACACTATAAAAACTATTCGGAAACGTTTCTGAAAAATACGGGCAGCTACAGAAATTTTGTTTTTATAAATAATTCTTTAAATTTTGGAAATGCATTGCTTTCTGGGGATTCAAAAGACAATGGAACACGCTTTTCGGAATGTCGGATAACTCAGAAGATTATATTATATTTTCATTCGTGGTTATAGTATATTTTCATAAAATAAGAAACATTGATCATTTTTTACAGTGTATTTAAAGAGTAAAACAATGATATCTTAGGAAATATAATAGAAATTTATATTAAACACATCCTTTATGATTAAAATAACTTACGTAAATTTTAAGTGAGAATTATTCTAGAAAAAAGTTTGCAACAAACTATCCAGTCATTCGACTATTTCTATAGATACTCGTTACTTGATTTTATCATGATTTTAATCGATCCTGACGTATCAGAACCCTTAATTATATAGTTAAGTAACCGTTATTTAAAAAAACGGTTATTTATATTATGATGAAATTAAAAATCTGTAAACCTATTTAAAGTAAAAATTTAAATGCTTGATTATTTATTATTTCTAGTCTTAACCACATATTGTATTTGCGTTGCCATAAGCGTTGTCATTAGGATGTTGTTGTTTTTTTAAATTCAGATTGCTTGAATGCTACCACTATTTTAAACAATATTCGCCTTTTTTAATTTGTCAGTAAAAAAATGGTAAATATTACTGTTAAAAAAAGTGGTGGCAATCAAGATATCTGAAGAAAAAAAGAATCCAACCCAATTTGCAACACTGAGGTTCGTATGTTCTACAAGAACGTTTTTATTATTTTTTTAAAATGTCATAATTATTTAGAGCAGCGGGTCCCAAACTTTTAGACTGACGTACCACTAAATGGAAGTTCATACTTCCACGTACCACCAGGTAACAAACACAAAGCTAATACAAAACACACTGTAAAAACCGAACCTGTCTAAAACGGAATATTTCCTAGGTCTTTTATGCTTCCGTCTTAATTAGTTTTACTGTACTTCAAAATGCATGGTTAGATTACTAAATTGGTACTTAGATTAACTGCTTTATATTAGCATTTAAATAAAAAGTATATTATCATCCTTACATCTTAATAATACGTACCATATACAAATACAGTGTTTTGGTCGAAAAACAGTCACAATACAATCCCTTAACATTCGTGAGGGTTACATTCGACAAAAACCTCGTGAATGTTGAGTCTATATCTCTCTGCACTAATAAAGGAATTATGTTCTATAAAATTTTAATTAGAGTGGCACAGCAATTCAAAGAACAAAAAAAAAGTACATATGTATTAAAAATACGATATGCATAACATATATATGTAGAAGATGAACGTACAAACATATTCATATATCTGAAATTTATTTATTGAAGATAATTCAAATTAACTGACTAGTGAAATAATTACGGCTAAAAAAGCATAGGTTTTTGTATAAAAGTAATTTCGACTCTCTCTATTCGCAATGAGATGATAATATTTTAGAAGGTCAGTATGCGATACTGTATTAAAATACAATATTTAAATACAGCTAACTGCTTCAGAAATGCTTTTATTTGCTATCTAAGTACACCTTCAGCTTCATCTATACGAAAACCTGCACATTTTAAATTAATAGATTAAAGATGCCGTCACCTTATTATTTGTTATCTAAGTACACCTTCAGCTCCATCTATACGAAAACCTGCACATTTTAAATTAATAGATTAAAGATGCCGTTACCTTATTATTTGCTATCTAAGTACACCTTCAGCTCCATCTATACGAAAACCTGCACATTTTAAATTAATAGATTAAAGATGCCGTTACCTTATTATTTGCTATCTAAGTACACCTTCAGCTCCATCTATACGAAAACCTGCACATTTTAAATTAATAGATTAAAGATGCCGTTACCTTACCACTTCTAATATCCCCACTGCAATGGGTATTCTGCTGCTGTTATTATTTCGTTTCCCTACAACACTCGCTTCTTTTTCAATTGACAACTGAAAATTGATTTGTAAATAGATACTCAAAAAACACAGGTCAAATAATTTTTAACCACTATAAATTCTGAAAAAGAAAGAGTTCGCGAATAATCAAGCAAGATTCTCGCAAATGTTAAGTTTTATTTGCATTTTCATATTCGCGAATAATCAAAACTCGCGAATGATAAAGCAAGTGAATTTTGAGGGATTACTGTACTTAATGATATATTGGCCTACTGATTCACATAGTAGCTTTATTGCTGTAATTTCCTAGTATCATTAATGAGAAAGGCGGTCTTGCTCCATCAAGCACAGCATCCTCATGTCTGGTTCAATATTAGTTAGTTTTAGTCGTAAATCAGATTCGATGTTTAGCTTTATCCTGTATTTGTTTTTCATATAAAGAAGTATACTCACATAGATAAAAAAAAGAAAATAGCGTTTACAGTCCTTAAAGCGCATTCGAAATTTTTCGAAAATTTCCTCGGTGATAAGTTGTTTTTGATTTCATAATAATATGCTGTATTTCATTTCACATACCAGTATTAGACTTTTGCACCAGTATTAGACTTTTGCGTACCAGTAGCCAGAGCTTCGCGAACCATAATTTGGGAAACCTTAATTTAGAGCATCATTCATAAAAATAATTTCAAATTGTCACCGGAAATATTATACAGAAATAATATTTAACTATACTGACTTCAATTTGAAAATATATTGTTGTGAGCTCGGGGTTCGAAAGGACTGATGCCAATATATAAGAACAATAAAAAGGCTTTATTCACTATAAACAGTGCAATACGATCACAAATATCTTCTGAAAATTACAAGATATTCAGTAATCTTCAAATCCAATAAAAGCGCAGCAAAATTTCACACAGAAACAATGCGTTCAATACGACGTATCAACGACAAAATCAATCTGAGTAACACAGTTCTCAATGCAAAGCCTCTCGTATGAATTCAATCGCAGTTGATAGACAACTCACTAACTGAACTGATGGAGGTCCTTATATAGGTTTCAGAGATCTTTCCAGATTATTCCAGAGCCTTCAGATGCCAGAAATTACCAGAAAGTTCTTTAACCTTCGATAGAGAACCAAAGCGAGAAAGGATCCCAATGTACAGGTATAAGGGGGGGTGGTTGCACAAAAAGTCGCCAAATCCGTCGCCAACTTGGCGACATTTGGCGATATATCGCCAAATTTGGCGACAAAAATAAGTCGCCAAAACCATCGCCAACTTGGCGATAAACCCATTCCTTGGCGATTTTCCAATAGAACTCATTATAGAAACCGATGCTGTAAGGTTGTTTTCCTTGCAAACCACCTGAGGCCTTTAGCACTGAGTTACATGATGCTCAATAGGAAATACATTAATAATGCTGCAATTTTCACAATAATAAAATAAAATAAATTAAAAAGAATGAAATATTTACAAAATTCATAACATTGCCCCCCTCTCAAGGACTGCACGTCCCGGGCAGTTCAACCCTTGATCGGAAAGCAAACCCGTTACCAACAAATGCTAACACATTCATAATGCTGAATTATACAAAATATACACTTATTTAAAAATAAAATAAAATTAAAGCATAGACATTATTACATACAAGTATTTAAATAATAATAACAATAATAATGATAATGCTAAGCAAAATAAATAATTACATTAATTTATATACAAGACCATGGTCATACTAATTTACATTATTTACATTACACTATTTACAATCAATGAACTAAGTACTATGGGAACTATGTACTATGGCCATAGTATGGAGCTAGCCTGTCGTAATGAACGACTCTAGGCTTCGAATTTGGTGACTTTCGGATCCGAATTACGACATCGTTCAGTCTGTTTAGGACTGTATAAGGACCGTCCCAGTGCGATTGCAGTTTGGGAGAAAGTCCTTTACGTCGAGTCGGATTATAAAACCAAACCTTGTCACCTTCTTTGAATTGATGTCCCGTGGCTTTCGTGTCGTACCTGGTCTTCATCTTCTCCGTCTGTATATTGATCCGCTCTCGAGCCAAGTTGTGGACGTCTTCAAATCGTGCCTGGAGATTCTGCACGTATCCCTCTGGCGATGAAGGCGCATCTGGAGGGCGACCAAAAATCAGATCACAAGGTAGACGAAGATCACGACCGAAAAGCATCTGAGACGGGGAATAGCCGGTTGTTTCATGGACGGCGCTGCGATAGGCGAGAAGAAACAAGGGAAGTTTTTGGTCCCAGTCTTGTTGATTTCTTGAGACTAGCAGTGAGAGATTGTTGAGGATGGTACGATTAAATCTCTCAACCATGCCATCCGATTGTGGATGTAAAGGCGTCGTCCTAGTTTTGTCCATTCCGAGAAGTTGACAGAGACCCTCAATCACAGCAGAGATGAAATTTCTCCCCTGGTCAGAATGCATTTGAAGGGGGACTCCATACCTTGATATCCACTGGTGTACCAAGGCATCCGCAACCGTAGAAGCTTCTTGATCAGGGATGGCATAAACTTCAGGCCATTTTGTGAAATAGTCCATGACAACAAGGAGGTATTTGTTGCCATCAGCACTTCTTGGCAGAGGACCTAGGATGTCAAGGGCGATGCGTTCAAAAGGTGCTCCTACATTGTAGAGATGTAGTCTTCCTCGGCTACGTTTCTTTGGTCCTTTTCGAGCTGCACATGCATCGCAAGATTTGCACCATTGTTCGACGTCAGCTCTCGCTCTTCCCCAAAAGAAGCGCTCTCGGACTCTGTGTAATGTTTTCATGACTCCAAAATGGCCTCCGGTGAGACTGCCATGTAATTCTTCGAGGACCTCTGGGATTCGGGATCGAGGAAGTACCAACTGCCACCGAGATGTCTTCCCATCTTCCGATTCGAATTTTCGGTACAGGACACCATTCCTGACGTGGAGGGAGTTCCAAAGAGCAAAATATTGCTTCGTCGTAGGACTGTAAGTCGAGATGTCTTTCCAACTGGGCTTCGTGCTAGAAGATTCTAATAACTCCAAAATTGGTTTGATGTCAGAGTCTGCCATTTGATCTTCTCGAATCTTCTCATCGCTCCAAGGATCTGGTGGCGTTGATAGTGAAGTCTTCGTCTGGCGTATGACATGTTCGGGATTAAACTTGTTCTCCGCTCTTGAACAATAGCGACAACTTTCGGGACACGGTCTTCTTGATAAGGCATCAGCATTTCCATGTGATGAGCCTTTACGATGCCTGATGTCAAAATCGTATTCCTGGAGCCGTTGTATCCATCTGGCTACTTGGCCCTCTGGGTTCTTAAAATTCATCAGCCATGTTAGGGATGCGTGATCAGTACGAAGGAGAAATTTCCTGCCATAGAGATAGTGATGGAAGTGTTCTATGGCTTTCACTATAGCTAATAACTCCTTACGAGTGACGCAATAATTCCGCTCTGGTTTCGATAAACATTTGCTCCAGTATGCTACGACTCGTTCTTGGCCATCTATTTCTTGGGAAAGTACAGCGCCGACACTTTCATGACTGGCATCCGTGTCCACAATGAACTGTTTCTCGGGGTGCGGATAGGTAAGGACTGGAGAGGATGTGAGAGCTTCTTTCAGCCGCTGGAAGGAATTCTCGCATTCTTGTGTCCATAGAAACTTCTGCTTGCTTTCAGTGAGCCTATGCAATGGTCTTGCGATGTTGGAGAACCCCTGGACAAACTTTCTGTAATAAGTGCATAGTCCCAGAAAGCTTCGCAACTGATGGACATTTTCCGGACGCTTCCAGTTCTTTACTGCAGAAACTTTTTCAGGATCTGTTCGAACACCTTCAGCTGAGATGATGTGTCCTAAATAATTTACTTCGCGTTGGAAGAACTTGCATTTCAGAGGGTTCAGCTTTAAATTCGCCGCTCTTAGCTTCATTTAACACTTTTTGAATATTTCCAAGATGTTCTTCAAACGTGCGGCCACCAATGATGACGTCATCTAGGTAGATGAGACAAGCTTCAAAAGTCAGGCCTTTTAACACTGTCTCCATGAGGCGCTCGAACGTTGCTGGAGCATTGCAGAGCCCGAACGGCATAACTTTAAATTGCCAAAGTCCTTGTCCAGTAGTAAATGCAGTCTTCTCTTTGTCATCAGGATGGATCTCTACCTGCCAATATCCACTCTTCAAATCAAGTGTGGAAAACCATTTATGTCCTGAAAGAGTATCTAGTGTGTCGTCTATTCTTGGTAGAGGATAGCTGTCCTTCTTCGTGATATCGTTAAGTTTACGATAATCCACACAAAATCTTGTGGAGCCATCTTTCTTTCGGACCAACACGATGGGAGAGGCCCACGGACTTGATGACGGTTCGATGATGTCACTATCCTGCATCTCTTGCAAGAGCTTAGACACCTCTTCTTGTTTAGCGAACGGCAAGCGTCTGGGATGCTGTTTAATCGGTGGATGGTCGGCAGTATCAATTCTATGACGTGTCAGAGAAGTGCGACCAATATCACTCTCGTTTTGAGAAAACACATCCTTAAATTCCTGGAACAGTCTTTCTGCGGCATGTCTCTGTTCAGGAGATAAATTTTCATTTCGTCCAATTACAGGTGTTAAACTTGTAGGCGGCTCCGACAACGTCAAGCTCGGGTCTTTGCAAACGCAGGTGACTGGAGCACAGGTTGCAAGCACTTCACCCTTCTGGATAATTCTAGACTTTTCACTTACGTTCGCAATCCTCACAGGTATCACATCTCTCGACAGATCTACCAGCGCTGATGCTATTAGCACTCCCTTTGGGCTTTTCTCAGGATATCCAACCAAGCCACACTGGAAACTTCTTTCGTTCTCAGTGAATCCATGTATCATCATTTCGGTCCGAGGAGGAATGATAACATCTGCCTTGGCTGTGATCTGTTGAATAGATTTGGGCTCATTTCCAAGTTTGAAAATAGTGACATCTTCTTGAGCAGAGCGTAACTCATTATTCTTAAAATCCAGTGTAAATCCATGCTCTTTTAAAAAGTCCAGTCCGAGTATGAAAGGGTCTGAAATATCGGCCACATAGACTGTATGGTGGTAAGCGGCGTTCCCAAACTTTATTTCCAGTGTCATTCTTCCAAATATGTCGATCTTATCTCCTGTCACAGTTTGAAGGATTACACGTGGCGGGGTCCAGGAGAGTTTTTCTTTCAGCCGCTGAGCTAGATCTTTCCGAATGATGGTCACATTGGCTCCTGTATCGATGATCATATTACAGGGCAAATCATTCACACTTCCGACTAGAAAAACTCCGTTCTCGCCGCAACTTCTTGCAGAAATTTCACATACTTGAAAATGAGGCTTCTTAAGATCTGGAAACCTCCGCCCCGCAAGATGGTCAATAATCAGTTTTCTTGCTCCTCCGTTAGCGGGTGAGCTATTACCATCGGTGCTGGGTCGTCTTGGGCAGTCGATTTGGATATGGCCTTCTCCACCGCATCTCCAGCACTTGATCTTCCTGTAAGGTTTGTTGGCCATTAAGGAGTTCATCTTTCTCATTATGTCATTCATCTGCTGCTGTAAGCACTCCACAGCTCTATCCGACGTCTCAGGCAGGTTGGCTGCTCGCACAAAGTGTCGATCTTTCCTAGTAGCTTGCTGGGCTGCCTCGAATTTCAGAGCGTAAACTAAAGCCCCTTTTAAGTCACTGAGATCTGCAATCCGGAGTGCCTTCTGGATCTGAGAGTCACGCACACCATCAATAAAATGCTGCAGAGCTAAGCTTTCTCTAATTTCAGTCGGACAGTCAGGATAAGCAAGATGTGAAAGTCTCTCGACATCCGTAGCAAGCTCTTGCAGGGATTCAGTGGATTTCTGCTGTCGAGTTTTGAGCTGGAGTCTGCTATATTCCTTCATGCATTTCTCGCCAAAGCGTAATTCTAAGGCACTGACGAGCGTTTCAAAATCCAGCGGTTCATTTGCAGGCAAAGTCTGTAGGACGTCGGCAGCATCAGCTCGTAGAGAAGCAGCTAACTGGCAAGCCTTTGTCTGGGAATCCCATCCATTGGCGTCCGCTACGATCCCAAATTGTGTCTTAAAAACTGGCCATGAGGATTTTCCGTCATAGGTCGAGAGTTTAATAGAGGCCCGGGGAAGCATAGCTTGATACTTGACATCTTCGGGATAGTTTTCGGCAGTTATCTTTTGTTTCTTCACATTTTCCAACTCCTTTTCTATACTCTCTATCCTTTCTTCTACGGTATTGGCTGTCTTTTGAACTTTTCCCTCTATTTCCAGAAATCTTCCTTCAAATTTGTTTTCCACGCTGTCAATTCTTTCATTTAAAGATGTTATTTTATTATCTATTAATTCTTTCAACTCACCAAGGTTGGTTGACATATCCTTCTTCATTTCTTCCGACATCTCTTTCATTTCAGCCTGGTTTGCGGTCATTTTCTCATCTATCTCAGTCATTTCCTTCTTCATTTCTTCTTTCAACTCGCCAAGGTTGGCAGTCATTTTCTCATCCATCGCTGACATATCCTTCTTCATTTCAGCTTTCCTCTCGCCAAGGTTGGTTGACATCTCAGCCTGATTCGCAGCTAATTTCTCCAATAATTGTTTCAGTTCACCCTCCATTGCTCTGGTGATCGGCATTCAACCCCACTCCTGACACCAAATGTTGTGAGCTCGGGGTTCGAAAGGACTGATGCCAATATATAAGAACAATAAAAAGGCTTTATTCACTATAAACAGTGCAATACGATCACAAATATCTTCTGAAAATTACAAGATATTCAGTAATCTTCAAATCCAATAAAAGCGCAGCAAAATTTCACACAGAAACAATGCGTTCAATACGACGTATCAACGACAAAATCAATCTGAGTAACACAGTTCTCAATGCAAAGCCTCTCGTATGAATTCAATCGCAGTTGATAGACAACTCACTAACTGAACTGATGGAGGTCCTTATATAGGTTTCAGAGATCTTTCCAGATTATTCCAGAGCCTTCAGATGCCAGAAATTACCAGAAAGTTCTTTAACCTTCGATAGAGAACCAAAGCGAGAAAGGATCCCAATGTACAGGTATAAGGGGGGGTGGTTGCACAAAAAGTCGCCAAATCCGTCGCCAACTTGGCGACATTTGGCGATATATCGCCAAATTTGGCGACAAAAATAAGTCGCCAAAACCATCGCCAACTTGGCGATAAACCCATTCCTTGGCGATTTTCCAATAGAACTCATTATAGAAACCGATGCTGTAAGGTTGTTTTCCTTGCAAACCACCTGAGGCCTTTAGCACTGAGTTACATGATGCTCAATAGGAAATACATTAATAATGCTGCAATTTTCACAATAATAAAATAAAATAAATTAAAAAGAATGAAATACTTACAAAATTCATAACAATATTGAAGACTTAGAATTTTTCTTCATGTAAAAGCTGCTGACAATGGCAGCTTGCTTTTAAAATTACAGTATTTGCATCACATTATAATACTTCATATTTTTTGGGGGAAATTGTTTGCATTATTTATTCCATAGAACCTTAAAGTCTTCTTACTTAATTCTGTTTTCGAAAAATACAAATTCCTTATTGAAGGGCATAATCGCGTTATTCTGATAATCGAATAATTTGCATTCGAATTATTTTGATAATGGAATTATTTAAAATAATCGAATGATTTAGAAATATTCATGGCATTCATTCTTATGAGTGGTTTTAATTGAACTTACTCTGGGTAATTCATCGGTTAACTATGGATAATTCCTTAAATGTTGGAAAAGTGGAAATATTTCCTTATATTTCGTAAAAAAGCATTCCACTTTTAAATATTTCTAGAGAATTAAGAATAATAGCCAGGGGCGCCATTTCAAAACTGTCTTGAAGGGTTCGAAATTTATTTTGATCTTATTGTGCATAACTGAGAAGCAACTGCTGCAGTTCTATTCTCGTATGTACACTGCTGTCCAAAAATTAAGGGGCAGTGACGCTTTCGCTTTTTACATGGTTTTTCGAATATCTACTGAAATTCTTGACAAATTGTTCTTGAAATTCGAGATGTAAAGCACGTGTTTGACTTCAAGAACAGTACTGTATACTGCAATAAAAAAATAATCTATTGAATATTTGATGAGATATGGGCATTTGTATGAAATACTTTATAACTGCGGCGAGAAATATACCAAAGTTATTTTTTTCATGATTTAGTAGTCAATTCTATAGTATAGAGTAACGCATATAAAAAGACCAGTCAAATATCGTGAAAACTCCGAAATACAGTAGCAATACAGTGAGCTGATTGATAAATTCGGAGGGAAATGCCATATAATCCCACATAATTCAACAAAAATATTCTATAAATACACGGTCTATGACGTTAATAATTTCATAGACCGTGCATTTATAGAATATTTTTGTTTGTTTTTATAATGGCTCAGATTGAACTGAAACATATGTCAACAGTCTAATAAAACCAATTTTACTGTTTATAATTTTTTTATTTTACACCGAGCTGAAACATATGTCAACAGTCTAATAAAACCAATTTTACTCTTTATAATTTTTTTATTTTACACCGAGCTGAAGCATATGTCAACAGTCTAATAAAACCAATTTTACTGTTTATATATATTTTTTTTTTTACACCGAGCTGAAACATATGTCAACAGTCTAATAAAACCAATTTTACTGTTTATAATTTTTTTTATTTTACACCGAGCTGAAACATATGTCAACAGTCTAATAAAACCAATTTTACTGTTTATAATTTTTTTATTTTACACCGAGCTGAAACATATGTCAACAGTCTAATAAAACCAATTTTACTGTTTATAATTTTTTTATTTTACACCGAGCTGAAACATATGTCAACAGTCTAATAAAACCAATTTTACTGTTTATGATTTTTTTTTATTTTACACCGAGCTGAAACATATGTCAACAGTCTAATAAAACCAATTTTACTGTTTATAATTTTTTTTATTTTACACCGAGCTGAAACATATGTCAACAGTCTAATAAAACCAATTTTACTGTTTATAATTTTTTTTATTTTACACCGAGCCGAAACATATGTCAACAGTCTAATAAAACCAATTTTACTGTTTATAATTTTTTTTTAATTTTACACCGAACTGAAACATATGTCAACAGTCTAATAAAACCAATTATACTTTTTATATTTTTTTTATTTTGCACCTTTTAGCAATTAAAAAGAAGTATATAATAACAAGGTGTTATTATTTGTTACAGCTATATTTGTTAAAACGAATGTTTTTTTTTTTGTATATTGTTTAAATTAATTTGCATGACTGAACAAAGACTTTTTTTCTGAGACTTTTTTATTGGTGGATTAAAAAATTTAATAATTACTTGAATCGTCGAAATGCTACACATACGTATAAAACATGCATTAAAAAAATCTTAATAATGCATCAAAATAACAAATTGTTAAAAGTGTTGTATCTAAACAAATAAACATTAATTTCCTCCATTACACGAACCGTGCAAAATTTTCGATATCATTTTCATAAAATATCGCAAACCAGATATAATACAAAACCAAAAACAACCACGAGGCATTCGGGAAATATTAGGTAAAGTGTTAAAAAAATGCTCGTATTTATTTATTCATAAATCATTCATTCTTGACCGTGTCGAGTTAATCACTCCTATTAATAATCGCTGTGAAACAGAAAATTATTCTGATACTGTGGAAATGAATGATTTTTTTTAAACGAGAAAAAATCGCCTTAAATAAGTCGATCAGAAAATCATTGGAAATGATTGTCCACAAACGAGGAATAATTGCTTAAAACAACGTGGGCATGCGCAAAAGCCAGACATGTCGTTATTTAGATTTAGATAATCAAATGAATGACTCGGGGAAAAGCATGGTTGCGTGAAAGCATGGTTATCAATCTTCACTTTATTTTTTCCCTTAAATAAAATAAAACCAGAAATTTTATAATACAAAGAGTCTTGTTAAAAGACACATGATATAACGGAAGTTACCTTCCCACCTAATATACTTTCTGTCTTAAAGTATGTTTATTTTAACTTGAAAATACTGAAGGACGTCAATCTATCCTTTGGGATAAAATAATCGATGAAGTGATTAGTTCGAGTTATATTTCTATAATCGAGTTATTCAAACAAGTAGTAATAATCGAATTTTTCGAGTGATGGCACAACGCTGAATTCCTACTGTAAACACGGAAAAATTCCTTCAACAAAGAAATATTTTATTTAAAAGATAAATGTTTGATTCCTGAGCATATTCCCAAGTCACACTTTTTTAAATGCGTTTCTCTTCGAAAGATAAGTACACCATATTCTCCAATTATTCATTCTCTTAACTTATTCCAGGTCTCTTCCGGCAACTAGTTAAAAGCGACACGCAACTTGTACTATTTTGCATTCTAATTTCATTGTCAGGAAAGCAGGATCACGAACGTGATACATTATCTTATTATGCAAAGTTGCTAGTTTGTCGCTTGTATACCGTATAATAAATGGCGACATCTGCAGCTAATGTTTGTCATCATGCATACATAGCAAACAACTGTAAATTGAACTTGGAGCATTGTGTGCGAATGATGCGGTGTTAAGCGTAATAACAGTGCATGGTTTGCTAAGCTTCGTTCAGAAACTTTACGCTGTTTATGATATTACCTGTTCATGATGATGAGATCTTTTGTAGAGAGGGCGTAGTTCAATAATTTTCAACTAAGTGAAATTAAAGTAAAGATTAATTTACATTTACGAATAAAGAACACTAAATAATAAAAAATAAATACATATTTTATTGGGTGTCTCTGTTGATACACCATAGTGTAAGAGATTCATACAAATATATTTTTAATTTTTAAATTACTTTTATTCTGAAAACTCCATACTTTACATATTATCTCTTACTTACATACATATTTCTCAATTACATGCATATTTCTAAACAGCATATTTCTAATTTCTCAATAAATGAAGATAATAGTAACTGTGGAAGAGTAATCCCTAATCATGCATACACTTTCATAGTTGTAGAAGTGTTGTAGAAGTATATAATAACCATACCTGTAATCAAACTGTAAATTGATTATTCGACAAAAAGTAAAAAAATGCAGTAAATTATATATATATATATATATATAAAACCTTAGATTTTATTTGTTTGGAAAATAGCATAATTATTGTATTATTTTATTTTTATGTTTTGCCGAACGATCAATTTATAGTTTATCTAGTGCCAAAACTGTTAAAAACATATTGAAATCGCTTTAGTATTTCTCGAGGAACATCTGAATTTTGAATTTTTTTTTTTGTTTTGTTTATGAAATCACGTAACTATTGTATTTCCTTTTTTTTTTTGTTGAACCCGAAAATTATAGTTCAGCTGCTGATAGAGTTATTTGAAAAAGTATTGCAATCTTCTTCAGTAGTTAAGAGGCTACTTCACTCACGGGAAAACACCTGCTCGCTAATGTTAATCCTATGGGGCAGTTCTTTTTATAATATCTCGTTTGCATTTCAATATTTTTAAATGATTCTTTTTTTGCATTGGATAGCTGAGGCTGTTTTTTACTTTCTCAATTTTGGTTGCAGGTTTTTATTTATTTATTTATTATTATTATTTTTTTTTTTATGAGGATATTGCCACTTTTGAAACCGGTTCCGAAAATTAATGCATCCTCATAAAAATCAAAAATTGCTTTCCGAAGAGTTAACATTCAAGGTATAGACGTAAAGAACCATAAGTTATAAATGTATTTTTTTACTGCGAATAAACTTAAAAAATAATTCGATATATCCACATATATATCGTAAGCAAAATGTATATCTTGATTCAAAATCTATTAAAACAAAACGTATTTCCTTTTCAGATTGTGTGAAGGCATTACTCATCACATTATAAATTCTATTTTTTCTTTTTCTGAAACAGCAATCTTAATATGTGCACTCTGCAGAGACAATTTCACTCTTTCATGATTCGACGCCTAAAATGTATTACCGATATTTTACAAACATTTTAAATATGGAGATTGAAATGGAATGTATCGGATTTTTTTTTTCTTTTTCTGTTGAAGGTGTGAGTTTTTAAAAAGAATTCTACATCGTTTTTGTGATGCATTTAAGGAAGAAAAGATTGTGACGTGCTTATCACAATCTATTTACCTGTAACGTATATTATACAACTTTGATGTGTCAATATGAAGTTGAGCATAAACGAATGTTCAGGTTTTGGAATTAAATTATCGTGCGAGGTAAACTGAAATGGAAGTATGAAATTTATTTATTTTTTTTTTCTCTGGAGATTTCAGTTAAACTACCTGTTATTTTTCTATGCTCTACAAAAACGGTCATGTCTGGGAGAACAATATGTGATTCAAAATTCAGCGTATAAAATTTAAGTCGTGATAGAGAATAATACTACAAGAAAAAATTTTCGTATTTGACACTAGGGTCGTAGTCCATGTATTCAGCAAAAAATACGAAACCGGTTCTGAAAGTGAAAGTGCCTTCAGAAGAAAAAAGATTACAACCAAAATTGAAAGCAAAAATCATTTAAAAGTATTGAAAACCGAACGAGTAATTTTAAAAGAACACTTCTATTTGTTTAACATTATAGCTTGTGAGTGTGTTTGCGTCACTAGCGTAGGCTCTTATAATATCCACAACGCTTCAAATATAAAATAACAAAAACAGTAAAACTTCCTATTATATTTCAAAATGGCCTTCTGAATTCTTTCTAAATTAAAGCTGTAGGCCCAATTAATTTTTATCTATTTTCTATACAAAAACCGCAGAAGTTTCAAATAAGAGGATAAAACAGCAATACTATATATATTACGGTCAATATGATTAATCCGGTCATTAATAATTATGACCTGACATAATGGCCGGTTATTATTGATAATAACCGGTTATTATTAATAATGACCGGATTAATCATATTGACCGTAACATATATACTTATATATATATATATATATATATATAACCATAAATGAAACATTACCATAACACCAACTTAAACTATGAAATAATGATTAAGTATGTAATAATTAGTTGACAATGAAAGAATTCCCCAACACACTGAATTTAGAGACCAAAAACTTATTTAAAAGAAGAAGAAATTAAATTAAAAATTAATTAAATGAAATTGAATGAATGAAATGAAATTCGTGGAATTTAGACAGAATTATCAGGTCCCAAATACCTAAATACCACAAATAAAATGAGTGGTTTCATCATAATATTAGCCATAACATTGCTAAAGAATATGATTTTGGGACTACCACTCATAAACAATGAATCAAACCTGTGAAAAAATAAAAAATAAATACAATATTAAAAAGGAAAGAAACCATACCTATAATATACAGATAAAACTTGAAATAGAGTCATAAAGTACATAATCCATTTGGATTAAAAAAGATACCTGTGCACCACATGAACCACACATGAACACAACCAAACAGAGGGAATGAATTGCAAAAAATTATTACATGTTGCCAAATTTAGTTTCAGAAAATGATTTACATGTTGCCATAATAGGTGTTAGAATAATATGAATATTATTGTAAAGTAACAGAAACCATGGTGCTGCAATCTAAATGTCTTAGACAATTTAGACAATTTTAATGTTGCATCTAAAGGGTATTATTTATACTATCTTAACAAACGCTATTTTGTCATGAGAGACTTAAATAAGATATAAAAGTACATTGCAATTTTTTTTATATTTGGTTGGCTGTGTTATTGAATTTTGTGCTCACTATGTCTATGGAAAAAGTATTAAGAGCATCTAACTCAGGGATACGCAAACTTGTATCAATGATGTATTGAATCTATGCTTATACCTGAAAACTATAACACCTGAAAATGTCTGAAAATAACAACAACAAGAACACTTTTTGTGCGAAACAATTTCTAATAAATTTTTGTATACCTTAATCTGTAAAAATTGTTTAAAAATTATATTGCTTGCTTACGTGTAATTTTCAGTTTTAAAATAGGACTTTTTTTTTCTAATACCTTTAGAGCATCATATTCATAAAAACGAATGTGAACTGTTCCGGAAATATTATGTGAAAGTAACGTTAAATTTTGCTTAATTCAACTTCGAAATAGGATAGACAACCTTTACAACAAAATAAAGTAGAAGGCATTGACAAAAACAGCTTTATTTTAATACAAAATACTCGTATCACATATACAACTTCATATGTTTTGGGGAAATGATTTGCCTTATTTTTCCTCCAGAACTTTCAATTATAGATTCTTAACCGTCCAACCCAGTAGAAATTTTACTCAACCTTAATAAAAAAAAAATCACTTTACACCAGAATTTTTATTAGAAATTATTTAACATAATTATTTAATTTTGTTTGCATTAAAAGAAAAAATAATAAATAAAAACCTTTCTTTAGTCAGCTTAGTGGCTTTTATTTTTTCTAAATTTTAATATTTTTGTAACTTTTAAACTAATTGTATGGTCTCTGTAAAGAGTCTTTTTTAGCTCACAGGCTATCAAAGCCTGAGAGCTAATGTGCCCGCCCGTTCTGTATGTATGTATGTATGTATGTATGTACGTATGTACGTACGTAACGCGATAACTCGTGATAGAATTATCCGTTTTGCTTCAAATTTTGTTTACAGGTTCATTCTAATAAGGCGCTTCCCTGATTAGTTTTGGGAGTTCATTGGTTAAGTATAAAGGGGGGAAAGGGGGGGTTAACTTCCCCTTAATTTAGATAAATGGGTTTTTCATGCAGAAGTATCCGTTTTTCTTCAAATTTCGTATATAGGTTCATTGTGATAAGGTGCATCCCTGATTATTTTTGGAAGTTCATTAGTTAAGTATAAAGGGGGGAAATGGGGGGCTACCCCCCCCCCTTAATTTAGATAAATGGGTTTTTCATGCAGAATTATGCGATTTTCTTTAAACTTTGTATATAGGCTCATTGTGGTAAGGCACTTCCCTAATTAGTTTTGGGTTTCATTGGGTAAGTATAAAGGGGGGTAAACGGGGGGCTACTCCCCCTTAATTTAGATAAATGGGTTTTTCATGCAGAATTATCCGATTTTCTTAAAATTTTGTATATAGGCTCATTGTGATAAGGCACTTCCTTGATTAGTTTTGGGGGTTCATTGGATAAGTATAAAGGGGGGAAACGGGGGGCTACCCCCCCCTTAATTTAGATAAATGGGTTTTTCATGCAGAATTATGCAATTTTCTTTAAACTTTGTATATAGGCTCATTGTGATAAGGCACTTACCTAATTAGTTTTGGGTGTTCATTGGTTAAGTATAAAGGGGGGGGGGTTAACTTCCCCTTAATTTAGATAAATGGGTTTTTCATGCAGAAGTATCCGTTTTTCTTCAAATTTTGTATATAGGCTCATTGTGATAAGGCACTTCCTTGATTCGTTTTGGGGGTTCATTGGATAAGTATAAAAGGTGGAAACGGGGGGCTACCCCCCCCCCCTTAATTTAGATAAATGGGTTTTTCATGCAGAATTATGCAATTTTCTTTAAACTTTGTATATAGGCTCATTGTGATAAGGCACTTCCCTAATTAGTTTTGGGTGTTCATTGGGTAAGTATAAAGGGGGGTAAACGGGAGGCTAATCCCCCTTAATTTAGATAAATGGGTTTTTCATGCAGAATTATCCGATTTTCTTCAAATTTTGTATATAGATTCATTGTGGTAAGGCGCTTGCCTGATTAGTTTTGGGTTTTCATTTGTTAAGTATAAAGGGGGGGGGACGGGGGGGGGGCTCACCTCCCTTAATTTAGATAAATGGGTTTTTCAAGCAAAATTATCCGATTTTTTTCAAATTTTGTGTATAAATTCCTTGTACTAAGGCGCTGGCCTGATTAGATTTTGGGGGTTTATTGGTTAAGTATACAGGGTGGGAACGGGTGCTTATCCCCCCCCCCTTAATATAGTGTCGATTTCTTTATTTTTCGAGTGGCGTTATTCTTTGAAAAAATAGCCTAATATACAATTAGTGTGAATAGCCTGTGAGCTCAATGCCCTCAGTTTAACTGGGCAGTTTTCTTTTTTTATTTTATTATTTGAGATGGGTTTGACTCTTGATAGGTTTCGTCTGTCATTTTCTTGGATCTAATGGAAGTTTTTACTTTTTCACTGTTAAACTTCTGTTTCTTTATTATATTTTAAATATTTTCATTTTATTTACATTTTAACTTTTTATATTTCTCTTGACTCCCTATTTACCTCGTAAGTGCTTACCTATATCGTGTAAGTTTCGTTGTTACACAACTAGGTATTCCATTCAGCTAACTGCATTGTTCCATTGTTCCCTTTGTGGCTTTTATTTAACTTAATTTACAAAATGTCTTGTTTGAATCGAATGAAATACATTATAGATTATAGAAACGGTTCGATTAGACCCATTCAAGATAGGAAGGTTAATATTGTAAACCCAAATATAGTTAATTCTTACTATAAAAACGTGAAAATTCTATTAAAAAAAAATAATGAATCCATAGAAGTAATAATGAAAACAAAGCACAAATCTTTGATTCCTGAGCATATTCCTAAGTCACACTTTCTTAAATGCGTTTCTCTTTCAAAGCTAAGTACGCATATTCTGCAACTATCCATTCTCTTAACTTATTCCAGGTCTCTTCCGGCAACTAGTTTAAAGCGACACGCAACTTGTACTATTTTGCATTCTAATTTCATTGTCGAGAAAGCAGCATCACGAACGTGATGCATTATCTTATTATGCAAAGTTACTAGTTTGTCGCTTGTATACCGTATAATAAATGGCGACATCTGCAGCTAATGTTTGTCATCATGCATATACACTGCAAACAACTGTAAACTAAACTAACAGCAGTGTGTGCCAAGGATGCGGTGCAAAGCGTAATACTTCATGGTTTGTTAAACTTCGTTCGGAAACATTGCGCTGTTTATGATGTTACCTTTTCATGATTATATGTGTGTCATGATTAAGCTTTGTGTGGAGTATGTGTATATCAATAATTTTGGACTAATTGCTAATGAAGGATAAATTGCATATATTTATTTCTCTTATATTAAAAAAATAATAATAAAATGAAATTTTTGCAAATGCGATACTGGCAAACTTTGTATACGCACTTGAGGGAAGATGTTAAGATTAATAAATATATTTATTATTAAGTTTCCATGCTCCGATGGTTCTTTAGAGTACCATTATCGCCTTTTGGACAAATGTCGCGTATTCTTAACGCATAAAATGCTCAGAACCTCTGATTATTCCTGTCAGTAATTTTTAATTGAAAAATTTGCCTTTTTAACATTTTCCAACCTAGTTAAAAAGTGTTTATGACTTCGGTTTGTCTGCCAGCTGTACGTGCTCTAACTCACGTAAATATACTCGGATTGACCTGATATTTCTGTATGTTATTGTGATTTACAATAGCATGTTCCTTATATAAACTGAAGTGTGTAGCACTTATAGTTTTTTTTTTTTTTTTTTTTTTTTTACAGGGACAGTCAACAGTATTCCGTTACATTACAGTCAATGGGAAATAATCGTTTCAAATGTATTTTGATGATGCTACGTCATTTAAAACATGATGAAATTAATATATAATCATGAAGCTCTTTAAAACATGATTTTTGTACAATACGCGTGCAGCAAAGCATTTATTATTCATGTACAGGGTCAAACAAAATAATTCTCTTACACATTGTTCTATGGGTAAAAATCGTTTGCAGTGTAATTTAGTAATATTTCACTATTTCAAACATAATGAAAATTATAGTCATTACTGAGGTGCACTATAAATTGCTCTTTTGAAAGTGTGGTGTGCATTGCGTTTATTTACAGGGACACATAAAAGATATCGGTTACAGTACATGTGCGATATTTACAGTCTATGTGTGATAAGTGCGTTTTCAACTTTGATTTGCGTTTTTAAGTTTAACTAAATTTGTTCATAGTACGTGTGTGTTTATAAACTTGATTGTTCATATACAGGGGAATCCGTAAGTATTACAGACTATGGGAGTGAATTGCTTAAGGGTAGTTTTTAATTGTGTTACGCATTTTCCTACTGAACTATATATAGTAGACTAATAAAAGTTTGTGCAATATAAATAAATTCATATACAGGGCTACGCAAAGAAAAAGTCACATTGTCGTTTATGGTTGGTAATTGCTGCGAGTGAATTCTAAGTTGCCTTTATGTCAATATGTGGTGTGAGTCTTCAGATAACAAAATATTTCGAGTCAATCGATTGGCGAAAATTGCCAAATGTGAATTTTCCAACTGAACTAAATATTATCATCCATGTAGTAAATATCCAAATCTATAGATCATATACAGAGCTGCACAAAATAATTCGACTACTTTTTTGACACTGGAAGGTAATTTCGAAAACTGTATTTTTCCATTTTATTTAAGGGTGAAGTTTCATTACAGTTTTCTAGCTGTGTTGAAAAGTGCTTCATAATCTATGTTTGACGCATGATTTTTCGTTCTTGTTTAATCAAAACATTGTTGCGATTAAATTAAGCAAAAATTGCTATTGTGAAAAAACGATGCCAAAACACTAAAATTTCTACAAGGAACGCTCGTTGCAATGAGGTTAGAAAATTTGTTAGAAAATTGCTTTAACATATCAATTGGCAGCAATCAGGACCTGATTAATCTCTGAAGTTACGAGAAGTACGGTATCATTTGGGGGAACTACTTTAATTCGGGGAAAGTATTCTAAATTCTACGCATACGTTCAGTAGACTTTGAAGTTTATTCGGTTAATTACTATGGATGCCAACGATTCCACAATTTGGGATGTTCAGGGCCAAAGATAATCCAATTACTTTTTGATTTGACAGTTATGTACAATGTATCTTACAATATTCATAGTTATATTTTTAAATAACTAGTATTATATGCTAATTTAATATTCCAATAAGCTTAATTTCTAATATTCTAATATTAAAAAATAATATTTATATAGTAGTTATATATTTTTAAATATAAATATATATATATATTTAAATATCTGCTAAATATTTGCATTTTATATTTACTTAGGCAAATACAATAAAATATTATTTGATAAAAACAGAATATGCTTAAAAGTATATAATTAAAGGATTACAAATTTAAAATGTGAAATTGTATTAAAAAATGCTGCAACGGTTTATTGTTGCATTGTTTATTTGTGCATTTGTCGATAGTATTGTTAAAACCGGTATTCTTTATTTATATTATGGGATTTTTGAAAATTCAAATATTATCGTATTATTAAGAAAGAGAAGCGGAAGCAAAATTAAAAATTATCTCCATGTTCAGATAAAACATTTTCACCTGGGATCATCGATTTATTCTCGAATTATTTAATTTCATTTATATATCTGTATTGTGGCCCGCAGTGGCTAGAAATTGCTAGCAATGAGAAAGGAGGAATCTGTACATCATTATTAAATGTTTGAACTTATACGAAACATTAAACAACGTCATTTATAAAATTAGATTCTTTGTTGAAAGTCAGCGAAATGTCAGGTTACATTTTCTAAGCATGGCGCATATTTGGCATACATATAGCTAATAAAACATGACTACGTTGTACTTATAGTTTGCATAGCAGCATTTAGAATTAAAAAAAATATATTCAGAATAAAGTATTTCTTGGTTATTAAATCATAAGTTTTAGAAAAAAAAATAAATATTGAACATACCTATAAAATTAAGCATACACAAAAACTTTTTAAAGCAGTTTATTAGGGTCGGTATTAATATTAACTAACTGGTTATTAAATAATATGACTTTAATTTAACTGGTTATTGTTAGCATAGTAAATTAGAGTACTTTATATTATCTGGGCGTCAGTGATAATTCGCCAAGTCTTGTTTCAATTGGCATCATTTGACTTGCAACCTTTTACGAGAGATTTTGTTATTTGTATTGATATGTTTGTGTTTATGTATTTTATTATGATTATATTTTAACTATTTTTAAGTAAGTTTTTTAGATATTATATGGCAATGTTAAAATATTGGCTATTTGTTATTAACTAACGTTAAAAAATTGGCAAAAAAAAAGGATTAGCGAAAAAAAAACTGGCGATCAATGGCGCCCGACTGACATAAAATTACCTAAATTAGTTAATGTTAATAATATATAATTTTTATTTATAAATATTAACTGTTATTTTTAATAAAATACACTTATTAATACCTACTTTATGTATTGCATGAATGGTGTACATAATACTCTGATGTAGAAAATAGAGGCGAAAGCGAAATTTAAAATTATCTCTTTTTTCAATGAAACATTTTCAACTAGGATAATTGATTTATTCACGCAGTATTTAGTTTCATTTATACACCTGCTCTATACTAATAACACTGTTAGAAATTGAAAGCAAAGCAAAATGTGGAATTTATACACCTGTGTAAAAGATTTGAACCACATGAAGCATTTAACGACGTCACTTATGCAATTAGATTCGTTATTGAGAGTAAGCAAAATATTAGGTTGCATTTTCGAAAGTTAACGGAGATTTACACATATTACTAACATAGCATTTAGAAACTATTTGATTTTATAATGATCCTTCATATACAAAATTTGTAGATTGGTATTTGACACCCGAAAATTTATTCTTTTTCTGGAATAAAAAGTACTTCTCAATCATCAAACCTATGACATTTACAAAGATTACATATTCAACATATCCATAGATATCAAAGAATACATATTGAACATATCTATAGATATCAAAGAATACATATTGAACATACCTTGTCTATCACTGTTTAGTAAGGAACAATCTCTGTACAAAATAAAAATGGATAATTCCCCTTCAGTTTTGTTAAAATAAACCAATAATGTTCAAAACAACGCTATTGCGACTACCGTTTGACTAAGGAATAAAAGCTTTTGTGATTTTTAAAAGTAGTAATAAAAGCGTTTAAATATAAACAAAATTTAAAGACAAACTCTTTAATTATGGCGGGAGCATCACTAATTTAAATGCACATCAAAGTCCCTGTAATGATTTGCTCAAACGAAATTCGGTTAAAAAATAGCGAACTATAAAATCTAAAACACCATGAAAGAACTTAACACGCATTATATATATATGATGAGTAACGCGCATGTTTATTTAATAAATATTAATTCTATGAAAAACGTTAAAATGATACGCTTTTTTTATAAGGGTAAATGCTTCGTTAGTCTTAAATCTTACTTAAAGAAAATATTACATTTAAATGTTGCTTGGCCCTCCGACTATCGCTGTTTAGTGGAACTGAAAAATTTTAGTTTAAAAATGAAAATATGACATAATTTCTATTAAAATTATCCGATGAGGTTCAAAATAATGCTATTGCTTCTCTCTTTGTCGTAACTTTTGACTACAGAATAGAAGGCTTTGTGTCTCTTGAAAGTGCAAATAGAAGCGTGTAAATATTAACAAAACCTGGAGACAAACTCTTTAATTATGTCCGCGAGGTTCACTGATTTAAATACACATCAAACTTCCTGTAATGATTTGCCTCAAATGAAATTCTGTTGAAAAGAAGCGAGCTATAAAATCTAAAACAAGATGAAACGACTTAACACGCATTATTTTTATATATGATTAGTAATGTGCATATTTATTTAATAAATATTAATTTAATTAAATACATTAAAATAATAAGTCTTTTTTGATAAGAGTAAATTCTTCCTTAGTCTTATATCTTACTTAAAGAAAATATTACATTTAAATGATGCTCTGACTATCGCTGTTTAGTGTAACCGAAAAAATTTAGTTTAAAAATAAAAATATGACGTCCCATCTATTAAAATTAACCGATAAGGTTCAAAATAATGCTATTGCATCTCTCTTTGTCCTAAAGTTTTGACAAAAGAATAGAAGGCTTTGTGTCTCTTGAAAGTGCAAATAGAAGCGTATAAATATTAACAAAACCTGGAGACAAACTCTTTAATTATGTCCGCAAGGTTCACTGATTTAAATACACATCAAACTTCCTGTAATAATTTATCTTCAACTAATTTCTGTTAAAAAAATAGCGAACTATAAAATCTAAAACAAGATGAAAGGACTTAACACTTGTTATTTTTATATAGGATTTGTAACGTGCATGTTTATTTAAGAAATATTAATTTTATGAAAAACGAAAAAATTATACGTCTTTTTTGATAAGGGTAAATGCTTCATTAGTCTTAAATCTTACTTAAAGAAAATACTACATTTAAATGATGCTTGGCCCTCTGACTATCGCTGTTTAGTTGAACCGAATAAATTTATTTTAAAAATAAAAATATGACATCACTTCTATTAAAATTATCCGATGAGGTTCAAAATAATGCTATTGCTTCTCTCTTTGTCGTAACTTTTGACTACAGAATAGAAGGCTTTGTGTCTCTTGAAAGTGCAAATAGAAGCGTGTAAATATTAACAAATCCTGGAGACAAACTCTTTAATTATGTCCGCGAGGTTCACTGATTTAAATACACATCAAACTTCCTGTAATGATTTGCCTCAAACGAAAATTCTGTTGAAAAGTAACGAAACAAAAAAGCAAAAAAACAAGACAAAAGGAACAAATAAGAGCCAATTAATGATTAGCTTTGAACAAATGACTTGAGTTTCTGTCGGCGAGCCAGCAACAAAGCTGAGAACTCCGATTTTCGGAACCATTATTATCTCTTTCCGGGTGGCATCAGGTATCGATTGGAGGGGGAACCAGAACACGTGCTGTGTTTGCTGTCATTTGTAGTTTTTTTCCCTCTTTGCATACAGAATTCAATAGCTTTTTGTGAGAGTTTTCAGTTTTTTAAAGGTATTTTTTTCTTTCTTATCGCTGAGATTGATAGACCCGTAATATTTTCCCTGTTGTAATGTCCTATTAATTGGGTGGTGTCATACAAGAATTTCTAAGATGCTTTTCTTGAAATTGATGGTTTTCTAGGACTATAAATAATGATTTAAGTTTTGTGTAAGGAATGTTATTATTATTATTATTTTTTTTTTTTTTGACGATTGCTGTTATATTTTTTTGAAGTTTTCTTACGTCCTTTCACTTTTTCGAAAAGAATGATTGTTTTCAGTACCTTTGAGAAACATTACTTTTTATTAAATATATATGATTTTTATTGTTACTTATTTCTCTAAAATAATCGTCGAAGAGAATGAGAATATGTTTATTTGCAATTTTTAAAGTAGTGTGCTCCTTTTGAAGTATCTGGTAATTGAAGTATTTCTGCTACGCATGACCATTGTCATGAAACTGAAAAGCTAGTTGACTTTTGTAGCAATAGTTTTATGTTACACATTTGAAAAGTCTTAGTTCTTGCAAATTATATTTAAATTGTCAAAAAAATCAAGGGTGGTGCATATAAATTGTGAGGCCCGGTACAAATTACAAATATAGGCCCCTATAAAAGTCCTGTACATGCATGTACTTTGTAAAAAATCCGCTTTCGATACTAAGTTTCATCTTAAGGCTTGTTGCAACCGTCCTCCCCCCCCCCCCCTTTTACCTTTCAAAAAGTTGAAATGCTGTTTCGCAATATTTCTCAAAAACTATATAAAATATATTTTATGAAGCGTACAAGATATATTCAGTTAACTAGCTGAAATAATTTATACCTAAAATTGAACTCACATTTACAGTAACTGAATTTTGTATTAATAGTTTTGTAAAATTCACAAAATATATTCAATTAGTTATCTCACATGATTTACACCTAAAATTGAATTGATATTTTCTAATAATTGAAGTTTGTTTGAATAATTTTGTAGAATTCAAAAGTTATATTCAATTAAATATGTGAAATAATTTATACTTAAAATTGAATTGATATTTTCAATAATTTAATTTTGTATTAATAGTTTTTTAAAGTTCGGAAGACATATTCAATTAATTATTTTAAATAATAATTTATACGTAAAATTGAATTTATATTTACAATAATTGAATTTTGCATGAATAGTTTTGCAAAATTCAAAAGATATATTCAATTTGTTATCAGAAATAATTTATATCTAAAATTGAATTCATATTTTTAATAATTTAATTTTGTATTAATAATTTTATAAAATTATTGTATGTAAAGTAATGAAACTAAAAAAAAAGTACAGATAATGTAAGTAAAAAAAAAGTACAGATTTTGAAAAAGAACTGGTAAAACATTCGATAAATACAAGTACCTTAAAAAACACTTTTTAATAAACATGCAAATAAATATTGTAAAACACAAACAAGAAACGCGTTTTGAAAGAGCTGATATTTTTACATTAGCTTAAAGCATGTAAATCCACTATAATATAAGGCTACTTCTGTTGAACTTCCAACTGTTGATTCTGTGGTTTTTGTGCTCGGAAATATTTTATCCTAAAAGGGAATAAAAAAAGAAAAGAAAAGAAACCGTGATTATTCCTGTGTTCTTAAACGATGATATTTGTATTTTATAAGATTATTTTATTATCATGTACGCTAATGGCGCCCGGTGCATGTAAAATATGTCGTGGGTGTAAAGTCCTCCAAGTTCACTGTGAATTACACCTCTGGGGGTGCCTAGTCAGGTGCAAGTCTCGTCACCAGATCAATTACGAGACCAACGCGAGCAGCGATGGCATGACGTATGGATGGGCAATGCAGCGAGGAAGTAGTAAATATCCCAGCATCTCATATCCGTCCGGCATGACTTCGCTACACTGCGCAGTGCTGGACCTTCTCATCCACCATCAATTAGCAACCAGCCAACTAAGAAAAAGGAATTAAAGCAACAATACGCCCTAAAGCCACGTCCGCCTATCATAAACATCTTCGCCAAGCGGAGACCAGGCGAATCCTCGCCCCGTCGCCAGGTATCAACCCGTTAAGCTGGGTAAAAGCCTGGCAGGTAGGGCCTGGTCAGCGGTTTTAAAAAAAAGGATTATTTTATTATATGAAGGGTGTTTTTAATTTAAATCACACAAGCACGCTGAAAACGAATATGGGCAAGCATTAATTTTCTTTAACTTTTTTATCTTATACTTCCGTTTTTTAATATGACATTAGGTTTTTAACCTTTCTTATTATGTTTTCGTTCCCTTTTTTTACTCGCTTTTCAATCACTCTCTTGAAACATTATTTTACGCTTTTGTTTGAAATAACATATTTAACGAACTAATTTTGCTCAAATTTTGTAAACAAATTCATAGACACAAGTTCATTTTGCACACAATTCTATAGACAACGAACTTTTGTGAATTTTCAAGGCCATACCTCATTCTTGATGCGCGCCTGGTGGCCAAACCCCCTGTTAGCTTGATGTCAGCTTTACGGGAGGAGATGGAAATATTGAGGGAACGAAAAGGGAATCTATACTGTCAAAGGTACTCGTTGACACACACTTTCACACTCCTGATTGAAATACCCATAGTAATTATAAAATGACTCTTAATTCTGAGTCACGTGTTATTTGTTTAGTTAGGATTTTGATTTTACTTTTGTCGCCAAACAACTTGATTTTAAGCCGAAAAAGGCATAAGCATGACATCGATCACAATAATGGCACAATAATGCATGTTCAGAATAATGGTGTTTTTTCAAGTTTACGACAACATTTTTGGAGTATTATCTATATTATTAATGTCAGGAAACGTCTGTACATCTGTGCACCTGTGCGTCTGTCTGTGAAAATTTATTATCTGATTAAATTATTATCGACATTCCCGTTTCGTTTTTGTTGGAAGTCATACTAAAATTAGGATTAAAAACTTGTTACTTCATTTTTTAAGTTACATTTCTTGTTCCATATATATTAAAATAAAAATCGTATTCTATGCCAAGATTTCTTGCATTCGTTCAATTTATAATTTGTTTGAAAATTTAAAATATCGCCAAATATTATTTTATCTTTTCTTTTTTGTCTTCCTTGTCTTTCGTTTGCAATTTTTTTTATGATGTACTATTTTATTCTTCTGTCCTTTTTATATTAAACATACTTTGTACTGAATTAATTCTCCCTACACATAAAGAACAAGAACGAAAAATCCTGCGTCAAGCATATATTATGAAAAGCTTTCCAACACTTACAGATTACTTTATTAAAACTTCACCGTTTAATATGGTGTAAGAAGTCTAAGTAAAAAAATTAGTAAACACATAATACATTTGATAACCCAATTTCAGGAATTACCAACAGTATTCAGAAACATATCCGAATTCTTTTGTGCAAGCCCTGTATATGATCTATGTACTTGTATATATACTTTATAGAATGCTAAATTTTAGTTAAGTTAGAAAACGCATAGCACAGTTTAAAATTACACTTCTGGAATTTCCGCCACGACAGTGGCGCAGCCAGAATTCGGTTCTAGGGGGGGTTTTGAGTTTATAATAAAGATTTTCGCCGGTTATATGAATCATCGGTTAATGGAATCAGTCTTTTAAATGAATGAAATCATAATGCTTTTCTCCGCAATTACGTTGGTTATGATTCATTTAAACAGCATTTACAATATTAGAGTTACAAACTATAAAATGCACCAATGAAATAACACAAAACTAGGTTAGATTTATAAAGTGTTTAAAAATGATGAGGGGTAAACTTAAAGATGGAAGAGCACAGTACAGTAAATAATTTTTACGTAGAAAATAACAGAGTTGGAATCCATTTGTTCAATCAACAAGAACGAAAAATCAGGCGGAGGAGGGGGGGGGGGTAAGACAGTTATAAAATTTATAAAATTCAACTATGTCCATCATAATAACAAGAACGAAAATTCATGCGTCAAGCATAGATTATGTAACACTTTCCAACGCTTCGAAAATAATTTTACAAATCATTACCATTTAATAAGCTGAAACATAACATCTAAGTAAACAATTTGGAAAACGCATAACATATTTAAAAACGTAATTTCAGGAATTTCCAACATATATTTCCAACATATACAATATTCGGAAAATTATCCGAATACTTTTATTCAGCCCTGTATATGATCTATAGATTTGTATATGTTACTATACATAGGATGTTAAATTTTAGTTTAGTTAGGAAACGCGTAACACAGTTTAAAATTCTCCATCTGGAGTTTCTGTCAATAAACGGAAATGTGTTCGCGAACTTTTGTGCTGCCCTATATATGATCTACAGAATTTATACGCACCAAGAAATAGACAAAAAGTGAGTGATTATTCATCTTAGTATATAAATTCCAATGTGTTTAAAATAGTGAAGCATTATTTAATTAAACCGCAAACGATTTTTCTCCATAGACGTAATGTAACGGAATTCTTTTGACTGTCCCTGTAAAGTAACTATAAGTGCTATGCACATCCTATTCCATATTAAGCTTCTTGTAATGCACCTTAGTGATATATATCAATTACAATGTCTTTGAAATTGCGTAACATCATTAAAATAAACCGCAAATGATTTTTCCCTATAGACCGTAATGTAACGGAATTCTTTTGAGTGTTCCTGTAAAAAAACTATAAGTGCTACACACTTCAGTTGAAATAGCGAACATGCTATAGATAAGGACAATAACATATAACAATTACAGGGTAATCCGTGCATATTTACGGGAGTTAGAGCACGGCCAGACGGCCAGACGGCCATACGACCAGACAAACCGAAGTCATAAACTTTTCAACTAGGTTGGAAAGTGTTAAAAATACACAAGGTTTCATTGCAAAGAATCACGAATTCTTATTCCTAACTTTAATAATAATGAAGCAATTTTAACAAAATTTTCAATAGACTTACTTACCTTCCTTTTTGCCAAATGTAACAAGTCATTTAGAACTTTTAGAGCTAGAATCTTGAAATTTTATATGGATGTTACTTAAAAGACGTAAATTCTCCCCAGAATTTATTTTTTCATTACGAAATTTAAAAGAATGCAAGAGTAAGAATCATTCTAAAATTGCGATTTATGTGACACAATTGGTATGAAAACATGGAATTTGGCATGATGATTACTTTTATGTAGTAATTGCTTATAACATTTTTAAAAACATTTAAAAATTTAAAAGGACGAAATGAGCTGAAAACTTTCTAAAAGCGTTCTAAATTATGATTTAGTTGAAACTGTTAGTGTTAGAAACTTGAAATTTAGTATATAGATTACTTTTAAGATGGAAATGCTTATTGGCATAAAGAATTTATTATAAATGGGAAATTTAAAGGTGTGAAACAGCTGAAAGCATTCTAAATTACGATTTATTTAGAACCTCACGTCATATCGGGCCTTTCGAAGACGATCTTTTTTCTATTCTAAAAGTAACTAAACGTCTGTATTTCGACTAAATCCATTAAAAGCATCTTGGAAGATCAAAATTACAGCGCCTACAAAAATTTGGAAACGCTCTGATGAATAAAAGTATTTTAAAAAATCTCAGAATTTTTCGATGACAATGCAAAAAGAAATTTGGGTATTTTGGCGTGGGTTTGCTCAGCGTCGGCTCATGTTTTCAGTATTAAATGTGACTAAATCTGTGACTTAGTCTTTTTGACGTAACTCTGTGTTTCTGTGACTCTGTTCTCTTCGACTTTAGTCAAAGACAGACTTTTTTCACGGAATTTTAAAGAGGGGTGGGATACAGTTATATTGACAATCGAATAAAATTTCAGAGAGTTCGGACAATAACTTTTTTGTGTTGTTATTTTAAAGGACACGTCGCAAAAAAAAAAAAAAAAAAAAAAAAAAAGAAGAAAAAAAAAAGACGCGAGAAGAAAGCATTTCTTTTACAGCTAGATATCAATATTTTTCCACGGTCTCTAAAACCATTATATTTATAACCATGGCTTTACAAATTTGATAAAATCTGGTAGCCAGTAAAAAATTCTAGTTACCAGTAAAAAAATATAAACGGCTCCCCTCCGAAGTCACTAATTTTCAAAAGCACAAAAGTTTTTTATCAATTAATTGAGAAAAATAATAAGCCTATTGTCGGATTATTAGTTACATAGTTTAGAATAGTTACATCATTTAAAAAGATGGTATAAACAAAGTTTTCTAATGAAATTTATCAAAATTATTTATCTATGAAAAAAAATGTAAAGGCTGGATTAACCGGTATGTTCTCGGAAATGCTGATTGCCGAAGGTTTCAAATGTCTGGATAAGTGAGTGCTGCAAAATCTATATCTGATGACGGGGGCATGGATGAAACAGTGAAACAGGAAAACAATTTCTGCCTGTTTTCGTGTCGAAGTCAGTCAAATAATTATTTTTTATTAATTTAAAATTTGCATTTGTTAAACTTATTTTTACCTAATTAAAAATGCCGAAAATGAGAAAAAATGCCATTTATGGTCATTTCTTAGGTCAATTTTTGTCCAAAAAATTATAATAATAATAAAAAAAAATCAGGTTAAATAACTTGAAGGCTAGATAGAAAAACTAGGTCGCCAGTGGCAACTTGGCGACTGCATTTGTCAAGACCTGTTTATAACTGATGAAAAATTTATAGAATTCAGACAACTGGGGTTATTTTTTTTTTAAACTATAAAACGAGAGACCCTTACGAGGAAAAGAAACAAACAAAACACCCAACCAAACAAGAAGGTGTCTTTAAAAAATGCTTTTCTGTCTAATAATCAATATTTTTTTGTGAAAATTTCATTTAAAAATATAAAATTGATATAAGATAGATAATCATACAAATTTGAGGTAATTATCATGAGCCCAGGCACCGCCGGACGGGTCAGCTAGTATAATTTTAATGACATGCAGATAGCATTCGTTAAAATACAATAAGTGTAAATCAATGCATAACTAATTTATTGCTGATCAATTTAAATTAATGCATGGTTAGCGTAAAATTGTGTGTAATTATAGATAGTATTTTTCTAAAAAAATGCATTTAGCGCACATTTAACGCCTTTTTTTTTCAAAATCCATATTCACAGGCAGGGCTTAAATTCTAGGAAAAAAGAGTACCGGGGCTCTAATTTTCAGCAGTAACAACAACCATCAACCCAAACCCCCTTTCATTAGAAGGAGGTATGCATTATGCTTGTTATCCCACCCGCATATTTATATTTCATACATTATTTGTAAAATTTAAAGCAATTTTGTCTTTTGTAAAAAAAATAATAATACATTTTGACTTTTAATAATGAAATTTAATAAATGAGTAGAGCAGAAAATAAGCAAAAAAAAAAAAAAAAAAAAGTGCCCAGAAATAGAGAAAAAAAAAATAATGACAGAAGAAAATTTGTTAGGGAGAAACACATTCTTTTTTTTTTTTTTTTTTTTAACGCAAACCACGAAACCACATTACCATATCAGCATCTTTATAACAACAGAAAACTAACTGTCCGAACTTAACATCTGCAGGAATTTTAGAATGCAGATGTATTGAGAAATAGACATTGCATTTTATCTTTCTTTATTTATTCTGTGATCCAAAACGTATGCATTAGGAAGCACGCAGATGCCAAACTGAAAATGATTTCATTTCTGGTATTAAAACCGCAAGCACATACGAAAGAAATTTAGACATGTACATTAATTGAAAAGAATCACTTCAAGCTGCGATAAAAGATTCTGCCAAGGCGTAAAGTCCAAAAAACTTAATTTTAACTTTAGCAGTGTTGATTCATATAAGCGGCAATTATAGTAATTTTTTTAGCTCTGGGGGGGGTTTTAACCCCCAAACCCCCCCCTTGGCTGCGCCACTGCGCCACGATAACTTTTGTGTTGCTCTGTATATAATCTATAGAATTTATACACACCAAGTAATGGACAAAAAATGAGTTAAATTTAAAAACGCGTTCAGCAACTGAAAACGCACTTCCAGCAATTATTGGTAACAGACAGTACCAAATTCTTTTGTGTGTCCCTGTAAATGAACGATGAATGCTATTCTCACAACAGTAAGTCTCTTGTAATGCACCTTACTGATATATATCAATTTTAATATGTTTGAAATAGTGAAACATTACTAAAATACACCGCAGACGATTTTTCTTCATAGACTGCAATGTAACAGAATTGTTTTTAGTGTCCCTGTAAGGGAACTTATAACTGCTATGCACACGATATTCCATAACAAGTCTCTTGTAGTGCTCCTTAGTTATATATATCAATTTCAATATGTTTGAAATCATCATTAAAATAAACAGTAAGTGATTTTCCCCCATAGACCGTAATTTAACGGATTTCTCTCGAGTTACACTCTTTATCTTCAATATCGAACATGGCACAGTGAAATTCAAGAACGTATATCAAAATCATGACAATCCGAATATATTTACCCAAGTTAGAGCACGGACAGACAGACAGACAGACAGACAGACAACAGATAGACAGACAGATAGACGGCAGACCGACAGACTAACCGCATTCATAGACACTTTTCAACTATGTTGGAAAGTGTTAAAAAAAGAATTCACAATTGAGTGATCTATTTCTAGCTATGGATGGTGCCATAATCTCTAAAATATTAAAAGACAGGAAGTTCATTAATGACCTGCAGTTCAATAACTGCCCTAATTACTATTTCTATTATTCATTTTAATATACGCAAAGCGTTTACATTTGCCAAACACCTAATTTACCTTCCAGCATAGCTACGCACAAAAGAGTCATTAGTGATTATCGCTTATTATCTATTCCCATCTTATATACGTTTATTATCTAATCAAGCATTTGATCTAAATATAGAGAATTAACCAAATTACGTAAAATCTGAGTGTCACTACATAAATGCTTGCTAATATTTTTTTCTTTACTTTTATTCCCTTTTTTATTTGTTTCACTGTTGTTATATCTTTATTATTCATAATAATTAATCGTTTACATAATATGAAAGTTTCGTAATTTATCTGTAAAATAATTGTGATAATGATATTAGATTTATAATGCTTAAAGCAGAAGACTTGTTTTCGGCAGAAATGTATTCTTCAACAAAGAAGAATGATGTTTTAGTAAATAGTCGAAAATTTCTTTTTCTAATATTTCTTTTCTTTTCTTTTCTTTTTTTTTAAATTGGTTTTTCTCATTTTTAAGGCTTTTAATGGTTTATATTTTTCACCCGTTATTTCTTTAGATTCATACAAATGGAAATAATGTATTAACTTTATTTTATACTAATTTAGTGCATCCGTTTAATTTATGTCACACACTAAAAATGCAAAAAAAAAAAGAAAAAAAGTTTAAAGTTTTCTTTTTTTTTTCTTACCCCATTTTAGTTTTTTTTAATTATTTTTTTCTGATTTTTACATTTTTTAACATAATTGAAAAGTATTTATGAATTCAGTTTGTCTGTCTGTCTGTTTGGCCGATCTCTAACTGTGGTAAATAAGCTGAGATTTATCATACAATTTTTATACGTTATTGAGTTTTACTATCGAATGTTCGGTATTGAAAATGAAGTATGTAGCAGTTATAGTTCGGTTACAGGGATACACAAAAGATTTCGATTACATTATGGTCTATGGCAAAAAAGGTTTGCTATATATTTTACTGATGTTATGATGCTTCAAACACAATGAATTAAAAAAGGATCACTGAGGTGGGCTACAACATATTTTCTAGATAATGGAGTGCGTAGCATTTATCGTTCATTTATAGAGACGCATAAAAAAAATTGGTTACAGTAGTGACAAAAGATAGATAATTGGTGGAAACGCGTTTCTGCTATGGTGTGTATTTTAAAACTTTTCTAACTTTTAGTGTATTACGTGGTGTGTATAAATTCTATAGATCATATACTGGTCTGAATGAATGAATTCGCAGGTATTATCGGATATGGATAGCAATTGCTGAAAATGGATTTTTACTGAGCTATTTGGACTTTTTTAAATTGCTTATTTAGATACCTCATTTCACTGAAAAAAATTTGAAATTTCTTAATAATAATTTGTTAGTGTTGGAAAGTGCTCCCTAATCTATGCCTGATGTTTGATTTTTTATTCTTGTTTTTACTTACCCATTATACGTAGTACAAGGTAAGTCTTGCAATCGTTTTAAAAACTGAAAAAAAAAAATTGACGGATTTACACGTTTTATACACTGGAGATTCCGAAAAACATTTTTAGAAGAAAAAAAATTGCCGTCCATCTGTCTGTGTGTCTGTAAATGCTCTATTTCCCGAACAAATTGAGATAGAGACTTGAAATTTGGTATATACTTAGTATGTAATAATGGAAAAAAGCCTACTGAATTTCAGCAACCTCGATTATCCGGAGCTATTTTTTCGGACTCCCGAAATATTCGTTCTGATAAAAGGTATATACAAATTTTCGGAATTGTTTATTTTAAGGAGTGAATACAAAAGACAATAAAAAAACATAAATTTTGCATAAAGAATGAAGTCGATCGGATAAGGAGTTGCCGAGATTTTTATAATCCTAATTTTCCACGCTTTTCGATTTTTCCTGACCCTTTATTTCATCCAAATTTCAATTCAGAGATATATTTTAATTTGAAATGAGACGCTTAATCCAAACGCAATATAATTAATATGATTATAATTTTTGGAATTATGAGGATGTTTCTTTTACGCAATTCAGTAATAGAGCAATTAAAGTTTATGATGTCATCAAGCCACGATTTTATTCGAATTTCAACGCATTTTATAAATAGTTTACACATTTTTTATTTTAATATTTTACATTATGCATATCCATGATGGGTAAGTATTACGGTGACCCCTAACGACTAGTTTATATCTTCATTTACTATTTTAATTCTCCATTGTATCAAATGACACAATGATTCACCTATAAAATGAACTTACAATTGAGCAGTGATTTTCTAATAATTAAATACACAATAATCTCGACAACATTCGTAGTAATGTACGTTAATGCCTTGCATTCCAACAATTGTCCTAATTACTATTTATATTTCTAATATTAATGTGCGCAAAGCATTTACGTTTGCCCAACACCTAATTTACCTTCCAGCTTTATAGCCTAGTACAAATGAGTCATTAACGGTTATCGCAAATTACCCACTTGCGTCTTTTATATGCTTATCATCTAATCAAACATTTATTCGTATTAGAGAATTAAGCAAATTATGGAGAATCAGAATATTAATACATAAGTGTTTTTAATATTGTTTTTCCGTCTTTTATACCTGTTTTCATTTATTTCTTTTTTTACATTCGTAGTAATGTACATCAATGCCTTGGATTCCAACAATTGTCCTAATTACTATTACTATTTATATTTATAATATTAATGTGCGCAAAGCATTTACGTTTGCCCAACACTTAATTTACCTCGCAGCTTTATAGCCTAGTACAAATGAGTCATTAACGGATATCGCAGATTACCCACTTGCGTCTTTTATATGCTTATCATCTAATCAAACATTTATTCGTATTAGAGAATTAAGTAAATTATGGAGAATCAGAATACTATAACATAAGTGTTTTTAATATTGTTTCTCCGTCTTTTATACCTGTTTTCATTTATTTCTTTTTTTTTTCTGTTTATACCTCTAATCTTCATAATAATTAACTGTTTATTTGATTTGAATGTTTCATACTTTATCAGTAAAATAACAGTAAAATCCAATTCTGTTGATTGTCAGTACTACAATTTCCGTATTTTAACGGATATATATTTTTTCCCGATGAAAGAGATTTCGTGATTGTTTAAAAAAGTATGGATTTGAGAATATCTTTGACAGGTAATGCTAATTTTTTATTTTCTCTAAAGCTGTGGGATTTAATTTTATTATTACATTGCAAAAGCAAAAAAAAAAAAAAAAAAAAAAAAAAAAAAAAAAAAAAAAAACGAAAATTTATTTTATTGTGTAAAGATATCAAAAAACCATACAACATTACCAAAAACGACAAATTAGCTTGACTTTTAGCACTATTATCTGTCAACGATATTCTTAAATCCATACTCGCTAACTTCTAATACATATTCAGGAAATCATTTCACAGAAGAAAAAAAAATACATGAAAATACGGAAAATTGTACTGGCAACTAAAAGGTGTTTTTCTTTTTTTTTTTATTGTGACTAAAAACATTAAAGCTACAATGCTTAAAGCAGAAGACTGTGTAGTTTTGGAAAAAACAATTGAACAGTGTTTTTTTCTTTTCTTCTTTTAATTTGTTTCTCCCCCCCTCCTTTTTTTAAAAATTTAACATTTCATAAATAAATAAATAAATAAATAATTTAAAAAAACCTCATATAACTGTAGCTTTTACTATTTACTGTTTCAGTGCACCCGTTTAATTTACATCAAATATTTTTAAAAAAAAACCTAGTATTTTTTTTTTTTTTTTTACCTTTCCTCACTTTCTTCTTTTTTCAGTTTTTTCTTTTTGTTTAAACGCAACCATTTACTGTTTTACCCCTCCATTATTTTTACTTTCTTAAAAGCATTTCTTACGCGTATTAAAAAGCTAACCTACCGTTGAGCATTCCACGTCTATAAAAACGAACTATACAATAATTTCGGCAATATTCGTATTCGAGAAGTTCATTACCATCTTGCAGTTAGTATCTGCCTTAATTACTACTTCTATGATTCATTTTAATATGCACAAAGCGTTTATATTTGACAATCACCTAATTTACCTCCCAGCATTGAAAATTAGTACAAAGGAATCATTAGCGATTATCGCATATCATCTGCTAAGATCTTTTATACGTTTATCATCTAATCAGATATTTATTCAATATATATATAGAGAACTAACAAAATTATTTAGCATCATAATATTTTTACGCAAATGCTTATTAGTATTTTTTCTTCACCTTTTATTCTTTTTCGTTAGTTTGACTGTTCTTTTACTTTCCTTACACATATAGTGTAAGGAAAGTATATACTTACCTTAACATAATAAAAACCCGATTATGAAAATGTTGATATATTATTACATTTAGAATGTCCCTGAATCCGTTTTAGCTATTTTTATAATAATTCCATGTGTATGTATGTATGCGTTATGAAGGAGATTTAACTTCATATATTTAGAATGCAATTTATATGTTAAATCGGGCCCCCCCCCCAACTTTAAGGTATATGGTTCCTGTTTAACTTGAAATTTAATTGTCTGGTCACAAAATTATTTATTCTCAGTTCCGTTGCCTAAAATGTAAGCTCTCATTTTATTTCGCTCGTTAAAATCTTCTGACCACATTTTCATCTACTTTAAAAAAAAAAAGAAAGAAAAGAAAGCTTTGTGCCTAGCAACAGTTAGAAATCTTTGTTCACAGATGCACTTTACATCTGTATTTAACGGATCATCATCTGATATCATTTCTCACGGCATGTAAAAGTTGTTTCGTCTTATTATTATTCCCATGGCCTTTTACTTGTCATATATGGTATGCCGGCGCCTGTTTGGGATAATTTTAGGTCACATCTTCCTGTTTTAGATAGTAACCTTTTAGGGTGGTTTCCCTCAAAAATGTACCGGGTTCCATTATGCGGTTTTAATCGGACTGGCGTTAAAAATTCATAATTCCTCATAATCCCATTCACTTAATACTAATGGATAAAAACCACATGTGTCTCCTCGCTGTATTGTATCGCCAGAATAAATATTTTTGGCTAATTTTATTGCTATTGTTTCGCCAATGCTTCATTCGAGCTGAGAAAGTTGTAAGAGTTCTGGTCAGAGATTTGAGCTCTTGCCCTGTGTAGACAAAATATGTAAAATTGTTTATGCCTCCTCTCTAGCCACCGGCGATTGTTAGCCGGCCTTGTAGTGCGATCTCCAACGGACCTGGATGTAATAAAAGATGTATCTATACGCAACTCTGGACTCCTTTCATCTGGTAGTATATAGTAAATTCACGGCTCTAATTATTTCCTTATTTCCTAATTAAAAATTCTCATCTCAGTGTAAATTCCTGGGACAACAAATTAACTATCACATGCGTGTATGGTGGTAATTTGGTTTTTAAGTTTTCTGATCCACAGAGTCGGGTTATGGTGTTTTTTCGATAATGTCGATATGTGTGCGAGCGAACACGACGCGCGATTGAGTTTCGCATTGTTTATTGTGCCCCATTTCTGACAAAATCTTGAGAAATGAGTAACTAGAGTGCCTTTATAAATAAAAAAGTGGCGACATATGCCCAGTAAAATTTGATTGATCGAGAGAATATATGTCGAAATCGTTTTCGATGAAGACCTATAGTGTATTTAAATTAACACCGTGGTGACATACGAGCAATAAAATTTAACTGGTCGAGAAGACTTTCGACAAAAACTTGACGAGCAAGCAATTATCACAAAGCGAATCTCTAGAATACGGATTGCAACAATTTGTACAAAATTTTCTAAGCTGAGCATGCGTAATGTGCGTATGCCAACACTCTTTTATTTATAACTACACTAGAATGGCAACAGCGTCGGTTAAATTGAATGTGGTTGTCACAAAAATACTCTCCCTTGCAAAACCACTCTCGCTAAAGTACGCTAACTGTCGCCCAATAAGTAAATGAAAAAAAAAAAATCGGCAGTTTTAATAACATGTGTTTTTTGCACAATTGCAAGCAATTCGTTTAAAAACATTCACTGTAAGTCGCGATATTTTTTTTTGTTGTTGTTGTTGTCTTACAATTATTTGTTTTCCTTTTATCATTCTTTTTACAGTTGATTTGTTTCTCCTTTTCGTTTAATTGGGCATTCAGTATTTTATAATATTCTTTATATCAGGTACAAAATATGTAACTTTTACTGTATCAAAGCTGCAAATCTTCCGATTTTTAAGTACCACTACTATTTCCGAATACAAATATTATATTTCTTTCATGACAGGAATGTGTGATTAAATAAAATGAAGATTATTAATCTGATATACTAGTACTCAAAATTTGGACGGTTTTGTCATTGCAAACCTTACATAGTAAACCTAGTTATAGTAAGAACGCACCTCATTTGTCACGTTTAACGTACAAATTCCAACTTCTTGTTCTTTCTTTTGTTAATGTCGTCATTCACTGTTTTATTCTCCTTTTCTTTTTATGTACGAATAAGCGTTTTTTACACGTGTCGATGGAATTACTGCTAACAATTTTATTTTGAATAACGAAATATACAATAATTTCGACAATATTCGTATCCGAGATCTTTATTAGTATCTAACAATTCAATAAATGCCGTAATTACACTTTTTATTATTCATTTTAAAATGCGCAAAGCGTTTATATTTGACAGTCACCTAATTTTCCTTCCAGCATCATAACCTAGTACAAATGAATCATTAGCGATTATGGCATATTATCAGTTAAGATATTTTATCTAATCTATCTAATCAAGCATTTATTAAAAAAATAGAGAACTAACCAAATTATCTTGAATCAGAGTAAAAACTTTATTTACAGTCCAGGAAGAAAATCTAGTACAAAGAGCTCACATGTGATATGTATTTATAATCTAATCAAACATGTGAAAGTAATGTCGGACGTAACGTCGAAGTTAAATGATCAATAGTCGTCTACGAAAATGCAAAAAAAAAAACTCATTGATACCTTATCCGAAATACTGATTAGAATCTTTTACGTGAAAGCGAGTAATTGACTAAATAAACGCATTAAAAATATAATAATAAAAAATAAACACATTAAAATAAACGGGTTAAAATAAACGCATTGAATTATATTTTTTCCCCTTGTAACAGGAAAATTGCAAAATATATACCGGAAAATAACATAAATTTATTGAAATTGCCTTTTTAATTTGGTAAAACATTATCTAATAATCTGTAATCTTGTAAATGTAAGAGCGAAACAAAGAAAGCTTAGGTACTAAATTAGTAATTTTCTCCTGTTTTGAAGAATTATATTCATCTAATAGAACTTTTTAAGTTTTGCAGATAAAAACGTAGGAGAAAGACGTATAACTGAAAATGAGCAATTCATTTGTATTTTAAAAGGAAATATTTTATTATCAGAGCATACATAAATGAAATGTTACATAAGCTACAAAACATAAATGGGACATAAATACAAAAAAATTCTTTATCGTTACAAAGAATAAATTTAATTTAAAAATCATAACTTGAGATAATCATTTGTAATGCTTTACATCTAAAAACGACAGAAGAAATATCAGACATTAATTTATCATTTTAACATTTTCAGAAGTCACTTTCATTCGTAAGTACATATAATTGTCATGTATTGTTATTCCGATAGAAAGCAATCGAAGAGTGTTTCAACTTTTTCTATAAAAGCACAGAATCTTTCAGATAACGGTGTCAAATTTTTAATTTAAGCTGTTTTTCATGAACACGAAATATTGTTTTAATTCAAGAATCAATTATAATTTACGAAATACACCTTTGATAGGAAATAGAAAACGTTGTTCGATTTTTCGGCATAGAAATAGTAATTTCGACAAATTTCATTTATTTATTTATAAAACGCACTTCGTTAAAGTGTCCATCAGATTTACTTATTAGGAGAGAAAAATATTTACATCACTTTAAGGAAGTATATTTTATTTGATACCAAACGTCTCTTTTGATAAGACAGGATGTAAATTTCTATAAAATTAATTATGTGTACGGGATGAACAGTTATTTTCGCGTACGAAGTTTTTAAAAATGTGATATTACTTTTAAAGCAATTTTTAAATATTATGCAATTTTTTTCGGTATCGGGCTCGGACTCTAATTATAGAAAATGTTTCGGGCCCGGGCGGGCTTGGGCGGGCCTGGGCTCTGAAAAAGGAGCCCGAACTCGTGTCTAATTTGTACTACAATGGGAAAAATGTAAAGGATTGGATTGATAACTTCATCAACCAATCAGGATAGAATAGCGAGCCAATCAAATTTAAGTAGCGTTAAGTAAAGAGAAAAGAGAGTAGTTACATAAATACATAATATATACATACATAATATTTAATACATAAGTTAAAAAGTTTGAAATAAAAATTCTGGTGTGAAATGTTTTTATCAAGGTTGAGTAAAAAGTTCGGTATTTCTAGGGTTAACGTGCAAATTGCCCGTTTTAACCGTGTCTTCGTTTTAGCGGTGCTCTTATTAAACGAGTTCGATTATATATTATTTTTATATTTAAATAGAATAAAAAAGCCTAAAACCACAACTTGGGGTATTGATCTATAATCCTTTATATCAAAGAAGCAAACAAAGAAAGATCAGATACTAAATTATCATTTTCACCTGTCTAGAAGAATTATATTCTTGCGATAGAACATTTTCGTTTGCCAGATTTCCACCAATTACTGACCAATATAGCAGTTTATGTTTTCTCATAAACGTTCATTTTACCGCTTACGAGCTGCCGGTCGTGTATTGTAGTTTTTCTTCTTGTTCAGTTACTTGGCGAAATAACGTTTTGGACAAAATGCGGGAGAAAGAAGTAGATTTGTTGATTTTATTACATCCCAGATGCATTTATTGAATTTGTTGGAATTGTAGTAAATTTCAGAATTGTTCTCTGTTTTCTCTTTTTTATCTTTTGCCACAAAGTATTATCAGTTTTATTTGTCACGAAGTAATTGGATTTGATTACTCTTTTTCATTAAATTATATAAGCAAGTAATTATCAGATATTTAACCAAACCTTTCTCAAAGAATCCTGCTATTGTGAAAATTTTGAGCGGTTTTTTATATTCCTGAAAAATGTAATCCTAACCTTGCGAAAGTGAGAATTAACGCTATCATTAGGTTCCTGCATAAGATATTTTTAAACAGACCCTATTTTAATGAAAATCATTTTAGGCATAATGCTTACAGTATTTGATAAAATAACATATATTTACTATGAATGATTCTTATGATTGTCCTCTGAAGAATCCATAAGTTATTCATAAGTTTCTCATTTTTGATTTTTGATTTTATTAAGTTTAATTCTTACAGTATCCTTTCCATTGATTTTTATAATATCTCTTCTGTGTTTTTCACACATGTGATTTCATTATATATATATATATATATATATATATATATATATATATATGTATATATATATATACATGCATTAAATTATGCGTGAAGCGTTCATTTTTTAGTTGCAAATGTTTTGTGAAATGTCTAAGGGTCCTTTCACAAAACCTTTTCTGTGTGAAGGGTTCTATTTTAGAATGAAAAATGTTGCAGAGAGTCTTGTTTTCAGGGGGTTATTACCCTTTAAACTATTTTTTTTATTTGAGTAGTTTATAATATCCTATTGACATATTATTAAATGATTTAATCAAGCGAAAATGCATTTTTTGTAGTACTAAATTGCAGTAAAAAATGAAATTTAGAAAAAAATAAGAAAATTTTAAAACTACATACCTACAAATTTAAACATTTTAAAAACATCTTTTTTTTTTTTTTTTTTTTTTTTTTTTGCATATTTTTCTTAGACGTGTACCCTATAACAGTTAAAGATAAGATTTTCAAAAAGTTAACCAGTTTATGAAAAAATAAATAAAAAGCCATGGCCTATATAATAAATACGGTACTTTCGTGTTATAGCGGCCTTCCAAGGATGAATCGCCAAGCCACTAAGATGTATTTCCAAATTATAAATCATACCTGACATAATAATAATATATGATTTATATAACATTTGATGACGTATATGGCCAAGTTATACTCAGTCATATATGATGCACACATGATCCATATATTTGACATGTGTATAAGACGCATATGATGTACAAATGACATATAAAACGTATGTAATATGTAAACTATGACACATATGGCACATATATAAGTCTTTGTATTATATATACCTGTATGCATATATATATGATGCATATATAAGCTCTGCGATGATCTTGGCGAAATCATAGCTACAACCTTGGCATAATCGTAATTGTGGTGGCCGCTATAACACGAAAGTATCAAAAATACAATAAAAACGACTATTTGCTTGACATTCTTATTTTAAAAAATAAACTAATCGCATTACTGAAATCCCGATCCTTAATTTCATTAAATGCACCGTAAGAATCGTTCATAAAATAGCGAAGGAATTGAAAAATATCTGTTCAAGTTTTGTCTCTTTGGACATATTGATACATTGAAAAACAGAAATGGATAAAAAATGAATTTAAAGATTGCAACTCTTAATTATGTCAAGGAAAATAAACATGTAAAAAGCCGTTTTCGCATATTTTTTATTATCTCGGATCTTTAGGGCACCTCATGAGAATATACTACATATGCCAAAATTCATTTTAAGTAAAAAGGAAGAAAAAAAATATTTTTGTCATTTATTGCAAAAAGAATGATACCGAGTCTTCTTAAGATAATATATATATATATATATACAGTGGAACCCCGATTTTACGTTTTTCATGGGATGAGCAGAAAAAAACGTACGAAACGGGAAAACGTAAAATCGGGGTCAAATAGAGAAAAACACTTCAAGAAAAAAAAATATACAAAAATAAACTTACCAATGCCATATTAGTATTTAAAAAAATGTCTTATTCTTTATTGCGTTTTCTTTTTAAGTGCAATTTCACATGTATTCTATTTTCAATACATACAATTTTTTTCTTAATTTTCATGTCCAGTTAAAATTTCTTTAAAATTTTTAAACTCGCAATGGGTTCTGCCGATGAGGGCACGGTGTCTTCTGGATCTTCATCAATATCATCCTCACTTCAATATTGCGAAATCAAATCGTAAATCATCTGAATGACTGTGGTAGCGATAACATCCTTATCGCAATCAATGTACTCATCAGCATTGATGTCTGCAAGTATAAATTCATCCTCTTTTGTGTAGTCTTCCATAGAGAGCTCTTCCGGCGGCGCTTCACTGTTAATTTCGGATTGTGAAAATTCTCCCTTCAGAAAAACATTTGACATGCATTTTTTCTCTACTCAATTCCACGCCGATGAGATGAAATGAAGAGCATCCAGCACATTTAGCTTTGTTTTCCAAGCATCTTGAAGCTCACCAGAATAAAGTGAAAGAAGGCCTTTTCTTAGCAGTTGCTTTCTATAATGCATTTTGGAGGATCTGTTTATTCCCAAGTCACATGGCTGAAGTAAAGTGGTACAGTTGGATGAGAAAAAATTCATACGTACATTTTCTAAATTCAGATTAACATGAGTGCACTGGTCTACGAATAAAATTGCTTTTGTAAGTTCATTTTTCTATTTAATTTTCTTACAAAATCTTCAAAAAGATTTACAGTCATCCAAGCATTGTGGTTTGCAGTGAAATTTGTCGGCAAACTTTTGACGTTTTTGAAGCATCTGGGCTTCGTGGATTTACCAATCACAAAGGGTGTTAGTTTCTCAGTTTCGTCTGTATTCGTAAGTAACAAAACTGTTAATCGCACTTTTGATAGCTATCAACTGTGACACGTTTCTCCTTTCACGGTGTATGTTCTATCAGGGAAGATAATAAAAATAAATCCGGTCTCATCTGCGTTAAAGATGTCTTTTTTGAGTAATTACACACAAGAGAAGGCAAAGTTTTTTCCATCCATTCCTCAACAACTGCAGTATTTACTCCATCTGCCTCACCACAAATAAACTCATAAGACAAATTATACTTCTTCTTGAATCGGTCGATCCAACCGTTGGATGCCATGAAATTCTGCATTTTAAGTCGAGAAGAAATTTCACGAGCCTTTTCTTACAAAATTGAGCCATTGATTGGAATTTTGGCTGAACGGGCTTGTTTAAACCAGTCGTACAAAATCTTTTCCAGTTTCTCAAAAAGAGAGGTTTTCAATGTTTTTCTTTTCTTTGACAAATTTCCCAGTTTTTCAGATTTTATTTCCACAGAGACCTTTTGTTTTAGGATGGTTTGTAACGTGGAACAAGCGATGCTGAACGATTTTATGAGATCCACTTTAGTTCTTTTGGAAACTTTGTATTTTTCGATAATTTCTGCCTTTTCGGCTACAGAGAAACATTTTCTTTCAGACATCCTACTTTTGACAAATAATAGGTCATCGTTACTTTCTCACGGGAGTATTAACAGGGAAGGGAAGAACTGTTTTTGATAACAAACAACCAGTTGACCAAGTGGAAATCATTTTTGTTCTTTTGAAAAATTTTCCATGAGTGAAAAAAGAAAAAAAAATCCTGAGGTACTTGGCCTAAAATGACGTACCAAGCGGGAAACGTTAAGAGTAAATAACGTAGAATCGAGGTACTTTTAACATTATTGGAATAGGAATTTTCTGGGATCGACGGAAAATAACATAGGAAGCGGGATAACGTACGAAACGGGTTACGTAAAATCGGGATTCCACTGTATATATAAGGTCCTTTAAAGGACACGAATTCTTCATAAGCAGAGACCCACCATTGATGTAAATTTATATCAAATTAAAGTACGGCTATATATATGTATATTTTATATGTACTCTTCCAAGAATATAACAAATTGCGAGTTAAAGCGAACATCAATTATGCGTATTGAACCGAGAAAATGGTAGTAGCTCTCTAATTTTATAAATTTAGTTTTCGAGATATTATTTTTATTTAAATGTAATGTAATTTTTGTATTCGTGGTAAAATGGTTATTAAATTGTTGTTTAAAAACAGGTTTATAAGGGCTCATAATGAGGATTATTATATCTCCGTTGATGCACTTTTTTCATTAAATTTGAATCGAAAGTATATTTTCATTTCGGATAGATGCTGTATAAGTGACCTTAAAAGTGGAGTTAGGGGCTCTGAGAGTGAACAGCTTTAACGGGGGAAAATGACAACATTTAAAAAAGAAAGCATGTTCTTTAATTCACAAATCTGAAATATCTCTGTATGAGGAAATGGCGTCATTTTAATTCTACCAATTGAGAAATTAGAAGCCTAATCTTCAAAGAACGAAATACCTTTGACAAATGACGTCGCTTTTAAAAACGAGGTCGTTGTAATCGTGTAATTTGATTGGGAAACTTTCAAACATTTTCTCCAGTCACAACAACACCAATAACAACAACAACAACAACAACAATAACAATAATAATAATAATAATAATTATCAAAATGAAATTTTTAGTTACCCTTTCAAAGTAAACCCGATTTCTTACTTTTTATGAGAAATTTGATAAGATTAAGATTATGAATCTTTCTAAATGTAGAATAAAATTAAAATTTTTTTTATTCTCCCATGCAACGCAGATATAATACATCGAGTTCCCACGCGTATGGGAACTATTTTCTGTACATTCTAACTCTTTCTTCAGCATTCGAAACACACCCTATATTTTCTTACAACTGCTTTTATCACTCGCAATCACTGTTAAAGATTTCCTCATTTCGTTTAATAAAATTTCTATTATATGGAATATTTTCCTCTCATTTCTTGTGATAGCTAGTAATGGATATACAAAAGTCACTAATAGAAAATAGAAACGGAATTCTTGAATCTTTTGATATTTTATTTTTTTCGATGAGATTTGAGTTGAAGTCTTAACAGCCCATAAATATTTACATTATGCGTCTTTCACAGCAATATAATATACAATATTTTTGTCTCCATTTTAAAAATGGAATTAATATTCTCAAAATTGTAATTAATTTTTTATTATTTGTAATTAATCTGTCACTCCAGGGGCAGGTTTCAGTTTGTGGCATGTCACACCTGCCATCTTCCCGTTTTCTATAAATAATAAAAAGGGATTTACTTTGAGCCGTAAAATTATCTTAATGTGCATTTCTTCTATGGGGTAGTCGTTTGAAATTTACTTTTTTCATTTTTAAAAGTAAAATTTCTGGTTCAAAGTATGTTATTTATTTTAAGAAAGTGGGAGTCTGACAAGTATGACATTGTGACAGCATACCTTGTTAAATTTTAATACGGGTACTCTATTGATCAAATGCTAATATATGTAGGAAAATGACGAACCTATTCTATCTATCTTTAAATTTCATAAAATATGAAAAGATCTCCAGAAGTTAGTTGTAATTATTATTTTGCGAAGATATGTCAATCAGGTAACTTTGGTTCTGTAGTGGTACTGTATATAGTGAAGTTAAATGAAGAATTTTCGGTTTTACAGCGGATCCTGCCTTTCTAGGATTTTGAGCTGTGTCGAAAATGTCCCATCGTAATCGCTTTCCTCTCACAAGTAATAGTCTGTGGCGGTGAATTTCTATTTTTATAGCTCATTCGATTCGTCTCATCGAGCTAAGTAATTTGCTACCTCGCATATCGGCTATTGAGTTTTGATAAATGACAGGGGGTTGGGTCAAAGTTTAAAATTTCGTTCATTGAAAACCAGTTGCCGTCAAAGAAATAAGTAAGATTTAAATTTATTTATGGTTCTTACACGGACACGCATTGATAATAATCAATTTTTGACACATTGTTCACTCCAAAGGAGTGAGTAAAACAAAAATATTTCTCACAGTGCGCACAACGAGCAAAGGCTTCTTCAGCTGACTCGACGATGCATTCAAAACAGCTCTGCTTTCTTTCTGGGATTTTAAAACAGTAGTCCGTAGGGGGTGACGTAGTTTTCGTCTTTATCAATGTATCCTCCTTTGGCAAATCCATACTTGAGCATACTTGAACAATAATACAACCTTATAGTAGTTATTGGCAATGTATGGCACTGTAAAAACAATTAGTAAACTGAAATCGCACTTATTTCTTTGAAGGCATCTGTTTTTCACTGAACGAAATTTCGAACTTTGACCCGAATCCCTGTCATTATAAAAACTCAATAGCTGATATGCGAGGTATAAAATTACTACGCTCGATGAGACGAATCGAATGAGCTATAAAAATCGAAATTCGCGGCTACGGACTATAGTACCTTTACTTGTCGGGTGAAGGAGTGGAGTTTGTTTAAATCGTGTAAAAGTAAATTGTTGCAAGGCTATAAGCGCTTGGTAAGACGTTGATTTATCTACTTCAATAACGGTGTATTTGGACTCAGGGAGTCCATGGAAAATCCAAATTATCGGTAAGTATAGCTTGCGATTCGAGTGAAGAATCTGTGTAGTGACAGTTTGTGAACTTAGTAAATACTTTAAGATTTGGCAAGCTTGGGAAAAAATCCCCCTTCTTAATTTACCTTATCGTTTAGTCAAAGCAGTCTAAGCAAATTCATGTTTTCCACTGCTCCTATTTGCATAACCTGCTGTTTTTTTTTTAAATCAAAACTTTGTTAAGGCTTTCTTTGAGGTTGACGAACCCGAAAGGGTCGCCAGAAGTTTAGCACCAAAGTCGGTGTCTTATAGTTCATCTGATCTAAATAGTGTATGCCCGTCTTGGACGGTAGGCATAAATAGGGTTTTCACTTAAAATTTTAAATAATTGATAAAAATATTGAGATATTGTTTATCGAAAATAACGTTTCATGTCAGTTGTCCTTAAGTTCAGGGCCTGATTTATTCATGCGCCTCTGCGGGTTTAACAACAAATTTGCTACCTGAAGTGAATAAAGTGACAAAACAGAGTTGAAATTGCAGATCTATCTTAATTACTAAAAGAAAATAGATGTAGATTGGAACACAATATCAGTACAAATAGCTTTTACTGACTTGTATTTCAAGAAGTATACAAATGTTTATTTACTATTTATCGACAATAAGAGAAACTATTCGATGATGTAAGAATTGAAACTATATGGTATTTAGAAGTAATGTAAGAGCGGTAAAACCAAAAGCGATAACTAAATATGTTCGTTGTCACCATCGTTATACATTTTTAAAAATTGCAACTGGATTTTGGCTAGCGCCCAAAAGTAGACTACGATTTTTTTATGACCGCAGATAAATCCACAGTGAAAAAAATGTGACTTTGTTGCTCATAAGAAATTGTTAAATGAACTTATAATAATCCTGCAAAAATAATTCCTATAAAATATCGGCATTACAATATTTAATCGAACTTCAAAAACTAGTATTATTTCAATCTTTTTTTTTTTAACATAACACTCTCAAATTATACGATATTTAGAAGTTATGTAAGAGCGATAAAATTGTAACTGGTATTTTGGCAAGCGTCCAAAGGTGATCTACACACTTATGAAGACTACAAAGAAATAGAAAATTGTCACTTACAAAAACTGAACAATTTTGTTTACGAAATCGCGTACCTATTGAAAATTTTATTTTTATTTCTTGCTGAATGATCAGTTTATAGTTACCGTTAAAATAACGTTAAAACTAATCTGCCGTTAAAATATATTATAGATATATTGTAAAAGTATATATATTATATATTTATTATATATATTATATATAATATATATATATATATTACATATATATAATATCTATATAGATAAATAGATATATAGATATCTATAGATATATATTGAAATCCATTCAGTCCCCTTGAAAACGATTCATCAATATTGGTTGCTTTCCATACGTTATTACAAAATTTTGTAACTGCTTCAAAAAAATAAAAATAAATAAATAAAATAATAATAATTAAAAAAAAAAACTGTTACAAAGATTATTGAGTTCGATTTATCGTTTTTTACTTTTATGAAATATCATATGATTCAAATTACGTCCTTCTGTTAAAGCTATACAAAACAAGTGTGAAATGAATCAACACCAATCTACACTCTCGATTAAAAATATCCAAAACGAACTGAAGAAAGCTTAAAATAAATTAGTAGTTGGATGCGTGATGCTTTTTTTTTTAACGACATTCCCGATGTCTGTTGGAAAAGTTTTTTATCCATTCGTGTTCTCAGTTTATTTGACAATTGACTCTTTACAGTTCGTCAAAATCCATCAATTGTATCGTAAATAGGTTATTCTTAAGTAGATAATATTCAATAAAATAATATTTTCTTATAGGTTGCATCATTTAAAAATTAAATTTTGAAAACTAGCAGCTAATTTACAATTTATTATTAGTATGAGCTGACATCTATTTTGTATAAATTCATGAACTATTATTTAAGATATCCCAGCTCATCTACTCAAATCAAATATGATGAAAACATACAAAAAAAAAAAAAAAAAAAAAGGTTGATATTAATCCTTTTTAATCTTTATCAAACAATCACATGATTCAAATTATCTTCTTATATTAACTCTATTAAAAATAAATATATTTAAATGCTTTGTAAATTCATACCAATATATAACACAACTATTACTAATAATAACATTAATGCATTGTTCAACATAATATTAATCTTCTGTTACATTTTATAACATGATTTAAATCACCTCCTTCAATTAACTCTATAGAAAGTAAGTGTATATATGAGTGCATAACGAATCGATAACAATCTACAATATCGATTAAAAAATCGAATTCGAATTGAAGAACGTGTTGAAGTAATTGAGTAATAGAATGCGTGATACTTTTATTAACAGCATTTGTGATGACTTTTGTGTGAAATTTTCCCAAAAGTTTATTTGACAATTGACTCTTTAATCGACAAAAAAGAGGAGGTTGTCAATTCGACGCGTATGTATTTTTTTAATATATGTTAACCGATTACTCCGAAACTGGGCGACCGATTCATGTGATTTTATTATTATTATTATTTTTTTTTTTTGAAAAATGATACTGTCGAATTAGTCCCATTTAAATCTCATCAAAATTAGTTCAGCACTTTTTTAGAAAAAAAAATAATAATAACATTTTAAAAATATTTTATTTTTAATGATTTTTATCAAGTGACGTAGCGCTATCTGTTTGGTGAAAAAGTCGCTACCCGGCGATTTTCTTGTCTCTTTATACGGTTTTGTTTCTAGGATTGTTGTAGGGAAAACCAAAAAGCAATGTTTTAATCGCTACAAACTTTTATGACATAAAAAATCCGTAAAAAAAAAAAAAGAATAAAAGAAAAAAAAATCAAAATTGTAAATCGTTTAAATTTACCCAAGATTTCTGCGGTACACTCGCTTCATTTAAAGAATTATATATTTACGAAACATAAGTAAAATCTATGTAAATGGTTGTGTTGCGTCATATTATCAACTTGCATACTAGAGTGGGCCGAAAAGACCTTTTTTTTTTTTTTTTTTTTTGATTCGCTATACCGCGGAAAACTTCGCTTTAGGGTTGCTCAGTAAAATAAAATGAAAAAAAAAATTATTAAATTTTAATTTTAGCGGCAGAGCTGCTCAAGCAAATTTTTTGGAAAGCAATAGTTTTCTTTCTTTTTTAAAAGCTATAAAAGAAAAAAAAAACGCTATAGTGAAAAATTTTTAAAAGAAAGATATAAAAATACATTATAATAAAAAAAGAAGCCAAATTACTTCATTTGAGGTAGCGCAAAGCATTTAAAAAATCCTTAAGTTAACGCAATCAAGTTGTATTCACTCAGTGAATGTTGGCCGGGTTGTGGGCCGGGTCTTTTTCTGTTTTGATTTGCTATACCGAAAAAAACTTGTGTCTAGGGTAGCTAAGTAAAATGCAAAAACAAAATAAATAAAATTTTACTTCTGGTGGTAGCGCAAAAGGCCCAAAATTTGAGAAAAAAACGCGTTTTAGGCCAAATTTTAGGCTTTTTGCGCTACCACCAGAAGTAAAATTTTATTTATTTTATTTTTGCATTTTATTTAGCTACCCTAGACACAAGTTTTTTTCGGTATAGCGAATCAAAACAGAAAAAAAGACCGGGCCCACAACCCGGCCAACATTCACTGAGTGAATACAACTTGATTGCATTAACTTAAGGATTTTTTAAATGCTTTGCCCTACCTCAAATAAAGTAATTTGGCTTCTTTTTTTATTATAATGTATTTTTATATCTTTCTTTTAAAGATTTTTCACTGTAGCGTTTTTTTTCTTTTATAGCTTTTAAAAAAGAAAGAAAACTATTGCTTTCCAAAAAATTTGTTTGAGCAGCTCTGCCGCTAAAATTAAAATTTAATAATTTTTTTTTCATTTTATTTTACTAAACAACCCTAAAGCAAAGTTTTCCGCGGTATAGCGAATCAAAAAAAAAAAGTTTTTTTCGGCCCACCCTATTGCATACATTTTCCTTTATTTGGATACTATGACGCAAAATAATCATTCACATAAATTTTACTTATGATTTTGGATAGCGTGGCTCAAAAGATAAATCAGTTTATGGAAATAAACACATTTCAATGCACATAATATAGGTTCAGTGAAAGTAAGTGTATCTTCTTCTGTTAACTCTATACAAAAGAAGTTCCAATGTTCCAATGCTGTAGTTGTGAAGTGTCGACGAAGTTCGCACTGACTTCGCTTACCTTCAGTCGACACGACAGTGATTAATCGATTATCTTGATGCGTAGATGTTTGAGCAAAAAGATTGGATTTTTTGTTTAAAATCTGTTGCATTGGTATTGGAATGCCAAGCGTAAGATGGTAAGAGAGGGAAAAGGGCCCCTGAGTCATACATTTTCAATTATCGAATAATAAATACATGAAATTGAAATTTTGCAAGGGGAAAAAAAAAGAATTTGAGTAAATAGGACTATATACAAAAGAAGTGTTCATAATAAATCGATACCAATCTACAGTTACTGATTAAAAAAAGAAAATCAAATACGAATTGAAACACGTTCACGAATAACTGAGTACTTAGATGCGTGATGCGTTTCTTAGGGTATTTTTGATGACTCTTGAGGGAAATCTTCCCATTCGTGTTTAGGGGTTTATTCGACCGATGATTTTTTAAAATTCGTTATTATTCATCAGTTCAACGTGAGTATATCAATTTGAGATGAATGATTTATAATCGTGAAAATTGGACCATATAAAAATTTTATTATCAAAATTAGTAGTGAATGTAAAATTTATTTTTGGTATGTAAATCATACCTATAGTATCATATAAAGAGAGAACGCCTGACTCTGGCTTGATTCATCAACGCAGAGCTATGACTAAAGTCAGGATCATGAAATTTGGAGAGTAGGTTGCTGTTATGATCTAGGCAAACAAAAATTCGTTAATAATGGTCTTACGCATCTAAGGTGGAAAAGTCCATTCACACAACTTTAATTACAGATGGTTGACTTTTCCACCTCAAGACGAAGCTGGAGTTCAGATGCGTAAGACGGCAGTCAGTAAGGATTTTCGCTCTCTGATGATGGTCGCGGTAGCCGGCCGAAAGTACTGGGACAATTTTTGAACATTTTAAACATTTTTAAACATCTATTTGTGTCTTTTAAATGTCACCTGTTAAGTAACAGTGGGATCTAGCGAGTCTCATATTGAAATTTTATGAATAAAATAAGGTGAAATTTGCATTTAACCTTGTGTGTTTTGATTACGTAAATCATATTCAGTGGTTGGAGCATCATTCTTGAGATTTATTCCAAGACAGCGAAGAATGCAAGGGCAGCTCATTGAGGTAGCTCAGTAGGAAGAGCTTTGGCACGGTAAGCCAAGGTACCCAAGTTCTAGTCCTGGTCCCGGCATTTCTCGCTCTGTTGGAATAAATCTCAAATATGATACTCCAAATATTGAATATATTGAAAATGGTTTACATCCCTGATGTGTACTAAATCATGCTTTCTCAGTAGTGTAAAATAAATAGCATTTGCACAGAAAAAATAAAACCTGAAAGATTCTTAGGTATGAGCCAAAATTGGGCCATGGCTGTTTTGGTTTTCACTGTGTATCCATTTTGGGCACTGTTAAATATCCATTTTGAAAATGGGTAATTAACAGTGACCAAAATAAATACACAGTGGTAACCAAAACAGCCATGGACCTGTGAGAAAATGGGTATTTAACAGTGCCCAAAATGAATACACAGTGGTAACCAAAACAGCCATGGTCCAATGAAAAAATGGGTATTTAACAGTGCCCAAAATGGATACACAGTGGTTTTCGATGGATTTATTCGTTTTAGAAGGTCCTGAATATGATTTGATTTTTTTTTCAGAAAACGTCTGTCTGTGAGTCTGTCTGACTGTCTGTTTATTTGTATATAACAAAACTTTTGTGGGAGTTCCTCAAAAACTAATGCACGGAATTTAAAAAAAAAACAATATATATATATTCAGTTAATTTCCTAATATAAATTGGTGCTGATTAGTTTTTGATGTAAATCGCCCAACAGGTGGCGCACCTATGCTACATGTTTCAAGATTTTCACGATAGCTATATCTCAAGAACAAATGCACAGAATTTTATCAAACTTCAGATTCTGTTATACCTTGACATATATAGATGCTGATTACGTTTTGGTGTAAATAGCCAACAGGTGGCGCTGCTATGCTACTTTTTTCGATAACTATAGCTTAAGAACTAATGCACGGATTTTCATCAAACTTCAGATTCAGTTAGATATTGACATAAATTGCTGTTGATTAGGTTTTGTTGTAAATCTCCCAACAGGTGACGCTGCTGTTACGCTGCATTTTTCAGGATATTCACGATTTTAGCGAGAATCATATCTCAGAACTAATGCAAGGAATTTAATGAAATTTTAAATTCAATTAGATCCTGATATAAATTGGTGCTGATTCGTTTTTAGTGTAGGCGAAACCTGTGTGAGATAGAAGAAAGTTTTGGGATTGGCACATCCGATTAGTTTTTAACTGGATCATAATGAAAATTATGCTCTTAAAATTGCTAATTAAAAATATTTTTAGCATGTAGTTCACACATCTCTTAGTTAAATTCATGAACTGTTTTAAATATTCCACCTCTTCTTCTACAATAAAAAAATATATATTGGATTCGTTTAGTTCCTTTAATTCCTACCTTCAAGTACACGTTTGAAACAAAAAAAGCACATTTGGAAAAAGAGTGGACCTATGTAACTTTGTTTTGCAATCATCGATTCTATTGAAGAACGCCACCAAATAAATGAAAAGGTACGTGCGTGACGGTTTTGTTAATGGCATTTGTGGTATCTCTTGGGGGTAAAAAATCTTCCCGTTCGTGTCTTCAGTTTATTTGACAGTTGACTTTTTAAAATTCGACAGCATCCGTTAATTCAACGTGAGTAGATTATTTTAAAGTGGATGACTTTTACTTTTTTTTTTTTTTTTAAACTGGATCATAACTAAAATTATGCTCCTAAAACTGCTAATAAAAAATATTTTTAGCATGTAGTTCACGCATTTCTGAGCTTAAGACTGGATAATAAATCCCTATTAAAAGTTGAAAACAATAACGGGGAAAAGCTGACAAATTATAATAAAACATATTAAACATTATTAAGGGAAGCAATAAAAATTATCACAATAATCTCAAATAACTGTAATGATATGTTGCACTCCACTATGGATAACAGATGACGGTATACTTGTTAAACTTCCAGTAAAAAAGATGAAGTAAACTTCAATTTAGCGACTTTCGAAAATATGCAGCATAACTAATGATGCCACGGTTAGAAGTGGTAAAAATATTTTCATGAACTTTTATCAACACAACATAGCACGATGACTTCTCTTGTTTCTGAGGAGGTTTGTTTTAAACAATGTAGATAAACTTGTGAAAATTTTAATGTGTGTAGAAATTGGTAAATTATAAAATGCTTGTGGTAAATTATATTGGCAAATTATAATATGTTATCAATTTAGAAATCCTAAAAAAGATAGTTTAATTAATGTTTAATTTTTATTTTCTGTCCTTTTGCCATATCAAAAAAAAAAAAAAAAAAAAAAAAAAAAAAAAAAAAACTAGAGCAAAAATTTCATATTTTTTAATAAATTCACTTGTTTGCTTTTTCTACCAAGCGTAAAAAAACAGCGAGTTTCCCATAATCGAGTTCGTTGCCCACGCAAAATTAATATATTGTAATGAAAATTTTTGGGGAAAATCACGAAAATAGGCGTGATTTTACAAGATAAACATTGAATGCTTATAAAAGAGTACTTACAAAAAATTTTTTGCTTTTATACTTAGAAATTAGAGAATAAAACACATGTTTGAAATAAAAGTTGAAGAAATTGTTTATAGGGCTTTAAGATTATTTATTTATTTATTTATTTAGTTTTGCTTTATTACTAAGTGCTGAAACAAAAATGATGTTATAATATAGTAAATGTTAATACATATACTAACATTACTTCATGCAGGTAACAAAAGTGAATTGTAAAGGCAAAATAATAAATATACAGACACGTCCTTTTCTTATGACAACAGTCTAACCATTTAACTACAGCGAAAGAGCAATAAGAAGGCTTTTTAATTTCATCCTTTTATTGAACAGAAAAGCTCAGCTCGAAATTGGGTTTAATTTCTTTATGTACAACGCAAACACCGAGTTACCCAGGAATAACGCTGCATGTAATGAAAGTAATCTAATCATAAGTATTTCTGAAAGAATAACAGCCATGCTCCCAAGGGTAAAACCGAGAAATGAAAAGATGTTCAGATGCGTGATATTCATTATATATTAGCAGTAATGGGGAAGTGCTAATACAAATATATGAGAACATATATGTGTACAAGCAGTTTATCAAAAAATGTGACAAAAAATTTAGTAGAATCAAATAATCGAGTGTCTATCGTATTATACTTTACCCGTGTACCCAATTTCAAGTTTAGATTGAATCCTTTGACAAAATTTGAAAGTAGCGAAGTTTGATTAATTTTGAAAACGTGCTAGTTTGCAATCGCTACTTTGTAAAAGAAGTAGTTGTAGTTGTACTTATAGCTACATTTTCTATAAAGTAGTTGTAGTTGTAGTTCGCTACAAAAATAAAGCAATTTTCCAGACCACTAATTAAGACATGTGCTACCGTTACAGCATATATATAATAACAAAACTAATTGTGAAGGAAAAATAATAGTAAATCTAAAGACATGTCTTATTCTGAGGGTGCTAGACCCGAAAAGGTTAATATAAGAAATTAATCAATGGAGTCTAACCATTTAGCTATTGTGAAAGAGCACTTGAAAGGCTTTTTAGTTTCGTTGTAGTTAGCTACATTTTCGATAAAGTAGTTGTGGTTGTAGTTTACTTCAAAAATAAAACAGTTTTCCTGACCACTGATTAAGGCATGTACTGCCGTTACAACATGCATAGAATAACAAAACTAAGTGTGAAAACAAAATAATAGTAAATATACAGACATGTCCTATTCTTACGACGCCAGACCCGAAAGGAATAATATAAGAAATTAATCAAAAAGTCTAACCATTTAACTTTAGTGAAAGATCAATTGAAAAGCTTTTTAATTTCGTCCTTTTATTAAGCAGAAAAGGCCGCAGTATTAAATTAGGTTTCATCCATTTCTATATGTACAGCGCAAACATCAAGTTTAGCTAAGAATAACGCAGAATGTAATGAAAGCAATCTAATCATAAGTATTTCTGAAAGAATAATAGCCAAGCTCCCAAAGGTAAAACCGAGAAATGAAAAGATTTTCAGATGCGTGATATTCATTATATATTAGCAGTAATGAGAGGTACTGATATAAATATATGAGAACATATATGTGTACAACCAATTTATCAAAAAATGTAGCAGAATTAAATAACCGAGTGGCCATTATACAAGTATTATACTTATAACTTACGTATTATACTTAATCCGTGTACTCAATTTCTAATTTAGATTGAATCCTTTGACAAAATCTGAAAGTAGCGAAGTAGCGTCTACTTTTGAAAAGTAGTTTGCAGTCGCTACATTTTAAAATAAGTAGTTGTAGCTGTAGTTAGCTACATTTTCGATAAAGTAGTTGTAGTTGTAGTTCGCTACAAAAATAAAGAAGTTTTCCAAACCACTGATTACGACATGTACTGCTATTACTACATGTATGTAATAACAAAACTAATTGCGAAGGCAAAATGATAGTAAATGTAAAGACATGTCTTAATCTTAGGATGCCAGACCCGAAAGGGTTAATATAAGAAATTAATCTATGGATTCTAACCATTTAACTATAGTGAAAGAGCACTTGAAAGGCATTTTAATTTCGTACTTTTATTAAGCAGAAAAGACCGCAGTATTAAATTAGGTTTCATTCATTTCTATGTGTACAACGCAAACATCAACTTTAGCTAAGAATAACGCAGCATGTAATGAAAGCAATCTAATCATAAGTATTTCTGAAAGAATAGAAGCCAAGCTCCCAAAGGTAAAACCGAGAAATGAAAAGATGTTCAGATGCGTGATATTCATTATATATTAACAGTAATAGTGAGGTAGTAATATAAATATATGAGAACATATATGTGTACAACCAGTTTATCAAAAAATGTGACAAAAAATATGGTAGAATCAAATAAACGAGTGACCATCGTATTATACTTAATCCGAGCACTCAATTTCAAGTTTGAATTGAATCCTTTGACAAAATCTGAAAGTAACAAAGTTGTGATTATTTTTGAAAACTTACTAGTTTGCAATCGCTACTTTGTAAAAGAAGTAGTTGTAGTTGTACTTAGCTACATTTTCTATAAAGTAGTTGTAGTTGTAGTTCGCTACAAAAATAAAGCAATTTTCCAGACCACTAATTAAGACATGTACTGCCGTTACAACATACATATAATAAAAAAACTAATTGTGAAGAAAAAATAATAGTAAATAAAAGACACGTCTTATTCTTAGGGTGCCAGACCCGAAAGGGTTAATATAAGAAATTAATCTATGGAGTCTAACCATTTAGCTATTGTGAAAGAGCACTTGAAAGGCTTTTTAATTTCGTTGTAGTTAGCTACATTTTCGATAAAGTAGTTGTGGTTGTAGTTTACTTCAAAAATAAAACAGTTTTCCTGACCACTGATTAAGGCATGTACTGCCGTTACAACATGCATAGAATAACAAAACTAATTGTGAAAACAAAATAATAGTAAATATACAGACATGTCCTATTCTTACGACGCCAGACCCGAAAGGAATAATATAAGAAATTAATCAAAAAGTCTAATCATTTAACTTTAGTGAAAGATCAATTGAAAAGCTTTTTAATTTCGTCCTTTTATTAAGCAGAAAAGGCCGCAGTATTAAATTAGGTTTCATCCATTTCTATGTGTACAGCGCAAACATCAAGTTTAGCTAAGAATAACGCAGTATGTAATGAAAGCAATCTAATCATAAGTATTTCTGAAAGAATAATAGCCAAGCTCCCAAAGGTAAAACCGAGAAATGAAAAGATTTTCAGATGCGTGATATTCATTAAATATTAGCAGTAATGGGAGGTACTGATATAAATATATGAGAACATATATGTGTACAACCAGTTTATCAAAAAATGTGACAAAAAATGTAGCAGAATTAAATAACCGAGTGGCCATTATACAAGTATTATACTTATAACTTACGTATTATACTTAATCCGTGTACTCAATTTCTAATTTAGATTGAATCCTTTGACAAAATCTGAAAGTAGCGAAGTAGCGACTACTTTTAAAAAGTAGTTTACAGTCGCTAAATTTTAAAACAAGTAGTTGTAGCTGTAGTTAGTTACATTTTCGATAAAGTAGTTGTAGTTGTAGTTCGCTACAAAAATAAAGCAGTTTTCCAGACCACTGATTACGACATGTACTGCCATTACTACATGTATGTAATAACAAAACTAATTGTGAAGACAGAATAATAGTAAATATAAAGACATGTCTTATTCTTAGGACGCCAGACCTGAAATTGTAAATATAAGAAATTAACCTATGGTGTCTAACCATTTAACTATAGCGAAAGAGCACTTGAAAGGCTTTTTAATTTCGTCTTTTTATTAAGTAGAAAAGGCCGCAATACTAAATTAGGTTGAGTTTCTCTGTGTACAGTTCAGACATCAAGTTAGCCAATAATAACGCACCATGCAATGAAAGTAATCTAATCATAAGTATTTCTGAAAGAATAACAGTCAAGCTCCCAAGGGTAAAACTGAGACATGAAAAGATGTTCAGAAGCATGATATTCATTATATTTAAGCAACAACACCGTCAGATTAATATAATTGTATGAGAACATATCTGTGTACAATTAGTTTATCAAAAAAAAAAAAATGTGGCACAAAAAAAGTAGAATAACATAATCGATTACGTTGATTATGTGATTGATAACTTGTATTATATCAGTAATAGCGCAAAGCTCATATAAATATATGATAAAACGTATCTGTAGTACGATCAGTTCAATAAAAAATGTGATTAAAAAATTTCGTAGAATCACATAATCGATTACATTGAATTTCATCAATGATTTTCAAAAACTCAAATCTTAAATACGATTACGGAAAGCATATTTTCATAGATAACACATAGATGTAATATTGTAACGAAACCCACAAATATAGGAAGAGTTATGTGTGGGGGTGGCTAAGTATGAATAGAACAGCTATAAATGAAATCCGCATGTACTTTCGGATGAGCAGTTAGATCGGACGATTTTCTGGAATACTTAACGGTTTGAAGCTACAATTTCGTCAATCATTTCGAAATTTCGTCTAGAAATTTAAAAAAAGGTGAAGAATTCTAATGGGTAGGAGAAGAAATTTCACGAAAGCATAAAACACATCACATGACGTAATAAGTTGCGTTATAAAAGAACGATATACATGAAATACCGCACTATGTTATAGGTGTTATTTGTTAGTCCAGACTTTCTTGAACATCTGTGATATTGTGAAACGCGGCTCAAAGTCACCAAATGTTAAAATTTAGCAGAATCATGTAATCGATTACTTTGAATTTAATTTAATTTCCCTGATAAAGTAGAACGGTTATTTAGAAACATACAGATTTGAATCAATTAAAATTGTTGCAGGGAATAAGAAATAATGAGTTTATAATTGTTATTTATGAAAATAAACGGTTTTATAACATTAAGAAATCCTATTAAGACTCCTTACTTTGGTGCAATTTAGCCAAATATTAGTCCTCTTAAAGGTCACTAAAACAGCTTTGTAATTTAGTACTTTTAGTATACTGGACAGAATAGAACAAAACTAGGTATAATTTCTTTATATGTAACGAACATGAAGTTACCCAGGAATAACACAGCACGTAATGAAAGCAATCTAATCACAAATACTGCCGAAATAATCACAACCAATCCCCCAAGGTGCAATTTAGCTAAATATCGTCTTCTTGAAGATCACTAAAACAGCTTTGTAATTTAGTCCTTTTAATACACTGAAAAGGATATAACAAAACTAGGTATAATTTCTTTACGTGTAACGAACATGAAGTTACCCATTAATAACACAGTAGTAATGAAAGCAATCTAATCACAAGTACTGTCGAAAGAATCACAAAGCCCCCAAGATTAAAACCGTGAAATGGTGCAATTTAGCCAAATATAGTCTTCTTGAAGGTCACTTAAACAGCTTTGTAATTTAGTCCTTTTAATACACTGAAAAGGATATAACAAAACTAGGTATAATTTCTTTACGTGTAACGAACATGAAGTTACCCATTAATAACACAGTAGTAATGAAAGCAATCTAATCACAAGTACTGCCGAAAGAATCACAAAGCCCCCAAGGTTAAAACCGTGAAATGGTGCAATTTAGCCAATTATAGTCTTCTTGAAGGTCACTAAAACAGCTTTATAATTTAGTCCTTTTAATACACTGAAAAGGATATAACAAAACTAGGTATAATTTCTTTACGTGTAACGAACATGAAGTTACCCATTAATAACACAGTAGTAATGAAAGCAATCTAATCACAAGTACTGCCTAAAGAATCACAACCAAGCCCCCAAGGGTAAAACCGTGAAATAGTGCAGTTTAGCCAAATATAGTCTTCTTGAAGGTCACTAAAATAGCTTTGTAATTTAGTCCTTTTAATACACTGAAAAGGATATAACAAAACTTGGTATAATTTCTTTACGTGTAACGAACATGAAGTTACCCATTAATAACACAGTAGTAATGAAAGCAATCTAATCACAAGTACTGCCTAAAGAATCACAACCAAGCCCCCAAGGGTAAAACCGTGAAATAGTGCAGTTTAGCCAAATATAGTCTTCTTGAAGGTCACTAAAATAGCTTTGTAATTTAGTCCTTTTAATACACTGAAAAGGATATAACAAAACTAGGTATAATTTCTTTACGTGTAACGAACATGAAGTTACCCATTAATAACACAGTAGTAATGAAAGCAATCTAATCACAAGTACTGCCTAAAGAATCACAACCAAGCCCCCAAGGGTAAAACCGTGAAATAGTGCAATTTAGCCAAATATAGTCTTCTTGAAGGTCACTAAAATAGCTTTGTAATTTAGTCCTTTTAGTATACTGAAAAGAATAGAACAAAACTAGGTATAATTTTTTATGTGTAACGAACGTGAAATTACCCAGGAATAACGCAGCATGTAATGAAAGCAATAATAAGTACTGCCGAAAGAATCACAACCAAGCCCCCAAGGGTAAAACCGTGAAATAGTGCAGTTTAGCCAAATATAGTCTTCTTGAAGGTCAATAAAATAGCTTTGTAATTTAGTCCTTTTAATACACTGAAAAATATATAACAAAACTAGGTATAATTTCTTTACGTGTAACGAACATGAAGTTACCCATTAATAACACAGTAGTAATGAAAGCAATCTAATCACAAGTACTGCCTAAAGAATCACAACCAAGCCCCCAAGGGTAAAACCGTGAAATAGTGCAGTTTAGCCAAATATAGTCTTCTTGAAGGTCACTAAAACAGCTTTGTAATTTAGTCTTTTTAATACACTGAAAAATATATAACAAAACTAGGTATAATTTCTTTACGTGTAACGAACATGAAGTTACCCATTAATAACACAGTAGTAATGAAAGCAATCTAATCACAAGTACTGCCTAAAGAATCACAACCAAGCCCCAAAGGGTAAAACCGTGAAATAGTGCAGTTTAGCCAAATATAGTCTTCTTGAAGGTCACTAAAATAGCTTTGTAATTTAGTCCTTTTAGTATACTGAAAAGAATAGAACAAAACTAGGTATAATTTTTTATGTGTAACGAACGTGAAATTACCGAGGAATAACGCAGCACGTAATGAAAGCAATAATAAGTACTGCCGAAAGAATCACAACCAAGCTCCCCATGGGTAAACCGAGAAATAAAAACATGTTCAGATGCGTGATGTTCGTTATATTTTATCAGTAATGGCGTCATACTAATATAAATATACGAGAACATATCTGTAAACAATCAGTTTATCAAAAAATGCGAGAAAATGTTTAGTAGAATCCTATAATCGATTACATTGATTTTCATTTCCTTTTCCTGATAAACTGGAACGGTAATAGAAAAACATATAGATTGAATCAGTTCCAAATAAGTAAACATATTACGTCTGAATCAGAATTTTAAAACTAACAAGTACGAAAAATCCTGCGTCAGTCATAGCACTTTCCAACACTTCCAAAATACTTTAAAAAATCTTCGCCGTTAAATAAGATGAAAGATGGTGTTTAAATAAACAATTTGGAAAACGTATAACACATATCGAAACCTAATTTCAGGAAATACCATCAATAGTCTGAAAAATGTCCGAATTATTTTGTACAGTCTTGTATATCATCTGTAGATTCGTATATATACTTCATGGTATGCTAAAATTTAATTCAGTTTGGAAACGCATAGCACAAATCTGTTTAATACTTGGAAATTTTTCCATAGAAAATTTCCATCTTGTACTGTGATTGTAGTCTTGCCAACATGTGATACTGAGATGTGTCAGCCTGGGTATCATTTCAAGTAGTTCAGTTGATAGAACGTCAATGCGCTATACTGATGACCCTGGATCGAGTCACGGCTTGGATACTTTTCACGCTGTTGGCGATACGTCTTTTAAGTAATTAAAATTTGAAATATTACGCATAGCACAGTTGTACGTACATTCAGCAACTTTCGCCAATAAACGGAAATGTACTCAAGATTTTTTGTGCTGCCCTATGTATCATGCCAAGGATTTATACACGCGAAGTAATAGGCAAAAAATTAGTTTAATTTAAAAACCCGTACCACAACTGAAAACGCACTTCCAGCCATTCTTAGTATTGTTACCGAATTCTTTTGTGTGTCCCTGTAAATGAACGATGAATGTTATGCACACCATATTCAACAATAAGCCTCTTGTAGTGCAACTCGGTGAAATACATTAATTTAAATATGTTTGGACTAATGTTACATCATTAAAATACGTCGCAAACAAATTTTCCTCATACATCGTAATGTAATCCAATTTTTTTGCGTGACCCTGTAAAGGAACTATGAATGCTACATACTTGATTTGCAATACCGAACATGCCAATATAAACCTTATTTACATATATCAATTGCATGGATGGAATCTGAGTATATTTACGCGAGATAGAGCACGGACAGACAGACAGAAAAACCAAAATCATAAACACTATTGGCAAGTGTTAAAAAGATATTTAAAATCAGACATTTAAAAAAACTGAAAAAACCCATTAATATCATATAATGAAATCAATTACAGTAAACGTTTCAAGTTCTATAAAAGAGTCTCATCAGTATAAATGTGAATTAAAAACCAAAGCTGTTGTTCACTGTGACATATACTGCCTGGTGATTTAATATTTTAAATGCATAATTTTGAACGTGCACACCTGTAAACAACAGCTTTGATTTTTGATTGATACTTGTACTGATGAAGATCTTTCATAGAACTTGAAACGTTTACTGTAATTCATTTTATTATATTATGACACACTGCAAATCTTTATACACTTTTCAGAACACTTCTGAGAACACTTATTTTGTCAAGCGCACTTTTTGGAAGAGTTTTTAGAATACTTCTGAGAACACTTCTGTTGTTCAGCACACTTTCTAGCGCACTTTTTGAAAGCGATGATTTCACAAGTGTGCCCAAACGTGTTTCCAATCTGTTCTCAAATGTGTTCCTAAGTTCAGATTTAACAAATATCCTGAGAAGAACACTTTCGGTACACTTTCAGAACACTTCCGGAACACTTTCTTTATAACGGAGCATATTCAGAAAACATTTCAGTGCACATTAAGGTAACTGGAACACTTTTTTGAATCAAAGTGGTCCAAATGGGTTCCCAATGTGTGCCGAGAATTTGCAGTGCATTAATGGGTTTTTTTTTTCAGTTTTATTAAATGCCTGATTTTAAATGACTTTTTAATTTTGAAATTTGAATCGATTACAGATTTTACATGGAATAAGAAATAGTGATTTTATAATTGATAGGGAGACATAGTAACTTTCGAGTCCAAAATTGTTCATTATAAGATGATTTTTGCGACTCGACATGTAAATCAGTAAGTTTTTCCTCATTTTACAGTGAAATATTTACAGTGTTTATAAATAAAATAAAAACACAATAAATTTAATAAAAAAATTTTTCAATGTAATTAACAGATATTTAAAAATTAAATAAAATGTATGCATAAAAGAAATTTAAGGATTTTTGCTTATCCGCAAGATTTTTCTTGAAAAAAAAAATACGGTAGAATTCTAATTCTAGTATCAAATTGTATCAAAGTGGTCCAAATGGGTTCCCAATGTGTGCCGAGAATTTGCAGTGCATTAATGTTTTTTTTTTTTTTTTCAGTTTTATTAAATGCCTGATTTTAAATGTCTTGTTAATTTTGAAATTTGAATCGATTACAGATTTTACATGGAATAAGAAATAGTGATTTTATAATTGATAGGGAGACATAGTAACTTTCGAGTCCAAAATTGTTCATTATAAGATGATTTTTGCGACTCGACATGTAAATCAGTAAGTTTTCCTCATTTTACAGTGAAATTTTTACAGTGTTTATAAATAAAATAAAAACACAATAAATTTATATAAAAAATTTTTCAATGTAATTAACAGATATTTAAAAATTAAATAAAATGTATGCATAAAAGAAATTTAAGGATTTTTGCTTATCCGCAAGATTTTTCTTGAAAAAAAAAATACGGTAGAATTCTAATTCTAGTATCAAATTGTATCTTACTATTGTCTTAATTCACCAAACCTCAGTTAAGTGAAAAACATTAATAGATTTTGACATATAACATCAACATTTTAAAAATTTAAAAATTATTGAAATATTCAAGATTTTAAAGATTTTGGTTTAGTTCATAAAGACAATATTAAGATACAATTTGGTACTATAATTAGGATTCTACTGTATTTTTTTTTCAAGAGTTATCTTGCGGGTAAGCAAAAGTCATTAAATATCTTTTATGCATACATTTTATGTAATTTTTAAATATCTGTTAATTACATTGAAAAAATTTCATTAACTTTATTATGTTATTACTTTATTATAATACCGTAAAAATTTCATTGTAAAATTAGAAAAACTTACTGATTTATGTCGAGTTGTAAAAAGCATATTATAATGAAAAATTTTGGACTAGAAAGGTTCTCAATCCCCTTTGTTTAACCTCTTGTGACCCTAAGTTAAAATAATAGTACAAATACTCATTCTTTGCTTTTATACAAACAGAATGACATCAAAGTTGACAAAAAATATATTTTTCTGAAATGTATTGTTTTAGGGGGCTTGTAATTTAGATTCACAAATATTAATCTAAAATTATTAGCCTCCACCAAAAAAAAATATCAATTTAATTATTAATAACCTAAATTTACACAATAAAAAATTAACAGCTTTAAATAAGTGAATAATCTACAATTTAAAAAAAAAAATATTGTAAAGTTTTTAAGTTAAAGAATTATGGAAATTACCTACTTTCTTGGCTGCACTGTCTCGAAGATATTTTGCAAACTCAGGTTAAAATAACATTTATTTATAAAGAAATTGGCATCATTGCTGCCATTTTCTGGTTTTATTTTAAAGCAAACCTATTGAGCTATATAGAAGCGAAGTTAAAATATAAATATATTAATCACTTTAGTTTTTATGAAGAAAATAAACTAGGTACCCATTTGGGTACCCAGGACTCAAGAGGTTAAGAGCATTAAAAAATCCTATTATAGCTCCTTGCTTTGTGCAATTTTGTCAAATATTAGTCGTCTTTAAGGACACTAAAACAGCTTTGTAAATTAAAACTTCTAGTATACTGAAAAAGGTTAATACTAAACTAGGTGTAATTTCTTTATGTATAACAAACGTGAAGTTACCCAGAAATAACACAGCATCTAATGAAAGCGACCTAATCATAAGTATTGCCGAAAGAATCACAAACAAGCTCCCAAGGGTAAAACCGAGAAATGAAAAGATGTTCAGTTGCGTGATATCCATTATGTTTAAGCAGTGATGGCGAATTATTTACAGAAATGTATCAGAACATTTTTGTGGTATTTCCATGAATACTTAATTATCTGTATATATATTGATTACTGTCGGCTGAATATTTCACGGAATCACTTAATCAAACATATTACTTTTAATTTTAATTTCCTTGAAAAATACGAAAAATTATGGATGAAAATATAGGTTTGAAAACTCATTAAAATAATGCATTAAAAAAGAAGTGAATTTTTATTTACTTGTAATGAAATTGAATTCTTTAAGAACATTAAGAAGGGTTGGGTTGATTATTGACGGCCAATTATCTACACTTGGGATATAGACCCGGGGGGAGTGCCCTTCGTGGGGGTCTTTCTAAGGGAACCTAACCCGTATTTACGCATGGATAAATCCACGGCTCGAAGAAAACCACGAAAACTCCGAACGATTAGGCCGACGGGCGCGATTGGGATCGAACCCAGCACCTACCGTCTACCAGCTTCGAGAGCAGAACCTCTCAGCCACTGGACATTAAGATGGTCTATTAATCTTTTCATTACGGGCTAGGACTGGCAACTATTTTTATATTAACTCGTACCACAATTTATAAATAAATTTCTGTATGACATATTTCTCTTGAAACTCTAAGATGTGATGTACAACTATTCATATACAGGGAGTGGAGTTGTTTTACAACTGGGAATACCATTGAAATAGTCAACTGTTTTTGTTTCTGTTTCTTGGTATAGGTCTATGGCATAAATTAGTTTTCAAGAGGTGGTGAGATTAGAATAAAGAATTATTCTCTGGGACGAAATATGTCCCAACCCCGTAATCGAAGGTTTAATTGTCTGCTTACTTTGCGTTTAACACTTCGTTATTACCCTAAAAAAAAAAAAAAAAAAAAAAAAAAAAAAACTTACGTTATTGCTGTCGTTGTATCTGTGAGATCAGATGACGTAATTTCCATATTTAAACACTTTATAAAGCGATATTTCAGTGAAAAGAAGTAATTAACTAGAAATGTATGTTCTTTGGCCTTTAATCACAAAACCTAAAATAGTTATACAAAATTGGAGTCTTCAATGACATGTTTGCAGTCAGAAGAAAAAGTAACTGTATCTTACAGATACAAGGACAGTAATCAAGTATTAAGTAAATATATCTTTTGTTAATGCTAGCGAAGACATTTAAGGTATCCGAATACCTTCGGAGGGCCTTTTTTAAAATTATTTTAAAATATGACATTTTTTTGCATTGTATATCATGATGTGATTAAAAAAGTAAAATAAAACAGAAAAAGTTATACATTTCAAATTATTTTTTTATATTTCGGAGAAAAAATAAGCAAAAAACAGCGAAAATAATCTCTTCCGCAAAACATCATAACTCAACTTTAAATCAAGATATTGTTATTTTGTAATCATTATTATAATTATTAAACCTTTTTCTGGGGAATGAACTACTCTAATATTTGTGAGTCAAATATTTGAAACTATATAGACCGTTAATCAGTGATGAAGCAAAAATTACTAAAAATTTATTGCAAATTGGAAACTTTATCAATAATTAAAAAAAAAACTAATACACTTACTGTTACGAGTGTAGTTCATTCCCTTTATTGCACATTGCAAAGCATACAAAAAAAATTTGAAAGAGATTCATCCATAATTTTTTCCGTTATGATGTTTTGCGTAAATATAAAATGTTAAAAAATTGATTTTTAGAAAACGCAAAAATAAAATTTAATTCAAAATCTTACCTTTATTTTGAAAAGCAAACCTTAATATGTTACTCAATTTATACACTATATTATCTATTTTATTTAAAACAATTGCTGTTTTTCTTTTTCAAATTCTTTTCAAATTTTCTCTGATTCTTTACTTTTGAGTTTACATAGCATTGAAAAACGTGCTGACTTCCGGTGAGCAGAACGATACTTCCGGTTTCAAAATACTGATACTTAATAATTTTAAAAAGGCAATAACTTGACTTCTAAATAAGATATAAAGAAAATTCAAACAGATTTGGAAAGATAAAGAGTCCGGCTATTATATTATACCAAAATCTAAAAATCAATATTTTGGCCGAAAATCGGCTTTTAAAGGTGTTCGGATACCTTAAGTGCTACAAACATGCTGTTTTTAAAAGAAACATGTAAAGAACACATTAAATAGTAATTTTATTTTAAATTATTTTAAACAAGTTTTAGTGAAAGTTCATCACGGTGAATATAAGGGGTGCCCAATTGAAAAGTAGACAGCTGCCGTAGCGACGTTGTCAAAGTTGCCGAAATGGTTTTTCATTTGGTTTTGACTTCGCGCAGGGTTAGTGACGTATTAGACAAAGTTGCGCCGTTTGAAAAGAAGTTGTGTATGTGTGTAACTGACGGCTAAAACATAGGGTGAACAGGATGGAAGCATCCAGAGTCGAGTAGCGATGCGTAGTGCGTTTTTCGGTGGCTGAAGGGGCAACGAACGCATACATTTTTCGCCGAATGAAGCATGTTTATGGTGAACACTGTTTAGGCCGTACGGCTGTGAACAACTGATGCAAGAGTTTCAGTCAAGGATGTACCGAAAGCAGGCCAGGTCCACGCTGCCATCATCGATGCATCAGTCGCCGCTGTCGATGAGATGGTACAGTCCAGACCTGTCGTCTTCTGATTTTCACATCTTCGGGCCACTTAAGAAGGCACTCCGAGGACAACGGTATACTTCGGACGACGAAATAAAGGATAGGATACGAACATTCTTCCGAGATCAGCTCCTAGTGTTCTACGACAATGATATCGGCCAACTGGTGACACGATGGGACAAATGACTCAACAAATACAATGATTATTTTAAGAGTTGTAATACAATACTTCTACATTCTATGTCCACTTTTCATTTGGGAACCCCTTATGTATGTGGATAAAACTGTTGTTTAATATCGTGATTAGAATCGTGGTCATTCACTTGTTTCATGTGGTTTTCTGAACATTCCAGATGAAAAAATACACCTTACTAATTTTATTTCTCGAATGAAGTATGCTGTATTACACAAGCACTACAATATCCAAATTATGTATGTCACTGATAGTTTCGGTGGCTTCCCGTTTCGTTAAACATTTTTCAATCTTTCCCCAAGATAGCTAACATAAGTTCTTCCAATACAAACACTTAAAATGTGCAGCAGTGAGATAGGTGGTAAAAATTGTAACTAGCTTTTATTATTAAATAGCATACATGACATATGAAAACAGACTGAGAGTTTTAAAACTTTAATAACAAGCACACTGGTGGCAGCATGAAAATAATTTTTATAGGAAATTAATGTGTGAAGTCAAATATTTTTTTAGTATGTTTCCTTATATCACCGACAGGTAGCGGGGCGCTGTCTGTAAATCTAGGAATGCTAAAAATAATATCTAGTGTATTGAAAACTATGTAAAAGATTAAAAAAGTTATATGTATAAAAGAATCTTAGCGAAATTATATGGCCTTTGTTTGCTGTTTAAAATATGAAGGTTAGACAAGACGTTTGTATCTTAAGACCTTCTACTAAGCTGAACGATGGAGTAAGGACTAAGCAACTTATCTTTAGTTTTTAAAAAATATACTTTTAAGTATCATTAAAACTAATAAATAATTTCATAATTATTATCAAAAAGTATAATTAAGGCAAGGTCTAAGGTAAGCATTTATTTTGAATTTCGAAAATTAGGTTTCAAGTATTTTTAAAACATATATATAAGACCATAAGACCTTTTCAAGTCTGATAACAAATAATCATACGTGACAATTTTTCGAATTCTCAAATTTGAGATTATTTTAATACTTTTTTTTCGCAAAAAAAAAAAAAAAAAAAAAAAAAAACGGAAATAAGGGCTGTAATTCACGTTGTAAAAGTGGCATGAAAAGCCGGTTATAAATTACTATTTATTTCTCTTTCGTATTTGCAAATAAATGGTTAGATTACTGCCGTGATTTCATCAAAACTCACATGTTCTTTCATTAACACCTTTTCAAGTTTCTATTGCGATATAAATTATATTTTATATCCATGCCTTTTTTTTTCCCTTTATTGATTCAATTATTATTGTGTTCTTGCCTCGTGGTCGCATTTCAGAAGTTTCTTGCTTAATTTCGTCATGTTGACCATCTTGGTAAATGACGTTGAAAGCACATGCTTCTCATTGGGCTATACGGGAGAAGTTGATCATACGAAGTTGATCATTTGTATGTTGCGGATGAAAAGTTACTCAAATTTGTATAACTATCATAATGAGTGTTAAAGCAATTCTCCCAGAAAATCAACATAAATGAAGGATTGGCTTAAAAATTACCCCAAAAAAGTTGCTGAATGTGATAGTAACTTTATAGAATTTTAAAAGGAATAATGATTAAGATTTTTAGGGTAAAAAAAAATTAAAAATTTCACACTATTTTCTTTTATGTAAAATAGAATAATTGAAGAGTAAGATAAATAAAACAACTTTACAATATTATAAAACAAAATTCATCTGTATAACTTTCTATAAGCATATTGATTTTTTAAAAAAAAATCAATCTATGTTATTTTTAATCCAAATAATTATGACTAACGCTCAATAACTAATTTTTTATTTATTTTTATTTTTTACATACGCACTTCAATGCATAATTAATGTTTAACGTCCTTTTTAATTAAAATGATTAATGAGATACGTTTTTTTCGCCCTAAAAAAAATCAGTTATGTTACCTTGAAAAAAAAACATGTTCTAATTATTAGACGTGTTTAATTATTGAAGACTTAATTAAATTGTATTATCATTATTTATTATCTTACATCCACGTAGATAAATTCATAAATTATAAAACACCAATTCATGTTATAGAAAATCAGATGTTTTTTTTAAATTTATACATATCTCGCCATTATAATAAATGAATATTTTGCTTTTAAATAAAGCAGAATTTTTTAACGAAAGGAATTATTTGATTAGTTAATTTATCATAGAGCTCATTACTATGAAAATGAGTTTAATATTTTTCTGATTTTGAACGGTGTTGACACGAATAAAAATAAGAATTAGTCGCTTTGAAAAAAAAAGAATGGTTCATTAATTACAATTTGATTTCTCTTAATATATCAAAGACGAATTATCAATTAAGGTACTTTGGTTTTTGACAAATGATATATTTCGCCGAAAAGACGAATAGTTTTTCTTTATTTTCGTAATTTTTTTTTTTTTTTTTTTTTTTTTTTTTTTTTTTTGTATTATACTTTTGTATTTTCGTGTTTTTGATGACAATGAATTTAAATGTATTAAATCATTTCAGGAATTTTTGTTCTATTGCAAAATTTTCCTATTAATCATAAAATATGACATAATCGGATTACAGTAGCAAGCAATATGTTTAAATTATGATTTTTCACAAATGAAAATCCTAAATGCTTTTTGTAAAACCATCCTTCAAATTAAAATCGCCAACTGTTTATCCAGTTATTTGTCCAGGTGTTGACATACTTTTATTTATTAAAATCCATAAGTATGGAATAATACATTGTATCTAATTTCTGCACAGTTATCTGGCACCTTTATTTGTTGGTGTAGATTGCTAACTATATTAATTTACTAAGTGATAAAAAATGTAATTAGTAATTTAAATAATATTCTCAATTATTGTTCATTTTTAAAGATTTAATGGAATGATATATAAAAAACTACATTTTACAATTATTAAAAATTTTAAGTTACTTTTAGAATTAAAAGAAAGTGCAAACACATTTTGCGACCTTAGCGCGTGAATTATTAATCCGTAGTAAAAAAGAATGAAAAAAAGAGTTTGTAGAGTTCTTTAGTTGATGTCATTTTTAAGGCCTCTTATTGGAAAAAAATTACGTAAAGTTTATTGCATGATCTAGTATCATCAAGTTCATTCTGTCACTTCTCTGTCGTGAAATAAAAACACTTTGATTGCACTGAGATTTCACTTCATGGGTGAATAATGGAATCTGTTCTTTCATAAAGTTAATTATGACTTTATGAGTTGAAGGCTTCTATCTGTCAGTTTTGACAATCAGTTAGCAGAGATTACTTTAAGTTATTTTCCAACAAGAACAACTATTTGGTCATAACATCTGGGCTATTATATGGAACAGCACAACAGAATTACTGGACACACTTTCGCTCAGATGAGAAAATTACTACTCGTATGAATTATTTTCCAATAAGATGATTTTGTTAAAAATAATTAAAAGTGTAATTACTCATCCATGGTTTGTTCCTGTCCCTTTACCTGTGGTTCATTCAGTTGTTCTGTTTCAAATAACAGTCCAGATGTCATGACCAATTGGCTGTTCTGAGTGAATATTGTATTGGATGGGATGCCATCCAGATAGCTCAATTGGAAGAGCGTTGGCAATTGAGGCCAAAGGTTCTGGGTTAGTGCCCCAGCCTGTTCAACATTATAATCTCTATAATTATTATTATTGCGCATTACATAATAACAATTTTTACTTTGTTTTTTTAATAAGTATTAAATAATACACCGTAAAAATTGAAAAAAAAATGTTTTATAGTATAGTAAAAACATTTGAAAAAATTTAGTATAACCTAGTAATTGTGTTGGCTGGGATGTCGTCCAGATAGCTCAATTGGAAGAGCATTCGCAATTGAAGCCAAAAATTCTGTGTTCGAATCCCAGCCTGGACACCTTTTCGCTCAGAATGCAAAATCACTACTCGTATAAATTATTTACCAATCAGATGATTGTGCTAAAAATAATTAAAAGTATAATTACTCATTCATAGTACGTTGGGGTCCCTTTACCTGTGGTTTATTCCGTTATTCTGTTTCAAATAACAGTCCAGATGTCATGACCAAATGGTTGTTCTGAGTGAATATTGTATTGGATGGGATGTCATCCAGATAGCTCAATTGGAAGAGCATTGGCAATTGAAGCCAAAGGCTCTGGGTTCGTGGCCCAGCCTGCTCAACATTGTAATGCCTATATTTATTATTATTGCGCATTACATAATAATGATTTTTATTATTTTTTTTAATAAGTATTAAATAATACAACATTAAAATTGAAACATGTCTTATAATAACTATAGTTAAAACATTTGAAAAAAAAGAGTATATCCTCGTAATTACCTGTAATTCTGAAAACTAAGTAATTACTCATTCATAATTTATTGGAGCCCGTTTACCTGTGGTTTATTCCATTGTTTTGTTTCAAATAATGTGTCATCCAGATAATAGTATAGGGATGTCGTAGTAGGTAAATGGGTAATGGTAGGGGAATGGGATGTCATAGGAAATGGGATGTTATCCAGATAGCTCAATTGGAAGAGCGTTGGCAATTGAAGCCAAAGGTTCTTCTGAGTTGGAGTCCCAGCCTGCTCAACATTATAATGCCTATAATTATTATTATTGCGCATTACATAATAATAGTTTATATTTTGTTTTTTAATAAGTATTAAATAATACACCGTAAAAATTGAAAAATTGTTTTATAGTATAGTAAAAACGTTTGAAAAAATTTAGCATAACCTCGAAATTACCCGTAATTCTAAAAACCTTGTCATTACTTTAAAAAATGTGGTCACCTCCTATGTGTTACAAGGAAAAGAGGAAAATATTGTTTAATGCTTTGACACCTGACTGCCATTAGCTGCTAATTTTACGTATATAAGAATGAAAATTATTTGCAATTGTGTAAGAAAGATTTTCTTGACCTAGCGAGGAAAATTATAAAATTAAAACTCTCTTACTGTAGCATATACATTACTACAATAGAAAACACATTTACTGTCCACAAATTGTGCTAGTATTAGGCTAGATTATATAGTTTCTGTTAGGAATAATTATTTAATTATTATTATTTAAATATAATGTGTGTCAAATTATGTTCTGATAATAAAAGAGAAAAAACATTTTTATATATAATTCAAGTTTTCTATGAAGAGAAACTTACTTTTATTATTTTACCTTTTAGGTGCAAGCATATGATTTGATTTAACGGTAAGTCAGTTTTATATATATATATATATTCTTAGATTACTTCTAAAAACTTCAAGTCTTAGGTATGGTTACAGAAAAACATACTTTCATAGATACACATAGATGTAATATTTTAATATAGACCTCAAGTATAGAAAAAATTATGGAGATGGCTAAGTATTAATGGAACAGTTATGTATGAAAAAAATAAAAGCCGCACATACTTTGTTATGAGCAGTGGGTTAGGGCGATTTTATGGAAGTCTTAACAGCTTGGTGAATAATTTTTAGTCAATACATTCAAAAATTCGTCTAGAAATTTTGAGAAAGCGAAAAGTTATAATGCATAGGAGGCGAAATATCGAGAATGCATAAAAAACATCAGTTGTCATAGTAAGTTTTCTTATCAACGTACAACATAATTGACAGACCGCACTATATTTCGGTGTTGTTGGGAGTTTAGACTGCCTTGAACATGTATGATATTGTGAAACTCTGCTCAAAGTCACGAAATGTTAAATAACAGGTTTCTGTATTTTATGTTTGGTGATTGCAGTAACATTTAGTTACTGTAAGAATTCTCGAAATTGTGGTCCAGGTTCTAGAATTTGTTTAATTGTAAAAATATTGTCAGTTCTCTTTAAATTAAGCATTTGTTCTGCATGTTCGAATATTTTATCTGTTGAATTTCAAAGCCCTTATTTAGTAATTCAATATTCTCCATAACATCAATATTGTTCTGAGTTATATCACAATATCAGTTATTAATCAACACCGGCAGGCAGAAAAATCCTTTAGCTTCACATTGCTTACCAATCTTCTAGGAATATGCTGATTATTTCACAGATCTAAAGTACACATTTGTTGTATGCTCTTAGTATACTGGCGTCCATAAACAAAAGGACATGCATAACATTCTAATTTTTAAGCACAAAAGTTTATAGTGAATAATAAAAATTAAGTAGTATAAACGGCACATGTAGCAAATAGGTACTACCTTAACAACAAGGCCAGTCAATATGACGTCATCTTGACGCCACAAGTGTCAGTCACTTCAGTGAATCGAAATGTGAATATACTTTCATTCGTCTCGTTATTACTTTCAAGTGACCATCAATTGTAGACTTCACTGAGAAATCACCGTGACTGTTGCTTTGTGAAGAGTCAGCATGTGACGATACATTGACTCTCTACCTTGTGACTCTCACTGACCGTCATTTAGAGACTCCACTTTGAAGTCACCATAACCGTTGCTTTGTGACAAATCCTCAAATCACATCACAATGAAATCACATGGTGACTCTCAGGAGACCAACATTTGGAGTCTCTGTTTTGAAGTCACAATATGCCTTTCTTTGAGACAAGCCGCGACCTGCGTTATACACGGCCAGTGCATGACGTTTAAAACGTCACATGTAGTGGATCATTTTTAAACGGCGATTGGTGGAAAACGGGGGGCACGTCGCTTTGCACCAATCACCGTGTAAAAATGATCCACTCCATGTGACGTTTAAAACGTCATGCTCCGGCCATGTATAACGTAGGTCGCGGACAAGCTACCAGATGACTTCATTTTGATGTCACTTAGGAAGTCGTCTCAAAACAACTGTCATAGTGACTTCACAGTGGCTACTGCAAATGGGAGTAAATGGTTACGTCATTGTAGCCCGTCCTTAAACAATAGTTACGGTTCTCCAAATGACGGCGACTTAAGAATAATAATCATATGTATAATATACACAGGTTGGTTTGGCATAGTAACTGTGGCGCTTGTGATAATTTCTGACGTCACATCCACTGGCTCGAGGCTAACGAAAAAGACAGGCTACCGCGGTGCATTCCACTTATCTTTTTTACAGACCGCTAGTGTGACGTGATGCTCTTTTCGTACACCTGCATTGGTGCACTCAAGCATCACGTGACTCCCGCGGTCTGTAAAAAAAGATACGCGTAAAGCACCACGGTAGCCTTTCTTTTTCGTTAGCCTCGCACTGGTTACGCAACTAATTTAATTTATCTACACCAATCAATAGCCAAATATTTTATTTTCCAGTTATTAGTACGAAATTCAAGATATCAATCCGCATATGAAAAAACATATAAAATGCATTAAATTTGAAACCATTTCTTGATTTTAAACACTTCTCTTTTTTAAATATACATTAACGAGTCTTACATATTTGCTTAGATTTTGCACCATCGGATCATTTTTACATTAATAAAACATCTATATAAAGCAAATGTCTTTGAATTTTTTCTTTAATTGAAGTCCAGCGTATAATAACATGGACGTTCCACTGCATTTCAATTAATTGAATGTCGTATGTAATAAAGTATTCATTAAATTTAAAAATTGGCCTTTGGCGGTCTTTTTACAGATTTTAGATCAATGTGACCTCAATCTACTGTAGCTAAAATGTATTTCAAATTATCTTTATTCAAAAGCTGAAGAGATGCATTTCTTTCTTATTCGAATTTTCCAATTAAAATCCGTCTCATTAAATTTCACATCGTTATCTTCTTTTGTACGCATAAGTTTTGGTCATTTTTCTCTAAATATTGTTTCCCTGTACGTTGTTTAATGCTTTTTGCAATGTTATTAGCACATTAGGGGTATAGTTGCATGCAATACGCATTATTGAAAAAGGGAAAAACATCATTAATTACTTTGCAGTCTTTTGTATACATGTCAAATTATCATTCCTTTGGCATTAGATTTCTGGATTTGATTTGTTATTCGCCCATATGATAAGTAATTATTTTAAATGAGGCGTTGGAGAGATTTGACAGCTAGTTTTGAAAAAATAATAGCGGATACTGAATAGAAATTAAAATGCCGCAGCATTTTTAACACTGTACATTATTCACCAATGTGTAAAGTTTAGTGTTTGGAAATTCTATGACAAAAAATATCGGTGATATTTAAAAAAAATCAAAATTCCGAAGTTAAAAACAGATTTCTAATTGGAATTAATACAAAGATAAAACGAAAGTATTTTTTCACAAACTAACGGAATTCCATTGTATTTCGTTTAATTGAATTCTTGTATTCAGTTCGCCCCAAAATTTCCCGGACTGGTTAATTTATCGGCCAATAGATGGCGCTGCGTGTCCACAGGTGATGTCGAAAACACTTGTACACTTCGTCTTGTAAAGCCTTTCAATTTCACTTTGTTATCTGTTGTCTGATGCTAAGTGCATCCGGTGTGTTGTAACAGTGTAACGTGATCATGTCGGAGCTCGCTAAGGTCGAACAACGAACAAACATAAAATTGAAAGTACTACTGTTGTTAGAAGTTACTATTTGCAAGTGTTGTAGCTTTTCATGTCCCGAACACGCAGAGTTCGTCCTCGGCACCGACAGCAAGGCAGTTGGGTGTTTTTAACTTAGGGATTTTGATTTGTTTTAATACTATCGATATTTTTTATCATAGAATATACAAACACTAAACGCTGCACTTTGGTAAATAATGTACAGCGTTAAAAATTCTACGGCATTTTAATTTCTATTCAGTATTATTTTTTCAACTCAAGGGGACCACCTCAAGCGACTGCGATAGACTATTTGACACACATTGCTACGGTGGACTTCCAGAAGAGTTTTGATGACTATTACATTCATTGTAAAAAGTATGTTGAGTCCAGCGAGATTATTTCAAATAAACATAGGTCAAAATTTACATTTCAGTTCTTAATTTTTTGTTTATATAATCAGTATGGGAAATTTTGGGACACACACAAACAAAGTATTCTTTACATTTCTTACTCTTTCTATAATAACATTCTTTTAATTTAAAAAGTGGTCTTTGACAGTTTTTTTTTTTTTTTTTTTATGATTTAGTATAAACCAATAAAACCTTAATCCACACTTCCTAAAATGCATTTCAAATTTGCTTTAATTAAAAGCTGAAGATCATGCAATTCTTTCTAAATCGAATATTCCAATTAAAATTGGTCTTCGTCTCATGAAATTTAACAGCGTTATCTTCTTTTGTATGCAAAGACAAACTTATTTCGGTCATTTATCTCCGAATACTGTTTCCTTGTAAATTTGATTAATGCTTTTTTCAGTGTTATTAGTACATTAGCGGTATTGTTGCATGTATTGCGCATTATTGATAAAGGAGAAATATCATTAATTACATCGGAACCTTTTGTATCCTAGGCATGTCAAATTACCATTTGTTTAGCATCAGGCTTTTGGAATTGATTTGTTTGCTCACCCGTATGATAAGTAATTATTTTAAATGAGGCGTTAAAGGCATTCGAGAGCTAGTTACGCAAAAATAACTGATACTGAGTAGAAATTACAATGACGTAGCATTTTTAACACTGTATATTATTTACCATTGATTAACGCTGAGCATTAGCAAATTCTATAGAAATTCTTCAGGCTTGCAAAAAAAAAATCGATGATTAAAAAAAAAAAAAATGTAAATATTCTAGGTTAAAAATAAATTTCTAAGATAAACTAATTGATATATAAATTACATATTGAAAGGATCAGGGTTCATAAGCCGTGTTTTTGGCCCATGAAATAAGACTAAAATTCGATTTTCTTATACTGACTTAATTATTTCACTTTTTAATATTAGAAGGTTTATCGTGTACGATTTCAACAAATTTTTTGCATTTTGTTCGTTTTTATATAACTTACACAAGCTCAAAGTTCGTATTATTCGTACTTTTTGATGAAAAATACGCAATTTCTTCTAATTTTACCTCAATTTTTAATATATTTTTTAATACTTTACTATGAGCGCAGCTTTGCAACACTTTTATTTTTACATACATTATACATTTTGATATATTTTATAATATATGTTAAGAAGAAAGTGTTGCACGTTTGCGCTTATATATAATTGAGGTAAAATTAGGAGAAATTGCGTATTTTTCATCAAAAACTACGAATAATACGAACTTTAAGCTTGTCTAAGTCAAAAAATACAAACTGTTGGGGAACCGTCGGTAGCGTAATAAATTTTCTTATTTTTATAAATAGTTAAATCAGTCTTCAAATTTAATATACATTTTCATCCTTTGATATGTTAAAGAAGTTTGTTCAGCTTACCTGAGATTTTCCTTTTTGCGCTGAATATACCCACAGTAGTAATCCAAAGTGTTGTAGCGATATTTATCTGATCCATTGATTCACTTATATTGGAAGAATAATAAATAGTATTAGTAGAAAATGACAATTGTGTAAAATAAACAGAAGATTCATTTTCCTTTGAATATAATATAATTCTTAGCTAGATGTACATGTTTTAAGTCGCGTTTGGAGGCTGCGTATAAGTGCTCCAATTTTACATTATATTAAATATATTTACATCATATATGTACAAGAGCGTCTTAACTGCTCAGAAACATTTTGGAAACTGAAGGGAATGTTTTTAAGTTCTGTGCACACGCGCGGGATAAGACAGCTGTAGTTTGAAGGAGGGAGGTCTGCAGAGTTTCTCCAATTAGTTAGTTTCGACAGTCTCTGGTTTTGTTCACTATGTTTTTCAGCTGCGGCACTTGAAGTACTTATTGGTAATTGGGGCCTGGTTTTTAACATGTTCTTATTTCAATCGTTCGCTGCACGTGGAGATTATTCACTGCATAAAAAAGGTTTCTCCGTCACTCCCCCGTAATCTCCTGTGTGGGGAATGGTTGAAGATTCAGTTTCTTACGGTGTTTCTCGTACACAGGTTTGGGAGTGGGCTTCGTGAGAGTGTCGGCTGTCATTTCTTCAGTGGGGCAGTATTGTAAATCAATTTTTCCTTCTTCTTTCATAAGTTTGATGTTGTGGAAACGTATGTCGATGTGTTTGGATCGCTTAGTATCTTTATCGTTTTCAGTCATTTTTATACAGGACATATTATCCTCAAAAATCGTGATGGGTAATTTTTGTGGAATGTTGAGATCGTTAAGCAAGTTTGTTATCCAAGTTAATTCTTGTGCTGCGTTGCTAGCTGAAACGTATTCAGCTTCGGCTGACGAAAGTGCAATGCAATTTTGCCTTTTTGTAATCCAGTAAATCGGCGATTTTCCTAACATGAATAGATTTCCTGATGTTGATTTACGTGTTTTCAAGTCACCTGCCCAGTCTGCATCGGCGTATGCTGTTAGGATGGGCTTGCTGTTTGCGCTAAGAGTTAAGTTCAAATTTTCTGTAGTTTTAAGGTATGAAATGATTCTTTTCACTGCTGTCCAGTCCTTTTGGCGTGGTGTTTCATTTCTACGACATAATATGTTGACTGCTGCGGATATGTCAGGACGCGTGATTGTTGATATGTAAAGTAATGTGCCTGTGGCTTGTCGATATTTCGTGTTATTAGGTAAAAGATTATCATCGTCTTCAAGTCTGTTGAATCCAGCAATCATTGGTGTGTAATGAGGTTTCATGTCGTTTAAATTCAGTTTTTTCACTAGTTCCTGTATTTTATTGTTTTGATTTAGGTAATATGTATCATTGATTTTATTAATGTTTATTCCTAGGTAATTATTCACTTCTCCTAAGTTTTTTAGTTCATATTCTTTCTTAAGTTGGTTTATTGTTTCTTCGATGTCACTGTCCTTTCCTGCTATCAGGATATCATCTACATAAATGATGATGTATATCGGATTTTCTTGATTTGATTTAAAGTACAGACATGGATCATTTTTGCTCTGTATGAAATTATTGTTTGTGAGTGTTTCCGATATTTTGGTGTACCAGGCCTTTGCGGCTTGCTTAAGACCGTAGATGGCTTTTTGAAGTTTACAAACTTTTCTTTCATCGCCGGGTTTAATATACCCGTCTGGTTGACTCATATAAACAGTTTCAGTTAATTCACCGTGCAAGAATGCTGTGGTAACGTCAACATGTTTAACGTTCAAACTTTTGTGCAATGCAGAGATGAGAAATGCACGTATTGTAGCGTGCGAAACTACAGGTGCGAAGGTTTGATCATAGTCAATCCCGAATCTTTGACTATATCCTTGTGCTACTAGACGCGCTTTATAGCTTTGAATATTTCCTAAATTGTCCTTTTTTAGTTTAAAAGTCCATTTTGAGCCGATAATTTTTGTTCCGGGTGGTGGATCTGTTAAAGTCCAAGTGTTATTTTTTCTTAGGCATTGGATTTCATTTTGTGTTGCTTTTATCCAATTTTGTTTATCATTAGGATTTTTCATTTTTTCGATATCTTCCCAATTTTCGGGAATGTTTTCAGATGAACTATTTATGAGACAAACATATCTGTCAGGAGGAACGCCTCTATTTGTCCTATTAGACCTTCTTGGTTCAATTGGTTGCTGTTTGGGCACGGATGGTGTCTCTTCGCTGTCAAGTTTTATTTCTAAGTGATTTTCATGTCTATCCGGTAATTGTGTATTGTCATCGGATGTTTTTGTGGTGATTTGTATCTCCTCAATGTTATCTGAGTGTACATTTTCATTCTCAAGAAATTTCACCGTTCTCGCTATTATAATTTGTTTTCCTTGTGTGTGAATTCTATAACCAGTCGATCGTGTATCATAACCTACAAACGTTCCGGTTTGAGCCCTGTTATCGAGTTTTCCTCTATTTACTTTATCGACGTAAAATAGCGCTTTACAACCGAATGTTCTTAAGTGTTTTAAATTCGGTTTAACTCCTTTCCATAATTCGTAAGGTGTTCTGTTGTTGTTTGCTTTAGTTGGGAGTCGGTTTTGTAAGTATGTTGCGGTGTTTATGGCTTCACCCCAAAAATGTTTGCTTAATTTTGCTTGTGATAGCATACTTCTAGTCATATCTAATAAACTTTTATTTTTTCTCTCCGCAACTCCATTCTGGCTCGGATTATGCGGGACAGTCAATTGGTGTAAAATTCCGTTCTGTTTTAGGTATTCATCGATCTCTTGATTTACATACTCACGACCGTTATCCGATCTAATTTCCTTAGGTTTTTTACCGAACTGATTGTATATCATCGTTACGTACTCTTTTATCTTTTCAGCAACTTCGCTCTTTTTAGATAATAAATATATCGTAGTATATCGGGAATAGTCATCAATAAGAGTCATAAAATAAATTTTTCCGCCTAAAGTCGGTGTATCTAGAGGTCCACACACGTCACTGTGGATCAAATCCGCAATATTAGTAGCTCGATTTGTTGCTGATTTAGGATACGGCATGTTGGTTAATTTAGTTTCGATACAAGTTACGCATGTTTTATTTTGATGTTTACATTTTCCTATCTTTATTCCGTCCGCAATTTGATTTGTTATCATTGATTTAATCGCGTCATAATCTCTGTGACCTAGTCTGCGATGCCAGAGATCTATGCATTGTTTGCTGTCACAGTTATACGTTATGTTTACATAATTTTGTGGTTCTTCCACATCGTCTATTTCCTCAATAATGTATAAGTTTTTCTCCTTTTTCGCCCTAATATATATTTCTTCATCAAAGATCAAATCGCATTTATTATCGTCGAAGATTAGTTTACACCCGTTTTTAGCGGCTTTACTAATCGAAATTAGGTTCGACTCTAAGTCTGGGACATAAAGCACTTCGCGTAATTTCGTTAGTTTTTCTTTTCCTTCGGGGGTTAATGTTTTTATAAAAACTTCTCCTGAACCTAACGCTGTCAGTTTATTACCATTCGCGATCGTTACTGAAGTTTTATTATAATCAATAAATTTACTAAATAGGCTTTTATCATTACAAATGTGCGAGGTAGATCCTGAATCGAGAATCCAGTTATTTTTTCCTACTTTTTGAGTGATTAATGCTTTATTTTGCGTCTGATCATTTGCGTATTTTCTTTCGTTTGGAACTTTGTTTTCCCTATGAGTTTCGTTTTTTTCATAACATAATGAAGATGAGAAATTCTTTTTATTTTTGAATTGATTGTTACGAGGATTTCCGGATTGTACCGTGTTTCTGCTCTTGTAGTGCCAGCATTCGTAAGTCGAATGATTTTTCATTTTGCAGTTGTTACAATATTTTTGTTCTCTTCTATTTTCAGTGTGTGTATATCTCCTATTTGTTTTAAATGCTCTCTCATTGTTGTTATATCCGCTATGTGATTGTTCTGACATTTCATGTCTACGATTATATTCATCAGTTAATTTGTTTTTGATAAAATCAGGGGTGAGCTCATTTTCCGGTCTCGCCTCCAACGCAGTTATCAAAGTATTGTAACTGGGGGGAAGAGAACACAGAAATAGCGCGGAAATATGTGAATCGCTAATATTTTCTCCAATGGCATTAAGTTTATCTATAATTTGCAAGATATTAGTGATATGCGTGATCATGTTTGCACCCTCAGCTAATTTAGTACTGTATAGTTTCCGTAACAGGTAAAGCTTACTAGATAAATTGCTTCTCTCATGTATATTTTTCAGAGCTTCCCATGTTAATTTGGCAGTTTCTAAGTTTTTTACATTTACGATTTGAGAATCATCGATGCTTAGGTTAATTAAAGCTCTAGTCTTGCGATCTTTTTTGTGCCATGCGGGGTCGGGTGGAGCTGGTGGATCTTGTACTATAATATCGTCGAGTTCCTCTTTAATCAGGAACATCTGCATCTTGAACTTCCATGTACTATAATTTGTAGAATTGAGTTTTTCAATAAATTGAGTATTTTCTTTTATCGCATTCATTTTTTTCTTTTTTTTAGTGTTCTTTTATTTATTATTATATTTTTAGAAATTTGTTAAATTATCGTTTTTGATACTGGGATAATATTCTTTTTTCAGAATCAGTCTTTCATAATCTTTGTTGGGGAACCGTCGGTAGCGTAATAAATTTTCTTATTTTTATAAATAGTTAAATCAGTCTTCAAATTTAATATACATTTTCATCCTTTGATATGTTAAAGAAGTTTGTTCAGCTTACCTGAGATTTTCCTTTTTGCGCTGAATATACCCACAGTAGTAATCCAAAGTGTTGTAGCGATATTTATCTGATCCATTGATTCACTTATATTGGAAGAATAATAAATAGTATTAGTAGAAAATGACAATTGTGTAAAATAAACAGAAGATTCATTTTCCTTTGAATATAATATAATTCTTAGCTAGATGTACATGTTTTAAGTCGCGTTTGGAGGCTGCGTATAAGTGCTCCAATTTTACATTATATTAAATATATTTACATCATATATGTACAAGAGCGTCTTAACTGCTCAGAAACATTTTGGAAACTGAAGGGAATGTTTTTAAGTTCTGTGCACACGCGCGGGATAAGACAGCTGTAGTTTGAAGGAGGGAGGTCTGCAGAGTTTCTCCAATTAGTTAGTTTCGACAGTCTCTGGTTTTGTTCACTATGTTTTTCAGCTGCGGCACTTGAAGTACTTATTGGTAATTGGGGTCTGGTTTTTAACATGTTCTTATTTCAATCGTTCGCTGCACGTGGAGATTATTCACTGCATAAAAAAGGTTTCTCCGTCACAAACAAAATGCAAAAACCATTGTTGAAATCGCACAGGATAAACCTTCTAATATTAAAAAGTGAAATAATTAAGTCAGTATAACTAAACCGAGTTTTAGTGTATTTCATGAGCCAAAAACACAGCTTATGGACCCCGATCCTTTTCTTTTTTCACCGAACAATACAACCTCGTTGCATTTCAGTTAATTTATTGTTTGTATATAACAAAATATTCTTAAATTTAAAACTGGCCTTTGACATTTTTATGATTCAATTACAGACCAATATGACTTTAATCCATCACTTCCTAAAATGTATTTCAGATTCGCTTTATTAAAAAGCCGAGAAGCGTAAAATTTTTTCGAATACGAATTTTCCAATTAAAATCAACTCTTCGTCTCATTAAATTTCACAGTGTCACCTTCTTTGTATTCAAAGACTATCATTTGTTCATTCCAATTATTGTTTCCCTGTAAATTTATTCAATGTTTTTTCGGCGTTCTTAGTGCATTATTGATAAAAGAAAAACATCTCTAATTATATCTTAACTTTTTTTGTACACCTAAATTAAATTTTCACCAGAACTGCAATTACGCTGGAAATTAATGAATACGCAGGATGTGAATTATCACTTACTGCACATCGTACATCCAATAGAGTGAAAAAAAATGTTCAGACCAGGGATCGAACCTGGAACCCTTGGTATTACGCAACTGGACGCGGCAAATGACCCTGTACGCACGCGGCTCTACCATTTTGAGCTATCCGGACGACATCCAGTCTACCATTCTCTCATTCTGGATGTCATCCAGATAGCTCAAAATAATAGAGCATTGGTGCATAAAACCAAGAGTTCCGGGTTCGATCCCCGGTCAGGTCTTTTTTCACTCTGTTGGTTGTACGCTGTGTAGTAAGTGATAATCCACATCCTTTGTATGTATATATTAACTTTTTATGTTCTCAGCATGACAAATTACCATTCATTTGACATTAGATTTCTGGACTTGATTTGTTTACGCACCCATATGATAGGTAATTAGTTTAAATGAGACGTTAAAGATATTTGACAGCTGTTTGTGCAAAAATAATAACTGATACTGAATAGAAATTATCATGGGCATAGCATTTTTAACGCTATACACTATTTATCAATGACTAACGTTAAGTGTTTAGAAACTCTATGGACATTTATCTACTTATATTCTCTCTATATAAATATATATATGTATATACTAAAACTTCTGAATAACAGACACCTCGGGGGCGCGGAATGCTTCCATTATTCGGAAGTGTACGCTTTTTACAGGTAAAAACATACAAATATATATGTGTTGTGGATTGAAAATGTGGTCGTTAAATATAGGTGTCTATTCGGGAGTGACGTTGATGGAGATTTTAGTGTATATATATATATCAATGACAATGATATTAAATAACACTCCTTATTAAAAATAGATTTGAGAATGAAATGAATACTAAGATAAAACTAATTAACATGTAAACTACAGATTGAAACTAAGTTTTTTTTTTTTTTTTTTTTTTTTATACAAAGACGCTGCTGATTGCAATTCACCGAAGAAAAGTCATGACTTTTACTATAAAAGCATATGAATCGTGGAATGAAACTTTTGTTGTTGTTTTTTTTTTTCAGTATTGTAAACATTTGCACGGTAGACTGATTGCGAATGAATATTGAAATCCTATTTAAATGATGATTTAATTGGATTTCTGCACTTCTTTATAACTACACTATGCTTTGCATTTAGTTCATAAGATACTGAAATGCAGGAATATATTACTTTAAAGTAATATATAATACTAGCAGGCTACGTCCGCTTCGCTGGTGGATTTTTCCAAACAAATCTCAAATGATTATAACACATTTTAGTTCCACATTCCACCTCCAGGGGGTTCATTCTGTTCTAAACAAAACTCTTTGCGAAAGAACCTTCGGAACGGGTCCCCGCTGGGTATGGCACCGTATAGCAGGCGTGCTATGCACGCGTCACAAAATCTTTTAGTTGCACCTTCCATCGTCAGGCGCGCATTCTATTCTACACGAACATCCGGCATGGCTCCCCACTGCGTATGGCACTGAATAGTAGGAGTGCTGCGCACGCGCTGCAAACATAAGTTAGTTCCACATTCCACCGCCAGGGGGTGCCAGATCTATAGACCTTTAACACAAACGTGATATTTAAATTACGACCGAATTCCCCCTCTCAAAATTTAACTAATGACCTTTAACATTAACAAATGTCGGTAACTTTTAAAATAGAAACAAAATTACGCGTTTTTTCTTTTTTCCGTTTTTTTTTTCGCACTTTATTTTTTTTTTCTTTTCAGAAAGCATGGACCAGTTTTTTGCAAAAATTAAGAAAAATTACCCGCCGATTTTTACAAAAATTAGATTTCCGGGTGCAGAATTTTCTACAAATGTGTGTTGAGTTTTAAATCTATACGTCAAATACTTTTATTAATTCGCTTTTATTAATTCACTAATTCGCAAATTAGTGAAAACAAACAACTCGTTGTCATCGTCAAAAGAAAAATAACCGCTTTTTTGCCACCAGGTATCTTAGTGTTATATAATATATCACATTGTTTGACCTGCTTTGTTTAGCGAATTAAATTTAATTTCCGAATTATTTAATCCTTTGCAATCGTTTGTCGCTTATCGCTAACAATATTTGAGATTTAAGCTTTGGTTACCAGTATTTCAGAATAAAATCCTTATAGAATATTTCTAGTACATTTTCTATATACAAACTTCTTTGTTTAGAAATAGTGGTATACAAACAGGTGATCGCTATTTTCAAGCAATAATTTTAAATGAGTGCAAAATATTAAGTAAATAATATATTGTTTAATTCAAAAGTATTTGAAAACAAAACTTGTATAAAAATTCTGATTCGAAAAATAAAACAAAATTCTAGAAATAAAGACGGAACAACTAACAAACTGGAAATTTCTTCAAGCCTAGTCGATGAACTGTGTAACTTCGTTTCCCAGAATTCTTATGACCCACATGATGTGGTCAGACAGCACTAAGCAGCAATCAATAGTACAAAAACTATTTCTTTTGATACACGAGGAAATGGATGAAAAATTCACATCATTATACATTTCTTTATCAGATGTAGCTTTTTTTTTTTCTTTCATCCGTAGATAACCACTATCGAATTGTTAGATTTCTTATTTAAATCTTTATGTAAAAACACGAGAAATATTTCAAAATAAACTTGTATAAAATTTTGAGATCAACTGAAACATAAATTGTTGAAAATAAACATTTCTAGGAATAAACGAAGAACTCCGCCTAACAAACTGGAAATTTTCTTCAACCTCAGTCGATGAACTGTGTAACTTCAATTCCCAGTTTTATTCTTGACACGAAATATTTGGTCAGTAAGCAATAAATCGTAATCAATAGTACAAAACTATTGATATTGATGTAGAAAGAAACTAATAAGGATTTCATATGTTATTATATATAACTTTATTAAAACATGTAAATATTTTAAATCCTTAAAAAAGAAATTTTGCTGATTTTCTTTTGGTATTTAAATTCTATCGTAAAAGAGGAAGAAAAATTCAAAAATAATGTTGTTTCAATATTATAATTTAGTTATACTTTACGTGAAGCATTTGTATTGTATAAAAGACTTTTTCAAAGAAATTAGTAATCAGTTAAACAAATAAAGTATTGCATTATTCGCTTTAGAAAATATTTTTTCACAAAATGTTGAATGAGCATCGATACTTGAAGATATAAAATAGGAACTAATAAACTGGAAATATGAACTGTTGTATGACTTCGTTTCTGTGTATTATTCGATTTGACTTTAAAATGTAAGTTTTATCGTGGAAGACGAAAGAATAATTTACCAACATTGTGGCTTCAATATTATAGATTTTGGTACATTATGTATGAAAAATGATTCGTATTGCTAGAGAACAACTGTTGCGCACTAGCGGGACAATTGCCACCACTAAATTTTAATAGTACTCTTCGCCTTGTTTAATGGAAGAGTTTCTGCGATTAAGGAAGGCGAAAAATACCATTAAAATTTAGTATTGCCAAGTGGCCGATGATGCGCAGCAGTTTCATTTCTGGTATTATTCAATAGAAGAACTTTCTGATTGGCGGCACTCCGACTTGTTAACGGATCTACGGAAACAAACAAGTGTATAAAATACACAATATCACATTTTATCAGATATATACATTAAACCAGCATGAGTGAAAAATTGACCTGGGCCATGACTCGAACCTGGGACCTCAGCGTACCGTGCTGACGCTCTGCCACTAACTAAGCTACCCAGATCGACATCCTAGCCAGGCAACCTCTCACTTTATTCATGTTGGGAACAGTCATCGGCCACAGTTTTGCAGCTTCAGATGACATAATACAATGAATAACCTTTCATAGGTCCGCAATTAATTATACATAATATTTCACATCATAAACACTACGTCTGATCACTTTTATACTTATACACAATATCACATTTTATCAGATAATTAAATACATTAAACCAACATGGGTGAAAAATTGACCTGGGCCAGGACTCGAACCTGGGACCTCAGCGTACCGTGCTGACGCTCTGCCACTAAGCTACCCAGATCGACATCCTAGCCAGGCAACCTCTCACTTTATTCATGTTGGGAACAGTCATCGGCCACAGTTTTGCAGCTTCAGATGACATAATACAATGAATAACCATTCATCGGCCCGTAATTAATTATACATAATATTTCACATCATAAACACTACGTCTGATTACTTTTTTACTTATACACAATATCACATTTTATCAGATAATTAAATACATTAAACCAACATGAGTGAAAAATTGACCTAGGCTAGGACTCGATGAATGGTTATTCATTGTATTATGTCATCTGATGCTGCGAGACTGTGGCCGATGACTTTTCCCAACATGAATAAAGTGAGAGGTTGCCTGGCTAGGATGTCGATCTGGGTAGCTTAGTGGCAGAGCGTCTGCATGGTACGCTGAGGTCCCAGGTTCGAGTCCTGGCCCAGGTCAATTTTTCACTCATGTTGGTTTAATGTATTTAATTATCTGATAGAATGTGATATTGTGTATAAGTAAAAAAGTGATCAGACGTAGTGTTTATGATGTGAAATATTATGTATAAAAGTGTATAAAATGTTTAATCTGAATGCAAAAATCTGGAATTTTTGTAAAGAAAATCAAATAATTATTATTTTTAACCATTTCCAACATATTTGAAAAGGGTTTATAAATTCGGTTTGTCTGTCTGCGGTCTGTCGGTGTTCTAACTCGCGTAAATATACTAGGATTGTCATGCAATTAATATATGTTATTAAGGTTCACAATGTACTGTTTTGTATTGACTATGAAGTGTGTAGCAGTTATAGTTCGTTTACAGGTGCACACAAAGAAGTCCGTTACATTACGCTCTATGGGGAAAATTGTTTGCGGTGTATTTTAATGATGTTACGCTTTTTCAAACATGTTGAAACTGATATATATCCCAGAGATACACTATAAGATGATTATTATAGAATAAGGTCTGCCTAGCAGTCATAGTTCGTTTATAGATACACAAAAAATATTTCCGTTACATTACGGTCTATGGGTAAAAATTGTTTGCGGTGTATTTTAATGATGTTACGCTTTTTCAAACATGTTGAAACTGATATATATCCCAGAGATACACTATAAGATGATTATTATAGAATAAGGTCTGCCTAGCAGTCATAGTTCGTTTATAGATACACAAAAAATATTTCCGTTACATTACGGTCTATGGGTAAAAATTGTTTGCGGTGTATTTTAATGATGTTACGCTTTTTCAAACATGTTGAAACTGATATATATCCCAGAGATACACTATAAGAAGATTGTTATAGAATAAGGTCTGCCTAGCAATCATAGTTCGTTTATAGATATACAAAAAATATTTCCGTTACATTACGGTCTATGGGTAAAAATTGTTTGCGGTGTATTTTAATGAACTTATACTTTTTCAAACATAGTGAAACTGTTATATATCTCTGAGGTACACTTTAAGATGCTTATTATAGAATATGGTGTATCTAGCGTTCATCGTTCATTTACAGGCGCACACAAAATAATTCGGTTGCAGTACTATCTATGAACAATAATTGCGAGAAGTGCGTTGTCAGTTGTGGTACGCGTTTTTAAGTGTAACTCATTTTTTGCATATAATTTGTTGTGTATAAATTCCATAGATGAAATACAGGTTTGCACAAAAGATATCGCGTATATTTCCGTCTATTGACGGGAGTTGTTGAAGGGGGATTTTTAACTGTGCTTTGCGTTTCCTAACTAAATTAAAATTTATCATGTTATGTAGTACTTATACAAACCTATAAGACATACACAGGTTTGCACAAAATAATTCGGATATTTACGGACTATTGATGGTAATTGCTGAAATTCTGTTTTCAAATGTGTTATGCGTTTTTCAAATTGTTAGACATCATACTTCACCTTATTGAACTGTGAAGTTTAGTTACAGTATTCTGAATGTGTTGGAAAGTGTTTTATAATCTATGCTTGATGCATGACTTTTCGTTCTTTGTAAATTTGAAAGAGAAATTTTTGGAAAAAATGCAAAAAAATTTCTTGCAAACCCATAGACTCTAAAAGAAAAAATAGTAATTTTAAAGACAAATTTGATAGTCTATAAATGAGTACTTTTTTCATGTAGCTTCACTTCCAATCAGAAGTCGATAGTTTAAATATTTACTTTTCCAGAATTTCCACCAGTTAAAAAAATACAGTATTGAGTAAAACGTATTTAAAAGTTTTGGAAGAACTGTAGTACGCTTTTTTTTTTATTTTATTTGATTGAGCACTGAGCAAGATGGATTTGTAAACGTAAAGAGACGTCGAATTTTTTAGGCTGAAAGTACATGGATTCTTTTAAGTTTTTTTTTTTACTGGAATTTCCGTTTAAATAAATAAACTGCGGATTTATTCTGCTTAAATATATAACTGCATACAATTCTGACCATCAATAACAGATGGATTCATGAAAATATACTTGAAGATAGAAAATAGAATAAGATATCGAATTCCATCTAACAAACAGGTAATTTTCTTATTTCTTGTCGATGAATTATGTAACTTCATTTTACATTTTCCAAATTTCTATAAAAATCGAGTAAAGGACAAATTTCTCTTCTGCTTTTCAATTTTCACGAATATCATCTTCAGTGCGCTGCAAAATCCATCACAAACTCAGGAGCCATTAATATGTAATCACATTATTTGGAAAAAATTCGTTACTTATAAATACTTTTGGTAATTCAGCAGTCTGTTATATTCAACACACTGAAATTATGCCATAAGGCTGAGTGTGTAGATGATTGTATGTTGTTTTTGGGTGTTTACGACAGAGAATAATTAAATCCTCTTTTGTGGTTATAACATACATAGAATTGGTTTAATGCAAATAATCCATTAGGATTATTTGGTTACTAGAACAACGTCATAAGGAAAAACAACAAATAAATTTGTCGCTTACATTTTATATTTACTTTTATCAAATAATTTTTCCGGCAGTAATACTTTTTTTTAAATATTATTTCATAAAAAAATTAATTAATTAATTCGAAAATAATTGCTAAATTTTATTAAATTTTAATTGGTTAATTCTACTTTAGAAAATCATCGGCAGTCATTTGGTATAATTTAACCCTTCAATGTTTCATTGTAATTTTTACAAACGTGTCTTATCAAATAACATGTAAATTCGGAGAGCATTCACTTTTCTAGGGATTACTAAAAATAATTTTCGACAAAAATGTAAAATTTTAAATAACAATAGAAGTAATGTTTAAAATTTTAAGCGTAACATCCATTTTTGTCCATAATCAATACTATTCTGACATATAAAAAAAAAAGAAAATCATCATAGAAGTACCAATTTGCAAGAAAATGAATATTTAGTAGTTAGGGTGTTTTCTATGAGTTAAGAGGGGCTGGACTTGAATCCTTTTTTATATGCGATAAATGATCACGCCAACGATATCCTATCAGTACAACATTTACAGTAGTAAAAAAGTTGTAATTTGAAGGTTGTGCTTTAGGCACGTACAAAATTGCCCAGAATGCGATCTCTAAGACAGGGTAATGGAACACATATTCCATGAAAGAGCATTATATATATACATTTATTTTATACATTATACATTATGCATACATTATACTTACATTATACCTAAATTATACATACATTATACATTATTTTATATATTTATACATTATACATTAATTTATTTTTTGTAGTCCTGTATATGTAACTCAATTTTAGATGACTGCCAAAACGAAGTAGGAGTTATTAGAAATATATAACAATGGTGGCAACGACCACGATAAGGCTTTCATTTTTATTGTTCTTATATAATTTTTTAACATCGCATAGCTTCAATATTTACAAAAGATGGTTAGCCTAGTTTATGTTATAGCAAATACTCCAATACCAACAGGAAACATGAAATAGTATAAAAAATTAACATTACCCTAACCACAAAAATCCCTTTGTCAGGTCTCTACACATTGTTGGTATTGTATCATTTGAATAATAACCCATTTAAAATTTTGTATATATACATAGTAAATTTATATATATATTTTATTTTATTTTATTTATTTATTTATTTATTTATTTATTTATTTTTGCTATGTACTTTTAAATTATATTATTGTTTTCGAAGAAAAATTAAAAGAGACGTGTCTTAAATACTGAAAAAAGAAAGAAAACTCCTATAAATGTGTTTATGCATAATAATTTCATGATTATTATTCATACTCCAATAACAACATGAAGCATGAAATAGTATAAAAGAATAACAGTGCCCTAACCACAAAAATTCCTTTGTTAGGTCTCTACATATTGTTCGTATTGTATCATTTGAATAATAATTCATTTAAAATTTTGTATATATACATAGTAAATTTATATATTTACTTATTTTTATTTTATTTATTTATTTATTTATTGCTATATGCTTCCAAATTATATTATTGTTTTCGAAGATAAATTAAAAGAGACGTGTCTTAAATACTAAAAAAAGAAATAAAACTCTTGTAAGTGTGTTCATGCATAATAATTTCATGATTATTATTCATGATTTATATTCTTGTTTTATTCGCTTTTTAAGTACTTTCTCTCAATTAGCAACAAACTACAGCAATCTTATAAACACACAATAAGGAAAAACATAGATTTAATATGGGACTAAAATGAGGGTGATGGAAATCTTATAAAACTTTTTTCATTTTCTTTCGTTCGGTGTTAATTAACGGCAAAGTTAATTGGACCAAAATCCTTTTTTTTTTCTCTTTTTTTCTGATAAAAAAGTTATCTGCCTTTGAAGTTTTCTTTATGTGTAATTTTTTTATGCGTAATTCACACTTCAGAAAACATTTTACAAGCTCCTTATTTCTATAAATAATAATTTCTTTGATTGCAGCTCTTATTTTTTGTGTCAGAAATATAAACAACAGTTTACATTTATCTTTTTTAACACTTTCCAACATAGTTGAAAAGTGTTTATGAATTTGGTTTGTAAGTCTGTGATGTAACTCGCGTAAATAGAATCGAATTAACGTATAATTTTTAGGTGCGATCGTAATTAATTATATACGTAGCTCATATAGTATTCTTCTTGTCCGTCCGTCTGTCCACATATAACAGCGCAGAAACTACCCAGCCGAATGGCTTGAAATTAAATATATATATTATATTTCCAGAATTTTGTCGAGCCATTTCAAATTTTGTGAAAATCGAATCAAAACTTAAAAAGCTATTAATATAAGTTTTCATCATTCTATTAAATCTTATCATACGTAATTAATTCAATGATATACCCTGATAGGTAATCGTTCTAGGTTGCCATGGTGATTACGTCCTATTTAAGATAGAGTCATATTATTTCCTTATCACTGAATTTAAAAGCCGAATTTGTACACTATAATGAGTTTGATTACAGCAATCATATAATCCACCGACAGTTTTTTGGATAGATGTTTCCGTAAAAATAGATATTAAATGGAAAAAGAGTCTAAATATGGATTTTAAGTTTAGAAATTTTCAAAGCTAGGCTTAAATTTCCCATTGCAATTTCAGTAAATGTCAACAAAAGATAAAATGTTGCCAACTTAAAATGTACTTATTTTATTACGAAAATTAATTCTATCATAATAACAGACGATATAATTCATTTCCCAGTTGCCAGTATTATGCCGTAAAATTAACAGTAATAAACAATAAAATCAGAAGCACATGCGCGACAGTGTATTACTGCTGATTTTATTGTTTTTTACTGTTAATTTTGCTGTATAATACTGGCAGCCGGGGTTCCAGTATTATACTGTAAAATCAACATTTTTTTTTTCAGCGTAGTAACGAAAGAAGCAAACGCTTTTTGCCACAGAGTGGCGTTTGAGACTTAACAGTTTGACTCTTAAGTGGTAAATTTCGGAGGGCTTGGCTATTAAGCAGATATTGAAACATTTAAGACTGTATTTCTATTCTTAAAATAGCTTGGAAAATATAGAAGAGAATAATGTTTCTATTTTTGCGAATCAAATTTATTTTCAGACTTCTTATTAATGGCAATATCCAGGATTAATTTTTTAATAAGCTGTACCTTAAAACCATTATTAAAGGCATTCAACTGATATCTAGTTTATAAATCAGTTATTTTCAGTACATACAAAAGAAAGCTAGTGTTATTAAAAATATGTTGGCCTGCAGATTTTTAATAATATTAATTATTTAATTTGTAATAATTCTATAATTTTTATATCATTGTCTATAGTAATATAAATTGCCTAATAATGTAGCTTAATACATTGCTTAATACATTTTCAATTGTTGAATTCCTTGTTTAATAAGTGTTAATAATTTTATCTAATTTTATTTATGTAGAGTCTGTAAACAGGAAAAAAAAATCACTATTTTTTACTTATTCTAATGTACTATAAAATACATTTACGTAGTTCAGTTGAAACCTATATGAATAAATTTAACAATTGCTATTTCGAAGTTACATTGCATTTGTTTCGACACTTTTTGTATCCAAAATATTGTCACGAAGTAAAAATAAATTATTTAAACTGTACTGTTAAAAATTCAATTGTAGACATTCATAGTTTTTCTTAAGCTTTCACGCTTTACTTTGTAATATAAATATTTCATTTGAAATGAAAACTTCCTGTCGTAGCAGCAGAGCCGCACAAGTTAGGGCTTAAAAAGTTTATTTATTTAAAGAGATGTAGCAGACATTCGAAAGTTCGGCCAATAATTTCTGTAAATACTGTCACAAATTTTTTTCAATGGATATACGAGCATCGTATTAAATTATAAATGTTCTGCTTTGAAATGAAAATGTATAGAAAGTAAATATCTAGAGAAATGAGATCAGCTGTAAAACTATTTGAACTTCTATTCTTCATATTATCATGTGTTCTAGTACTGTCATTTATGTTATGCAGTGTAACTGAACTGATATATTTAGTAGTTTTATTTTTCTTTAAAATATCTTATGCATGTTTCCACGTAAATTAGAAGTTGAGATATAAATCAAATAAATATTTTTCGCCAACACTTCGATGTTGATATTATTTAAATAAAATTTCTCACTATCTCTCTCTTTTTTTTTTCTATGGCAGGATAAAATTGTTGGATTTAATGCTGTTTCGAAATTTTTATGCAAAATTTGTGCAAATTTGAAAGCTTTTTGTTAAAAATAGCTTTGGCGTTTTCTATTTCGTATATATATTTTGCCTGTTATTCTGTCTTTCATTTTATCTTTTGCCATTTTTCTCTTTATTTGTCGTCTACATATTGTTACAGCATTAAAATTTTATATATTAATGTTATAGTAAGAATTTACGCTTAAGTACACGAGTGAAAAAAAAAATCCACTTTCTTGTAGGCTGAGTTTTTTGACGCGCCAAAAAGGTAAAAATCAATAAATATACTTGGTAATATTTTTTTTCTACGAACAGTATCTAGTTCATTATCGAAACTGTTTTAAGTAAATGCTAAAAAGGGTCACCTTATTAAAAAACTGTAGGCCTACAGATTTTTAACAATATTTAATTATTAATATTTAACAATAACAATATTAATAATTAACAATATTTAATTATTAATATTTAACAATAACAATATTAATAATTAACAATATTTAATTATTAATATTTAACAATAACAATATTAATAATTAACAATATTTAATTATTAATAATTCTATACCTTTTATATTATTGTCTAATAAAATTAAGTGCCTAACAATATATATTGTCTAATGATATATATTTTTTAATACATTTGACCGATGCTGAAACTTTTCTTGTTCAATAAGTGATAATGTTTTTATCTATTTTGGTTCATGTATAATCGCTAAACAGAAAATAATTATCGCTATTTTTTTTTTTCAAATAATATAATAAAATCACTTGTTAACGTTAAATTAAAGATATAAATACTGTTTAAAGTGAAAAAAAATACACTAAATGCTTAAAAACACCTTTTAATATAAAGATGACATGTTTCATATGCTCTAATGGCGACTTCTTCAAGATTAATGATAAATAAACTATTTTCGCAAAGTTTTCGAAAACGATAAACATAGATCACGAGATCACATGTACAACAATGCAAGCAGACGTTTAGATTTGTCAAACTGGAAACGTCAAAATTATTATTTTACTGCTTTTCTAATTTGTATATCATCAAGTGCTAAATATTACGTAATTCAAAAGAGGCTAATTCATTGCATATGTTCTCGTTTCGCAAATATTTTTCTATTGATTCACGGGTAATGGATGGGAAATAAACTCTTGATGGAAAAAATTATATTACTATTCTTGAAATCAATCTATAAAGGCTCTATTCTATGCAGTCTGGCCAAAGCTGTGGTTCTTCTGTCATATTTGAAATTTGCCATATGTTTTATTTATTCTCGTTTTCAAATTTTCTGTTCGTCATTCCTATATAGTAGTGTAATTTTCCATTTGTCCTGGTGAATGAGATCATTGAAGATTTTCTTTTTTTTTATCCATGCTCGTAATTAAGTTATTAATAGTGCTGTCTTTATATCCGTTGTTTCTTGCGATGTCACGTATTTTATTTATTCCATTGGTTAACTGATCAGGGGTACAGACTGTAAAGCCTCTTCTAATAAAATGTCTAAATGCAGAAACTTTATAGAAAAAAGGTGCTTGAGCATTATTTGGATTAGTAGATTGATTAGCTATTGGTTTTGTATAGACAGTACGTTCTATGTCATGGCACAGATAACGAAAATAATAATAATGGAAATAACGAATATAAAGACAGCATTATTAATAAATTAATTACCAGCATGGATAAGAAAAAGAAGAAAATCCTCAATGAACAAAGTTCAAAGATCAACTTTATAATATTTTCCTGGGTTCTTTTAAATACTAAAATATAAACTTAGCAAATTAAATATCTGCGTTATTGCAAAATCTTCCATAAAAAACACAGTATGTAGAAAAATAGATCCAATAGAGTCTGATCAACTTTCCAGTGTTTATGAAATCACATTCACCAAGGCAGATGGAACATTACAGTACTTTATAGGATTGACAAACAGAACATTTAAAAAGAGAATAAAAGAATATATGACAGATATCAAATATGACAGAAGAACTACATCTTTGGCCAGACAACACAGTATAGAGCCTTTGCAGATTGATTTCAAGAATAGTAAAATAATTTCTCCATCAAGAGTTGATTTCCCACCCATTATCCGTGAATCAATAGAAATATATATGCGAAACGAGAACATATGCAATGAATCTGCCTCTTTAGTATTACATAAAATATGGTACGCGATGATTTATAAATTAAAAAAGCAACAAACAATAATATTAACGTTTCTAGTTTGACCAATTTAAACGTCTGCTTGAATTATACATGTGATCTCGTGATTTATGTTTATCATTTTCAAAAACTTTGCGAAAATAGTTTATTTATCATTTTAATCTTGAAGAAGTCGTCGTTAAAGCGCATGAAACATGTCATCTTTATATCAAAATGTATTTTTAAGCCTTTTGTGCATATTTTTTTTTATCACTTTAAGCAGGAATTACATCTTTAATTTAACTTTTTTGGTTTTTTTTACTCTGTCTATTTTAAATGACATTTACGTGCAAATCTGTATTATTAAATTTAAAAATTGCTATTTCACAGTTACATTCTTTTTCTTTCTACACTTGTGTATCCAAAATATTGTCATTAAGTAAAAATAAATTATTTAAACAATACTGTTAATAATTCAATTGTAGACATTTATACTTAGTTCTTCTCTTATGTTTTCACTCTTTACTTTGTAATATAAAATATTTAATTTGAAATGCAAAATTCTTATCGTATCAGTTAGAGCTTAAAAAGTTTATTTATTTTAAAAGATGTAGCAGACATTCGAAAATTTGACAAATAATTTCTGTAAATATTTTCACAAATTGTTTTCAATGGATGTAAGAGCAGCATATTAAATTATAAATGTGCTGCTTCGAAATGAATGTATAGAAAGTAAATAGTTAGAGAAAAATATCAGCTGTAAAATTATTTGAACTTCTTATCTATTCTTCATGTTTTCATGTGTTCTAGTACTGTTATTTATTTTATGCAGTGTAACTGAACTTATACATTTGGTAGTTTTTTTGCTCTTTAAAATATTTTATGCATTTTTTCCACTTAAATTAGAAGTGAAGATGTAAGTCGAATAAATATATATATATATATATTTTTTTTTTTTTTGCCTACACTCGCATGTTGATATTATTTAAATAATATTTCTCTCTCTTTCTTTTTTCCTTTTCTATCGCAGAGTAAAATTGTTGGATTGAATGCTATTTCGAAATTTTTATGCAAATTTTGTTCAGATTTGAAGCTTTTTGTTAAAAATAGCTTTGGAGTTTTCTACTCGTATATTTTTTTTGGTCTGTTATTCTGTCTTACATTTTACCTTGCTTCATTTTTCTCTTTATCTCTCGTCTACGTCTATTTTATTCCATTAAAACTTTATTTATTAATATTACACTGTGAATTTACCCATTAAAATTTACACATTAAAATTTACGAGTGAAATCCCTCTTTCTTACAGAGTGATTTTTTTTTTCTTTTTGACGCGCCATAAAGGTAAACTAGTTGTTGGGGCCCACCGTAATACTTACCCATCATGGATATGAATAATATAAAATATTAAAATAACACATGTGTAAACTATTTATAAAATGCATTGCAATTCGAATAAAATCGTGTCTTCATGACGACACACTGTAAAAAATGAAGTACTCAAAAATGAGTAAGTCCATGTACTCATTTCGAAATGAGTATTTTTGGATCAAAAATGAACATGTGCACTCTCAAAAATGAGTAAGTCCATGTACTCATATCGAAATGAGTATTTTTGGATAAAAATGAACATGTGCATTCTCAAAAATGAGTAAGTCCATGTACTCATATCGAAATGAGTATTTTTGAATCAAAAATGAACATGTGCATTCTCAAAAATGAGTAAGTTCATGTATTCATTTCGAAATGAGTATTTTTGGATCAAATATGAACATATGATCAAACGGAACACACTTGTATATTTCATAACGTGTAATGACGAAATTACGGAGCCTAAAAAGCTATTATTTGAAGGGAAAAAGAAGAATAAGAGAAATGAAAAGTGGATCTGGTTGTTCGGGATTTTCATCAAAGTGGATTCACTACAACACATTTACTCTTTTTTTTCCCTCACATTTTACACATCTTTTTTTTTTCTTGATAGTACTTCAAAATTATGATTTTTTTCCCCACTAATTTTTTAAAAATTTATTTTAACTTTTTTAACGTGAGACAATATTGTGTTATTTAAAAGTTTCATAACATAATATCTTTGCAAATTATAGCTATGCAAATTGGTATTAAACTAAACTGATTTGGCTTACAAATTTATGAATTACGCTAAAATTTATTATTTTATAAATTATAATTTTACAAAGTTTATAATTTTAGTATTTCAATCTATGATCTTTTCTAATGTCATTTTTTAATTAATAATTCTTCGAACTACCTGTTACTTCAGACATTATTTTAATCTTTAACACATATAGACAGGCACTGTACATCCTTAAAAACATATTTAAAACCTCTATCCCTTCCTAACAGATGGCGCCAGATGCCAGATACTGTTAGGAAGGGATAGAGGGGGAGTTTCAAACTAACTAACAACATTTGAGAAGGAGGCGTTGGGCAAGGGTTGGTTAATAACTATAAACTCACTCAGGAATGAAAAAAATGAGCAGAAATGTATATATCCCTTATAAGGTTGTCCTCGCGAAGTAACTTTTTTTTATCCTATAAATTTTATTTTAACGAAATAAAAAATTTTAAATTTGAATACATCCATGGGATCAAAAATGAGTACATAGGAGTTCATATTTGAATACATCCATGGGATCAAAAATGAGTACATGTGTTTCTCAATTTTGAGTACATTTGGATCGGAGCTATTTTGAGTATGTGACGTATTCAAAATTGAGTACTTTTTACTCAATTTTGAGTACCCATTTTTTACAGTGCATAAACTTTAAATGCTCTATTGCTGAATTGCGTAAAAGAGACATCTTAGTAATCTTAAAAATGATAATCATGTTAACTAACAGTTTACTGCGTCGGATTAAGCGTCTCATTTCCAATTAAAATGTATCTTTGAATTGAATTTTAAATGAAATACAGGGTCATAGAAATTCGAAGAGTGTGGAAAATAGGATTACAAATATCTCGGAAACTCATTATCCGATCGACTTCAGTCTTAATGCAAAATTTATGTTCTTTTTTGTCCTTTATATTCACTCCTTAAAATAAACAATTTCCAAAATTTTTATATGCCTTTTATCAGAACGAAAATTTCAAAAATCCTTAAAAAAAAGTTCCGGAAAATCGAGGTTACTGAAATTCAGTAGGATTCTTCTCATTATTACATACTAAGTACATACCAAATTTCAAGTCTCTATCTCAATTTGTTCGGGAGATAGAGTGCTTACAGACACACACTCAGACAGACGGACGGCAATTTTATTTTTCTGAAAATATGTTTTTCGGAATCTCCAGTGTCTGAAACTGTAAATCCGTCAATTTTTTTTTTTTTTTTTAAACGATCACAAGACTTACCCTATACTACGTATGATGGGTAAGTAATAATAAATACATATACTTTGTAATTTTTAAATTACTTCTAATGTGAATATTTTTCAAAGTCCTTTCTATGTGACACATATATTACAGAAGGTACACTGTAAAAAAAATGCAGAATCTAAAGAAAATATAATACAACCATGAACTAAAAAAATACAATAACCATTCCGAGTAACCCAGGATTCCGGAAAGTGTTATTTATCTTTAAAAACATCGAAAACCATTATATTTTCCAGATTTAAAGAATCATTTATAAAAAAAACATTTCTTTCGCTGCTACAGATTTTCCGAAACGTTTCCGAGTAGTTTTTATAGTGTATTTAATCACCGGAATATAGGTTTTTTGGATGCTACCAATTCTCAAGTAAACATTTTAATGTTCAAAAAACATGTTTTACCGACAAACAGGATAAAATAACAACGTTAACATTAACATTAACATTATTATTATTTTGTTACACTTGCATGCATAAATTCAGCTACGCAGCTAAAAATGTTTCATTGAGAATTGATAGCATCCAAAAACCGATATTTCCTTTTGAGAAAACTGATTAATACACCATAAAACCTACTCGGAAACATTTCCGAAAATCAGTAACAACAAAAGAAACTTTGTTTTTTTATAAATACCTCTTTAAATCTGGAAATAATATTGGTTTCTGAGGTTACTGAGGATATAGAATGCTTTTCTGAATCGTGGGAACTCGAAAAAGCTTATTGTACACTTTGTGGTTACATTATATTTTTGTAAATTAAAAAATATTTTTTCTTTCTTTATACAGTGTACCTTTACCCTGGGACTTTCATAATTTTAGGACCAGTAGTTGAGACTGGGGGTTATATTATAACTCTCATTGTCAGTTGTTGATAATTCGGTTGCAATGATTTTGCTATGACTTCTCTCGGAAATATCACCATAACTCTAACTAAACAACTTATAAGTATGTAGAAGATAATAAAATATTTTCGAAACTTTATACAGCTAACAGTGCCTTTGAAATCCGGTTAGCAGAAGTTTAGTTTTTAAAATTATCTTTTATTTTGTATGACGCGGTCATTGCAAGTTAAATCTAATAACTTTTTTTTATTTACTTTCTTCTATCTTTACTAGAAGAAAGTACTGGATTCATGAAAATTTTCGACTTCCGGTTTTCGACGGATTTATACGTTTTAGAAGGTCCTGAATACGATTTGACTGTTTTTAAAAAATGTCTGTCTGTGACTCTGTGACTCTGTCTGTCTGTATGTGACAAAAATTTTGTGGGCGCTCTATCTCAAGAACTAATGTACGAAATTTAAATAAACTTTATATTCAGTTAGTCCCTGATATAAATTGATGCTAATTAATTTTTGGTGAAAATCGCCCGATAGGTGGCGCTTCTATGCTGCATTTTTTGCGATTTCTGAAATAGCTCTATTTCAAGATCTAATGCACTTATTTTCATCAAACTTCAGATTCAGTTACACCTTGACATATATAGACACTGATTACGTTTTAATGTAGATATCCCAATAGGTGGCGCTGCTATACCTCTTTTTAATGATTTTTACGATAGCTATATCTCAAGAATTAATGCACGGATTTTCATCAAACTTCAGATTCTGTTAGACCTTGGCATAAGTTGTTGTTGATTAGGTTTTGGTCTAAATCTCCCAACAGGTGGCGCTGCTATGCTGCATTTTGCAGGATTTACACGATTATAGCAATAGTCATATCTCAAGAACTAATGCACGGAATTTTATAAAACTTTAGATTCAGTTAGACCTTGATATACAGTGGTGGCCAAAAGTTTGGACATTTTTTGAAAGTTTCATGTTTTTCAACTTTGTGTGTTTGTAGAATGTATTAATTTTCACTTAAATACAAACGTTTATATATCAAATTGAAGGTAATTTTATGTAGAATTTAATAATAAAAACAGTATTACAATATCTGTATTACAAAAAGAGTTATGCTCATTTTAGTAGAACAAACAAACACAAATCGTTTTGAATAAGGACGTGATTTGTAATAAAAGCATACTAGCCAATCACAAACACTGTTCTGAGGACCAATCAAATGTCTGCAACTATAGTTTAGGTTATTTGGAAAAGAGTTATTGTTGTGGAAATATTTTGCGGAATGATGCATACTAGTACAATTAAATAGAGTATTGCTGTTTTTGAATATTTAAAGTCCTTTTTTTTAATTAAACTAATTTTAAACAATGTCGTCAACAAGAAGAATTAATTGGACATCTACTAAAAGAAGCCGAAATGTCATATTGAGAGAAAATGGCCTCTCTTATGCTGAAATTGCAAGACAAGTTGGTGGTTCAGTGACTTGTTCTGGTGTACGAAAGTTCTGTTTAAGTTATGAAAAAACGAAATCAGTGGAAAATAAGGCCAAATCAGGCCGAAAAAAATGCACAAGTGCTACTGCCGATAGAAAAATTAAACAGCTATGCCTTCAAGATAGAAAAATTTCATCAGATGCCATTAGATGTGAAATGAATGCAGCGGGTATTGCAGTAAGTTCAAGAACAATAAGAAGAAGGTTATCAGGATTTGGACTACAAGCTAGAATTCCAAGAAAAAAACCATATTTAAATAAAAAAGCAACGCGAAAAACGAGTTAAGTGGGCAAAAGAACACATTAAATGGTCAGAAAATCAATGGAAGCAAGTAATCTGGAGCGATGAGAGTAAAATATCGCTCTTTGGTAGTGATGGTAGAAAATACGTGAGACGTAGAATAGGAGAAGCACTTCATCCTGATTGCATTGAAGCAACTACAAAAAACCCAACAAATGTCATGATTTGGGAATGTATGTCAGCAGATGGTGTGGGCCGAATTCAAGTGATTAATGGCATCCTGAATGCCAAAAAATACATCGAAACTGTCCTGGTACCAAAATTGATACCTTCCATCAGGGATCTCTTCTCCAACAACGCACCATTTATTTTTCAGCAGGATTCAGCTCCATGCCACACAGCAAAAGTATGCAAAGCATGGTTTCAAAATAAAGGCATAGATATATTACCATGACCAGGAAACAGCCCTGATCTCAATCCAATTGAAAATTTGTGGCAACGTTTGAAAATTCTTGTACGAAAAAAACGTCCATCCAATAAAAGACAACTTATTGAAGCTATAATTGATTCTTGGCACCGTGTGATTACGAAAGATGAACTCCAAAAACTCGTTCACTCGATGAAAAGACGCTGTGAAGCTGTCTTAAAAAATAAGGGTTATCTTACTAAGTATTTATTGTGTAAGTATCACTTTAAAAAAATGCAAATCTAAGATAGATCTTGCTATTAGTTGCATAACTTTTGTAAAACAGATATTGTAATACTGTTTTTATTATTAAAGTCAACATTAAATTACCTTCAATTTGATATATAAACGTTTGTATTTAAGTGAAAATTAATATATTCTACAAGCACACAAAGTTGAAAAACATGAAACTTTCAAAAAATGTCCACACTTTTGGCCACCACTGTATATTGCTGCTGATTTGTTTTTAGTGTTTACGAAACCTGTGTGAGATAGAAGAAAGTTTTGAGATTGACACATCCGACTAGTTTTCAAGAAGTAAAACTAATAGTAACTAATTAATTAGGACTCTTACGTAATCCTAATACAATAATCGTTGAAACAGTGGTTTCTTTTCCCAACAGGCGTACTTTTATCACAAATAACACTAGTTTTTCAACATTGACATTAGTTTTGACACGACAGAACCAGTCTAGTCTATGTAGTTTTGACAAGACTAGTTTAAGACACCGCATACTTTTATCACAAACGACACTAGTTTTTCAAATGTGACGCTAGTTTCAAGTAGTGACACTAGTTTTGACAATCCCAATACATTCTAATGCAATAATTTTTGAAATAGTGGTTTCTTTTCACTATGAATGTACTTTTATCACCTTCGGTCAAATTTTCAAATTCGACACTAGTTTTTATGACTAGTTTTGACATCTAGTTCTGACAAGACTAGCTTTTAAGGTGGTTCTCAAATGATCTTCTAAGCAACGAGAAACTTTCTGACGCAATTTCTGACTCATTTTTAAATGCAAAGGCTTAAAATTGGCTGGCCTGACTGTTGAAGCGATTTGGAATAGAAAAGAGTTTTCCATTTTTTGATAAATAAATTACTTATTAAGTTATAAGCGATTCGTGTCACGTCAACACGCACTGTTAAAAAAATTGCAGTAAAATTACTGCAGCAGAGATTCCAGTCATACCCCGTAAAAAAGAAAAGTCCATGCCCATCATTTTGTGCAGCCCGTAATTTTACGGGGCGAAGTAATACAGCATTATAATGCACAGGATATAATGCACTTTAAAACACAATAACACTTTACTTATTGTTCCGTATCACGTAGCACGTTAGATAATCATCACAGAATCGCTGTTTTGGCGGGTTAAAATTTTCGAAACACGAGTAAAATGAAGGGTTACACCCTAGCGGAGGACAATGTATGGGGTCGTACCGTATTTTTGCTAACATATGGGCTAGAACTGTAAAAATATGTGGATTACTCTTAATTTTCTAAGTATCTAAGGGATAAGGCCGCTTATTTAGTGGATCAGTCTGTTTTTCATCAAATAAGGCTGTTGCCCGTGAAAATTGAAGGGCAAATGCCCATAAATTTACAGTTTTTTCTGAGAGTGCGTTATTCTCCATTCTGGCGCTGAAGCATCGGGAATTCTGTTCAAATCGCCAACTTTGACAGTGTTTTATGAGAGATCTTCTGCCTTCACCAAAAAATGGAAAACGTGTTTCAATTATAAAGTTTCTGAATAACAACACCAGCCCTTTTCATGCGTTTCTGAATAAAAATGAATTAAAAAATGTGTCTGAAAGTACCCCCTTTCGATTTGAGAGCAGCCTTAAACATCTGCGTACTTTTATCGCAAATGACATTAGTTTTTCAAATTTGGCTCTAGTTTTGACAACCCTAATACACTGAATGGCCAAAATATTATGACCACTCCTCACCGAAACTTCGACTTATCTGTGTAACGTAACCCAACAAAATGCAGCGCAATAATAAGCTTAATACTTTAAAATGCGTGTCCCCTTTTATAAATTTCAAAGGTTTCATTATGAAAAAAATATAAAAAAGGCATCTTAACCTATATTTGATTATATGAAAGAGGAAACTCAAAACCTGTGCGCGTCATTAAAGATGAAATTGTTCAGATAATTATTGAGATCAAATTAACAACAACAAAAAAAACTTGTAAAATTATTCACAACCCCCCGGACATAAAACGAATTAATTCACCATTTTATATTATGTTGGCTGATTATACATTAAAAAATGAATAATACTAATATGAAAAAATTAATCAATATAAGTGCTTGGTACGAGGCACATAATCAAATATATACTGAGCGTAATACTTTAAAATGCGTCTTTTCTTTTATAAATTTCTAGTATTACGTTATTTAAAATAAAAAATAAAGAGACAGTAAACCTATATTTTAACATATGAAAGTCGAACTCAAAATCTATACGCATAATTAAATACGAAATTCATCTGCTAATTATTCAGATTAAAAAAGAAAACCATGTAAAATTATTCACTGACATAAAACGAATAAATTCACCGTTTTATATTATGTTGGCTGATTATATTAAGAAATGAATAAATGCTAATATGAAAAAAATGAATCAATATAAGTGCTTGGTACGAGGCACATAATCAAATTTATACTGAGTGTAATATTTTAAAATGCGTTTTTTCTTTTATAAATTTCAAATATTACATTATTTAAAAAAATAATAAATAAAGAGACAGCGTAACTTATATTTTAACATATGAAAATCTTTATGCATAATTAAAGATGAAATTCATCTTATATCATTATTCAGATTAAAAAAGAAAATCGTGTAAAATTATTCACTACACCCAGGACATAAAACGAATAAATTCATCATTTTATATTATGTTGGCTGATTATATTAAAAAATGAATAATACTAATATGAAAAAATTAATCAATATAAGTGATTGGTGCGAGACACATAATCAAATGTATACTGAGCGTAACATTTTAAAATGCGTCTTTTCTTTTATAAATTCCAAATATTACGTTATTTAAAAAAATAAAGAGACAGCGTAACTTATATTTTAACATATGAAAGTCGGAACTCAAAATCTTTACGATAATTAAATACGAAATTCATCTGATAATTATTCTGATTAAAAAAGAAAACTATGTAAAATTATTCGCCAGACACAGAATATAAAACAAATAAATTCACCGTTTTATATTATGTTGGTTAATTAGATTAAAAAATGAATAATACTAATATGAAAAAATGAATCAATATAAGTGCTTGGTACGAGGCACATAATCAAATTTATACTGAGTGTAATATTTTAAAATGCGTTTTTTCTTTTATAAATTTCAAATATTACATTATTTAAAAAAATAAATAAATAAAGAGGCAGCGTAACCTATATTTTAACATATGAAAGAGGAAACTCAAAACCTATACGCATAACTAAAGCAGAAAAATTTCCACAAGAAAATATTTGTCGGATATCCACTTTTCCGGTTCAACAGTACGTGATACCATTTACTCAACGATCAGTTTTTCATCCCCCTCCCTTCATGCACATGTACTCTGATATTGATGTTAGATATTTCCAAACAGGAGTTTATTACGGCGTGGGGCTTAAAGCGACCGAATAATATGAGAGGGGGAGATGAAAAATTCAGAAGAGCATTAACATGAGTCGGTCGGGAGAGGAACAAGTGCTGGGACTCAGGTGTGTTTTTCGAAATTTCTATGTCATTAAAGGCAGAAAAGGGAAAATAGATGTTCTGTGAAGTTGATTTGTAAAATAATTTGAATGAATGCGTAATAAATATTCAATTTAGAATGAATATATGCAGCTAATGTGTGTTACATCTGAATATTAGACGATGTTATATTTGAAATCAATAGTTGTTATTTGTTCTAATATTCAGAACTATTTCTAAACACACACATACACGATATTTCTTTTAATCGACTAATCGACTTAATTAGATAGAACGACATAGGAATAGTATTATTTTTTATAAACAGACACACGCACGCACATACATGCATTTGTATACATATATATAGTTAGAAAAATAGATCAAGAGCTACACGCAGAACACAAAATTTCTTTAAATTTACAAATGCATCTATATAAGTTATAATATGCAGTTGCACGTCTGTTCTCGAACACCGAACAGTTCGAGCTCAATGTAATTCCTTTCTAGTGCAGATGTTTGGTTCACGAATTGCTTGCTCACGAATTGCTTGTTCTTGCCAAATCGACTTAATGGAAAAATTTTGCAACTGCAGCCAATTTTATTTCTGGTTTCGATGTTGGACGTAAAGCGTTACATATATAATATACAATAATCGCAGCGTCTGAGATTCCTGTACAGCGAGATTGCTTAATATGCCGATTCTTCTTTCTTTTACATCTTTCTTCTTTTTGTTTACTTTTCTTTTCCGGTTCAACAGTATGTGATAGCATTTACTCATATATAACTTTTTTTATTCTTCTCCTTTCATGCACATGTACGCTGTGAGCGGTGTTAGATATTTACAAACTGGAGATTTTTATAGCGTGGAGCATATAATGACCGAATAACATGGGGGGAGACAAAAAATTCAGAAGAGCAATAATATGAGGTGGTCTTGGACTCAGGTAGTTTTTTCGAAATTTCTATGTCATTAAAGGCAGAAATGGAAAATACATGCCCTGTGAAGTTGAACAAGTGCTTGGACTCAGGGTTTTTTTTTCCGAAATTTTAATGTAATTAAAGGCAAAAATCGAAATTACAAGCCCTGTGAAGTTGATTTACAAAATAATTTGTTTGAATGCGTAATAAACATTCAGTTGACAATGAATGCTGCTAATGTGTATTGCATCAGAATATCAACGACGGTATTTTTGAAATAAATACTTGTGTGTTAACAGACACGCACACGATATGCCTTAAACTAGATTCAATTAGCTAGAATGGTATATAAATATGCTATAAATTTCTACACACACATATTATATATATATATATATATATAGAGAGAGAGAGAGATAGATAGATAGATAGACAGGCACACACAAAAACATACAAAGTTTATTTAAATTTACAAATATCCATCTATCTAATTATCTAAAGTATCTATCTATCTGTCTAACTGTATATATACATATATATATAAATATATATATATATATAGAGAGAGAGAGAGAATCTTAAATTTTTAGATATATTTATGTATTGTATTGTAATTATCGGTTTATCTATTGTCGATTATTTATGTGGTTTAATGGTTATTATTTACAAAAGTTTTATTATATATATATATATATATATATATATATATATATATATATATATATATATATATATATATATATATATATATATATATATAGAGAGAGAGAGAGAGAGAGAGAGGGAGAGAGATAATATATAGTATCTATCTGTATAATATACAGTCGAACCTCTGTTATGAAAACTTTACCCTTTTCAGTTTAGACATCCACAAGTAATCTTTTAGAAGTTCAAATTGCATTTATGCACATATATTATATTCATACATATTTAAAATGCATATTGAACTAACTCGACAATCGTCAGACATAAAATTTCGAAAACGTACTATGCATTTTGAAATAACTCGACAATGCAGACATAAAATTTCTAAAACCTACTACGCATTTGGAAATATTTATAATTTATAGAATAAATTTATGATATTCAGCGCAGTTTCTAGTGATTACGAAAGGTAAGAGGTTATTGTTAAAGTCCTTCGTGAGGAAATACCGCTTTTCATTCATTAAAAATTCGTGTCAGATCTCTCTTAAAATGACCGCAAGGGCAATATACATCGCGATGGGGGTATTTCTGCTAACGATGCTTCAATCTTAGGATTTAGAACTAGTTTTCATCTAAATATAAACTTTTGACACAGAAAGATTATAAATTTCGGGAATATTGTTGTTAGAAAAATATGAAAATTAAATAGTTTGATAACGAGTTGCAATTCAAACAAGTTTTGTAATTTATGATTGTGTTATTATTGTTCCATTCTATCAAAATATTGTAATAATAGTATAAAACCGAAATTCAATGAAACGTTTTATGTAAGTGCACATTCTTTCTTTTATTTTTCGTTCGAAAATGTTTTCAAAATATCGTTTCGTCCGTATGGAACTTGTTTATAACAGAATGCTGTTCTATCAGCACGGCGCGGCTAATGCAGGGGCATGCGGGGCAGCTGCTTTGTCCACTGGTTAATTGTGTTTACGCACTTTTATTTAAGTTAACTTGATTCATGTATGTAAAGGGGGAAATTTTGTTATCGATTTTTCTCTTTCTTCCTGACATGAAAGAATTATAAAAAACATGTACACCGGCTTCCGACGACAATACAACATTTTAATCTTTTTATAACTTACTGATAAATTAATAAATAAAATTTAAGGGATGTTTCTGTTACCTGGCCGCAGATGATAAATTGCCAAATATTGTTCATGGGTACAACTGTATACGAGTTACAATACGAATGTAATTATTTATGAGCCAAACCATGCTCGCTAAAATATGTCAACTGTTTGTGAAACTGCAACAAAAAAATGTTTTAAACAATAAAAATTAGAAAATTAAATAAAAAGGAAAAAATAAAGAATGTAATAATTTTTTTTCAATATATATATACGCTTCTTTTTCTCAAATGAAAACATGCAATTCACATTTCAAAATTTTGTTTCCTTACATGTATTTTTTGTTTATTTCTTGATATTGATCCGGATGATTGGATATTGGATTTTTTTAGAGTCCACGTATTGTATTATAACACAATTTCGGATACATTATTTTTTTTCTAGAAATTCATTTGGGTACAGTTAGGGAGTTTTATTTTGTTTCTATGATAGAATCAATAATGCGTAAATGCATGTAAATCATATACATCAATTATTTATATTACAATGCATGTTTATGTGGAGGTTCTACATCTTTATGCCAAAATTTTTGATTTTGTTTTTTGCCTTTTTTGCATCTCTAAAATGTGTAGATTGTTGCCTTAAAGCGGTTTACTGATATTCCAATTCCTTACAATCATTTTCCTCTTTGAACGCAACGCCGCAGCAGATAGACGACCTCATTCTACGCACAGCTGTACGATTGAAGTTTATAGCGTCTTGAAATCATGTCGAAGAAAACCATCTCGAAAACATGTCGAAGAAAAACATCTCGGAACCATGTCGAAAAAACCATCTCGAAACCACTTCGAAGAAAACCATCTCGAAACCATGTCGAAAAATACCATCTAGAAGCCATGTCGAAAAATACCATCTTGAAGCCATGTCGAAAAAAAGCATCTCAAAACAACATCGAAGAAAACCATCTCGAAATCATATCGAAGAAAACCATCTGAAACCATGTGGAAAAAAAAAATCTCGCAACCATTTCGAAGAAAACAATCTGGAAACCATGTCGGAGAAAACAATTTCGAAACCACATCGAAGAAAACCATCTCTAGACCATGTCGAAAAAAAAACATCCAAAATCATGTCGAAAATGTGTCTCGAAACCATGCTTTTAAAACTGGGCAACCATTTTTCTCAAGCACTATTCGACCGGTGTCCTTTTAAAGAAAGGTAATTGTTTTCTGCTGTAGCTTATACCACCGAAAAATATAATTTGCATTGATTATTTTTTGAACTCCCAAAAGGTAAAGGAAAAGAGGCGAAAAATGTCCTGTTTGGTCAAATGATCGCCATTTTGTCAAAAATTAAATTTAACTAAATGTTGGTATACGCTCCAGAAAACTGAATTCTCTATCATAATTCGGCGACCAAATTCGTTTCAAACACTTGTGACCGGATAAAAATGGTCGCCCGATTGGAACTTCACGGCACGCACCTGCATAATCCCCGTCGCACAACAGGTATTATTCTTTTTTTACACACAAAAATGTTTATATATAAGTGAAATGTCAATAAATAAAGTTCACGAAGTCCGAAGGTGTTGTCTTTTTTCTTTATAACCGGCAAAAGAACTAGACCCCCCCCCCCTGAAGTCGATTGTCCATGTTAAGGTGAATTAAACTAACAATTTTTTAAATAATTATACGTTGTCAAATTATTGGTATCGACCTTATGAAACATGTTTATTATATTGCAACACTCAATCCGATTATCACAGCTGACGAAAAATTAGCATGTCTGATGTACTCTTATCCCTGAATATACACGTTTCAATTCCAAAAAACAATTTTCTAAAATAACCTTGCTAACTTTAATATCTTCTGCAAATAACAATACATGTCCTCAAATGCACGTTTCTACTACCTTTTTTACCTCATCTTCAAATTAATTTAGTGTGATTTTGCTAAAATTGGATAGAATGCCAGCTTATTGAAATCTGTGTAAAGCATGGTTTGTTAATAATTATCCTTATAAACTTTCGATCTTCCCTCTCGTCAGCCCCGTTAATTGACAGAGGGCAACGAAGAGTAAAGCACATCGCTAATGATACCCTTTCTATTGATTGGATATACAAATTTCGTAAATATTGAAGCGAGTCAACAGTGTTCAGACGAAGAAACTTTTAACCTTTTAGAGGTCGATTCCAAATCCAGAAAAATTTTTGAGATGTTTTAAACATTTCACTTTCTAATGCTTTAGTTTAACACTTCAGTCTACTGAGGCAATATTCATTATTATTTTTAAATTTTTAATTGTTTCAAGTTATTTAGTATCTAAATAAGACAGATATATGCAGATATATGCAGATATATGCAGATTGCTAGTGATTAGATATACAAATTTCGCAAATATTGAAGCAGCGAGTCAACAGTGTTAAGACAAAGAAACTTTTAATCTTTCAGAGGTTGATTCCAAATCCAGATAAACTTTTTTTTCATATTTCACTTTCTAATGCTTTAATTTAACACTTCAGTCCCCACATAAAATCTACTGAAGCAATTTTCATTCTTATTTTTTAATTGTTTCAAGTTATTTAGTGTCTAAATGAAACAGATATATCCAGTTTTATTAAACATAATGTCCTATTTATTTCAGTACAAATTTTTCTGTCGTCGTCAGAAACGTGTAGTCTACTTTTGGACGGTTGCCAAATACCAGAAATGTTCGGTTTGTTCTACAAATATATATGAGTTGTCGTTAATAATTGGTAAACTGTTAATACCATTAGAGATGTTAAAACACATTGCAGAAATGTTCTGTTTGTTCTACAAATATATATGAGTCGTCATTAATAATTGATAAACTGTTAATACCATTAGAGATGTTAAAACATATTCTTGTGCTAAATGGTCAAAAATCTATCGATTTTTGAAATTTGAAAACATTTGCTCAAACAGTCCACTTTTAGGATTTTTAACACTCCACTGATTAGGGAAGATTATCTATAAGATATCGTATTTTAGCATTAGACTGAAATCTGTATACAAAAGGACAGTTTTAATAAAATAACATCAAATTTAGTTGAATTAGTTAAAAGTTACATTGCCTGAAATTGACTGTGGCGATTTTTTCAAGAATAACGGCCAAAAAAAGGAGTCGCATCCAAGAGTGGGGATTGGTAGGCTTAAATATATCCATTATATACATATATTAAAAACTATTATAAATGTATTTTTATTTATATCAATTTTATATGATTTATTTTCGCTATTGGGAACATGAACCAACACTAAACATACTGGGAATTTTAATCAAGTTTTATAAAAATATTTCACACCAGAATTTTTATTAGAACTATTTAAATCTTCAATTAATCTTATTTATGTATGATTTTTATTTTATTGATTTTAGTAAAAAAAATTCTGGTTCAAATCGAAATATTTTCATTTGGTACCAGTCAAATGACCGGTATTGATATCTTTAGTGATATTTAGTGATTGATATATTTAGTGCTAATGAATTACAGTAAGTGCATTTCTTATAGTTTGCCCTGTATGTGCTAGGAAACGGTATCCATAAATAACCATTTGGCTATAAATGAATTAAGATTTGAAGACGTAAATCATCAAAATAATATGCTCTATGCATATGTAAACAAGTTGGAAATTGTACGTCAAACGTGACAAATGAGGTGCGTTCGTACTATAGCTAGTTATATAGATATTCAGATCTTGATGATTTTTAATTCTGTGAAATGAAATATATCGCCTGCAGATTAATTTCTATAACAAAATAAGTATCTCGGTCGCTTGACGATCAATCCTCGGAAGCTCCTATAACAAAAAAGCACCGATTTAAAAAAAAAATCAAATTTCTTAATAAATATTTTTATTAATATTTTCTAAAGTTTCCATTCGATTTTCATAAAATTTGAAATGTCTCGACAAAATTCTTCAAAGATAATATATTTTAAATTTCAAACCATTCGGTTGGGTAGTTTTTGCGTTGTTATATGCAGACGGACGGACGGACAGACAGACGGGCGGACCAGATGACAACAATAGGTGCTACGTATTTATATAATTACTAACGCACCTAAAAAGTCACTTTATGTAAAAGTTTTTAAAATTTCAACATCGACGTATTAGCTGAAATATAAGGTAATTAGATCACTCCTCTCGCTACATACCACGTTGATACAAATGGTTACTATCAGTGTTAGCATAAGCAAAACTAATATTTTGATCAAGTTTTATACATTTGAAATTGTTGATATTTATCTATTATATTTGAAATGAGCTACATGAAACATGTTAATTTCAAAATCCAATCTCATTATAATTACGTAGTTCCTCAAAAGTTTTGAAATTGTCTTGCTTTTTAGTTAATGTAACTTCTGCAAATAACAATAAAAGTCATCTAATACGTAGTTCTAAAAATTTTCTTGTCTCATCTTCCGAGTTAATTTAGTATCGTATCTTTAAAATTGAAGATAATACTTACGATAGATACACACCTTATTAAAATCTGTTCAAAAAAGAGCTTATAAATAGCGGGGTTATAAGCTTTCAATCTTTCATCTAGCCAACCGCATTATTTGAAGAATAAAACGCATTGTTAATGATCTCCCTTCTATAGCTTGGATATACAAATTTCAAGCGCACTGAATAACTTGGGTAAAGACAAGGAAATTTGAAACTAACAATACACATTATTCGCTTGTTAAAACGCGAGCGTTTTTCATTTTATTGTAGAAGTAGGTGACTAATATACATTTAGAATAGTTTAGCCTGAGTTTTTTATTGGACTTAGAATATGTAAACATGCTTTGCAACGTTTTTTATTTACCATTAACAATTTAGTTTTCACATAAATATAAAGTTTAATTTTAACAATGAACAAACAATGGACAAATCCAGTTTCATTTATTATCTCATTTAGCAAATAAAAAAATCCCTGACGGCTCGGCCTACAGGCACAGGTAGATTTCGAAGACGCAGACCGTGGGGCGCCTGTTTCTTGGGAATTGCGGAAGAAATGACCTTTTTGCCATGATGCGGAACCGGTGAATCGCCCACTTCGAAACCTAACTTGTTTGCAGGCGAAGCCGGAAGGGATTTTTTTTTAATATAAAGGTTGGTCCTATTAAAAACTTGTTAATACAAAAGTTTTAGATAATATTAAGAGGATTTATAATAAATTTAAGCGGATTTGATATCTTTTGAACTGACGAAGTTATGAATTTTTTTATTCGAAAACCCCCCTTTTTTCCCTCCCTTGGGACCATTTTTAATGATATAAAAAATTTGCCATACATAAATTTTCGGAAGTAATAATAACTTTAAACGGATTCGATACATATCATAATTCAGAAATTATGGCTTTTTTTCTGGTTTCACAAAAAGCCCCCCCCCCATTTCCCCTCCCTTGGTTCGGTTTTGCCCATTAACGAACTTGACCGAGATTTTATGCCCCTTAATTTTATGTATTAGTTTGGGAAAGATTTGTGCAGAATTATTGCAGTTATCGTGTCCATAAAAAAGTGACATAGATAGATAGATAGATAGATAGATAGATAGATAGATAAAGTTTTGAACTGGGGGTGGTTTTGGGGTGTGGAAGTCATGATCGGCGTAGATCTTCAAAAATTTTTCAAAAATTCCAACTTAGGGGAGAATGCAATAGGTAGTATTTCTTACGAAATCTACCTAAAATAGCTTTTCTATTGAATGCTCATTCTGTAAAGCACAGTATTTCCGTTCCAAAAACAAATTTACAAAATAGCCATGCTAACTATGATAACTTCTGAAATAACAATTCATGTTCTCGAATTCGCGGTTCGTAATAATGATAGTACCTTTCTTGTGTTATCTTCTAATTAATTAAACATCATATTGCCAAAATTGCGGAGAATACTAGCGATACAAACCTTATTAAACTTTGTACAAAGTAGTTCTTGTTAATAATTAAGATTATAAACTTTCGATCTTCTACATCATCAACCGTATCAATTGACGGAGGACAACGAAGAGAAATGCACACCACTAATGATCTTCAATTTATTGATCAGATAGTATACGTATTTTGGGAGCAATGAAACGTATAACTGTGTAAGGACAAAGAAAATTGCAGTCTTTTACAGAATTCAAAAGCAAATGTTAAAATATATTTTTAATATTTCGGCTTATAATGCTTTAGTTCAAAAGTATCAAACATCAGTAAAATGAGATGAAGAAAATTTTTGTATATGTTTATTTATTTATTTTTATTTAAATTACTTATTTTCCAAAGTGGGTACACATTAAAAATCTATAAAAATAGATGTGTGTGTACTGATGCTGCTTCCTGAAGAGACTGCTGCTTGTAAAACTACAAAGTTTGGCACGAAGGTAGCTGTATATGTCTGGAATTATGCACCTTGAAGCCATTTTTTTACTTTTTTAGTAGATTTTTTAATTTAATTTTTTATGCCATTCTTGACGTTTTCTGATTTTTCATTTTCCCGGGGATCGCTTCTGTGCAGAGCTGCCAAGTCTCCGGCTTTTTGGATACCAGTATTTTAGTACAGAAAAAGTTTACTTCTTTAATCGAAGCACTCTGCGATTTAAAAGAACAACATTTTCAAAAAGAAAATACAGGTGTACAAAAAGCCGGAGACTTGGCAACTCTGCCTGTGTATGTCCGGTGAATCCTCGGATTTTCTAGCAGAAGAGGGGAAAATGATTCCTTTTTTTCTGCATTTTGAACTCTGAATTGCCTGGTCCTCTATGGAGTTGTAGAAAGGGTTTTGCGAATGTTTTTACGGTACCTTCTCGGTTGTAACGGTATCTTTTGTTTAAAAAATATAAATTTTTACTATTTTAAAAACATTTTTTTTCTGAAAGTTGAATTTACATTGGTTTTCATGTTTTCCACTTTTCTGGAGTTCTAAACTGCCTTCCCCGTTTCCAGGATGGAAAATTAAAAAAAAAAGTATAATTACTTATTTACGGTACCTTTCCGGGTGCAACGGTATTTTTGGTTAAAAAATATTACTATTTACTATTTAAAAAATGCATTTTCTTCCCCCGGAGTTCGTTTATCACATCGTCGCGGACGATTTTTTAAATTGCCTTCAACGATATTATTTCGCGTTTTAAGAGAATCACGTCAGGATTTTTCGTTTATTTTTGCTTCTTCCTTTTCAAAAAGCGGAGATATCAATTCGCGTTTTAAAAAATGGAAGAAATTGAGCTATGCGATTTTTTCCCCACTGTTTTAAAAATGCCAATTCTGAGTTTCGTTTGCAAAAAAAGACAGGAGTGTGCGTAGCATGCCCGGGAGTACGCTACTGTAGGCAGTGGGTTCCCCAACTATATGTTCGTCTGGATAGATTTTCATTTTAAAATCTAATATCATACAAATTGGAGGGTTTATGCTTCCGAAACTCATTGGGGCCACCAACTGTAAATACTTCTAGGAAAACAATGCCTGAATTCAAAACTGATGTTAGGTATATTTAAGGTTATTATCCCGGTTATTATGCCGGGACCGGGCAACGTTGAGCGAATCAGCTAGTAAATCATATTTTCAATGAATTGGTAAGTTAAACGTACCTATGGTGTTATAACAAATACAATTCTTATGGCATGCCCTGTATGTTTTATAAAACGATACTCAAATTATAAACTGTTTGTAAGCGCCATCGAGAAATAACATTTGTATGTGTAAAGAAGGTGTTTTGTTAATGAAATTTTATGATTTCAATATCAACATATACGCCGAAATGTGAGGTAATTACGCCATTCGTTACGGTATATCCTGAGTTGATGTAAAAAATTACTGCCAGCGTTAAGACGATCAAATCATTTGATTTAAATATTATATGTTTTAAATTGCGACTGTTTATTTTTTGTGTTCAAAATGAGCATTATAAAATATAACAATTTCAAAATTCAATGTGATTATTATAACATACATATATATTGTATAAGTTTTAAAACAGCCTGTCTTATAACCAATATAACTTCTATAAATAACAATATGTAGTCCTCTAATCCACACTTCTAGTACTTTCTCTTCTCTTATTCCAAGTTAATAAAGTATCATATTGTTAAAATTGGGAAGAATAGTAGTATCAAAATATATATCTTGTTATAGTCTGTGCAAAGCATGTTTTGTTAATAATGAACGTTATAGACTTCCGATTTCCACCATCGCCAGCCGTATTAATTGACGGAAATCCACAAAGAGTAAAGCACATCGCTAATAATTTTTAATTCTAATTATTTATACACAAATCTCGGAAAAATTGAAGAGAACAACTGGGTGGATACAAAGAATATTGTAAATCAACTTTACGCGCAGTTCGTCTGTTATTTCGAATATACAAGCCAGCTTTGCCAGGTTTGCATTACCATTAGCAATATAGCGTTCACGTAAATATTGAATTTTATTTAAACAATTAAACAATAAAATAATATATCACTCGCCCACAAAAAAAACAAAAAAAACAAACAAAAAAACAAACAAAAAAAAATGTGACGCATTCCATTTGATACATTTGAAGGAGAACTGGTTTGAGACCTATAAGCTACTAGGCTGTTTGTCTCGAATGATCCATATTTTTATTCACAGAAATACATACAAGACGTTGACAAATTACATAACTCTTCTTCTTGACAAGGACGGGATGGGCACCAGGAACTAGACAGCACTGAACACACACACACAATGACATCCATGCCTTACCAGGATTCGAACCCGAGCCCTGACCGTGGCGGTCGTCTCCGCTACCAACCACGCTTCCGGGCCGGCGACGCATCTAAAAAATACTACATTTCACAGAAGAGGAAAAAGAAGATTCGCATGTTTTTACTGTAATATGAAATTATTGCACTTAGCTCTGAATGCGGCTGCAAAAGAGTGCAAAAAAACGTAAAACCATTAAGAATGAAGACGCAGAAGAGGTTTTGAAGGACTATGTGATCCTCCACCCCACACAATTTGGTCCCATTGTGTAAATGACAAATGACCATGTTTTTCTGAATAACTACATTTATGACGCTTTTCCTGCAGCAAGATGTACCTAAATCAGACCTATTACTGCAATAATACGCAAAATATGTTTTGAAGTGTTGCGTACATATAATTATAGAATAATTATAGAAAGGCGAATTCATTTTTCCGAAAACCGCGCGAAAAGCGTAGCCGGGTTTAGCCATGTGGTTTAGCACGCAGTCCCTGCCCAAATTATCATTGAATCAGCTAATTTCTACCCTGGTCAGATAGCGGATTGGTCAGAGTCAAACTTCAGTTTTGGTTCAGAGTTTGTTCGATTGGTCAGAATTTTGATTGTAAGTTGCAGTGTTTTCTAGTGATTATTTTCACACATTATAAGCAAATGGGTATGACCTCTTCATATCGTATGCCTCGTTTTGGAGTTGTGTCATTTTTCTTCCGAGTGAGCGATATGTATTTACATTGATCGATCTTCATTTATAAATCCATTTAGCGACTGAAAAATTAGCTTTTGTAGAATATGTTCATTTTCAAACTACAGCATTTCAGTTCCACAAACAAGGTTATAAAATATTTTCACTAATTAACCATTATAACTTCTGAAAATAACAATGCACGTCCTCACAGGCACGGATCTAGTACCTTTCTTGTGTCATCTTCCAATTAATTAAATATCATATCGCTAAAATTGGGGAAAATACTAGCGATAACACACCTTATTAAAATCTGTGCAAGACACAGCTTGTTAATAATTAAGGTTTTAAACTTTCGATCTTTCTCTCTCGTCAGCAACGTTAATTGACAGAGCGTAAAGCACATCGCTAATGATCTTCAATTATTTTGATTAGATATACAAATTTCGGGAGCATCGAAGCGAACAACTAAGTAAAGACAAATAAAAATTTTAACTGACATTTGTTAAAAGCATACGTTTTTCATTGTATTGTATATGACTAACATGAATTTCGAAAATGTAAACTTGCTTTTCTAAATTTTTATTTATTTCAATAATTAAATATGAAGTAATTATTAATTTAATGTTATTTATCATAATTATAATTTAAGTTTTGTTTAAACAACTTACGCAAAAGGAACAGATGCATATCTATTGTCCAATTTTCATTTTTAAGTTCATATATCAAATGAACAGTTATCTGTTCTAGTGTACGTTCATTTCTAAAACTGCAGCATTTCAGCTTCACAAACAAATTTCTAAAATAACATTCCTAACACCGATAATATACTCATTAAAAACATGCTTAAAAGGTGCCGAAAATGAGACAGCCATGTGTAAAAGGTATTAAGCATATTTAATCCCGAGATTTTTCGAACACAAACGCGTCCATCCACAAGGGGAACTGCTGACTGATCAATGATCAGTCAGCAGTTCCCCTTGAGGATGGACGCGTTTGTATTCGAAAGATCTCTGGATTAAATATGTTTATGATCAGTCAGCAGTTCCCCTTGAGGATGGGCGCGTTTGTGTTCTAAAGATCTCGGGGTTAAATATGTTTAATATCTTTTACATATGTCTGTCTCATTTTCGGCACCTTTTAAGCATGTTTTTAATGAGTATTTTATCGGTTTTAACTACATGATCAGTCAGCAGTTCCCCTTGAGGATGGACGCGTTTGTGTTCTAAAGACCTCGGGATTAAATATGTTTAATATATCTTTTACATATGTCTGTCGCATTTTCGGCACATTTTAAGCATATTTTTAATGATTATTTTATCGGTTTTAACTACAAGGTGAATCTATCATTCTACTTTAAATTCACTTTTGAATTTTCCTGTTAACATTGCTAACTGTAAATAATAATAATAATAATAATAATAATAATCTTGTTAATGTGTCAGAAAGTCGAGAATATGGATTTAAAAATATTCTAGACAGATAAAAATGCTAAAAGTCTGGTTAATTTGTTATTTTCGCTAAGTATTTGGGACTTTTTATGTTATGTTATGACTTTCTAAAAAGAATTTACGTATTTTGCCAGAACAAACTGCATTTCGATCTATGGGGGGGGGGGGGAAATCGCATTCATTATATTTTAGTGATGTTATCCAATGTTGAACGCAATGAAACTAATATGCATGACTGGGATGTATTACAACATGCTTTCTGTAGAGTATAATCCGAGTGGCATTTATAATTAGTTTACATGGACGCACAAAACAATTGCGTTACTCTATGTGTATGGGGGAAAGTCTTCTTAGGTGCATTTTACTAATGTTATGATACTTCATTCAAACACAATGAATTTGATATGAATTTGAGTTAGACTACAACATGCGTAATATACATTGTGGATTGCGTAGTATTTATAATTTAATTCCAGGGGCATGCAAAAGTATTCGGTTACAGCGATTATGAGCGATAATTGCTGGAACTGCGTTTATAGCTGTAGCATGCACTTTAAATTTTAACTCGTTTGTAGAGTATTACGTGGTGTGTATATAAAGTCTACAAATCATATAAAAAATTGCCGGAAATAATCCACACACATTACCGTCTAAGTACAGCAATTGTTAAAAATGGATTTTCGCTGCTTTATTTTTTTTATTATTATTCTTATTTATTTAGACATCTCATTTCATTATATAAGAAAATTAAATTTCTTATCAATATTCTGATAGCGTTGAGAAGTGTTTCATAATCTATGCCTGATGCATGTTTTACATTCTCTTTTTGAATAATTTGACTTTTCAAAACAGCTAAAATGGTAGGCGGTTAAATTGTTACTTTAGATTACTTACCATATTTATGAAATTTAAGTGTAATAATTTCTTTCATATTTATTCCGGTAACATTTTATCAGTTACCTTTTAGTAAGAACGAAAGCATATCTGTTTCATTTATTTATTTACTTTTTATTTGGTTGTTATTGTACTGCACACTGTAGTGTGCATTGTGCAATGGTGCAACATTTCTGTAACAATTTTTATACACAAGAATTCTAAAATTATTATACTAAAAATAAATCGTTAAAAAAAGTTCGCTATACACTTTCTGCAATTCATTTTAAACTCAAACCTTAGGAAACTCCGAAGTGTTGCGAATCAAAACAGTGTTTAGTATATCATAAAAAGCGTCATGTTATAATAGCCAGTGTTGATGAGCTATGAACACTTGAAATATTTTAAGAAGCCAATAGATAGACCAGAACTTACGTGTGGCGATTTTTTCATGAAGTACGGCTGAAAAAAGTATGCGCACCTGGGAGTATGAATCAGAAATTGGGGATTTATCTATATCAATCATTAAAATGGGAAGAAAACTTTTATGTATGTATTTTTACTGATTTTGTTTACATGATTTATTTTCCGAATAGCGAACATGAGCGTTTAACGAATTTCAGTAAATGCATCTCTTATGGCTTATACTGTATGCTGTATAAAACGATATCCAAGTAATCAATTGCCTATAATTGAATTTTAATTCGTAGACGCTATCGAGAAAAAAATAACTGTCTGTATTTGTAATAAAGGCGCTTTATTTATGAGATTTTATGATTTCAGTATCGATTTTTATGCCGAAATATAAGGTAATTAATTATGTCAATCGTCACGGTACATGCCGCTTTGATGTATAACGTTACCACCAACAAAAGGATGTGTAAACTAACAATTTGATCAAGAATTGTAAATTTTAATTTGCTGATATTTATTATTACATTCAAAATGAGCTTTATGAAACAGGTTTACTCTGTTACAACATTCAGTCCGAGTATCGTAGGATTATTCCACAAATAAATACCTAAAATAACCTTGCTAACTAAATATGATAACTTCTTACAAGTAGCAATGTATATCCTCGAATGCACAACTATTTAGAGTACCTTTCTTGTCTCATCTTCCAATAAGTACCACATCGCGAAAATGGAAGAGAATACTAGACTTATTAAAATGCACACCTTATTAAAATTTGTACAAAGCATGGTTTGTTAATAATTAACGTGATAAACTTTAGATCTTCCCTCTCGACAGTCGCATTAATTGACGGAGGGCAACGAAGGGTAAAGCATATCGCTAATGATCCCCATTGTATTGATTATGTACAGAAAGTTTGGAAGCATTGAAGCGAATAATTGGGTAAAGACAGAGAGAGATTTAAAGTAACCTTACGTATTATATATTTGTTGAAACGTATTCCTATTTCATCGCAATTTACCAGTGTGTTTAGTATAAATTTTTAATATAAAAGCCTGCTTTGCTAATGTTTTTCTTTAAATTTTTAAAATAGCGAGGATAAATATAAGAAGAGGAAATAAATTTCCTTTATCTCCTTTGATTCCTTTATCAATTCTATTAATAAATCCGTTCTTTTCGACACTTTTAATTTACGTGCAGACATAGGGCATCCATTCTCAGCGACCACCAACGCAGCGTTCTCAGGAGTCAAGCCTCTGAAGTTTTGCCTCCGCTCAATGCTGTTTCAGTTGAAAGTTAAGAAGTGTACCATTGCTTTCTAGTATAGCTTTCACAGGTTCCTATTATTTGTTAATTCGTATAAGTATTGTTGCAAATATTTTACAAAAAAAAATCCTTGAACTACTTATTTAATAAGTCAGTTTTAATGAATGAATCCTTCCTAAATATGAATTATTATTACCGTATATTCCGACGTATTTTCTATGTTTAGGTATATTCGTCGTATTACGCGCGTCTTCTATTTTTATAAAGAAACCTTCATGAAATATGTAGGATTGGTTAGCCAAGAATTGAGGATAAGGGAGAAAAAAGGCTCCAGAGCCACACATTTTCAATTTTCGAAAAATAGTTACGTTAAATTAAAATTTTGCAAACAACAAATAATAGAATTAAGATTTTTTTTAAAAAGTAGAATACAATATTTACAACCATAATTAATAAAAAAGTTTAAAATTATACGAGTATCAGTGATTATAAATGCAAAAATAATAAAAAGAATTAGGAAAGAGCTATATTACAAAATTTACATTAGAGGATTTGGCTGAAAATATATAAAAACTTTTCTTCATGTACGAAATGTAACGAAAGTTTTCATTCCAAAATTCTGGTGCCAGTGTGATATACTAAGGATTAAAATTAAGTGGTCCAAAAATGAACCACACAAAAACGAATAAATGTGACATCACAACATGTTAACCTTCTCTCTTTCCTTGTCGCAATATGTCACATTTTGTGACCCTCCACACTCCCACCCTCTTGAAGTATGACACAATAATTGAATGACCCCTTATAAGAAGACACTATGTAAAGAAGAAAGTATTTTATTAGTGTTTCGTAAACTGCCCGTTACATCTAATTACACTTAATTTTGATCAGAACTGAAATTATGAACGTCATAAATATTAATTAAAGAGAGAAAACTATACTATATTTCTTGGCGAAAATCAGATAGCTTCTGTTAAGATACTGATGTTGGATATTGATTCGCTACTTTATTATCTTAAACAAACCACAATCATTCGTTAATTGAGGTTGGGAAACTCTTTAACCTAGGATATATATTTTACGTTATCTTCCTGCTCGCTGCATTACGATTAAACACGACTGGAAGGAAAATTATTATTTTGGAGAAGACCTATTTCTGCAAAAAAAGATATTAGAATCAAAAGATACAATTGTCAGCTAAGTGATAGCCATTGGCATAAAATTTACCTTTACTTTCTAAGGTCTACTATAAATATCAGCAAATGAATGTAAGGTTATGAGAGATCCATAAATAAGTCCATCCGGCGTAAACACTTATAGAAGAATTCTAAATACAAAAAACTGTCAGATGTGATTAAAAAAAATTAAATCAGGATATTTTTTCTGAACAAGTGTTTTTTCCCTTTAATAACTTTTTAAAGTTTGGTTATACTGCCAACAATATAGATGGTGTTTTTTACCGACGTGTGTACCAAAATATTTAGGCATTTTCACTTTACCATGAATGTTTTGCTTATGATGTTCCTGTTTTAATTACAATAATGATATCAGACCTTAAATAATTTCGACCACTTCACCAGAGTAGTAGAAATTGTCTTGTTTTGTAATTATTGTCACAATTGTTTTCGTTATTCTTTAGATTATGGGTCTTCAGCCTTTCACGCTCGAGGGCCGCATCAATAAATTCTTAAAGTGCCGCTGACCACCTATATAACCCGATTAAATACACTCGGTTAGAAATGTATACACGCCTAGGTTACAAGACCAGTTGCAGATTGTATAGGCATAGCCCATTTGCAAAATTCTCCTTTTCTAAATGATTCACAAAAGAAAAACGAAAGAAAAAATTCTATTTTTTTATATTTTCCATAATAATTAACTTCATCACCAGAAATTCTATACAGTCTCCTAGTTTAGCAAAACTAGTAATAATATTATAACTAAAATTAGTATATTAGTAAGTAGTAATCACAAGAAATAAAAGACCATAAGAAGGTAAAATAGATTAAGTAGTACTTGTTAAAATTACTAAAAATTTGCATAAAATTTGCTCAAAAAACATATGTAAAAGTATGTATATGCATACTTTAACCCCATAAGAAGAGTATCATATTGATACATGAGGATTGATCATATTGATCATACTCCATATTGATGCATACAATGCATATATGACAATGTGATCGATTAGCATTAAACTGTCTGTCTCACAAAGTTACAGAATTTTTTACGGCAAAATTCACTTCGCCGACAGTTGTGTTGATTTGGAAAACAAATTATTCGTAGACATTTCATTGCTTTATTTTCATTTTCCGTCCAAAACAGGGATTTACTTTAATAAGGCTCTTCGAAAGTCTTTTTCGGTGCCGCAAAAACTTTTATTTCTTAATATTCGAAATAATAAAACGGGCCACTAAAATACTCTCGGCGGTTCAAGGGTTGAAGATTCCTACTTTAGACCCTTTCATTCAGTTAGTTATTTCTTCCAAAAAGATGTTTCATCGGCTATTCCATATGATTTTCGGTACTTATGACTGAGAAACTCTGTTAAGTATATCGTTGAGACTTCGGTCGCGTTCACGGACCGAACCCCGAGTTACAGAGGGTAACACATGGTTAACGCGAAGCGTCCAGAGACCGATATCACGTGCAGTGGCTGAGAGGTTCTGCTCTGAAAGCTGGTAGACGGGAGGTGCTGGTTTCAAACCTCTGTCGCACTCGTCGACCTAACCGTTCGGAGTTTTCCGTGGTTTTCTTCGAACCTTGCCGTAAATACGGGTTAGGATCCCTTAGAAAGACCTCCACGGAGGGCACTCCCCACGAGGGCCTATATCCCAAGTGTAGATAATCGGCCGTCATAAATCAACCAACCGACATAACGTGACTTTTTCCGGGTTACCCGTAGCGTTCAGAGCCGAAAATTACCCAGACTTCGGGTAACCCACATTACCTGGAGAATTTTGTTGGGTAAAGTGATCACGTGGTTGGGAAATCTGATTTGTTTGTGTACTTTATAGCTAACTGCAACTGTTAACTGTCGATCTTTATGAATCCTACTGTACACTTGTACAGTCCTCACCATTTGATTGGTCTACCTTTAACAGGACTATGATATAATTGGCTAACGTCGCTCGGATGGTTCCTGCAATGTTCCTACAATCAAAATGTAATGATAGATTGGTTGAAGGGAGTGTCTGATTATAAACATGGCCATAACTTTACCCAAAAGCGTTCACAGCTGTTTTAACCCAACTTCACACTCAGAAAATCAGACGTCGTCATTCCCCAATTATACGAGTAACACGCGTTTCGGTCTCTGAACGCGCCCCTCGGATGCAGAAGATGAATACCAACATTTCGCCCTCTCTAAAAAACCGTACCGTTTAACATTTTACATTATTTACAAAATAGTTTGGCACTTAAAAATAAAAAAAAAAAAATATCTATACAGTTGCCGGTCCGGCAGCCTGGTTGGTAGCGGAGGCGACCGCCACGGTGAGGGCCCGGGTTTAAATCCTGGTAAGGCATGGATATCATTGTGTGTGTATCTTCAGTGTTGTCAACTTCCTGGTGTCTATCCCGTCCTCAAGAAAAAGATTTATGCAATTTGTCAAAGTCCTGTATGTATTTCTGTGAATAAAAAGATATGGATCATTCGAGACAACAGCCTTGTAGCTTATAGATCTCAAAGCAACCATGTTCAAATGTACCTATACAGCTTTTGATATCTACATTTCTTATATGAAGATTATGCAGGACTTTCATAAAATAAATAACACAGTTGATTTATTTTTATTAATCAGACACAATTGTATATGCAAGGTTAATAAGTCAAAAAGTTTACTATATCAAGTTTGAAAGCAATTAATTCGTAAAAAAAATTGCATCGATTATACAGCAATAATTTAAATTTCCGACAGTTTAATAAATATTTAATCAAAATAAAGATTAAAAAGATACCTAAGCAGGCATAATCATGCCTAGAATGTAAATATTCTCACCGCCGCGACCTGATATATCCGTTCACTATGCTGTAGGTTTCACAGCAATACAAGGTTTGTTTAATTTAATATAATTCTACAAATATAATGCATTTTTAAAACATCAAGTAATGATTGATACTCTCAAGGATTATACTTATATACGTAATTAAGTTTTTATCTCAAGTTTGAAAATTCAGATTTTTTAAGCATTTAAAAAAAATTACATGAGAAAACAACATTACAAATTTGCCCTTTGGCTCGACGGTCAGGGGGTGACACCACGACTGAAGAATATCTCTGATTACGTATTTTTTGGCCAACGAAAATTATTTCTTTTTTCGCTGATTTCCTTATAGCAAATGTTTTATTGGATTAGGGCACTAGCATAGCGCAATCGTCTTGCTTTTTAATAGGCCGGGAAATAACGTTTCCTTTAACGAAGCCCTTATATGTGATTTCAGAACAAATTGAAGGGGTTAGAATGACAGTGGGGTAAGTCAAAAATCTGAATTTTCACTGAACGTATATGAATTTCTGTTCAATGCAACAGTTAAATAAGTCATAGTTCACTTAGGGAGTCGCTAGAGGGTAAAACAAGTTGCACCACTTAATGCAACGGCAATACAAGTTTCACAAAACTCTTTCATTTCTCAAATTACTAAATATTGCCTTACTCCACTGTCATTCTAACCCCCTCAATTATCTTCATTAAAAACTTTATCACTCTAAGTTTAAAAAAAAAATCACAAATATTAGGTAACACCTTTGTTAAAATATTTGACAACAGATAATTTCTCTAGTTATATAAAGCGTGTTTTAAATATACATTCAATCCATTTAACCTAGTTTCTGCATTGGTTATTTACTTTTCAACTATTTCTTTATTAATACTTTTTAGAATTGGCTGTTTAAATCTGTTTGCATTCATTATCAAATGTAGCATCTATTATTTCATGCATTCGTTATAAACTGCAACACTCTATTGAACAATTTATTTTCTTTGCTATGTTTGTTTCCGTGCATGCTACCAGTAAATGCTTCTGAAGAAGAAAAAAAAAAAATCAGAAAATGCCGTACAATTTCCCCTCAGTTACGAAACAAATAAATGTTGCGCATACGAAAACAAATTGTTCCAATGTTTAACTCTAAAGCTTTGCATTGACCAACTGGAAGACATAATAATGCTCTTTTAATACCGATACAAATAATGCTACAATATAGTCCAGTCACGGAATAGAACCGTATGTGCGTCACGTGAGAAAGAGGTTTGCTGCCAACAGATTGCTTCTGTTTTCATAATGCCTCGCGGTCGATTGTTTGTTTCACAAACTTTGGATAAAACACGATATAACACGAAATGTAATCTAGTGGAACTAATATATACTGTTGCATTGACTCAATGGTTACAAATTCTAAACTAACTATAAATGTTCCTTTTATCGTTCAGTGTAATAGAGTTTGTAACTATCGCAGTATATTTTCTTTAAATAAGTTGTGAATCGAAATCTTGTTAGTAACTTTGCTACTAAACTGTGGAGAAAATAAATTTTGGTTTGAACAGTATATGGGAAAAAGTTAATATGCGTTCACGTGTAGATAGATCTTTAATTGACGATAAAATTGCTTAGAAAAACGATGATTTTTGCTAAAGGAAAGGATTTAGGAGTTAATATGCGGAAAAAGAGAATAATGAATAGATTAATGAATAGATTTCGCGCTGCAGTCTAATATTTTTTAGCAAATATATAATATTTTTTTAGATGCAGGTTTAAACTTCTAAAGGAAAATTAAGGACTAAAAATATCTGCAAACAACATTAGTCAAGCCAGAATATCATCTCATTTATTACATCAAAGTTACAGTAAAAACTGATCGAAGATAGAAAAGGTAAAAAAAGAGAAATATATCAATCGTATTTTAACTCTGTATTAGAGAATAACATCATCTGCTTCACAAAAAACAAAATAAAAATTAAATTAAATTGAGTATTTGGATTTGAATTTTGCTTTTTAATCATAAATATAAAATAAACCCGTGAAGCAGATATATTATTAGTTTATCTTTATTGAACATCTGTTTTATAATCATTGTTGCGGTAGTTTACTTTTGTGGCGACACTAATTTGAGGAAAACCTTTATTTCATTTATGAAAACAATGCCAATTTAATTTTTAATTACTGTAAAATCACTTATTTTTGCGAGCCGTAATTTTCGTGAAAATGAAGATATTGGTGATTTCGCGAGCTGAAAATTTCGCGAATTTTATATGAACAGAACCGAAAGTTAAAAAATCCCAAAACTGCCTAAATATAATCCTTTTTGCATAAGGCATTTTAAGAAACTTGACAACCGCAAAGTTTGTGCCTACATCTGAATATACATTGGAAGATAATGGTTCAAAACAAGTGTCCATAATCGGCATGGAAGGTAAAAGTGAGATTACTCTTTTGCTAGCATGTTCCCTTTCTGGAAACCTACTTCCACCACAATTGTTGTACGCTAGAAAAACAACAAATTGTAATCCAAAGTTTACATTTCCCGTGGACTGGGATGTGTGGCACACCGATGCGCACTGGAGCAATACTGACACAATGATTCGATACAGCGAGAATATTCTTGTACCTTATTACGACAAGCAGAGAGACCTTCTCGGGATAGTTCCAGAACAACTTTGTGTAGCATTGTTCGACGTTTTTAAGGCAAACCAAGATCCTCTTTTTCTGGCTGAACTAGAGAAGAAGAATATTATTCCAGTTTTTGTGCCCTCTTCTTGCACAGGAGATCTCCAGCCTTTGGACTTAAATATAAACAAAGAGTTCAAGCATTTGCTCAAGATTGAGTTTATTGAGTGGTATTCTAATGAGCTCAAATTTCTAGAGAAAAAATAATCTGTGGACCTGTGAATATCACTTCACGTTTCTTGGCTTGTGCGCATATTTAACGGTGTTGAAGCCAAACATGGGATAATTTTGAATGGTTTCAAAGAAGCTGGTATAATGAGCTGCATTCTATTAGTTGTACTATTGTTTTTTTCAAGAAATAGTTGTATAGTATTCAAGAAATAGTTGTAAGTATTCAAGAAATTTTTGCACTCATTTCTTGTTTAAGTAACTGTAATCATTAAATTTTGGATAAGTGAAAAATTTCGGATTTTTTATTATTATTTAAAGCGAAAAAAAAAATTTCGCGAGGCTTAAATTTTCGCGATTACGACGGGCTTGCGAAAATCGCGAAAATTAAAGCCTCGCGAAAATAAATGCTTTTACAGTAATTGCAATTTTAATCAAAATACATGTTTTAACAAAATGTGAGTGTACTATGTCAGAAGCTGCTTCAGAACCCTTTCATATGGTATCTCATGTATCGTTCTGCGTTTTTTATTTGCTTAGAAAAAGGAATGTTGAGAGCAGAAATAATATATAGGATAAATAAAAAATATATAATAATCCAATACTATTAACTGGAAATATATTTTTACAAGTTTTAATATAAGTTGTTGCTGTAGGCACTGGCAATATGCTTGGTGATTTTATTTCTGTATATGTAATCAAATGTTTCATCAAACCATGTTCGAAAAACTCTATTTATAGCACGGAGATATTGAAAATTTTGAGATAATTTCAGATACGCTATAGAAATGTCTTCGCAAACATCTATGCATGAATTTAAATATAATAGAGCAGAAAAGTCGTGTCAGTCAGTTAAGAAACTATTGCCACTCACATCAGATGAATATCAATCTTAAAATGCTTATTGTACTGGGCTTTTTTACTCCTTTTACTTTCTAGATACGCAATGTAAGGAAAGCATCATGGGTATGAGAGGAAAGTATCATGTAGTATCATCTAATCATGGTGTGGGTGTGGTTGAATGATAGCTTCCACACGGTGTTTCTGATTGAGCTCCCAGCTCCCATTCGGCGAATATGTTATAGAACAATGTCACAAGAACTGTATAGATTTAAATAATTTTTAAACCAGTTCCGAAAACCGGGAGGTTCGGTGCTCGAATTCAGCTGATTCCATATTATCAGAAATGGATCTGGATCTACGGTATTCTATGAAATGCTCAGAAAGTCGAGTGTAGTTACTTCCGATTTTTTTTTTCCGATTTGGCTTGTTACAGCAGTTATGAAAATTATCATTCTGAAAGGCTTGTTTGCATTTATTTGACGAAAACTTGCTTATTTGCAAATGTCACCTTGCACATTATCTGTAGGAAAAAAAAACTGTAACAATTTCAACGGAAAAATTAAATTGAAGAAACTTTGAGTATTTTCAGTAACAGGTTTCGCCACTATTAGCTGTTTTTAAATTGTTATATTTCAAAAAGAGGTTATGGCTGAAACCCTTTTTCAGGATTTAAGACGTAGTTAGTACCGTAATTTCCGACGTAAATACCGCTGCTCAAATAAATCTGTCTCAAACCAAAAATTTATTTAACACGTTCACTGCCAGGTTAAATATACCGGAATTTTATTTTATTTGGAAAATTTGAATGCCTAGCAGAAAATACTAATAGCAATATTTAGTTTATTTAATTAAAGACATTTCGTAATTACATAAAATAAAAATTCCTCTTTCGAAATTTCCGGTACGAATTCGTAATTTTAGATTGAAAAACCGCAAATATACTCTACTCGTAGTTGGCAGCGAATGGGTTAATCAAATGTTACTTATTTCTACTTGGTAGTTATTTGACGATAATTAATTAAATAAAATTTCTAGTGTGGAACAGGCTTATATGTTGGGAATTATGACAATTATATCAGTATGCTGTCGTAGTCAGTTTATAGACGGGCTAAAATGATTCAACATCATATATAAACGTCAAATTACTAAATGGAATGCCATACAACAACGAACATGTTGTAAAGTGCTGTTTAGATATCCTTTTACTAATCGCGAAGATATTCTCAATATTGTCGTTCCTTTCTCTTCCTTAAGGTTTGATAAAATAATTTTTTTTAATTTTGGAACGGAATTGCTGCAAATTTTTAACAGTGTAGAAGTGACTTTGCCGAGCCAGTTTCGAACTTTTTTGTGATTTGAGCTCGATTTTGGCAACTGTATGAAAACGATGCCTTTTCAACTCCATCTTCAGAATAAGAAAAAAAGTCGACATGAGCTAAATCTGTTGAATGAGTAAGAAGCGATAAGATGATGAAATGGCCAAGAAACTCACGAAAAAGGAGTGTTTGGTGTGAGAGTGTGCTATTATTGCGAGAATATAATTTTCCGCAAGGTCATAGTCGTTTGTTCAAAATCTCTGCGCCATTTTTGTTAGTTTAAAGCAAAATCTAATGTTCTGAGGGTCCGATTAAGATACTTCGGGGTCCTAGGCGCGACACTCTATCCGCTCCCCCCCCCCCCTCCATACCGACCGAAAATTCTTTCATTTGTATTCTTTTTTTTTATATTCGACGGTCACTAAAGACAGCTTGTTTCAAGTTGGCATAACATACACGACATAAAAAACGCGAAAATCAAATTGAATAGTTAAAGAGTTTAGGCATTTGATGAGCTTTTTAGTTGACACCAACTTAAAGCCGTACAGATATAAACGTATTATATATTTTAGTTATAATATATAATACATTAATAATACATAATACATATATAATACAATAATAATACATAATACATATATAATATATAATACATTAATAATACATAATACATATATAATACATTAATAATACATAATACATATATAATATATAATACACTAATAATACATAATACATATATAGTATATAATACATTAATATTGTTTTAATTTTTCCAGTTTATACACATTTTATAACATTTCTTTAATTCCCATGACTTTTATTTGTGCAATAAAATATACTTAAATTTCTTATTATTATTCTTTAATTTTGTGCACTGTTCAATGGAGTTATGTCTGTATGTGATAGGTCTACATTGGCAAATCAAAATGTGTAAAGTCTTGCGACACTCTAATATTTAAAGTAGAATTAACTGAAAACGTTTTGTAATAGAAAAGCTAAATGTGTGCATAGATAAAGCTTTTAAGTAACAGTTTCAAAGATATTAAAAAAAAACATGCTTACTAAATTTTAACAAACATTCATAACTTCTATGTACCAACAAAACAATAAATATGTATTAGCATAAATTATCCTAACAATGTTTCGAATTTCTGGCAATAATAAAGCATTAACTTTTTTCGCTTTAGTATTTTCAAAAATGCTTTTTTAAAAAAAGGAGGAAACTATTTTTTTAATAAATTGCACTGTCAAGTGAAATTTACTAGTATTTCATATTCGCATTGAAAAATATGCATATTTATCCGCCATATTGCTAATATATTACTGAAGCTTATTTTTATTAAATAATCCCACCGGAAAAGCTGAGGCATTATTTTCGATGTGATTATACCATACCGCTGATATTAAGATTGCCTCCAATTCAAATTTCAAAATATTTACACTGTTACATATTTAGAATTTTATGAAAAGTAATGTTATTAGATAATTTTGAAAACGATACTTCATAAACAACAGCAGACAATTCGACTAACAGAACTCATTAATTTTTCATTCTAATCTAAAAATAGTATGATACGAAGATTAAATTTGCTTTCTACTAAAAACTGAAAAAAAAAAGTAAAGTCTAATACAGCTTTTAAAATTGATTGTACCATTTGTAATGAACGAACAGAAAAAATCGAATGAAAGATCTCATTAACTTTTCATAATAATATTGTTATACGAGGAATAAAAAAAATAATTCTAATATAAATCGCACGAATTAAAAATCATTTGGAAATACGTAGACTGTTTTAAATGAATAAATGCTATAATTTGATCGGATAACTATATTAATATTTTAAGTAACTTTCTAAAGTCTAAAATTCGAAAGGTAAATTTTTTCCGATATATGTTTTAAATGTTTGGAATGTAATTAGATAATATTAAACATGAAATATGTTTAATATTTGTATGAAATATGTTTAATAGTTGTATGAAATATTAGAAAGAAAATAATAGTATTTGGTAATCCACATAATTTTCATATTTAAATATTATAAAATGGGAAAGTAGAATTAATTTTAGTTTGGTATTTGTAATAATTGTGTTTAGTGGTGCTAATTAATATGTTTTGTAATTAACTGCGAAATTCAAATTAGAAAAACACTTACATAATTCATAATAAAGTTCAAATATTTTGAAAGCTAAAATTATTTTTTTAATTATAGATTTCACTATATTTACACATTTAAAACTTAGAGTAAATTAGTCAATTTTGAAATTTCCTGAATCTTACATTCACACCATTTCTCTTTACTTAAGCTTTTACCAGAATATCTTACTCTGTTTTCCTTACTGTTGAATTTTTATACTTCTTTCTAACAGTTTGAAATCGAGAATTAAATTTAGCTACAACAACTATAAATAGTGTATATAAAATGTATCGGATAACAATGAACACTTTTTAAGCTCACAGGCTATCAAAGCCTGAGAGTTAATGTGCCCGCATGTTTTGTATGTACGTATGTATGTAAGTACGAATGTACGTAACACGATAACTCTTGATAGAAATACCCGATTTGCTTCAAATTTTGTATATAGGTTCATTGTGATAAGGCGCTTCCCCGATTAGTTTTGGGGGGCTCATTGGTTAAGTATAAAGGGGGGAAAGAGGGGCTAATCCTCTTCATAGAAGTCTGCCGCTGTTCCCTCATTATTTCATACTACACACTTCATGAAACCCGAAGAAATTTATCAGATAATGACGAAATCGTAAAGCGTCTGATCTGTTTCATTCATTCGTCAACTTTCTGCCCCAAATCTTCAGTAATGACCGGAGCTCGCCCGCTTCGTTCCTCATCATGAACATTCGTGCAGCCATCTTTAAAAGCTCTAACACATATCCGTACCATTCCACCGGTCATAATGTGTTGCCCATAAACTTCACTAATCTGACTATAAATTTTAGCCGCTTTCACGTCTTTAGCATTCAGAAAACGAATCACCGATGGTATTTTACAAGCACAGGGATTTTCAATCAGCGGAGCCATTTTAAATACACAAAAACAAACGGTAACACGTTTCCGTAATGGTGTCTCTGGCTTGCCAACAGTTGTAGGTAAACAGCGCGTACCATGCGGAATGCCACGCCGGAATTTCGAAACATTACTTACTTTTTAAATAACCCTCGTAGTTTTATTTTTTTTTAATTTAATAACGCACAGTAATGTTCTTATTTTATAGACAAGAACTACAACTAAGCAATACAACAAACATCGTACTTTCACTAACCACAAAATAACTATTGCGAGTTGTCTACAAAATGTAGAATACAAATTTTTTAATTTTTGCTCACAAAATTTTTAAGTATTATAGACAATTAATATTTTGTTAGCTTTCGAATAAAATTAATAAAAATAATCAAGTTTTAATTTAAAACTTTTTCTGTGTCTTTTTACCATTAATAAAGTGAAGACGAAAAATATTCCGGGGTAAAATATATCCTTTAAAAGAAATTTGGTCAACAAAAAATAAATGTGTACTATATACCATCATGAGTCCTAAATATCGCCAAAGTTTCATAATTTTTTTAATTGTGGGTTGGGACCGTTCCCTTGTTACAAGACATTGGTTCTGAAAACCAGCAAATCTTACAACAACAGCGTTGTATTTAATTTAATATTTTCCTAATGATTTATAATTAATTTTCGTCCCTTTAGATAAGCGTTGGAAGTCCCTGAAGGCAACCCATTTCTAACATATATTTCTAAATAATAAACGCTATCAAATATAATTTAATTTATTAATTAAACCCGCAATAATACAAGTGCAAAATATTTGTTAATATTTCGATTAAGTATGTAATTTTATGAGATTGTTAAATCTGACTTTAGATTTCAAAATTCAACTACTGATTTCAAAATATTTCGAAATAATGAGGATACTTAATGCAGAATATTACGTACTACTACAAACAATTTTAATTAATAAGAGCATTAATTTATGCAAAACAATAAATAAATAAAAATACGAATTGATATCATAATATTGCTATATCGAGAGATAAATTGGAAGCATAGATTTGTGTTGTTTAGATCATGATTTTAAAAATGAAGAATATAATTAGGAAGTAAGCTAACTAATAAGAGTTTTTAAATAATAAGAATTCCTTTATATAGGAATGACAATGGGGAAATTTCGAGATAGACTAATGGAGCATGAAACAGACCTTAGATTGAACCAACGACGACGTACATAGCGTTAGCGATATTCGTTCAAACTCAATCTACAAAAGTTGAATTTAATAAATCCAAAGTCTTTTTCTGTACTAATAATTACAAGACATTATAGGATAATTTCTTGAGATAATTTCTAAAAATGAAACAATTTGTAATGATATTTTGTCGTATGACATCGATGTAATTTGGAGAGAATTGTTAGAAAAGAGATAAAATTTTTTTGAAATAAAATTTTTATTTTCCGCTCTCTACCCTTTACCTTCCGTATCACCCTTGAACATTAATGGTCTCTCCCGGGCTGGAGCTCGAGAAAGGTCGAGGAGAAATAATGACAGTATTATACCTGAGGATGGACGAGTGTCGGTTGAAAACGTTTGGAGTATGTGTTTTTAGTGTTTTTAATATCTAGACAACAATAAATGGATTTTAGCAAATTTTTTTCTTTTCTTTTCTGTTTTTTTTCTTAGCTTTTAATTATTTTCATCAGTTGAGAAGGATACATTTTATTAAGGCTGTTCTCAAATTCAAACGCGATACTTTCTGACACATTTTTAAATTCGTTTGTGTTCAGAAACGCATGAAATTGGCAGGTGTTCTTATTCAGAAACTGTTTAATCGAAACACGTTTTCCAATTTGTGGTTAAAACAGATCTTTCAGAAAATACTGTCAAATTCGATGTTATTAACCAAATTCTCACCGCGTGTAAGGTGAATGACGTATTCTCACGTGACACGAATCTCTTATAACTCGATAAGTAATAAATTTATCAAAAAAATGGAAAACTCATTTCGATTCCAAATCGCTTCAATTGTCACGCCCGCCAATTTTATGCGTTTGCATTTAAAAATGAGTCAGAAATTGTGTCAGAAAGTTTTGCGTTGATCAGCAGATTATTTGAGAACCAACCACCTTAAATTTAATAATAATCATCAAAGAAAGTAAAAATTAGCTAATTAAATTTGAAAATCCAGGAAGTGTCAGTCGTCCCCCTTTGCGAACACACCCTTGCACACACACCAGATATCCTAATACAAGATCTTTGAGAGAAGTGTTGAAAGTCCCCGGGGGCATATTATTTCGCTCGAATGCCTTGATTGCATGAAAGGAAAGTTCTTGCCGCGATATAAGAAAGTACACATGGGAGATTTAACTTCGGGCGTGTTATCGGAATGCCTCCTACAGATATAAGAATTAGACCTATAGATTTTAAAATAGCTGTTAAAATTAGCATCAGTGACAAATACTTCATATACGTAAATCTGTTTAATTTTTCTGGTCATTAGTACAAAATTAAATTTAAAAAAAAAAAAAGAAAAAATCTTTATATTTCAAATTTGAGTTATTGATTGCAAAATATTTCGAATTAATAACAAAGAAAAATAAATTATGTTCAGTTTTAATATTCTAATATTACGAAATAAAGAGATAAATCTGATAATCTAGATTTCTCAATACTTGGAATACATCAATTAATTCTGAAGATCGCTGAATCTTACACCAACACCGTTGTCTCTCTTCCACTTAATCCTTTACTAAGGATTTCATAATGTTCTTCCCATGAGGGAAGTGTTGAAAGTCCCCGAGGGTACCTCATTTCGCTGGAATGCCTTGACCTTGTGCATGGTAGCTGGTTGGAAGGAAAGTACTCGCCGCACGTAATGAAGTACACACGGGAGATTTCACGTTGAGCTCGGGCTTGGAATTCCTCTCTTAGTCGGTGTATAAGCTCATTAATGAAACATGAGCAGCACGTGTTCGCTGAAGATCATTAACATAGGCATCGGGGGAGGGTTAGAGATTATCTTCTCTGTCATATTTTGGTAAATTACAGTGTATACAACAAGAATCTGGGAAGGACAGCACGTGAGTAGTTTCTGTGGTATATGATATGTCGTAGTAAATAATCTTTGTTATAATTGCTACATATCGTTGCTTAAGGAACATGACGCGCATCCCGAGGTTAATTTGTCATAATTAGTAGGAAATTTTATGATAATGTTATTGTTAAAATGCATTTTAATGTTAATTAAAAAAATATTTCTATATAAAGACGTTTAAAATTCAGCATTTATTGTAATTATTATAAAACGTGTTACTCATTTGACATAGATAGCATGCATATTAATGTTAATTTAAAAAATATTTCTATATAAAGACGTTTAAAATTCAGCATTTACTGTAATTATTATAAAATGTGTTACTCATTTGACATAGATAGCATGCATATTAATGTTAATTTAAAAAATATTTCTGTATAAAGACGTTTAAAATTAAGCATTTATTGTGTTTACTATGAAACATGTTACTCAATTGCCATAGACAACATGTTTCATAGTTTGTTTTATGTACATAAAAATGAATTTTAAATGTTCATACTTAAAGCTTATTTTTATCACAACACAATGAAATTTGACGTTTTATCATCTCTTCAAAAAGTAATCAAAATAAGCTACATTATGATGTTTCTTTCCCGTCGATTTACATAAATTTTACTAATTTGTCAAAACTTCTTTGCGATTCAATGTTAAAACAGTTACAATGCAAATATATTTTGAGATTTCCATTTTGACATTTAATAACAGGTAGTTTTCTTTTTTCTTTTTAATGTATTTACATAACATTTTATGATAACAAAATAAAATATCAAATGTCCATTTCTCTTTATTTCATAAATATAAACTAGTGGTTTTTTTATATTATTATTATTATTTATAAAAGTTTATCACAAAGCCATAGCTGTGTAATAAAATACTTTGTTCATTCCGTGAAACATAAATTGCTGTTTTTTAAAAATATTTCGATGAAAGTTTATAGCAAAATACAAACTATCGAATGTTCTTTGTATAATACGTTAAACATATATATATATATATATATATATATATATGTGTGTGTGTGTGTGTGTGTGTGTGTGTGTATAATGTGTGTATATATGTATAATGTGTGTATATATGTATAATGTGTGTCATATATGTATGTATAATGCTCTTGCCGACTGGAGATTAAACACTCGCTTTGTTTTTCATTTTCCATCATCATATTTCTATATTCCATTCAATTCTAATTTATGATTTTTTTTTTCATTTTTTTGTTTGGCATCATCTATTTTTAAAATAGATTTATGATTCTTAATATATTGAGCTTTCATGGTAGGTTTTATTTTTTAAGTTGTTTTCTATATATATATATTCTTTGACTATAGCAATTAATGTGCAATATTATTACTTGTCATCTTTAAATACGAGAATAAGTCAGTTTTGTTGTGCAAACTTGGTAAGCTACTTTTTTATTTCAAAGGTATTATATATACGTATATATATATACGTATATATATATATATATATACATAAAAGGTTTTTTGCAAAATCTCAACAGTCTAATATGTTTTTATTTCGCTGCCAGCCATATAAAAAAATATTTAATCTTAAAATAAACACATTCTTTATATCAAAAGTGAATTTAAGTTAAACAAAAATCAATCGTTTAATAATCTTCAGCTTATACTTTTTAATGAATTTGATTAGTTTAATTGTTTTGACAAAAAGTATCACACGCTTTTATTATTAAATATTTTAAGAAAAACTCTTAACGTTTACACAAATATGTATTCCAAAATTTACATCAATGTTAGAAATTTGAAATGTAGGTATATTCTCTTTTATACGAATGTGCGCGTGAAAAACATAATATTTTTTTTTTTTTTAATTTACACATTTTCTTTCCTTTCTTTCTTCCTTTTTCGTTTGATTAGAACTACTTATGCATTTATTTATTGTTTCGAAGGATTTAGAGGGGAAAATGTATAAAACGGTAACTACTTCTCGCTTGACAGTTTTGTATTTTTCATTCAACCGACGATAAATTTCTAAAATTAATGGTATTTTAATCCTTTTCCATTCTAAAATATTTTTCTCTCTTTTAATCCTCGAATACTCTTCGCTCTGTGATATATTACATTCAGAAAAAAATGAAAAACAAAGATAATTTCCTTAATAATGCATAATCATCTCAAAAACTCGTACATTTAAGTTAAAATTCCATTCATTAAATGACAAAGATTCACGCATAGATCAAAAAACGAACAATTTATTTTATTTGCTTCGTTGAGAAGAAGAACGAAACTAGAGATTGGCGTCGTTCCAAGTAAATAAAAAGTTTTTATTAGCCCTTGAATTTAAAAGAGCTTGTATTTAAACGTTTTTACTATGAGAGTTATTGAACGAGAGTCCCCCCCCCTCCCCCCACTTCTGTCTCTGTCTTCTGGAAGTAAAGAATTTGTTTCATGCTTATTCAAAAATGTCATGCATATCATTTTTATGTTCCTTTGTACAATTAATGCTTCCACTCAGTGAAAAATATTAATTGGTTAATCAAGGTAAGTTCGTTTATTTATTTATTTTATTATTATTATTATTATTTATTTTTTTTCGGATCCAGATTCCGACAATTTAGAATCCGAGTTCGAAAAATTTTGTATCATCACAGCCAGAGCCTGTCCGAGGCCGATACCGAAAGTACGCAGTAAAAAACTGTTAACACTTTCATGGGTGAGTAATTACGTTTCTGTAATGTTGAATTCCCACCAGAATTTTAAAAAAAATTATTTGATGATAAGAGAATGCAATTTTAAAATGTTTTTTCATTAAATTTATGAATAAAATTTTATTAAAAAATTCTAATACAAATTTTGATTAAAATTCAGCGGGATAAAATATACCCCTCCGCCCTCAAAGGGTTAATAACTTTTTAAAAATATTTCAAGATTAATCTTCTCATTTAAAAATCTCTTCTTACATAAAATAAAAATTTATTCTATATACTTCATCATGACAACGTTTAGTAATTTTAATGTCCCCCAAACTATAATAGCAACTTTATTACTTATATATAACCACTGGCTGAAACCTATAAAAGTCACAATTATATAAATATATAATATATACTATAATATAATATATAAATATTTTATTCCAGAAAAAATTTCACTTTTTGATAAAATTAATTTTAATCATTTATATATTTTAAACTGGATGATTTAATACATAAGCTGACAATTTTTAACTTTATTATTATCGTATTATTTTACATCAGAGAATCATTAGCGTATTATAAATTTACTATTTAATATCCCTACAATAACTTTTTTTTTTTACTTATTATTCGAAATAACTAAAAGATTATTGCTTTCATTTGTAATACACATATACACACATATATGTAATCAGCTACATCACATTCTACCATATTTAACTGGAATATATTAAGGAAAAATAAAGCAAATATTTGATACTTGCATTTGTGTTCAGTTATGGCCAAGGCTTGATAAATGCGGTCACCACTGGCTACCAAGTTATTTAATCTGGCAGGTTTTTTATTTTATTTTATTATTTTTATTTCTTGTACAAAAATGACTCAGGAAATGAACACAAACGTCATTTTTTTCTCTCTCCCCAATATTAAGAAATAAACTTAGAAATTATATCCAAATAATATATAATTTACAAAAATAAGTTCAGGAAAATTCAAATTTTAAAATAATAAAATCAGAATTATTTGACTGACTTCGATAAGAAAATAGACACAAAATTTTTACCTGCGTCACTATTTCATCGATATTCTCCTTGATCAGATATTGATTTTGTAGCACTTAAATATCCGGATATTTGAAGCATTCGGCAATAATAATTTTCCGAAAATGCCGGTTAATTTAGCCTTTACAGTATTTTTTTTTTTTTTTTTTTTTTTTTTTTTCCAGAGATATATAACTGTAATAAGTTTCATTAGAAAATTAAATTTTTATTATATTTCTAAATTATGCACTGTTCTAAACTATGTAACTAATAATTATAAACAATGCTTGTTATTAAAAATCTTTCGTGCTTTTTGAAAATAAATGACGGGGGAGGAGGAAGGTAAATATTTTTTTTACTGGCGATTAGAATTTTTTGTTGGCTACCAGATATGATCAAATTTTTAAAGTTCTTGTTATGACACCCTTGGCGTGGTTACTATAGCTTGGTAACTGTGCATTATTATTATTATTATTATTATTGTTATTTAATTTTATTACAACTAAAACGTAAATAACTAGTAAGAATCGAACAGTTTTAAAAATGCGAGTTTCATTTCAAAGTTTTAGCTTTCTCATTCAGTGAAAGATAAATTTCTAAAATTAATGTATATTTAAGCTGTTATTATTATTATTATTATTATTATTCATAAATATTCTCTTAGAGAAAAAAAAAAACCTAGGCATTTTATACTGTAATGAATTATTATTTATTACAGTTAAAAAAGAGAAAAACTCAACAAATACCTTTTTTTCTATTTAAGCTGTTTTTATTATTATTATTATTATTATTATTATTATTATTATTCATAAATATTCTCTTAGAGAAAAAAACCTAGGCATTTTATTACTGTAATGAATAATTTATTACAGTTAAAAAAAAGAGAAAAACTCAACAAATACTTTTTTTAAGCTGTTTTTACTATTATTATTATTATTATTATTATTATTATTATTATTATTATTATTATTATTATTATGCAATATTCTGTTAGGAAAAAAAAACTAGCCATTTTATTACCGTAATGAATTATTATTTATTACAGTTAAAAAAAAAAAGGAAAAACAAAACAAATGCTTTTTTTTTTAAATGTGCAATTATCCCTAAAAGTTTGTATGCTTAAACGAAAATCCAGCTTATGAAACCACAAAGATTCATGCATAGAACAAAAAACGAGCAATTTGTTTTATCTGCTCGGTCGAAAGGAAGAACAAAATTGGAGATGGCATTCTTCCAAGCAAATAAAAAATTTTCACTAGCCCATGAAATTAAAGAGCTTGTATTTAAATGTTTCTACTGTGAGATTGATTGAACGAGAGTTTTTCCCTCAGTCTCACGCTTTTCTAGAACGGAAGTCTTATCATCTGTATATAAGAAAGTTGTTAGTCGTGCGATTTCGATGCTTATTCACCTTCTAGTTTTCGTGTATCTTGCCCAATTTTATTCCCCTCAAAATTTAATTTAACAAGTTGGACATTGTAATTTCATTGTTGGAAGTCGTATCGTCTGTGTATAAGAAAGTTGTAGTCGTGCCATTTCGATGCTTATTCACCTTCTAGTTTTCGTGTATTTTGCCCAATTTTATTCCCCTCAAAATTTAATTTAACAAGTTGGACATTGTAATTTCATTGTTGGAAGTCTTATCGTCTGTGTATAAGAAAGTTGTTAGTCGCGTCATTTCGATTCTTATTCACCTTCTAGTTTTCGTGTATTTTGCTTAATTTTATTCCCCTCAAAATTTAATTTAACAAGTTGGACATTGTAATTTCATTGTTGGAAGTCTTATCATCAGTGTATAAGAAAGTTGTAGTAGTGCCATTTCGATGCTTATTTACCTTATAGTTTTCGTGTATGCCGTGGAATTTTATTCACCTCAAAATTTAATTTAACAAGTTGGGAATTGTACGTCAAACATGACAGATGATCGTTCGTACTGTTATTATTTCAGTGAAATGAATTATATCGTCTGTTACTATGATAGGATTAATTTCCGTAATAAAATAAGTACATTTTAAGCTGACAACATTTTATCATTTGTTGACAGTTACTGAAAATTCCAATGGGAAACTTAAGCCTGGCTTTGAAAATTTCTGAACTTGAAATCTATATTTAGAATCTTTTTCTATTTGATATCTATTTCTCCGGAAACATCTATCCAAAAAACTGTCGGTAGATTATAGGATTGCTATAATTAAAGAATTTTAGTATACAAATTCGGTTTTTAAATTCAGTAATACGGATATAATAGGACTCCATCTTAAATAGGACGTAATCACCATAGCAACCTAGAATCATTACCTATCATGGGATATCATTGAATTAATTACGTATGATAGGGCTTAATAAAATGAAGAAAACTTTTAATATTATCATTTTAAGTTTTGATTTGATTTTCATAAAATTTGAAATGACTCGACAAAATTTTTCAACAATTATATATATATTAAATCTCAAACCGCTCGATTGGGTAGTTTTTGCGCTGTTGCATGCGAACAGACGGACAGACGGACGGACCAGACGAAGACTATAGTTGCCACGTATTTATATTATTACGAATGCTCCTAAAAAGAGCCTCGCATAGTCTGAGTGGGTATTTCTTATTATTTTATTAAATAAAGAGGACTCGCGATTTACCTTGTAAGTGAGCTGAAACACGTTAATTTGTAATGGCTCACTGTTTGCATTTGTTATAGTCCTGAAATAATTAGCAAATTTTTACATTACCTTGTTCATGAATAACATTTGTTGATAATTTATGATAGTATAAACATTATTTGTTTCAGTTTGAAAAAATAAATCTTAATATAGAATATAAGATTTCTACAACAATGCTTCTGAGTCAGGACAGATAAAGTTAGTACAATTCCCAAATATTTTGCTCAAAAATATAATTTATTAATGAGTTTGGTTTCATGTTCTTTTAATCTCCTTTGAGAATAAACATGATTTATTTATTTATTTGATGTTATTATTTTTGTAACGTTACCAAGATCTAGTTTGCAATTTTCCGACTACATTGCTTATGAATATATCTCGATGATCTACATTATTGCGGAACAAATATTTTATTTAAAGGCAAAATTTCATTTATATGAGCATGCCATATAAACCATAAAATGAATATGCTCCATGAGTTGAAAATCTCCATTGGTTGTTATTGAAATTGCTGCAGAAAAAGATTAGCCTACATTGTTATTTTTTCTCTTTTTTTACAATACCAGTATTATAATATGGAATAGGGTTTTATAATATTTTTTGACACAATCGAGGTGACGTTGAAATGCCTTATTATGACTTTCATTTTCACCTTGCATGTAAATAAAACTTCTTGATGATTAAAATTTCTCTATAAATAAACTTTGAACTTGAAATAACCATTGCTTATTTCAAGTACAAAAATTTAATCATTCTGCAGAATGTTTCGTTGATAATCATAAATGATTGTAATATTTTAAAGATTTTTTGAATAAAAAATTCTATTTTATAAAAGATTATTACACTTGTATCTACTAATTATTAGCATGTTTTATCATGAAATGTCCTTAATATCAAATCATTTTAGATCTTTGATAATCTATTTTTGAGTTTAAAATTCAAAGAATATATTTTCTTCATAACTTATGTGTTAACATGCCTTTCATATTCACCTTGCATAATAAATAAAATTTCCTGGCTATGGAAATTTCTCTATGAATAAAATTCTGATTGTAAATAACCTTTGGTTATTTCAAGAACAACATTTTAACCATCGTAAAGAATGTTTCGTTTATAATCATTAATGATTACAATATTTTTAAAATATTTCAAATTAAAAATTCTATTTTATAAAAGTTTACACACGTATCTACTACTTATTTGCATATCTTTCATAAAATTTGCTTAATACCAAATGAGCTAAGATCTGTGATAACATTTTTTGATGATTAAAATGCAAAGAATATATTTTCTAGGTATCTGAAATTTCTTTATGTATATAATTCTTGATTGCATATGAATATTTCTTATTTCAGAGACAAAAATTTAATCATTATGTAGAACATTATATTTATAATCAATTTATGACTGTAATATTTAAAACTTCTATTTAAAATTTAAAGCTTTATTTTCTGACTTTCAGTCAATCACACCTATACATTTCATTAATTTTTGACCCCCTTGTTTTTAATATACTCTTAATATAAAAGTAGATTAGAAACAAGATGTCGGTTGTGCGAGTTTGACATTTGAGGACACTTAGTGATATTTTATTACCAAGATAAACTCCTACCGTTTTTTGTAAAAAAATAAAAAGAGGAAAATTAAGAAGGTCGGCTATTCTTTTTTTGTAGCAAATCCAATAACAACCAAAGGAGATTTTCAATCCATAGAATAGATAAAGCATATTAATTTTATGGTTACTTGCATGCCGATATAAAAAGAAGGAAATTTTGTTAACGTTAAAAGGATTTTGCACTTTGTTATTTTTGCGTGTTATTATTATTTTTTTTTACTGTTATTGTCGTGGAAGATTTGTTCTTCATAATATAATATTATTTCGAATTGTATTAAATTTGAATTGTTAAAATAAAGTGTGAGTTGTTGCAAAAGTGTCACAGTAATTTTAATTATATTTCGTTTGGAAAAAAAAATGTGTAGACTTTGGCTAGTAAATTCGTAAAGTTATATGTCGTGTAAAGATATGTAGTGAGTTTTCAAAAATTACGCTATAATATTTTAGTTGAGGTTTCTGACTTCGATGGGATAATACCATGTGTTTAAGAGAACAACAGCAGTTATGAAATCCTTTGGAGAATATAGCTGATATTGACGTAATATTTACTCGAACATTTTTGAAGCGACTGAAGCGATTTCATTGATTGAAGTGATTTAATAAATAAATAAATAAATAAATAGGCTATGTTTAGATTGTTTTGCTTTTATAAGAAATCAATTCCTTTGTCTCAACGTTAATGATAATAATAATAATAATAATAATAATAATAATAATAATGTACCTAGAATTTTTTGTTTGGGAATTCTGCGAATTCACATAACTATGCAATTTTTTTTAAAACTTTTATTTTTATCGAACAATAAATTTATAGTTTATTTAATTCAAAAAATATTAATTAAAAATATATTGAAATTGTTTAACCCTTTCAGGGGCAAGCACTTGTGCGCCTGTAACGTTGAATTCCCACCGGAATTTAGGAAAGAATTTAGTTCAAAATAAGAATAAGCAATTTTTCAACTTTTTCTCGTCAAAGTTTAAAAAGTAAAATTTAATTAAAAGTTTCTGGTTTGAATCGGATTAAAATTAGGTGGTATATAATATATATACCACCGCCCCTCAAAGGGTTAACACTAGAACGACCGTGAGCGGTCATTTTGACCGCTACCAAATGAATATATTCCGATTCAAACCAGAAATTTCTTTTTAAAATAAATTAAATATAAATCTCTCAGAAATATGTTAAATGAATAAGTTAAATAGTTTTAAATAAAAATTCTGGTGTGAATTAGTTTTATAAAACTTGAGTAAAATTTCCGGTCGTTCTAGTGTTAAGCAGTTTCCGAGAAAAACTCTACATTAATATCAGCTGTTTTCCATAGGGTTTGCAAATGTTGGTGTCCCCTTATATGAGCTTCAGTAAATTTTTCAATGACTTTAGATATGAGAATTTTAAATGTAATTGAAAACGCTGGCGTAACTAAATAATAACCAGTTTTGGACACTTGTGAGAAAAAAATTTCTTCCGAAAGTACATAAACAAATCCGGCACTGCACGGTCACTTTATGAGTTGGGCCGCACGGAACTATTTATCAACAAATTCCAACCATTAAGAATTTAAAAGATTGCTTATATCGTTGCCACCGACAATATGATTCCAGCGTTAGTCACGGACATGATTTTGCTTTATAATATAAATTATCATAAATGCCATTAAATAGTATCTCTTATGTTATACAAATAAATAAATAAGGAAATTCCACTTTGTAAACGAAGTTTTAAAAATCCGGATTTAAATGTGGATAATTTAAATTAATTTTGAGTTTATAATCACTCAAATGACTCAATTTTAGTCAGACAGTCGAGTACCTTGCCTTCCATAATAACTCAGGCCATGGAAGTGAGATTTAAAAATAGTCCAACTCAAGGTCATGATTTTCGCTGACTTGATCATGCTTAAATTAAAACTTGTTTATTACCAGAAAAAGTATTAAGGAAACATTTATTTATAAATCACTTTCACTTTTATGTGTTGTAATACATTTAAATACTTTGATTCAGTCAAGAAAGAAAGCCGGCGCAGTAGCTGGCCTGGTATTTTGTGTCACTTTTCTGTTGTAGGTGTACCCCTTGAATACGGATGGTCATTTCGTGAGGATTATTGACTGCGGTCGGCCCATCTGCCCACCTTCTGATGAAGATGTGGTAGGTGTTAGAAGGATAATTTGAATATTTGTTCCTTTACCCATAATTTCATTAATAAGATAAACAGTCTATTAATGTTTGATGAATGATAAGGAAATTAATTAGTGGCGTTTGATTTGAAAATGGGGAAATTAACCTTATGTCCTTAGTTACGAAAAAAATATAGAATTGATTTTTATAACTTCTTTTTCATCCGAGTTCATACCTTTTGCATAGCTCACTCATGAAAGATTTCGGTGTAGCAAAACAAATAAAAAGTTGCACAACATTCTCCATTGATTCATTTCACATATTAATAAAAGTTTTTTTTTTTTTTTACTGAAATTAGTTCACGTCGGCATATTTTAGGTTAATTTGTCAGTTTTAATCGACTTTAAAAAAGTGAGGTTGTATGTTTTCACCCCCCCCCCCAAAAAAAAAAAAAAAAACAACAACCTCTATTTAGTTATGCCTCTAGCAGCTACCTCTATGTCTATATATTCACGGATAATCGACGGTATGTTATTGTGAAATCTGGGTTTTAAAACATTAGAAGCTCCTCCCTCTTCTCAAAATCTTTCGTAAATTGATTTCTTAGCTATGTCCTCAAGTTTATGCATCAGTAAATTTGCATCAATGCACGGGTTTAATATAAAATGTCTTACAAACTAAAAAAAATATGGACATCATGATATAAATGCCCCTTCTGTAAGGTAGAAGGTAGAAGCCACGCCCTCTTCTGAAAGTCTTTCGTAAATTGATTTCTTATCTATGTCCTCAAGTTTATGCATCAGTAAATTTGTTTCAATGCACGGGTTTAATGTAAAATGTCTTACAAACTAAAAAAAAAATATGGACAACATGATATAAAAGCCCTTTCTGTAAGGTAGAAGGTAGAAGCCTCTTCTGAAAGTCTTTCGTCAATTGATTTCTTATCTATGTCCTCAAGTTTATGCATTTTTAAATTTGTTTCAATGTACGGATTTGATATCAAATATCTTACAAACTAAAAAAAAAATATGGGCAACATGATATAAATCCCTTTTCTCTAAGGTAGATGGTAGAAGCCACGCACTTAGTCAATTATGTTTTTTATATGAAACGAGATTTCTCGTTTGCCGTCTGTAATGTGTTAAAGTGAGGGTAATAATCGACGGAGTGTTATTGTGAAATCTGGGTTTTAAAACATTTAAGCTCCTCCCTCTTCTCAAAATCTTTCGTAAATTGATTTCCTAGCTATGTCCTCAAGTTTATGCATCAGTAAATTTGTTTCAATGCACGGGTTTAATATAAAATGTCTTACAAACTAAAAAAAATATGGACAACATGATATAAATGCCCTTTCTGTAAGGTAGAAGGTAGAAGCCGCGCCCTCTTCTGAAAGTTTTTCGTAAATTGATTTCTTATCTATGTCCTCAAGTTTATGCATTTTTAAATTTGTTTCAATGTACGGATTTATATCAAATATCTTACAAACTAAAAAAAAAATATGGGCAAAATGATATAAATCCCTTTTCTCTAAGGTAGATGGTAGAAGCCACGCCCTTAGTCAATTATGTTTTTTATATGAAACGAGATTTCTCGTTTGCCGTCTGTAATGTGTTAAAGTGACTGTCTTGAATTATTCCGTAAAGATCTCTAATCTGTATATCTTTCGTAAAAGCAGTAAAATATTGGAAGGGTCTTTTTTCTGTTTTGGATTCATTATCTGTAACTTTATTAATAAATTAACAATTCTACCAATATTCGATAAAATAGACGGAAATGGATGTAGTGATATTTCATTGAAATATTGCCTATAAGAATTTTTTTTTTTTTTTTTTTTTAATTCTAATTCGCAACTTTGGGAAATAGTTTCCATAGCTAGCAAATGAAAGATTTATTTATGACGAAACTAACATTATAAATTTACGGAAACTTCTAATTTTATTCATTCGATATTTTCATATTTTTACGTAACGTATTTGTAAAATTAGCTTTCATTGTCGTATTTCTCAGTACTTTTTTTTAATCTAATATATATTAACTATTAGCCTATCGTATTATCTAATAAAGATAAATATCTCATCTTATCTTTCGGGAAAGCAATAAGATGTCGGAAGGGTAGCTTGGATTTTTGGATACTTTATCCATAACTTCATTAATAAGATAAACATTCCACCAACGTTTCATGGTGGCTTACGAAAATTAATGTAGCGGCTTTTCATTTTTATACTAGATGATAAATAACATTTATGAAGAATCTAATATTTATAGATACAAAAATAGAACACGTATTATATTAGCATGAAATAAATTAACGTTGTTTGATATATTTAAGTAATTTCATAAGATTTAGTTAGGAAACTTTGTAAAAGAATTTTCGGCAATCTAAAGGATAATTGATATCACGTATATAGCCCACATAAATAACAATAACAAAGAGAAGATATAATTTGTGGTTTTTAATTTGTTTTTTCTACGACAATAAGTGTGATAAAAATAGTTGCCTGTATCCACTGTTGGTACATTTGGAAACAATGAGAAAAATTTGGTATTTTTACATTTGCCGGGGGCAGGTACTAATAAATTTTCAAATATTGTTCTCATCGCCACCAATCGCGTTGCATTCATTTTATTTTAAATATAAACATTTTGCACATTTCCTTTAAAATACACAGCTGTGATTTAAAATACATACAAATAAAAATAAAAATAATACATATGTTAGATAAATTTAAAATACATGCCTTTCAGGCCTTTAATTAAAAAAACAAATAAATAAATAAATAATATACTATAAACGGTACTTACGTATTATCCGTGCCAGGAGATTGATCGCCAAAAATGGTTGCCAAGTACCAATCATGTTTTCAAACACAGTAATTTAACATTATCAAATAACATTGTTAAAAATGATAATTAATATAAAATAAATAATATGTAATATATGCTTATTAAATTTATAACATTGTTAAAAATAGTAAATAACATTATTTAGGTAAAATTAATAAATGATAAATAACATAGTAAATAAGAAAGAATAATAAATAATATAAGAAATGGTAAATAATATAGCATATTCTTGAAAGTTAATTTTGTTAATCTTACTACGTATAGAAATTACCTAAAAAAAGTAGATTATTGCCAGTCATGTACCATGTAGCAAGAAAACAAATATATAAGGGTTACTATAATTAATAATATTGGCTTCATGCCTGGCGCAGTTGGCTTAAAACTGGCATGGATAATACGTAAGTACCCTATAAACTAAAACATTTTATTTCAACATCAAAGATTTGTTTCTAGTTCATAAACACGAAAATTAAAAGCTACTATTGCCTAAAACGAAAAATTATCTTATCATTAATTTCTTAAAAAAAAAAAAAAAAAAAAAAAAAAACTACTTGAAACTAAGAAAAAGTAAGAAAAATCACACTGTAATCGACTTTAAAAAAGAGAAGTTGTATGTTTTCACTCCCCCCCCCCCCTCAAAAAAAAACAAAACCTTTTTGTAGTTATGCCTATAGCAGCTTTTCGTTAAAATACTGTACTGGTCCCTATTCCGCACTTTAACAAAAAAAAAAAAAAAAAAAATTCCAGGAAATTTACCGTTATTTCTGAAATATCTGAACAGATATCGTCCGTATTTTTTAGATTTTTTTTTTTATTTCGTTAAAATAACTTTTATATTCAGTTTACTACACCGGTGTCTTGATCACTGAGTCACGTTTAAACGGGCTGCTTTCTCAAATGTTGTTACTTATTTTAGATGATTTTTATGATGTAAAAACTTAAAGATCCCGTCGGTAGATGTATTTTTTTCATCCGAGTTCCAATGTTTTTCACATTTTATTCCCATAATGTTAAATATTTTGCTTTATTATCTGACGACATATAAAAGATAAATTTTAATGTTTTATGTATTATATGTCATGTTATATATGTGTAAAACATTGTATTAAGAGTAATGATTGCTTCTTTTTGAAATATATATATATATATATATATTGAACATATATCTTTTCAAATTATATGTCTGATGCTCTACTTATCAACTCCAATAAAGATAATAATTATCTTAAGCAGAAGTATTTTTTTACTTAATATTAAAAAACATTTTCTTTATCGCTTATTTGAAAAACTTACGTATTTACGTAATATATTTATTATTATGCAATTTTCTTTAAAATAAACGGAAACTTGAAATAAACAACAATTTTATAATAAATTAAATTATTATATTTGATCTATATGCTGAGAGATTTAGGTAGGGTTCATTTAAACTGAAAAGTTTTTAAAATATTAAAACAAAAAATAGTATTTTTGAGACATTTTGAAATTAATGACCTTGTGATAGGTAAGTTTATATTTGGACTTATTAATTTAGTTTAAATTAATTTAGTATAATTTATAAAATTATAAACTAAAGAAATAAATTATAAACTTTATGAAATCACAAACTTCATTTATATAAGAGTAAAAAAAAATGTATTAACTATTTTTTATAAATTTAAAGAAAAAATTGCAAATTTTCTAAAATTATAATTTTTAAAATAATAAACATTTGTTTAATTCATAAATTTCTACGCCAAATCAGTTTAGTAATACCAATTTACATACCGATAATTGGCAGATATATTATTTTATCAAACCTTACAAAACGTAATATTGCATCAGGTTAAAAAACTTAAAATAAAATTATAAAAAGTCAGTGAAAAGAATCATAATTTTAAAGCACAATACAGAATAAAAGTAGATTTAAAAAAATATTTTTCTATAGTTATCAAAACAAAATAAATTTCTAAAGATTTCATTAAAAAATATAATTACCGCTGTTATTTACACAAAATTTGAAAAAATACAAAATTTAAATTTTATATGGCCCACTTACAAAAAAGTTTTACAATGAATAAAATGTGACGCATACACAAATGAGGTCGTGTAAAAAATTTCAGTATTTTATCATAAAAAGTTGCAGAGATATGTTTAAACAAAGTTGGTGAGAAGTTAACCATAAATTGAAATGCAAATGTTATTCTTTCTACACAGATTATAGACTTTTGTATAGATAAAAAGCACAATCATTATTTATTTATGCAATCATTGTTTTCTTTCTACACAGATTATATACCTTTGTATAGATAAAAAGCACAATTATTATTTATTTATGCAATCATTGCTTTCTTTCGTAGTTTGTGTATGACTCCTGAAGGACGGTCATCCCACATGGTTTTTCCCATTTACGAGCTCATATCCTGGCATCGGAAAGTGGTTTAAGTTAGCATTTATCTATTTTTATATCTCTGCGACTTTTTAGGATAAAATGCTGAAATTTTGTACATGACCTTATTAGCGTTTGGGGCACATTTTACTCATTGGGGAAATTTTTCGTATGGGGACGGTATAAAAAATTAATTTTTGTTTTTCTTCAAGTTTAATCCGCTGAAAATATTAATCGATTTCATAAAATTCTGTACTCTTTTTTTACGTAACTTTGTACTCTATAATATATGCCTATGATCAATATTTAAGGAATAAAAGCCGAAGTCAATGTTTTTGGGATACCCTATATATATTATCCTTTACATGTACCTTAGTAACCTTAATGGATTTATTCAGTAACCTTAATTGTTAATAAAAATTGTTATTTAAAATCGGTTTTACGTACTCATCTAATACGTACTATTTATATCGTTACAAAAATAAACAATATTCTCTCTCTCTCTCTCTCTCTCTCTGTTTTTTTTTTTTTTTTTTTTTTTTTTTTTTTTTTTTTTTTAAGCATGAACTTCTCTTTAAAATAAACGGAAATTTGGAACTGTTCGTTAAATTTCCAAGATTGAAACTAATTCAATAAGGAACAAATCATCCGAACGATCTCGAAATATTATTCCCTCCCCCTCCCCCCCTAGATACAAGAGATGAAAGAAATTAAAATATATGCGTATTAAGAGGAAATAGATTAATTTTATGGCTCCAGTTTCAAAACGGGGGATCCAGCGCTCAAATCCTGTCGATTCTATTGTGTCCGAAATTTATTAAAAAATCTTTTATTTCTTTTAATTAAATGCTTACATTATATATATATTATCCATTTCATGTACTTTTTCAGTAACCTTAATGTTTTTTTCTTTTTATTATTATTAATAAATACTACTTATATCATTACAAAAAAAAAAAAAAAAAAAAAAAAAAGAAAGAAAGAAAGAAAGAAAAAAAAAAAAAATTCTCAGAAAAAAAAAACTTTTTAAAGTAACATTTTTCTTTAAAATAAACGGAAACTTGAAACTTTTCAATTTCCCAAGACTGAAACTAATTCATTATCAAATCGATCTGGAAATATTATTTTTCCCCCTAGATATAAGGCAGATTGAAAAAAAAAATATATATATGCGTATTAAGATGAAACAGATTAATTTTATGGTTGCTTGGTTTCCAATAATATGAAAGAAACGTTAATTCTGTGCTCCATTTTTTTTTTTCGCTGCATTAAATTGATTTGTAAAGAACTTTTGAATATTAGTATGTTATCAATGATTTAGAATAAATCTAGATTTAGAGGACATTACAGCATTTTATTTATGTATACATAAAAAGAAGCACATTAAGAATTTGTTATTTACTTCTGTGTTTTTTTTTCTTTTTACCTAAATTTAATGGAAAAATTTGTTAATTAAAATCGATTTTCATTTTTTTCCTCCAGACATACCTGGCGTGCTACCATGTAGTGCTTATACTATTACGACAATAATAATAATAATAATAATAATAATAATAGTGATAGTAGTAATAATAATAATTACTACTACTACTAAACAGTAATAGTGGTAGTAGTAATAATAATAATTACTACTACTAATAATAATAATAATAATAGTGATAGTAGTAATAATAATTACTAACAATAATAATAATAACACTAGATTACTATTGTTATTATTATTGTTATTATTATTATTATTATTATTATTATTAATTTTAATACTAATTTTATTATTATTACTTTTTTCAGTAGTTATACTAAAATAATTAATAATAATAATAATAATAATAATAATAATAATAATAATAATAATAATAATAGTGATAGTAATAATAATAAGAAGAAAAAGCAAAACAAGAAGAAATAATTTTGTTAGGTGAGAAATTTAAAAAAAATCGCAAAAAGCACGCACTTTTTCTTAAATTAAATATAAACTTGAATATTTTCATTAAATTTCCAAGATTGTAACGCAATCTTTTCTATGTATAATGTCCTAATATTTTTTTTTCTTCTAGAAATAACATGTGAAAGAATGCCAAAAACGCACGTATGAAATGATAATGAAAGTTTCTAATCGTTTAAACTTTGTCGATACAAGACCTTTTTTTTGCATTTAATTATTGTTTTTGTAACCCTTGAAACAAATAAAATAAGGACTCTGTAAATTAAAATAAGATCTTTTTTATTTAATACTTAGATTATATACAAGTTGATTCCTTAATTCGGGTCACATCGCGGCACATACAGAATGCATTGCTGGAGAAGATGAATGGAGTGAGCATTTTTAATTAACTTTCTTATTAAAATTAGCTGTACCTTGCTGACGTGTCTTAGTTTTGTTAATAAATGTGTATCTGGATTATAATACCACACGTCTGCGTGCAGTTATTGACGTATTAAAACTGGTGATTGGATATAAAATTTTTACACTCCATTTTTACACTTGGATATAAAAATGGCTTCTAATGAAGTCGTTTTTACATGTAAGACATTATTTTCAAACAAAATAGATATAATACTCTATAGCTTTGTTATTGAACTTTTGGTCGTTTTTCCTATCGTTTTTAAGACATTGTCATTGAACTTTTGGTCGTTTTTTCTATCGTTTTCAAGACACAATGCTTATTTCCTAAATTGACTTCTAAGTAATGCTGCCAGGTATCTGTTGCAGAGCATACCCGTGTTACTATATCTAGACACGAAGTTTATGCCTGTACCAAACTCAGTTTATTTGAGACAAAACAGAATTAACTCTTCGTGACTCAAGAATTCCGATTTGAAAAATATTTCTCAAATGTTACAATACATCATTTTAAGCATGTAATTTCAAAAAAAAAAAAAAAAAAATTAGTACATTAAAAAAAATATTGACTAAAAGGTATTTTTTTCACTTCTGCTATAAACAGGAAATTACATTTCTCATAAATATTGTCAGTTTTCTAATACAAAATTTTAAAGTATACGAAATTATCTTTGTAAAAAATCTATTTTTCGACGTCTCCAGTCATTTTAACTTGACAAAATTTACGAAGATTTTTTGGCAATAACGATGTGAATCTACTCAAATGATAAATAAAACTTTGGAATGAAAAATTAGGCACAGATGTTATATACGCACCACGTTGGCGCGATTTTGTTTCCTCCGCCAATTTGGCGAAAACTTTGTATTTGAATATTAGTTACAAATAGTGTGCAAATAATAGTACGTGATTTTTTATTTCAATATAAAAATAAAATAACGTAATAAATGAAATAGCTTCTATTACTTTAAAAAAGGAAATAAAAATAAATAAATGTTAGTTTAATATAAATAAATATTGATATATATAATAAAAATCAGTTATAGAATTAAAATAAAAAATAAAGGTAAATAAGCACAACCAACAGTTTTCGCCAAATTGGCGGGGGAAAAAAATCGCGCCAACGTGCATATGACAACGTGCAAAGTGCATATGACATATGTGCCAAAAATTAACCCAATATCGCCATCTGTTGAGAATTCTATAAACAATTTATATTAACTATTGTGTTAGAAGATAAAAACAATAAATTAAATAGTCATTCAAATCCTACTGTATAACACATGGGCTGATAAGTTCCCGGTCTAATAAAGAAAATACAACTTTTTAACATACTTTATAACTGTATAACTTTATAACTTTATAACTTTATAACTTTAATAAATAACATAAATTTAATAATAAATAATAATTTAATAATAATAATAATAATAATAATAATAATGATAATAATAATTTAATAATAATAATTTAATAATAATAATTAAATAAATAAATAATAATAATAATTTAATAATAAATAACATAATTTTATAACGAAAAAGCTCCAAACAGTGCTCAGAATCATCGACTCGGTGTTGTTTTTAGTCAAAAGTCAACACGCGCGGCACTCACTTTGACAACAGCTTTTTCATAGACAAATGTTCATTCAAAATAAAACCTACATGTTCCTTGGATATCTTCAGTGTCTGAGCTATCTCCTGCAACTTCACTTCACGGTTCCCCAAAACGATTTTATGGACTTTTTTTATGTTTTCCGGAGTAACCACCTCTTTTGCGTGGTGCATCACTGGTGTCCGTACGGCCACGTTTAAATTCAGCAAACCAGTCAAAAATGGTTGATTTACCTGGTGCAGGGTCCTGATAACGCTTATCAAGCCAAGCTTTTGCTTGAACGGTGTTTTTTCCCCATCAAATAACAATTTTTGAAATTCTTGTTTATCCATTTTTTTGTTTATCAACAAAGTCGTTCAACTAAAACCACTCTAACGTTTTATCCACACGGCGAATCGTCATGACATTTTTTCGGCTACCTTTTAAAGGTTAGTATTTACTAAAAAAAAAGCATCGGTTCGGCGATTGCAACGCCATCTGTGTGCCAGACCGGGAACTTAGCAACCGATGTGTTATTTAACATCGACTTTTCGGTATGTTGCAGATATGGAACACGGTGATACAAAGGGTTAAGGAGTCACCTTGCATATTCGATCCTTTTCATGTCTGTTTCTTGGGAAATTAATAAGGAAAATTCCTATTTAGATACAAGTAACAAGTTAGATACAAGTGTTAAAAGTGTATACAAGTTGAAGTTAGATACAAGTGTATAAGTAACATTGACTTTTCGGTATGTTGCAGATAGGCAATGCGGTGATACAAATGGTTAAGGAATCACACTGCATATTTGATCTCTTTCATGTCTGTTTTTTGGGAAATTAATAAGGAAATAATTCCTATTTAGATCGTTTTGACATATATTTTAACCTCCCATACCCGACGTATTTTTACGTATTACTTACTCACATCCAAAAAGAAACATTATTCTTTTTAAAAATATTTTTCCTTACACACTTTTTTCCGTAAATTAAAAGTAATCGTGAAACTTTTCTTTAAATTTCCGAGGTTAAAATCCAATTCCCTCTTTGAACAATTTCGTTATACAGTAGATGGAGGAATTTCGAACACATGCTTATTGAGATAAAGGAAACTAATTTTATGGTTCCTTGGTTTCAAATAATATCAAAGAAATTTAATGCAATTAAAAAAAATGCTCCATTGTTAATATTTTTCATTCTCGGAATTGGGTTGTAATGAAATTTGCAATATTAGTTTATTATTAATACGTACTAGTAATAGAAAGTATTTAATTATTTGATTTATATGTCTTTTAAAAAAAATAAGATTAATTGGATATTGTTACTAAAATTGAAATTTCTTGTTAAATTTCCGATCTTCTTTTCAGAACAATTTCGTTATATAAAAGATAGAAAAAAACTTCAAACATATGTATATAAAGATAAACGACAATAATTTTATGGTTCCTTGGTTTCAAATAATATGAAAAATAAAAATAATGCAATTAAAAAAAATGCTCCATTGTTAATATTTTTTATTCTCGGAATTGGGTTGTAATGAAATTTGCCATATTAGTTTATTATTAATACGTACTAGGAATAGAAAGTATTTAATTATTTGATTTATATGTCTTTTAAAAAAAATAAGATTAATTGGATATTGTTACTAAAATTGAAATTTCTTGTTAAATTTCCGAGCTTCTTTTCAGAACAATTTCGTTATATAAAAGACAGAAAAAAACTTCAAACATATGTATATAAAGATAAACGACAATAATTTTATGATTCCTTGATTTCAAATAATATGAAAAATAAAAATAATGCAATTCAAAAAATGCTCCATTGTTAATATTTTTTATTCTCGGAATTGGATTGTAATGAAATTTGCAATATTAGTTTATTATTAATACGTACTAGTAATAGAAAGTATTTAATTATTTGATTTATATGTCTTTTAAAAAAATAAGATTAATTGGATATTGTTACTAAAATTGAAATTTCTTGTTAAATTTCCGAGCTTCTTTTCAGAACAATTTCGTTATATAAAAGATAGAAAAAAAACTTCAAACATATGTATATAAAGATAAACGACAATAATTTTATGATTCCTTGATTTCAAATAATATGAAAAATAAAAATAATGCAATTCAAAAAAATGCTCCATTGTTAATATTTTTTATTCTCGGAATTGGGTTGTAATGAAATTTGCAATATTAGTTTATTATTAATACGTACTAGTAATAGAAAGTATTTAATTATTTGATTTATATGTCTTTTAAAAAAATAAGATTAATTGGATATTGTTACTAAAACTGAAATTTCTTGTTAAATTTCCGAGCTTCTTTTCAGAACAATTTCGTTATATAAAAGATAGAAAAAACTTCAAACATATGTATATAAAGATAAACGACAATAATTTTATGATTCCTTGATTTCAAATAATATGAAAAATAAAAATAATGCAATTCAAAAAATGCTCCATTGTTAATATTTTTTATTCTCTGAATTGGGTTGTAATGAAATTTTGAATATTAGTTTGTATTTAATACTTACTAGACTTAGAAAGTATTTAATTATTTGATTTATATGTCTTTAAAAAAAGAATTTCATTCAGATATTTACATTAAAATTGTAATTTCACGTTAAATTTCCGAGATTTTAACATAAATCTTTTTCTGAACAATTTCGTGATATCATTTTTTTTCTAGAAATAAAAGATCAAATAATTTAAAACACGTGCGTATTAAGATAAAGCAGATTAATTGTATGGTTCGTTGGTTTTAAATAATATGAAAGAAATTTAATACAATGCAAAAAATGCTCCTTTGTTAATATTTTGTATTTGAATTGAGTTATAATGAAATTTGGACTATTAGTTAGTTTTAATATGTACTAAACATAGAAAGTATTTAATTACTTCATTTGTATCTCTTAAAAAAAATAAGCTCATTCGTATATTTTTATTAAAATTAAAATTTCTCATTAAATTTTCGAGATTTTAACCTCAATATTTTTCTGAACAATTTCGTAATATCAACTTTTTTTTTTCTAGAAGTAAAGATCTAATAATTTATAACACGTACGTATTAAGATAAAGTATATTAACTGTATGGTTCGTTAGTTTTAAATAATGTGAAAGAAATTTAATACAACGCAAAAAATGCTCCTTTGTTAATATTTTGTATTTGAATTGAGTTATAATGAAATTTGGACTATTAGTTAGTTTTAATATGTACTAAACATAGAAAGTATTTAATTACTTCATTTGTATCTCTTAAAAAAAATAAGCTCATTCGTATATTTTTATTAAAATTAAAATTTCTCATTAAATTTCCGAGATTGTAACCCAATTCTTTTTCTGGAGAATTTCGCGATATTAACTTTTTTTTTAGAAATTAAAAATGGAAGTAAAATAAAAATTTCACACACGCGCGGATTAAAATAAAGCAGATTAATTTTATTTTTGCTTGGTTTCAAATAATACTGTATAAGAAATTTGATGCGATTAAAAATAGGCTCCATAAAAAAAAAAAAAAAAAGGATGTAATGAAATTTGGAGTATTAGTATGTTATTAATATAAATTAGTTTTAGAATGTGTATATAATTATTTCTTTTTTCTGTCTTAAAAAAAAAGGGTTGTATTGAAAATTGGAGTATTAGTATGTTATTAATATAAATTAGTTTTAGAAAGTGTAAATAATTATTTCGTTTTTCTGTCTTAAAAAAAAAGGTTGTAATGAAATTTGGAGTATTAATATGTTATTAATATAAATTAGTTTTAGAAAGTGTATATAATTATTTCGTTTTACTGTCTTAAAAAAAAGGGGGGGTTGTAATGAAATTTGGAGTATTAGTATGTTATTAATAAAAATTAGTTTCAGAAAGTGTATATAATTATTTCGTTTTTCTGTCTTTAAAAAAAAAAAGGTTGTAATGAAATTTGGAGTATTAGTATGTTATTAATATAAATTAGTTTTAAAAAGTGTATATAATTATTTCGTTTTTATGTCTTAAAAAAAAGGTTGTAATGAAATTTGGAGTATTAGTATGTTATATAAATTAGTTTTAGAAAGTGTATATAATTATTTCGTTTTTCTGTCTTAAAAAAAAAAAGGTTTTAATGAAATTTGGAGTATTAGTATGTTATTAATATAAATTAGTTTTAAAAAGTGTAAATAATTATTTCGTTTTTCTGTCTTAAAAAAAAAGGTTGTAATGAAATTTGGATTATTAGTATGTTATTAATATAAATTAGTTTTAGAAAGTGTATATAATTATTTCGTTTTTCTGTCTTAAAAAAAAAAAAGGTTTTAATGAAATTTGGAGTATTAGTATGTTATTAATATAAATTAGTTTTAGAAAGTGTAAATAATTATTTCGTTTTTCTGTCTTAAAAAAAAGGTTGTAATGAAATTTGGAGTATTAGTATGTTATTAATATAAATTAGTTTTAGAAAGTGTATATAATTATTTCGTTTTTCTGTCTTAAAAAAAAAGGTTGTAATGAAATTTGGAGTATTAGTATGTTATTAATATAAATTAGTTTTAGAAAGTGTATATAATTATTTCATTTTTCTGTCGCTTGAAACTTCTAAACATCCGATATTTGTACTTAAAATAATGAAAATAGAAAACGGGTCTGTACTTAAAATAATGAAAATAATTCAGCATTTGTTTGTTTCAGTGTAATATTTACAAACTGAATAAATAAAAAAAAATTAAAACTCACAAATAAATCAATAAAACACGAATTTAACACACATGTAATTGAGCTACGCGCTTAAACACTGAAGCACTCAAAATTAATTTGTTGCTATAAATACAGTCCAGTTTCTACATAACGAAACCCATTATTCCGGTCAAAAAATTCGTTATATAGAAAAATTCATTATATAGAGAATAACGAAACATTTTCTATTTAATATGTAAATTTAAAAAAAATATATATATTTTTTTTTTAGGTTTTAATTAAGATTTTGAAATGTCTAACTCTAAATATTAACTCGATATTTTATTCTTTAATTATTTAAACAGTTTCAGAGCGGAAAATAAACATTTATTTGAAAGCATAGTAAAAAAACGCATAAGGAAAACTTACATTTCTTTTAGACGAAGAAAGCTGTAATAATCAATTATGATCATTAAAGTCAAGATGTATATGCTTAAAGTAATAACAGTACACATAACTTATGAATAATTTATTAGGTAGCTTTCAATACAAAAATGTATAAAGCTACCTATTGCAGCCATTCGGAGGAAAGCAGTTCCGGAAAATTTTGATATATTTTCAACCATCATGACCCCCAGACCCTAAAACCACCCTCCGATCAAATGTTGATTTATATGTATATATATATATATATATATATATATCCATATATATATCTGACCTATGTCATACGATAACGCTCGTATTTATAAATCAATTTTGATGAAACTAATTGTGTGTATTAAGCTCACCAATGTTTTGACCGAGTTCGTTGGACAGCTTGGTCCGCCATTTTTTTTCAAGATGGCGGCCATTTAAAAATTTAAAACTGAAATAAATATACAAAAAAGTTAAAAATTCAAATTTAATTTTTAATTACGTGTTAGGCCTTGATACAAGGATTCCAGGGCATTTTTTGGTTTACCTCTATCTTAAAAATGGCTGAGATAGAGCAGTTTGAAATTCTAGGGGGGCTGACATTTTGAAACAAAACAGCACATTAATGCGATTACTCGCAAATTATTTTCTTTCATTGTTGTAATAATTTTCCCAATCATACGCATAAAACTATATATTCATATCCGTTAGCGCCAAATTCTCGCCAAAATTGGCGACATTTTGCGAAATATCGCCAAATTTGGCGACCAAAATAAGTCTTCATAAATGAAGCCAATTTGGCTATTGCTCAATAATTTGGCGAATTTCTTATTCAAATTCAGTATTAACGAATCTTTTGTAAACGTTTCTTTGCATTTTAACTTGCTGTTTTCGTGTAACTTTAGCTAAAATTTTAAAACGAAGATATTGGAAAGCTACCTTTTCCTCCCGGTACAGGCCGGAAGGACTTTTTTAATATTTTAACACATAAAGGCTTATACATACCTTTTAATAAACAGATCAACAAGTTTTGTACGCTCAATCGGGGACATTTTCAAGATTTAATAATAAACAAACTAATTTCGCATTTTTTTAAAAAATAAACTTGGTAAACAAAATAAAGAATAAGGTAAGAGGTACTCAGCTTTGAAATATAAACCAGGAATCAGTGAAGGAATATTGATTTCACGTGGTTTTGAAGATTGTTCTGAACAAATGAAAAACAAATTCTGAAAACTTTCGTTATATGGAGGTAGATCTGTCGCAAAATGGAGATTATTTCTAATGTAATCATAGGAAACAGGGACCGTTCCCGCTAAAAATTCGCTATATAGAAAGATTCGTTATATGGAAGTTCGTTATAGAGAGATTCGACTGTTCAGAAACCTTTCGCGAGTAATCGCTGGAATGCGTCTAATATGAAAGTAACAAAAATTATTTTGGGCGTAGTTGGTGGGCAATCTAAGAAAATATACTAGATGTAAAAAATTCTATTAAATTTTCAATTGAAATTGATTTTTACCTACATCATCGCTATATGGAGATTATATCTAATGTAATCATAGGAAAAAGTGACCGTTCCTGCTAAAAATTCGTTATATGAAGAAATTCGTTATATGGAAGCTCGTTATAAAGAGATTCGACTGTACAGAAATCTTTCGCGATTAATCGCTGGAATGCGTCTAATACGAAAGTAACAAAAATGCTTTTGGGCGTAGTTGGTGGGCAAATTAAGAAAATAAACTTAATGTAAAAAAATTCTATTAAAGTTTTAAATAAAAATTGATTTTCACCTACATTATGCACACCGGGTAGTATGTCGGACATATTTAACCCTGGTTCCCAGGGTTGGATTCCCTGGTGTTTTTAATATAAAATAGATTTATAAAGTATTTAATTATTTAATTTATATGTCTTAAAAAAGAAGCCCACTCAGATATTTTTATTTTTATTTTTCAGATTCATCTGGGATGTCTATGTTTTGTAACGAATGAAATATAAAAAAGTAAGTATTTTTATTTATGTGTAAATTTAAAACTGGTATTTATTGATGAACTCGTTTTAAATGCGTTTAAGAAGCAACAATTAAAATAAAACTTGTTTTTTTTTTAAAGTAATTTCATTTGTTGTACTTAATGGAGATTATCTTTTCATTTATTAATTGATTACATTGGTTTACTAAGTCATAAACAGGTTAGCCGCAACTAATACTATATACGACGTCAGCAAAACAAAATCAACGGTTAGCAAAACAAAATCAACACATGTTTCTTTTTCATTTTTACTTTCTTCTATCTTTATAAGAAGAAAGTACTGGACTCATGAAAATTTTCGACTTCCAGTTTTCGACGGAATTATACGTTTTAGAAGCTCCTGAACACGATTTGACTGTTTTTAGAAAATATCTATTTGTGAGACTGTGCAACTCTGTCTGTCTGTATGTGACAAAAATTTTGTGGACGCTCTATCTCAAGAACTGATGAACGGAATTTAACAAAAACATTATATTCAGTTAGTCCCTGATATAAATTGCTGATTCGTTTTTGGGGGTAAATCGCCCGACAGGTAGCGCTGCTATGGTGCATTTTTCGCAATTCCGCAATAGCTCTATCTAAAGAACTAATGCACCGATTTTCATCAAACAGTAGATTCAGTTAGACCTTGACATAAATGGACGCTGATTACATTTTGATGTAGATATCCCAACAGGTGACGCTGCATTGCTACTTTTTCATGATTTTTACGATAGCTATATCTGATGCACTAATGCACAGAATTTTATAAAACTGTAGATTCCATTAGATCTTGACATAAATAGATGCTGATTCCGTTTTGTTGAAAATAGCCCAACAGGTGGCGCTGCTATGCTACCTTTTTCATGATTTTCACGATAACTATACTCAAGAACTAATGCACGGATTTTCATCACACTTCAGATTCAGTTAGACGTTGGCATAAGTTGTTGTTGATTAGGTTTTGGTCTAAATCTCCCAAAAGGTGGCACTGCTATGCTGCATTTTTCAGGATTTACACGATTTTAGCGATAGTCATAGCTCAAGAACTAATGCACGGAATTTAATAAAACTTTAGATTCAGTTAGACTTTGATATAAATTAGTGCTGATTCGTTTTTAGTGTATGCGAAGCCTGTGTGAGATAGAAGAAAATTTTGGGATTGTCCCATCCGACTAGTTAATAATGAAATGCATAATCTCTTAGTATCTGTTCAATTAGACATAACTGAAAAATCCTTCCTTTATCAAAAATTTAAAACTTGGAAAGTTAATACATTAAAAATATGAACACTATAATCTGCGTAGAAATACAAACGAATTGCTTTATTTTTGTAATTAAATTGTTAGGTTACAATTCTGATACTTTTCTTCACAATACAATAAATTAGCAAAGGAAGAATAAAATCCATCTAGTAATAAATTCTAGAAACAAAATATTTTATAGCTGTTACTTATACTACTCTTACCGCATATAAAATCACTAATTAAATAAGTTAAGAAGGTGTTAATAAAAATAGTATTTTTTATATTAAATATTATAAGCAGGACTCTTGCTGCCCATCACCATTGCGCCAAATCACGAAAAATGTTACATTTGGCGAAGAAACGAAATGAAAAAACCGCCAAATTGGAGCTTAAAAGAGTAATAATAATAATAATAATAATAATAATAATAATAATTTCTGCGACACTTTTAATGATGTCTTTTAACGATTGGAAGCTTTTCTGTGTAACTTATTGTTTGTATTTTGCTTTTTATAAAAAATCATGAACATTTAAATTTTTTTTTATTTAGTTACTTGTTTCTGTTTAACATATTAACATAGTATCTCGAATCCCCAGTTAATTCGGTTTTTGTTATTATTACTATTATAAAACTCGATAGCAATAAATGGGGCTAGAAATTTTTTCTTGACCTATCAAATCATCTATAATACACCTGTTTTATTAGTTTCTAAAGGCGACAAGTTCAAATCTAAAATTTCACACTGATGTTACGTAGTTATTTCTCTGCGAACATTTGCATAAAAAGCAGAATATTTTAAGTTTCTTTTTTTTTCTTTACTTTTCCACTTTTTAATGAAGATCTTACAGATATATTTTCGAAAACCTTTCGGGAAAAAAAAAAAAAAACCTAGCGCGATTAAAACCTTTCTCAAAATTTATAATATACACTAGCTGATGTGTTGTTGTGAGTCTGTCCGTAGGGGGTGGAGAGGAGGTAAATCTATACCCATTCTATATTTAAAAAACATATATATATATATATATATATATATATATAATGTAAATTTTCATTCTTTTAATAATATATAGTAAATTATACTACAATGTAGATTAAATGAAAATTGCGATAATAATGATTTTTTTTTCTTTCATTAACAATTTTTTACTTACTCTTATCAATCCAGATATTTGACGATCTGAATGACTGGAGTTAAAATAATTAAAATTATTCGATAACCCCAAAATCATATACTTTTAAAGCTATGCTGTTGTTGTATTTCATGTGTGATACGATACATATGTAAGATAAACTAAAATATAAATCTTCAAATACTATTATTGATTTGTGATAAAAAAAATTTTAATAAAACATTTAATCTTTATAATAAAAGAGAAGGGCCTTGAATAAGATTTTAAAGAGAATATATAAATAGATTATTACAAAAAAGTGTACAAAAATGTAAAAAAGAAAAAATTGTTTTTACAGTATTTCTTTTCTATACCTTGAATTAAATGATTTTCTCTTTCAAACAGATAAATGAAAAAATAGTTTTTTTTTTTCCCAATTGAAACGATTTTGATTCATAAATTGCTTAGGATTTTACACTTTATTCGGTTACTTCGGTTTACATAAAATACTTCTTTAATTGCATCACTTATTAATAATCGAGTACTCTTGATTAATTGAAATATTATAAATATAAAACTCTACCTTGAAATGTGCAAAATATTAATTAGCGACGTTAGCAATATTTTGTAAAAATATATTATATCTCCAATGCTGTATTAAAATATTAAATAGCATTCCTTATTCGTCATTACTATCCTGTTATATTTCATCCTTCCATTTTATAACTTCTCCAAAACTTAGAAAATTTCGAAATAAATAAAAGCAATATGTTTTGGTTGTAAAGTATTTTTTGAAACTACTTGACATTTCTGGATGGCAAGTTGCCCAAGATTTACTTAATGAATGGGTTAAATTATAACCTTACGGTTATACACCGTAGCACAGTGTTGCCTAATGCTTGTAAAACGTTCGAATGAAATTTCGCAAACACTAGAAAAAAAGAAGAGAAAAAAAAAAGGTAATTTAAGAATCACGCAAACTAAAAATGATGCTGGTAGTATCAGCGTATGTTTTCGTGCGTTTTTGCTTGAGGAAAAAAAATTCCAGCTTTAAAAAAATCAATATTTAAGTTTTTCTAAAGCCTGTAAATGCAGAATATCGAACTATATATGGAATAATTGTACAACTGAAAATGGTATTTATTTTACTAAATTGAGTGTGTATCAAAGCGTAGTAATATAGAGATTTTATGATAACATAAATTGAACTAATATTGATTTATTGATCTCAAATTTTTCACTTTTCTGCATTGATCAACTTGATTTAATGGTCTGAGTTCAAATTTCTATCGAACAATTATGTCACTGAAAATAGTATTTATTTTACTGAATTGAGTTTGTATCAAAGTGTAGTATAATATATATTTTATGATAATATAAATTGAATTAATATTGATTACTCATTTAAATTTTTTTATTTTTCCGCGTTGATCAACTTGATTTAATGGTCTTAATTCAAATTTCTATTGAACAATTATGTCATTGAAAATAGTATTTATTTTACTCAGTTGAGTTTGCATCAAAGTGTAGTATAATATACATTTTATGGTAACATAAATTGAACTAATATTAATTACTCATTTAATTATTTTTCTTTTTCTGCGTTGATCAACTTGATTTAATGGTCTTAATTCAAATTTCTATTGAACAATTATGTCATTGAAAATAGTATTTATTTTACTGAATTGAGTTTGCATCAAAGTGTGGTACAATATATATTTTATGATAACATAAATTTAACTAATATTGATTACTCATTTAATTTTTTTTTTATTTTTCTGCATTGATCAACTTGATTTAATGGTTTTAGCTCAAAGTTTTATTGAATAATTCTGTCATTGAAAATAGTATTTATTTCACTGAATTGAGTTTGTATCAAAGTCTAGTATAATATACATTTTATGATAACATAAATTGAACTAATATGGATTACTGATCTCAAATATTTCATGTTTTTACATTGATCAACCTGATTTAATAGTCCTGTCTCAAACTTTTATGGAATAATTAGAATTCCTAAGATTGGGAAAGATTTTTTAATATCATACAATAACAGTTATATGATTTTAGTATGCAATTCCCAAAACAAATAAGACTTTCCATTTCATTAAATATAATTACAAAACATCATGAAGAAAAACATTTTGTTCATAACTAAACAAATACGTCTGAAGCCTAAATAACACCAAATTAATTTAAATTAATGAAGCATTCATATGTTGATTATTGCAAAACATTAAATTTTAAAGTTCCTAGAACTAGTTTACACAGGAATCTTTTAATCATTCATGTCTTTTGTATATTATTTATTAACTACGCTTGATTGGTAATATTTAATCTCAGTTTCCAGGAATTAGTATGAGTTAATATTTTAATCATCAGTTCTATATTGCCTGAAACTACTAAACCCGAAGGCTTTGGAGAAATTCTGTTTAAATATGCAGTTTTATGATTATCGTGGAAAAGAGATTAGTCGGTTTCGAAATGCCTAATAAATAAGTTATAACTAGACGGAAGCTGATTAGAAACTCTCGTTAACATAGTATGATGAGAGAAAAATTCATAAATAATCGAGTGTTTTTGAAGTTCTGTGTTCGTTTCTAAAATTATTACAAAATCGATTAATCTGAGAGTATATTTATTCTAAAAATCTTATTATCGCAACACAATATTGGGAATTCTGTAGCATCGGATTGATGAATCTGGATAGTAAAATGAAGTTCGTCGTTCCATTATTATTTTTTTATTTACGATTGAATCATAGTTTGTAGTTCTTTTTTTTTTTTTTTTTTTTTTTTTTTTTTTTTTTTTTTATTATTTTATTTATAATTTACTAAATGAGGCATCAATTCACATGATAAATCCAGGTACTTTTCAATTAATTGAAAAATAATTTAAAAAAATTAGTTACGAAAACAGAGAAAGTTTTTTTTTAAAATCATTGTATTGGAAATCTTTTAATTTCAAACGTTGAGAGAGTAGTTGTACAGAACACTGTTAGAAATTTGCAGCAAACTGTTCAGTAATTCGACCGTTTTTATAGAAAACGAGTTCATAACCTTAATTTAACTCTATTCTGACCATAATATGGGCAATAATATGATCAGAATAAAGTTAAATTACGGTTGTGTAACTGTTTTCTATAGAAACGTTTGCGACAGTTTGCTGCAAATTTTTAACAGTGTACACTTTTAAAAATTTGCAGCAAACTGTTCAGTCATTCGACCGCTTTTATAGATAACGGTTACTTAACTGTAATTTTAATTGACCGTGATATCATAATATATATCATATCATAACATATATCATATCATAATATGGTCAATAGTGTGGTCATAATACCTTCATCATATCGTCATGTAACTGCTATTTGTAAAAACGGTCGAATGACTGGACAGTTTGCTGCAGACTTTTAACAATGCAGAGGCCGGTTATAACAGGTTATCATGGGGCTTGTAAATATAGTACGTTATGGAGCGATGTTACCAATAAAATGCAGTACATGACATAATTAAAACAGGCGCATAATAGCAAATGCAATAATATACATTTTAGGTAGAAATTTTATGCATTTCTCAAAAGTAAGTAGGAAAATATAAAAGAAAAGAAAATGACCTTCTGCACTGTTAAAAATTTGCAGCAAACTATCCAGTCATTCGACCGTTTTTATAGGAAACGGCTACATAACCGTAATTTACCTCTATTCTGACCACTGAGAACACTTTCAGTTATGGCCAATTAACCTTTATATATAAAAACTGTTGAATGATTGGACAGGTTGCTGCAGATTTTTAACAGTGTACCTACATTTTTATTTAGACAATCAACGTGTTATTTTTTGTTGTTTTCTTTCTGTAACTTATACCTTAAAACCTAATTTTCTTTATTCATAATGGATTTTTGTAGCGTCTCTGAATAGTCAGAATGGAATTTATTCTGAGAATCGTGATAAAGTTTTTGCACCACTTAATGTTTCAAATATTTTTGATAAATGTTTATTTTCTCTTTCTTTATATTTATCATCACTTTCCTTGTCTTCATTGATTGATCTAAAAACTGAAGCAACAGTATCGCTATCGGATGTTGTATCGGATGTCGTCACATAAATCATCCACGAAATGTTTGAATCAGGGTCTTGTTGAGGACTTCGCTGTTCTGTAATTCGTTATAGCTGAAGTTATAAACTGGTATACATAGCATTTCAATTGGTACCAAACCTTTGAGTACGTCATAAGCGAAAGCACATTATATCCCAGGTAGTTATACCGTTGCCTACTGTATTAGAATCTCGGGTAATTTAAATTGTTAACAATATACTTTCAATGAATATAATAAGGTATGTGAATTATCATTTACTACACAGCGTACAGCCAAATGAGTGAAATAATATCCCGACCGGGGATCGAACCCGGAACCCTTCGTATAACGCACCGATGCTCAACCATTTGAGCTATCCGGATGATACCCAGTCTAGCATTTCTCACTATAGACTGGATATCATCCGGAGAGCTGAAATGGTGAGTGATACCAAGAGTTCTGTGTTCGATCCCCGGTCTAGACATTTTTGCACTCTATTGGTTGTATATTCGATAATTTCCATCGTAATTTCATCTGTGCTGAAAAATTTAATAGATTTTTAGTTTAATTTAATATGACATCCGAGACATGATGAAGAAAACATTTAACTTATTATTAAATAAAATACATCCTAAAGAAACACAAAATATGAATAATTTATAATTTTATTATTATAAAACTTTATATTTTAAAGCGCATAGAACTGGTTTCACAGAAATCCGTTTAATCATATCCTTTATCTATTATTTATTAACTACGCTTCAGTGGTGGTATTTAATCCTAGTTTCAAGGAATTAGTGTCAGTTAATATTTTAATCATCAGTTCTACATCGTCTGAAACTACTGTACACGAAAACCTTGGAGAAATTCTGTTTAAATATGCAATTTTATGATTATCGTACAAAAGAGATTAGTCGGTCCAGAAATGCTTATAAATAAGTTATAACTAGACGGAAGCTGATTACAAACTCTCGTTAACATAGAATGAAAAGAGAGAATTTCATAAATAATCGAGTGTTTCTAAAATTCTGTGTCCGTTTCTAAAATTAATACAGAATCGATCAACTTGCGAATCAGAGTATATTTACTTTAAAATGCTTGTCATCACAACAAAATAATGAGAATTTTCGAGTATGGGATAGATGAAACTGAATAGTAAAGTCAAGTTTGTTGTCACTATTATCATTATTATTTTTTATTTACCATTACCATAATTTATTGCATCATACTTGTATCTTCTTCGCTAATGTTACTTTTATAATAATTTTGTTTATGATTTACTAAATTAAAGTTTGTTGTCACCATTATTATTTTTTATTTGCCATTACCATAATGTATTGCATCATAGTTGTATCTTCTTCGCTAATGTTACTTTTTTAATTATTTTATTTATGAATTACTAAATTCAGCATCATCTCAAACGATACATCCAGATACTTCTAATTCATTTAACAATAATTTAAACATTTTAATTCTGTAAAAAAAAACAGGTTTTGCATTTTAATTTTTATAATTTAAAAAAGTAAGAGTGAAGTATTATAATTTCAGATGATATAAAATAACAACATGCGACTCACAAAACAAACAGATTTCTAGTTTGATTTAATATGATGTCCCAAACAGTGTAAAAAATAAAATAAAATAAAATAAAATAACACTAAATAAAACACACCTTAAGCACTAATTTGACAGATATATCTCTACATGACAAATACATATTAAAATTTAATTTGAATTAATTAATCATTTATATGTTTCTTATGACAAAACATTAAATTTTGAAGTGCATAGAACTAGTTACTCATAAATTCGTTTAATCATGTCCTTTGTCAATTATATATTAACTGTGATTGAATTGATAATATGTAATCCTTGTTTGGAGGAATTAGTGTGAGTTAATATTTTAATCCTCAGTTCGATATCGTCTGAAACCACTGTACCCAAAGACTTTAGAGAAATTCTGTTTAAATGTGCAGTTTTATGATTATCGTAGTAGACAGATTAATAAGTCTAGAAATGCTTATAAATAAGTCATGGTTAGACGGAAACTTATTAAATATTCTTGTTAAGATAGCATGAAGAGGGAAAACTTCCTAAATAATCGGATGGCATAAAGTTAAGTTCATTTCTAAGAATAATATAAAAAATTTCGTTTCTAAGATTAATATAAAATCGATCAAACATTATATTTACTTTGAAATGCCACTATATAAGGAGACATTCGAATATACATATATACATACATACATACAGACAGACAGACATATATATGTACACACACATATATACATATATATTTCTGGCTTTGTTAGCAAAGTGTAAAGATAGGTATTTGCCAAATGTAATTCTTTCGTGGGAAAGTTAAATTACCTTAGCCAACGTAAAATTCGAGTATATAGCTTCTTTCTACGGATACTCTAATATCCGACGAACGTATAACAACGGGAAAATATTTGAATAGAAATTATGTATATCGCATGGAAGAGTTACTGTTCAAATATATTTATGGAAATAATTTATATACGAAGATTAATATAATATTTGTTCGCGTCTTTGAAATTGTTATACGTTTATTTTTTTTTCTGCTTAGGTTTTGATGAAATCTATGTGAGTAATACCTTTAGGGCATTATTGCGGATTTATATACGTAACATCCTAAGTTAAGATGAAATTAATACTGAAATAGTGATGCAAAATTACAGACCTATTTTTTCTTGTGTGTGAGCATCAGTGGTAGTTGTAATACGGCGAATTTTTTAAAGCAACTACTTTTAGTGCTGAGCGTAATCAAAGCCCTTATCCCTTGTTAAATACTAGTTCTATTCCTAATTTTGTGTTGTTACTGATTTAATTACAAAATGATTAAGTTAAACGGTGCAGAGAACACCATAGCTTTAAAATTCCATACCATCGTGGCTATTATTTTTCTTTTATTTACCATGACCACAATTCATCACTCCATCTCTTTATAGAATATTTGCAATTATTAATTTTATAACTTCACAACTAATATCTATGTTATTTTATCATAATGATATCAATTGTAATATTTATTGTTTATCAGATAACTACTTCACCACCGTGAAAGGCATACTAGCGAATGTAAGTTGCTTTCTCGTATGTCACTTTTGAAGATTTTGTATTGTTTGTTTGAGATATATCATAGATATTTTTTCACCCTATATTATAATTGCAGCCTATTACTCCAAATCCACAGTAAATGTGTTATAAAACGCTTGAGGGATTTCATGACGTTCAAAAATGGATACCTGAAGAATCATACACAAATAAAATTTATTGCACCAATAATACACGACACAATACAGACACACTCACATATATATGTAAAATCCACGTTAAACAATTATCCGTTTAACGTGGATTAACTAGCTTAATATAGCCGCTCTCCGCCACTCCGACACAAACCACATTGAAATAGCTCCCAATTTGAACTTCATCCTCTCGTTGCAATTCCAATTGCATAAATTTCAGAAGATGGAAAAACTAAAGAGTTTAGTTGTTTTAATAATCTCTAATTTTACACCCATTCATGCAACTTTCGAATAATTTGGAGACCATTCAGGGTTAGCTTGTTTACTATTCATGGACTTTTGTTGTGCAGAAGTTCTTAGTTGAAGTCAGGCCATTTATTGAAGAATTACTTCTCAAAAGATTTTCCCTCAATAGTAATGTGATAATAAATGGCTAGTAATCATTGATACTAGCCTTACGTTATTTAAATTTTCAACAGTGAACTACTTCAACTTTATTGCACATACAATTATGCTATCACCTTAAAACTTTTGATTAAACAGTTTTACCATATTAGTACAGATCTGAGGTGCAAAAAAAGTGCGCTAAATATATGTCATATTAATCATTTAACAGTATTACATGCAACTTTTTCCTACACTAGTCCATTGATTTACTCATAAAAATGCTGTTCTTTTTTTATTTTGTTGTGACTAAAAATTGACATAAATTAATGAATGCAATACTTGTAAAGGTTTAGATTGCTAATTTAAAGTTATATAAACGATATTAATATAATTTCTTTTGTAAGAAAAGTGCTTATTTTTAAACACAATATGAGAGAAAATAGAAACTATTGTGATTAATCAATATAGGCATTTAGCATTTATTGTTGACTACAGGAACAGGAATAAGGGCTAGATAACCTTAAAAAAAACTTCATTCAAATCATTTTACATCTCAAATAGATTGCATGACTTGTAGACATTATAAAATTCGCATACCAAAGGGGCAACATTTAAAATAAACGGAATTTAAGACGTTTCATAAATGAAGCGGTGAAATGAAATAAATCTTTCGTACGAATGCTGCTATGTTGGGCTTGAAAATATATATTTATAATTCCTGCAAATTCTATTGGCACTTCAAATCCTCGTTTCATTTTATCTGTGAGTTTCTATTCACATTATGAAATGTTATCTTACGAATTTAATATCACTTGAATTCGTCTATCCAACCAAATTTATCGTGTTCCTTTACTGTTTAATTTACTTACATAATCCACTAAACTTATAATGTTTTATTTTTGCCTTGTGAATAGAAAATGAAAAAAAAAATAAATAAGGAAAAACGTACTTTACTTTAAATATATTAATAAATATCATTTCAACTGGCATAAACTACTTATGATACAGAGCTACTTGAAAAAAAATCTAAATTAGCAAAATTTCATATGACCTAAAAGAACCCTAATTAGTTGGGAATATTATATTTAATAGCTTTCCATCCAAAGTTATAGATCTGGAGAATTTTAAGAATTAACGAAAAAAAATTCCTATATACTGTAAAACACTTATTAAAATTTTGTTCAAAATGAAAAATATACTATCCTACAAAAATAATTTATTTAAAAAATCTATGACCTGTATATCATGATGCATTCGAATTACAAAACAAATAACAATATTTCAGCTATCATAATCAATTTTAAAATGATACTTTGTAAACTTTAAAAAATTCATAGCGTTACCAAAAATTATATCAACATGTTACTTTTAAAAACACAATGATGTACATTAAATGCTTAAACCAGTCTTGTAAAAAAAATTATCTGTTTTAAGTAGCAATTTCTCCACAATTAGGCTAAAAAATTTGTGAATAAATAAATACATTAGAGAAATTATAGATCAATGTGATATTTGCATTCTTTGTGAAATTATCTGAAAACTGAAGTCCTGAGTGGAAGATATATCATATTTTTCTCAAAAATTGTTTTGTTTTATGGATGATCTATCATATGGTAAAGCTATAATACTGACATTCTTGATGGTATCGGAAAGGCTCTAACCTCTAACGAGATGGGTGCGCGTAGTGTTTGCCGTACTCAATTTCCCGAAAACAAGAGGTTATTCTTAACAATCGACCGCGCCTATAGACAGTCGAATTTTTAAATTTCCGAAAAGAAAATCAAAAATTACCATATGAGATTGAATATTTATTATAATAAAAATTATTTAAGAATATTTATCGTATTAATATCTTTTTTATTTTAAAATTTCGTCCAATTTGCTAGATTGGAAGTAAAAAATTATCTCTTACGTTTACAAATTTAATGATCTAAAAACGAATTTAATGATCTAAAATGATCCAAAAGTGTTTCATAATCTATACTTGACACATAAATTGTCGTTTTTGTTTTTCTTCAACAAGACTCATTTTCATTTATTATTTTTAAATTTTCAAATAAATTTCGGTATGAGCTATCCGGACATTCGGATTAGCAGGGTTTTACTGTAATTCTATATACTCATTTTACAAGTCTGGTGGAATTACAGAAATAAACTCTTTTGATCATCTTAGACAAAATCAAAAAACATCTCAACAGAGTTCTTTCTTTCAAGTTCTAATCAATTGCACTTTCTCTAGACATAGTTATTCGTTGAATATACTTCGCAACAACAAAAACTTTATGCCAAAAATTACTTCGAACCATTCTTACATACACAAATAAAATATTATTCCAGAAAACCAATATCCATATCTATCAGTTACAGGGCTGTACAAAATAGTTCGGATTATTTTCCGATTATTGATGGTAATTTCTGTAAATCCGTTTTCGAATGTGTTATGCGTTTTCCAAATTATTTACTTAGATATAATTTTTCAACCTTAATAATCTGTGAAATTTTGTTACAGCATTCTGAATATGTCTTAAAGTGTTTCATAATCTATGCTTGACGCATAATTTACTTTTTTCGTTTTCTTCAACAAGACTCATTTGCATTTATTATTTTTAAAATTTCAAATAAATTTCGATATGAACTATCCAGACATTCGGATTAGCAGGGTTTTACTGTAATTCTTTATACTCATTTTACACGTCTTATGGAATTTCAGAAATAAACTCTTTTGATCTGACTAGACAAAAACCATCTCAACAGAGTTATTTCTTTCAAGTTCTAATCCATAGCACTTTCTTTAGACATAGTTATTCGCTTAATATACTTCGTAACAACAAAAACTTTATGCCAAAAATTACTTCAAACCATTCTTACATACAGAAATAACATATTATTCCAGAAAACCATTTAACAAATATCCATATCTATCAGTTACAGGGCTGTATAAAATAGTTCGGATTATTTTACGACTATTAATGGTAATTTCTGAAAATGGGTTTTCCAAATTATTTACTTAGACATAATATTTCAGCCTTATTAATCTGTGAAATTTTGTTACAGCATGCTGAATACGTTGGAAAATGTTTCATAATCTATGCTTCACGCATAATTTGTCCTTTTCGTTTTCTTTAACAAGACACATTTGCATTTATTATTTTTAAAATTTCAAATAAATTTCGATATGAACTATCCAGACATTCGGATTAGCAGGGTTTTATACTAAGTTTACACGTCTGGTGGAATTAAATAAATTAACTCTTTTGATCATCTTAGACAAAAACCATCTCAACAGAGTTCATTGTTTCAAGTTCTAATCCATAGCACTTTCTTTAGACATAGTTATTCGTTTAATATACTTCGTAACAACAAAAACTTTATGCCAAAAATTACTTCAAACCATTCTTACATACACAAATAAAATATTATTCCAGAAAACCAATATACATATCTATCAGTTACAGGGCTGTACAAAATAGTTCGGATTATTTTCGGACTATTGATGGTAATTTCTGTAAATCCGTTTTCGAATGTGTTATGCGTTTTCTAAATTATTTACTTAAACATAATTTTTCAACCTTAATAATCTGTGAAATTTTGTTACAGCATTCTGAATATGTTCGAAAGTATTTCATAATCTATGTTTGACGCATAAATTGTCGTTTTAGTTCTTCCTCAACAAGACTTAATTGCATTTATTATTTTTAAAATTTCAAACACATTTCGATATATACGGATATTTGGATTAGCAGTGTTTTACTGTAATTATTTATACTAAATTTACACGTCTGATGGAATTACAGAAATAAACTCCTTTGATTATCTTAGACAAAAACCATCTCAACAGAATTCTTTCTTTCAAGTTCTAATCAATAGCACTTTCTTTAGACATAGTTATTCGTTTAATATACTTCGTAACAACAGAAACTTTATGCCAAAAATTACTTCAAACCATTCTTACATACACAAATAAAATATTATTCCAGAAAACCATTTTCTCACAAGATCAAGCAGATGTTAATATAAAACATGTTGCAGCGCTTTAGTTTAACAGTTAAAGTCTCCTCTTTAACGCAACAAATTTGGAATATTTCCTAAACTGCTTCTGTGCGATTCCAGTAATTTTCCTCCAAAATTCCCGAGGGGGAATTTTATCATAAGCAAATCGCGTGCATTACATGCCGCCGTCTCCATTTAAGCAAGGAGAATTTTGTTCTTGGATAAAGTGAAGAATTTATTATGAGGTAAGAATAGGATAATTAAACCAATGCTTCTTTTGTAAATTAATTGTTTCTCATTGATTTTTTATCATAGGTCGATAACTAAAGAATTATTAATAAAGTATATGTTCTGTTTTTATTAAAGATGAGAAATCAGTTTACTTTAGCAGTCATTTCGTGTATTTATGCAATAATTAATAGCACTTAAAAATGATTTAAAATTTTTGCGAAGGCATGTATTATTATTAAATTTTAAATAAATCCATTCTATTGAAGTAATAATAAAATATTGCAAAATATATTTATTTATTTAATATAAAAATTCATTAAAAATCAGTTTCTTTTAACAATAATTTGATGTATTCATAGGATATTTAATAGCAATTAAAAGCGATCTAAAACTTTTGCGAAGGCAAGAATTATAGTTTAGTAAAATAGTCATTATATCAAAGTAAAAAAAGAATACTTCGAAGTAAATTAATTTAGTTATTATAAGAGAAATCAGTTTATTTTAACAATCATTTGATTTATTCGTTGGATATTTAATAGTATTTAAAAGTGATTTAAGATTTTTGCGAGGCATGTTTTATGTTTCAATAAAACATATTGTTGTCACCGTCAATATGACCTCAGCGTTACTCACGGGCATGATTTTGCTGTATAATATAACTATTCGTATTAGTAAATTAATAATAAAACTACATATTTCAACTGAAAATGTATTAGGTAGTTTCTATTACAAAAAGTAAAAATCTACCTATTGTATCGGCCCGGAAAATTTTGGTATATTTTCCCCGATCATGACCCTCAGACGTTGACATATATATATACGCTTACATATATACGTACATATATATACGAGTCAAATTCTTGCCACTTTTGTTGCCACTTGGCGATATATCGACAAATCTGGCGACAAAAATAGTTGCCATAAATAAAGCCAACTTGGCTATTGCTGACTAATTTGGCGAAATTCTCCTTTAAATTCAATACTGACGAGAACTGGGAATGAATCTACTGTAATCGGGTTCCACGTATTTTAGTTTAGTCTTTTCCAGTAAAAATAGCTAAACCCTTAAATCCAACGAATAGGGAAGATACATTTTCCTCCCGGTACAGGCCGGAAGGACTTTTTTTTTTAAATGGGTAAAGCAATTTAAATTAACAACAATTAATTTATGAAACATTTATTAGTATTCAAAAAATAATCTTATACTTTTGAGAAGTAATTCTTTATATTTTTAACACATGCATTATACTAACAAGCATTTCAAACATTATTACTTACACAAATAAAATATTATATAAGAAAACAATACCTCTCATGATCATGTATTTTGTATGTAATACAGGTTGCATTGTGTTACATTGACTCTTAAAGTCTCCTATTAATTCTGTTTAATTATGCGTGTATTTAAAGTATGATTCGTTAAGAAAACGCATAAATAAATATTCATTTAGTTATAAACTAAATAATACTAATTTAATTAACTGAAATTGAAAAGAATTATAATGTTTTCGTGTATAATGCAGGTTACAAGTCACTAGAGAGTTAAATATCAGTTTATGTTTTCTATACTAATTCTGTAATTGTATTATTATATAATTTGTTTCTATTAGAGCTGCATGGCAGATGAAATTCTAGAATAAACAACATTATCATATCTACTTAAACAAAAATTATCTATGAAGATAGATTTCTTTCCATTTAAGTTCTAATCAGTAACACTTTCTTCAGATATTTACTTGTTTAAAATACTTTGTAACAGACACAAATGTTATGGCAAAAATGATTTCAAACATTCTTTCTAAACAACAAATAAAATATTATAAACAAGAAAACCATTTTCTCACAAGATCAAAAAGATGCTGTACTATAAAACATGTTGCAGTGTTTAAGTTTAACAGTTAAAGTCTCCTCTTTAACGCAACAAATTTGGAATATTTCCTAAACTATTTCTGTGCGATTCCAGTAATTTTCATCCAAAATTCCCCAGGGGCAATTTTATCATAAGCAAATCGCGTGCATTACATGCCACCGTCTCAATTTAAGCCCGGAGAATTTTGTTCTCGGATAAAGTGAAGAATTATCAGGTAAAATGGGTTAATTAAATAAATGCGTTTAACAAATTATTTGCTTTCCATTGATTTTTATTTATTTATTTATTTATTTATTTATTTATTTATTGTAGGCAGATAACTAAATATTTATGAATAAAATATATTTTCTGTTTTCATTATAAATGAGAAATAACTTTATTCCGCGTGTTTTCAGAATATTTAATAATATTTAAAAATGATCTAAGACCTTCACAAAGGTGTATGTTATGTTTTAATGAAATATTAATATTTCTAAAGTAAAAACAAAGCAACATACTTCGAAGTAAATATGTGTATATTCCTTCAAAATATATAATTAGAGAAATCAGTTCATTTTAATTGGTTTCATGCATTTGCTTTCCATTTATTTATTTATATTTATTTAATTTATATTTATTTATATTTATTTATTTATATTTATTTATTTATTTATTTATTTATTGTAGGCAGATAACTAAAGATTTATGAATAAAGTATATTTTCTGTTTTCATTATAAATGAGAAATAGCTTTATCCGCGTGTTTTCAGAATATTTAATAATATTTTAAATTGATCTAAGACAAAAAGGCGTATTAGAGGTGTAAAAAAGCGTATCTTTCAAAAAGGCGTATGTTATGTTTTAATGAAATATTAATATTTCTAAAGTAAAAACAAAGCAACATACTTCGAAGTAAATATGTGTATATTTCTTTAATTAGAGAAATCAGTTCATTTTAATAATGGTTTCATGCATTTATGGAGTATTTAAAGATAATTTAACATAATGTAAGGCTCAAACGAGGGCGTGCTTTATGTTTTAATAAAATATTCATACTATTAAAGTAATAATCAAACAACACACTTGACTGTAAACGAACGTGTGTTTTTGACGTGTCTATTCTGAAAAAAATCAGCTCATTATAAGAATCATTACGTGTATTGATAGAAAATTGAATGAAATTTAGAAATGACTTAAAACTTTTGAAATGTTTTATACTTAATAAAAGATTCCTCTTAGTAAACTAATACGACTACATACTTCAAAATAAATGAATATTTTAATAAACATTTGAATTTTTTACATTGCTAAACTGAACGTAAAACCGACAGAGTGAAAAATGTCCAAGCCGAGAATCGAACCCAGGCCCTTGGAATAACGCTCCAAGGCTCCATCACTGAGCTACGGGGACTCAAATTTCCGCAGGGTTAGTGTGCTTTTGTTGATATTTCCATCTTGCGCTGCGGTTGCAGCCTTACCGACATATATGAGTGAAATATGCCAATTTGGGTATCGTCCGCATAGCTCAGTGGTCTTGAAGCGTTATTCCAAGGGCCCAGATTCGATTCCCGGCTTGGACATTTTTCACTCTGTCGGTTTTATTCTCAGTTTAGCAATGTAAAAAAATCACATGTTTATTATTCATTAGTTTCGGGCAAATTTCACACCTGACAATTAAATGAAAAATTAATTGTAATTTACTTATACGTTTTGATCTATGCTGGACTTTGTGTGGCTTTATATGTCTTCTCTTCCATCTTGCGCTAAGGTTGCAGCCTTACCGACATATATGACTGAGAGATGCTATAAAATAGTTGTCGTTTATTTGCAGTTAGTATCGAAGAGATGTAGTAAACGTGAAAGTATGAGTACCCAAACGTACAATCGCGATTTGAAGATAAAATTCTTTGAAATAATTATAACCATCAGATACGTTTCCTGTGGAGCAAAAGCAATTAAACTTTGGAGATACATGGAACACATATGCTGTCGAAATTTAATCATTTATTTTTGTAGAGACAAGTAAATGCATATATGTATAATCCAATTAAATGAGTGGCTGACTCGCTCCATATTTTTGCAGCAAAGGAGAAAGTGGTGTTACATCAATAATCCAGCAATGAAAAATGATAATAATATCATTACAAGGTTCAGAGTCAGTGAGCAGTTTCACAGCCAAAGCGCAATTGGCAAGACTCATTAGCGCCAGGCAAAAACATATGTTAATGATGAGAGGTTAGTTACATTTAAAATTGGTGATAAAAGACGAGGTTGCAATTTCACAAAGTAAATCATAACCTTTCTGTGATTTTAAGACCCTGAGAAACATCTGCCAGCAGCGGAAATATACTGAGGCAGAAATAAGGTTTTTACAAGCAGAATGTTAAAATGTTTAAGCAGAAAGTGTGTAGCAGAAAATGTTTAAAAGCAGATATATATAATTTTGTGTTAAAGGGAAGTAACTACAAGGTTAAATAGTAAAATGTATTTTGATCACTGGTGAATGCTCAAAGTACAGAATAAAATAAAGAAAACAAATGATTCTGGAACAAAGTCTGTTTAAGTCTGGAACAAAGCGTGAAACATTTTGTTAACTGTTCTAACTTTCGGGTTGCCTTGTACATGTGAAATTAAAATAAAAAGTCAAGAAATGAGAGAATAAAATGCACCTGCGTGCGTAAAATAATAAAGCGTTAATCTATTAATAAACGAGATATAATTTTGGAATAAAAGGAAAGGGAAGAGATAATTTTAACAAATGAATTAAAAGATGTGGTTTTTGTTTATTAATATAAAATGTATATATATATGGATCTATGCCATAGATGCCAAGTTGGGTAACGTCCTCGTAGCTCAATGGTAGAGACTTGGAGCGTTCTTCCAAGGGCACGGGAAAATTTTCCGGCTTGAAAATTCTACACTCTGTCGGTTTTACGCTCAGATTAGCAATGTAAAAAATTCACATGTTTATTATTATTCATTAGTTTCGGGTGAATTTCACTCTTGAAAATTAGCTAAAAAATTAGTTGTAATTTATGAATATTTTACTTTGGTATATCTAATTAGAAAAACACATCAGCTTAACAATCATTTCGTGCCTTTATAGAATATTTAAAAGTATTTAGAAATTATCCAAAAATTATATTTAGAAAGACATTTTTAAAAGGCATGTTTTATGTTTCAATAAAAAATTCATACTAGTAAAGTAATAATAAATCAACATACTTCAAAATAAATTAACTGATAACTTTAAGGCGTCTAATTACAGAAATCAATTTATTTTAACAATCATTTTCTATATTTATCGAACATTCAATACTTAAAAATAACTTAAGACATTTGCAAGAATATGTTTTCGTGTTTAAAAAAAATATATATTCGTGGATATCAAAGTAATAATAAATCTATATACTTCAAAGAAAATTAATTTATTTCTCCGAAGGAAAATCAGTTCATATTAACAAACGCTTCAAATATTTATGGTACATTTAGTGACATTTCAAAAAAAATAATCTAAGTCTTTTGAAATTTATGTTTTAAATTTTAATAAAAGATTTTAAATAAAACAACATATATCAGTTGAAATGTGCATGTTTCTTGGTAATGTATAAATGTTATCTTTTCTTTCCTTTGACTTGCGGAATTGCAGAAGAAATAACAAAATAACACAGTACAAAGTAAATATTTTTTTTCTTTGTAGCACTTTATGTATTTACGGAAAAATCAAACGTATTTAAATATTATTTAAGATATTTTTATATTTTTGAAGGCATGTTTTATGTGTAGAAAAAAAGAATAAGAATATTTAAGTACTAATACAACAGCATATTTTAAAATAAACAGACTTTTTTAATTAAAATGTTTACTTTAAGAAATCATTTCATTTTAGCAAATTTGATAGTAACCAGAAATAATCTGCTACGTTTTCGAGAGAATGATTTATGTTTTAGTAAAGTATTAGCATCATTAAAATATTAATAAAAATAATATTCTTTAAAACAAATATGTTTAATAATGCAATTTTAATGTTTGAATGCAATTTTAAAGAAGTTTTAAAAACACGGAAAACTCCAATAAATCTATGACGTTAACATTATACTATATTTTTTCTTGAAACTGTGATTATTATGGACTTTGTTCCATATATATATATATATATATATATATATATATATATATATATATATATATATATATATATATATATATATATATATACATACAAACACAGGGTGGTCATAAAGTCTTCCCCTGATTACAATAATTTATTGCAGAAAAACTAAATATAATTAAGCATATATGTTTGTTTCAATATATTGTAAAGACATTTATGAAGTTTTTAATACAAGTACTTACGCCAGTAAATCTCGAAGAATGTCAAGGCGGTATTCCCATTTTACGCCACGTATTGCCCAATATTTGGGCTGTCACACTAGACACAGTGATCCTTGTTTCAATATATTTTACTGGTGTTGCAAATACTCTGTCTTTTATGTACCCCAAAAAGAAAAAAGTGTAGAGAAGTCATATTGTGCGAGCGAGAAGGCCATGGTGTTGGTCCATCCCGGCCGATCCATAAGTGGCGCCATCTGAGGAACTAAAAAAAACTTAAGGACATACATGACTTTTTCATAATAAAAAATTTACAGTATTACATTCAACGATGATTTCGTAATATTTTTTTTGTAATCAGGGAAAAACTTTATAACTACCCTATATATTAGGCCAAAGAGATATTTTACGTGTAATAAAAGTATTTATTTTCACTCCCACAGTGCCATCGTTAGCCCAGCAACTCACCAAAAAAATAAATAAATAATAATAATAATAATAATAATAATAATAAACAGAGCTTGACAAATGCGGTCGCCAGGTCGCCACTGGCGACCAACTTTTTTTATCTGGCGACTAACTTTTTTAATCTGACTTTTTTTGTTTATTTATTTTTTACAAAAATTGAACTAAAAAATGAGCACAAACGACATTTTCTCTAAAGCGAAGTTAAAAAGGCATTTTCCATTTCATGCACATAAAACGCCTTTCTTTTCCGCTCTAGTCGGCTAGTCATGTGATTAGAATGTGAGGAGAGGGGGGGGGGGGGTTCAATAACAAATAGTCTTATGTGGCTTCTAAAAATTGGATGCAATGATAAAAAATGCTTACTTTTTTGTATGTTTCAAATCAGATTTTTGTGTTCAGAATTAAAACTTTTAATCTATTACATTCATTTTAAAAGAATAATAACATATAAGTGATTATAAGTAATTCATTCGAAGTAAATCTATAAAACTTAATTAAAATTTCAAGAATAATTCATTTTAATAAAAATATGTATTATTATTTTTAATATTTTTTACCGGCTTAAAATGCTTGGCGCCTCGCGTCTGTTTGCACCACACGCGTTGGACATTGCCGTCGTCACTCTGTCTTGGCGACAAGTGTCTGGTTCAGAGTTGTTTCTCAATAGTATTTTATAATTACATTGTTTGGATTATTATCTGCAGTAAATGGAAATAAAAAATCATTGATTGCACTTCAAAAAGTTTTTTTTTTTTTTTTTTTTTTTTTTTTTAATTCTTATTGTAGATCGTTGGATGAAAATAAACCTCAGCCGGCTGCTGATTTCGATTTAATCATTAAATGCAAATTTTGAAATAATTAAATCAGAATTATTTGACTTTTTTATTTTGATAGGCTAAATAGGCATAAAATCGTTTTCCGGCTTCACTATTTTATAGATGCCCTCTCATCCGATATAGATTTTGTAGCACTCAACTATTTGAACATTTGAAGCATACGGCAATCAGCATTTCCCGAACATGTCGGTTAATTCAGAGTTTACAATATTTCCTTTATTATTATTTTTTTCACAAATATATAACTTTGATAAGTTTCCTTAGAAAACTTAGTTATTACGCACTATTATAAACTATGTAACTAATAATTCTAAACTATGTTTGTTAGTATTTTTTCTGACTTAATTCCTAAGCAAACGTTTGTACTTTTTAAAAATCAATAACGGGGGGGTGGGGGGGGGGGGGGTGTTAAATTTTTTTACTGGCGACTAGAATTTATACCTGGCTACCAGATTTTTTCAAATTTGTAAAGCCCTGATAATAAATAAGAACGAAAAATCATGTATCAGGCATATATTATGAAATGCTTTCCAACAATTTTAGAATAGTGTTAAGAAATTTTCTTTTTTCACACAATGACATGAGATAGCTAAATAAACAATTTCAAAAACACGTAACACTGTAAAAATCCATTTTCACCAATTGCTTTACGTAGCCCGTAATACGTACAAATTATTTTATGTAGCGCTGTTTATGAGCTATCAAATTTATATACCCACCAAGTAATACACAAAATTTAGTTAAGTGGAAAAATGCATTCCAAATCTGAAAACGCATTTCCAGCTATTATCGCCCATGTTTCTATAACGAAAAAAAATCCATATAATTAATCAACTTCTGACTATCCCTAACGCTTTAATCATACAGAAAAAAACAATAGGGTAGATTGGGTGAAGATGCCGTAGTTTTTTATTTAATTTTTTATAAAATCTCTTGTTGTTTATATTTGTTATTTATTAATTTCTTGTTAAAGTTGATACATTTATGTATGATTTAAAATTGTATTTCACTTTACAAATGTCATAGGAAGCATAAAAAATTTTGCTTTTGCAAATCCTTGCATTTCGGCATCTTACATCAATCTTGGAGTAAGATAACCAACTAATTAGGAAAAGCATAAAGAAAGAGCGTAAAAAATTTTGGACACTTATCAAAGGTGTTAAGACGAAATAGCAATAGAAAAATACTATTTTAAACTTAAATAAAAAAACGCAAACTGGAATTAAAGTATCAGTAGGAAAGCCTCTTCCACATGACTAAGTGGAGTTTCCCTAAACTCTAAAAAAAATCCGCGAAAATACAAGAGATTTTCCATAAAATTTTACGGAGAAGTTTCATTTTTCCAAAACAACAGTACAATTTCCGTAAATGACATTAGTTCCGTAAAAGAGATTTCAAATCCGTAAATATGCAGAAAGTTTTCCGTAAAATTAATGGATTTTGTCTGTATTTCTTTCAAAACAGTACAATGTCCGTATTTCTTCCAAAGCAGTGCAATTTCTGTAAATAACTTTTAGAGGTTTGCGTAGAGATATCGCCTTGCTTGAAATGCGAATTAAGATTGTTGTATTTACTAGAGTTCTTCAAGGATCCAGGCCTAACCCGGCTCGGCATGCTGTTCCATTCTAACCGGGCCATGTCGGGACGGTAATTTTTTGTGAAAATAATAGTAATATTTATATTTTTTAATGAAATATTTAGAAATTGATTTTATTTTTATAAGTTACAGAAAAATATTTTTTTGAAATCTATTTTTCATTTTTATTGATAGTGCTTCAAAATTAGGACATTTTTTTTTTTTACTATTTTTTAAAAATTTTATTTTAACATTTCTAATGTGAGGCAATATTGCGTTATTTAAAGGTTTCATAACATAATATCTCTGCAATTTATCGCTATGGAAATTTGTATTAAACTAAACTGATTTGGCCTTTAAATTTATGAATTAAACTAAAATTTATTATTTTATAAATTATAATTTTACAACGTTTATAATTTTTTCCTTAAATTTATAAAAATAGTTAAGATTTTTTTTCTTTATTTTTATAAAAATGAAGTTTATAATTTTATTAACTTTATAATTTATTTCTTTAGCTTATAATTTTATAAATTAAACTAAATTAGTTTACACTAAATCAATGAGTCCAAATTTAAACTTATCTATTACAAGATAATTAATTTCAAAATTGTCTTTAAAATCAATTTTTTGTTTTAACTTAGTAAAACTATTCAGTTTGACAGAACCGTACACAAAAGTTTTCAGCATAGCTCAGATATAATAATTTAATTTATTATAAAATTGTTTATTTGCATAAGTTTTTTTATAAATAAGTACATATTTTAATATTAAGTAATAAATACGTCTCCTTAAGATAATTATTGTTTTTATTGGAATTGATAAATAGATCATCAGACAAATAATTTAAAAAAGTATATGTTCAAAAAAAAGAAAATGTTGTACTGTTGCAATAGGATGCAATCATACAATGACTCTTAATAGAATGTTTTACGCATATAATACACAATAAGTTAAAATTTATCTGGTTAATCTGTTATAGGGCATCAAATAATAAAGCAAAATAGTGAAAATTATGAAAAGTAAATATTAAAAACATTGGAACTCTTGAAAAAAATCCATGGAACCTTCAAGTTTTTGCATAATAAAAATCGACTAAAATAAGTAGCAACATTTGAGAAATCGGCGTGTCCAGTCTTAGCGTAATGGTCGGCAACTCCGGTTCAGTAAACGGAAGATTGCGGGTTCGATTCTAATCCTGGTAAAGGTTGGTTGTTTAGACAAAACTCACTCAGAAATGAGGAAAAAGAAACAGCATATCTGTCCTTTATAAAGTTGTTCTTGAAAAGCAACTTTTTTTTTTGTGGGGGGGGGGGGGGGGTGTCGTATAATGTTTATTTTAACATTATAAAAAATTCTAAAAAATACGGAAGATATCTGTTATAAAACGGAAATTTAAAAACGATTATTTCAGAAATCACGGAAATTTTCCTGGAATTTACGGATTTTTTTCCCGTTAATATACGGAAATAGTAGTGGCGTCCCGATTGCCAGTACAATTTCCGTTTTTTTTTTCAGGAATTTTTTTTTACAGTGTACAGCGCCTGCACATAGGAAAGCCACGTGACACGACATCGTGTTCAATACGGCATCTCACCCCAAGTTAACCTATATCTTTTGCGTTAATATTATTTTCTATGTTTTATAGAAATTATGATTCATGCTTTGCTTTAGAAATTTTTTCGCTGTAGAAGATCTTTTCTGTGTAAAAAAGTGCCTCTTTTTACTTCCACAGTGCCTTCGTTTATCTAGCTACTCGCCAAAAAGGAAAAGAAAAAATAATAATTAGGTGTCTTTCTTTTCTGTCATAATCTTGTTCCCATTTTCGTAATATAATAACACATCTCAAATTTTTGTGGTTGTTCCACTACACAGAAAACGGATAATTCGCATCGGGTCGATTGCGAAAGCGGTACTTTAGCCGTCTACAATTTTAAGAGGATTTTTTGAGAATTTTCCGGTAACAGCAAATACTTTAAAATAGAGCTACATGTGTAATCTTACTATAACGAAGAAAGTCCATATAAGAATTACTTAACTGAGACGTGATAAGAAAATCTACCTTTATGTTAATGACGAATTGGGAGTAAAATAAAGTAGAATTTTAATTGTAGATAAAAATGAATTATTTTATCTCTTTTTATGCGTATAAAATTTCTTCTAATTTCTGTTATTTTTTCAAAAAACTATGATTTTTACTAGAAATTGTGTTTATTATACACTTTGCTTTAGAGTTTTTTAACACTTTCTAACATAGTTGAAAAGTATTTATGAATTCGGTTTGTCTGTCTGTCTCTCCGTCTGTCTGTACTCTAACTCTTGTAAACATACTCGGATTGTAATGAAATTTATATACGTCATTCAATTTTACTATAGAATGTTCGGTATTGAAATTGAATTGTGTACAATAATAATAGTTCAGTGTTAATAATAGTTCATTTACAGGGACACACAAAAGAGTTCCATTACATAATGGTCTATGGGGAAAAATCGTTTGAGGTGCATTTTATTGATGTTTTGATATTTCTAACATAATGAAATTAATATGCATTAGTGAGGTGGACTATAGAATGCTCTCAGCGGAGTGTACAATTAGTAGCATTTATAGTTTAATTACAGGGACGTACAACATAATTCCTTTACATTATGATCTATGGGGGAAAATCGTTTGCGGTGCATTTTTAACATGTTATGATACTTGAAACACAATGAAATTTCAAAAGATCACTAAGATTCAATACAACTTAATTTCTATAGATTATAAAGAGAGTAGGATTTATCGTTCATGTACAGAGACGCACAAGAGAATTCCTTTTAAGTACTGACTATGATCGGTAATTTCTAGAAATGCTCTTTCCGGTGTAATATGTAATTTTATGTAACTTTTAGTGTATTACGTGTTGTTTACAATATCTGAAGATCCTATACTGGTCTGCACGAAAGATTTCGAATAATTGCTGAAAATGAGCAACTATTGAACAGCAGCTATTGAAAATGGATTTTTACTAGGTTATGTGTGTTGTTTAAATTACTTATTTAGCTATCTCATTTCATCGTACGAAAAAATAAATTTCTTAACAATATTATGTTAGTGTTGGAAAGTGTTTCATAATCTATGCCGGATGCATGATTTTTCGTTCTTGTTGTTTTAGGTGGAGGTTTCTTTTCCTGTAATGTAAGTATCTTTATTGCACTCCCGCAATGCCGTCGTTAACCCACTATTTACCAAAAATAAAATAAAAAAAAAACTATTAAGACAGTTTCCTTTTTTCTTTTCTACAACTAGGGGGGGGGGGGCTCCGTCCCCCTGCTCTCCACCCCCCCCCCCTCAGGCATAATCACTTCGCGATTCCATTCGGTATCGCGCAGCAATCCCTATTTTTCAGAAGAAAAGAAAAGAAAAAAAAAGCCGGGAAAATCTACACAGATTTTCATTGGTCCATTTCCAAATCGTTTAGCACATTTCCAAACACCATGTATACAAATAAAAACGTATATTGTATTTAATTGTAATGAAAAAATGGCACAATAAATGTCATTTTTTATTCGCTTATAAAAATAAAGTGCACGCGGATAAGTATTTTTACCGAAATTTAACTTGCAAATAAAAAAATTCGATCTAAAATCCACGTGTCCTTAATACTTATTATTTCTCTTTTATCCTCGCAACAGTGGAAAGAAAAAAAAAGCCGGGAAGATCTACGCAGATTTTCATTGGTTTATTTCCAAATCGTTACTTTTTTTAATTAATAACGTATCTCAAATCTTTTCCGCTTTAAATGTTTTATTGTCGTCAACCACAGTAAATGGATAAATTCGTTTCGGGTCTATTGCAAAAGTGACACTTTAGCTGCGTGCAATTTTCGGAGGCTTTTTAGAAAATTTTTCGTCAAAGCAAATCCACCTAAATAGATCCTCATGTGTATGCTTACTATAACGAAGAAAATCCATATACGAGTTCTTCAACTGTCGTTAAAAAACATCCTGCGATGTTTTCTGCTGATAATGTATAAGAGAAACAATAAATACGAATTTTAATTGAAGATAAAAATGAATTATATTTGTTGCATTTTTTTTATAAAAATATGTCTGAAATATCGTCTTTCTCCTTATAATTTTTATTAGTTTAAGCAGTTTCTAAAGAACGAATGGCATACATTTCTCTTGATTAGCGCTAAAACTTTAACCATGCTGCAAAACACAATATACCTTTAACATTAATATGATTTTCTTTTCTTGAAGCTGTGATTATTACACATTGTACTTTAGAAATATTTTTAGGTGTGGGAGATCTTTCCCATGTACTAAAAGTACCTCTTTCCACTCCCACAATGCATCGTTATTCCAGCCACTCACCAAAAAGAAAAAAAATAAATAAAATAGATTTTTTTGTTCCTTTTTTGCGATAATCTTCTCCCCCATTTTGTAAAAATAATAACGTATCTCAAATTTTTACTACTATTGCAATTCCACTGCAGTATAGCACATGAAACGGATAGATCCGTTTCGGGTCGATTGCAAAAGTGGCACTTTAGCTGTCTGCAATTTTAAGAGGCTTTTTAGAGCATTTCCCGTCTATGGCAATTCCACTTAAATAGAGCCGCACGTGTAAGCTTACTATAACTAAGAAAATCCATAGTTATTCAATATCGTTAAGGAACATTCTAAGAATGTTTGATGCTAATGACGAATAAGAGAAAAAATTAAATACATTTTATTTGAATATAAGAATGAGTTATTTTTGTTGCCTTTTTATGCCTCGAAAATATCGTCTATCTTCTTATAATTTTTATTAATTTAACGCTAAATAAGTTTTAAAAGAATAGGCAACATAAGCGGTATTGAAAATGATGGGTGTTTTTCTTCGAGGTGTGAGTTCAATCGCGGCGCAATCTCAGAAATAAGGTTTCTCAGAAAAATAAAATGACTACCCGATATCTTCAATAAATGAGAAATGAATAGTAATTATCCTACATTTTCTGTCGGTAATCATCATACTTGTATTCAGCATTGTTATCCATATGTGCATTTATCGAATGGAGAACACTGGTATATGATGTGAATAAATCCTTTATAATTAGATGTCTGGGGAAAAAAAAAAAAAAAAAAAAAACTTTTTAGAATGTTAGAATGAACACAAATAAATAGTATTTTTTTGTGTATAAGTATTAATTATATGTATTACTGAATTGTACAATTAATTAAATTAAAATTTTAAATTAGATTTACTTAAGTTACAAAAAAATATTAACAATTATATTGTTAAAGATTTCGAGAGCCATTTGCTCCTTTTAGAGATGTTGACAGGGTTAGTTTTAATGGCACACTGAATTAAAAGTTTTTAAAGTGAAATGAAATGAGAATGTTTTTTGAGTTTGACCTGGATCTGTATACAGTCGATATTTCGTTCCTAATTTTCACAAAAACGTCTGGAACCTGATTTTATTAGAAAGACATATACGGCTTTTATTTTTCCTGTCTTTCTTTCCGTTTGCGTTTTACATTCTACGTAAATTATAATTTTTTTTCTAAACTTTTAATTTTTTAATTTTTGAAATCTTTTAACAAATTTATCTGATCTACGATTTTTCTTTACATCAGAGTTTTCCAAACTGCGGTACGTTTATCAAAAATAGATACCTAATGATTCTAAAACTTAAGTATTTAAGAAGATTGTTTTTGATTTAATTTAATATGACCTAGTTCTTTTGTGTCGCAGATAAACTTCTTCAAAAATATAAAAATAAAATAAAAATAAAATAAAACAGCCATAAATGCCTCTAGTATTTATCAGGATGTTTAGCCGACCGACTTTGTTTTGATATTTATAGAAACAAAAAGATAAATTGTTTTTTTTTTTAATTTTATACGCCTTTTTACACATATATATATTTCTTTAAGTGAATTAATAAGCATAATTCTTAAGTGTCATTTACACAATTATTTGATAACCTTGTCCAAGGAGCATCGCTAATTTCTTCATCGGGAAAATAAACGATGCGAGCTTTCCGTTTATCTGGTGTTCCACTTCTATGATTACACGCGTGAAATTTAAGAAAGAAAAAAAAAACACACACACAAAACAAACATGTATTTCTTTTAAGTGGGTAAAGTAGATGTTTTTTTCTCTTACTTATCACGCTGTTTAAACTTGCCGTGAGATTAAAGGAAGAAAAAAAAAACAGTAAAAGTTCAATTTAAAAAGAGCTGCGAAAATAAAGGGAAAATGGGATAGAAAAAAAAAAGTTTTTTTTCCTCTTACATTAGAACTGAATTCTGCGAAAAGTAATTCATGCACTGCATACAGAATTCTAATGCATTTTCTAAGCAAGAAAAAAAAAAGTTAACAACTTAAAGGGAAACAATTAAAAGTGTTTAGCACTGTACGTGTATCTCACGTTTAGAAGTCCCACACTTCATTTTGTAAGTTCCATCCAAACTATTCCAGTTTCTGTTATTTTTTTTTTAAATAGAAATTTAAAGAGTTTACTTATAAATGTGACGTATGAAACCAATGCAATGAAAAGCACAAATAAACTGTAAAATTAGACCTTTCAAATGGTTTCTAAAGGTTATAAATTTCCGAGATCATTTTTAACTACACGGTTACACTGAATATTCGTAAAGATGTCCTCTATTTCGAGAAAATCTTCTGCAATTTCAAATAATGTGTAATCGGATAAAAAAAAAGAACGCCCCATGCATTTTAATCACCAAATTGCCCCAGAAACAAACGGAAAGAGCCATTCAACTGGAAATTATGTTTTCTTTCAATTTGTGTATTTTTTTTTTTTTTTTAATGAACGTACATGGCACCCTTTTCATAGAAAAATGGTATCAATTTCTGAAAATTTCAATACCAACATCTAGTTTTGACGTCATATTTGGCTTTTTCGGTAAATTTATACCTACGATACCAATTGGGAAGTGATTCGGTCAAGTAGTTTACGAATTATGTAGGTTTAAAGTTTGGAACTCTCAATGTTAAATATATTTGTAATACTTACAAAACAGAATAAACAAATAGTTTTTTAAAAAACTCAAAACTTCTTGGCGGAAAGAGCTGTATTTTGAATTTGCTTATTTAAAGCTTTTATAAATCGATTTCTGCTTTTAAAAAAAATCATATATTTCAAATTCATAATTTTTTCAAAAATTAATTTTAAATACATATTTTTTTTAATTAATTTTCGATAAAAATATGAATCTGTGACTTCTTAACCAGAAATCAAATTACAGAAGCTTCAAATATGCAAATCCAAAATTATAGCTCATCTCTGCCAAGTAATTCTTCAGTTATGCTTAAAAAACTATCCACATTACAATCTGTTTTGTAACCATTACAAATGAAGGTACTTTTCCGTTATACCAACACCATGCCAAAAATGTGTGCTAATGCCCCATATATTTCAACCCTGACCGTGCAAAGGTATTTTATTGCAAAACGTACCAAACATTGTGATTCGCTATTTATTGAACGTATTTTTTTTAATTATTCAATCGTAACCACATTTATTTTATTAGTTTATTGTATAATATTCATTTGTCCTTTTATTTTAAGTATTTACTTATATTAATATAAAAGAATGGTTCGTGAAAGTCTGTATTTTTTAAATGATCACTTTCGCACCAACAGTGTTACTTTTTTTTTCAAATATTCCATTTGGCGCCAACTATTGCGTTTGTTGGTAATGGTGTTGGTATAACGGAAAAGTGCCCAAATGAATTTAATATTAGAAGTTCAAACTTTAATTTTGCATAATTCCTAAGCTATTTAAGCGAAAAACTTCCCGCTGACTTCCCGCTTAAACTTTGCTGACCTACGGTAAAATTTACCGAAAATGTCAAAATTATATATGTTCCTCTTGAAAATATCATATTTTGGTACAATTTTGCTATGAAGACGAAGCCCTAGGCTAACTTTTTTAACATAAATTTAAGTAAGAAACAATTTTCAGTAGAATAGTTATTTTCGTTTTTGACTGGTACAATTTGGAGATTAAAATGTGTTGAGTCTGACGTGTTGTTCCATCTGCATTACACAAGATCTTTTTATTTTGTGGAAAAAAATATCTAATTTTATTCTACATTTTAAAAAGATTTATATTATTAATTTTATAATATATACAATCTTATTTTAATGTATATTAACTGAAAATTACATTTTACAAATTTCTCACGATTTTTTTGCAATTACAGCAGAGTTCCTTTACAATAGAGTGATTAGCATTTAATTCAATTCAAGATATATATACTATGTATATATTACTAATTGGAATGAAAATGACATCAAAAAGATATAATCCCATTTATGCCTTTTACCCCTCTCTTTTCAAAACTATGGACTTTAGTTGCCGCAACATTAGAGAAATTTGGTTAAAAATGAAAAAAAAAAAAAACGTTAAATCCCGGAAATTTCAAAATTTCGAGAGTTTTTATATCATCCTACAATGATTACGGATAATTGCCTATTATTTTAACTCATAATTCGTCCTAATATCGCAGGCGTAGATGTCATATGTAAACACACAGTTGGATTTTAATTTAATAGCTGCCGCTTGCTTGAAAATAGATATAATATAAAAGTTAAAAAAGAAATTGCACATTTTAAATATTTAGCTAGAAGTGCTAGAACAGCATCCTGTACGCATCGGGTTATACCCGGCCCGAAGTCGAAACCTGTATTTCGAGTCATCCCGAACCATACAAAAATATTTTCATTGACCCAAAAACCCGACCTGAACTCGAAAAAATAAATTTATCGATCAAAAACCCCACTCGAATCTGACAAACTTCAACCCGAACAGGAAATGTAAGAAAATTAATCCTTATTTTCAATCACATTATGGAAAATTAATCTATAATCATATCTGTAATATCAGTTTTATATTTTATGTTAAATAAAAGGAACTTATGTGTACCCATTAATATTGAAATATACAGTTTTTTCAACAGAAAAAAAAAAAAAAAAAAATTCTGGACTTTCTTTTGAAAAATCGTATTAATCCAAACCCCGCAAGATTCAAAACCAAACAAAAAACATAAAAAATCAACCCGACTCTCAACGAAATAAATTAGCGCCAACCCGACTTGGTCGGGTTCGAGTAAATTCGGGTTACCCGACCCGATCCAGGACTTTAGAACAGACTTAAATCTAAACAAACTTAAGAGTGAAATATCAAAATGACCACCGACTACATTCCCAGACAACGGAAATCAACAAACAAACCACTGGTTGTTGAAGCGTCTGAGCGTTATGCAAAAAGGCCACTTGAGATCTATCACGTGATTCCTTCGCCGCTTCTTTATGAATGAACTTTTGTAAAAAGAATGATATTCTACTCCTGGCTTTTGAAAGTGTACGTGTCTAAAAAGAACTGTAGGGTTAAGTGTTATTTACGTAACAAGTTTTCTTTTCTTCTCACTTCTTGTTTTTTTTATTGTAAAATTGTGAAGAACATTGATTCCAGCTGTGTTGTGGTTGCTGTGTTCAGAAGAGAACTGCGTTTTAATATTATGCTTTTTGAGTGATTGATGATGCGTTTTTAATGAGGTTACGATTTTATTATTTTTTTTCGTCACTTCGTGCAGTTTAAAATATAACCTATGGCGATCTTATTATCAAAGGTCGTAGGTGTGTTTAGTTCCGCATTTACCTCTTCGCATCGACGAGGCTAGAAGAATTTGGATGTCAAGAACGAGATATTTTAGAAAGTTTTGAAGTATTGTCGCATACAGATGTTAGTTATAAAGAATTGCAAAATATTTTTATGTTGATTTTGGCACTCTTTATTGAGGACAATCAATTTTTAACTATCGAAAATTGTTGCAAACAACGTACAAGTTTAGATAATAGATTTTTTTTTTTTTTAAATTAGAGAAAGAACGAAAAATTATGCGTCAAGCATAGATTATAAAACACTTAAAAAATATATATTAGAACAAGAACGAAAAATTATAAGCCAAGCATAAATTATAAAGCACTTTCCAAAAAAAAAAAAAAAAATTATACTTAGAACAAGAACGAAAAATCATGCGTCAGGCATAGATAATGAAACATTTTCAAATAAATAAACAAATAAATAATCTAATTAGAACAAGAACGAAAAATCATGCGTCAAGCATAGATCATGAAACGCTTTCCAAAAAAAAAAAAAAAAAAAAAAAAAAAAAATTGAACAAGAACGAAAAATTATGCATCAATCATAGATTATGAAACACTTCCCAAAAACAAAAAACAACTTTTTTTAATATAGAACAAGAACGAAAAATCATGAGTCAAGCATAGATTCTGAAACACTTTCCAACACTTCCAAAATAATTTTAACAAAACTTCACCCTTTAATATGGTGAAGTATGATGTCTAAGTAAGTAATTTGGAAAACGCATAAATCACTTGAAAAACGCATTTCAGAAATTACCGTAAATAGTCGAAAAAATACATAAATTCTTTTGTGCAACCCTTTATTTAATCTGTAGATTTGCAAGTATACTACATAGTATGGCAAAATTTAGATCAGTTACGAAACGCATAGCACAGTTGTAAATCCCCTTCCGAAATTTCAGCACTCGAGATCTTTTTTACTGGCCTGCATATCATCTACAGAATTTATACACACCAAGTAAAAGGCAAAATATTAGTTTAATTTAAAAAAGCGTACCACAACTTAAAAATCCCTTCCAGCAATTATTGTTCTTATATTGTTCTATAATAGAATTATTTTGTGCGTACTTGTACATGCGTAAATGAACGATGTATGCGACGCATACCGTATTCTACAGTTATTCTCTTGTACTGCACCTTAGTGTTATATATCAATTTCAGTATGTTTAAATAGTATAACATCCTTAAAATACACCGCGAACGATTTTTCCCAATAGACCGTAATGTAACCGAATTCTTTTGAGTGTCTCTGTAAATGAACTATAAACGCTGCATTCTTCATTTTCAATACCGAACATACCACCTCATTATCATTTATCAATTGCATTACAATCCAAGTACATTTACACGAGTTAGAACACTTACAGACAGACAGATGACAAACACACAGACAGACAAACCGAATGCATTAACACTTTTCATCTATGTTTTAAGGTGTTAAAAATTGAACAAATTATCGCTTCAGTCTCACTTATTTAGTATGAATGCGAAGGTCTAACGTTTGTTAGATCTTCGTATTCATGAAAAATATTTATCTATATTTGATAAAATGTTTCTATATGTACGATTATGGACACTGAAATAAAACACGTGTTACGTACAAACGATTGACTATACGCAGAGCATACATTTACCTTTTTGTCAATAGATAGTGGTACCTCGATTAACGTAGATAATTTGTTCCAGAATTGCATTCGTTAGGTAAAATCTTCAATAGCCGAAACATGATTTCGTTTCAAAGTAAAATGCAATGCGAATAAGTTATGTTAGCGCGTATTAAATAAAACATTCGTTAGCCGAATCAGAAAAACTCACAAAAGTCATAATGAAGAGAGGAAAGTTATTTTCAACTAGGTAAATCATATTCGGTTGAAGTATCATAGCTGAGATTTATTCCAACAGGGCGAAAAATGTCCAACAAATAAGAGTGAATTATACCACTCCGGATATAGTTGGGGTAGCTCAGTAGGAAGAGAATTGACACGGCAAGCCATGCAACCCAGGTTCGAGTCCTGATCCCGGCATTTTCCGCTCTGTGGAAATAATGATAACTATGATACTCCGACCATTGGATATAACCACCAAAAGTCTTCGTTTACTAAAACTTTCGTTAGCCAACATATAACTGCATATCCACATGACTAGTATATTTTCGCGCATGATTCTATAAGGGTGATGGCTAGCAGAAAGCAAACTCCATTTCTGTCTATTGTAGCTCTGTACATGCTGTTCATTTCCTCAGTCTACGAAAGCTTTGTTTTGATATTATGCCTTTTGAGCGATATATTTTATTTTTAATCCTTTCTTCTTTTGCATCACTTAGCGCAGCTTAAAATATAACTTATCAAGGGTCGTAAGTGTATTTAGTTCTGCTTTTACTCTACGTGAAAAGAATTTAGATATACTGGAGACATATTTTATAAAGAATGAGGTATTTGTCTTGTATGAGAAAGTAGACTGATAAGAATTTTAGGAAATTAACCATTATTTGTTTGAGTTTTTAGGATATTTAAAAGAGCAATCGCGAATTAAGAACATTTTAATAATCGAAGTTTGTTTCATATAGCTATTAAATATATTTTTTATTTTAAATTATCACTTTTTTTTTTTTAATTTAAACTATTGTGAACAACATTGGCATTACATGTTTGCTTTCTGACTGTACGCGGCTTTTTATCTATCTGAACAAGGTCTAGCTTGTTTTTTCTGAAATGAACGCCTTTATTTTATTTTTTTATGGCGTTTTATCAAACCATTTTTGGCTTCTAAGATTTTAGGTTATGCAAAAAAAAAAAAAAAAAAAAAAAAAAAAAAACTTAACTTTGCATTTTAAAACAATGCAACGAAATTATGGAAATTTATATTTGACTCGATTAATTTTCTCTTTTCTATAGAATATCACCAAAAAATAAAAACAACAGTTACACGTTAAAATTAGTCATGCCAGTTTTGCTGTTTAGATTTATGTAGCTATGAGTATACTGAAGAACGCTATTAACTTTAAAAACACAGCATTGAATTTTTTCTGAGATATACCATTATTTTAGTTTAATTCGCATCATATATTTAATTAATTAAATAAATTTGTATGTATTGTTTCAGCATTTTCAACAAAAGTTCTACTTCAATTATTTTTAATTATTATATAAAGAACATTTATTATAAGATTGTTATATTCAAAATAACAAATTTTGTAACAAATGAATTAATTATACAATCGTTATGTAGTTTATTTGATTAAAATTCATCTTATTCCTAAATTATTTTATCAGTTAAAAAATTGCATGTTGAAAAATATATCTTTTATTTTAACAGAACATAAAAATACTAATAAAACATGAAAGTACCAATACGTTGTTAACAGAATATTTTACTTACAATTTTTTCAAAATATTGAACAAAATAAAAGAATTTCATTCACTGTTTTTCCGCTTGGCAAACGTGTTAAGGCAGTTGTGCTGTTTATAGTAATTTATCACATGTTTATACTTAAAAACAACTATAGCTAATAAGTTCAGAATTGAATTTAAACTGAAAAATCTCTGTTATTTTAGTTTAGTTTTAATTAATTATTTAGTTTTATTGGGGTTTGGGGGAAACTTAATAATATAATGTTTAAACATTTCCTATATAAAATATCATCCAAATTACAAATGTTACGCTAATGTATATTTATTATGTCATTGCTATGTTAAGATCAAATTATTGTGTGCATTAAAATTACATTAGCAACAGAATTTTTTTTTCTTATTTTTTTAAAGGGTCATCTTTATTTTTTAAATTATCTTAAAAATAGCTTATCAATATCTTCCATAAAATATGATACATTATGAATTATTATTATTATTATTATTATTATTATTATTTTGTATCTTTATATTATATTCCGTTATCTGTTTATTTTGCCAAAGTTCCTATTTAACCAATTTATATTCTTATAAAAAATATCTTCATTTATAAACTGGAAAATGCTAAATAATATATATATATATATATATATATATGATAATAGAACTTGATATGTTTTTTGAAATTCATAGATATTATAATTATATATATATATATATATATATTATATTGGATAGATATTTACGATTTTCCGTTTTACTATTTGTATTTATCGAATATTTGTGAATTTTATCTTTATTTACAAATCGTATATATTTTCAAATAACGCCTATTTGTGGTTATAAGTTCCAGCTATTTTTATGTGGATAGGCTTTATTAGGAAACAGTTGTAACTTCGTTTAATACTTGAATTGGGTCAAGATTTCATTTTACTGTTTTCATTATTTTATCAACTAAAATAGCATTTTTGAAAAAATAGCCTTTTTTTATGTAAAATATAAAAACGCTAACAAAACAGAAAAAGATAATATTTCAAATACGCTGTTAACAGAATATCTTACATACAAATTATTCAGAATATCGAACAAACTTTTAAAGAATGACATTAGATTTTTTCTGGTTGACAAAATTGCTAACAGCCTTTTTTTAAAGCTTTTTTTCCGAGTTATTTAATGTAAGCTTTAAATGACAACATTTATTTTTCAATAATTTTATTAAATCAGCTGACACGTTTATTTAAAATTAAAGAAAAAGTGTTGTGATTATTGTTATAAACATTTATTACAGTTCTTGACTTTAACTTTGTAGGAAGAATGCAAAAAGAGAAAAAAGTCATATTTATTTCTTTAAGAAAAAATTATTGATAAAAGTTTCTGTCTTTAAAGATTGACGGAATAAAAAATGCTAATAAATTGTTTGCTTGATATTGTGGTGTCAGAACTATTAGTTTCTCGTTAAAAATTTTTACAAGATTACAGGAATATCAAGTAAATTTTTTTAACCAAAAATAAGTAAAATTTCGTAAAACTGTCAGGGCTATAATTGAGATTAAAAAAAAATATTACGGTATAGAACTTCACGATTTTTCTTGTTTTTTTTTTTTTTTTTTTTTTGTGTGTGTATACTTTAAATATATTTTCTACTGTGAGTATTTATTTTCAAATCATATGTATTCGTAAAGTTATATATATTTGTAAATGTAAAGACAGGCTAACAATTCATTTTCAGCAGGATAATTTACAGGGTTTACTCTTCAATTTTATTGTTAGTATTGCTGTTTCATTGCGAAACCTAAGAATAATGCCATGTAAAAAACTCAGTTATTTAACTTAAATACATATAATCCAACATTTTACTTTAGATTTATACAGTTAGCAGGCTACGCCCGCTATGCTCGTCGATTTATTCCAAGCGAATCTTGAATAACTAAAACAACTTTTAGTTCCACCTTCCACCAACTTATTAGTACGTACTATGTAATTAGATGGTATTCGTCGCTTGCAAAGTTAATCTCCTCCCAGTTCTTTAATCCATGCTCACGTCTAACAACGCTCACTAAAATACGCTAATTGTCTGCGAACCTGATTGCGGAAATTTGCTTACACGAACATATTGTTATACATGTTAACACGTTTGTAAAAATATGAATACAAACATGCGTACACAATTATATACGGATACATACATATAATAAATACATACATAACATCTCGATTTCTTTGTTCATTATCTGCTGGCATGCGGCGAATACGGAGTTACCCAAATTCGTATTCTCCGTATACGTATTCGATTTCTTCTTCTTTTTTCTTCTTCTTCTTCTTCTTCTTCTTCTTCTTCTTTTTTTTTTTTTTTTTTTTTGTTAAATATAGAATTCAAACCAAATTACATCGATTCTTAAGTTATAACGAATGTAAGGTCTAATTTGGATACCTATCAGCTTGCACTTTCAAAGAAAAAAAACGCGTGGTCTTTACGTAACGTAAGAAGTAAAACTTCTAAATATAAATCTATATTATAAGTCAAAAATATGTGCATCAGTAAGTAACGTTAACGTGATAACGATGCGGACTACAATGAGATTAAACTGCATAAGATGCAACAAAGGAGCTAATGTTTTAATTAATAACAAAATGGCGCGTTTTTTGGTTTGACTTAGCACTTTAATTTCTTTCCTTTTCAGAAATTATCTAATTTTTTGCAAAGATTGAGAAAAATTACCGGGCGATTTTAACAAAAATTGGAAATTTCGGATGCAGAAAGTATTTCTACATATGTTTGGTGAGTTTTAAATCGATACCTCCAATACTTTTGTTAATATTCACAAATTAGTGAAAACAAACTACTCGTTGCCATTGGCAAAAGATGAATAACCGCATTTTCGCCGCCACGTACCTTAGCATTATATATATATTGAAGATATTCTCTTTTGAGATAGCTTCATAGATTAATGCTAAATATTTTCTATACAACATATGAAAATTGATTTCTAATTGTTGCATAAAAAGTATTTTTATTGTACCGATGCTATGTTAAAAGGGACTTTATAAGAAGTGCACAGTAAAATTACCTTCGTTATACGCTTCCATTTAATTAAGATTTACCTTAATCCTAAATCATATAATTAGTTAAAAAAATGCTTTTGAAAAATAATCATCATGTAAAACATAAAAAAGCTAATAAAACATAAAAAGAGAATATTCTAAATGAGCTGTTTATAGAATACTTTATTTACAAATTTAGCAATACTTCGAAGAAACTTAATGATTGTCATTAGATTTCTTCCGCCTAACAATTTTCCTATCAGCTTTTTTTTTTTTTTTTTTTTTTTTAAGCACTTCTTTCGCTGTTAGTTAATGTATTCCTTAAATTACAACATTTGTTTTTCAATACTTTTATTAAATCAGCTGTTACCTGTTTATTGAAACTGGAATAAAAAAATCATTGAGTATTGATAAAAACATTTGTTACAGTTATTAACTGTAAGTTTGGTAAGAGCAATAAAAAAAAATAAGATAAAGTCTATTCGTAAAAATGTAAATGATAAAAATTCAGATGATTAGAGGAATAAAATACGCAAATATATATTTTTTGACGTTCTTTATTTGACATTTGGTGTATATAAATATTGATATGTATTTTTTTTGTTAAAGATTTTGGAAAATATTAGTGGAAATATTACGTGAGTATTAGGAAGTGCAATTTCAAAAATTGTCTTAACAATTAGTCGTATTATACACTATCACATAGAATTTTAAGATTTTTTTCTTTTTCTTTTATATTTTATCTAATGATTCTCAATTTTATCTTTATTTCAAATCATATATATTTGTAAGTAGTACACATTTGTAACTGGAACAAAATTGTAAAAATACTGATATGAATAGGCTTTATTATGTAACAATTGTATTAAATCCATCATTGTTTTATAGTTTTATTTCATCAAGAGTTATTTTGTTTCTAAAATATTTTATCACCTAAAAAGGCATTTATTTTTTAAATATCCATTATTTAGGTAAAATATAAATCCTAATAAAACATGAAATGAGAATAGAATATATAAACAGTTCACGAAATACTTTATTTACAAATTATTCAAAATTTTGTTAAATCAGTCTGTTTATTTAAAGAATTTCATTAGCTTTTTTTCGTTTGGCAATCTTGCTGTCAGCTTTTTGTTTAAAGCATTTCTTTCAGAATTAATTATTGCAATCTTTAAATGACAAAACTTGTTTTTTCATTAATTTTATTATATCAGCAGTCATCTTTTTATTGAAAAATAAAAAAATGAAATAATAATAAAAAAAAAGTGTTGCGACATTTGGTTCAGACACATAGAGTTATGTTTACACGTTATGTTTTGCAAGAGCAATTTAAAAAAATACCTTTTCTTTCCTCTGAAAATAAAAAAACTTGATAAAAGCCTCTAAGATGTAAGATTATCAGAGTAAAATATTGTAATATTTTTTGCAGGTGTACATTTAACATGAATTGATGTTAAAAATACTGCATTTTTTCGCTGAAGAGTTTCACAACATTATTGATATAACCAATATATATATATATATAATTATAATATCTATGAATTTCAAAAAACATATCAAGTTCTATTATCATTCTACTTAAATCTCCAAAGAGATAATTAATGATATTGTGTATACAGAATACCACATAGCTAATAATTAACATGTGCAAACATAATATTACTATAGCTTGTGCTTCAATGGTAATTGGCCAAATTTTACTCATACCTAAAGAATATTGAAAAAAGAAAAAAGAAATAGAGAGAAAGGGAAAAAAAAATTATAAATTGGAGTTGCAATTAAGTAAATACAAATGGATTAATAAATTAAATATGAACCATATACAATGGAAAATTGGACCACATGAGAATTAAATATGAATTGGATATGAAAAAACACATGCACATGTACTCATCAGCCTGGATGCACCCACATGTGTTTTAAATAATAATTCAGTGTTTCATAATTCTACTGGCATAATGCTAAGATCAGTAGAATCATCCAGGTACACTGAATTATTACCAGACAACAATTGGAAATATTAAAATTTGGAAATATTTAAATAGGAAATAAAAAACCATTAAGAATATACAATATAATTCACTCACATCGATTATCCCAAAAACTGTATTTAACACCTCACGAAATTACCACGAGATAACAGTTTTGAAATAATAAAATTGGAAATATGAACGCGTAAAGTGTAGATAAAATATTTTACTCACAATAATTATACAGAATCCTTAAAATGTCACAACTTCTGCATAATATTCACATCCACATGGCAATGCATCATACATATAGACTAAGTCGAGTTGAGAGAAATGATTTGAAAGACAAGTTGAGAGCACACTTTTTTTAAAACACAACCCCATCGATGACACCCAAACACAAAATGATTCAAAAACACACAAAATAATTCTGGTTTTAATACACTTATAACAAAATTATATCCGTGAATATATATATTACTCCATCCAATTTTAATTCCTGAAAGTAAAATTAATATACAATCAATAGCTCCCTCTATAGTTAAATTAAATATAATATTAACAATATTATCAACAACTACCTGAAAGGTAAAGTGTCGCCATCTATTGGTATTATAATAATTCATAATTAATATTTAGTTAGATATCCACTTTATTAGTTACATACTCACTTCATTAGATTTAATTATATAAATAAACTTTAAAAAACAATACTAACTTGTAGTTTTACTTTAATATATTTTAATCATTAGATTTAAAACACTTACAGTTATTAAATGGCTAAATGTTTAGGTTTTGTAAGAATGACAAAAGTTTATTTACTCGATATTTATCTGATACCAAAATTACTCAATCATTAAAAAAAATACTTTACAAATAATATTTAAGCATGGGAAAAAAAAAAAAAAAAAAAAAAAAAAAAAACAGAAACGCCAAAAAAAAAAAAAAAAAAAGACGGAAAGGAGGGTATTAAAAGTATGCGGTTAACACAATAATTTATTTAGAAATTATTCAAAATATCGAACAAACTTAATGAAATGTCATTAACTTTTTTTCCGCTTGGCAATCTTGCCATCATTTTTTTCTATTAAAATCATTTCTTTGGGGGTTAGTTAATGGAATCCTTAAATGACAACATTTGTTTTCAATACTTTTATTAAATCAGCTGTCACCTGTTTATTGAAAATGAAAAAAAAAAAAAAAAAAAAAAAAAAAGCTTGAGTTTATAGCTACAAACGTTTGTTACAGTTATTAACTTTAAGTTTGGCATAAAAAAACAGAAGGCAATTTATTCTGTAAATTAAAAAAAAGAATGATAAACGTTTTTATCTGAAACTTTAATGAAATAAAATATGCTAATAATGTTTTGTTTTCTGTATTTTCAACATTTTGAGTTACAAATATTGATTTTTTTTTTTGTTAAAGCCTTTTGCAAGGATATGACAACAAGGGATACGTTTTGTAATCAAAAAGAAAAAATACATGTCTAGACTATTACTCAAAATTTGTATACATTACCATATACAGTTATAAAAAATTTCTTTTCCTCGCTGAATAATTTATCTATTTATTTTTAATTTTATGTGCATTTTCAAACGATACATATTTGTAAATAGTAGCAAAATATTTATTACCTTTTTTTTTTTTTTTTTTATAATTATTATATGCAGTATTATTGCATTCTTTGTTGAAATATTTTCTGTGTAAATTTTTACTTAAATTATGAGGTAAATGTTATTAAGTAACAATTGATTTAAAATTACCTCGGTTATGCAGTTTTATTTGATTAAGAGTTATATTATTGCGAAGCTGTTTTATTGGTTAAAATATTGCTTTTTAAATATACTCGTTATTTATGAAAAACATGAAAATGTTAATAACACATGAATAGTGAATATTCTAAATAGGCTATTAAAAAAAATACTTTATTTATACATTATTGAAGAAACTTAGTAAGTTATTGGATTTTTTTCCGCTTGTCAATCTTGATATCAACTTTTCATAAAAAAAATTTATTTTGGAGTTCGTTAATGTAATCTTTAAATGACAACATTTTTTTCAATAATTTTATTCAATCAGCTGTCACTTATTTATTAAAACTGAAAGAGCAAATTTTGTTATTATTGGTACAAAAATTTGTGACAGTTATTAACTTTGAGTTTGAAAATGGGAACAATAGGAAAAAAGTTGGAAATTGTACGTCAAACGTAACAAATGATGTGAGTTCATACTATAAGTAGATTCAGTGAAATGAATTATATCGTCTTTTATTATGATATGATTCATTTCCGTAATAAAATAAGTACATTTTAAGTCGGCAATATTTTATCTTATGTTGACATTTTCTAAAAATTCCAATTGGAAACTTAAGCCTAGCTTTGAAAATTTCAGAACTTGAAATCTATGTTTAGACTCTTTTTCCATTTAATATCTATTTCTCCGGAAACATCTATCCAAGCAACTGTCGGTAGATTATAGGATTGCTATAATTAAACAATTTTAGTATACAAATTCGGTTTCAAATTCAGTAATACGGAAATAATATGACTCCATCTTAAACAGGACGTAATCATCATGGCAACCTAGAATCATTACCTATCATGGGATATCAATGAATTAATTACGCATGATATGATTTCATACAACGAAGAATGTGACTCTATAACTTGGTCATAGAGGTTTTTAAATGTCATGTACGTCATATATTACTATAACGTCATACATGTCAGATAACGTGGCGATACATCTCTGTCGCTTGACGATTAATCCTCAGAAGCTGCTATAACAAGGAAGTATCGATTTTTTAAAAAAATCCGATTACCTAATAAATAGTTTTATTGATATCTTTTTAACTTTTGATTCAATTTTCATAATATTTGAAATGACTCTACAAAGTTGTGCAACGATTATATATATTAAATTCCAAACCATTCACTGGGTATTTTTTTTTTCACTGTTACGTGCGGACAGACGGACTGACGGACGGACCAGATGACGACTATAGGTGCTACGTATTTATATAATTACGATCGCATCTAAAAAGATTAAAACATTTTTATATTTGGATAAAAAAGAGTTGGTGGAAGTCTCTGTCTATATGATTATCGGAATAATATAGACTTATATTTTGTGTGTCATGTGTTTAACATTTGATGCCTCTAACATTGATTTTTTTTTATTTAAATAAATTTGTAAAATTATTGGAATAACTTGTATTATTGTAACCAATATAGACTTAAAAAATTGTAGAAAACTGCCCAGTCACTCGACCGCTTTTATTGAAAACGGTTACGTAATCGTAATTCAACAGTATTCTGATTATATTATTTCCCATATAATGGTTAGAATAGAGTTAAATTACGTAAATTATGTCACCGTGTTCTGTAAAAACAGTCAAATAACTGGACAGTTTGCTGCAAAATTTTAACAGTTTAAAATAAAATTTTAAAATTCCCATTCAACAAGAAATACTCATTTTAATTGAGTATAATTGAGATAATAATTGAGATATAATTGATTTTGTTTTGAGATATTCTCTGAGTTTTGAGATATAATTTGAGATTATAATTGAGAATAATATTTGAATTATTCAATTATACAAATTGTTTATTTAAATTCAACGCGCTACTTAAATAGGCCCATGGATAAATACGAAAATCAAATACGTTGTTTTAAAAACATGGTTACAAAATTACGCAGAATTGTTAAACTTTTAGTGCAGAATTAGGTTATAATATTAACTATAACTCATCTAACGTAATCATTACTGTCACAGATTTGTAAAAGTAACATAAAATAATATTTTGTATTAGAATAATAAATAAAAAAATAATTAATAAATAATGTTAGAACCAAATGCAGCATAACTTCTATTTTTGTGATAAAATGCGCCGTATTTCTTCTACGCTTTGAAATTATAATAAAAGTAAATAGATTCTTTCACGAATTTTGAGACTTGATTTAGAGGAGGACACGAAATCACGAAAAAAGTGAATTGTTCTGGAACAATAACGGAAATAATTATTTTAAATATTCCATTTAAAAAGAATAACATTTATGGTTGTTATTTAGGTAGTTAATCGCAAAATGTATGTTTTGTGATATAAATTCATTATGTAATTCTTTTCGAAATACGAATAAATGTCACGTAATGAATAATTTTAATAGAGTCAGCATAGAAAATAATAGTAAACTAAATAATTAAAAATATAAAACATTTTATCTTGTTCAAATTGAGAAGGGGGAGTAGGGAGATTTACTTGTTTTTAAAATAATGGATTCTAAACAGTGTAAGAGGAAATTATTGTTAATGTTGATTTAGCCTTTCATATTAACTATAACTTTTTTTACTGTAACTATTACTGTTACAAGGTTCTAATAGTAACTTCTAAAAAGGTATTAAACACGTGAATTAATTTTTCAAATTCCTAACAAAGCGTAAAACCGACAGAGTGAAAAAATGTCCAGGCCGTGAATCGAACCCAGATATTTGGAATAACGCTCCAATGCTCTAACATTGAGCTACAAAGACGATAATATACAATCTGGCACATCTCACTCATATATGTCGGAAAGGCTGGAACTTCAGCACAAGATGGAAAAGTCTCCATGCGCAAACAATCTTGTGGCATAGATAAGACGAAACAAATCCTTTAAGTGAACACATATAATTTTTAATTATTTTTTCAATTAATTTTTAGCAGTGAAATTACGCCATTATTTGAATGTTAAACACATGAATTTATTTTTAAAATTACTAACAAATAAAAAATTCATGTGTTTTGAATAATCAAATAATGGTGTAATTTCACTGCTGAAAAATTGAGAAATTTATTAAAAATTACATGTGTTCACCTATGCTGGGATTTGTTTCGTCTTATGTATGCCACAAGATTGTGTGCTCATGGAGACTTTTCCATCTTGTGCTACAGTTGAAGCCTTTCCGATATATATATATAAGTGAGAGGTGCCAGACTGGGTATCGTCCTCTTAGCTCAATGATAGAACATTGGAACGTTATTCCAAGTATCCGGGTTCGATCCCTGGCCGCTTTTCCAGAAAGCCTCACGTTTTCAGTACCACCTTGGCGAATGGGCGAAAGAGAGAAAGCGCAACCAGCTCTATCGCCAATCGTTGCCCATGTTTTTTCTATTTTCATATGAACTTGAATGTGACATGGCGGCGGACGAAATAACCCCTGTGTGTGTGTGTGTAAAATAATATTACTAAACTGGAGGGGAAAAAAACTTTTGTATGCTTGAATTATATGCATTCTGAAATTAAAAGCATTTAACCATGGTAAAATAACATTTACTCATACTATGTTCTTTACTTAATAACATTTAGGAGAAAACAAAACATCACTCTCTTTAACTTCCACAGCAGCAAAAACAAAAACAAAAAAAAAGGGGGGGGGGTTGCTGTTTGCTATACGTCGTGTTACATATTCTGCACGTAGCGTTGGATTCAGCACCACGCCAACCGTTGCTCTCTCGCCATGGTGCTGAAAACGTGAGGCTTTCTGAAAAAGCTTCCCGGCCTGGACATTTTTCACTCTGTCGGTTTTACGCTTTGTTAGCAGTAATTAAAAATAAATTCACGTGTTTAATATTCACATTATGGCGTATTTCACTGTTGAAAATTAATTAAAAATTATATAGTAAAAAGGTATTTTGTTTCAGACATTAAAAAAAAAAAATACAAAAGAACTAGAACAAAACACATCAAACTCTATTTTTTGTGATAAAACGCACAATAAATCTTTCATGCTTTGAAATTGCGACAAAAGTAAATAGTTTCTCTCACGAATTTTGAGACATGTTTTAGAAGATGACACGGAATCACGAAAAAATAACACAAAACTGTTAAAAATGCTTTGAAATAGCAGTCTAAACAATTATATTAAATACATCATTAAAGAAAGAAAAATAAAATACTTTTGACTCTTATTAAGGCTAGAGCATCATGCATTCATACAGTGTATGTTTTATGATATGAATTGATAATGGGATAGTTTTAAATATGAATATAAGGTAGAAAAATAAATAATTCATAGTATTTTTTTTTTCGAAGGGTTAACAAAGAAACTGAAAATTATTAAGCTATTAATGAAGATTTTTTTTTTTTAATGTTTACAATAACTCATCTAATTTTACTATTATTTTTACAAGATTCTAATAGTAATCGCTGGAAATGTATTTTGTTCAGACAGAATAAACAATGCAAAATAATTAATAATTAATTCTAAGTCAAAACACCGAATCCTCTATATTTTGTGATGGGCCGTGTAATAACGCTTTCATTCTTTGAAATTATAATAAAGGCAAATAGTTTCTTTGGAAGATTTTGAGACATGATTTAGAAGAGGATTGCACGTAATCACGAAACAAGATAAATAAATAAAATGGAGAAAAACAAAATAAATGAAAAATATTAAAATATTAATACATCATAACAATCTTTCAATATTACTATTTAAGTGCGTTCAATAATTGTGAGTATTTTATTATTACAAGCTTCTAATATAAAAGTAACGACTCAAAAATATTTTGTTTCAGATAAAATCTACCCTATTAAAATCCGTGCGCGTATCTATCTACTCCAAAAACTCGGAAACCACAGGACGCAGGGCTACGAAATTTGTCACAGGGGCTGCTGGTAGGAAGCCCATGAACGATTGGGGCAAAATGTTCGAAAACTTTAAATAAATAAATAAATAAATAAATATATATATATATATATATATATATATATATATATATATATATATATTATGTTTTTGACGAATTTTGGCCTATTTTTATGTTTAACCCGTAATTGCGCGAGTTCTAACCTTTTCTAAATGTTTACTGCAATGTGAGATATACATATTACGTACGCCCCGCTACAATACTAAGAAGCTGTACCGTGTATTACGATAATTCTTTTACCTCGCATGCAAATAATTAGAGATTATTTAATTGCACTTATGTATTACCTTTTTTAAATAATAAAGAAAAACATTTTATCACAAACATCAACAGAACTTTTTATTCTATTTATTCCCTTATTCTAAAGATATCGTTTTATCGTCTGCTGCCATAGCAACATGATAAATTAAATTTCATTAAAACAAATACACAGTAGTAGAAAAAATATTTTTCTACAAATTAAATAGATACATTTGGTTGTACTGATTTTTATTTTTTATTTTTGTTTTGGAATTAAATCCATGAATTCCCGTGCGTAGAGCAGATTAAAGAGCTAGTAAAATTACTAAAAAATATATAACTATCACAAGAACTAAATGCAGTATCTTCTACTTCTTACGAAAAAACGTGATAATTCTTTCATGACGTGAAATCATAACAAAAGTAGATAGTTTCTATCACGAATTCTCAGAATTCATTTAGAAGTTCATACGGAATAATGAAAAAATAAATAAATAGAATGTGAATTGTATAAAATGAGAGATAGTTCTAAAGCAATAGTTTAAATATTGGACTGTCCAACCAAAGAACAAAATTGTAATGCTGTTTTCACTGTAATTTTTTTTTAATACTAAAACAGATGAATATTCTAACATATAAGAAATTTAACTATATATAAAGTTTGAGAGTTTGCACTATTACTCAATGTTTAAATCAAGTGCTAAATCTGTAAAATTACATGAATTTAAATAATGCATGTATTGAAGAGAAAACTGCAATTCACCGAACGAGTTATCTCGGGATTGGAATTTTGAAAATACTAAGAAACGATGTTTATTCCAACGTGATATATAAAAAAAAATAATCATGTACATGCAAATAAGGCTTGAGAATATTAACCATTACTTAAGGTTTTAAAAGTGTGTTAAATCTGCAAAATTACATTATGTATCTATTAAAGTGAATACTGCAGCTCAGTGAACGAGTTACCTCGGGCTAAAATACTAATAATTTTCTAAAATAATAAAAAATGATGATTATTCTATCGTGGTATAAGAAATTTAATCACATACATGTAGATAAAACTGGAGAGTATTAACCATTACTGAATGTTTTAAAACAGTGCTAAATCTGTAAAATTATGTTAATTTAAATAATCCACTCATTGAATTGGAAACTGTAGCTCACTGAACGGGTTAACTCGGGCTAGGATTTTTTAAGCAATTAAAATGATTATTATTCTAAATTGATATAAGAAATTTAACCATGCACATGTACTTGATTAATTTTAACACAATTCTTCAAATTGGTAAAGAAATCATATGAGCTGTAATTTCCCAACTGGACAAAAAATGTCCGGGCCAGGATTTGAACCTAGGATCTCTTGGCTGAAGCTGCCAGTGTTCTACCAACTGAGCCATCCCAACCTTATTGACCAATCAGGTTAATTGGATGAATTAGGTACTTCAGATTCAACCGAGATGGCTCAGTTGGTAGAGCATTAGCAGTTTCAGCCAAGAGTTCCCAGGTTCGAATCCTGGCCCGGACATTTTTCGCAAAGTTGGGAAATTACAATTCACATGTACATGTAGATAAAGCTTGACAGTATTAACCATTACTCAATGATTTAAAACAGTGCTAAATCTGTAAAATTATTTTAATTTAAATAAGGCATCCAATGAAGTGAAAACTGCAGTTCCGTTAGCGTGTTATCTCAGGATTGACAAGCAGGCGGTTAAAGAGGATATTAATATTTAAATAAAGAATATATATATTTATAGAATGAATATTTTTAATTAAATCATTTTAAAACAATACAGTGTAATAGCATTTTTGACTCTTATTAATATTAACTCTTCGTAAAACCTATGTTTTATGATAAGAATTCATGATCTAATTGTTTTTGAACTAAGAATAAAAAAAAGAATGATGTCAGAAAAAAATAAATATAGAATAAATAAATATAAACATTCACTTTCTTTCTAAATTCCAAAAGTAGGCATGATAAAAATGTTTGCTTCTTTTTCTATTTACAGCAAACACAATTCTCAGGTGCGCTCTTATATAAATACGTAGCACCTATAGTAGTCGTCTGGTCCGTCCATCTGTCCGAATATAACAGCGCAAAAACTACCCAACCGAATGGTTTGAAATTTAATATATATAATCGTTGCAAAATTTTGTCGTGTCATTTCAAAGTTTATAAAAATCAAATCAGAACTTAAAAAGATATTAATAAAATTTTTCTTCATTCTATTAAATCTTATCATACATGATTAATTCAATGATACCCCATTATAAGTAACGATTCTAGGTTCCCATGGTGATTACGTCATATTGAAGATGGAGTCCTGTTATTTCCGTATTACTGAATTTAAAAACCGAATTAGTATACTAAAATTGTTTAATTATAGCAATCCTGTAATCTACCGACAATTTTTTGGATAGATGTTTCTGGAGAAATAGATATTAAATAGAAAATGAGTCTAAATATGGATTTCAAGCTCTGAAATTTTCAAAGCTAGGCTTAAGTTTCCCATTGGAATTTTCAGTAAATGTCAACAAAAGATAAAATGTTCCTGACTTAAAACGTACTTATTTTATGACGGAAATGAATCATATCATAATAACAGATGATATAATTCCTTTCTCTGAAATAATAACGATGATTTTTTTACATTGTCTTTTATTACATATTTGCGCATAGTGTAATTTTAATGTAATAGAACTGTAATTAATTGTTTGTAAAAGTGTGTTGAAACTTTATTTCATAAACTAAAATTAATATCTATAATATGTTTTTAGAATATTTATTGTGTTTTATATAGAATAAGTTTTTTTTTTTAATATTATTAGCTATAACTGATATAATATAACTTTTACTACTTATAATTTTCAAATGGTAACTATGAAAAAGATATTTTGTTTTAAACAGTATAAAAATTAAGCAGAGTTCATAACCAATGTTTGAGCTACATGTAATCTATCCCCCCCCCTCTCTCTCCCTCCCTCTCTCTCCCTCCCCCCCCCCTCTCTCTCTCTCTCTTTTTTAAATAAGACGTGCAATAGTTTTTTTTTTCAAGCTTTTCAAACAAGTAAATAGTTTCTCTCACGAATTTCGAGAATGAATTTTGAAAATCGCGCGAAAACACGAAAAAAAATGTGAATAATATTCTGAAACAATAGTGAACACATGTAGAATATTCCATTATTAAAAAAAAAATATGTCTCTTATTAAAGCTAGATCGCCGAACAATCACATTTTCTATAATCTATTCATAATCTAATTATTTTTAAAGGAGAATAAAATTAACGGAATAAATAATTAACGCAGTCAATACTAAATAATTTACAAATATCTAAAAAAAAAAAAAGGTTTATGTTGCCTTAAAACGATGACGGATAAACAAAATAGCTGAAAATGAATAAATGTGTATTGCAGAACTATGTTCTAATATCAGTTATAACTCATATAATATCAGTATTACTATTACAAGCTAATTACTAAAAAAGATAATTCATTTCAGAAGATAATAAAAAATACAAAAGAACTAATAGCTAATACTGAAATTGAATGCAGTGTCTTCTATTTTTATGATAAAACGAGTAATTTCTTCTTTTATGCTTTGGAATTATGATCAAAGTAAATAGTTTCCCTCACGAATTTCGAGACTTGATTTAGAGGAAGGCAGGGAATCACGAACAAATAAAATAAATGAGAAAAGTACTGAAAAACAGCAGCGCAAACAATTAGATTAAAATTCTATTAAAGAAAGAATAAGGAAGTAGTATTTTTTTTACTCTTGTTAAGTCTATATCACCGTACGTTGCATTTTTTATGATTGGTATTCATAATAGAGTTGTTTTTGAAATGAGAATACAAAACAAGGGAAAAAATAAATAATGCAAAAGAGAAATGTTTTTTCCAAAAATGTTGCGAGATTTAATGCGGTTTACGAAAAATAATATAACCTCATCCGAGTTGCTCGAGATTTCGAAAAGCGTTCGTCTGTCTTCCGAATCCAATAGATTTCGGAGATTTAAAGATGCGTTTCTGAAACAAAAGTTTCTTTTTCCGACCATAGTTTTCGAAAACGTTTCCGAGTAGTTTTTACAGTGCATTAACCATTTTTCCCAACTTGAAATAAGGGGTTTTCTGATGCTCCCAATTATCAAGTAAACATTTTCATTAAAATAATGAAACTTTGTATCAATTACCAACAACAAAATAACAACACCAAAAACAAAACAACACACAGGACGCATTTCGAGCTGGAAATTTTTGACTCTAATTACTAAAAAGATATTTCATTTCAGAAGAGAATAAAAAATACAAAAGAATTTATAACTATCACTAAAATTGAATGCAGTATCTTCTATTTTTATGCTAAAACAAGGAATAGGTTCTCTCACGAATTTCGAGACTTGATTTAGAGGAGGGCAGGGAAATCACGAACAAATAAAATAAATGTGAAAAGTACTGAAACACCAGCAGTGGAAACAATTATATTAAAATTCTATTAAAGAAAGAATAAGGAAATAGTATTTTTTGACTCTTGTTAATTCTGTATCACCGTACGTTGAATTTTTTATGATTGGTATTCATAAAAGAGTTGTTTTTGAAATGAGAATACAAAACAAGGGAATAAATAAATAATGCAGTCAGTGGCATTGTAAAAAAAAAAAAAAAAAAAAAAAAGATAAATGTTTTTTCCGAAAATATTGCGAAATTTAATACGGTTTATGAAAAATAATATAACTTCTTCCGAGTTACTCGAGATTTCGAAAAGCGTACGCCTATCTCCCGAAAGCAGTAGATTTCGGGAATTTAAAGATGCGTTTCTAAAACAAAAGTTTCTTTTGCTGACCACAATACTGAAATGTAGACATTGATGTAACAAAAGACATGATTGATTGACACAAAAGACAAATTAATGTAACAAAAGACAGCAATGTAATCGTAAAAAAGTCTATAAAATAAGGCTTTATTGCTTAATTATATGAAGAAACAAAAAATAAATTAAAAAAGGATAAAAATCCGCATACCTTCTGTGCTAATTATGTTTTCATTTGGAGGCATTATATTACAGACATATATCAGAATCCACTGTGTATTTCATCTCCCTTTGCAGGGCTTTTATTTTGTTTGTTTTTTTATTATAATGCTTTAAAATATTTTCCAATAAATGTAGTGGGTATTTAAAAAAATAAATTCTTTTCAAACAACTTGGTGATACTTTACGAATTAGTCTATAATTTATGCAAGTAATTTGAGAAGTTAAAGGGTTTGATACGTCGTAAAGTAAACGCGTGATTTAGAATGGTGTTAAACTTCAGTTTCAAATAACAGTTATCAGATGAAAGTGTTCGATTACGGAAGTACGACTGTGGCTATATATATTTTTCTTTTTTAGTATGGTATTTGAATACTGTCAAGCAAAATTTCGGGATTAGTCTGGTAATAGCAATCTAGGTCACAAGGGTTAAAAAATGCATGGAATTTCAGCAAATGTCACTGCACTGTTTTCATTTAAATAACGAACTTTTTGTTACTATAAAATGTATGCTAAACCGATGATTAGTTTATATCCTGGGGCATTTTGAAGAAGTATTAAAAGGATAGTCGGTTAAGTATTCTGTTTTAATTACTGTACTCATTTTTACTGAGTTTTTTTTTTATTTTTTTTTTTTACCCCCAAGCAATTTACTTTCTTTTGTTACTTAACCCATTTGCTGCTAACCACGAGTATACTCGTGGTTTTTCAATCTAAATTTACGAATTCATACTGAAAATTTCGAAAGAAGAATTTTTATTTTATGTAATCACGAAATGTCTGTAATTAAATAAAGTAAATATTTCTATTAGTATTTTCTGGTATGAATTCGAACTTTCTAAATAAAATAGAATTCCGGTACATTTAACCCGGCAGTGAACGCGTTAATTCTGTTTTAAATTCGTTAATTTTGCAATCTATCAAAATATATATGCATTGTGATCCCGAATTCATGGTACAAACTTTAAGGATTGGTACAGGACACTGTAACAAACAATTTTTGTATAGTAAACCCGGATCAGAAATCCACGAGACAAACATATAGGGCGTCTCACTCCAATCTGAAGTCTCGTTTTCGGTCATAACTTTAATAGTAGTGATGATTAAAATTTAGATAAAATGCTTAAGTGATACAAAGAGGAACACAAAAGGCTTATAAAAACCCTTTAATCGTCGACATATGTTTCAGCGCTCATTTACGGCGCAATTTTCAAGATATATAACGATAAACAAAAATATTCTCGCAAATTTTTGAAAATAAACTTGAAAACATAAATCCCGAGATCATATATGTAAAAAACATGTATATGTTTAAACATATATGAAACATATGTCGATCATTAAAAGGTTTTTTATAAGCCTTTTGTGTTCCTCTTTGTATCACTTAAGCATTTTATCTATATTTTAATTATAATTAGTGATCTTATTATGTGATTGAGTACTGAAGATACTTTAATGAAATTCTTACAACATCATTACAATTCATACAAAGAGGAGTCTATTGCGAATGTTGTTAAAATATCTTCACTACTTTTAAAGTTATGAATGAAAACCAAATTTTGGATTGGAGAGAGACGCCCTGTAATGAAAACGTTATGAATGCTACGAAACATATGTCGATCATTAAAATGTTTTTTATAAGCCTTTTGTGTTCCTCATTGTATCACTTAAGCATTTTATCTATATTTTAATTATAATTAGTGATCTTATTATGTGATTGAGTAATAAAGATACTTTAATGAAATTCTTACAACATCCTTGCAGTTCATACAAAGATGAGTCTATTGCGAATTTTGTTAAAACATCTTCACTACTTTTAAAGTAATGAATGAAAAAGCGACTTCGGATTGGAGTAAGACGCTCTGTAATTTTGACTAAATAAATAAATTTATAACACTGATTTCCTGTACAATAAATGATTGTTTCAGTGCCCTGTACCAATCCTTAAAGTTTGTACCATGAATTTCGAATCATCCTGTATATAACATTATAAGATTTAGTCACTTGGTCTCGCGCTCGTGACCCATTCGATAATATGGATATTCGAATTCGATATAGAATGAGATCGAAAATTCAGAAATCGATGATCAATAATGAGTAGTAATCGATGAACGTTAATCGATGAACATAATTTATTTTTTATAAAAAACATAAATAAAAATTTTTTAAAATCATAAATAGTTATCTAACGAATGTTATGATTCTTTACAAGAATTAGTTGTTTAAAAATAGTATTAAATCAGTGGACTTTGAAATTTTTAATTGTACTTTAAGCTTTAAACTTTAAAATTTATGTATGACCGTCTTTAAAAAGGCAAGAAATGACAAGCTGGAAATGGTTTGTGCATTTCTGACGTCTACAAGTGTAAGTGAGTGTGTGTAGTGCCAATAAATAAAATATTATTAGACTAAGAAATATTTCCCTTTATATAGATAAATTTCGATATCATTCACACAGTGTATTTTTAACGTTAAAATTCCCATTATACATTTTTTTTAAAAGTACATGTTTTAAAAAAAAATATCGTATGTAAAGACAATAGAAAGAATTATAAACAAAAAACCATATATATTTTTAGGAAAAACAGAAGAAAATAAAAATATTTTGATAAAAACAAGATTTTTAAAAAAGCACTAATCTATCGAAGAATATGTATTACAACATACAAACTTAACATTCTCTTATTTACTTGCATTGTCATACAAAAATTTCTTAACTTCTTATAATAATTTATGAAAATGAAAACAATTTGCAGTTGAAGGATGTTTTCATCTCTCCGTGACATTTTGGCGATTAAAAAAGTATGGGATGATATTTTTTTTAAATTAAAAACAAATTGTACAATTGTGAAACTTAAGATAATGCGAATTATGATAGTCACAGCAATACAAAATATAACATATATAGAACAACAATGATTTACCCAATTGTATTAATATCAACGAGAAACGTGTAAAAATAAATTGAAATAAGTAAAACATTAGATATCTGGATTCCATGATTCTCAAGAAGGCTTACTTCTTGGTACTTTTAGGAGGGGCTTATTTCAAATAACCAGCATCTTTCAAAATTTTACGAATGGTCCATCGAAAGACTAAAGCATTAAGCTTGCATTTTCAACTTTTAAAACAATTTTAAGGCTGTATTTTGGTTTAAAAACTACGTATTGCAACAGACTACGTTGATTCGTAACGTGAAAGGTGCACTACGAGATCTATAATTAAAAAAAATGCCTTTATCCTATTCAAAACTTTTCATCACTCGTTTACATACTCTAAGGGGTATTGGCCTGTTCCTCTTCTTTTTCGCTCTCTCTCAGACAAGCCTTAATACCGGGATGGCTTAGAAATGGGAGTCTGTTTCGAATATCCAGTTTTTTAAAATTTCCAGTGTAATTATATCTTTCTAAGAAAAATCTTACCTTCAGGAAAATAAATTTACTGTAGGCTATCATTAAGTTTGCTTATGTAGTGTATTTGAAAATTAAAAGCAAATTGCTAACTGCAATATTAATTTAAGAATTTTGAATTTGTTATAGAAATAATTGCTACCATTTTTTTCTCTTTACTACTTTTGATGCACCCCCCCCCCCCACGTATGTTTGTTACTTTAGATACTAATGTGAGTAAATATGATTTATGTTGATCATTATTAAAGATAAGTTAAATAACAACGAGCAGTAGATAAGTATTAGCTTGTTTCAAAATAAGTGCGCTTTAATAAAAAGCAAAATTTTATTTTTCTTGATTTAGTAAGTTTTTTTTATAATTTGGATAAAAATAGTTTAAACATATTTTAAATTCAATACTGTTCTACTTTCTCTATCTTTCTCTTTATAGAAACCCTTCACTTTATCTACATACAATTTTAGGATACGTTATTTATTTCTTTTTTTTTATTAAATGTAATAAAGTATTGATAAATGAAGCGAAAAGTTTCATTCTGGGCCCAGATCCAAATGTTCAAAAATCTACAGAAATGAACCAAAAAAATATATCATCATTTTTCATTTTTAATGAAATCTCCCGCATTAATTTTTTGAGTCTTGTATTATCAGAGAAGAATAAATAGTTACATACACGAAAAAGTGAAAGACGATTATTGGAGATGAAACACAGTCACGAATACAGTGAAATGCGAATATTTCTATACAGTCAACTGATGATGGAATCGATAATGCTAATATCTCAAAAAACAAAGGAACAAATTATTATGCCGGAAGCGTGCCTGATTGCTCTTTGAATTTCGCTATGAAGTATCCGAAATTTTTCATCTTCATTTGCATTTTTATAAAGCTGCATTCCTAATTTGTCTAGTGATATATTTTATTTATTTTTTTCCCTTACGAGAAAGAATATCTTTGAATTACAAAAAATAAAAATGCATCTAAAATTCTTATAATATCCTCTTGTTCGTTGAATGGAAATTCCCTTTTCGAATAGTTAATGATTTATTTTAAACTTTAAAAGAATTTGGTAGATTTATTTTTGATCATAAATTTTCTCAAAGAATTTTCATGACATGATTATATTTTTATTTGGCGGTATTCTTTGTAACAACTGCCATTTAAAAAGTTCTCTACAGCGTAGATTAAAAAGAAAGCTGACTTATCAGATTAAATCTGTTACCATTTATGATTATTTGTAATTTATTTTTATCGTTGAATGGAAATAATCAGGGTTTCTTTATTTAAATATTTGATAATTTATTTTTAAAATATTTTATTATTTATTTTTTATTATGAAATTTTTTAAGTATTGTGACTTGACTACGTCTTTATTTAGGGATAGTCTTTGTAACAACTGGTCATTTTCAAAAAGAAAACTAACTTATCAGATTTAAAAATTGCCCTAGAAAATATTAAATTCGTAATCATTCATTTATGGTTATTTGTAATTTGTTCTTATCGTTGAATGGAAATAATAAGGTTTTATTTTTTTAAATATTTGATAATTTATTTTTAAAATATTTTGTATATTTATTTTTTTATGAAATGTTACTTAAGTATCGTGACTTGACTACGTCTTTATTTAGGGATAGCATTTGTAATAACTGGTCATTTTCAAAAAGAAAACTAACTTATCAAATTTAAAAATTGCCCTGGAAAATATTAAATCTGTAATCATTTATGATTATTTGTAATTTATTTTTATCGTTGAATGGAAATGGTCAGGGTTTCTTTATTTTAAATATTTGATAATTTATTTTTAAAATATTTTGTATATTTATTTTTCATTATGAAATTTTGTAAGTATCGTGACTTGACTACGTCTTTATTTAGAGATAGCCTTTGTAATAACTGGTCATTTTCAAAAAGAAATCTAATTTATCAGATTTAAAAATTGCCCTAGAAAATATTAAATCAGTAGCCATGTATGGTTATTTGTAATTTATTTTTAACGCTGAATGGAAATAATCAGGTTTTCTTTTTTTTTAAATATTTGATAATTTATTTTTTTAAATATTTTGTATATTTATTTTTCATTATGAATTTTTTTTAAGTATCGTGACTTGACTACGTCTTTATTTAGGGGTAGCCTGGTCATTTTCAAAAATTACTACAGCATCAAAGAAAGAAGTCTCTCTGGTCAGATTAAAAATTAAGTTTGGTATGTATTAATCGATATTCATTAATGGCTAATTGTTATTTTTTTTCGTTGCATAGAAATAATTTGATGTGTTCTATTCGATTATGAAATTAATTTCATCTCAATCTTACGATAGATATTTTTTAATTCCATTGAAAATGTCCAGGTCAAGAGCTGAACCTGAAACCTCTCGCTTAACATGCCAACGCTCTACAAACTGAGCTATCCCGGACAACTCTTCCAGTCAACTACAAGAACAATAAAAAACGCAGTGATGTTTTTACTTTCTTCTATCTATAATAGAAGAAAGCATTGTAATATAAACTTTTTTAGACTTCTGGTAGTCGATGGATTTACACGTTGGCTCAGGTATTCCGAAAAACATATTTTTAGAAAATGTCTGTCCTTTTTGTATCATCGAAAAGTGTACGAAGTTACCCTAAACATGTTGTGCAGAACTTCAAAAATTATAAACGAATTATTATATCTGAAAAAGATGATGCACACATAAAAGAAAACATACATTGTAGTAGAAAACAGAGAGAATAACAGCAAAATCTGCGCTTGTAATTTTGATCAGGATATTTTACGATGTAAATATTTGCGTGATTAACATAATTTTTGCAGTAAACATGTAATTAAAAAAAAGCGCTTTAAGGCATAATTTGGCCTACTTTGCTATGACTTTTCAGCGAAAAATGCTGACAATCAAATTGATGGCAATTTTCATGCAATTTTTCTTACAGCCTTTCTTACATGTCTTTTTTACAGCCAAATTTAAAAAAGAATGCTAAAATAAAATTAAAAAAAATTACCAAATGAGGTTAAAAAAAATTAATTTTAGTGCATATGATTACAAAATACATATCGATTTTCCGATTTAATTAATAAATTTTGCAAAATTACAAGAACTTTTTATCCCACCAGAAATTGTAAATGAAAATTTTCTTCTCTAGTCATAAGACGATGGATATCTCCATTTATACTGAATTTTTTCTTGTTTTTTATTCTGAATTTTTTGTACTGAATTTTTTCTTGTTGTTTGAATTTTTATATTTTTATTTACTCTTTAACTGAATTTTTATTGTCTTTTGTCTTTGTAAAAAAAAAAAAAAAAAAAAAAAAAAAAAAAAACTTTTTTAGTCTGCCTATTGGTTTTTTATTTTTTATAATATTATTATTTTGTAACTTTTTAACTAAATGTATGGCCTCTGAAAAGAGTCTCTTTTTTGAGATGGGTTCGACCCTCTGTAGGCTTCGTCTGTCATTATTTTGGATCTAATGGAAATTTTTAAAATTTCTATTTACTTTGTTTTAGTATTTTGTTAAACTTCTATTACATTATTATATTTTTTAATATTTTTATTCAATCTTTAACTTTTTTAATTTCTCACGACTTCCTTTTGCCTCGCAAGTCAATTATCTTTAACCTGGAAGTTCAATTGGTACGCAACTACATATTGCATGCTGTTAACAACATTGTTCCATTGTTCCATTGCTTATGATTGAAAGCTAAGGTTAAACAAAAAAAATTCCTCTCACTAAAGATTTAAAATTTTGTAGCCAAAATTAGTATTTCTAAAAATTGCTGAAATAGTTTTTCTTTTTAATGACATTTCTCGTATAAATATGTTTCCATTCTTCGTGATTATAACATAAATAAAATGTTTCTTTCGCGAAGAGGTAAAAAAATATTATTGTAGAAGATGTGATAGCTTAAAATCACTTTTTATACAGAACAGCGACAAATAAAATTGGCTATGTAAATATTTCTATAAAGCAAGAAGCAAATAATTAAACCACTAGATCGAAAGTCTGCTCTCGGATTTCGTTAGTTTATTTTTTAATTTTCATAGAGATTTTTCCCATTTAGTATTATTATTATTATTATTATTATTATTTAAGTAGGGTGAATAATTTTTGTTTTTAACCAAACGAAGAAAAACTATTTAAATATTTTGTTAAGATATTGCGTGTAATATTCCTTTTTGAATGAGAAGATTTTTTTTGTATTTATAAAACAAAGAAAACATGCATTTGGTAAAAAATCTGTAGAATTGTTAATATTTTTTCTTAAACTAAATACTTTAAAATTTGAGGAACGTTTCTAATTAAAATTAAGTCTAATTAAATTTCCTTCTGCAGTTATGGTGTGATACTTTTGATAAGAAATTAAAGTTAAACAGAATAAAAATATTTTTAAAAAAATTAAAGAAAAAAAATATATATTTTGTAAAATATAGGAACAGTTTTTCTTTTTTAATGACATTTCTCGTATAAAATATTTTCTTCCTTTGGGATTATAACATAAATAAATGGTTTGTTTCACGAATACGTAAAATAATTATTGTTGGAGAAGATCTAATATCTCACGAACACGAAAATTCCTTTTTATACAACATACAGAATCGATATTGTAAATATTCGACAAATAAAGAAACAAATAATTATACCAACAGATCCAAAGTATATTCATGGATTTCGCTAGTTTATATTTTAATCTTCTTGTATATTTGTCTGATTTCATTTTTTAAAAGCAAAGTGTCTAATTTTTCCTGTAATCAGACGAAGAAAAGCTGTTGAAATATTTTATCCGGATATTTACATGATATTTCTCTTCAAATGAAACTGGGTTACATTTTTTCATATTTATACAATAAAGAAAAACATACATTTCGTAAAAAAAGCTGTAATTTTTTTTCGTGGTAAATATTTTTAATTAAAATAAAATTTATTAACATTTTCTGGAGTAGTTATGGGGTAACACTTTCGATAAGATTAAATAGAAAAAATAAATATTTGAAAAAGAACGAAAAGTTCCAAACTAAGAAAAAATATATCTGAAATGTACGAATCTTTCTCTTTTTAATGAAATTTCTCATATAAATATTTTTCCTCTTTTGGGAATTATAACATAAACAAATGGTTTCTTTTGAGAAGACGTAAAAGATTATCATTGGAGAAATATCACAGCGGCGACAAATAGAATCGGTAATGTAAATCTATAAACAAACAAAGAAATAAATGATTACACCAACAGTACCTAAATCTGCTTTTAGATTTCGTAGTTTGCACTTAATATTACTTGGAGATTTTTCTGCGTGATTTTATCTTTTTTCGATGTAGAATGACCAAGGTTTTATCGTAATCAGATGAAGAAAAGTTATTGAGATGTTTTATTATGATATTCCAGGTAATAGTTATTTTCGCCTTAAAAAAAAGGAGTTAATTTTTTCCCTATTTATAAAAGAACTAAAAACAGAATGTCAAAGCGGAGAAAAAGAAAAAGCGCTATAGAATATATAAAAATGTTTTTTTTTTCCTTTAGAAAGTATTTTTAAGGCTGTGGAATGCTTCTAATTTAACTTTTCATTTAAAATGTTTTCTTTTATCCAATATAAAAAAAAATATATATATATATTAAAATTATTTTGGAATAAAAGTTTTTAAATTCTGAAAACGCATAAATATATTCAAGTTTTTTCTTTTTTTTCTTTTCTTTTCTTTTTTTTTCTTGTACAGTTTATTAGAAATACGGCAAATCAAATTCTGGAATACATTATCTAAATTCGCTGAATGTTATTTATTTTTTTTTTTTTTAAGAACACGGCAGATTAAATATAATGTGTGACCAATAATTAGGGTGAATCACTCCTCAATTCGAAAATGAGAACAACCCTATTAACAGCGACACCTTCCCTTCGTCATGTTCCGTAATATTCAGTTAACATTAGTACATCGTTTAGTGCGCTTGTGCGTCTTGATAAATTTATTCTCCACTTTTGTCTGTGCGGTGGTTTTGTGGATAGAGAATCAGTTTGAAATTCCTGTTAAAATTGTATAAATCAGGAGGCGAAAGTCATGCAATGCTGAAGCAGGTGTACAGAGACCACACCGTGACCTTGAAGACTGTGTACCCGTGGTTTAAAAAGTTTAATGATAGATATTAAAGCGTCGAAGACGAGCGTTGGAGTGAGCGGCCCACCACCAGGAGAACAGTGACAAACGCGAGAGTACGCGAACTGTTGCATCGAGATCTGCGATTAACTATCAGGATGATGTTTCATCCTGATAGTTACATCCTGTTTCATGTTGTAAATTTCGACACCGCCTAAATTTAAAGTGACTATGAAAGAGCGAAGACTTACAGACATTACGCACATTCAAGATGCTGTTACACGAGAATTGAAAGCTGTACCATTGGAGGAGTTTTCAAGTGCTTCAGATGATTTGTACACACGTTGTCAGAGGAGCATAGTATACGGCGGCGTCTATTTTGAAGGATTGTAAACAATTTCCATGTGAGGACTGCTCAATCTAAGACTTATTTCATCATTAACCCTTCTTATTGGTCACACCTTGTACTATAAGAAGGCAGACTAGGTGCAGCCCGTGCACAAATTTCAAGCGTTCAAGAAGAAATTGTTCTGCTGTTCTGATAATCCAAAGATCCTTCGAAACGCACATGCTGTTTGTGCAACAACTGTGCTTTTCTGATTGTATATTCTGATTGTATTTGTACTTCTGATTTGTATATTTAATGTTTCAATAACTGTTATTACAGCATACGTATTAATATTTTAGTGTTATATGATATACTGTGGGGTCACAATTAAATGTGATGTGATTAGAGTTAGATAAAAATAATTCTAACATGGGTTAGGCAATTTAAACTCCGATCAATAGCGAAGTTAAACGCAATGAAAGTATTGACAACCTAAGAACATTTCATACAACTTGTAACTTTTTCATATTATATTTAAAAACGAAGAAATAGAAAAACCAATAAAACGAACAGAATCATAATGTATAGAAAGTAGCATCTTTTTATCTCAAACTGTAAAAACTCCAGGTTTTATATAAGACATTAAAGTCATAGCAAAATTCGCTTTTCTTAATTACATTTCTGCACAATGTATATATAATATGTTTATCCGTTACGTAATGCCACACGTTTGCCGAAAATATTTAGATGTCGCAAGCTGTCAAAAATTAGACATCGCAGCAGCAGAAAATCCCTTCGCGGGCAGCCGTATTTAGAGGTGTCGCAAAATGCGAAGTAATGCTATGAAATTCGAAGTTATTGAAAAACTAAGTAAAAGTACCTACAACGTGTGGACGCAGATGTTTTTGCTCGGGGAAGGTTTGAATCGGGAAAAGGTTTGGCAGAATGATCCAGACTATGTGAAGGCATTTTAACTGGAGTAAACTTTTATATGTGCCTAACAAATTTTCTAGGTCAAACGCAACAAAATATGGTGCAAATATTATTTAAAACATATTTTATGTATTTAATAATAAATAAATGAGAGTCGCTAGCCTCAAGGGGCAAAAATCCAGCGTTCTAAGGTAAATTAGCAAAGAAACAGTAAAAAATACTTTGAAAAAAAAATAGCAAGCGAAAAATTGAACATGTTAAAAAAACCAACAAAAAAAATGCAATTGTTGCAAATTTATTCAATGTTAAATATGTTATGTAAAATGTTAAATATGTTATGTTAAATATGTTATGTAATGTTTTTATTTCAATGTTAAATATCCTTTAAAATATATGTATGAAATGTAGCCTTTTAAGAAAATCTCATATTTATAATTTACTGCTCAAATTCAGTCTGAACCGCTATTTTTTTGCCTGGTAGCGTAATTCTGTACTCATTTCTTCCAAGTTCAATATATTTCTCATGTTAAATCGAGCTCAAAGCTCCTGCCCTTTAATTATGACTGCTTCGTAATCATAACTGATTAAAGATTTAGGTTTTTACTAAATTGGCATGTGTATATCAAGCACATTCGACGCTAACAGCCACTCGTGGAAGAAAGTTTATTTTGCTTTGCTATTCTAATACTATCGCTAAATTATCTGCTGTACATTTAGCCTAATTGATTATTCTGCTGTACTATTCTAATACTATCGCTAAATTGTCTGCTGGACAATTAGCCTACTTGATTGCGGCAATCAATTATGTAAATACATAAAATTTCTGTTTTTTACTTTTTATCTTTCATTTGTCATTATTATTTTTCCGGTGTAAATCATTCATAATTTAAAAAATATATGTATTTTTTCATTATTATTATTATTAGCACGAGTGCTTAATTTCTAATTTAAATTTCTTTACTTCCATTAGGACGTCAAAGAATTTTCTTCTGCATTTCCATTGAAAATTACTAACACCGAGTATTTTTCCTAATAATCATGGAGTAGTTTTAATTACCACGAAATACGATGTATAATTAATGCTAAGGTTTTAGGAAAAAATTATTTTTGTAAACCGTTACCGGCATTTTTGAAAATATTACGTAACATGTACTTATTAACCTGCGCCGTTGCATATAATTAAATCTGATCAAAATATTTTATTCGTAATATTAACTCAGTAACGTATAATTAGTACATAAGTATAAATTATATGGATGCAACAAGTGTGAGATGACTAATGGCCCAAATTCTTTAATCAAATATAATTTAGACAGAAGACTATTCCCTTAACCTTGAATAGTCCAAAAGTATTTCAAATTTGCTTATCGTTGAGTTTAAGATGGTTTTCATTCGGAGATAAATTATGTACTGCAGTTTTTATATACTTAGGTGATAAATATGAGTGATAACAAATTAAACAATTTATATGTTTAATTTTGATTACAAAGATTTGGTTCCGTATTTGTTAAAATGATTATTCCCAGTTTCTAATAAATTCATAAAATTGACCAACAATGATAAAATTAATGAAATAAGTTTTCTACAATATGCGCGACATTCAACCTAATAAGTAAAAGTACCATGCTGCGTATATTTTTGGGACCTTTAAAGGTTAATTAAACCAATAATAATAAGTATAGAGAAAAATACAGAACAAGATGTAAAAATTTAAATCTCAAGGGGAAATAATGATATTATATACGATTTACACTTACAAAACTTTAAACTGAAAAATCAAAGAACTATACTTCCACTGAAATTATAAATATAATTTGGACTTAAATGTAAAAATAAATTTATTATTTTTATAAAATGTGAAATATTTTTAAAAAACACTTAACGCTCTAGGGAATTTTTTTTTATGTACAACTCAGATAATCGATAAAATATTTTTGGTATTACTTATATTTACATAGAGTTATATAAGAATAATATTAAAATAGCAATACAAGGATTTTTCAACTATTATTTCACGTTTATAAAATCTTTTTTAAAAACTTGGTGAAATCTAAGAAATTTTGTTTGCTTGTTTTTATTCTAATGTAAAGAAAAAAAGAATAAATTATTTTTATGTATCTAAAAAATGTGCAGATATACTAAAAAATACATTTTATACTAGACAGAAATACAACTACACTAATTATTATAAAGAATGTAAAATGAAAGAAAGCAAGAGAGAATGTATGGTAAAAATATATTTAGCTATGCAACAAAAAAAATTTGCTTTTTAAGAAAAGCATTTAAAAAAAACCCCCTTTTTTATCTTACTAATTCCAGACAGTTTTTTATACCGAAAACATAGAATCTAAAGAAAAGGATATTTATTTTACATTTACATACAACAAATCTTTAGTATGACATTAAAATAATATAAAAAAATTACTAACGCTATTCAGATAATTGTAAAGCAGTCCCATGTGTAAAAGGATATAAACGAAAATACTTGTATTATTATATAATTTAGAATTGAATAAAAAACCTAATTAGTCGAAATTGTATTATTATAATTTTTGTTGCACACACACACACATACACAAAAAATGTATATGTGAGGAAGAGAAACACACATCTTCCAATGTGTGTTTAGTGTGTTTAGAGGATTTAGTTTAGCCCTTTCGTTAATATGCTTTTCTAAACAGTTACTTTATTTTACTAATTCCAGACATTTATCTATAACGAAAACGTAGAATCTAAAGAGAGGAATCTTTCTTTTACATTTACCTATAAGAAATCTTTAGTATCACATTAAAATATTATAAAGAGCTTACTAACGCTTTTCACATAATTGTAAAGCGATGTGTAAAAGGGTATAAACGAAAATACTTGTATTATGACCTAATACAATTCAGAACTGAATAAGAAACGTACTTAATCGAAATTGTATTATTATTATTATTGTTGCACACACACACAAAAATTGTGTATGTGAGGAAGAGAAACACACTTCTTCCAATGTGTGTTTAGACGATGTATAGTTATGTTTTTGTTAATATGCTTTTCTTAAAAGTTATTTTATTTTACTAATTCCAGACAGTTTTCTATAATGAAAACGTAGAATCTAAAGAAAAGGATATTTCTTTTACATTTACATTTAAAAAATCTTTAGTATGACATTAAAATATTATAAAGAGCTTACTAACGCTATTCAGATAACGGTAAACCAACCCCATGTGTAAAAGGATGTAAACGAAAATACTTGTATTATGATCAAATACAATTCAGAACTGAATAAGAAACGTACTTAATCGAATTTATATTATTAATGATTTTTGTTGCACACACACACACACACAAATTGTAGAGAGACACACATCTTCCAAGACGATGTAGTTTAATTTTTTGTTAAGATGCTTAAGAGCCTACATCAGTAACGCGAAAAAACGCTCCAGCTAATGTTAAGTCTATGGGAAGGTTATCGCGCGATTTTTCGCTCGAATTTTAATATTTTTAAATGATTTTTTTTTGCATAGGATAGCTGAGGTCGATATCTAACGTTGTTAGTTTTTACTTTTTTGATTTTGGCTCCAGTTTTTTTATATAAGGGTACTTTCATTTTCAGAACCGGTTCCAACCGGTTCCAAAATTTAAAGTGTCCGCTTATTAAAAAAACTGTAACCGAAATCGAAAAAGTAAAAACTAACAACGTTACAGATCGACCTCAGCTATCGTACGCAAAAAAATCATTTAAAAATATTAAAATGCGAGCGAGAAATCGCGGGATAACCTTCCTATAGACTTAACATTAGCGTGAGCGTTTCTTCGCGTGACTAGTGTAGGCTCTGAAGAGCCTACGCTAGTCGCGCGAAGAAACGCTCACGCTAATGTTAAATCTATGGGAAGATTCTTGCGCGATTTCTCGCGCTCATTTTAATATTTTTAAATGATTTTTCTTGCATAGGATAGCTGAGGTCGATCTGTAACGTTGTTAGTTTTTACTTTTTCGATTTCGGTTACAGTTTTTTTAATAAGCGGGCATTTTCAATTTTGGAACCGGTTGGAATCGTTTCCAAAAGTGAAAGTACCCTTATTTAAAATAACTGGAACCAAAATCGAAAAAGTAAAAACTAACAACGTTGGAGATTGACCTCTCCTATCCTATGCCAAAAAAAAAAGGAATTAAAAATATTAAAATGCGAGCGAGAAATCGCACTAGAACTTTCCCATAGACTTAACATTAACTTGAGCGTTTTTTAGCGTGACTGATGTAGGCTCTTAAAAGCTATATTTTTTAAATTTAATGAGGAAAGTTTTTCTTGATGCTTGTTTCATTTAAATAAAATGCTGGACTTATCTGCCTGCTGTTTTCATGGCTATCTCCCTCATACCTTTTAGGGCAAAATGAGTCAACACAAACTATGAGGAACTGAAATTTGCTGTTTAAAATAGGAATAGCATTTTTGATTATTCTTTTTCGAATGCTAAAAATTAAATTCCTGAATTGCATAGTTATATGCAACAATATGTCATTAAACAAAGCTTGGAAATATTTTTATTGTTATGTTCTATTGTTTTATTGTTAACTATCAGTCCATCTTTTATATAGGATTATTTTGTTTCGAATATTTTTCTTAAGCTAATTCAGATGCTCTTTTTTTAGCTCTAACTTTAAAATCTAAATGTAATCTAGCGTTTGTTTATTATGTTAGTTGTAGAAATTGATAATATAAATCTCTTTCAGAAGTAATAACTGTTATATTAAATTAAAAATATACGAGAAATATATTTGGAAAATACTTTTTTTTACACATTTTTGTATTTTTTTGTAACAGAATCGGAAATAGCGTTAAAAATAAAGGTTATGTATTAGTTGGTTTGTAAATATGTGACTTGCAACCTTTCTGAAACATTCTGAAATATTTATATTAAAACATTGAATTGTAATTATTTCGTTAAAATATTTCATTTTCTTTATCCCAAAGAACATAAATAAAAAAAATTGTAGGCATAAATACTTACAATTTGAAAGTATTTAATTTGCAACTTTATTAAAATCTAAAATTTAAATTATTTTTAGTAACTTTTTGTATAAAAATAAAATGTTATAGTAAAAATAAACAAATCTCGAGTGATTCCATATAATTTTCCAAAAACTTGTGTATGTGATCAGAAACAAAGAAACAACCACAACAACAACAACAACAAAAACGGAATTTTATAAATTTTTGATACAACAGAATCGGCTTGATCGGCTTGATTGGACCTCGTGTTTTGAAACAGGAACTGTTACATCAGCACTACTATTACTTGATTACGTTGCCACAACATCTATTACCTGTATTCTGTCACATTTCCTTGGTGATTTTCTCTCTAAAATCGATTGTAAAAGGGTTTGGAAGGGTTTAAAAAGGAATTAAATACCCAATTCAACGGTCCATTTTTACGAAAATTTAGACATGCATAGCAATTTAAAAATCTTTTGCAGTGACATACTTGACAAGTTTGTGGTGCGCACTATGGAATTATTATTTTTTTTTTTTTTTTGGCTAATTTTTCGAGCGTTTTTTTTTTTAATTTTTTATTCAATTTTCCATTATTTCAATAGATATTTATTTCATATTTACAAAAAAAAAAAAAAAAAAAAAAAAAAAAAAAACTTCAAAATAATAATTAAATTATTAAGCGTTAAAAGCAGCCAATAGAAAATCTAGTCATATTTAAAATGCCCCCAAAATAATATTTTTAAACAGTTTCATTTCAAAAATATATTTATGCGAGAGATTTACTTCACATTTCGTACCTATTCTTGCCAATTTTAAAATAGCGCAAATAATAATATTTCCTTTCAATCAAAAAATGTATTTACAGGTGAATGTTAAAAAGACAAAGAAAACTTTGGTGAAAATTACGTCATGGTGAAAACTTTTTTTTTTCTTTCTATTAAACGTCTTACTTAAAATTATTGTTTTTTAGCGTCGTTAAAAAATTCCGGGAGGAAGCGACATTGTTTACTTGCAATTTTCCCACAAGCTGATTTTAAAATGTTTAATTGACACTATTTTGAAATCATATTTAATAAATTGCGAAAATACCCGTTAGCTGTCACGACAGCAGTGGATTCGGCCTTAAAATTCCCCTGTCAAAGTGAAAAGAATGGAAACCATATTATAGAAGATCGCCACTAGTTGTTTAACTATAATTCAATCATCCGTAATCTTTTAGAAACAGAGCAAATTAGCGTGTTTTTAGCTGAGTTCGTAATTATATAAATACGTAGCACCTATAGTCGTCGTTTCGTCCGTCCGTCTGTCCGCATATAACAGCGCAAAAACTACCCAACCAAGTGGTTTGACATTTAATATACACTGTAAAAAATGACCAATGTTTCTTATTTTATGAAAATATGCTATAACCACGAACGAAAATATAATATAATCTTCTGAGTTATCCGAAATTTTAAATAGCATGTTACATTGTCTTTTGAATCCCCAGAAACGAATACATCTTCAAAATTTAAAGAATAATTTATAAAAACAAATTATTTTTAGCTGCCCGAATTTTTCAGAAACGTTTCCGAAGGGTTTTTATAGTGTATTAATTAGTGTTCTCAGGCTGGAATACCTGTTTTTCGAATGCTATCCATTCTCAAGTACACGTTTTCAGCCGCATAAGTTAATTTATACATGAAAGAGTAAATAAACAATCTTAATTTTAATGTTATTGTTAACGCTGTTAATTTTGCATGTTTGTCTGTTTAACATTTTTTTTTTTTTGAGCATGGAAATGTTTACTTCAGAATGGATAGCATTCGAAAAACTGGTATTCCAGGCTAAGGACACTAATTAATACACTATAAAAACCCTTCGGAAACGTTTCTGAAAAATTCGGGCAGCTAAAAATGATTTGTTTTTATAAATTATTCTTTAAATTTTGAAGATGTTTTCGTTTCTGGGGATTCAAAACACAATGTAACATGCTATTTGAAATTTCGGATAACGCAGAAGATTATATTATGTTTTCGTTCGTAGTCATAGCATATTTTCATAAAATAAGAAACATCTGTCATTTTTTACAGTGTATATAATCGTTGAAAAATTTTGTCGAGTCATTTCACTTTTATGAAAATCGAATCAAAACTTAAAAAGTTATTAACAAAAATACTTATTAAGTAATTTTGATTTTTTTTTTTAAATCGGTACTTCCTTGTTATAGCAGCTTCTGAGGATTAATCGCCAACCGAACGAGATGTATCGTCAAGTTATCTGACATGTATGAAGTTATAGTCATATATGACGCACATGACATTTTATAACCTCTATGACTAAGTTATAGCCATATATGTCGTATATGACATTTTATAACCTCTATGACTACGTTATAGTCATATATGTCGTATATGACATTTTATAACCTCTATGACTAAGTTATAGTCATATATGTCGTATATGACATTTTATAACCTCTATGACTAAGTGATAGTCATATATGTCGTATATGACATTTTATAACCTCTATGACTAAGTTATAGTCATATATGTCGTATATGACATTTTATAACCTCTATGACTAAGTTATAGTCATATATGTCGTATATGACATTTTATAACCTCTATAACCAAATTATAGTCACGATATTCATTCTATTAAATCCTATCATACGTAATTAATTCAATGATATCCCATGATTGGTAATGATTCTTGGTTGGCATGAAAGTCCTATTTAAGATAGAGTCATATTATTTCCGTATTACTGAATTTAAAAACCGAATTTGCATATTAAAATTGTTTATTTATAGCACTCATATATTCTACCGACAGTTTTTTTGATAGATGTTTCTGGAGAAATAGATACTAAATAATAATAAAAAAAAAGTCTAAATATGGATTTCAATTTCAGAAATTTTTAAAGCTAGGCTTAAGTTTCCTATTTAAATTTTCAGTAAACGTAAACAAAAGATAAAATGTTGCCAACTTAAAATGTACTTATTTTATTACGGAAATTAATCATATCATAACAACAGACCATATAATTCATTTCAATGAAATAATAAGAGTACGAACGTACCTCATTTGTCATGTTTGGCGTACAATTTCAAACTTTTTAAAGTCTGCGGTGTCTGAACGGTTGTTGACGAGTGCCGATCGCAGGGTGCAGAGTAACACCGTCGTGGCAAGAGAGAAAAAAAATCACTTTAGTTTTAAGAAAATGTATGAGATAATAACACTACAGGAATAATCAAAGTAATGGATCAAAATATACAGAATCATAGTTATTTTTAGCTCTCAGTCATCAATAGATAAAATATTTTCTCCTGCGAAAAAGAAAAAAAAAAAAGTCTAATCAAAAATATATATGTAACGAACTCGCAATCTTGCATAAATCGTTGCAAAGAATTCGTTTCGTTGAATTTTTCGTTGCAAGAATAAAACGACTTTCCATTGATTTTTAAGTTTATAAGTGCAATGTCGGAAAAGCATTTTTGAAAAGAAAACTGATACTTAAAAAAAAAGGTTTAAAATAATGCTTTTCTTCCAGTTAATTCTACTTCCCTTACATACTAATTTTGTGCCTTGTCATTAACTTACGCTTAAAATTTTCTTTTTCATGTTAGAAAAAACAATGAAAAAATCATTTAGAGCACTCAGAGAAGTTGAAATTGGAAATGGATTTTAAAAATATGTAAATTAAACTGAAATTAAATGACAGTAGGAAAAGATGATAAAGGAAATATGAAAAATAAAAATTTTGTAATGGAATTCAATGTTTTAAGTGAGAATAGAATTATTGAAATTTACATTTTTTTATTGTTATTGTGAATTCTTTTATGTAAGAGTGTGTCGTTCAGCAAATCCAGCAAATATATATTTATCTCTTACCTTCTACGTTTTTATTTTTAATTATTAGTCTGTGCTTTCATAAGTTTCGTTTTTCAACATCCATTCTTTTAATATATACTTCAGATCTATATAATAATTTACTCCATTTTTTAACACTAATTTTAAATTCGATTTTCATGTCTTGTATAAATAGTTTTTCGTTACAAAGAACAAAACGACTTTGCATTGATTTTTAAGTTTATAAGTGCAATTTCGCAAAAGCGTTTTTGGAGAAAGAAAATTGACATAAGAAAAATATTTAAAATATACTTTCTTCCAATTAACTTCTCTTCCTTTACACACCTAATTTGTGCCTTGTCATTAACTTACGCTTAAAATTTTCTTTTTTGTGTTAGAAAAAAACAATGAAAATCTCATTTAGAACAATCAGGAAAGTTGAAATTGGAAATGGATTTAAAAATATGTAAATTAAACTGAAAGTAAATGACAGTAGGAAAAGATGATAAGGGAAATGTGAAAACTAAAATTTTTGTACTGGAATTCAATGTTTTACGTGAGAATAGAATTATTGATATTTACATTTTTTCTGTTGTTAACGTGAATCATTTTATGTAAGAATATGTCGTTCAGCAAATCTGGCAAATATATATTTTAACTCTATCTTCTACGTTTTTATTTTTAATTATTAGTCTGTGCTTTCATAAGCTTCGTTTTTTAACATCCACTCTTTTAAAATATACTTCAAATCTATAGAATAATTTACCCCATTTTTTAACACTAATTTTAAATTCAAACTCTAAATTCGATTTTCATATCTTGTATTTATCATTTTTCGTTGCAAGAACATAACGACTTCTCATTCATTTTTAAGTTTCTAAGTGCAATTCGGCAAAAGCATTTTTGGAAAGAAAATTGACATAAGAAAAATATTTAAAATATACTTTTCTTCCAAGTAACTTATCTTCATTTACATACATATTTTGTGCCTTGTCATTAACTTACGCTTAAAATTTTCTTCTTCGTGTTAGAAAAAAAAAATCATTTAGAACAATCCGAGAAGGTGAAATTGGAAATTGATTTAAAAAATATGTAAATTAAACTGAAATTAAATGACAGTAGGAAATGATGATAATGGAAATATAAAAAATAAAATTTTTGTATTGGAATTCAATGTTTTAAGTGAGAATAGAATTATTGATATTTACATTTTTTTATTGTTATCGTGAATTCTTTTATGTAAGAATGTGTCGTTCTGCAAATCTAGCAAATATATATTTTATCCCTACCTTATACGTTTTTATTTTGAATTATTAGTCTATGCTTTCATAAACTTAGTTTGTTTAACATCCATTCTTTTAAAATATACATTTTCAGATCTATATAATAATTTACACCATTTTTTAACACTAAAATTTTAAATTCAAACTCTAAATTCGATTTTCATATCTTGTATAAATCGTTTTTTGTTGCAGGAACAAAACGACTTTTCATTGATTCATAAGTTTATAAGTGCAAATTCACACAAAAACCTTTTTGTAAAAGAAAACTGACATAAAAAAATATTTAAAATATACTTTTCTTCCAGTTAACATACTAATATAACTTCCTTTGCATACTTATTTTACTTGTCATTAACTTACACTTAAAATTTTCTTTCTCGTGTTAGAAAAATTAAATAAAATTAAATAAAATACAAAAAGAAAAACTAATTATAACTATTTATATTTAATTTTTAAGACTATTAACCTATTTGAAAAATATTATATTCTAAGTATATTAAGACTGCTGAATAATTGCAGAAATAAGTATAATGTAAAATATATTATATTGAACATTTTAGCGATCTATTATCGAATTGATATACTACTTAATTTATTAATTATAAGCGAATTAAATTATAATTTTCAAATATTATACGATATTACTAGCCGTAATGCTTGAAACAACACGAATAATCAAAGCAATTTCTGAAAAATATACAAAAATAAAGATATTTCTAGTAATTAATCATTAAGAGATGTAGCCTTTTTATTCACCGATTAAGAAATAAACTCGACCAAAAATAAATTTATCAAACTATCTTGTGAAAATTGTTTTTTGTTACATGGACTTTTCATTGATTTTTAAGTTTATATGTGAATGTTATTTTCGAAAAAAATGACGATAAAAAATATTTAAAATATGCTTTTCTTCCAGATAACTTGTCTCTTCGCTTGCATTATTATTTTCTCTCTTGTCATTAAATTATACTTTTCCATGTTGGAACAAACAATGAAAAAGCGATTTAGAAACATTATAGAAGTAGAAATTTGAAATTGAATTAATATATATACAGGGTGTCCAAAAAGGAGTACCTATTTTTAAAAATGAATAAGAAACAAACGAATAGAGTTATTAAAAAAATTCTTGCAGGAAACGGATGTGTGAAGTCTGGAATTTTGTTTAGAACACGTTATTATGATAGTTCAAAATCTGACCGACAGATGGCGCTACAGCACATTTTGGTGGCTATATGAACAAACGGAGCATGCGTGAAGACCAGACAGAAGGCGACGTGGTCAGTGAAAGTTCATTCTAAGACTCCGGCATGTTATTGTGATGAATTGAGGACATATTGAAAATATTGTCATTTAATTTTCAACTATTTCTGATGAATGCAGTAGCCGCAGCGCCATCTGTCGATAAGAATTTTAACTAACATAATAAAGTACTCTAAACAAAATTCCAGACTTCAGACAACCGTTTCCTGCAAGAATTTATTCAAGAACTCTATTCGTTTGTTTCTTATTCATTTTTAAAAATAGGTACTCCTTTTTGGGACACCCTGTATATATATAAATGTAACTGAAACATAAAGATAGTTTGAAAAGAAGGCAAGTGAAGTATGAAAGATAAAATTAACAGTATTGAAATTCGATGTTTCAAAAAAAAATATATATATATATATATATATATATATATATATATATATATATATATATATATATATATATACATATATCTGGTTTTTTTTCACAATTGTTTAGTGAATTACTTTAGTGAAGGATATATCGTTTAGCAAAACTAGCGATTGTTTGTGTTATTACTTTTTACTATTGTATTATTAATTACCAGTCCATACTTAAAAAAATGTTTTTTTAATTAACGCTTTTTATATCTAATTCAAAGCTGTGATAATTGTTCTATTTTGCTTCATTTTTTAACACTAACATTAAAATGTAAATTTCAATTCTATTTTATATAATACGTTAACCATAAGAATTGATACAAAAAAAAGCTCTTTGAAAAAATAAATTGTTATTATGTAATTGTAATAAATAAAAACAATATTTAAAAAATATCTATTTTACACAGATTTTCCAAACTTTTACAAAATAAATTAAAATATTGTTAAAAATAAACATTGTAGATCATTTTGCTTGAAAATATGACATAATAATAATAATAATAATAATGTTAATAATAAACATTGCAATTAAGTTTGAAAAAAAAGGAGAAGACGAAAACATTTATTGCTCAAAACTGAATTTAATTTATCAAAATATGCAAATATTAAAGCTATTTGCTTAATATGTAATAGTTAATAAGTCAACAAATTCAACATATCTATTCAACGAAAAAATAAATACAACTAATTTTCTATCTATTAAAAGTCGTTTTTCATTATATGAACAAAACTATCACTGAGTTTTCAGCTTATAAATACATTATTAAAAATGCGTTGTTAAAATAAATAAATAAATAAATAAATTGTATAAGATATTTAAAGAATACATTTTTTCCAGTTAACTTGTCTTCTCTTACATTATTATTTTGTACCTTGTCATTATCTTAGGCTTAAATTATATTCCGATCCATTAGTAAAAACAATGAACATGTCATACAGAACAATCAAAGCAGCAAATATTGCGAATGAAAAAATAATATGTAAATTAGACTGAAATTTTCAAAACACTAATGACAGTAGGAAAAGAAGACAAGTAAAGTATGAAAGATAAAAAAATAGAACGGAATTGCTTTTTGTTTAAAATGAAAACAGAATTCTCGGGAATTCTGTTTTATTCGACTGCATAAAATTTTATTTTAAACGCATTGTTCTTTGAAATAATACATTAACTAAGCATGAAAAACAACCTTTATTAACAGTTATGAATTGTTAACTATTAGTCGATACTTTTTCAGGATTCGTAAGATGAGTTTTCATTGATTTCTAAGTTTATACGTGCAATGTTGCAAAGATATTATTGAAAAAAATTGACAATAAAGTATATTTCAAATAGATTTTTCTTACAGTTAACTTGTCTTCTTTAACATTATTCATTTGTTTCTTGTCTTTACTTTATACGCTTAATGTATACTTTTTCATATTAGGAAAAAAAAAGAAAATGAAAAAGGCATTCGGAACAATCAGAGCAGCAGATATTGTGAATGGATTAAAAAATGTATATTTAATTTAAATTGAAATTTTAAAAGCAGTGATGATAGTGGTATATGAATAGTAAGTGAAATATGAATGATAAAATAAATAGAACGGAATCTTTTTGTTTAAAATGGGAACAAAAATAATTTTCATTTGATTGCGCAGAAAGAAAAAAATATTTCAAGTGTATTATCATCTATAATAATATGTCATGAAGCATTACTAAAAATTCTTTTCTTTTACTGTTATGAATTCTTAAGTATTGATCGATAATTCGATATTATATTATATTATATTATATTATATTATATTATATTATACATAATATATATATATATGATATATAATATAATATTATATTATATGATATTATATGATATTTATCGTTAGGGATAGTTTGTAGTAATAATAATAATAACAATAATAATATTTTTTTAAATGTATCAAAATATTCTATTCTACTTTGATGTATTTTGATACTAAGATCTAAATTTAGATATATGCAGAGACTTAATGCATTAATTTTTCATAAATTGCCATGTTCACAATGATATATCTGAACTTTCTTGCAAAATATATGTATGCAATTTTATATAGAGGTTTTATGTTATGTTTTTACTTTCTTTTATTTTTACAAAAAGAAAGTATTGGATTCATGAAATTTTTTTATTCGGATTTATAAGATTTAGAAGGTCTGAACACGATTTGACTGTTTTTAGAAAATGTCTGTCTATGTGAGTCTGTCTGTATGTGACAAACATTTTGTGGCGCTCTATCTCAAGAACACGAAATTTAATAAAACTTTAGAGTCAGTTAGACCTTTTATAATTTGGTGCAAATTATTTTTTTGTGTAAATAGCCTAACAGGTGGCGCTGCTATGCTACAGTTTTCGCAATTTTCACTATATATTTTCACTATCTGTAGAACTAGTGCACATAATTTCATTAAACTTCAGATACTGTTAGATCATGACATAAATAGACGTTTTGGTGTAAATAGCTTAACAGGTGGCGCTACTATGCTACTTTTTTCCCGATTTCCACGGTAGCTATATCTCAAGAACTATTGCACAGAAATAAATCAGACTTCAAATTCAATTAGACGTTGACATAAATTGTTGTTGATTAGGTTTTTGTGGAAATTTCCCAACAAGAATTCCCATCCTGAACAGAAATTAACAAGCAACCTTTACTGAACACAATAGTCAGAAAAATAATGAAATCCGGAAAGTAGTTCGTGAGTAATATCAAAAATTAAATAAGTTTAAAATTTAAATTAAAAAAAAATAATAAAGCAAAATTTCAATTTTTTTTTTATCTGAAAAATAATTTTTATAGAAAAATACATTTCAGCAAAACAGTTTCATTAAAGTTCCTATAAATAATGAAAATAAAAGTTTGTCCCCGGACCTCTTCAAATATCAAGCTGAATATTAAAATATAGATAAAACGTAATTGGTGTATCTGTACAATTTAAAACAAAAATGAAGGTACTTAAGTTTAAGAAAAACTATCTGAGATTGAATGTTGAAAACCACATGTATAACCCAAGTAATTTGTCAAGAATGTAAAATCGTAAAGTTATTTCTGTTAAAAGATTATACCTACCAGCAAACTTTAAAAAAAAATGCATTTTTAACGCTACAGACCATAGTTGAAAATTGTTTTATGAATTCGGTTTGTCTGTCTGTCTGTCCTTCCGTCTGTCAGTGCTCCAACTCTCGTAAATATATCCATATTGTAATGAAATTTTTATACACTACTGAATTTTACTATAGAATGTTCGGTATTGAAAACAAAGTGTGTAGCATTAATAGTTCATTTACAGGGAGAAAATAAAAAAATTCCATTATATTATGGTGTATGGGGAAAAATCGTTTGCGGGCATTTTATTGAAGTTATGATATTTTAAACATAATGAAATGAATAAGCATTACTGAGGTGAACTACAGCATCCATTAACCGGAGTATACAATTAGTAGTATTTATAGTTCAATTACAGGGACGGACAAAATAATTTCTTTACATTATGATTTATGGTGGAAAAATCGTTTGCGGTGCATTTTGAACATGTTATGATACTTGAAACATAATGAAATTTAAAATGATTACTAAGGTTCAATACAACTTATTTTATATAGATTAAAGAGTGCGTAAGGTTTATCGTTCATGTAACAGACGCACAAGAGAATTAAGTTTAAGGACTGACTATAATCCGTAATTTCTAGAAGTGCTCTTTCTGCTGTGATATATAATTTTATGTAACTTTCAGTGTATTACGTGCTGTTGACAATATCTGCAGATCCTATACAGGGCTGCACGAAAGATTTAAAAAATGAACAGCAATTGTTGAAAATGGATTTTTACTGAGTTATGTATTGTTTAAATTGCTTATTGAGATATCTCATTTCATCGTACGAAAAAATAAATTTCTTAACAATATCCTGTTAGTGTTGGAAAGTGTTTCATAATCTATGCCGGATGCATGATTTTTCGTTCTTGTTGTTTTAGGTGGAGGTTTCTTTTCCTGTAATATAAGTATCTTTTTGCACTCCGGCAATGCCATGGTTAACCCACTACTTACCAAAAATAAAAAAAATAAAATAAAACACTATTAAGACCACTGTAATATGCAATTTTATGTAATTTTTAGTGCATTAAGTGTTGTTTACAAATTCTGTAGACTATATACAGGGCTGCACGAAAAATTTCGAATATGGACAGCAGCTGCTGAAAATGGGTTTTATCTGAGTTGTGTAATTTTTAATTGCTTATTTTGATATCTCATTTCATCGTATGAAGAAATTAAATTTGCTAATAATATTATATTAATTTTGGAAAGTGTTTCATTCTGTTAATGTTGGAAAGTGTTTCATTCTGTTAATGTTGGAAAGTGTTTCATTCTGTTAATGTTGGAAAGTGTTTCATTCTGTTAATGTTGGAAAGGGTTTCATAATAATCTATTCCGGATGCGTGATTTTTCGTTCTTGTTTTAAATTTCATTTTCTGAAAGTACCATTAATATAAAGGATATTCATTTAGTTATATTTTCTAGTCAATCTGATAAAAATTAAGAAAGTTACCTTGCTTTAATTTGCTTTGTTCCATCATACATAAATCATAACTTGAATCGCTAAACGTGATTATTTAAAAACTATGTTAAAGTCGGTGAACACAAAAACTTGAACAAATATCAACCAATCTTCTTCAAATTTTGAACAATTTTTAGCAACAATATTATCTAGAGAGTAAGTTCCTTTCGGTTATCTGATGAATTTTTATTTTGTTCCTTTTATTTTATTTTATTTTACTTTATTTTATTCTTTTAATAAACAATCAAATTTCAAATTTTTTTGTAAAAATCGGTACCTTAACTTTGACGGTCTCTATTTAGTTCAAAATCCCTTTTTCCAAAAACCGAACGATTCTCTAGTAGTTTAAATGGTAAGGAATAAGGAATAAAGGTTTAAGGAATAAAGACAGTAAGGAATAAGGAATAAAGGTTTAAGGAATAAAGACGGTAAGGAATAAGGAATAAAGGTTTAAGGAATAAAAACATTATGTCTTTTCGTAATTTCACAGAATAACCGTGATCACCGTGACGGCTATTACCAAAACGACATCATTCCCGAAGAGCCGAGAGGTTCTGCTCTCAAAACTGGTAGACGGGGAGTGCTGGACTCGAATATAATCGCGCCCGTCGGCCAAATCGTTCAGAATTTTCGTGGCTTTCATGGAACCTTGGATTGGTTATCCTTGCGTAAATGCAGTTTAGGTTCCCTTAGGAACACCTCCACGGGCGGCGCTCTACCCACGGGCCTATATCCCTCGTGCAGATAATCGCCATCATTATCACACGTCCACCATCATCAGAGCGGGTCTGCTGGTGACACCCAATTATATTACAAAATATCAATACAGTTTCTTTAAAGTGCAAAAACAAAATATAAAAACAGTTTTTCAAATATCTTGTTTCGTTTTCCTGATACAAATTCCCAAAAATACCCCCCCCCCTTTTTTTTTTGACGTTGCACGTAGGTATAACCTCTGAATTAATCATCAAGAGACGATACTTTCTTATCTAGCTAAAAAAAAAAAAAACGAGAACACTCAAAAATATATGTAACAAACTTGTTTTTGTAAAAATCATTTTTCATTATACGAACAAAACGACTTTTCATTGATTTTTAAATGTGTAACTGCAATGTTGCAAAAGCATTATTGAAAAAAAAAGTAACAATGAAAAATATTTAAAATATACTTTTCTTCCACTTAACTTGTCTTCTCTTTCTTACATTGTTATTTTGTGTTTGGTCATTATTTTAAGCTTAAATTGTGCTTTTTCACATTAGAATAAAAAACAATGAAAACATTTTTTCGAAATAATAAGAGAACTGGGATACAGGAAATGTAATAATAATAATAAAAATAAAAATATGCAAATTAATCAAATTTTTCGAAAACTTTAATGGCAGTATAGGAAAAGAAGATAAGTGAAATATAAAGTATGAAATAAATAGAACGGAATTCAATTGTTTAGAATGGGAATAATATTCTTAGTATTTGCTTTTCATTCGACTGCGTAAAATTAGATTTAAAATGCATTATTCATTATAATAATATGTCATTAAGCATGACTAACAAAATGTTTTTATTATTTATTGTTTTGTTGTTTTATCGAATTTTTAACTATTGGTAGGTACTTTTAAATTTTCGTTCATAAGAAGTAATTTTTAAAATATTATTTATATCAAATGCATCAAAAAAATTCTATTTCGCTGTCTTTTAACTCTAACCGTAAAATTTAAATATACACAGAGACGTAACTGCAGTTCGTTCATTAGATATGCTAGAGATAAGAACTGATAAAGCAAATGTAACTTTTGTGTTTTATAAAGTATTAATATTTTCATTAAAAAGGTATTCAATTACCAGTGTCCGTATATCTAATACGTATTCCTCATAATACCAATTTTTATACTCAGACATTATTTAAAAAATGTTGTAAAAATTTCACGGGGAAAAAAATCACTATCACTAAAAAAGTTTTTATTACCATTTCGAGTTCAACATAACTAAAAAAGGTGATGGTAAACTCTTTTTTTTTTCTTTTGTGAAACTTCTAAGCCCTCAGATGCTCAGAGGGTTAAATAATGTCTGACAGTAAAAATTGATAATATGAGGAATAAGTATTAATCTTTTCATTTAAATATATATTTGAATTGTCTTTAAAAACATTTTTCCCACAGATCATAATGTAAAGGAATTATTCAGTACGTCCCTGTAATTGAGTTATAAATGCTACTAATTGTGTACTACACTGAAAGCATGATGTCCATCTCAGTAATATATATGAATTTAATTATGTTTGAAATATCGTAACATCAATAAAATGCGCCGCAAACGATTTTTTCCCATGTAGACATAATAGAATTATTTTGTGTGTCCCTGTAACTGTACCATTAATGCTAAGCACTTCACTTTGAATACCGAACATTATATAGCAAAATTCAATAGCTAAAAAAAAACAATGTGAGTATATTTACGAGAGTTAGAGATGGACAGACAGACAGATAGACAAACCTGAATCATAAACACGTTTCAACTATGTTGGAAAGTACTTTTTAGTCAATATTTTTTTTATTTATGATTCTATTTATTTTTAAAATTAATTTTTACATGCTTAAATGGCGTATTCTACCATCTGAGTAAATATTTTTCAAACCGGAATTGTTGAGTCATAAAGGGTTAAAAATCTGGAGATTTTAAATTTTGTTAAAAACAGCTGTACTTTAATGTTTCAATTTTAAATACGATATATTAAATAATGAACATCCTAAAATTTTTAAATCGTAAACATGATAAGTTGGTTTTATTTAATTTCATATCTTACTACTTTTCCTTACAAATTGAATGCAGACTTATCATTTTAAGTGTCTATTTGGCTATTTAATGTAAACTTACTGCACATTTTGATATTTTGGTTTAAATATGTGCTTTATCTGTTTTCAAAATCTCATTACTTAAAACTTTCATTAATCGGTTATTATATTCTTTAAATTTTCATTTTGCCATTTTATGTGTATAAATATGCGTAAATAAAATAAGCACTTCTCGGTTGTGCATTGCGTTACAGTTCGCGTGTCTCTAAACCAAAATTGCATATAAATTAGAGGTCACTACTTAATGTGTTATATTGTGCTTTCAGATATGGCATTGATTTTTTGAAAAAAATCGCACGCTAAGAAAATAGTAAAAAAAAAATTACTAAAGGTATATAAATAAAATGTAGTTATATGTAATACAAATTCCACACATCACAAAGAAAGATTATAGAATTTTTTTTGTAATATTTTTTTCTAATATCTAATCTCTGTTTTTCCCCACTCTACTTCCTAATCAATTCAAATTAATATAATGTATATATGATAATAATTTTATTAACGCAATATTATATTTTCATTCATAAAATATGAAAATTGTTACATTCAATGCATTCAACACATTTCGCTGACACAATCATGCTTGAATTCTCTAATACAGTAATAAAAAAATATGTTGTTAATTTTTTTTTCAATATCCAATTCCTTTTTTTACGTCGCGCCATGATTTAGTCTAATTAGCACATAGCAGATACGTTAAAATTTTAATGAATGCAATATTTTCTTTCCATTCGTAAAATATGAAAAAATATTATATAAAATATATTCATGATAAAATCATGCTTGACGACGCTAATCATTTAAAAAAAGTTGTTTAAATATTTTCTTAATTTCTAATTCCTCTTCTTTCGTTGCTCTATTATTTATTCTAATTAACACAATACAGATACTTTAAAATTTTAGTTAGCACAATATTTTATTTACGTTCATAAAGTATGAACAATATTATATAAAACACATTCGACAGATTTGCCAGAGAAGAGCATGCTTGCCAACGCTAATAAAATACTATAAAAAAGTTATTTAAATATTTTTTTTAGTTTATAATTTTTCTTTTCATTGCATCATGATTTATCAATTAAGATAAAGTAGATACGTTAAAATGTTAATTAACGCAATGTTTTATTTTTATTCATAAACTGTGAGGGAGATTACACACAATACATTCAACACATGTCCTACGACGTTTTGATTTTAGTCTTGCATGTAATTCTACACCCTTCCCCAATCTTTTTTAGACAAGGAGCTCTTTTTTATTTGAATCTGAAAGAGCCGCGTGTTTAAAAAGGGTTACAGATGTTTCCGAACAAGGTCAAATCGTGAGGGTCAAATTATTAGCTAATCAAATCTTGATGACGTCAATATGTGTTGTATCGTTTCCGGGTTTTCTCTCTCAGAATGTGCTGTATCTTTCTGAAGTCAGGAGGGAATGTTTGAAAACATTTTTTATTAGTGTACTGTGGTTCAACATTCTATGTTTTTGCGCTAGGCGACCGGGTGGATGAATACAAAGGCTCTGGTAATAAAATTCACACGAGACCCCAGCAGCTGTGTCTTGGATTCAGTGTCTTTAACATGAAAAAGGGGCCCGCCGACTTGTAAAATAATAATGTTTGATGAATGTAACAGATGTTTTAGGTGGGTTTTAGAATTTTGTACTTTTTACCCACTCATACAAGGCGAGGCACATTTTTCTTTTTATTGCACTAGAAAGGATTTTAGTGCCCTTTTTAAAATTATGAACTGTATGAAAAATAGATGCAAAAAAATATGTATATGAGCATACAGAGCTTTTAATCCTTTATTTTGAATCTAATTTAAATTGTTTGGAGAGTTTTGATATAAATCATGAAACGAACTAAGTAATTGTTGTTTGAATTCATGTTGTTTAATCTAAGAACATTTTCAAAATAACCTGAGAAGTTCATACGAAGCTTTTAATCATTTATTTTGAATCTAAATTAGACTTGTTTGGAGACTTTGATATAAATCATGCCACGCACTTAGTAATGATTTTTTAAATTCATGTTGTTTAATCTACGAACATTTTCAAAATAATATAGAAATTTATACAAAGCTTTAAATCATTTATTTTGAATCTAAATTAGACTTATTCGAGGACATTTGATACGTATCATTCGACGCATTTTGTGATTGTTGTTTGACTTTTTGGGATTGTTTTGACTATTGTTTAATTTACTACCATCTTCAAAATAACCTATAGAAGCTCCAAATACTTTAGTAGCTGTTTTTAGTAAACCGAAATTTTCGCTCTTGGACATTTCACGCGGTTTAAATTAGTTTCTAAATGAATGTCTTGTATCAAAACAGTTTTACTTCCCAATCACATAAATCAATAAAGTAATCCTAAATCCATTATTTTAAAACAATCATTTTACACATTTTTGTAGTAACCTCCATGGATTTGCACACATAAATCCAATATATATCTACAATCATGTCGCATTGCAATTTTTTAACCAGATATTTTTAATAAAATGTTGCCAATCTAATAGAACAAGCATTGAAGTGAGTAATAATGTGACCTAACACTGCAAAAAGGGAAATGTTTCTTGATATAAAAAGATTTACGGAAATACAATATAACGTCATCAAAGTTACCCACGATTTTGAAAAGCGTTCTTTTATCTTCAGAAACCTTAGAAACCAGTAGCTTCTCCATATTTAAAGAAACAATTCTGAAACAAAAATTTCCTTTGCTGCCCATAATTCTCAAAAACGTTTTCGAGTAATTTTTGCACTGCAAAAAAAAAAAAAAAAGTTGATTTTACAGTATAATACTAGCATCCTAGCTGGCAGTACCGTAAAATTAAAAGTAATAAACAAATTTCAAAAGCAGTAATACACTGCCGCACATTATGTTGAACATATTTGTTGAACATGAAAATGTTTACTTGAAAACTGATCGCATACAAAAGACCGATATTTCGTGTTGATAACACGTTGAGAAAAGGTATTAACACAATAGTGCGCAAATGATTATTTTTAAATTCAGAAGTTTCTTTGGCGATATTTGAATCCCACTCACGAAATGTTTTTAATATATGTTTGCATAAAAAAAAAAAAAAAAAAAAAACTATTATGTAGATTGTTTTTTTTTCTGTCTAAACTACGTTTTTTTTTTCTTCCCTTTCAAATCCAAAACTATTAATTCCATGAAAAGTACTTACAAAAAATGCACTTATGAGCAGACAAATATTTTAATCAGTTATTTTGAATCTAATTTAGACTAAATCTTTTTAATACTTGGAAATTTTGCCATAGAAAATTTCTCACGCCTTTGCATTCATAATATTTCAAATATTTAATTGCTTAAAAGGCATATAGCCAACAGAGTGAAAAAGTATCCAAGCCGGGACTCGAACTCGGGTCATCAGTATAGCGCACTGACGTTCTACCAACTGAACTACTTGGAAGTGCCAGATTGGGTATTGTTCCAAGTGCGGTTCAGTTGGTAGAACGTCAGTGCGCTATACGGATGACTCGGGTTTGAGTCCCGGCTTGGATACTTTTTTCACTCTGTTGGCTATACGCCTTTTAAGCAATTAAAAATTTGAAATACTAATTTAAACTGTTTGAACACTTTTGATATGAATCATGCGACGTATTTCGTGATTATTGTTTGAATTCATGTTGTTTAATCTACGAACATCTTCAAAATAACCTATAGGAGCTTAAAACATTTCAGTAACTACTGTTTTATAGAAGAAACGAACATTAAATGCAATCAAAAAATTTCACTCTTGGACATTTCACGCGATTTAAAATAGTTTCTAAAGGAATGCCTTGTATCAAATGAACATTGCTTCCCAATCACGTAAATCAGTAAAGTAATCCCAAAACCATCATTTCAAAACAATTATTTTATAAATCTTCAAAATAACCTATAGAAGCTCAAAATATTTCCGTAACTACCGTTTTATAGAAGAAAAGAACATTAAATGCAATCAAAAATTTCACTCTTGGACATTTCACGCGATTAAAAATATTTTCTATTTTCCTTATATCAAATGAACATTGCTTCCCAATCACACAAATCAGTAAAGCAATCCCAAATCCTCAATTTAAAATAATTATTTTACACATCTTCAAAATAACCTATAGAAGCTCAAAATATTTCAGTAACTACTATTTTATAGAAGAAACGAACATTAAATACAATAAAAAAATTTCACTCTTGGAAATTTCACGCGATTTAAAATATTTTCTAAATGAATGCCTTGTATCAAATGAACATTGCTTCCCAATCACACAAATCAGTAAAGTAATCCCCAATCCATCATTTTAAAACAATTATTTTATACATCTTCAAAATAACCTATAGAAGCTCAAAATATTTCAATAACTACAGTTTTATAGAAGAAAAGAACATTAAATGCAATCAAAAATTTCACTCTTGGACATTTCACGTGATTTAAAATATAGTTTCTAAATGAATGCCTTGTATCAAACGAACATTGCTTCCCAATCACACAAATCAGTAAAGTAATCCCAAATCCATCATTTTAAAACAATTATTTTATGCATTTTTGTAGTAACCTCTATGGATTCGCACACATAAATCAAATATCCATCTACAATCATGTTCCATTTGAATCAGCTAACAAGATCCTTTTACTAAAATGTCCTCAACCTAATTGAATAACATTAATAATTATTTTACACATCTTCAAAATAACCTATAGAAGCTCAAAATATTTCAGTAACTACTATTTTATAGAAGAAACGAACATTAAATACAATAAAAAAATTTCACTCTTGGAAATTTCACGCGATTTAAAATATTTTCTAAATGAATGCCTTGTATCAAATGAACATTGCTTCCCAATCACACAAATCAGTAAAGTAATCCCCAATCCATCATTTTAAAACAATTATTTTATACATCTTCAAAATAACCTATAGAAGCTCAAAATATTTCAATAACTACAGTTTTATAGAAGAAAAGAACATTAAATGCAATCAAAAATTTCACTCTTGGACATTTCACGTGATTTAAAATATAGTTTCTAAATGAATGCCTTGTATCAAACGAACATTGCTTCCCAATCACACAAATCAGTAAAGTAATCCCAAATCCATCATTTTAAAACAATTATTTTATGCATTTTTGTAGTAACCTCTATGGATTCGCACACATAAATCAAATATCCATCTACAATCATGTTCCATTTGAATCAGCTAACAAGATCCTTTTACTAAAATGTCCTCAACCTAATTGAATAACATTAAAGTGAGTGATAGTGCGACCCCAAACTCTATAATTTTAGCTTTCATGTTATTCTCTGCGTAATGGATGCCTTTGACTAAAGTAATTTTTCTAATGTAAGTACAAGAGCTTTTCATACACTTAATTGATGATGCTTTTGAGCCATTACAAAGCACAGATATCGTTAGCTGCTGATGTATACTTTATCAATTTTTTTAGCCATAAAAAATTTCGTTATTGTATAATGTTAAGTCGCAAGATTAAAAAGAAACAATAAAAGAACAGTAAAATCCTATGTATGTTTATGGACATGGGTCGTTCTACAAAAAAAAAGTTATCTTTCGGTACATATGGCAGTTAATTTTAAAGATATTTTTAACACTTTAAAATACATTTGAGAAATGTTTATAAATTCGATTTGTCTGTCCGTCTGTCTGTTTTAAACTCTAAAAAGAAAGCTAAATTACTGGGACGGTCATCCTCGTATCTCTCTATCGGTCTGGTCGCTAGTCTGTTTGTCTGTCCGTCACTCTGTCTGCCCATGCTCTAACTCGCGTATTCAGCTTCAGCTGAATTTGTAATTAAAAAAAAATATTTTTAATAAAGTTACCGGGAGAGACATCAATGCTCTAGAGACTTGGCTTCCTTGTCTGAGCAGTTCCTCTTAGGCTGTGAAATATACTCGGATTGTCACATAATTGATAGATGATATTGAGGTTTACCATCACATGTTCGGCATTGAAAATGAAATCATTTATGGTTATTTTACAGGGAAACTTATTTTACACACAAAAGTATTCTGTTACATTGCAATCAATTGGGGAAAGTTCAATTTCAGTGCATTTTAATTGTGTTACACGATTACAAACATAATGAAATTGACATACATCACTAAGGTAGATGTTAACATGTTTCTATATAGTATAGAATAGGTAGCAATTATAGTTCGTGTACAAGGATACTCCAAATATTTCGTTACATTACGATTAATAGGTTTGGTTTTCAGTACATTTTAATGATTTTACACTGTTTCAAACATAATAAAATGCATATAAAGCACTTAGTTGAATGGCAAAATGCTTTCTATAGTGTATAGAGTAAGTAGCAGACGCATAAAAGAATTCCTTACATTCTGATCTATGGGGGAAAATTGTTCACATTGTATTTCCATGATGTTTCACTATTTCAAAGGAATTGATATACATTACTGAGTTGCAAAACAGCATATTTTCTATAGATTACTGAGTACTAGAGTTCATCATTTATTTACAGAGACACTGAAAAGTTGTATTTTCGCAATATTGTTTTCCTATCGCGATTAATGATTGAGACTTATAAAAGTTAAAATTATACGAATCCGAAAAGACAATTGATACATTTTTTAAGGGGTCGTCGTACCTTTTAAACTTTTCGAAAATCAACAAAAAAATTTCAAAGTTTGAATTAGTGTATCTTCAAAATCTTCTTATATAAACATGAAACCCTGACTATTGATTAAACAGATTGTCCTTTTAAATATAATACCATTAAAAACTGACTAGACTTTTATGGAATTTGTGTATTGATGAAATTAAAATAGCTCTTTTTTTTCTCCGTAACGCATTGCGCGCATGATATCTTGAGAACGTGTTAATGGATTGCTATGAAATTTGATATAGATAATCAACACATATGTATTTTAAAAATTATATACTCTTAGGTCAAAATTATTACATTAACCAAGTATAAAAATATTTTTGAGAAAAAAAATTAAAATTTTACTTTTTTAATAAATAAAAAAGTCATAACTAAAATCTTATCACTGTAAATACTTAAAAGTAGATAATTTTAAACACACATAGGTGTTTATTATTTATATCAACTTTGATAACAATCCATACGTTCTCAAGATATCATGCGCGCAATGACTTATGGAATAAAACAAAGGTGTTATTTTAATTTCAGTAATGCACAAATTCTGTAAAACTCTAGTCAGTTTCTAATAGTATTATAACAAAATGAAACAGTTTGCAACGACAAAGAATGAGACAATTACCAACGACAAAAGTCGCAATGTGATAAACCTAACAAATGTGACAACAAACCAGAGAAAACTGTGACTAAAACCCAAGAAAGAGACAAATATCATCAGCAACAACCAACCAAGCTAAAGACAAGACGTAACTCACCAAGAAAATGGCAAACGCAACCAAATAAGGGTGAGCCCCCAAAAAGCGACAAGAAAGGAGACCAACCCATGAAAGCGGTGATAAACACGACAGTGACACACCACCATGAAAGAGACAAGCCAAAATAAATAGCAAAAACTCAAAAAAGGAAAACCTAGAAACAGACAATGTCGCAATAACGGTGATAAAAATACCAGCGATAACCTTAAAAAAAAAAAGTAGTCTCAGAAGATATAGATATAGAATAATTATAGCAGATACGATGCCATGTATGCTAATGGCGCCTTGTGCATGTAAAATCTGTCGTGTGAGTGCAAAGGGCTCCAAGTTCCTTATGAATTATACATCTGGATGTGCCTAGTCAGGTGAAGGTCTCATCACCTGATCAAGGTTTTAAATTATGAGGCCAATTCCTTTCTCTTTTTTAATTTTTGCTTTTTTTTTAAAATCTGTCAATTCAATAAAGTTAAATAGAAACCATGAACCGACAGACAAAAAAAACTGTAGCAAACCATCACGGAGCACGGCAGCGATGACAACAAGGCTTTTGTCAGGTGGATCACAGTCATGCTGTTATCAGGTTAATAATGCCCCGCGTCCAGGTACTAACTCGTCAAGCTAGGCACTCATGCCTGGCAGGTAGGGGCCTAGTTTAGTGGTATAAAAAATGGTATTAAATAAAAAAGACCAATCTGTTTAATAGTCAACATTTCATGATTATACATAAAAATATTTTGAAGTCACATTAATTCAAACTTTGATTGTTTTTGTTGATTTTCGTCGCATTTGAAAGTTTCAAGACCACTTGATATTATGAAAAAAGTCTTTTTAGCGATGTTTACAAACTGAAAACATATTTCTTTTATAGAATCTTCAGATGAAAAAATAAATAAAATAATGCTGAATTTAGCAAAAGTAATTTGCATTTAAAAAACACTTTCAACAATACTGAACAACGGAATAATGCTATCGTTTTAAACTATAATTCATTCTTTGTATCCAGTTTAATTCAATGAACACATTTAAATGAAAACTTCCATCTTCCTCCTAGAATAAACATTTATCATTCATTCTTTTAGTTTACTAAACTACTTTTATGGTCTGCCATTTATAAAATTTTCAGTAGTTTCGCATTAAAGGAATATCACAATCTATAATTATCCAATATATTACTAAATGGACGAAGAATGCGGAATAAAATTCAATTTATAATGACTATTATAAAACCTGCCTTTATAAATTTTAAAATGTCACTTCAATCAATGCATTCTTTTTATTTTAAATGTCATTATCTCTTGACAGATATTTCATTTAAAACCTATAAAAAATGAGAGCATTTTTTATTGAATTAAATAGGTGAATCAGTCATAATTTAACCGCTAAAAATGTCAGAAAATTTAATGAATGAGATTAGTTGAAGTAAAAATAAATAAATAAATAATACAATGTTATATTTATAATGAAATGCATATTAATCTGGCGGCACTCAGAACATGCATGCCTCTTGCTATAGTAGTAGATACTAGATATACTACTAGCTATAGTTTCGAGATATAGTACTCTAAATATAGTACTAGATAGAAACAAATATTACTCAACAGATTGTCTCTTGGAAGCAATATACTTCTTCTATTTTTAACCACTGATTTTTGCAAATCGTGTTTTCATCAAACCGTTTATTGCCTTGGGAATTTAAATTATGCTAATTTTTTTCTGTTTTTATTTTTGTATATTTACTCAACTTCATAGGCAATTCATAACTAAAACAGTACACTTCTAATGTTTTTTATTTTTTATTTTGTGAATCTGTTGTATTTTTATCAGAATAATATAGCATAACTATTCCAGAAAAAGATTATCTAAATTAAGAAAATTCAACTCCCGAAGTGCATAATCAGATTGTATTTACAATTTGTTTTCGATTTATATGACTGACTGCATTAAAACGAGGTTTTTCTACAATTTCTATAAAAAAAGTTCTCTTTTTCTTGCCATAATTCTGGTATTTAAATCCTGTATGCCTGTTGATGTAGTGCTACCAGAAATAAATGTTACTCAACAGATTGTCTCTTGAAAGCAACTTTTTTATTTCTACTTTTACAAACTGATTTTTGCAAATCGTGTTTACTGCAGCCTTTATTGCCTTGGGAACTAAGTAGTTAAATTATGCTACAGTTTATCCGTTTTTATTTCTTTATGTTTACTCAACTTCGCAGGCAATTCATAACTAAAACTGTAAACTTCTAGTATTTTTTTCTTATTTTGTGAGTCTATTGTACTTTTATCAGACTAATAGCATTAAATATTCCAATAAAAGATTATCTATATTAAGAAAATTCAACTGCGGAAGCGCATAATCGAATTATGCCTAAAATTTATTTTCGATTCTTAAAATTGATTGCAATAAAACGAAGTTGTTCTGTAATTTTTCTAAAAAGATTCTTTTGCCCACTTTCATTCTGGTACCCAGAGCATGCATGCCTCTTCATCTAGCCTGCTACGAGAAACAAATGTTACTCAACACAAGCAATATTACTTTTCCTTCTACTTTTACCTACTGAATTTTGAAATTCGAGTTTTCGGTAACCGTTATTAACTTGGGAACTAAACAGTTAAACGTTGAATTATGGTACAGTTTACCTGTTTTTATATCTATATATAGTTACTCAACTTAACAGGAAATTCATATCTATAACCAGGCTTTCCGATAGAGTGTAAAGGCGTGAGAATATCACACTTTAAAAAAAAAAAAATTCGCACACGAAAAAGATGTCAATGTTGAATAGTTTCACGCTTCAAAAACATTTTGTCAAAGTATAAGTTTTTTTTTCTTTTTTTTTTTACTAAGGAGAAACATTCTCATCATTTTTAACCAAACAAGTCACTAACGGTGAGTTTCAATAATTTCAGCCACTTCAGAATTTTCTTTCGCAACTGAATCTACTATTATATCATATTCTACTGAACTGACCAGCATAGAAATTCAATCTCTATGGGTCTTCTTGGAATAGCTGACGTTGCGCGATCGCCCACGACAGCAAATACACACAAAAACAAGTTGGAAATTGTAGGTCCAAAGCAGGGCTCGGAAGTAGCGCGCTACAAGTAGCGAAACTACAGTAGCCGCTACTTTTTATAGTAGTTTGTAGTGTAGCGCGCTACATTAAAAAAACTGAAGTGTAGCGAGTAGCACGATACAAAATATCAGTAGTTTGTAGCGAGCATCGACGCTACTTTTGACGCTACTTTTGACGCTACTTTTGACGCTACTTTAGGAGGGAGGAAAAAAGTGCCAATCTTCAAATCACATGATCATAACTCGTTTATTTTGTGCGAAATATGTTCTCTGCAACAATTTGCGAATGTCAGCGACAAATCTCAGTTGCAGTGTCATAGATTTCTCCATAGACGACGGGCACGGTCACATATTAACTGTCATTTTCACAGTTTGGGTGTCAGAAACTTCGTGTATTGTCATTTAAATCCATAGAAATCTTCACAATATAAGGTATTTTTTATATTACTACGATTGTTTTTACTAAAATATAGTCATCTGGCTATGTTAAGTCTTTATCTAACTAACTTCTTCTGCCTTTTGCCTCCTACTCCCAGCAAGCAAAGGAATGTAAAATCTTTATTTAAAAAAAAGAAAAGAAAAAGAACGGATTCATCTAAACATAAATCATCTAAATTATCCCTAACCTCTCAAATTCACTCTTCCCCCCAGTAGCATACAAAGGAGTTTAAAATATTTTTCAGTCTTTATTTTTATACAAAAATGAAATCTTTCACTTCATTTATTGCTCTCTAATGACAATAAATAAAAATTATTTCCTTGTCCCCAAAATGTGTACGCTTCCCTTTTTGCACCTCCTCCAGCATACAATTTCACATATTTAAAACTCTTTATTTAAAAAAATGGCCACATTCATTTCTACCTAATAATAATATATAAGTAATCATCTAAATTGTCCCCTAACCTCCCATAATTTACTCTCCCCCCCCCCCCCCAGCGTACAAATAAATCTAAAATCTTTAAGTTATTTTTATTTTTATATTAAAAAAAAATCTTCTGTCCTAAATAGTGCTCTGTTGTGACGATAAATAGTCAGTAATATAAATTATCCCCCTTCCCCTAAAATCTCCCCCAGCTCTCTATATACAAAATTTAAAACTCTTCTTTTTTTTAAGTTCCGTATTCTTTGTTGTCTAACAACATTAAATAAATAATCAATCATCTAAAATATCCCCCTTCGAAAAAAATTTCTGCTCGCTTCCTGCCAGTTTAAAATCGTTAGAACTAATTATATATATATATATATATATATATATACATATATATATATATATATATACAGTGACCTCTCACTAATACGACTTTCAAGGGACTGTAGAAAAAAGTCGTATAACTGAGAGAGTCGTATAAGTGAGAGACAGTCTTATTATACAAGTTTCAAACTTTGTATGCATTAATTATTTTACCTATATTAAAAACAATAAGTTTTCAGTACTAAGAACATATTTTAACAAAATTTATAAAATATATTAAAAAATAAAACGTAAAATTTATTTTTAAAAAGTTTACAAAATAGTTCTCTTACCACTATTTTTATTTTAAAGATTTACAAATCAGATTTTCTCAAAAAATGAAGTGATAGTTTGTCTCTGTCGTCGACGAAAAAGGAAAATGTATTTTTTAAGTCTAATAAAGCTTTTAAACTATTTTGGGAATAATCATTTTGATCGATATAATTATATAATGTATTTGAAGCAGCCCTTGTTTCTGAAGAATTTACACCAGCAATAACATTGCTGTCATCTTCGTCATCCTCCTCACAACACAAGTCTTCCTTATTGATATCCGCAAAGATTTCTTCAGCAGTTCTCAGTTCTGACAGAAGAAGCTTTCATCACATTCTACATAATCTTTGAAATTAATACTTTCGTCCATAAGCATTTTATCCCAGTCTTCCTCATTAAAGGATTCCAATATGTTCTCAAAATCGGGTTCATTCGTTAAACTAGCAGTTTGGTCTTGTGAAAAACAACATTTCCTAAAACATTTCTTAATTGTCTGCGATGTCACATTTTTCCAGCAGGTCATTTGGCTTTTGTTAAATGGCAGGCACAAGGGAGTTCTATCCACCTTCCCGCCATAGATTTGATCGTTAATAACACACGAAGGTAGATAAGATATGTTATTCATTATTGATAAAAACTTTAACAATAGTGAAAGGAAAAAGCTAAGAGAACGTGAATGATTTTTACTTTAAAGATTATAAAAATTATTTCTTAAGTGAGAAATGTAAAATCGCCTGAACTGTTTAAAGCGTCGTATAAGTGAGAGAAGCAGTCGTATAACTGAGAGAAGTTTAGCATTATTTCCCGTAAAGAGTGGACGGGACCATAAGAATTCGGCGCATAACCGAGAGAGTTGTATAACTGAGAGTCGTATAAGTGAGAGGTCACTGTATATATATATATATATATATATTCGAAAAAAGAACAAGTATACCATTTTATTATTAGAGACTAGAAAGTGCACTAGGAAGGAATGATTTCTGCCTTCAAACAAAGTAGCAGCTGTAACGTAAAGCGTCAGCATGCTCGTGATCTATTATTTGCTGGATTTGCTTATAAAACCGCAAAGTGCTCCCTCATAAAAAAAAATAATTTTCTTGCTGCCAACCCTTTGTCTTCTTACTCAGTATTAGATCTTGTGTTTTAATGTGGAATTCTTCTTTTAAGATTGATGTAATAGAATCACAGACAAAAATAGTATAGAACTGCCCTGGTCGGCATATATTGAATACTTTGAAGTTATAGAACAACAAGAAAGTGATAATTATTCTGTAACATGTTAACTTTGTCCAATTAATAAGAAGTTATCAGTATCAAAATCACCTGCTTATAACCTGAAGTTCACGTAGAGGTGAGTTAGCATTTCCTTTATTAATAATAATTACTGTATCGCATCTCGCACCGAATATCTAAATAATTATTCATTAAAATTCATAAATAATTAAACAGTATTTTCGAATTAAGAACCCTGGTTCAGAAAATATTCGTATCGAACTGTTTATTATTGCAAAAAATTATTTTATTAATACGTCTTTTGATCGTTGTGAAATATTTATCCAATGTATGCATACAAATTAATTTACTGCATATTTACTTTTGAAGATTCCAATAGATAAAACAAAGGTGGTTGGAAATAAAAATATATTATTTCAAAAAATGCCTAAGAATGCTTAATTTTATTTTTAGGACTATTTATTTTTACTTTAGCTACACAGGTTTTTTTATCGCTAAAATAATTGATTTGTAATGTTTTATATTTGATTTGATATTGGTTAGCTTGTTGTTTTAATGAAATATCTTTATCTTTGTCTCCAGAACGAACCTAAAGCCCAGGTATGTTGAAATTCGGGGGTTTAAAGGGAAACAAACAAAAAGAGATAAAAGGAAAACAAAAACTAGGATTTAACTTATGCAAGTTTATATGATCTTGTTAAATTTTTAAATTGCTTTCAGGAACTATGTTTAAATTGTAAAGAAATAGAACTATGTAGCTCTATTTAAAAAAAATAATGTATATTCAAATTTACCAAGGGCTACCGCTCTTAAGGTTGTTCTCAAATCCAAACTGGCTACTTTATGGCATATTCTTTAATTTATTTTTGTTCGGAAACGCATGAAAATGCAGATGTTCTTATTCAGAAACTTTGTAACCGAAAGACGTTTTTCATTATTCTTTATTTTATTTTATTTTTTGGTAAAGACAGAAGACATTTCAGAAAACACTGTCAAAGTCGGCGTTTTCAATCGAATTTCCGACGCCGCAGCAGGGGAAAGGAAAAAAAAACGTGACATGAATCGCTTATAACCCTATAAGTAATTTATTTATCAAAAAATGGAAAACTCATTTCGATTCCAAATTGCTTCCATAGTCAGGCCTACCAATTTTATGCCTTTGTGTTTATAAATGAGTCAGATAATGTGTCAGAAAGTTCGTGTTGTTGAGCAAGGAATTTGTGAACCACCTTAAGCACTACTGTGCTATATCACTCTCATAAATTTATAAGATTATTACAATTTTTGTTTTCAAATTTCTTCTTTTTAACACTTTCCAACATAATTAAAAAGTGTCTACGAATTCGATTTGTCTATCTGTCCGTGCACTAACTCTCGTAAATATACTCAGATTGCCATGAAAATTTTATATGTTATAGTTTACTATAGAATGTTTAGTATTGAAAATGAAGTGTGGGGCATTTATATCTCGCTTACAGGGACATTCAAAAGAATTCTGCTACATTATGGTCTATGGGGAAAAATCGTTTGCGGTTCATTTAATTAGCGATGATAACTAAAGTAGCGAAAAGTAGCGAAGTAGTGACTACTTTTGAAAAGTAGTTTGTAGTCGCTACTTTTTAAAAAAAGTAGTTGTATTTGTAGTTAACTACATTTTTCATAAAGTAGTTGTAGTTGTAGTTCGCTGCAAACAAAAAGTAGTTTTTCCTACTCCTGGTCCAACGCATAGAAGAATGAATTATAATATTTCCTTCTATTATATTTCCTTCTTCTATGGTCCAACGTGACAAACGACGTGCGTTCGTACTATAACTAGTTTCAGTGAATTGACTTATAGCGTCTGTTATTATGATATGATTAATTTCCGTAATAAAATAAGTACATTTTAAGTTGGCAAAATTTTATCTTTTGTTGACATTGACAGAAAATTCCAATGGGAAACTTAAGCCTTGCTTTGAAAATGTTAGAACTTGAAATCCATATTTAGACTCTTTTTCCATTTGATATGTATTTAATATATCCATTTAATATCTAACATCTATCCAAAAAACTGTCGGAAGATTATCTAACACAGGCCTGTCCAACCTTTCAATAAGCCAGGGCGCACCTTAGCTTGTGGCACACAATCAAGGGCGCCATTATTCATATGATTCGAAAAATGCAAGAATATTATTTCCCTTTAGCAGTGATAGCGATACCCACATGACTACAGGATACACAGACAAAGTGGTATGCGTTATTAAAATGGTATGTACAGTGGTTAATAATTGGCGTCCTAAGTTGGAGGTGGCTCATCTAAAAAAATTGAACAAAAAACATATCATACTAAATTTAACGTTACATTTTTCTGAGGTTTGGGGAGGAATTTTAAGGACTTTTGCATGTAAAGGAGGCAAACACCTTAATAACACCTGTAATAAAAAAAGTATGCAAATATTCATTATTTTAAGGCTAATTAACTTTGGAGATGGAATTTTGTTTAAAGAAATCTAAAAAAATTAAACATTTGAAGGGGCGCGAAGAAAATATTCAAAGGGCGTCATGGCGCCCGCGGGCGCCGCGTTGGACAGCCCTGATCTAACATATTCATGTATACATAACCGAAAATTATAAAAATCCTTCTTATTTTGTTTAAATAAATCATTCTAAATTTCGCTAAGAAAGTTGCCTTATCCATATATAAAAAATCTATTTAACCTCATTCAAATATGTCATTAATATTTAGCATATGATTAAATTTTTATCATCACGTATTATAAATTTTATTCTTATTTGTAATTTAACTTTTAAAATGTAAAGCTATTACACTATTCAACTTTTTAACGTTTACTTGAACAGTGAACAGATTATAGCTTCAATGGGATACCTTGTTAGAAGAAACAACTCCCTGTAGATGAGTAAATGTATAGTATATCTTAAGGAGCCATGTGAAAAAAGTATATTTAATTTAAAGTAATAAAAAAATGTGAAAAGAACGCATAAAAATACGATATGCGACAGTCTAAATCAAGAAAAAATTAGGTTTTTTGCTATATTCATATACTTCTATAACATTAACGTAAACGTTAAAACTTAACGTTTACGTTAATGTTATGAAGAAGTATATGAATATAGCAAAAAACCTAAATTTTTCCGGTATTTATTTTTTTTTTTTAATTTTCCTTAAAAATTATGTAGGTCAGCAAAATTTACAGATGTTTATTAATCATGCATTTTTTAGAAAAAATTATTGGTACGTCATATTTTTTTAGCCAGAAAAAACATTTTATTAATGAATGATGAGGGGAAAAAATCACACATTTGCATGCACTGCAGAATTATGCACAGGAAGCAAAAATCAATGACGAAAAAAATAAATACCGAAAAATCTGCGGAATTCACTTTCATTTCATTGTTTGCCTCTTTAATTACTTTTCTAACTGAATGGCCCGGCTTGCACAATAGTTAATGAGTTTGCTGTGGGTTCTTAATTAAAAGATTTTTCGAGAATCTAATAAAGTTTCATAAAGAATCAGTGTGACTGCTAGCGCCATCTTGTTACGTATTGATGGAAATTAATTATTTCTGTAAAAGTCTTCTTCTTTTTTTTCCTGGATGGATTAGAAGAGTCGATAAAAAATGCTACCTTGGTAACTGATTAATATAGAAAGAAATTACCCATCAATATGAAAAAATATCTTTTTTATGGGAAATAAATATTAAATGTTAATAAATTTCGCTGTGCGTTTTCAAAATTTCATAGTTTAGCTATAGTGGAAGTAGTTTTTTTGAAAAGCTCAAGAAAGAAATTATACCACAAAGTGTGCCTCTTACCTTATATTTTTCGGTTATCGCTACTTAAAAAGAAATAAACAAATTTGTACCGGAAACGTACAGTAAAATCTTTAAAAAAAAATTGCATTTTTTTTTTTTTTTTTTTTTTTTTTTTTTTTTTTGTTAAATTAACATTAGACAGACTTGAGACATTAGACAGACTTGAATACATATAAAAACAACTAAATTAAAATATATACTTAAAACATTTAAAATTAAAATCCAAAACACACAAAGTATACGTTTCGCTATGTCATCGCATAGCCTCTAACTAGATTCAGTTAAAGTTGAAATTTTTCTTTTAGAAACAAGAAATATTCATTAGGAATTTAACCTTATTCGTTCAAGGTATATGGGTATAGCTTAGTGAACCATCCATCCCTCCATGAAAAGTCTGTAATGGTTTTGTCTATAATGTTTTCTTTTTTTTCTTTTTTTTATGTTTGTTTGTTTTACTAATTTTACCCTTCCACATTCTTTTTTATTCCGAACACTTTCTCGGATTACTGACGTTTTAAGAATAGAGATTTAAAACATTTTATTTTCTTCATGTACGCTATTAGTCTCTAAAATCTAAAGACAATTAACTATTTTCGGGGAATTTATGATGGAATGAATAAGGGATAAACCAGAGACAGTAACCTGAAGTGTTTAGAAATTTGAGGCTGTTTTCTCGTAAACCAAAAACCAAGTTTAAAGCATACAAAAATGTTCGTTGATTTATACAATTTATAATTTATAATTATTAAATGTCAAACATTTTCTTTAATTCCCTGAAAGATAAATTTCATGTTCTCCTTCTTTTTTTCCAGGCCTCAGCTTTTAAAAAGCTCCTCTACAACAAATAATGGGGCTATCAGCGACAAACATCTGACGTTTGATTACACCCCATGATAACGGCATCTCGGCGGCTGGTAAGTAAAATTTTAAAATTTCTACACCAAATTTCGTGTTTGTTATATGCTTTTAGTATATGCTTTTCAATGAGTTATTAATGTAGATCAATGAATAAAAATTAGAGATGTGACGAACAGTGATTTGGCCGAATAGCGAATATTCGGCCAAATGCTAGGCGAATACCGATTTTGTTTTTCGAATAATTAAAATAATTTTTGATGGGAAGAAATATGACTTTGGATGGGAATTATCCTGTGCTGGTTGGCGCGATTGGCAAAAAAGTCCAAAATGACGCCAAAAGCGTGTGACCTCAAGTAGATAAAGTCGAGGCTAACGAAAAAGAAAGGCTACCGCGGTGCTTTACGAAAAATCTTTTTTTACAGACCGCGGTAGTCACGTGATGCACCAATGCAGGTGTACGAAAAGAGCATCACGTCATTCTAGCGGTCTGTAAAAAAACATAGGTGAAATGCACTGCGATAGCCTGTCTTTTTCGCTAGCCTCGGATAAAGTTCATTCTAGTAGTTAAAAAAAAAAGCAACCCCAAAGGCTGAAGATCGCAACAACCACATCAAACATTTATCGGCAAAAACAACTCGCCAAAAAAAAAAAAAAAACAGGATACGGAACTCTTTCCCTTTTCATTATATATATATATATTTAATTTTAAAATGGTAAAAAAATTAAACACAAATTTATGCTTTATTATTTATGTGTTTAAATGTTTAATTGCTTGGAGTATTGTACTATTTAAACGCTTTGATACGGGCAATCAAACAACTTTTGTTACATTTAAATTACAATATCATAATTTTATCTACAGGAAAGTAAGTCATTTATCTTAGGAACTCATTAGTTATTACTCCTGCTAAATGTATTTTCTTAATTTATTTTTTAATTAAAAAAAATTATTTTAGCACAAAAAATGAAGAAATTGTATTCTATCCTTTTATTCTTAGATATGTCGTAGGCTAATTGGGAAATCCGGCTCTTTGCAAACAGCCTAGGCTCTTTGCAAAGAGCCGGTCTAATTGGAGAACCATCTCCCTTTTCCCAATCAGCCTGATGTTTTTCAGGCTTATTGCAAAGAGCCTAGATAGCGTTAGACTAATTGAAAAATGACCATGCCTATTTAGAAATTGACCAGTTCTTTGTCAAAATATGGTGTTGTACCCAACTCGAACCTGAAAATTCCATTTGAAGTCGACCGGACCCGCAAGAAAAATTCCATCAGACCGTAACCCGATCCTAAAAGGACAAAATAAATTCCTTCGAGTCTCAATCCGACCCGAACCAGAAAACACAAGTGAACCCGAAATCTGACACGAACCCGACAAAAAAAAACCATTGAACCGTAACCTGATCCGAACCCGTTAAAATAAATTCCTTCGTGTCCTGAACCGATCCGAACCCAAAAATAATAGTTAACCCGAATCAGGAACAAAATTCCATCGAACCGTAACCCGATCCAAATCCGAAAAATAAATTTCGTCGTCATGCAACCTGAAAAGAAACTGAAAATTTAAGTTAACCCAAAACCGACCCGAACCGGAAAATTTAATTTAACCCGAAATCTAACCCAAACTGAAAATTGAAGTTAACCCGAAACCCGAACCCGTCAAAAAATCCATCGAACCATAACCCGATCTGAACCCGACAAAATAAATTCCTTTAGTCTTGAGTCTAAAAAATGTCAGGCTTATTGAGAAATAAATGACCATATTCCAATTAGCCTAACTCTTTCTAGGCTCTTCCAAATAAGCCTAAAAAATATCAGGCTGATTGGGAAAAGGGAAATGATTCACCAATTAGACCGGCTCTTTGCAATGAGCCTAGGCTGTTTGCAAACAGCCGGATTTCCCAATTTGCCTACGACAGATATATCAAATTGATTTTCTGTAAGTCAGGATGGTACGTTATTTCCATTAAAATATAAAGAATGTACTCTATTTTTACTAGCCAATGGTACTTTTATCCCTTCTTACATGCAAAATCAGTGCTAACACTTACTCTCTCGCATAATTCATAGTGAGATATATTCTGAAATAATTTTTGGTGAATAAATTTTATTGTAAGAAGTTTGTGTCCCTAGTGATTAACAAATTTCTAAGTCTTTGTTCTGAAATCAGTCTCCAGTCTTAAATTACAAACTAAACTAAAGCAAGAGATATGGTTAAAGTAGAAGGTATATGTTTAACCTGTGACAGCAATTGAACCAGTACATACAATATACAACAATACAAAGTTCTACAACTTACTCAACATGCATTAAAAGCAGACATAGGACTTGATAACAACATTATGAAGGAAGAAAGATGTAAATATAAAAAAATATATATAATAATTATAGTATCCGAATAACTGTACAAGTGGTGCAATTAAAAATGAAAATGACTTCATTAAATTTGTCAGAAAGTAGTCAGATTGGAAAGGAGAAGAAAATTATAAAAACCGAAATGAAATTTTACTATCCTGAATTTATTTAGCGAGATATCTAGAAATATTCGGCGAGATATGAGCAATATTCGATTAGATATCTTGCAATAGTTGGCCAACTAGCCTTCAGTATTCGGCCAACCGAATATTCTACAGGCCGAATAGACCGAATACCGAACAGTTGCTGAATATGTCACATCACGAAATAGTTGCCGAATATTTAATTGTAGTTTTAAATAATTTAATTTTACCTCTGTAAACGGAATTTAACTGCTAATACATAGGTTTCATTGTTTCCAGAAACCCAGTAGTTAAGAGATGGTAAATTCATAAAATTAGCAAGCAATTTTTATTTTCTAAAGAGTTTGAAAATTTCCGGTGCCAAACTAAATGGAAAATGAATAAAAATTGGTTTATATAAGTATTTTGATAAAATAGAGTTTTGCAAATAAAATCGCGATAAAGCTATTGTCGATGAATGAATCCACTTGGCATTTTTCTAAAGTCCTCATACAAAAAATATGAAATGCACAAACATTAAAATTTTCATGCAAAATGTATCTAATCAAATATAAATATAAAAACTCTTTCAACGACGATAGAGTCCTGCGTCGGGACGGGCAACTCAATTTTACCTGAACCCGACCCAAGCCGCGCTTCGGGTCGGTCATTTTGATGGTAATATTTTTTGTTGCGAGTTTGGTTCTGTTAAGATGGGTTTAAAATGTTCGGGTTCGGGTGGATTTCGGGTAAGGTTTTGAATTACCTTTTATTCAAATTTTACCTTTTATTTATTATCGGGTCGGATTTGAATTGACCTTTTTTTTTCAAAAGAAAATCCTGTATATTTTTCAAATGAAAACAAAAATTATATATTTGAATATTAATGAGTGTATATGTGTTCATTTTTATACAAGAAAAATAAAATTGATATTAGAGAAGTAATTGTAAATAATTTTTCTATAATTGTATTGAAATATGGGTTAATTTTCATTCAATTCGTATTGGAGTTTCAATATTTTTTGTTTGGCTAGAAGTGTATCGCGTTCGAGTCGGGTTTCGGGCTCATGAACATTTTTTTTTGCCGTTTACGGTTGAGGATTTAGGCAGAAATTTTGGGTTCAGGTCAGGTACAATCCGACCCGTGCAGGACTCTAAATATCATTAATAAGTTTAAGTATTAACCCATCAAGGACAGAATTATTTTTCTGTTTAAAATGCAAAAATTTCATTTCGCACCAATTTTTCACAATAGCAACTTTGGTCCCATTTTATAGGATAATTTCTGTCATAAAATAAACCGAATATTTTTATTAAAAAATACTGGTACTCAAACAGCAAAATAATTGGAAATCATTCTGGTACCATATGGTACCGCTAGGATTTAATGGGTTAATAAGGAAGAAAATTATAGTTTTCAATTAAAACATTAGTAAAACTACAACTTTCAGTCCTGAACCATAGTTTTCAGGAAGAACTTTTCTCACAACGCTTTCGTTTCCTGGAAAACAAGAAGAAAAGCTAACGACGCTAAGAAGAGAATCGCGTTATATGATATCCTCCAACTAGTCTGAAATCAAGGATTTTAACAATCCATGCATATGAAATGACGTTTCCAAGAGCATATCATTAGTGAATGTCTGTTACATTAATTACTGAAAAATTAACTTTTATCTCAATGTAAAATGTTGCTTTCCAAACGAAAAAAAGTCATTTGTGAATATGATGAATTACATCGTAATTAAAGAGAGTGTTTGTAAAAGGAATTCAAAACGAAACTCATTTAATTTTATGTGAAGGTGCAAGACATATATCAGTTACGATGAGACTGTGATTAAAAAGTGTATAATGCACCGTAATAAATTAAGTTTCGTAAAGAAATATAAGATTAAATAGAAACGTGCATTCAGACAAAACTGTAACATATAATTTCAATTACTCACCCACAATATTTTCTTTGAAGTAGTTCTATTTTTTTATACATTTTTTTTATGTACATGTTCACCATGTTACAAAATTATATGAGGGCGTGTTCCAATATAACATAATACCTTTAATCAAAAATATGGTAAAATATTTTTGATTGACATTAAAATTTGGTCAAATTCATTTTTGAAAATCTTAAAGAAGATTAATTCAGCCTATATAATAGATCATTTTGCAATTTTATGTAAGGATATGATGAAAGTATGAGAGTATTAACTTTTTCAAGGCGGATGCATTTTGGTTCTTTTAATTACATTTAAATTACTGAATTATATCTATAGCTGCCAACTTTTACGCTTTTGTCTTACTAAAATTGTATATGTGTTGTTGACTTACTTAATCTCTGAAATCTGAGATTAAATAAGCCGAAAGTTTCTATTAAATGTTAGCAATAACAAAAAAGCGTAAATGTTGACAGCTATGAATATATACTTATCGTTTCTAGTTTATGGGGCAAAAGTCTGTGCGAACAATCAAAGTGAAATTTAATTTTAAATAAATTTTAACATATAATCATTTCTTTTTATTTGAAAACTTTCAAAAATATTCCAAGATTTTTTTATAAAATATAAATCCAACATATTTTATACATTGTGAAATTCAACCTAGCAAATTGTTGTATATCTTCTGGATGAATACAAAGAACATAACTCGGTGAACATAAACAGTGTGCTAGATTTTCTGTGTTCTAGATGATATGTGCTGGTTGTAGAATAACTGGTATATTTGAAATTGTCCTCTTCTCACCACAGAATATGTTGCTCTTTAGAAAAAAACGTGTGCCCCAATATCACAGTGATTTGTATTTTAACATGTATGAAATTTCTAATAATCATTGAAGATACAGAAAAAAAAACTATATTACTTTTTTCTATAATTTTAGGCTATAAATGTAATAAATCTTAAGCTTCTCTAACACGTGTTACACAAATACTCATCTACAGGGAGTTGAGTTGCTTTGCAACTGAGTATCTCTGTTTTATATGTTTATCTGTTTAATAAGTTTTTAATTATAAGAAAGTTGATCGTTGAGTATCATTTATCAAATTATATTATAAAACTTGGCTTCGGCTGTTTCACTTACAAATAAATAAATACTTGCTTATTTGTAATTCGAATAAAAGTTTCTGAAATATTTGTGCTTGCGTATCCGAAAATAAATACGTGATACGAGCACAAACTACCACGTTTTAATTTATGCGCACATTTAAATAACAGTAGAACAGTTGTTTATCTTACTAACTATTTAATAAAAACTTTGCTAATTTTTAAACTAAAAAAATATATATTAAAAAAGAGGAGTTTTTTTTTTCTTTATAAAGGAAAGTGTGTTGTTTATTTAGGTGTATAAGGTCTTACTTAGATTCAAGCACCCAACTGAATAAAAATTCTCTAGAATAATAATTTGTTCTCTTTATTCACGTTTCTTTCAAAATTTATAGATAAAAGAATATTACACTTTGATATCTCTAAAGCAAAAGATAAAATATGATTTATTATTGTTATTTTACTTTAGTGCAAACAAACAAAAGAAAGGAAAACTGTTTTATGCTCTTTCGTTTTGGTTATCTTGAGTTAATTTTATTAACAGCATAAATTTTCTGCGATGCACAAAGAACGTACTTTTTTCTGCTTTTTCATAATGCATTATCAGAATACAGAAATGGATTTCAAAAAAGTGAGTTTTAATTATTGGAGAGTCACGTCGACTTCACACGCGAAATTGCGTGCTAGATGAATTGAAAGAATCTTCTTTCAGCGTCTCGACGATTTTATTTTGAAATTAAACCTGTAAACACAGCATGAATGTTATTTAATTGTAGACAATTGACATTTGTAAGTTTAATATAATTTATTATTGATGAAAATATTGAAATAACTACTATGAAGATGCCAATTTTACGATTAAAATATACCATAGGGAAATTCCTAAGACCAGAATTTTTTTTTCTCTAAATGAAAAATAAAATTTAATTATTATTATTATTTTTTACTGTAAACGAAAGAAAGAAAAACTGTTTTATGATCTTTCGTTTTGGTTATCTTGAGTTAATTTTATTAACAGCATAAATTTTCTGTGATGCAAAAAGAACGTACGTTTTTCTGCTTTTGCATAATGCATTATCAAAATACAGAAATGGATTTCGGAAAAGTGAGTTTTTATTATTGGAGAGTCACGTCGACTTCACACGCAAAATTGCGTGCTACATGAATTAAAATAATCCTCTTTCAGCGTTTCGCCTATTTTATTTTTAAATTAAAAGTGTAAACACAGCATACATTTGATTTAATTGCAGACAATTGACGTTTGTAAGTTTAATGTAATTTATTATTGATGAAAATATTGAAATAACTACTATGAAAATACCAATTTTACGATTAAAATCTGCTATAGGGAAACTCCTCAGACTAGAATTTTTTTTTCTAATATATATATATATATTGTTATTTTACTTTACTGCAAACAAACAAAAGAGAAAACTGTTTTATGCTCTTTCGTTTTGGTTATCTTTAGTTAATTTTATTAACAGCATAAATATTCTGCGATGCACAAAGACAGTACTTTTTCTATGCCTTTGCATAATGCATTATCAAAATACAGAAATGTATTTCGGAAAAGTGAGTTTTCATTATTGGAGAGTCACGATGTCTTCACATGCAAAATTGCGTGCTAGATGAATGAAAAGAATCCTCTTTCAGCGTCTCGCCGATTTTACCTTTCTACTTTCTCTCGCAGAAATTAAAACTGTAAACACAGCATAAATTTTATTTAATTTCAGACAGTTGACATTTTTAAATTTAATGTCATTTATTAGTGATGAAAATATTCTCAGGACTTGACAAATGCAAGTTTTCTGTTTTATCTGACTATTAAGTTATTTAATTTGGCTTTTTTTCTTCTCTTTTGTACAAAAATTGACCTGAGAAATTACCATAAACGATATTTATCTCTCACACTTACTCATGCGCGGAAATCAGTGTCCCTCCTCTTCTCCCGTACTTTTAATGGAAGAACTAAGTTTAAAAGGCATCTTTTTTCTCATGCACAGAAAACGCCATTCTTTTCCGCTCTAGCCAGCTAGCATATCACGTGATTAGAATGTGGGGAAGGGGGGAAGTTTCAATTAAAAAAGTATGAAATAGTGCCAATCCCGCCTTTGTGCCATCTAACATGGGATACAATAATAAAAAATGCTCGTTTTTTTGTAAGTTTCAAATCGGATTTTTGTGATAAAATTTAAGACTGGTTAATCTATCACATTCATTTTAAAGAATAATAACATATTAGTGATTATAAGTAACTCATTTGAAGTAAATCTATCAAACGTAATTAAATTTTCCAGAATATAACATAATACTAATGTAGTGTACTAATGTAGTTTGGTAAACTATGCAACTAATAAGTCCTAAACTATGTAACTAGCAATTCTAAACTATGCCTGTTATTATTTTTTGTCATTTAATTCATAAAACATGTTTGTGTTTTATTTTAATCAATGACGGGGGAAGGGATGGGGGTAAATATTTTTTACTGGAGACAATAATTTTTTGCTGGGTACCACATTTTATAAAATTTGTAAAGCCCTGAAAATAACTATTATGAAAATTCCAATTTCACGATTAAAATATACCATATGAATACTCATAAGACCTAAATAATTTATTTTTTTATAAATGTAATAAAAATTTTCTGGAAAAAATATTTTGCATTGGTAATTATCAAACAAAAAAAAAAAAAAAAAAAAAAAAAAAAAAGGTTTTCACTTTAATAAATAAATTACTGAAACTCAAAATAATCAAATAACTGCTATGGAAATTCCAAATTTATAATTAAAATATACCATATGAAATCTCACAAGACCTAAAAATTCTATTCTTATATAAATTAATTTTGGGGGGAAATATTTTGCATAGGTAATTGTTGCATTAGTAACAAAAAATTGGTTTTTACTTTAATAAATTAATTAATGATTTTTGAAAAATTGTTTATGAGTAGTGGTCTTTCATCCATTTTTCCGTTTATGTTTCTATAAAAATATAGATAAAAGAAGATAAAATAAAATAAAATATGAAATATCATTTGAATTGTTAATTTAGTGAAAAGAGAAAAATATTTCTGCTGTTTTATCGTGTGTCACTTGAATTAATTTTATTAGCAGAATACATTTTCTGAGATTATACGAAGAACATATCTTTTCTTCTGTTTTTTCCATACGACATTATCAAATTACATTCCGAAAAAAGTGAATTTTAATTAATGGAGAATCACTTCGATTTTACACTCAAAATTGCGTGCTAGATGAATTAGTCATCTTTTGAATTCACGCCAATTTGATTTTGAAATTAAAAATGTAAACACAACATAAATTTTATTTAATTGCAGACAGTGGATACTTGGAAATTTAATTTAATTTATTATTGATTAAAATAATCAAATAACTACTATAGAAATTCCAAATTTATGATTAAAATATACCATATGAAAACTCATAAAACCTAAAAATTCTATTCTTATATAAATTAATTTTGGTGAAAAATATTTTGCATTAGTAACAAAAAAATGGTTTTTACTTCAATAAATAAATTAATGATTTTTGAAAATTTGTTTATGAGTAGTAAGCTTTCATCCATTTTTTCGTTTATGTTTCTATAAAAATGTAGATAAAAGAAGATTGGACATAGATATTTTAAAAATAAAAGATGAAATATGGTTTAAATTGTTAATTTAGTGAAAATCGAGAAAATATTTCTGCTGTTTTATCATGTGTCACTTGAATTAATTTTATTAACAGCATACATTTTCTGCGATCTACAACGAACATATTTTTTTTCTATTTCATAAAGCAAAAATTATCAAAATGCATTCCGAAAAAGTGAGTTTTAATTAATGGAGAATCACTTTCATTTTACACGCAAAATTGCGTGCTAGATGAATTAAAAGAATCCTCTTTCGGCGTCAAGCCAATTTTTATTTTGAATTTAAATGCATAAACACAACATAAATGTTATTTAATTGCTCACAGTTGACATTTGTAAATTTAATGTCATTTATTATTGATAAAATATTCGAATAACAATTATGAAAATTTCAATTTTACGATAAAAGTATATTACCATATAGATTAAAAGACTTGAAAATGTTATTCTTTTATAAATTTAAGAAAAATATTTTGGAAAAAATACTTTCCATAGATAATTGTAGAAAAAAAATAGTTTTTACTTTAATAAATAAATTAATAATTACTGAAAATTTTTTATGTTTAGCCAGCCTTCATCCTTTTCTCCGTTCATGTCTTCTTTAAAATTGTAGATAAAAAAAGATTAAACTTAGATATTTTTAAAATAAAGGATGAAAATATATGTTTTAAATTGTTAATTTTGTGAAAAAGAAAAAAAAAATTCTTCTGTTTTATGGTGTGTCTCTTGAATTAATTTTATTAACTGCATACATTTTCTGAGAACTACAACAAACATATTTTTCCTGTTTATTTCCATAAGGCATTATCAGAATGAATTCCGAAAAAAGGGAGTTTTAATTAATGCAGAATTACTTCGATTTTACACGCAAAATTGCGTGCTAGGTGAATTGAAAGAATCATCTTTCCGGTGTCACGCCAATTGTTTTTTTTAACATAAATGTATAAACACAAAATAGATTTTATTTAAATGCATGGAGTTGTCTTTTCGAAATTTAATATTACAGTCGGACTCTTTTAATACGAGAAGCCAGGGAATCCTCATATTTACACCATAACTCGTAATACGCGTTAAGATAATAAAAATCTTAAAAACACACACCATAAAAATATAACGAATTATAACAATTTCAAATTATATACTTTTAATTGCTAAAAGGAGTTCTCTCCTATCTCTAAACCTTCTTGTAATCTCAGCGATCTAACTTTCGCCCTATCAGTCTTCTCCCTTCTGTATCTAAAATCATTGAACGAGTTATACTCTCTAAACTTAACGATTTTCTCACCACCAATAACACTCTTATTCCCGAACAATTTGGCTTCCGTGCTAAACATTCAACACTTCACCAACTTCTACGTGTTGTCGAATTTTTGACTGATAACTTCAACATTAAGAAACCCACTGCCGCGATTTTCCTTGATATCGCTAAAGCATTCGAAAAAGTCTGGCATGAGGGCCTTATATACAAATTAATTCAGATTCATCATATCCCATCCGGACTTATACATTTTTTATTCTCATATCTTAGCGATCGTAACTTTTTCGTCCGCATCAATAATACACTCTCTCTCTTACACTTTATTAAATGTAGTGTAATTCAAGGTTCAATTATAGGGCCAATTCTGTTTAACATTTATTTTAATGATATACCCCGTAATCCTTTCATTTCATTAGCTTTATATGCGGACGACACTACTATATACTCTTCCGCACACCACCCTTATTACCTGTACAAAAATATACAAAACTACCTTAATATATTCATACAGTGGTGTCACCTTTGGAGAATAAAGTTAAATGAAAATAAAACCACCGCTGTATACTTTTCTCGTTCATTTAACCTTCCTAACCGCCTCACTATTAATAATACCACTATCCCCTGGAGCGATAATGCTAAATATCTTGGCGTAACACTAGATAAAAGACTCACTTTTAAAAAACACATAACTAATATTCGCGGAAAAGCTACCGGCATATTCAACTCATTAACACCACTCTTTCTTAGCTCTAAACTTTTCCTTAGAAATAAAATACTTCTCTTTAACTCATGTGTATTACCTGTCATCACATATGCCTGTCCGATCTGGGGTGCGCCGCTAATACTAATATGGACCTCCTTAAATGCTGTTACAATAAAAAAAACTCCGACTGATCCGAAATGGATCTAGATATATCCGTAACTCCACAATCCGTAGTGACCTCAAAGCTATTTCACTTGCTAAACGCATCAAATTTCTTTCCCGTAAATTCTACGGCAATTTGTACAAAATCCCCAATGAAATTCTCTATGATTTACCTGACTATGACATTCGCGAACCTATAAATAGGAAGAAACCCCGTTACTCGACTATTATTGATGAATAGACTTTGTTTGTGCTAATACTATCTCATTTTCTGTCTTAAAAAAAAAAAAAAAAAAAAAAAAAATCTAATGTAATTATTTAATACATTAAGAAAAAAAAAACTTTATGTATTTTTTAATACAACTATACTTAATTTTATTCATTATATTTTAAATGTATGGCTTTGAAAAGACGCCGTTTTTTTATAGAGAAATCACTTCATCACTTTACCAACCAAAATGCATTTGCAACGTTATTTTGAACAGTTAACATATCTCTTTTTCATATTCATTTTATTTACACTTCAATTTCTCGTATATCTTAAAATCTAACTACCCTTAGCCCCTCCTCTGTCCTCCATCATCAAATCAAATGTTTCTTCACTATCTCTTTTCTACTGGACACGATGCGCCATCTATCGCATTTTCCAGGCCCTATTCTTTCCTTATGGCTATTCTAGCCCATATCCTATAATGCACTAGACTATCCTATTTTGCGCTAGACTAAACATCTGGCGCCACCTCTCGCAGTTCTTACGCATTTCTTTAAATTCCTTTACGCGATTACGCCCTAGACTGTAATTTCTCGCAATTCTTTTACACTCTTTCTACTTATTATTATCTATTATCATTATAAACTTTCTCTCAGTACATTAAACTATAATTTAACGCATTTTTTGTTATATTAATGTATTTTAAACACATTATAGTGGCTCTGTCAGGATAAGATACACGAATACTCATATACTGGATATCGTTTTTCGCAAACATGGAAATCCATTAAAGCAATAATCTGTTCACTGTTCACTGCTAAAAGGAGTAAAATTAAAAGATTTTTTAGCAGTAAAATAAGTTTTAATAGACTGTTGACATGTTTCAGCTTAATCTGAGCCATTATCGAAACAAATAAGGATATTCTATAGTTGCACGGTCTACGAAGTTATTTGAAACACTATCATTTAATTTTAATGAAAAAAATTAAATGATAGCGTTTCAAATAACTTCATAGAAGACTCCCGTTTATCCTATACTGACGAGACCAGGAAAATGAGGTAGAAAATATACATTGTTCAATTACATTTTTAATTCTTTCATTTTTAAACTGTATAAAATATTATAGACATAACTAATCTTATTAATCATTCCTTATAAATTGAAATGTAAAAGAAGACAAAAAAATGGATTAACATTGAAAATAATGTTAATCCAATGCAAAACAATGTTAATCCGGTTTTTCGCAAATTTAGTTTCTTCTAAGCATTACATTATTTAAATTTTTATATCATCAAATATGGAAAAAGATGTACTTTCAATTTCAATTCGTTTGTAAAATGTATTTCAACTTATTGATTTTTTAATAGTTTTTAAAATAATCTTCAAGCCTGATTTTTTTTTTAAATATACTCTGTCGCATGCAGCTCGATTACGGAAGATTAACTTGTTTAAAAAAACTTTTTTTGAAGTTTTACATTCAAGCAATTACGCCTCTTAAAAATTTAGATTAGATCTTCTTGAAACTTTACTACTAACATAGTTTATTATTATTATTATTATCTATAACACGTTCATAATAGCACGATAATTCATTGTTCTAAAATCTACAAAGCCTTTCTGCATGAAAGTGTATGATTTATTTTCACACTTTAAAATTTTCATATTGTTTAGCTTTTTATTATGTGAAGGTTTAGTTCAAATCGGAAATTATTACTAGGATTTATAAGCGAAAAGTAACAAAGCTGAATCCCTTGATTTAACATTAATAATTATTATCATCCTCTTTTGCGGAATAATGCCTGAACATAAATCGGAAATATTCTATTATCTAATTGCAATGTACCGCGTTATTACAACAAATAACGGTTCCTGCAAATAACAGACAAAAGACACCGAACGAAAATTAAATTCTGCTTGATTTATTGACAAGACAATAAAGAGGGCACTGTGGATAGATAATTATCGTATTATTGCGTCTCCTTAAAGACTTATTATTCTCGCCGCCTGCTTGCACTTGACATCTGAAAGCTGATTAGCCACCTCTGGCGTTATTGGAATCGTTGACGGTTGATTTACTCTGTCTTTCACAGGGAAAAACATTGTTGATTCTTCCCGAAAATAAAATCATTCTTTTGTGCTGTCTAGTTCATCTGTATTAGAAGATTTGTTTGTAAGTCAATAATCAATGTCTTAGTTCTGCGGGATTTAAAGAATGAAATCTTTTGTTTAGATGCAGCTCTATTTTGTTTGGCTTGCAAGACGTGAAATGATAGGAATGATATTTTTGCGTAAAAATTTTATGACAAAGTGGCTTTTACCAATGGCGCTAAAATATTTCCACTTATTGAAATACTAGTTTTTCGATATGTTTTTATTGTACTAATGACCAGAAATTACCAATATTTTCTATATATCTAAATTTGTTCATGCTATTTAATGTTTAACATTTGTATTGAGTCAGATTTTTTTTTTTTTTAACCTTACATTTAAGGCATACATATATCGTTAAGATGTACTTTCATTTTCTGTAATCTAGTTAGTGGATGTTTTCAAAGAAAAAGTCCCAAGTATTTAGTCATCATTATTCTTTTGTTCTGTCTGGTTTATCTGTATAAGAAGATTTGTTTGAAAGTCAATAATTAATGTCTTAGTTCCATTGGATTTAATGAATGAAATCTTTTGTTTAGATGCACTTTTATTCTGTTTGGCTTACAAAACGTGAAATGATAGGCATGATACTTTTGCTTCGCAATTTTATAGCAAAGTACAGCAAAGTTTATAGCATTTTATAGTGGCTTTAATAGTGACACCAAAATATATATTCACTTATCGAAATACTGGTTTTCCGTCGTGCTTGTAAGATACTAGTCCAGGAAAAACCAATATTTATGATATATCCAATTTTTTTCGTGTTATTTAATAATTAAAATTGCTTTCCTCCAAACGGCTGCAATAGGTAGCTTTTTACTTTTTGTATTAAAAGCTACCTAAAACAGAAGACGACAAAAACTTACAAGGGGACCGCCAAACATGATGTGCACAGATTTTGTTAATTTTAAAGAATGTTGTAGGGGTCATACCCATAACTATTCAGGTCAAATATTTCCGTCAAATAGCCCTTAATTTTTGAGAAATTTGTTGTTAAAGTTCAATATGCATTTCAAATTCCGATTTGTTTAATAATGGGAACGAGGGTGCCGTGGTGCAGAGCTAGCGTTCGCGCTTTTAGTCTGGAAGGGTTCTGGTCTATGCTGTGACTTTTTTCTTTTTAACTTAATTTTATATTTTTGACGCGTTACAAGTTTTACGCAGAATTGTGAATTCTACTTCTTTGAACTTTTTGATATTTTCCTAATAAATTACATTTACATTTTAATTTTTTGCATGGAAATTTATATTTTTTACGCAATTTTTAAACTAATATTTCTGCCGATGAAAATCCAATCTAATTTATGGCTAGATTTTATTTATTTATTTTTATTATTCCCCTTTTATATTTTAATAACCGTTCTGAAATAATATATATTGTTTAACTTTATGGAATTTTAAATGAAAATTTATCATTTATTTTACAATTTATACTAGATATTTTTCATCTCAAATCTTCTAAACTTATGTATGATTAGGTAATTCCAATAGCATATCTTGAAATGAGTAATACAATATTAAAGCACTAACGCTTGTATGCAAGTTTTAACCAGTTTTATAATTTTTTTAATGTCATCTAAATACATTTAACTGTACATTTAACATGTGCTGGACTCTTCCTAATAACAATAAGATTCATCCAGGCCTCGGAGCGGTCTCTTTTAAAAGAGATCAAATCAAAATTTTGACCACCACTATTTTCTTATGAAAATTTTCGTTTTAGATTTATCTTGCAAATGTCATAGAACCCCGCTTCGGAATGAGCTTTTTCTTGCAATTGTTGTAGTAATCTATTCTAACAGGAATCTATTTCTAACAAGGGTAATAAAGGGCTTGCATCTTCAACGTAAATTAAGTCTCGCGCGTAGCTTAATAGCAAGAAGAAAGTAAGGTGTTATTTTTTTACCTAGATATCTCTAGCGGCCTCATATTTGATTAGCTAGGGATCTTGAGTACAAACTTAATAAATACTGTTCACGTTACCATAATTCAAATGTTTTTATAAGTTTCAATTTTCTTCTAAGTTTTTACTGGTGGATATATTTTTTTTCTCTGTCATTAAAAAAATAAAAATATACATTCATTTGTTTTATTCACGTCCATTGTTCTGTTTCTTGTGTAAGGACTCTATTTACTGCTCTGAATCGAATAATTTATTTTCATAATTTCCCAAAGATGTGTTTTCTAATACCATTCCCAAACTTTTAGCTAAATGATGGAAAAAATTGCAGGTAATCCGGTTTATGCGAATATTTAAACGGAGAGCGTGGGTCCTCTATTATCACAATATTTTTTGACGCAGTTTCCATATTCACTTTTAAAAGTACTGATGATACGAGTGCTGAAAGACTGCGAAAATTTAACATCTTTCTTTTATTCGTCTAAAAAGTATCATCTGAGACACGCAGATCTCCATGATATTTCCTTTAGCAATGTGCTTGAATCTTCTTTATAACAATAATATACATCTTGTCCTAATTTCTAAAGGAGAAGGTTCGTTCTATCAGCGTTAAGCGCTATCTCAAACTAAATTACATAAGATACAGTATGTTGCGATTCTCCTAATATACTTTTAATACAGAGGTAAGATAGATAAAAATTTCTCTTACCTTTTATGCTCCTATGATTTTCATAAATCCTTAATTTGTTAATCCAATAGCGTGAAGTTATAATCCTTTGCGATCTGGACACTGGAAGTCCTTGTTTTATCTTTCACTGAAATTAAAACTAACTTTTGATGTTAAATGATATCATGAAGCAGCTAAGAACATAGATGGTTGAACATAAACATATATATGAAAGTTGATCTATATCATCACAAATTCTACAAATTCTGATTTTACATTGGTTGAATACATTATTATTAGGGAGCATTTTTAGCCCCTTGCGTTGCATGTCTCACAGTACTGAAGAATACATTTTTAGAGTTCTAAATAAAATGTTTATAGTTCATTATTGTTGTCATTCGATTACTCGAAAAACACTTTCATAATATTTGTGCAATAGGATGCAATCAAGTCATTATAACACAGTTTACAAAGTTTATAGATCATTAAAAAGTCTTGTAATAGTTTGTTGTTGCATAATTCTCTTATTAGTTCGCAGATTATAGTCCGAGATTAAAACATATTAAACCACTTTTGAGCCCTTTTGGCATAATATCGCGTGGGCATCTATTTCCTTGACAGTGATAAATCTTCTCGTTAATTGATTTGGCGATTTATTCCTATTGCTTTGATTGAGTGTAAGTTTCGGATAATTCCTTTGTGAGAGATTATTATTTCCAATAATTTCAAGACTCTCCTTTTAGATAATTTGAAAGACATTGACTATGGGAACACTCTCGCTTTCACTTCAAAAACTTTGACAATATACTTCATTACGCATTTTATACCGTTTTACAGTCTTCTGTAGAAATCACTACTTTTGATGATGCGCTTACCCAAAAACTTAGGGGTTTTTTTCCTTTTAAATCAATTCTGATTACCTTCACTACTTTTTTATTTTTCTGTGTGTAATTTTCATAGATTTATTGCATAACATTGACAGAGATCTTATAAAATTATGTTAGGTTTTCAATCTGACAAACTGAACCGGAAATTTGTTATCCACTTTGAAAAATCATTATAATAAATTCCTAGTATATACGCGTGTACGAAAATAGAAATTTGTTTAAGCTATAGTAGAAACATTTCGTAATTTAAACTAGTCGTTGGGGGCCACCGTAATATCATGGATATGAATAATATAAAATATGAAAAAAAAACATGTGTAAACTACGAGGGGCAGTCGGAAAATAAGTTTCCCCTGGCGACTGTGGACAGAGGTGTATATGAAAGACAAAAAATGTAATGAGATATTAAAGATAAAACATAACTTTATTCTTCCACATAACTATCTAGTACATTTGTCATACCGCTTTATAAGCTTCAAAAAACCTTCCAGGAAAAAATCAGGGCTTTGCATACGGACGAAGCGTTGAACGGCTATGTGCGAAAGACGACACAGCAGGTGAACGCGAACGTGCAAGACACCGATACACCATTGGGTAGAGGTCGACCGCGATCAAGCAGATGGAGCTGTTTCTGCAACAGCGCCATCTGCTTGATCGCGGTCGACCTTTACCCAATGGTGTATCGGTTTAGGAACAGCGGCATCTGCGCAGGCACTCCAACAGCACCATCTGCTTGATCGCGGGTGACCTCTACCCAATGGTGTATTGGTGTCTTGCACGTTCGCGTTCACCTGCTGTGTCGTCTTTCGCACATAGCCGTTCAACGCTTCGTCCGTATGCAAAGCCCTGTCTTTTCTGGAGGGCTTTTTGAAGCTTATAAAGTGGTATGATAAATGTCTCAATGTACTTGGTACTTATGTGGAAAAATAAAGTTATGTTTTATCTTTAATGTCTCATTACATTTTTTGTCTTTCATACACACCTCTGTCCAGTCCACAGTCGACAGGGAAACTTATTTTCCGGCTGCCCCTCGTATTTATAAAATGCATTGCAATTCGAATAAAATCGTGGCTTGATGACGTCATAAACATTAAATGCTCTATTACTGAATTGCGTAAGAGAAACATTCTTATAACTCTGAAAATGATAATCATATTAACTAACAGTTTACTGCGTCGGATTAGGCGTCCCTTTTCCAATTAAAATATATCTTTGAATTGAAATTTGAAGAAAATACAGGTTCATGAAAAATCGAAGAGTGTAGAAAATGTGATTACGAATATCTCGGCAACTAATTATTCGATCGCCTTCATTCTTTATGCAAAATTTGTGTTTTTTTTTTATTGTCTTTTATATTCACTCCTTAAAAAACAATTTCCAAAATTTTTATCAGAACCTTTATCCTTTTATCAGACCTTTTATCAGAACGAATATTTACGGGATTTCATAAACACCTGATCACCAGACCAGATGGAACATTACAATATTATATAGGAATGACCACTAGAAAGTTTAAAACAAGATTAAAAGAGCATATGGCAGATATCAAATATGACAGAAGTACTACAGCACTGGCAAGAATACATAGGACCGAGACATTAAAAATTGATTTTGAAAATAGTAAAATAATTTATCCATCAAGACTCTATTTCCATCTATTATCTGTGAATCAATAGAAATATACATGTATAACATTAACATTTGCAATGAATCCGCCTCATTTGAATTACCTAAAATTTGGCACGAGGTACATTTCTGTTTTAAAAAAGCAATAACGAAATATAAATTTTCACGTTTGCTACTGCAAGCTACTGCAAGCACCTGATTTTTTTACATATATGATTTCGTGATTCATGTTTTCAAGTTTATTTTGAAAAATTTGCGAGAATATTTTTATTTATCGTTATATATCTTGAAAATGGCGCCGTAAGAGCGTTGAAACGTATATGTCGATCATTAAAAGGTTTTTTTTTTGTATAAGCCTTTTGTTGTTTCTATTTATATCACGTAAGCATTTTAACTATATTTTAATTATAATTAGTGATATAATTCTGTGATTATGTTGATTGAGATGTTTGTTTTAAGAATTATTGAATAAATTGATGTAGAATAAAATAACGTAAAATCATTTATTCAAAGATTTTGTTTGTTTTTTTCTTTTAAATTATTACATTGTGATGCTATAAATTCTTAATTTTTATAAATTTTTTGTATTTTTTTTTTTTTTTTTTTTTTACTGTAGAGATCATTAAAAACACGCATTTCCATGAGGTTCCGTCCACCCATCAGATGGCGCTCTGTTCGAGATCTGCTGCTACTTGTAGTCATCTTCACTTGTCTTACTTGCTACCTCAGTTACTTAGGATCTTTTCTCCAAACTACTGTACCTTCAGGTAATGAACCCCAAAACAGTTTCTTTATTTTATTTATTCCATACTATCTCTTTTCTGTTTTCTACTTACTATCTCTTTTATTTCATTTATTTTAATTTTTACATTTAGTATTATTAGATTAACCTCACTTTGGTTTATTTATTCTTTGGTATCTTGAATTTCATGAAATTTCCTAAATTGGCATTACTTGGATTCTGAGGTACTAATTGTACCAAAAACAAAAACAAGCATTTTAAATCAGTTCTTGATCTATAGGTGTTGAGAGTATTGACGTGATTGGGAAGAGCTCCGTACTCTCTGCCGCTTGGCAAAAAATTCCAAAATGGTGCCAAAAGGCCGTTTTGGCATCTTATTAAGTTTTTATTTTAATTATATTATATTTATATCTGTATAAGTATTATTTATATAATTTTATAAATTATCATGTGATACTTATTAAAATATTATAATATAATGTAATATATAATACATTATATTATTATATTACGTTATATATTACATTATTTATTATATTATATTATATTATACATTATTTATATATTTGTTATTATTTAGAAAAAAATTATATTATTTATATTTATTTATACTAGATTTTATTTTATTTATAAATTCTCCAAATTATCTGACCAAACGTCAAACAATTGCAACAATCACATCGAAACATTTATCACAAAAAAAAATCGCGCCAAAAATTTCGGGCCAGGATATGGGACTTTTCCCACATGATTCACTAATACCCTAATGGTAATAGCATAGCAGTAACCAGTAACATAGTACACCTAGGGCTAATTTAAAACATTTTTTATTCTGAACTTGAAAATTCTGCTGAAAGTTAACACGAACCCGAAGAAAAAATAGTTTCGTCAACCCAAAACCTTACCCGAACTCTTAACCCTTCTTTGCATTATGATGGAAATTTCCATCACTGTTTATTTAACTTTTAATAAATAAATCAACTCCTTCGCCACCACTATATTTATGTAGAAATATTAATCAAGTAAATTTCCCGTGAACTATGTTGCTGAACAAAGTAAAAAATCTATCTTAAAATTTCTGGTGTGTAATATTTAATATATGTGTAAAAAAACAATTGTAAAAGAAAAACTCATGCAAAGAAGGGTTAATATTTAAATTCGAAGCGAACCGACCCCGAAATAAAAGAAAATCCATATTTTAATACAATTGTGGAAAAGTAGTGTGCAATTATGCCTTTAAACTCAATTTTATCTCTTTTCTATAAAAATGAAAACATATACACTCATTAATATTCAAATTGAGTTTTTTTTTTTCTTTTTGAAAAATTGGTGTCGAGCCGAAAGGTTCAAATCCCAATCCGAAACCGTAACATTCAAAGCTAACCCAACCCGAACTTGTCTGGAAATGAAACAAGTTGGAAATTGTACGTCAAACGTGACAAATAAGGTGCGTTCGTACTATGGCTAGTTATATAAATATTCAGATCTTGATGATTTTTAATTCTGTGAAATAAATTATATCGTCTGCAGATTAATTTCTGTCATAAAATAAGTATCTCGGTCGCTTGACGGTTAAACCTCGGAAGCTCCTATAACAAAAAAGCACCGATTTTTTAAAAAAAATCACATTTCTTAATAAATGTTTTTATTAATATTTTCTAAAGTTTTGATTCGATTTTTATAAAATTTGAAATGTCTCGACAAAATTATGCAAAGATAATATATCTTAAATTTCAAACCATTCGGGTGGGTAGTTTTTGGCGTTGTTATATGCGGAAGGATGGACAGACAGACGGACGGACAGACAGACGGACGGACCAGACGACGACAATAGGTGCTACGTATTTATATAATTACGAACGCACCTATAAACAGCGTTAACCCAAGTCCAAGTAATATCATTTTACAGTACAGTTAGAATTTTGTGAAAAAATACCCCAAATGAGTTATAAATACTGACAATTATTCTCTGAAACTGATAAATTGCACGCAAAAAACTAGCCCAAGCAAAAGAGAAAAAAAAAATGTAGTTAACACTTACATTAATACATTTTTTTTCTGACATTAAGAACATTTAGTTTTATTGTAAATAAAATATATTCCTTAGCGTCTCTTAAAATACTTCCATTAGCATCTGTTAAAAAAAAATATATTAACGGAATACATTGAAACTCGTTATATTCACAAATGTTTACACAATTAAAATTTTTTTGCAGAAAGTAAATGCAAATTGTAAGACAATTGTACGAATAAATACAACTGAGGGGCAGTTTTCAAGTCCGGTGTTATAACTTCATTGAGTGTGAAACCAAATATTGGCATTAAAACCCATTGAAACATTTAACGTCTATAAAGGATAATATACTATCAAGTTATTGTTTTTCAAACGCTTCATTTCAATTTCAAAGTAATTAATCATAAACTGTCAAATGTTTACACGATAGGAATACAAAAAATAAAAGCATTATAAAGAGCAACATATCGTCAAACGGAGTGACTTTGTCCACCCTGAGATGACTTTGGCCACCCTGAGGTGACTTTTTTTCACCTCACGGAGAAAGACAAAATGTGTAATAAATACAATTTGTTACATTAAAACTAATTGGTAATGCCGAATTCTGATAGACTGGAGCAGTAGCTTAAAAACATAAATTATTTAATTCACCATTTTACAAACTGAGTTTGGCATCACTACCGTTACTGTTTTGTTTGCTTTTCTGCGCGTAATTTTAATGAGGGAAACTTTCGATTATAAAACTTATTTATACCTAATGCTGTAGAGTTGTAAGTACATTTTTTATTTCTTAATATAATTTCTTAACAAATCAGTGAGATTTATATTGTATATAAATTTGATATTTTAGATTTTACATTGACTTTATTCACAACCGACATTTTGAATACCCATATCGTGTGAGATTGTCGTGGGACAAAGTCGCCACAAATTTAGTTTATTTATTATATTTAATTTTACTGAAAATATAAACAAAAAGGCCCATTAACAAAAACATTTACTGCAAATATAAACGTTGTACCAGTATTTATTATTATTATTATTATTATTATTATTGTACAGGTGCTGGTGTAATAATGCCTGGTACGTATAAAACTCCTGTAGGTAGTTGTAATATAAAAAATATACTGATAATAAAATTGCAGAGAGCGGTAGATGTTGTTCTACAATTTGTATTAAGCCAATGAAAAGTTGCTGAAGAATATTCAATTTCAATCATTACATTAAAGAATAAGCTAAATGTCCTATAAAAAAAAATTAACCCTCCAAGACCTATTTCTGCTAAAATAATATTTTTTTTTTAAGCGCCAGAAACAAGTCTAAAATTTTGTCTCTCGAAAAAAATTAATCTTACCATGTCTTAATAGTTACACTACTGTGCGAATTAATTGGGACAAAAACAAAAATTTTCACAAATGTTGTTTAATTGGTATAGGTTAACTTACATGCACTGTATAGCAATCTAATAACGAAATATGTCCTCCTCTAGCTTGAATGAGATCCTGTACATGCTTTGGCATGGATTCCACTAAATTAGAACATATATTTTTGATCTCGTCATCACGAAACCAAACTTTTATAACATTCTCAATCATTCTTTTCTTTGTTGAGCAGTCCATTTTACTCACACGTCTCTTTACAATGCTCCACATTTTTTTGATGGGATTTAAATCCGGAGAATTACCAGGCAAATCCAAAACCGTTAATTTCTGTTCTTGAAAAAATTTCTTTGCTAGCTTAGAATTATGGCATGGAGCAAGATCTTGTTGAAAGATACCGACACCACCAGCAAACGCTTGCATCATAGGCACAATTTTTCTTTCCATTACAGAGATGTATTTTTTAGAGTTCATGATCACTTCAACTGGTTCTAAGCTGCCAGGTCCTTCTAAAGTAAAATAACCCCACAAATCTGTTTCTGAGGATGCTTAACTGTATGTGTAAGATGCTGTTATTTGATGGGTTCTCCATCACTTCGCCTGACAACCCTTGTACAAAAAAATACATTTCGTCGCTCAATACAACCTTTTTTCAGTCTTGTGCAGTCCAGGATTGATATTTCCTGGCCGAATCCAAACGTTTTCTCCTCATTGCACGGGTTAATAACTGTTTTTTGATTGGTTTTCTTGCAAATCTCCAAGCTTCAATAAGCCTTTGTCGAACTGTCGATGAATCGACGCTCACACCAGTAGCTAATAATTCTCTCTGAAGATCTGTACTTGTTTTGCAAGGATGCATTTTACTATTTCGTACAAGAAATTTGTCTGTTCGAGGTGTGGTCTTGAGTTTGCGTCGACATTTACTCTTTCATTTTGGAGACACTGTCCCAAAATTCTTTTGCAGATTAACAATCCTGGAAACACTGGATTTTCCAACTCCAACTGCTGCAGTAATATCTCTCACAGTCATAAAGGTATGCTGTCTAAGGGTAACAAGTCTAGTCCTTTTCCTGGGAGTGATATCCATTTTTAAAATACACGTCAGAAGCAAACAATTCACACAATCGACCACTTCTTACAGTAACTGAAGCGAAATATTTTTGACATGTCGTGATCACTTTGTCAAACCGGTTTAGACTAATCAAGGGCAGTCGCACGTTTTAAGAAAATGCAGTTGAAACCGGTTTGAGGCAAAAAATCCCCGAGAAAGGAACAATTTTCTTAAAAAACATGTTTGTCCCAATTAATTTGCACAGTAGTGTAATTCTTTACATATTGTGCATTATGGTAATCTTTAATTAGAATTTTGTTTTTCTATCAATTTTCAATAAAATGTGAGTATTTTTTTTTTTAAATGTCGAAATGGCATATAATTTTGAAATATATTTTATTACTCTTCGTGGGCTTGCATTGTATTACAAGATTTATAATGTTTCTTCAGTAATTTTCTAGTTATGAGACAAACTCACCCCAAAACAAGGTGACTTTGGCTCATTTTAAAAATAATAATTAAACAAGAATGAAAACTCATGCGTCAAGCATATAACACTTTCCAACACTTCCAAAATAATTTTACAAATATTTATCGTTTAATAAGGTAAAAAATGATGTCTAAATAAATAAGTTGGAAAACGTATAACACAATTAAAAATCCAATTTCAGGAATTATTAATTGACAATATTCGGAAAAATATCCGAATTCTTTTGTGCAGTCCTGTCTATGATATACAGATTTGTGTATATCCTGCATGAGATGGTAAATTTGATTTGAATTAGGAAACGCATAGCACAGTTTAAAATTCCCCTTCTGGAATTTCCTTCAATAAACAGAAATGTACTCCAGAAATTTTGTGCTACCCCGTATATGATCTATAGAACTTATGGGCACGCAGTAATAGGGAAAAAAATGAGTTAAATTTAAAAACACGTTCAGCAACTGAAAATAGAATTCCGGCAATTATTGTTAACGGATAGTACTTAATTCTTTTGTGTGTCCCTGTAAATGAGCGATGAATGACACACAATATTGTATAGTAAGCCTCTTGTAATGCACCTTAATGATATTTATCAATTAGAATATGTTTGAAATAGTGAAACAATATTAAAATAAATCCTATACGATTCTTCTCCAAAGACCGTAATGTACCGGTATCCTTTTGAGTGTCCCTGTAAAAAAGTATATGTGCTACACACTTCATTTTCAATGCTGAACACGCCATAGTAAACCTCAATAGCATATATAAATTGAATGACAATCTTAATATATTTACGCGATCACGGACAGGCAGACGGCAGACAGACAGATAGACAAACCGAATTCATAAACACTTTTCAACTATGTTGGAAAGTGTTAAAAAAACTATTCTTTAAAATTGCTAAATGTGAATTGTAAAAAATTACAATTGATATCTTGGAACTAGAAAAAGCGAATTAGGAATTGTTTAAAAGAAAATTTCAGTAAGTTTTGGATCGATCTTTAAAGACAACAAGGGAACAAACAAATGAGCCAAAATTGATTCTAATTGCAAAAACTACTGAAAATTTACAAATAATATAAAAAACTTCAAAGACAGCGGAGAAATCAGCTTTGAATTTCAAGCCCTCGTCACAGTAGAAATTTTAAAATTTGTCAATGCGATACAATGAAGCGAAAAATTTATTAAAATTTTCAACTAAATACTATAAATAAGTGCTCTGTTATATTTTTGCTATACTTACATTTGATCCTTATTTCATAACTTCAAAAGAAATTGTTATTGAGAATTATTGAGAATTAAGTCATATAATTAAATCATGTATTATCGGCATCAAGAATATATTTATTAACTGTTTTAATCGTTTAAGAATCTTCGAGCCTTCCTTTAAGAATATTCGATATACTTATTTTATTTTTAATATTTTTAACATTTGAAATCGATTCTAGTATTAATTTCATGAAAATGGTGCTTTATCGTTATTGGGCACTTCGTTCTATTACATTAATTTAAATAGAGTGATAGGTTAATTAAAACTTTCCAGTTGAAATTCGCTCTCGAAATTTATAAGTTGAAACGACATCATTCAAATATTTTTAGAAAAAAATTCTTTTTTTTTTGGAGTATGCTTAAAATCTTAAATCAATGATATTTAATAATAATAATGACACTCGATGTCTAATGAAAATTGTCTACAGTTTAAGAGTTTTGTCACCACTTAATTTTAATAGTATTTTTTATGTTAAATATATTCAGAATGTTTTGTCCCGAAATAAAACAAAAACATTTAACGGTGTCAATTGGTTTTCTTGTGTGGCATTGTGCTTAACAATTAAACATCTTTTTTTCTCTTCATCTTTTTACTTATTTTTGTATGTAATTCTTATATTTTAATGGTTTTTTAGTTCTATTTTTTAACCATTTTCTATTTTTTTTCTCTTCTTGACAAATTGTCAGCGAAACCCAGTTACTTCTATTGTCAGTTAAATTTGAATGGCTGCTTTGTAATTAGTTAAATTTGATTTTCTGCTTTACAACTAGTTAAATTTGATTGGCTGGATATCACTCTCCTGATTGGCTGATGAAGTTTTCAGTCCAATCCCTGACTTTTCTTTCCTGTTATAGTGCAAATCTGCTACATTTATACTTTTTTTCCCCTAGCTCCTCTAAGATGTGATATACAACTACTCATATACAGGGAGTGGAATTGTTTACAACTGTGAATCCATTTGAAATAATCAACTATTTTTGTTTATGTTCTCTGCTTAAATAAGACGAATAAATTTAGCGGTGTCAATTTGTCTTTTGGTGTGGCACTGTTCCGTCATTGCATTTGTAATGTGCAATCGGCGACATTTGACGTAAATCAGAGAGAAATTAATTCTATGGCAAAAATATTGGTTAATTGAAAAATTCAGTTGTTCATTTTGTTTTTAAGCGTTGAAATTTTAGAAAGTATAATTTTATTTCTGTTTACTTCAACTATTTTTTAACATATTTAATCGCTTTTAACTAGGAAAAGTCTATTTTCTTAATTCCCTAGTGTCCTAATTGTAATTGATCACTTACAGTTACGAAAATTTTATTTTTTAATTTAAAAGAGTGTTGTTATTTTTTTCATTTTAAAATAATAGCTTAAATATTTTAAACGATTTATTCCTGTTTTTATATAAATTGGTTTTCGAAAACCTTATCTCTGTATATATAAAAATACAACTTATTAAAAATTATTACAATTTTCAACAAGATATTATAAATAAGGAATTTATTCTCTTACATTTTTGCTATCCGAATAGTGACTCCTCTTTTAGGTAGATTTCGTAAGAAATATTACCTATTACATTCTTCCCTATGTTGGAATTTCTGAAATATTTTTGCAGATCTATGCCGATCATGACTCTTAGAACCCAAAATTACCCCCAGTTCAAAACTTTTTCTATCGATCTACCTATCTCTCTATCTATATCACTATTTTATGGGCACGCTAAATTCCATAATTCTGCACAAATATCTTCCAAACTGATACATAAAACCAAGAGGCATAAAATCGCGGTTCAGTTCGTTAATGGCCAAAATCAGACAAGTTGGGGGTGGGAAATGGTGGACTTTTTGTGAAAATAGAAAAAAAAACATAACTTCTTAAATATGGCACATATCGAATCCGTTTAAAGTTATTATTACTTCTAGAAAAAGGGCCAAAAATTCATATATGACAGATAATTGATATCATTAAAAATGGTCTCAAGACAGGTGGAAATAGGGGTTTAAGAAGAAAAAAAATCACAACTTCGTCAATTCACAAGATATGAAATCCGCTTAAATTTATTATAAATCTTCTTAATAATCTTAATATTATCTACAACTTTTATATTCATAAGTTTTTTATAAAACCAACTCTTACAGAAAAAAAATTGCTGTTGGGTGCGTTTACGGGCATAGGTAGATTTCGAAGTGGGTGGTCCCAACTGCCGCATCATGACAAAAAAGTTCTTCTTCTGTAATTCCCAATAAACAGGCGTTCCACGGTCTGGCAAACCACTTCTTTTTTTATATGCCAAGCGGCCACTTTTATTGAAAATTATTTTTTCGAATAAAATTGCATAAAAGTTACATTTTTAGAAAGATCGTTCAAAAAAATTGATCGGATCCACCCTTGTTTTCTTTTTTCTTTTTTTTAACTCTTTTATTTAAAATTATCTATTACTATTTTAATATAATAAACGAATATTTTTCGGAAAATATTTTATATACATGTATACAAAATGCAACTTAATAAAATTTGGCAATATTTTCATAAAATTATTATAAATAAGGAATTTATTTCATGTACTTTTGCTCGCTGGATATTTTATTCTTCTTTTCCAACTTTAAACAAATTATTGAAAACTAAATCATTTTTCTATTAAACGCATGTAGGTTTATGAAGATTATTTCTATTTAAGAATATTTTAATCATTTCAAAATCTTCGAGTTCTCTTTTAAAAAGATTTGATATGCATATTTTGTTTTTAATCTCTTAAATCAATTCGAGTAATTTCATGGAAATGGTGCTTCATCTTTATAGGATACTTCGTTCGGTAATAACAGTTTGAATAGTGTGATATGTTATTTAAAGTTCTCCAGTTGAAAATTTCTCTCAAATATTTCAAGTTGATGCGACATCCTTCAACTTTTCAAAAGCATTTTGTTTTGTGTGAAGTATGCTTAAAATCTTAGTTCACTGATAATCTGTGATAAAGAGACACGATGTCAAATGCATTTTTTGTTCAGTTTAAGGATTGTTAGATCATTAATGAATAATCGCCGATACTTTATGTAAATGAGAGACAAATTAGATGACGAAAATCCCGACGCATTGAATCGAAATTAAAAATACATTCGTCCTGATTCTAAAATAACTTTCATTGAATGTTAAATTTTTAATATTAAAATATCCTAATTTTCATATTTGTTAGATTTATTACACCGGGAAACAGTGATTTTGTGACACGGATTTGGACAGCGGATTTTGAGTATTTTTGATCTGTTGAATACGAAGATAATAACAAATTTTCTGGATTGGCTCTCATGTTTTAAATAAAGCCAACAATCCGAGGTACTTCTCCGTTATTCCGTCAACCACTTTTCATAAAAACAACTATCGCCAAACTGTAACGCCAAATAAACGAATGGAAGAACGTTGCCATTGGAATATCAAAATAAATAAATAAATAAAATATAAGAAATTCGGAAAAGCTCCACTCACCAAAGTGTCAACTATCAGTAAGTTAAAAAAAAAAAAATTACAATATATTAATGAAAACAGAAAAGATAAACTTGGATATTTCTTTATTTACATTATTTTTCTTAATTATCCCTCTCGGCTGGTGAATAAATGTTTATGACGTCAGTTGAAACTGATCTATTGCACGTAACTATGTATCGCAACATTTTTTCAAAGATTTTTCTCTTTTAATATCATGGCACCGCCTTTTAAGGATGTAACTGTTATTTTAATTAATGAAATAATCAATAAAACAGTAAAACATAGTGAAAAATACAGGCAAATGTCGAATTGAAAACCACTTGTACCTAACAAACGCGTGTAATGCTTCTGACGTCAAGTAAATGGGACTGCATTATTGGCGTTTAATCTTACACTTTGGCGATAGTGTTTTGTTATGAAAAGTGGTCTTCGGGATAACGGAGAAGTACCCAATCCGATAATGGCATAGGTACAAAAAAGTAACATTAAATATGTAAAGTCATATATATATGTTATATAAAAATTTATTTCCTTCGTATCCTTCCATTTTATTCGCATTAATATTTTAAAATTAATCTAACTTCTGTCATAGTCAGTATTTCCTTAATTCTTAATAATATCTATTCCTATTTAAAGTCCTTTAAAAGTAAATATCCGTATATTAATAATTATTTTATTCTAAATCTTAATCTAAAATTTTAAGTTCATTCGTAACTTTCATCAGCTCCCCAATCTATAAAATTCCGAGACGCGTTCTCATTTCGAATGTTTTTTAAAAGCCATTTTCTTTTTATTATTATTATTATTATGCTAATTTTTTCGCGCGCTGAGGTAGTTTCACTCCAAAATTAATCCGCTACCAGGTTCGGAATTCTTACCGTCTTAGCTCCTCCTTCGCACCTCATTTGCTGGGTTGGAGCTAGCCTCTCACTCATTGGTTTGTACGCTCGTGACGTAAATTACTGTATGTCTCCGCTGAAGGAACAAAACCAGGTCGCATCGGTCGGAGCACTAGATTTTTGACGTTTTCGGAAGCATAAACAAATATGTATCTGGTGTTTTTAATTCCGTAGAATATTCAACTGGCCCAGTAACATCTTAATTCAATGAAGTGAAGCAACGTTAGCCCGAGGGCTATAAGTTTTAGACCTTTGGGAATTGTTTCTGTGTTGTTCGTCTTCTAATAAAATTATTTGTCTGGAGATTGGCTGGATTTATTGGAAAACTTTGGTGGACTCATTTCATTGCCTTCTACTTCGCCATACTCGCTAATATCGACTGCAACTTGCTATATCGTTGAAGGACTGCCATCTTTTCATCGTAATATCTCAACCTCGTCAAAATTCTACATATATATATATGTTTACAAATTTTGTAACATTGTATTTTGAGTGAGATAGGTATTAAAAAAATATATGGATTTAACATTACTATTTAAACCGTTTCCTGTATGATTGTCTAGAATGTTTCTCTTCAGGGCAATCTCTTTGCAAGGTCCAACAGTAAGTTAACCATCATGTGTCAATCCCAACATCTTTAGTCTTTAGTTCCATTACTCTGATATCTTGGTGGAACCGTTCAAGTTTTTTATATCAAGTTTGAAAATTTATCCTTTTTTAGCAGTTTAAAAAAATACAGAGAAAACAACATTACAATTTTGTTATTTTGCTCGGCGATCAGGGGATATTTCAGCAAGGGATTTATCGAATATGAGTAAATTAACTTCTTCTTTTTCGCAAGGAAAAAACAAAAGGAAAAATTAAATTAAATTAAAGCAAAAAATATTAAAAAAATACTTATTAATTTTTAGTATTTTTACTACACTTAATTATGTTTTTTCAAATTTTAAATAATAAAGTTGTAAAGAAGATCCATGATTTCAGCCATTATTTTATACATGTTATTAAAGTAAAGATATGCAAATAAATATTCTAAGCTTTTAAAGAATGAATCTCCGGTTTATTTGTCTGCAAATCAAACATTTAATTAATTGACAATAAGTTGACTGAAAATGTGACAATTTTCCCAACAGTGGAAGGGAAAAAAATCAAACAAAAACAAATACTTAATTACATTTAAAAAAATCTTTACATAGATATCTTCTCAAAAATTTGTCTCTATAAATCTAGTTTAACAAGCGTGTTTATTAGTGCGTAATGATTTGTTATTTCCAGATTAACATGCATCTCCATAGATTTATGCTTTGAAATCAAATAAATTCCCTCTTTTTGCAGATAGCAGCAGGTCTCCTAGTATCGGAAGCAGCGCCCTCAAGCGGAGTATCTTGTCGCAACTGACGTCACCAGATAGAGGAGTATCTACGTCATCTCAACCATCCCAGCTCCAGGCCACCACATTTGATTACAGATTAGAAAGACTGTTAGAAGAGGCAAGTTGAACACATATTTTGTCAAAAGTCTTAAAACATATCAATACATTTCAAATTTAAATTCACGTAAAATGTTTGTTAATATCTATTTGATAAAAAGTTTACAAAATAAAATCCGGTAGGTAACAATTTATTCTGTATAGAGCATAATTTAATTTCAATCAGCTGTTTTCTGAGTAAATGAAAACGTAAAATAATAAGAATAATCCGATTTCTTAACTTACGTTAAAGGATTTATTTATATTTTTTTTACTTTTAAATATTTACGACAAACAACTCTATATGTTTGTGCAGTATGAAAGATACTTTCAAATGTTTACTGGTCTTTTTCTCAATATTAAATTCATTTTAAGTACACACATTCTTTTTAGGTATGGGGGTTTAATGAGTTTTTAAGTATCATAATCTTCAAATAATGAATACAAGATTTAGAAATCGAAATATAATAGCTTACTGCAGGATATCTTCTGTTATTGTTATTTAATATCTAATTTCTAAACATTCATACTAGACGTACCAAATTAGGCTAAGGTTATTTTAAAAGCGGTTTTGTGCATTAAGCATATTTTTGAAAGAAAAAATAATTAATTAACATTTTTATACGGTATCTATAATTTATATTTAATTTTAAAAACCTGCATTCATTAAATATAAAAAAAAATTAAGATACTTTCATGAAAAGATATTTAATTAGTAATGAAAATTTCAATTTCATAAAATGTATAAATTCATTTTTAATAACTATGTAACAAATTCAAATCCTTAAAAAAAGGTATTTAAAAAAAGTACTTTCTCAGAAATTTTTTTTAAAAAAAAGTAATAAAACAAAATTATGCATACCAACAAGATTATTTGTAAATGTCATTTACCATTATTACGTAGAGGAACTCAGGCTATTATAGATTACTATTTACATTTGGCCCAATACAACATCCCGATATTGTTTAAAACCCAAAAATCGAATAAAGATTACGAACTTCAACTATCTGCGAATAGTTTACACAAAAATTATTTTTCTAAATTTCATCACATGCAAACAAATAATAATAATAATAAAGTTATTTTCAGGATATTGTGAGAGAGTCGGGATATATGGAATAATGGTTAAAAACGAACAAAATTTGGCAAAAAACAGATTTAATGGTATCAAGAGAGCATGGTCAAAATATAGTGAATTGGTAGTCAGACAATATACTTCAGTTGATACTTCAGATTTGCAGAAATCACAAATATAAAGATCTGTCTCTGCGTCATTATAATCATTTAGTGTTATGAGATATTGGTATTCTATATAACCCGACACCGTCGGTTAGGAAAAAAATTACTCTGTGTTTATTGCTGTGACTCGCGAGATAATAAACGAGTGTTACATCATAAACTATTAGTATTTCGGTGCACTTTAAGCTTAATGTCATTGTAAAAATATTCATTCTAAATATGGATAAAAATTTTGAAAAATTATCTCCTGAAACTTTCCAAAGACGAATACAAAATACAAATAGTTATTCATAGAATGCGCCCTGACGACGACCGATGAACTGAGCATTCTGGGAGGCATTCTTTCTGGGGGGGGGAACATTTTTAAGTAGTTTATGATATTGTCGCTTGGTAGTAGCACGTTACCAAACAAAAATCTTGATATTCCATATTCCACGACTATTCCATAATACCCGAAGTTCCTCTACCTATAAAATTTCAGACTTTATTTTACTATTTTAGGTATATTCACCATATAACACGCACCTTTTTCTCCAAAAAGAAACCTTCATCAGCGAAATAGCAAAAAATAAATTAAAGATTATTGTTAAGTGCAATAACAATTACTCTTCATGTAATCTGATAGCGGAAAGTAACTGTTTTTGTAAATAAACAGCATGTTCATTAAATTAAAAATCTTAGTTCTTCAACTAAATATCAAAAAATAAAATAAAGATTATTGTTAAGTGCAATAACAATTACTCTTCTTGTAATCTGAATTAAAGATTATCGTTAAGTACAATAACAATTACTTTTCATGTAAACTGATAGCAGAAATTACTTGTTTTTGCAAATAAACAGCATGTTTATTAAATTAAAATCTTAGTTCTTCAACTAAATAGCAAAAAATAAAATAAAGATTATTCTTAAGTACAATAACAATTATTTTTCATGTAATCTGATAGCGGAAAGTAACTGTTTTTGTAAATAAACAGCATGTTCATTAAATTAAAAATCTTAGTTCTTCAACTAAATATCAAAAAATAAAATAAAGATTATTGTTAAGTGCAATAACAATTACTCTTCTTGTAATCTGAATTAAAGATTATCGTTAAGTACAATAACAATTACTTTTCATGTAAACTGATAGCAGAAATTACTTGTTTTTGCAAATAAACAGCATGTTTATTAAATTAAAATCTTAGTTCTTCAACTAAATAGCAAAAAATAAAATAAAGATTATTCTTAAGTACAATAACAATTATTTTTCATGTAATCTGATAGCGCAAATTAATTGGTTTTGTAAATAAACAGCATGTTCATTAATCTAAAAATCTTAGTTCTTCAACTAAATAGCAAAAAATAAAATAAAGATTATTGTTAAGTACAATAGCATTTACTTTTCATGTAATCTCATAGCGGAAATTAATTGTTTTTGTAAATAAACAGCATGATAATTAAGTTAGAAATCTTTGTTCTTATGATAATCTTTATTTTTTTCCTAAATTTTTAATCTTTCTTTGTAATAACCGCATATAACGCGCACCTGTCATTTTCGATTAGTTTTCTTGTATCAAAAATTTACTGATGTTACTGTATTGATTTTACACTATTTCAAACATATTGCAATTGATATACAGAGTGGTCCACAATTGCTGAGTTGAGCGCATTTCATGTTTGAAAGAAAAAAGAACAGAATGAGGTACGTATATATTTATTGTTTTCTTGGAAATACATTTAAAACAGTTTTGCGCAACAACATTTTTTAAACATTAAATAAATCGTGGGGGGGGGGGGGGGGCTATAGCATGGCCTCCAAGATTCCCCCCCCTCGACATTACACCCCCTGAGGATATGTCAAGGACCGACTGTACGCAACTCTATTTCCGGATATCGATGACCTCAAACGACGAATAACTGGAGTCATTGGAGGAATACTTGCTAAAATGCTGCAGCAAACTTGGCGTGAAATTGAAGATCGGCTGGATACTTTACGTGCATACTAGGAGCTCATACTGAACTCATTTAATGTTTAAAATGTTGTTGTGTAAAACTGTTTTAAATTGTCTTTCCAAGAAAACAATAAACATGTACGTACCTCCACTTGGAGTGAAATTGAAGATCGCTTGGATACTTTACGTGCATACAAGGAGCTCATACTGAACTCATTTAATGTTTAAAATGTTGTTGTGCAAAACTGTTTTAAATTGTCTTTCCAAGAAAACAATAAACATGTACGTACCTCCACTTGGAGTGAAATTGAAGATCGCTTGGATACTTTGCGTGCTACACAAGGAGCTCATGCTGAACTTATTTAATGTTTTAAATGTTGTTGTGTAAAACTTTTTTGAATTGTCTTTCCAACAAAATAATAAATATGTACGTATCTCCACTTGGAGTGAAATTGAAGATCGGCTGGATACTTTGCGTGCTACACAAGGAGCTCATACTGAACTTATTTAATGTTTAAAATGTTGTTGTGTAAAACTGTTTTTTATTGTCTTTCCAACAAAATAATAAACATGTACGTGCCTCAACTTGGAGTGAAATTGAAGATCGGCTGGATACTTTACGTGCATACAAGGAGCTCATGCAGAACTCATTTAATGTTTAAAATGTTGTTGTGTAAAACTGTTTTAAATTGTCTTTCCAACAAAATAATAAACATGTACGTACCTCATGTTGTTCTTTTTTTTTCAAACATGAAATCCGCTCATTAATTTTGAACCACACTGTACATCACTGAGGTACACTACAAGATGCTTACTTTAGAATAGGATGTGCATAGCATTTCTCGTTCATCTACAGGGACACTCAAAATAATTAGGTTTCAGTACTGTCTATGAACAATAATTGCTAAAAGTGCGTTTTTAAGTGTGGTACGCGTTTTTAAATTTAACAAATTCTTTTTACATTGCTTTGGTGTATAAATCATATACAGGGTGAGTACAAATGATGGACCGGATTTAAAAAAATCACATATTCGAAACTACTGCACATATTACAATAAGTGATACATGAATTTAAAGATAAATATGCCAAGTTTTTTCCACCATTGATCAACAGACGGCATCACATTCATTGATAGCTGGGATTGAAATCCAAAAAGGGCGACAGTGGCCACCAAGATCCCCAGACACCAAGATCCACCATGTGATTTCTTTTGTGGGGTTACGTCAAATACATTGTTTATGTACCACTGATGCCGCAAACTCTGCCAGAACTTAAAGAAAGCATTTGTGCAGCATTCAGAACCATTGACAGAGTGATGCTACGAAATGTTTGGAATGAACTGGATTACAGATTGGACGTATGTCGTGTAACAAGAGGGTCACACATCGAACAGTTGTAACTGAAAAAAACATGGTATATTTCTCTTTAAATTCATGTATTATTGTAATATGTGCAGTAGTGTCGAAAATATGATTTTTATCCGGTCCATCATTTGTACTCACCCTGTATATTATATACAGGGTTCACAAACGAACTCTAGTACCTTTCAGCTTATTTCAAATTTATATTTTATATAATTTCTTTGTATGAAAATTTGAAATTTCTTTAAAATGTTCTGTTAGTGTTGGAACGTGTTTCATAATCTGTGCCGAATGCCTGATTTTTCGTTCTTGTTGTCTTTTTGTCATAGCATGAAATTTTTGTTTAATGAATTAATGAATGTTTAATGAATGTTTTGCTTCAAAGCATCGTAAATATGATTTAATTATCAGTTTTTAATTAATATTTATAATTCTTTTCGTCTCTTTTTCACACACCAGATAGAAAACCAATCAATTCGAGCTTTAAGACAACAAAAGAAAATAGCTGTCGTTCGAGGACAGAAGAATGTTGTTTCCAGAGACCTTCCTCTCTATCGAAAAGCATTGGAAGCTCAAGGATTCCTGGTCCATGGCCCACCCTGGTACAAGAAACATCGCCTCGCGGACACCAATTCGACAGTTTTCTTTGTCATGGACAGTAAGTCGTTTATCTAATGGGGGTATTTACCGCAATCTGCAAGTTGGACATACGGACTTTTTGCCGATATATGAGTTCCTACTGGACTTACTGTTCAAAGTCACAAGATGCCATTTGCATAAGGATAATTTAATTCATGGGTTGGAGAAGGATGTCTAGAACAACAATCCAAATCTCACTATAACGGTTACAGTGAAATATTTTCGAAAATTTTAAATGAACCGTTCACTTTTTTTTTTTACAGTAAAATTATCTTCAGAGTGAAAACTAATAAATGGCGTTAAAACGATACCCATAGACGAGGATCTTAAGAGACTTTTAAACGCAAAGAAATGCAGTGAGAGTAACAAATAAGCCTACACAGGCAACAAAATCGAATAATTTTTAATCGGACTACATATATTCAAGTATCTTAATGACAGACGATGACACATCACATACAGGAGATTGTGAGCAACAATAAAACATGGCTTAAAGACAATGCGTAATTTCACTTTTAATGGTGCGTTTCATGTAATATGCAATTAGCAAATTCCATCTATATACTTTAAATTTTAAATAAACCAATAGACAGAAATCCTTTGAAGGTTATTCAGAGTAGAATCCGTCATTGGTTGGATAACCCGATTTTACCCGAAACCGACCCAACTCACGTCTTGGGTCGGGTCGGGTTGAATTGGCGCTATTTTTTTTTCATTGCAGTTCAAGTTCGGGTTTGGTTGATTTTAAATGTTTCGTGTGGTATTCGGGCTAACATTATTTTTCATAATAAGATCCTGAATATTTTTCAATTGAAAAAAATGACTATATTTGAATATAAATGAGTGTATCTATGTTCATTTTTATACAAAAAGATAAAAATGATATTCGAGATATAATTGTAGACTACTTTCCCCAAATGCTTTAAAATATGAATTATGTTCTTTTATTTCGAGTTCGGGTTGGTTTCACCTTGAAGTGTGTCCGGATTGGTTAGGGTTTCAAGTTGACGAAACTTTTTTTTGTTGCGTTTGTGCGAGTTTTGGGTTGACTTTAAGTAGAATTTTCCGGTTTAGGTCGGGTAGTACCCGACACGTGCAGAATTATAATTCGAGTGACCACATCAACCATGAAATCGCAAAATGACGGTAGATAACAATGTCATCAATATGTTTTTGCATCTTACATGGAGCACTAAATTTTTGTCTTAGCATTTCTTTTAAGTTTTTTATTTCTAGTACTAAAGGTACCGTTTCAACAACATTTATGATTTTTCACTGCGAAGAACATTTCACGATGAAAAAAAGGTGGGTGTTGCTATTTGAAATTTTCGAAATTGTTTTACTGTAACCATAATTATGAGAGTTGAAATCTTGTTCTACACCAGATTCTTGAGGCCATGCCTTGAAATACCCATATCCCAAATGATATTTCGTTTCCCTTAAAGGTACGTTTGCCAGGGATTCATAAAATGGCAAAGTTTTCTTATAACCACTTTGCAGAATGTCTAATGTAAGAGAATGGCGTCATATGCAAAGCTACGGAAATCTTCATTTTAGTTACCAGGCAGACTTTATTTACTTATTAATACATGTATGTACTGTGCTTACGGTCCTTACTTTTGAACACCACTATTTCTTAAAAGTAATCTTCATCTTAAGTGATAGCAGAAATTTCGCAAAACCGCAAAAAGTGCTGCAGTTAAATACAGCGAAGATTTCTATTCGGAAGTAGTGGCACTCAAAGGTAAGTACCATACGTACCCCAATATATTTTGGTTTGTTTACTTGTAATCACTTGGATTCTCTTTTGATTGGACCGCTTCACTGAAACACCCCGCTCCCGAAATCCCATGTTAACCTATGGGAAAACTTAGAAGTGCGATGACTCATTACCTAATATAATTATTAAAATACGGTTTTCACCATCATAAAGTAGACGTGAGATGCCGACGATGTGCATTTTTAAAAATTGTCTTCGGAGATTTTAAGTATATTTAAGAAGATGATAAAATTTCATGAAGTGCAAATTTCATAGTTTGTAGGAAATTTTTAAGTACTTAAAGGTTCAAGGTGACAATTTTTAAAAACGCACATCTTCGGCATGTGACGTGTACTTTCTGATTGTGAAAACCGTAATTGAATAAATATATTAGGCAATGAGTAATCGTGCTTCTAAGTTTTCCCATAGGTTAACATGGGATTTCGCGATCGGGGATTTTCAGCGAAGCGGCCCCTTATGAACCGTCGTCAAATTACACAGGACAGCATTTACAGTACAAAGAACATGAAAGCGCAACCCGGAAAATTTCGAGAATCGAACCATGTATTCCACGACGATGCGTTAAATATTTTGCCTCTCTGCTTTTGCAATCCTTTTGTAATTGCATATGCATTTCCATATTTTGACTATATTTTCTATTAATGTATATAAATGCAAATAGTGTTAAAACTGTTACAATTTCTATATGTAGATTGTAGACGTTCCTATAAACAAAATTTAAGTGCATCATTAATTAGGAGACGTTATGTGGAAGCGGTTGGTACCAGTTATATTTTTATTACAAAGGAAAAGTGAAAAGAAAATCTTAAGAAAATATTCATAATTTGGAACCATAAATCAGTACTTTATATTTTAATAATAAATAAGTTTCAACCGTGCTGTTCTTAAATTGTTACCTAAAGTTAAGAGAAAATATTAAAACTGTGTGCATTTCTCATTATTTATAATTTACTTTTTATTCGATTCCTGTCTTAGACCCAGCACGTTATTTAGGTATTCTGTTATTTTTGACAGATTTGGCAACCAGCTTAAAAGAAAAAATTAATGATTGGAACAACGTTTAATAAAAATCCATGATTTTAATGGAATCCTTAAATTCTATTTAAGATTTGGAGCAAATTTTATTTTGAAATATATTATTTGCCCTATGACGATGAATATAAAACGGCAATAATTAAAAAAAGGTGTGATTAAAAATGATGGCGCTTGTGTATATTCGGTACAGAAGCATCAATCACTAAGAAACAAATTAACTTTTCAATAGAAATAAGATTAACTTCGTTATTTTTCCCATTCTTTCATTGAGTATACAAAACTTCGTCGCTGTTGGTCTTCTTAGGTACAACACTAAGCTATTTACATGCAACAAATTAAACTCTATTTAATATAGATTTAAAAATAAATATGCACGCTTCATCAATATTTCATGATATCTTTTAGTATGAAGAAGGTTTAAATGCACAACAACAAATTCTGCTTTATATAAATCTAAATGCATTTGTGATTTCGTATTATTTCATCTTATCGAAGGAAATTTTATTTATGAACTCGTTAAGAATTTTCATATTTTTATTCATAAGCTTCTTAAGAGATTCTCTTCCCCTTTAGAAATGTCTCACCATTAATTATCTTTAGGGAAATTCTTCTCTCCTTGTACAATTAATGCATATATCTTTAATGAAAACAGCAAAATATTAGACTTTTTTCCCCTTAGAAAATGAAGACTTATTATTATACAGTGCTAACGAAAGAGAGAATTTAGTAATTAATCTTCATGATTTACTTTTCGCTCTTTACGGTTTTGTTTTTCGTGTTTATTAAGTAGGTCATACATTAAACAGGCGAATATCAATGTATTAAATAATGTTTTATACTGTTGTAAATTCTCAAGTTTTTATGTTATATTTTACACAGCTTTTCGAATTTCAAATTTCTTTCGTAAGTTAAATTTGCGATTTTTTATTTTAATTTTTGTGGTTGAAGTTAAAAATGGCTTTTTTTATTTGTATGTTAGGGATAAGAATTACTTAAAATTATTAAAAACTTTATCGTTGAATTCTTATCAGTGATAAATACTTTCTCTGCATCACCCTTTTGGTGCATTTTTCTTTTATAAATGTATTAATTTTGATGGAAAAATATTTTTTTCAGATATAGTTGTGAAATGTATTTTTACAGAAGAACATTTTGCAGTTAGTTGAAAAAAAGCCTTAAAAGAATGCTTCGATAATGTCTGTAATGATAAAATTCGCGAACTAATGATAATTTAAAGGAAAATGTCTGAATATTTATGTATTTGAACATAATATTCTGATTTTAAGAGGGAAAAAAATTGATAAGTAATGTTTTATCAGTGATAATTACTTTTCCTTTATCACCGTTTTAGTGCAATTTTCTTTTTATAAATGTATCAATTTTCAAAGAAAAAATAATTTCGTCAGATAGTTGTGAAATATATTTTTCCAGAAGAACTTTTTGCAATTAGTTGAAACAGAACCTTATTCTAAAGAATGCTTCGATAATGTCCGCAATGATAAAATTAGCAAACTAATAATTAACCCCTTGGGGACTAGCGACACGTATACGTGACGCATAAGATGCTCAGAATCCTTGATTATTCCCACCAGTTACTTTTTATTTTAATATTTGCCTTATTTAATGCTAGAATTTCTGCGATTCAATTTGGCGAAAATTTCTGTTTTGAAAAACCGGCGGTAAAAGATTAAAAAGTCTGTAAAGGACGCTCGTTGCGAAGCGGTTAAAAAAAAAAGTGGGTGAATAATATTTATCGATTTAAATTGTTCTGATTTTAAGAGGATAAAAATCGATAAGTAATGACAACCAGCTTTCTGAATATCGCGAGTTCTGACCAAGTTTTTATAAATAAATGCGCTTTATTTTGACAATAGCTTAAGTATTTTTCTTGGCTCATTACTTAATAAAAATTAATCATCATTGAAAAAGAAGCAAACTATTTTTCATTAAAATCCTAAAACAAGCTTATATATTCATCTAATAAAAAATAATTGTTGGAAAATAAATAAAATTTTATTCATTAAAATTTTAAACAACCGCATATGTTTCTTTAACTTTTAAAAACATTTGTTCCATTTTGAACCTGTATAGTAATTTTAAATTCATATTATTTGATAATGAAATATCTTTTCAGTTTGTAAAATTAGAAGAAATATTATTAGCAGCAAACAGAACATTTATTATATATTTTATAAAACATTCTTATAGTTAATTAAAAAAATTGTCAAAGATTCACTTCCAATAAAAAAATTGTAATGTTTTATTATAATTTTGATAAATGTATAGAAGCACATATATTTTGATGTATCTTTCGATATACCAACTGTATATTTTTATATTTGTTGTAATTCATAGAGACAATTACAATAATACGCAGATGTAGAAAGATATAAATCCTCAAGAATTTTAATATTTGTACTTATAGATATTTCGATAGTTCAAAATCTTCATTGCTTAACCCTTTCAGGGGCAGTAGTATGTTTATAGAAACCACTTAATTTTAATTCCCAAACGCCACAATGGCACCAGCAATTTTCTAAAGTTTTTTCCACTTAATATGTATGTGATTTTTTTGCTTTTTACTTTTTCCAATTAAATTTTACATTAATTCCGGTGCCATTTATTTCAACATTTTAGTACTGAAAGTACTTTGCCCCTGAAAGGGTTAATGTTATTCGCAACTCGATATACTCACAAATATAAAACAAATCGATTTCGAATAGCTTATACATGATAATCGTGTGGGATTAGCAGTTAAAAATTTGCTAGTTTTTAATTTAATTTCTTTTATCTAAATGTGCAATGATGAAAGCTTTCCATTTAAGGTCACAGAATTTATTAATTTATATTATTACCAATATTACCAATATTACCATTAAATGATTTTCCTCCTAATTAAGAGTAATTAGGAAGAATCAAATGCCGTCTTCATAACTTTCTTTGAGTCTTTGAATTTTTATTTTGCTTTATGATATTCGTAAATCGATATATTCACAAATATAACACGCATAAAGTTCGAATAGCTTATACATGACAATCTTGGGAGATTCGCTGTTAAAAATTTACGAGTTTTTAATTTCATTTCTTTTATCTAAATGTGCAATGGGAGCTTTCTATTTAAGGTCACATAATTTACTTTTATTACCATTTAATGGTTTCCCTCCTAATTAAAAGTAATTAGGAAAAATCTAATCTCAACTTCAAATATTTTTTCTGTTTTTGAATTTTTATTTTGCTTTATGATATTCGTAAATCGATATATTCACAAATATAACACAGATAAAGTTCGAATAGCTTATATATGATAATCATGTGGGATTAGCTGTTAAAAATTTACTAGTTTTTAATTTCATTTCTTTTATCTAAATGTGCAATGTCAGCTTTCTATTTCAGGTCACATAATTTACTTTTATTACAATTAAATGATTTTCCTCCTAATTAAAAGTAATTAAGAAAAATCTAATCTCATCTTCAAATATTTGTTTGAATCTTTGAATTTGTATTTTGCTTTATGATATTCGTAATGCGATATATTCACAAATATAAAACACATAAAGTTCGAATAGCTTATACATGATAATCGTGTGGGATTAGCTGTTAAAAAATTACTAGTTTTTAATTTAATTTCTTTTATCTAAATGTACAATGATAGTTTTCCATTGAAGGTCACATAATTTACTTTTATTACCATTAAATGATTTTTCTCCCAATTAAGAGTAATTAGAAAGAATCTAATCTCATCTTCAAAACTTTCTTTGAATTTTTATTTTGCTTTATGATATTGGTAAATCCATATAGTCACAAATATAAATCACACAAAGTTCGCATGGATTATACAGGATAATTGTGTGAGATTAGCTGTTAAAAATTTACTAGTTTTCAATTTCATTTTTTTATATCTAAATGTGGAATGGTAGCTTTCTAATTAAGTTCACAGAATTTGCTTTTATTACCATTAAATGATTTCCCTCCTAATTAAAAGTTATTAGAAAGAATCTAATCTAATCTTCAAATCTTTCTTTGAGTCTTTGAATTTTTGTTTAAGTGTTATCTGTTTAATGATATTTGTAAATCAATAAAGTCACAAATATAATAAATAAAAACATTTTGAGTAGCTTTCACATGGTTTATACATGTGGGATATATATATTTTTTTTAGCGTTTTAAATTTCATGTATGTTATAAAGTAAAAACATGCCTGTGAATAACGGTAACGACATATCGTCGGTGGACACGAGCTTAGCAATCAATTTTGCTTTTATTGGAAATTTATTAATTTCTAAACATCGCACAATTCAAAATTTTACACCGTCGAATAGTGAAAAAATTTTACCTCCGAATGATATTTGTTTGAAAACTATCTCAATTTACGGACTTTTTGCGGTTTTTTAAAATAACTTTCAAGCATGATTTATATATATATATATATATAAATGTCTGTATCGCTTGCAGCCCGATTACTGCAGATTAACTCATTTGTACTTAAAACAAAATAAATAGTTGAACATCTGTTTTCAGCTAATATTCCATAGCGAGATAAAAAAAAAATCTTTATCAGTAAATAAATAAATAAGTAAAACAATATAAATAAAACACAAACTTAACAGAAAGGTAATCGAACTGCGCTATTAGACACTTAAATAATCAGAATTAAATAATGTTGGTGATTTCTTTGACTTATAACCGCTGGCATGCGGCTAATGCGAAAGTACCGTTTTTAATAAACTTCAAAACGCTATTTGAATACATTATTGATATTTTTCATATAAAAATGCGTTTTGGTGTTGTTAGTAGATAATATAAAAAATATATTAGAATTTTACTTAAAAATAATTTTTATCTATTATATATGTACCGCCGGAAGGCCGAATTGGATCCCCTGGTTTTATAAATGTAGAATGATAGCATTACTTATATACATTTATTTATTTTCATTTATTTTAATATAAACCAGTAAGATTTAAAAGAATTTTTTTAATTTAAATTAAAGCCTTCTTAGTTTTTATCCCGTTCAGAACATCGGTCTAATAGACGTTTTTCTGTCGATTCAGACAACATGGCGCCAATTAGACCCTTAAGACGAGTACAATTATCCACTTAAGATGTTTATCCTTCGCGCCTTTCTGAAGTGTTTTCCTTTATCTCCTAAACCGTTCATTTTCTTAAAATTTGGGCTAAAAAAATAAAAAAAAAGAACCGAGGATAAAGAATCGTTTCTCAAATGCTGGAAGCTACAAAAACAAAGCTTCTGCTAAGAGCTAAATCTTGATAAACTGCGAAAAGATTTGTGCTTCCAGTGAAAACTGAAGAAATCTTGTGGACTGTTAGCTAATCTTGATAAGCTGAGTATGAAGTAGCATTCCAATTTTTTTTTAATTATCCTTAGGAATTTTCTCTTCTGTTTTAATGTGCCTAAATATCATTTTTAACCTTTTATTTATTAATTTAAAATTATTCATACGCCATTCATAGATTAAAATTACACATTTAGCTGTTGTTCAGGACAGCTAACTTTACATTTCTGATACAAAAAGTTACAAATATCCTTGTAATTAACTATTTTACCGAAATGTCAGTCTTAACTTTGTGAGCGTAATTTTCTTTATACGGATCTTTTCGTTAGACAAAATCACAGTACAGTCAAAGCCTCTAAAGAAGTAGTAATTACGAAGGAGATAAATGACGAACATTTATGAAAATTATCATTAAATTTTTTTTTTCGGAAAAACCTGGCTAACAGTGCAATAGTCAGTGCAATTTGCGAGCCCATGTCACATTATTGATGTCACATATCCTTCTCACTTTAATACTAAAACAAGAAACATGAAAAGGCTGGTTAATATAGCCCCAAGTCTGGTTTTACAGAAATAAATAGATAAGAGTTTTCTTCTATTATCCTTTCTTTCCATGGCTCACTTGTAAATCTTACAAAGGGACGGGATTTGAAACATCCTTATTTCTCCTTTCTTTTTTCTTTCTTTAAAGATCTCAGGACATTCCTTCGCATTTTCTTGAAGGGGGGAGGGGGCGTGTGCCCTTGAATGTGAAATTTCTGCATAGCAAATCTGGTAATTTACCATATTTTGACACAGAGTTGTAATGTAGAAATTTTATCGCTGAGAGAAAGCAGTGTTCTATAAGAAAGGTATATTTTCCCTAAATCTACCCAACATTTTGCCGAAAATCACGCTGAAATGAACTATTGCTTGCATATCCTCTTCATATTAATATTAAAATAAGAGACATGAAAAGGCTGATTAATATGACCACACATCTGGTTTAAAAAAAGAAACAAATAAGTGTTTTCTTCTATGATCCTCCCTTTTCATGGCTCAGTTGTAAATCTTACAAAGAGACGGAATTTGAAATATCCTTATTTCTCCTTTCTTTTATCCTTATTTCTCTGTAAAGACCCCAGGGCATTCCTTTGTAATTTCTTGGAGGGGGTAGGCGTGTCCCCTTGAATGTTAAAATTCTGTATGGTAAATCTGGTAATTTACTATATTTTGACAGACAGTTGCAATGTAGAAATATTATCGCTGAGAGAAAGCAGTGTTTGATAAGAAATGTATATTTTTCCTAATTCTACCCTACTTTTTGCAGAAAATCACATTGAAATGAACTGTTGCATTAGCCATGATCTTGCTTTTGTAGCTCGTAAAAGGCATGTAAATCTTAATATGTTTAAATGATGAACCATTCTTAGAGCGCAACTTGCCCGTTTTAACGGTGTTCGTAATTAGGCGAGTTCGACTGTAGTTCTTACTGATAAAAGACAAATAAGACAAGCATTTCAACATATCAGTAGTATAAGTCAATTTTTTAATTCAATGCCACATGTAAGACTAAAATGTAAGAATTGTCGCATTTGTTGAAAGAATGACTACAACGTTCGCTGAAACTATGACGAATTATTCTATGCATTTTCTGCTCCATATTTTTTAGCACCTCGGATTCCCCCCCCCCCCCTTCCCGAGATTCTTCTTATAAAGCTGTCTATGTTGAAACAGATATAATGCGGGTATTATTTAATCAAAAATTACATAGTCGTAAATTTGCTTCCTTTCACAATTTGAAGCAACAATACATTTATTCGTAGCACACACAGCGTTTTTCAAAATTTAATATTTCCACAAACAAATGATTACTTCTATTATGCATAAGCTTAGTGCTACTGATATTAATAATATATTCAAGAAGGTTCTTAAAATAAAATTTATCAAGCTACTTCAAAAATAATTAATTCTGCATTCTTTATTTTATTTGTTTTCCTTGCTTCAAATTTTGCAATAATGAAGCTGTTTTCTATACTCTATTTTTTAAGAGCCTGAACACTATCTGCAAAGTCCTGAAGAAGAGGAACCTCCTGATTGGCTCCTTCTGTTATGCCTCGCTTTTTCTGATGGAGACTGCTTTGAATGGAAAGACTTAGCAAATACCCTGAAGCCTTATACGTGGGTGAGTATCGTGATAGAAACAATGCTATTGCTTAATAGATTTCGATCTTTTTAAATATTTTCTTATCTATAAAAAGTTTCATAAATAATCATTTCATTTTTCTGAGAAATTATTAATCCGTTGTGTTGCGTTTAAATTGCGTGAGGTATTTCAATTGTTTGGGGCAAAATATATCTAGTTTTATTACATTTCAAGTTTCTAACCCTAACAATTCCAAATAAATCGTATTCTAGAGGTTTTCCTCTTATTTTACCTTATTAAATTTCGCATTTTTTAGAAACGCGGCCACCATGCGAAATTTCAAACTTTTACTCCCAGCAGTATCGCAGAAATCGCAATTCTCGAATGTTTTTTTGTTCTTGAATACTTTTACATTTCGAATTTATTTAGAAATTGTTCTGTTGCGAGTATTTAAGCCTTAAAAGTAACAGTCACGTCAAGTTTCTAGTCTTAACTTTTCCAAATTAATCGTAATCTAGAACGTTTTTAGAACATTTTAGCGAGTATTTACATTTTAAAGTCACTATCACACCAAATTTCAAGTTTCTGTTCCCAGCAGTATCACAGAAATCGTAATTTTAGAATTTTTTTTGTTCTTGCACACTTTCACATTTCGAATTTGTTTAGAAATTGTTCTGTTGCCAGTATTTGCGCCTGAAAAGTAACAATCATGTCAGGTTTCAAGTTTTTGGTCTTTACTATTCCAAATTAATCGTAATTTATAACATTTTTAGAACATTTTCCGCTCATTTTACTCTTTTAAATTTGGTACTATTTTTAAACCGTTCATAGTGAGTATTTACACCTTAAAAGTAACTACCACACAAAATTTCAAGTTTCTACTAGCCCTAACACTATCACAAAAATCGAAATTTTAGAACGTGTTTTGCTAATACGCTCCGTTAGGGGTTGCTTTACGGGCATTAAATATAACCTATCTTAGAGCAGAGATGGCCACCAGCATTTTGCCATCATTATTTTTGAAATCGGCTCTTTAGTAAACAGTTTGGAACAGTTAAGTTTTTAGTCTTAACTGTTCCAAATTAATCGTAATTTTGAACGTTTTAAGAACATTTTCCTCTCATTTTACCCTTTTAAATTTTGAACTATTTTGAAACGGTTCATAGAGAGTATTTACATCTTAAAAGTACTTAGCATACCAAATTTCAAGTTTCTAGCCCTAACAATATCATAAAAATCGCAATTTTAAAACGTGTATGTGAAAAAAAAATATTTCTGTTAAATTGTTCCATCGTCACAACACCAGCTTGCTAATAGGTTACAACGATCTATTAATTTTGTAACTCACTTTGAAAGTTTAGAAAGTTGCTAAAAATGTGCATTTTTGTTTCACTTTTAAGAGATTTTTCGCTCTTTTAAAGCTTTTTTTTAATGTAGGTCATTTAAAAAAAATAGGTAACTTTTTATACTTGAAGGACATGATTATTTTTTTTTTTAAACTTTTGGTTAATATTTTACATTTTTTTTTTTTTTAAGCATTAAAATCTTAAGGTTACAATAGACTTTCAAATTTGGAAAACCCCTACAAAATATCGCTTTTTTTATTATTTTTAGGATAAGAATAATATTTAGGACAACTGCTTCCTATTTTAAAGTAAATAAAATAATAAATGAATAAATAATTACACAAATAAAAATATGATGAAAAATAAATCGATTACAATCATTTTTAAGCGAGATCTGCGCATTTCTGTGCAGCTGCAGACAACAGCTGTTTCAGCAACGCCCTTTCCTTTGTATAGCTGCGAACTTTTACGCTTTATTCTTACTACTAAAATTTAATAGTAAATTTTATGGGTAACAAAAAAAGCGTATAATTAACAGCTATGATCTTTGATCTTTTTCCCTAAAATATAATCACGGAATTAAAAAAAAAAAAGTTTTACTTCTCATTTTCGATAAAAATCAGTAATGATAAAAAGTAAACAAATAAACAAATAAATAAAATAAAATAAATGGCTTAAGAAATATTTCTTACTTTAGAACAAAAAATATATATATATATAATATTTCCCTTTTGCGGATTTGCAGATTTCTCCGCATTTTCCGTTTTACGGCCGAAATTAATAAGCTAATTCTTTTCCCTCGCCACGCTTTTATATTAAAAAATAATAATAATAAAATGAAAAAAAATATAATAAATTATTTGGTTCCAGTTCCCATCCATCAGTATGACTAAATACGGTTTTGATCACCTGCACGGCCAACTCTAAAATTTTAAAGTTACAAGATGTTGGATTTTGTGAAATAATCTTTGACGTGCATCGAAACGAGATTCAACTGAATTTTTCTGGCCGACAATGAAGATAATTTCTACTAATATGAATCTATGTGAATGCAGTTCCAATTGCGCAAAAACCAATCGCATTTGCCTAGATCACAACACGTGGTCCCATGAGATATTAGCACTTTCTGTATGGAAATTATGAAATAGAGAAAGACATGGAGGCAAATCTATTCGCCTTAAGTGCGGAATGATGGGTGATAGATAGAAAGAAAAGTCCTGTGTTTTTGATTTTATATGAGTTAGTTGAGAGTTCGATCTTTTTATCTTTGAAGAGCGTTTAAAAGGTATGTTTTTTTTTCTGTGCAAATGTAATTTTTTTGTCTTAAATTTAAACGAGATTTGTAAGTTGGAAAACAATTCTCGGCAATTCTATTTTCGTTACTATGCGAATATTCATTCCAAAAATATATTTCAGATTTTCTTTTTCTTTTTAAATTATTTGCATATGAGGCATTCCAAAATTAACAGGGACGCATTGTTAATGTATTACTGAATAATAAGTCAATATTATTAATATTTATTCTATTGGATTAAAATAATGCTAATTTATAAGTTCTATACAGAACACTGAGTTTGTTCCGGATACCAGAAACTGAAAAATGTACAACATAAAATGAAAGGCATATATTGTTGTCTCTTTTGAATAATAATTTTAAAAAAAATCACTAAAACAAACACCAGAAAAAATATGAAGAAAAAATACTTTTAAACCAAAAATTTCTATAGCGTTTGACGGTAACGAATAATGTCGCAATCGAATTCCCTAACTGTGCCTTTGGGCCGGTTAGAGACGCCATAATACAAAAACGGAATGAAAACGTGCCCCTCAGGACCAGCTTCATAAGCAGTAAATTCTTTCTTGCAGTAAATTTTTTCGCTACACTCTTGGCATAACATTCATAAACATATTAACTTTCATTACACACGAATATGTTGTCTGCAATATTTCCCGGGAGGACACACGACACGAATAGGTGTGACAATATTTTCATTGAAGACAATTTATTGCTATGAAACGGGACTATTGATCATGTATGAAAACGTATTTAAAATAAAAACCCCATGCCCCTCCAACCTTTATTTAGGCATCAAAGCATTGTTTCCGATAATTTTTACGACAGGTGGATGGTAAGGTAAGATATAGGTAGATGAATAAACAAACGTAACAAATTCTTAAACATCAATTCAAAACAAAACATCTTAGAAAATATTTAAAAATCAGACTATTATCTTGCATTATTCACCATTTATGTGAATTATAAATTCATCTAACACTTGGTTTTTTTCCGTTAAATGTATAGTTCGGATTGTATGTTATACACAAATTATGAAATAAGCATGGAAATAAACAATAAAATTGTTTAAAATATGCGCTATAGATTTTCACATGCTTTTCTTTTTCATCGATTATCAGACTGTCGCATACTTTTAGTATACATATACGTGTAAGATAATGCAATTGTTAATACACACACACGCTCATTTCATCGAGAACAATTTAAATTATATAAGTCATTAACATATATATTTCGTAATAACGCAAAATAAAATTTTCTATCCGGCAATTCTTTTTTTAGAAATGAAAATAGTCTATCTACATATACCAATGCAACAAAGTAATGTTTATAGAATTTTGCTGTATTTCATGATATCACTTTTTTCCAATTCTACCTCCAGCCCCACCAGTGGCTGAGAGGTTCTGCTTTCGAAGCTGGTAGACGGGAGGTGCTGGGTTCAAACCCCTGTCGCGCTCGTTGACCTAACCGTTCGGAGTTGCCCGTGGCTTTCTTCGAACCTTGCCGTAAATACTGTTTAGGATCCCTTAGAAAGACCCCCATGGAGGGTACTCCTCCCTAGGGCCTATATCCCTCGTGTAGATAATTGGCCGTCATAAAATCAACCAATTCTACCTCCCTCCATTAACACCTTGACCGCTGCAGGCTGTGATGAAGTGGTTTATTTGGCAGAGATTTACAGAGCGGTTTTCAGTATTTATCGAGTTGGTTGACAACGCCCCAATCGTGGCAATGTTTGTTAAATTTATACAAAGCGTTAATTTTATACATTTTCAATTCAAAAATTTAAAATTTTAATAATTTTTACACTTTGAATCCCAAACTGAAATCACTGAACATGCCAATCTATTTAGGGATATCAAAGTTGTAGGGATATTAAACACGTATTTTTCAGCTTCCCAATCCGATGTATATTTCTGTAGTTATTCGACCATTTCCAGAATTTTCAATGAAAATGATTCTCACTGCATTTTACTCGATTACAGCGCCAACTACGTTTTCCCGAAAAAAAAAATGTTAAATACAAAAGTTACGTTTTTTCCCCCGTAGAATCCAAATCTGCGATAAAAAAGGGGGGTTATCATTTAAGATTTCAAAGTTTCCCCCCTTTACCTCAAGGGGGCAGAGTTGGGGTGGCAACTTTGATATCCCTAAATAGATTTTTTTAAAGAATTGCACACATATTTTCCGTTTTTCAATCCGATGTACATTTCTCGAATTATTCGATCTTTTTCAGACTTTTTAGACACCGTGTATATATATGTTACGGTCAATATGATTAATCCGGTCATTATTAATAATAACCGATTATTATTAATAATGACCGGATTAACCATATTGACCGTAATATATATATATATATATCTACCCTATATATATAAAATCCTAATGAAACGAATTTGTGAAACGATTTTATGAAACGAATTTATGAAACGATTTTATGAAACGACTGATTAAACGACTGATTATGTTTCAGGGCTATTTTTAATAAAATATTAAACGCTTGATGGTGAAATTAATACCAATTGTCCATAAAAATCTGCGGATGTCAAAACTGGTAATAGAATTTTGAAATTGGAATTAGTTTTCGAGATATTAATTTTTTTCTAATTTTAATGACATTTCTGTAATGATGGCAACTAATTACTCAGTTTTTTTGTGACAAAAAAGGGAAAAAAATTGAAAAGGATCCTGATAGGGATTATTGATTTCTTTTTATTCGTCATTTTCAAATTGAAATTGAATTTATATTTTATTTCAATCGATAATGAACACAAGATTGTGATTAAATTATGTTTTTCAGGAAAATTTGAAAAAAAAAAAAATCACATTTCTATCGTCAGGATTCAGTCGTCTGTCAGCATTTAATTTAATCTATAAACTGAAAATATTTTAAATAAGTTCGTCCAAATGACGTCATTTATGTAAACGCAAAAGAAAGGGGGGAAAGGAAATTATTATTAAAAGGTATATGTATATACTAATTTTCTAATAATTATTTATCATACGAAATTAATTAAATATTTTGTGCATGCATGCCTGCATTTATTCGGCATCAATTGATGAGATATTTAAACAAATTTGCTATCCGCGATAATTTTACACCATGTTATGTCACTTGAATATTATCCATAAGAAAATCGGGTACGTTTTCCAGTATAGGATCATTGGCGGAAAAGGAAATTTGGCAACATACTTTCTGTAAACCTATTGTCACCTATTGTAACACTTTGTCATTTCGTATACAGAAGCATTTTTTCAATATTTATACAATTTGTTTAGCGTAAAATGTCATTTATCCTATTCTATATATAATCAGAAGTAATTTGTATAGAAAAAAAAATAATAATATACGTATAATTAAAATACGCATATAAAAAAAAATCGTCGAATTTGTTTCCATGGCTGTTTATGTCATTTGGCACCAAATCTCACTTTCTGATGCCCGAATTGCGCCAAGCTTTTTAAAAAAGCGTCAAGACCCCTATAATAGAAAAGCACCAAAAGTTCATTGGGTTTGTTTTCATAACTTTTGGCAACAAATCTATGTATCTTAACGAATCTATCCCTTTTTGAAGCTCGAATTACGCCAAACCTAAAAGCAAAGGATCCTATACTGGAAAAGTACCCGATTTTCTTATGCACAATATTCAAGTGACATAACATGGTGTAAAATTATCGCGGATAACAAATTTGTTTAAATATCTCATCAATTGATGCCGAATAAATGCAGGCATGCATGCACAAAATATTTAATTAATTTCGTATGATAAATAATTATTAGAAAATTCGTATATACATATTAATTAAAATAAATAATTTACGTATTTAAAATAACATGAAAATATGCATGATGGTGCACTAAAATAGAGAGAAAATTAAAACCTGTTACTGAAAATGTCTATAACATAGTACTTTTCAATACCGTGGTTCTTAATGTTATTCACAAGCAGATGGAATTTTTCTCATCTTTAAATGCAAAGGAAGAATAGAATACAGATCGTTGTTATAAAAGTCCGAGAGGTAGCCACAATTTAAACCTAACCATTTTATACAAGCTGGTTTTCAAGATGTAATTGATTTTACTTATCAATCCCGAAAATAGTCGTCAGTTGTCGCAACAGCTGTGTATGAGGCCATGATAATAAAAAAATGCCCCATTAAAACGTTAAAAGCATGGCAACCCAATTACAGATTTACCAATATTTTTAAAACAAAGCACGCTGTCATGTTTTTAGAGGCCTTGAACTCTGAGCGGGGGTTGGCGAGCGTAGCTCGCAGGGGGTAGGCCCCCTAGTATATATATATAATTATAATATCTTTGAATTTCAAAAAACATTAATCAAGTTCTTGTAACATTCTTACTGAATCTCCAAAGATAATTAGTAACAGCGTGTAGTATATATATAATATATATATGTATGTATTATATATACATATACAGTAGAATCTCGTTACAACGAACCTCGATTTAACGAATTTTTCAATTTAACGAATATAATTTGGATTGTAAAAAAAGTCATATTATTCTATTTCATTATAAAAATATTTTCACTTTAACGAATATTTCATTATAGCGAATTTAATCTGTGGTCTCCAGAGATTCGTTGTAACGAGATTTTACTGTATATATTATATTTACACATATATATACATATGTATTATATATACATATATGTAAACTAAATCATTTTATAATATTTTCAAAATAATTTTCACATTTGCTGTCTAGATAATATTTGATGTTACATTCTCATACATTTGCTATTTTTGCGTAATCTCATCATTCAAAGCATTAACTTTCACAATCTTCCTGGCTTACGGAGATTCTATTACATTATTCTAGCTGTTCTCAAGAAAAAGCTACATGTAGTCTTGTTTAATGAACGACAAATTGCTTGCAGAATTAGGAGACACCATGTTTTCATTACCCAGAAAGAAAAAAAAAATGTAGGAGAAAAAAGGAAAACAAGAGGGAAAAAAACTGACATAAAAGTATAAGACGTCTGCTGTGTTACTGCTTCTCCACATGAGATTTGTTGACGAATTTTCCAGCTTGTTAACAACGTAATGAATATAAAAGTTTTGATTTGTGGGACATGAATGTATTTGTGTTTATTCGTCAAGTTCATATGAGTTTATTTATTATATTAATAAAACTCTGTGTGCGTGTTATGCTGTGCTATTTTTGTTTTTGTATTTGGAAAATCAAATAAAATTAAAACAAATATGGATTTTACATTAAAAGATATTAAAAGTTGGCAGAACTTGCATAATGTCTGATATATATATATATATATATATATATATGTAGCATTTTGACGAGGTTGAGATATTACGATGAATAATATTCGATGAAAAGATGGCCGTCCTTCAACGATATAGCAAGTTGCAGTCGATATTAGCGAGTATGGTGAAGTAGAAGGCAATGAAATGAGTCCACCAAAGTTTTCCAATAAATCCAGCCAATCTCCAGACAAATAATTTTATTAGAAGACGAACAACACAGAAACAATTCCCAAAGGTCTAAAACTTATAGCCCTCGGGCTAACGTTGCTTCACTTCATTGAATTAAGATGTTACTGGGCCAGTTAAATATTCTACGGACATAAAAACACCCGACACATATTTGTTTAGACTTCCAAACGTCAAAAAATCTCGTGCTCCGACCGGTGCGGGCGACTTTTTTCTCTCCGCGGAGATATACAGAAATTACGCCACGAGCGCACAACCCAATGAGTGAGAAGCTAGCTCCAGCCCAGCAAATGAGATGCGAAGGAGGAGCTAAGACGGTAAAGAATCCCGTACTTGGGTGCGGAGAAATTTTGAAGTTAAAATCCCAAGCGCGCGAAAAAATCAGAGCAATAATAATAATAATAAAAAGAAAATGGCTTTTAAAAATCGTGAAAAATTTTGTCTTCAGTGTTTTGAGGAATTTCCATTTTTGGAATGTCTTGAATACGATTTGACTTATTTTTGGAAAATGTCTGGCACGTGATAAAAAAAATTGTGGTCATTCCAATTCAAGAAATAAAGCACAAAAATTCATTAAACTTCATATTTAGTTAGACCTAGACAGAAACTGTTGCTGATTACATTTTAGTGTATATAGTTCAATAGGGAACGCCGCTATGCTGTTTTTCATAATTCCCTTGACAGTTGTATCTCAAGAACTAATGCAAGGAATTTCATCATATTCAAATAGACATCGACATTACTTTGTGTTGATTTTTTTTTTGTATGTGTGTGTGTATTTCCTGGAAATAAACTTGGGAATATGTATATTTTTAAACGTTCGATGTTCTTAGTTTAAGATAAATGTCATTATAAATTAAATTTGTGCTTTTTAGGTGAATCATATGCCAGGAATACGAAACGTCCTATGGCAGAAAGATTTTCTTTGCGTCACTACAAATACTGCGAAAACCCTTTCAAGTACGTATAATTTCATCTTTTCGATGACTTAAATAAAACTTTAAATATTTTTAGGACTATTTTGACATAAATAAATATTTGAAATTAAACTACTTACAAAATGGAAACTACAGTTTCGCATTCTTTTTTTATAATCTAATTTCACAGTCAAGAATACAGAGAGTCAATATAAACCCCAGTAATTTTGTGTATTAATATGGTCAAATTGTAAGCTATAAGTAATAATTTATAAAAAAAAAATAAGAAAGGAAAAAGTGGTTGATTCTAAACCAGTTAGAAAAAAAAAAAAAGCACATGTACACGACATTAGAATATAAATTTAAATTAACTTTTAAGTTTATATTGGATACATTAAGGAACTATTAATTATTCATAGTAGTTATAAAGTAGCTTTTGTTGGGTTTTCTAATTATAAATCTCAGATGTGTTAAATCGCTGTTGGAATTTTCGTTCATATCATTAACAAAAATGAAAATATTGCAACAGTATTTTAAAAAAACTGACTTGTTTCGGTGAAATATTTTGACATGGTGGTGGAACACAGCATGTAAAACGACTGGGAAACGGCTAGGAACCTCATTAAACAATGAGGAATGCTGGAATTGGCTACTATTCACATACAAACACCGATAACATACATTGTCCATTACTCCAAAAGGAAGCTAACACAGGGTGGCTAGTGGTCAGGGAAAAATACGGTCAAAAAAGTGATAAATACCAGTATATTCTTATAGAACAATTTATGTTGATTATTCGATCAAATAATCAATTTAAATTTTTTTATAAGAATATACTGGTAATTATATATTTTTTACTGCATTTTTCCCTGACCACTAGCCACCCTGTAACAGAACATATTGTTTCACTCACCAAATTACAAGCCTATTCCAGCACTTCCCACAACATCATCACATTTTACATAACGCAAATTAGTGTGTTGCAAATTGCATTAAAATATTGTCAATAGTAATGATAAACTTATAAACGGAAATATGAGCTTTACTTAGAGTGAAACGCCCTGTATCTTTAACTGAATAAATCCATTACGATCCCGAGTTTCATTCTAAATATCATTCCTTTTGAAGTTTGATGGTTACTATCACCCCTCTTATTTTATTTAAACATATTACGATCACCCTGTATTTTTGTTAAAAATTAGTTCTGAATTTAACTTTAGGATATTTGAATAAAACATTTTACACTTAATCAAATATTAAATTTTATGTTATACTAAGTGTATCTTTTTCGTTAGTTTTAGAGATGTAGTTCCAATCGCGAACATGTTATTGCAGTTTTGCATTTGGTACTACACTTTATTACAATTATCTATTGTTCAACGACAAAGAGGAAAACCCTGTATTGTATATGTGCATTACTGTAGAATTACTGTTGTTAAAAATAAAATTGCAAGCATTGATGTTTTACATTAAAGTCTAATAATGCTTAAAGTGATAAAAACAAAACACGAAATATTTAAAAATACCTTTTTAATGTAGATTACATATGTTTCGTTCGCTCTATCGGCGATATCTTCAGATCTAAATGATAAATACAATATTCTCGCATATTTTTGAAAATGGTAAACATAAACCACGAGATCGCATGTCCAAGGCGAGCATGTGCTTAAATTGGTCAAACTGGGAAACGTGAAAATTATTATTTATTTTTATTTTTATTGCTTTTTCAATCTGTAGATCATCGCGTGCTAAATTTTAGCTAATTGAAAAGAAGCGGTTTCATTGCAAATGTTATCTTTTCGAAAATATATTTCTATCGATTCACGGATTGATAATGGATGGGAAATAAGCTCTTGATTGAAAAAATATTTTACTATTCTTGAAATCAATCTGCAACGGCTCCTTTCTATATTGTCTGGCTAAGGCGGTAGTTCTTCTGTCATATTTGATATCTGCCATATGTTCTTTTATTCTTGTGTTAAATTTTCTGTTTGTCATTCGTATATAGTATTGTACTGTTCCTATTCTATTATATTATTGATGTCTTGATTAAAAATAATTATAGGTTTGCGGGACATGCAGCCAGCACCGACATGTTTCGTTCTTCCAGCTCAATACCAAGAATTTGTTAATGTTGCCGAAGCCCTTGGGTACTCTAGTCAGTGGATTCTAAAGCCACAAAGTCAAACTTTGACGGGACTTAGATTAGTAGATGTATTTTCACCAGTTGGGCAAGCCCAAATAGACGAGTGAGTACCGGCTTTAGAGATTTATTGTTAATTTTCTGTATTATCTATTTTTTTTCTGACAAGTAGATAGATGACTTAATGGCATTAACAGAAAACGTTTGGATTTTATAAATTCTTATTTTCTCGTAAGGTAAAATGGGGTAAGTACGTCCTAGGGATAAGTACCTAGTCTACAAATAAAATCCGAACAGGTGGAACAATTTAATTAAAAATCTTCTTATTAAAACGATTGCTACTTGAACGCACTCGTGTGATATAAAATTATCACGAGAAGTTTCAAAACTCAAAATACAGAATTTTATAAAAATCATGGTATTTGAATACTTTCTGTGACGTCTTTTAGTTGCATCTAAACGCTGTGTCATTGATCCTATTAACTTTGCTTTATCAAATTTTTCATGATAGTTACATAGCACACGAAAGATCCCAATTGGCGGTCATTTTAAAGAATAGTTTTGTAATAAAAATGTCCCACACATGAACATCAGCTCTCTAGCCACTCTGCTAGAATTTTACCCTAAAAGCACATATTTAACTTAACTTTAATTAGGGACTGAAATCTCCGAGGGATTAGCAATTTTTCACTTTGTCACCTTTCATTCGGATCATTGATATTCTGCATATTGATATTACACTGTTAAAAATCTTGTGTTAGGTTGAACCAATTTGTGGTACTGCAAGTAGCTGCAACCATAAAACGGTAAATTTGCCGCTCCGGTTGTACCGTAGCTCCAAATGTTGGAACGAGATTTCACCATCTTATGGTTGCAGCTACTGCAGCACCAAAAGTTGGTTCAACGAATGAAAAAAAAATAACAGTGTAGCATCTTCCCATTCCCATTTCATTTTCCCCTATTCCTTATACTTGTTTTTCCTCATTTGGTAATTTGACATTTTCGTCTATGTTTGTATATATACATTCGTTAACATGCAAACCGAATTGTTAAGAAGTCTATTAATAATGTATGTGAGATTGGTAGCGTACACTTTAAAAAGAAATAAGTATATGTGCGGGTGATTTTATGTAAAATTTCTGTCTTTTAATGAAAACTTTTTGTTTAGAGTGGAAAACCGTATATTTTCCCGGAATAAATGGAAAATTTCCTTTTTATCTTACTTGTTGAATGTTAAAAATAAAAATGATCCTGTTCGGATCTTTCATCAGAGTTGTTTCGTCTTTTCGGATTTTATATGTTACGAATTGCTAAGAAGTTTATCAATAATGTATGTGAGATTGGTAGCGTACACTTTAAAAAAAAATCAGCGTATGTGCGGGTGATTTAATGTAAAATTTCTGTCTTTTAATGGAAACTTTTTGTTTAGAGTAGAAAATCGTATATTTTCCCGAAATGAATGGAAAATTTCCTTTTTATCTTACTTGTTAAATGTTTAAAAAAATGATCCTGTTCGGATCTTTCATCAGGGTTGTTTCGCCTGTTCGGATTTTATATGTTACGAATTGCTAAGAAGTTTATCAATAATGTATGTGAGATTGGTAGCGTACACTTTAAAAAGAAATCAGTATATGTTGGGGTGATTTTATGTAAAATTTCTGTCTTTTAATGGAAACTTTTTGCTTAGAGTAGAATATTGTATATTTTCCCGGAATGAATGGAAAATTTCCTTTTTAACTTACTCGTTGAATGTTAAAACAAAACTGATCCTTCCAAGACAGATAAACGGAAATGTTCAATCACTGTAGAAAAAAATCCTCGCAAATTGACAGAAAAAAACTAACTGTCAATTTTGGCGCCAGTGGAAAATCGTTTACTTTACAGAAAATATCTGTATATTTTCATTAAAACAGTTTTTTTCCTTAAAAAAATATAGATTTTTTCTGTAAAAATTACAACATTTTCATTTTTTACAGGAAAAAAACAACTTTTCCCTAAAACAGTTTTTTTTCTGTAAAAAATACAATATTTTTCTGTTAAAATTACAGATTCTTTTTTTTACAGTGAAGGAGATAAAACGTTAAATATCCAGTTAAATTTTTGTAATTAATGTTTTGGCCCTATAATCAAGTAGTTGGTGGAAAATCAGGTGATGTAGGGGGAAGAGCATTCTTCCTCTAATGGTGACTACCGTGGTTCAAATCCTGAGGACACCAAGGCGATAAAAACGGATATGATAGTATGCAATACAAATACTTGTTCCGTTTAAATGTGCATCAGTATATAGAATTATTATATAGAATTTTTTTTCAATATTGCGCTATCGCTCATATTTATTTCTGAAAAAAAGAAATTATCCCTCTTGAATACTGGAAAAATTTTGTCTGGAAAACAAGGGGAGATACCAAAGCGAAAATATTGTAAAAAAATAAAGAATCGATGACAATTTTGCTGCCAAATATTTTCTGTTTATTCACAAAATTTGTTTTTACAACGTACCTTCAGATGGAATATTGTGGTATAAGAATGCGCATATCTGAAACAACTGACTATAAAGGGATAAATAATGAATGCATAAAAATTACTTGTATTTATCATTAAACCTTAATAATCAAGTAACTGATATAAAAAAAAAACAATACAGAGAGTGTGCATATCTAAAACAACTGACTATAAACAAATAAATAATGAATGCATCAAAATTACTTGTATTTGTCAATAAGTCTTCAGAATCAAGTAACTGATATTGAAAACAAGCAAACAATTCAGAGAGTGCGCCTATCTAAAACAACTGACTATACGGAGGGAAATAATGAATGCATCAAAATCACTTGTATTTGTCATTAAGCTTTAAGAACCAAGTAACTGATATTAAAAAACAAACAAACAATGTAGAGAGTGTGCATATCTCAAACAACTGACTATAAAGAGATAAATAATAAATGCATCAAATTATTTTTATTTGTCATTAAGCCTTAATAATGAAGTAATCGATATTAAAAAATAAACAAACACTTCAGAGAGTGCGCATATACTGACTATAAAGAACTGACTATAAAAAGATAAATAATGAATGCATCAAAATTATTGCATTTTTCATTAAGCCTTAAGAACCAAGTAACTGATATTAAAAAATAAACAAACAATGTAGAGAGTGTGCATATCTCAAACAACTGACTATAAAGAGATAAATAATAAATGCATCAAATTATTTTTATTTGTCATTAAGCCTTAATAATGAAGTAATCTATATTAAAAAATAAACAAACACTTCAGAGAGTGCGCATATACTGACTATAAAGAACTGACTATAAAAAGATAAATAATGAATGCATCAAAATTATTGCATTTTTCATTAAGCCTTAAGAACCAAGTAACTGATATTAAAAAATAAACAAACAATGTAGAGAGTGTGCATATCTCAAACAACTGACTATAAAGAGATAAATAATAAATGCATCAAATTATTTTTATTTGTCATTAAGCCTTAATAATGAAGTAATCGATATTAAAAAATAAACAAACACTTCAGAGAGTGCGCATATACTGACTATAAAGAACTGACTATAAAAAGATAAATAATGAATGCATCAAAATTATTGCATTTTTCATTAAGCCTTAAGAACCAAGTAACTGATATTAAAAAATAAACAAACAATGTAGAGAGTGTGCATATCTCAAACAACTGACTATAAAGAGATAAATAATAAATGCATCAAATTATTTTTATTTGTCATTAAGCCTTAATAATGAAGTAATCGATATTAAAAAATAAACAAACACTTCAGAGAGTGCGCATATACTGACTATAAAGAACTGACTATAAAAAGATAAATAATGAATGCATCAAAATTATTGCATTTTTCATTAAGCCTTAAGAACCAAGTAACTGATATTAAAAAATAAACAATCAATGCAGAGAGTGTGCATATCTAAAACAACTGACTATAAAGAGATAAATAATAAATGCATCAAATTATTTTTATTTGTCATTAAGCCTTAATAATGAAGTAATCGATATTAAAAAATAAACAAACACTTCAGAGAGTGCGCATATACTGACTATAAAGAACTGACTATAAAAAGATAAATAATGAATGCATCAAAATTATTGCATTTTTCATTAAGCCTTAAGAACCAAGTAACTGATATTAAAAAATAAACAATCAATGCAGAGAGTGTGCATATCTAAAACAACTGACTATAAAGAGATAAATAATAAATGCATCAAATTATTTTTATTTGTCATTAAGCCTTAATAATGAAGTAATCGATATTAAAAAATAAACAAACACTTCAGAGAGTGCGCATATACTGACTATAAAGAACTGACTATAAAAAGATAAATAATGAATGCATCAAAATTATTGCATTTTTCATTAAGCCTTAAGAACCCAGTAACTGATATTAAAAAATAAACAATCAATGCAGAGAGTGTGCATATCTAAAACAACTGACTATAAAGAGATAAATAATAAATGCATCAAATTATTTTTATTTGTCATTAAGCCTTAATAATGAAGTAATCGATATTAAAAAATAAACAAACACTTCAGAGAGTGCGCATATACTGACTATAAAGAACTGACTATAAAAAGATAAATAATGAATGCATCAAAATTATTGCATTTTTCATTAAGCCTTAAGAACCAAGTAACTGATATTAAAAAATAAACAATCAATGCAGAGAGTGTGCATATCTAAAACAACTGACTATAAAGAGATAAATAATAAATGCATCAAATTATTTTTATTTGTCATTAAGCCTTAATAATGAAGTAATCGATATTAAAAAATAAACAAACACTTCAGAGAGTGCGCATATACTGACTATAAAGAACTGACTATAAAAAGATAAATAATGAATGCATCAAAATTATTGCATTTTTCATTAAGCCTTAAGAACCCAGTAACTGATATTAAAAAATAAACAATCAATGCAGAGAGTGTGCATATCTAAAACAACTGACTATAAAGAGATAAATAATAAATGCATCAAATTATTTTTATTTGTCATTAAGCCTTAATAATGAAGTAATCGATATTAAAAAATAAACAAACACTTCAGAGAGTGCGCATATACTGACTATAAAGAACTGACTATAAAAAGATAAATAATGAATGCATCAAAATTATTGCATTTTTCATTAAGCCTTAAGAACCAAGTAACTGATATTAAAAAATAAACAATCAATGCAGAGAGTGTGCATATCTAAAACAACTGACTATAAAGAGATAAATAATAAATGCATCAAATTATTTTTATTTGTCATTAAGCCTTAATAATGAAGTAATCGATATTAAAAAATAAACAAACACTTCAGAGAGTGCGCATATACTGACTATAAAGAACTGACTATAAAAAGATAAATAATGAATGCATCAAAATTATTGCATTTTTCATTAAGCCTTAAGAACCAAGTAACTGATATTAAAAAATAAACAAACAATGTAGAGAGTGTGCATATCTCAAACAACTGACTATAAAGAGATAAATAATAAATGCATCAAATTATTTTTATTTGTCATTAAGCCTTAATAATGAAGTAATCGATATTAAAAAATAAACAAACACTTCAGAGAGTGCGCATATACTGACTATAAAGAACTGACTATAAAAAGATAAATAATGAATGCATCAAAATTATTGCATTTTTCATTAAGCCTTAAGAACCAAGTAACTGATATTAAAAAATAAACAAACAATGTAGAGAGTGTGCATATCTCAAACAACTGACTATAAAGAGATAAATAATAAATGCATCAAATTATTTTTATTTGTCATTAAGCCTTAATAATGCAGTAATCGATATTAAAAAATAAACAAACACTTCAGAGAGTGCGCATATACTGACTATAAAGAACTGACTATAAAAAGATAAATAATGAATGCATCAAAATTATTGCATTTTTCATTAAGCCTTAAGAACCAAGTAACTGATATTAAAAAATAAACAATCAATGCAGAGAGTGTGCATATCTAAAACAACTGACTATAAAGAGATAAATAATAAATGCATCAAATTATTTTTATTTGTCATTAAGCCTTAATAAAGAAGTAATCGATATTAAAAAATAAACAAACACTTCAGAGAGTGCGCATATACTGACTATAAAGAACTGACTATAAAAAGATAAATAATGAATGCATCAAAATTATTGCATTTTTCATTAAGCCTTAAGAACCAAGTAACTGATATTAAAAAATAAACAATCAATGCAGAGAGTGTGCATATCTAAAACAACTGACTATAAAGAGATAAATAATAAATGCATCAAATTATTTTTATTTGTCATTAAGCCTTAATAATGAAGTAATCGATATTAAAAAATAAACAAACACTTCAGAGAGTGCGCATATACTGACTATAAAGAACTGACTATAAAAAGATAAATAATGAATGCATCAAAATTATTGCATTTTTCATTAAGCCTTAAGAACCCAGTAACTGATATTAAAAAATAAACAATCAATGCAGAGAGTGTGCATATCTAAAACAACTGACTATAAAGAGATAAATAATAAATGCATCAAATTATTTTTATTTGTCATTAAGCCTTAATAATGAAGTAATCGATATTAAAAAATAAACAAACACTTCAGAGAGTGCGCATATACTGACTATAAAGAACTGACTATAAAAAGATAAATAATGAATGCATCAAAATTATTGCATTTTTCATTAAGCCTTAAGAACCAAGTAACTGATATTAAAAAATAAACAAACAATGTAGAGAGTGTGCATATCTCAAACAACTGACTATAAAGAGATAAATAATAAATGCATCAAATTATTTTTATTTGTCATTAAGCCTTAATAATGAAGTAATCGATATTAAAAAATAAACAAACACTTCAGAGAGTGCGCATATACTGACTATAAAGAACTGACTATAAAAAGATAAATAATGAATGCATCAAAATTATTGCATTTTTCATTAAGCCTTAAGAACCAAGTAACTGATATTAAAAAATAAACAATCAATGCAGAGAGTGTGCATATCTAAAACAACTGACTATAAAGAGATAAATAATAAATGCATCAAATTATTTTTATTTGTCATTAAGCCTTAATAATGAAGTAATCGATATTAAAAAATAAACAAACACTTCAGAGAGTGCGCATATACTGACTATAAAGAACTGACTATAAAAAGATAAATAATGAATGCATCAAAATTATTGCATTTTTCATTAAGCCTTAAGAACCAAGTAACTGATATTAAAAAATAAACAATCAATGCAGAGAGTGTGCATATCTAAAACAACTGACTATAAAGAGATAAATAATAAATGCATCAAATTATTTTTATTTGTCATTAAGCCTTAATAATGAAGTAATCGATATTAAAAAATAAACAAACACTTCAGAGAGTGCGCATATACTGACTATAAAGAACTGACTATAAAAAGATAAATAATGAATGCATCAAAATTATTGCATTTTTCATTAAGCCTTAAGAACCCAGTAACTGATATTAAAAAATAAACAATCAATGCAGAGAGTGTGCATATCTAAAACAACTGACTATAAAGAGATAAATAATAAATGCATCAAATTATTTTTATTTGTCATTAAGCCTTAATAATGAAGTAATCGATATTAAAAAATAAACAAACACTTCAGAGAGTGCGCATATACTGACTATAAAGAACTGACTATAAAAAGATAAATAATGAATGCATCAAAATTATTGCATTTTTCATTAAGCCTTAAGAACCAAGTAACTGATATTAAAAAATAAACAATCAATGCAGAGAGTGTGCATATCTAAAACAACTGACTATAAAGAGATAAATAATAAATGCATCAAATTATTTTTATTTGTCATTAAGCCTTAATAATGAAGTAATCGATATTAAAAAATAAACAAACACTTCAGAGAGTGCGCATATACTGACTATAAAGAACTGACTATAAAAAGATAAATAATGAATGCATCAAAATTATTGCATTTTTCATTAAGCCTTAAGAACCAAGTAACTGATATTAAAAAACAAACAAACAATGTAGAGAGTGTGCATATCTCAAACAACTGACTATAAAGAGATAAATAATAAATGCATCAAATTATTTTTATTTGTCATTAAGCCTTAATAATGAAGTAATCGATATTAAAAAATAAACAAACACTTCAGAGAGTGCGCATATACTGACTATAAAGAACTGACTATAAAAAGATAAATAATGAATGCATCAAAATTATTGCATTTTTCATTAAGCCTTAAGAACCAAGTAACTGATATTAAAAAATAAACAAACAATGTAGAGAGTGTGCATATCTCAAACAACTGACTATAAAGAGATAAATAATAAATGCATCAAATTATTTTTATTTGTCATTAAGCCTTAATAATGAAGTAATCGATATTAAAAAATAAACAAACACTTCAGAGAGTGCGCATATACTGACTATAAAGAACTGACTATAAAAAGATAAATAATGAATGCATCAAAATTATTGCATTTTTCATTAAGCCTTAAGAACCAAGTAACTGATATTAAAAAATAAACAATCAATGCAGAGAGTGTGCATATCTAAAACAACTGACTATAAAGAGATAAATAATAAATGCATCAAATTATTTTTATTTGTCATTAAGCCTTAATAATGAAGTAATCGATATTAAAAAATAAACAAACACTTCAGAGAGTGCGCATATACTGACTATAAAGAACTGACTATAAAAAGATAAATAATGAATGCATCAAAATTATTGCATTTTTCATTAAGCCTTAAGAACCAAGTAACTGATATTAAAAAATAAACAATCAATGCAGAGAGTGTGCATATCTAAAACAACTGACTATAAAGAGATAAATAATAAATGCATCAAATTATTTTTATTTGTCATTAAGCCTTAATAATGAAGTAATCGATATTAAAAAATAAACAAACACTTCAGAGAGTGCGCATATACTGACTATAAAGAACTGACTATAAAAAGATAAATAATGAATGCATCAAAATTATTGCATTTTTCATTAAGCCTTAAGAACCCAGTAACTGATATTAAAAAATAAACAATCAATGCAGAGAGTGTGCATATCTAAAACAACTGACTATAAAGAGATAAATAATAAATGCATCAAATTATTTTTATTTGTCATTAAGCCTTAATAATGAAGTAATCGATATTAAAAAATAAACAAACACTTCAGAGAGTGCGCATATACTGACTATAAAGAACTGACTATAAAAAGATAAATAATGAATGCATCAAAATTATTGCATTTTTCATTAAGCCTTAAGAACCAAGTAACTGATATTAAAAAATAAACAATCAATGCAGAGAGTGTGCATATCTAAAACAACTGACTATAAAGAGATAAATAATAAATGCATCAAATTATTTTTATTTGTCATTAAGCCTTAATAATGAAGTAATCGATATTAAAAAATAAACAAACACTTCAGAGAGTGCGCATATACTGACTATAAAGAACTGACTATAAAAAGATAAATAATGAATGCATCAAAATTATTGCATTTTTCATTAAGCCTTAAGAACCAAGTAACTGATATTAAAAAACAAACAAACAATGTAGAGAGTGTGCATATCTCAAACAACTGACTATAAAGAGATAAATAATAAATGCATCAAATTATTTTTATTTGTCATTAAGCCTTAATAATGAAGTAATCGATATTAAAAAATAAACAAACACTTCAGAGAGTGCGCATATACTGACTATAAAGAACTGACTATAAAAAGATAAATAATGAATGCATCAAAATTATTGCATTTTTCATTAAGCCTTAAGAACCAAGTAACTGATATTAAAAAATAAACAATCAATGCAGAGAGTGTGCATATCTAAAACAACTGACTGTAAAGAGATAAATAATGAATGTATCAAATTACTTTTATCTGTCATTAAGCCTTAATAATCAAGTTACTGATATTAAAAAACAAACAAACAATGCAGAGAGTGCACATATACAAAACAACTGACTATAAAGAGATAAATAATGAATGCATCAAAATTACTTCTATTTGGCATTAAGCCTTAATAATCAAGTAATTGATGTTAAAAACAAATAAACAATGCAGAGAGTGCGCATATCTAGAATAATTGGCTATAAAGATATAAATAATGAATGCATCAAAATTACTTGCATTTGTTATTAAGCCTTAACAATCAAGTAACATTTGAGAATTATAAGTGTATTATTAATAATCAACAAAAATGCACATCTAAGTAAATCCATACTTTTACACACCCTAGTGTATTTGAAGATTTTAATTTCGTGAGGAATTTGAGTTACCAGCGCCATTCATAATTTTGTCATTCAGAACAATCATGAAATAACTAGAAGTAATGAAAAGTTTGGAGATTATAACAAAATCAATTACAAAAGAAAAAACAACGCTGATAAATGGTTTTAAACTTTGAACTAACATATTGGTAGCTTTAACTTCAGGTAATTTTTTATTCTTTTGTTTTTAATGCAATCAAAATCATTGTTCAGAAGCACAAATTAGCCTTGACCGTACTTAAAATACAATTGAAATTAACAACGTGCTTAGCACCAGTAATTTGTTATTAATGACGAATGAGCATTTTTATCACATGCGTGCTTTTATACAATCCTGCACTTCCATACTTTTTTTCTACAAAATAATGTAGTATCCGAAGAAATTTTCTGCAGTTTCTTCTCAGTTATTGATATCACGTTGGTAGTGTAAAACATAATTTGAAAAGATCTTTTGACTTAAAGATTTCAACTGTTCATAGCTCATCAGAATGATATTTTATTTATAAATGCTTTATTTCTGGAAGGTTAGTTTGCTTTTTTAAGGTATTTCAGGAAAGTTCTATCAGGGATCATAAAGACTAATTCAGTGTTATTTAACACTGAATTAGCTGCCAACACAATGCTTGAGTTGGCAGCTTGCCAAAGCACGCAGGTATTTTTTTTCAATCAATTTTTCCCAAACGTCATTATTTTTAATAAAATTTCCACATGTTTGTGATTTAAAAGAAACAATGTAAATAGAAAACAATAAAACATACTTTTCTTAAGAAAAAAAACTCAATACATTTTGTTAAATATATGAAGATTGACACAATATATATTAAGAAACCTTGGTTGTTTTCCAAAAATTATAAAGATTTCCTGTTATTTAAATCCTGTAATTTTGTTGTGGATAAAATTAAAAAGACAAAGACTGGAATGTTTAGTTATGTACTATTGATGTACAAAATGTACGATATATGTATTCTTATAAAAACTTTTTGGCAATGCAATAGAATTTTACAATTTTGTTGATTACATTTTAAACTTTATGAAAAATTTCAATAGTAATCTTCAGAAAATTAATGTTTATATATCAGTGTATTTGATAAGTAAACTAACTATACGCAATCGTTCTAAAAATATTAAAAAAATATATTGAAATATTAATTTAAATAAATTATTGAAATATTAATTAAAAAGAATTATTGAACTATTAATTAAAAAAATTATTGAAATATTAATTAAAAAAATATTAAATTTGGTGTACAGGGTGATTATAATTAAAGTCCCACTTTCAAAATGCTGTAAAAAAATAACCAGTAATCAGAATGACTTCAAATTTGAACTGCATATTCTGGAAGAAGGAGTAAACGATATGGAACAAGAAAAAAAGTTCCAAAGTGTATAAATAGATGGCGCTGGAAGCGGCATAATATGCAAATTAAAAGACACTCATGCGCAATTAAAAACTAAATCATTATGTGCCTTTTATGCGGTTTTTGGCCCAAAGACAATTAAAACCGACTTTCTCATCCAAGGTGGTGCGACATTACCGTGGTGGATGGGCTTTCAACTAACAGTACCACAAGTGTTGACTGATTTGGAAGTCATTATTTCCGTCAAACATCAGAAACACTCATTCACATTGAACAGTACGGTTGGTTTACTGTGAAACTCATGCCAAAGCCCTCGTATTTCGATTAAAAATGTTACTTGCAGCCGAATCCATTTTCGTTATGCGGCTTACAGCGCCATCTATTGATACATTTTGGAAATTTTTCTTTCTTATGCCATATCGTTTCCCCCTTCTTTCAGTATATTCAGTTCAAATTTGAAGTCATTCTGACCAGTGTTTCCTGTTTTACAGCATTTTGAAAGTGGGACTTTAATTATAATCACCATGTATATTGTTTTAATACATTTTACATATTTTCCCTACTTTAGCATAACTATCAGAAGATCCTTGCATAGATTCTTATTTCCAAATGCAGGAGAGAAAAATGTTTTAAATATTGGCAGTTGGAAAAAAAATATATAAAAATAATATTTCACACGAACTCAATACATTTTTACAGTGTTACAAAATCTTGTATCAAACCAAACAATAACAAAAAATGTTTGTAGCATTTATTTAATAATGCAAAGTGAACAAGAGAGATTGTTTACTGTAGAGAAAAAAAAAATATCACATAATTTCGATTGTTTTGAAAATATACGCTACATAACTTTCAATCGAAAAAAAAAAAGATATTACTATTACTTTTAATTTTCGTAATATTTAACAAAATGGTTAATAAAATATTTTCTAATTATCTTCTATATTTAAAATAACTGGTAATAATTTTAATGCAATGTTACTCACAAGTCTGTCCTTACTTAGATTTAGCCGCCGCCGTGCCGTAGCTCAGCAACTTGTGAGCAACCCATTTACAGTATTTGGTCAGCCGGTCAGCATACGTCTTTATGTATTGGTTACTTCACTATTGCCGCTTCGGGCGTATATTCATTCTCAAGGCATTGTGTACCACCGATACAATGAAAGCAAGAATTTCAAAAAGGTCAGTATTATTTAAAATATACATACATTAAAATTAGTGGTTCATATTTTTACAATGTGACTATTACGATGTTTTCTGTTCCATAAATTAGTCTTGCATCAGATCAGTTAAAACGATTTTACCCGAAATCGATCCGATTCAAACTCTGAGTCGGATTGGGTTGGCCCTAATTTTTACCGCTTCGTGTGGGGTTTGAGTAGGTTTCGAATTGGGGTTTGCAGGTTTAGGTTAATTCAATTTTTCAAAAGGAAGTACATAATTTTTTTTATATGAAAAAACATATTCTAATATGAAAGAGTATTTACAGGGTGATTTGTTTTAAAGTAGTGAAAGTAAAACCCTATAACAAAAGAACCACTGATCCAAATTACTTGACATTTCACCAGTATGCTAGCAAAGCAATGGGAATTTTTAAGGCGTGATTAAAAAAACTTAAAATATCACCGACAGATGGTGCTGTAAGTTAACAGAAACAATGAATATGGTCAGTGGGAGGAAAACAATGAACAGTATTTTGAGAAACCACCTTCCGTAGGCCTTCTGTCATCATTAAGCAAATTTCTTAAATTCTTAAGTGTCCTGAATCTCCTAAGAGCAGTTGCTGCGCTGTCATTATTCTGAAAATACAGTTTCATTAACAACGTACAATTTGTCAATGACACAGTCATTGCGAGGATATCCGTAGAATAATGAATACGAGGCGTGCCTGCTTCACGTTTTTATTGCTACTGTGCTTGTGTCGTGCGCGAGTTCGTCTTCGATTTTACTGCATATACAGCGCCATCTGTCGGTGCGATTTTAATTTTTTCCAACCACACCTAAAAAATTCCCATTGCTATGTGAGAACATACTGGTGAAATTTCAGGTCATTTGTTATAAGGTTTTACTTTCACAACATAAAAAAAAAATCATCCTGTATTACACTTATTCTTTCAACGTAAAAGGAAAATTAATTTTACAGATAAAAATTGTAGACTATTTTTGATAACTCTATTAACTTTTAAAGACATTGGCGGCGTATTCAATGCGCCACTCAGTTGCGAATTCCAAACTATTGACGACAGTTGCTAATTCCAAAATAATTATATGTTTAACATTTGCGCTTCATTTACCCTCTTCCCAAAGACCCTCCACTATTCAACCAATGTTTAAAGTTGAAGTTCGCAATTTTTTCTGTTCTCTTTCTTTTTTTTTTTTTTTTTTATCCGTAATTTATCTCTGGTATGCGAATACGTCACGAGTGTATTTGTGTAAATTAATTTAAATTAAATTATTTTTTGTTAAAATAATGTGGTGTCTGTTACTTTTATACTGCTACCAGACATTCTTCTTTCGCATCAGAAGTTGATACTTAGGCTTTAAAAGGCCTTGGGAAGAGATTGTAATAAAATATCTTGAAACAATTTTAAAATGTTGTTAATATATTTTTACTCCGTGATGTCGGCTCCGAAAAAAAAAAGCCCAAACTTATCTTTAGTGTGTATCCTGTGACTTATGACATGTTACAAATTGTTACTAGAAAAGTTCATCTGAGTTAAATTATTTACTGTTTTTTAACAGATACCTGGAAGAACGTGGCCACTGTCTCAGTTCTGGCAATATGTTTCTAAAAATTATGGACTTGATTCTGTATCATCTGCCATCAACAACGTTCATCAGACGCTTGTTCATCTGCTTCTTTTGGCAGAAATGACTATAGTTGCTTCACCACCAGAAGATGTGATTACCGGTTTTGGTAGCGGAAAACGTTTCAAGTAAGTTTATTTCTTTTCTATTTATGACTCTAATTAATTTGAATAAAAATATATACAAATTTAATTAAAAATATTCCGTAAGCGCATATTTATTTTCCGACTGCTAACTTAACGTAAGAATCTTGTTATTTTCTGTATTATTGGTCCGTCCGGAAAATTCGTGCCATTTGGGAAAAATAATTCGTACCGGAAAATTCTGCCCGTTAATTATTAGACATTAGCTGTCGGAATTAATATCTAATAATTAAATGAGAGAATTTTCGGGTACGAATTAATTTTCCCAAACAGCACGAATTTTCTGGACAGATCAATATTTGATATACTTCATAGTTTTATTATCAAAACATCAGTGACAAGGTACATACATTACATAAATACTTAAGAATATTCGCAGTATACTGTTGAAAAATCGCAGCAGACTGTTTAAACATTCTACCGTTGTTAAAGATAGCGGTAACTTGAGCATATTATGAAGAGTATCTGACCACATTATTGACCATATTATGATCACATAAAAGTTAAATTACGGTCATGTAACCATTTTCTATTAAAAAGAGTGGAATGACTGGATAGTTTGTTGCACAGATTTTGAAAATGATCCACTGTACTACTTGACGTATTAATAAAGCATTTTTTTTAAAGATTTGCTTTAATCCTCACTGTGACATTGTAAAAAAAATCAATATACACTGCTTTTTTTGTTGTTTATTAGTTCATGGATTTTATAAATATTCGATGAGAATATTTATAACATCCATAATATTCTTCAAATATTCTTCATATAATATAAATATTCTTCAAATTCTAACATAAATTCTATATATTCTAATATAAATAATCTTCAAATACATTTAACTTAAATTTTAAACAGTTGTTTAGCCCTGGAATTAATATATTATTTTGTTGTTTTGAAATTTAGTTCTATTACTTTTAGTTAAGGTTGTATTTATTTTTCTTTTTATGATTGGTTAAATAATATATCACTATTTCTCTAATAAAAGTGCTTTTTAAATCCGAACATTTTTATGAAAATTATAAAATAATATTAAAATAATAATAATAATAATAATGACACTTTTTTTTTTATTTAGGACAAAAAGCTAAATTTTTGTATATCTCTATTCGTAATGTGCACGTAATCTGCTTTTATCTATAGCATTTGAAAAAGTAAAAAGTATAATTCAAGTTGTTCGTAAACACAATCACGTTGGAATATTAAATGGAATCTTAATATATTAATTAAATGAATTCCGAATCTTAATTAGAACAAATTAATGAATAAAGGATAAATGACTGCCTTTGTTACGCCAAGGGATTTTGCAGTGCCTGGAGGATGATTTGTGATTTAATTTTATAAGTTACCCAACATTTTGTATATGTTTGTAAACTGAAGATATCGTTGAAACTATATCATACCATCGAATGTGCTAAAGTCATATTAGTTATCTCTAATGTAGAATTGATTTTGGTGAGCTCCATACTTTTCAGAAAAGATTTGTCCAAATCCTTTAATCCCGCCCTTTAAACTAAGTTATATAAAATATGATAAATAAATTTATGTTTTCTTTTTTTTTGTAAACAAAAATAGGATTATCAAAATATGTTAAGTTATTGTTCTATTTTTTGTGTAAGCCAAAATATAATTATATATGTCTAAAAAAAATTATATTTATTAAAATGACACTGTTGCGAATATATTCCTTTTATTTACGATATAAAACATATCGATTCTCTCTGAAATAATTTAAAATTTTAAAGTTCGAAAAATTAAAAAAAACTATATCGTTACCAGCAACGTATTTATCATCGACGTATATATGCGTCCATAACCCATGGTCGTGTGAGAATAAATGAGTCCGTCTTCATGATAAACTTCATGATTCTTTTTTTTTTTGTAAACAAAAATATGATTATCAAAATATGTTAAGTTATTGTTCTATTTTTTGTGTAAACCAAAATATAATTATATATGTCTAAAAAAAATTACATTTAGTAATATGACATTATTGCGAATCTATTGCTTTTATTTACGATATAAAACATATCGATACTCTCTGAAATAATTAAAATTTTTCAAGTTCAAAAAATTTAACAAAACTATATCGTTACCAGCAACGTCTTTATCATCGACGTATATATGCGTCCATAACCCATGGTCCTGTGAGAATAAATGAGTCCGTCTTCATGATAAACGACTTTTAACTCATTGGAGTATCACGACGACCAGCGTTCGTGCAATTCTTTGCCCTATACGAAATCATATCACGATCTCAGATTACAATGATCTGTATAAAAGCATTTTACTTATCCATCGTACGTAGTATAGGGTAAATCTTGTAATCGTTTTCAAAATCGAAAAAAAAAATTGACAAATTTACACGCTTCAGACACTGGAGATTTCGAAAAACAAATTTTTAGAAAAAAAAATTGCTGTGTGTCTGTGTGTCTGTAAACGCTCTATCTCCCGAACAAATTGAGATAGTTGACTACTTGATAGATAACTTGAAATTTGGTATGTACTTAGTATGTAATAATGGGAAGCAGCTTATTGAATTTCAGTAGCCTCGATTATCCGAAACTATTTTATTCGGACTCTCAAAATATTCGTTCTGATAAAAAGTATGTAAAAATTTTCGAAATTGTTTATTTTAAGGGTTAAATATAAAAGACAATAAAAAAACAAATTTTGCATAAATAATGAAGTCGATCGGATAATGAATTGCCGAGATATTTGTAATTATATTTCCACACTCTTCGATTTTTCATGACTCTGTATTTCATCCAAATTTCAATTCAAAGATATATTTTAATTGTAAATTAGACGCTTAATCCGACTTAGTAAACTGTTAGTTAATATGATTATTATTTTTGGGGTTATAAGGATGTTTCTTTTACGCAATTCAGTAATAGAGCATTTAAAGTTTATGACGTCATCAAGCCCGATTTTGTTCGAATTGTAATGCATTGATAAACAGTTTACACATGTTTTATTTTCATATTTTATATTATGCATATCCATGATGGGTAAGTATTACGGTGGCCTCCAACGACTAGTTTTGATTTCTGATCTATAAGCGGCGCTTGTATGAATATTCATGTAAAATGTTGATATTTCATACGTGTAATTCTCATCCACTTTCCTTAACAAACTTCACCCAATTACTCAATTAGTTTTATTTGGCTTTATCTAGTCAAACTAATTTTGCTTTCCACATTTTTCCACTGTCATCAATTTGTTCGCTAAGAGTTACGGTATCTGTGCCAGGGTTCGGAAAAACTACTTTTTTAATGTAGCGAGCTACAACTACAACTACTTTATCGAAAATGTAGTTAACTACAACTACGACTACTTGTTTTAAAAAGTAACTACTACAAGCTACTTTTCAAAAGTAGTCACTACTTCGCTACTTTCAGATTTTGTCAAGAGATTCAATTTACACTCGAAACTGAAGACCTGAATTAAATAATACTGCGATCCCTCGTTATGCCGGTATACAATTAAATTAATGCGACACAACCGAAAGCATTAAAAAAATAAAAATGTAGCACACAAGAAAATGCTAGTTTATACACACATTATACATTTCGTAGAAAAATTAAGACAGATGTTATAATCTGGAAAGTTACCGAAAAACAACTCTAAATGCAAACAATAAATAAATCTGTTAATAAAGCAATTCCGATTAATAAGAAACCCCCGGCGTTAAAACATGAAGACCTAATAACGAATAAATAGACAAGTGTTGCCAGCAAGAAAACTATTTTCTTTGGTGGGATAGTATTTCATTTTAGCAGCAAGTGTCAATGAAAAAAATCTACGACTTCATGCGATGCGTTTCTATAAACCGCAGCTGAGATTCGCAAATTGTTGAGCAGAACAACATTTCCACGAAAGAAACAAGTTTGAACCACGTGATTTGCAGATTTTCAAATTTTTTTCCCTGGAGTAGCGTTAAAAGTAGCGTCGGTTCTTTCTACAAACTACTGATCTTTTGTATCGCGCTACTCGCTACACTACATTGTTCAAAGTGTAGCGCGCTACCTACAAACTACTGTAGTTTCTCTACTTGTAGCACGCTACCTCCGACCCCTGATCTGTGCTTACAAGATCATTCAATGCGTAGAGAGAAAAGGGAGAATTTTAAAAGTTTACTTTATATGACTTTTGTGGTATATAGTTAGCTTTATTTATAACAACGGTTCTTAAACTTATTGTTACCACGGAGTCCTTTACTAATATTGTCTGTCTCCACGGTCACCCAGTATTTAAGTGAAATTCTTTAGAATAGTGAATGCATGATATATACATTAATAATGATATACAGCAAAACCTGTGAAAAACGGAACCTGTCTATAATGGAATCCTGTCTTAAACGAAAAAAAAAAATTGATATAAAATAAGACTAAAACCTGTCTAAAACCTGTTTTTTTTTTCAGGTGTCTAGCGATTCAATTTTCGCATGTTTTACTATATAAACTAATGAGACTGTATTAAAACAGTAATAGCTATAAACAGTATTCTTAGTTTTTCTTTGATATTAATCGTAAGACTTTTTCACAGGTTCTAGATAAGTAAAGCAAAAAAAATATATATCACATTGAACACGAGACATTTGCGAGCCCCATGAAGATATATTGCTGATTCCTTGGCGTCCGCGGATCACAATTTGAGAACTGCTGCTTTAAATTATTTACTTTTACGTTATTTAAATATGATATTTCATTCAGCCCTGACAGCACTAAAATACCACTTATGGCTTCATTCAGTTATCAACACACATAAAAGCCCATAGCGACGAAAAATCTAAATTGAGTAAGAACTCCGTAAGATCAAAACTCTGCTTTACAGAAAATAAAATGACAAACAGTAGGTCGAAAAAAAGAGAGAGGAAAAAGGGAAGAGAAAATAAAAAGGAAAAATACTAATAGAAGAGTACTACGCCACTTTTGATCTGAACGCGATCCTAATCCTCTTACTACGGAAGGAACATGCATGACAGACGTTGTTTTCCGGTTTTATATGAGGCCTTGTTTGCTGTTCAAGAGAGGGGTTTTGTTTGACTTTTCAATTACGGAGGAAAATGTAGGTAATAAGAAATTAGGAAGATCAATTTCTAACGCTTTATATATATATATATTGCATTATAAAGATGCGGCAGTTGCGAAAATGTTTATCTTTATTAAGTGTCTTCTGATTTTATTCAAATTTAATTAGTGTAATACAAATATTAATTGTATAACTATTTGTATTAATACAAATATTGAATTAGTGTAATGCCTCAGTTACTATACGAAAATTGAAAGATTTATTAAATGTTTTCTGATTTTATTAAAATTTTTAATGTAATACAAATATTTAATTAGTGTAACACCGTAGTTACCAGCTATATGATTATTTTGAACTTATTCGGTGCTTTCTGATTTTATTCAAATTTAATTAATGTAATACAAATATTAAGAGTTAAGAGTTAGAAGAAGTTTAGAATATCGACTTTCGCTTTTTCTGCATCGGAAGCAATCCGTGTTATCAATTAATCGAAAATTATGCTAATATTTTTATATATTAATATTACCTTATGTTAATATACTATTATGTCGTTTTCCTCATTTTAAATAATATAGAAATATTAAATAAAAAAGCCAGTAAATAATCAGAAAAATATACTTTTGCGGCTTTGTAAATATGCTGCAGTTACTAGCTACAAGAAAATGTTGAATTTCAGTCAGTATTTTGTTATTTTTTACAAATATTATTAGTGTGATACAAACTATTTGTATACTATAAATATTACTAATTACGAGTTAAAAAAAAAAATAGGGAAATCAACTATGGCAATGTTATAGCTTTTCCATTCAGAACAAATTACAGTTGCTAATTATTAAATTTAAATTGTTCGTATATATTTGATTTTTAATTCATATTTAATTAGTGTACAAATATTAACATTTAAAAAAGGAATAAGATAATCACTATCCGTAATAAAATGTTGAATTTTATCCAGACTTATCTGATTTCATTGAAATTTAGCTAATATAATTCCAAAAAATCTCTGCAGGCTCGAGGATATGATAAATATAGATTTTTAAAATTTATTACCCCATGATATTTACCCATATGTGAAATACCTCATCCATATTGTAAGCTTTTGAGTGTAATTAATTATTTAATTATATTGAATTCGACTAATTGACACATTAAGAAGAGTGGATAAGGCTGCTTAAAATATCTCCTTTTCACAGTAATAATGAGTAACTTTTCTATATGCTGTCTTATAATTTTTTTTTTTGAGAGTCTATCACTATTCTTTTAATGGCTGATTTTGAAGTTACAGAACTCATAATTCTTCTAGGAATTTCAAGTAGTGACAGTATTTTGACTTTTATGAGATCATTTATCGTAGACACTAGAAGCTTGTTCCCATGTCTATCAAACTCAAATTAATTTTAGCAGTGAGTATATACTAGCATCCAAGGGGACCCAGTAGCTAATGACTGTAAGAGAAGTTACGCGGCGAGGCCATGCCTTTTTTTTTGCCGGAATGGACCCGAGATTGTCCTGACAAGTACTTAAAAAACTCTACATAATCTTCTATAGCTAACTGGAGGGCTGTCCATCGCGGCATCCTGGGACGCCATGGCGCCATTTGTAGGGTTTTTAGGCGCCCTTATTTGTATTTCTTATGTCATTTTTTTATTAAAACAAAAATCCCGTTTAAAGGATGCTTTCTTTAAAATCCACAATATTTGCATGTTTTATTATTTTTATAGGCGCGATTAAGGCTCCTTCCCCTACAAAGATTTTTGAGATAGATCCCCATGCAGAAAAATGTACTTCTAAATTTACTAGGATTTATATGTTTTTAGGTGCGTTCGTAATTATATAAATACGTAGCACCTATTGTCGTCGTCTGGTCCGTCCGTCTGTCTGTCTATCTGTCCGTCTGTCTGTCCGTCCGTCTGCATATAACAACTCAAAAACTACCCAACCGAATGGTTTGGAATTTAAGATATTTTATCTTTGCAGAATTTTGTCGAGACATTTCAATTTTTTTAAAAATCGATTCAAAACTTTAGAAAATATTAATAAAAATATTTATTAAGAAATTTGATTTTATTTTAAATCGGTGCTTTTCTTTTATAGGAGCTTTCGAAGTTTAATCGTCAAGCAACCGAGATACTTATTTTATGACAGAAATTAATCTGCAGACGATATAATTCATTTGACAGAGTTAAAAATCATCAAGATCTGAATATTTATATAACTAGCTATAGTACGAACGCACCTCGTTTGTAACGTTTGACGTACAATTTCCAACTTGTTTCACTAGTTTAAATGTCTTTTTATCCACTAGGATTTATGATTTTTTTTCCTGCAAATTATTCTTACATGGATTTATTGAACAGTAGGATCCTTTTTTTACACTGTGAGATGTATGTGCATCGTCTAAGACGCATTGTTGGGAATTAGGCACGTCATATCTACCACTATTTCCTTATGGTAATTTTAGCTTCGTTTAATTTCAGACATTCCGTGATTAAATAAAGAGAAGATTACTATTCTAAAATACTGTTCCATATTTTTAATAAAAAAGGCGATAAATTGGTAACACCGATAAGAAGTGTGTGTACCGCTGCCACTACTACTTTCAGTGAGATAAAATTGATGCATGTTTTGAGTCATGTGAAAAATGGCGCCCTTCATTGATTGCTCTCAGCTAAGGTGTTCCCCTGTTTACTGAAAGGCTGGACAGGCCTGGCTTACTGTATGTACCGTGTTTGCTGTGAAATTACGCTAATAAATTAATGTAGTATTTAACAAGTCTTTTAGTTTGGAAGTGTTACAATATGTACAAAGCGGGGTGTTAGCTGAATATCTTTCTATGTTTCTTTTTTCGCAGATGCGAACATTGTTTTCAGTTGCTGGGTGTGGATGTGGTATTGAATTCAAGCCTGCGTGCTTCCGTTTTGGAAGTGAATGGTCAACCAAGTGTACAGGAATCGACGAGGGAAGAAGACTTGTTTGTCAACGGTGTAAGGGAATCTGTAGTTCAAGATACAACCAGACTTCTTTTATCGACAACATCCGTAGCAAAGGAAGTTGCTGAAGCCCTGAAGCACGTGGCTCACACTAACGTAGGGATATTAGTAAGTATAAATCATATGCTCTTGGTAAAAAAGAAACAAATACCTTTATTCATAAAAAAGTACAGTTTATTTGTTAGTTGCACTTAATTTGATTATTTTAAAACAATCAAACAGTCAAACTAAATGGTAAATAAAACATACGAGAAGCATTTTTTTCCATCTAAGTGAAAATGTGTCCAGCCAGAAATTCGAACCCAGAACCCTTTGGATTTAATTGCCAATGCCATTCCAATGGAGCTACTGGACGCTGTTTTGATTGTGTTAAAATAATAAAAGTAAGAGTAATTATGTATCCATAGTTTATTGACGTTCCTTTACTTGCGATTTATTCTGTCGAGCTGTTTCAAATAACAGACCAGATTTCACTACCAAAATGATTGTCTGAGTCATTGTGTTGACTGGGATGCCAGCCAATAGTTCAATTGGAAGAGCATTGGTAATTAAAGCCAAAAGTTTCTTAGTTCGAGTCCAGTAATGGACACATTTTCACACAGTTGGAAAAATTATTTCTTTTATTTGTTAGTTGCTATATACGCAATACAGAGACGGTAGAGTCCTTAATTTCGGCATAATTAACTCGCCCGTGGAACTGATAGGCTAGTATTGCAATGAGTATCTTGGTTCGAGATAGTTTTTTTTGTTTTTGTGATTAGAGTTGTTTACATAGTATATTGATTATCCGAGGTTACCATTTATCTCATACCTCAATGATGTATGTTTATGAACCTAAATTTATTTGTAATTCTTTTAATCATGTGCAGTTAAACATTTTAAAGAAAATGATTTTGTCGCATGCTTACCCTAACATAATAAGTTTCTAACCCTCTAATGCCCCTCTAGCATATATATTAACATCAGTAATGGCAGAGTGGGCATTTTTCTTTAAAAAATTCAAATTTCTTGATTGCTATATATTTTTATAATTGTAATATTCGCCATATTTAATGTCAGATTAAATAAGGAGAATAATACTGTTTTAAAAAAGTGGTAGAAGTGCAAAAACGTGAGTTAAAAAAAAACCGCCCAACTGGCAAATTTTAATGGCAGAGATGACGAACCTTTTTGCTAGTTCGCCCAAAAGTCATAAATCATATCTATCAACACTATAAGGAACTAAAGTTTACAAAAATACATATTGCAGTGTATGTTTCTTATACAAAACACTGGTTACTCAAAACTGTCACTTTCATGAATTAAATAACTAATAACAAATATGAAAATACAATTTTTCTTTATATTGGAATCTGCCATTAATTTTATGAAAATTGGATCCGGAAACACACTGTTAAAATTTTGCAACAAACTGTCCAGTCATTCGACCGTTTTTATAGAAAACGGTTACGTAACCGTAACCGTTAATCGTAACCGTAGAACCGTAACCATAACCGTGAGAAATTTTCTCTGGAAAAATTTACAAGTATTAAAAAATATGAATTTATTCAATTGTCGCTGCTGGATTTTCTTTGATTTCGTGTTTGCCCCAGCGTTGGCGGCTCACGGAAAATATTCCATCTTGTGCTGCGTTTGTAGCCTTGCCAACATGTTATGGTGAAAAAGTTCCAAGCTGAGTATCGTTCCCAAGTGGTTCAGTTGGTAGATCGTCAGTGGTAGGACTTTTTCACTGTATTGGCTATACGCCTATTAAGCAATTAAAATTTGAATAAAACAAATATAGTTTCTCAAAGTTCAAAGTATGTGTTTTTTATTCACATTCGTGCACATTTTTAGGTAATCTACATAATACCCTGGTTCCTAAACGTTAAAAACAAAAAATAAAATAAAAATGAAAATAAAAAATATGCTTATTTTTGAAGCCGAAGAATCCCATAACTACTTAATTCATTAAAAGATGTTGGGATATTTTTTTTATCCCACCTAATTTTAAACACGATTTGTGCCAGAATTTTTTAATAAACTTTTGTTTTTATTAACAATGATGAAGAAAAAAAAAAAAAAAAGACAAATTCTTAGTTACAAATAGAATTTTTTGATAATTCTGGTGTGAACTCAACATTTCAGAAAAACAATTATTTTTGTCTCGAAGAATTAGGATATTAAATTATTACATTTATTAAAAGTATGAAATTATTAACATTATAAAAATAACATAGTAAAATCTTTATTTTTTAACCCAATTTTATTCTTTCGTAAAAAATAAAATTTAAGTGCATAATTATTATTAATAAATGATAATTCGAGCGAGAAATCATTAGTTTGATAATAACTGCCTTGGTTGAATAAAGAAACCATGGAACTTACATATAATTTCCTTTTAAAAACATTTTTCTTAGTCGATGATTCAATTTTATAGGTGTAAGAAATGAATATCAAAAATTGTACAACATTGCGCTTCATTTAATGTTAAATAATGTGTTAACAGCTGGGTGATAAAACACCTCGTATGTTAAATAGAAACATTTAATTGGTGGATTTTCTATTTATTTATATCTAAAAAATTTTAGACTTATTTTATGAGCTTGACTATCTTACAAATTAAATTCTTAAATTTTCTGTACGATATCAATGATAATAACAGTATAAACCAAACATTTTTATTTAATTTTTTAAAAGTGAAAATGTTAAAGTTTATAATTTTTAATTATAAATAAATCTTACAAAGCGAAATTATTCGTATGTTGGTAGGATTTTCCTATTGTTAAATGAAAAAACTCCAGAACTTTCTTTAAAAAATATTCCCACTGGATCGTTTAGTCCGATTATTGCAAGTTGTTCCACAATACATTAAATGATGAATGAAAACCTACATTTTATATGACAAAATTATATCGCTTATTTAATAAAAACATTTAGAGTTTTTCTTTTTCAAATTTGCAAACGTGTGATTAATTGAATTTTTATTCAATTAATTTAATTGCCCATTTCTTCTTTTTTGTAACTAAATATTTTTTAAGAGTGCATAGCGAAACAGAAGATCGTTTCAAGGGGATTTCCAGTTCCTAGCAACAGCATTTTTTAACACTTTCCAACCTAGTTGAAAAGTGTTTATGACTTCAGTTTGTCTGGCCGTATGGCCGTCTGGCCGTCTGCCGTCTGGCCGTCTGGCCGTCTGCCGTCTGCCGTCTGGCCGTCTGTCCGTGCTCTAACTCCCGCAAATATGCTCGGATTGCTCTGCAATTTTTATATGTTATAGTCGTTATCTATAGCATGTTCCCTATTTCAACGGAAGTGTGTAGCACATATACTTTTTTTACAGGGACACTCAAAAGAATTCCATTACATTGCGGTCTACGGGGAAAAATCACTTGAGGTTTATTTAAATAATGTTTCACTATTTTAAACGCATTGAAATTTATATATATCACTAAGATGCATTAGAAGATGCTTAATATGGAATAGGGTGTGCATAGCACTTAGAGTTACTTTACAGGGACAGTCAAAAGAATTCCGTTACATTACGTCTATGGAGAAAAATCGTCTGCGGTTTATTTAAATAATGTTTCCCTATTTTAAACGCATTGAAATTTATATAAGGTGCATTACAAGAGGCTTACTACAGAATAGTGTGTGTATAGCAGTCATCGTTCATTGACAGGGACACACAAAAGAATTCTCTACTGCCTGTTAACAATAATTCCTGGAAGTGCGTTTTAAGTTACTGAACGCGATTTTAATTTTAACTCGCTTTTTGTCTATTACGTGGTGTGTATAAATTCTGTAGATCCTATACAGGGAAGCACAAAAGTTCGCGAACACATTTCCGTATTATTTAACTCCAGACGGAGAATTTTAAACTGTGCTACGCGTTTCCTAACTGAACTAAAATTTAGCATCCTATGTAGTATATATACAAATCTATAGATCCTATACAGGGCTGATGAAAAGTATTCGGATTACTTAGATTTTATCTTTTAGCTTATTAAACGGTATGATTTGTAAAATTATTTTGGAAGCGTTGGAAAGTGTTACATAATCTATGCTTGACGCATGATTTTTCGTTTTTGTTGTATATGATTATTTGTGGGTCACATCTTGGCAATTTGTTTATCTTAAAAATAAAATTCTTAATTTTTTGTGGTATGTGTAAGATTATTAAAAATTGCACAGATTAAAAAAAAATGTTAAATATATCTATTTTTAATTATAAATAAATATTACTAGATGAAAAAATATATTTCATTACAACTTTCTTTTGTTAAATAAAAAAAAACATTAGAACATTTTATGATTGTTTTCTATTCTTCAAAAGATGCTTCCGAATGAAGCTCTTAGTTGACCAATTAAAAGTTGTTCAAAAACATTTGCGCTTAATGTAGGGTTAAATAATAATTAAAAGTTATATTTCATGGGACAAAAACATCTTATTTATTTAATAGAAATTTGTAAGTCGAACGTTATCGTATTGCTTATGTTGACATTCCTCGCGAAACGTTCAATATAAATTAAACTATTTCTTAAGCTATATTTAAAAAAATTAATGTATTTAAATGTATCAAAACATATTTTATGGAAGCTTTATTGCCTTAGAACATGCGCAGATAACTTAGGGCTCGCGGTGTAGATGTGGCCCGTGACTAGAAACTATCCTACCCGCGGTGACTAATATTATTTTATTCCCATGCACATGCTTAATAATTCTCCTTTTTTATGTGATCTAGAGTGGAAATTATTGAAATGCAGTGCAGTTATGTAATAAGAATTAAAAAAAAAATTATAATAACGAAACAGGTGTATCTAAACCATTTTCTTCAAGAGACTTGTTCTTGAAATCGGTATGTAAACTTGGTAGATCACTGAAATACAGTGGCAACAATGTTCAGCAGTACTTATAATTGGCTGATTCCATGCTTGGATGTAGTGCCAGTCACAGAGATGTAAATGGCTGCGATGTTTGACTACCAGTATTATAGTAAAGGAAAATTTGACTTATTCAATCAAATATATCTACAATTAAAAACAGTGAAGAATTTAAAAAATATATATACCGGTGGCCAAGAACTGTAAACTTTGCGGGATTGTGACTTACACTACATTCACGCATGGAATTAGCCAATTATATCTCGATAACAATCTTAAAAAAAAAAAATGAAATGTGCTATGAGCAATCTAAGAAGTAGACTCAATTGTGGTCATTCAGGCGGCTACTTCTAACCTGCATCCTGATGTTGAGAGACTATCAAGAGATAAACAGTTCCAAGTGTTATACCAATATTATATTGTTGTCACATTATTTAACTATTTTAAACATTACATAAGTATAAATTGTATATTGGAACATATTTTTATTATTACTACTTTCAGTAATAATCTATGTAATTAGATACAGTCCCTGGCCAAATTATTAGACGCAGTTGTTTTTATTATAATTTATTAAATATCTGGAAAGATACATGAGGAATTATCCTGAAACTTCAGGAGTGTAAACAACATGATAAACGTCATATATTTCCGCGAAGATTTTTTTTCGAGACCCCATAAGGGGCCGTCAACAAATTGAAGAAAAACGAATATCTTTTGGATAACCCTGTAAAAACTAATATTGCAAAAAGCATTCAAACTGTAGATTATGATTAAGTGGCGTATTGTAATAATTTGGGTTCATTTTTATGAAGATAGCATGTATGCTCGAAGAGAAATTCACGTTTTTATAAAAACAGTCCCAAATTTTACCAAGTTTTTTTGCTTATAATTTGCAGAGTTTTTAATATAAAAACAAGTTATTTTCAGAAAATATGACAAACAAAATTATACACAATACCCTGCAATCAGAATTAAAAAATAATAAAATTTGTATGAAAAATGAGCAGGTTTACTAAATATTGTTTCACTGCGCATCGCGAATTCAATCAAAATATACTGTGCATAATATATTAGCTAAATGTATAGATCAACTTTTATGAAAGTCTCAAAAACATAGCTTGAAAATTCTGATAGTAATCGTCGATAGAATAAGCTCGAATTTAGCTGTTCCCAAAAGGAAGCAAAAAGATGAGGGGTTGTATCCAAATATACTAGCTTATGAAAGTTGACATAAAAAGAATGAAGTGTCTCTCATTCTATATTTGATACAACCCCTCATCTTTTTGCTTCCTTTTGGGAACAGCGAAATTCGAGCTTATTCTATCGACGATTACTATCAGAATTTTCAAGCTATGTTTTTGAGACTTTCATAAAAGTTCGTCTATACGTTTAGCTAATATATTGTGCACACTATATTTTAATTGAATTCGCGCATGCGCAGTGAAACGATATTTAGTAAACCTGCTCATTTTTCATACAAATTTTATTATTTTTTAATTCTGATTGCAGGGTATTGTGTATAATTTTGTTTGTCATATTTTCGGAAAATAACTTGTTCTTATATTAAAAACTCTGCAAATTATAAGCAAAAAACTTGGTAAAATTTGGGACTGTTTTTATAAAAACGTGAATTTCTCTTCGAGTATACATGCTATCTTCATACAAATGAACCCAAATTATTACAATAAGACACTTAATCACAATCTACAGTTTGAATGCTTTTTGCAATATTAGTTTTTACAGGGTTATCCAAAAGATAATCGTTTTTCTTCAATTTGTTGACGGCCCCTTATGGGGTTTCGGGAAAAAATCTTCGCGGAAATATATGACGTTTATCATGTTGTTTGAAGTTTCCTCATGTTGTTTGAAGACTCCTGAAGTTTCAGGATAATTCCTTATGTATCTTTCCAGATATTTAATAAATTATAATAAAAACAACTGCGTCTAATAATTTGGCCAGGGACTGTACATCACACCATCGAGTCAGTAGTGTGAGATTCAGATTCTATGTTGGAAAAAAAAAATTGACGATCGCTATCTTATAAGATGTTACATTTTTAAGTTTGTTCTACGTTAATGTTAATTTTAATAATGTAACAAGCGGATTCTATTTTATTCTTTTATTAAAATGTTAAAGATATCGTTAGCTAGAAATAAATCTTACTGCGAGAAAATATACATGTGACAGTATCTCTATATTTCTAAATGAAGAAACTGCAGAATTTTCTCTCAATAATTACATTCTCTTCCTTAAATATTCTTCCCGCTTAATTGTAGTTGAATGATTACAAGTTGTGAACAATACTTGTGCTTACTTTTGAATTTAATGATGAATGAAAAGCAATATTTCATGGGATAAAAAATATATATTTAATCAAAAGTATTTAATAAATATTTGTTTGTGGAACTTTATTGCAGTGCTTTATTTGATATGACTCAAAAAACTGAAAGTTGAAGTGAACAAAACTGAAAGTGAACAAAACTGAATTAAATGATGAATGAACAAAACTGAATTAAATGATGAATGGAAAGCAATAGTTCATGGGATAAAAAATATATATTTAATCAAAAGTATTTAATAAATATTTGTTTGTGGAACTTTATTGCAGTGCTTTATTTGATATGACTCAAAAAACTGAAAGTTGAAGTGAACAAAACTGAAAGTGAACAAAAGTGAATTAAATGATGAATGAACAAAACTGAATTAAATGATGAATGAAAAGCAATAGTTCATGGGATAAAAAATATATATTTAATAAAAAGTATTTAATAAATATTTGTTTGTGGAACTTTATTGCAGTACTTTATTTGATATGACTCAAAAAACTGAAAGTTGAAGTGAACAAAACTGAAAGTTAAAGTATTTGTTATTGTCGTTTTTTTATTACCTCTCTGCATTAGGTGTATAAGAGATTCTTTAAATGAAGAGGGTGGCCGGACTAGTTACTGTAGCAAATAATTTTAACAGACAAGCAAATTTTCACATTAAAAAATATTCTACTGTACAAAAATATATTTATGTATATTTATCAGTAATGTGTTGTTTTAATTTTTTACGTTCTTTTCCTAAAATTTCGAGCAAAGGATACATTTTACGTAGGTTACATTTCAAAAGCAATCAATGTCTTTCGAATTTTAATATCTCAAATATTTACCTTTTCATAATAATTTACTTTCATAATAATAGGCTTTAAAGAGTTTTTTAAGTTGAATAAATACATTATTAATTTAACTGATTATATTTAACTAAAGACTGCGCAGAACATATTTTGTATGACTTTATTATCATAGGATAGGAAATCGCTAAATTTCTTGAATAAAATGACTATTGATAATAATGTTAAATAATCGATTTATTAATCAATTAATAATAATATTAATTAATTAATAATATTAATGTTAATAAAATAAAAAACGGAAGATTTTTTCTTAGACCGTTAAAGGTGTCATTCTTAGATAGAAATAAATCTTACTACGCGAAATAACTCATTCAATTGCAATTGTTCATTGTTATAAGAAGAAACCTCAGAACGTTTTCACAATAATTGCATTCTATTCTTCCAAAATATTTTTCCGAGTGAAGCCTTTAGTTGAGTAATTAAAAGTTGTGCAACAACACTTGCGCTTAATTTAGAGCTAAATGATGAATGAATAGCTATATTTCATGTGATAAAAATATCTCGCTTTTTTAATAAATATGTGTAGGTGGAACTCTGTCGCAATACTTTAATTGACATGACTTGCGAAACACTCAATGGAAATGAAACCATCTGTTACCTTAATTTTGATCTTTATTAGCTAAATTAGAGCCGTTAAAGATGACGCACATCTGACTTAGGAAAAGTTAATAAAGCTAACAAGTATACTTGTTATACAAGATTTAATTTTATCATGCACAACGTTTCATAAAAAAAAAGTAATATTTCAATTTTATTTTTACAATTATGCTTGTTATACAACAGTCAGTTTTATAATGTACAATGTTTCATAAAAAAAGAGTAATATTTCATTTTTATTTTTACAAGTATGCTTGTTATACAAGATTCAATTTTATCATGCATAATGTTTCATAAAAAAACCCCAGTAATATTTCAATTTTACTTTTTTAGACATATTAGCTCGTTTTTCCAAGAAAGTGCCTTTTTATGCAACAAAGGGGCGCACTGTAAAAACAAATCCCTAATTTTGACAGAAAAATGTTGTATTTTTTACAGAAAAAACTGTTTTAAAGAAAAAAAAAAGTTTTCCTGTAAAAAAATGTGGATTTTGTCATTTTTACAGAAAAAAAAATTCTATATATTTTTACAGAAACAAGCTGTTTTAATAAAAATGTACAGATATTTTCTGTAAATTAAACGGTTTTCCAGTGCTGCCAAAATTGACAGTTTTTTTCTGTCAGTTTCAGAGGGTTTTTTTTCTTTTGTAGTGCACTTATGTACATAATAGTTACTTTTTACCGCACCTGTATGCACAAGAATTACTTAGTTCACTCGCTATTTTCTTATAAATATTAAGTTTTCTCGCATGGCTACATAATTTATAACAAGAACGAAAAATCATGCACCCAGTCATAGATTATGAAACACAATCTCCAACACTAACAGAATATTTATAAGAAATTTCAGGTTTTCACACAATTAAATGAAATAGATAAATAAATAAATTAAAAAACGCATTACTAAGCAAATATCCATGTTCAGCAGTTTCTCTCCATATTCGTTAAAGTCTACAAATTATTTCGTCTAGCTATGTGTATCATGTATATAATTTATATGCACTACGTATAAATGAAAAATTATATATTTTTAAACGTGTATATCATGGCAGAAGCACTTCGAATAATTATCGATCATAGTCAACCGAATTCTTTAGTGTATCTCTGTAAATGAACGATAATTAATACGCATTCCATAATATATAGAAACATGTTGTTGTGCACCTCAGTGATTCCTTTTTATTTCATTATGTTTAAAGTATTATGACACCACTAAAATGCAACGTAAATTATATTCCCCATAGATCAATAAGTAATTGAATTTTTCTGTGCTTCCCTGTAAACAGACTATAAATGCTACTTATTCTATACGCCCAAGAAAGCATCTTTCCACGTTTTCATGTAGTCCACGTCAGCGATTCATACCAATCTCATTATGTTTGAAATATCATTACATCAATAAAATGCAACGCAAACGGTTTTTCTGCATGGACCATAATATAACGGAATTATTTTGTGTGTTCCTGTAAACATACTATAGGTACTACAAACTTAATTTTCAAAAACTAAAATTTTATAATAAACATTAATAACATATAAAAATTTAAAAATTGCATGGCAATCAGAGTATAGTTGCAAGAGATAGAGTACGACAGACGGACAGGCGACAGACAGACAAGCCGAATTCATAAACAATGTTCAACTATACTGGAACGAGTAAAAAAGGAAAATGATATACAGCGTGTCAGAGAAGAACGCCGTAATTTTAACAGTCTGTACACTGTCAAAAATTTGCAGCAAACTGTCCAGTCATTTGACCGTTTTTATAGAAAACGGTTACATAACCGTAATTTAAAGCTATTCTGAACATATTATTCCCTATATTATGGTCAGAATAGAGTTAAATTACGGCTATGTAACCGTTTTTTACAAAAACGTCAAATGACTTGACAGTTTGCTGCAAATTTTTAACAGTGTAATAAAACACGTAATCGTTGCATCAAAAAGATTGAAACAACAATGGATACACATACACTGTAAAAAATGACCAATGTTTCTTATCTTATGAAAATATGCTATAACCACGAACGAAAATATAATATAATCTTCTGAGTTATCCGAAATTCCGAATAGCGTGTTCCAATGTCTTTTGAATCCCCAGAAATCAACACAAAATTTGAAGAATTATTTAAAAAAACAAAGTATTTTTTGCTGCCTGTATTTTTCAGAAACGTTTCCGAAAGGTTTTTATAGTGTATTAATTATTGTCCTCAGCCTGGTATACCTGTTTTTTTTTAATGCTATAAATTCTCAAGTAAACATTTTCATACTCAAAAAATATGTTTAGCAGACAAAAATGCAAAATTAACAGTGTTAACAATACCATTAAAAATAAGATTATTTCTTTACTCTTTCATGTATAAATTCACTTATGCGGCTGGAAACGTTTACTTGAGAATGGATGACATTTGAAAAACAGGTATTCCAGACTGAAGACACTAATTAATACACTATAAAAACCCTTCGGAAACGTTTCTGAAAAATACGGGCAGCGAAAAATACTTTGTTTTTATAAATAATTCTTTAAATTTTGGAAATACATTGGTTTCTGGGGATTCGAAAGACAATGGAACACGCAATTCGGAATTTTGGATAACTCAGAAGATTATATTATATTTTCGTTTGTGGTTATAGTATATTTTCCTAAAATAAGAAACATTGGTCATTTTTTACAGTGTAGTTATGAAGCTTTGTTTGTGCAATCACACCATTTCTACATGCGCCCCACGAGTAGCCCCACGGAGGACGTCTAAGGAGGATGGGCAGATAATTGGACCATCTCTCCCAATCCATCTTTCTAGGAATTCGGCAATCCATGTGGTGCGGATTTCCAAATGCCAGTGTGGAGTTGCTCCATCCTGCCAATGGACTCCAATTCTGCATACCACCACATTGTTTGGACTTTTTCAGAATTCGATGTCATTTTTCAATTTTCATTTTTTTCCAATTTTAAGCACCAGAAATAAGAACAGTTGCTGTTACACAATGTATGTTACCACATCTAAGCTACCATGTACCACCTAACAAGATTCTTTTGGTTGTTTATCTTCAGTAGAAATGTTTAAAATTAGGGCGTTTCGTTTCGGACACCTAGTATAATTGTGACTTGTTTAATACATACTGTTCCATTATGAAACATTAATTGTCCAAAAAATTTTAATTATGAAAAATTCAGTTTTTTGTTGTAGTTTAAAAAAGTGTCTTTTCAGTTGTGTATCACAAATGATATTTTACTCTTATTTTGCTTAAGTCATACAAATTTCAATATTGAACATTTAAGGTATTTTAAACTAATCTATGTTGAAATTTTCAAAAAATTAAACAAAGATTTAATTTAATATAGTTTATAGTTTAATATGTTTATAGTTTAATCGTTTTTTCTATTACGTTAATTGAATTAGTTTCGTTTAAATTGTGTTTATGTCAGGGAAATTGTGGTTATCTTTATTATTACTCAAAAACTGACAGTTGAAGCACAAAACGTATTTATATTAAATTCTTTTAGATGAAATGGTGCTACTTAATCAATAAACAATAACTTTCAAGCAGAATTTATTTTTATACAATTAATTACAGCTAAACGTAATGAGTATAAGAACCAGTTATTTCATTTGTTATTTTTCATAATGACTGATTATCTCAGATGTGTACATGTAATGTGTTGTGGCACCATCATTCACCATTTGTTATTCTGAGAAATTGTACTTAGATTATCCATTGAACTGATTTATCACTAATTACAATTTAATAAACTCGGCTACCTTTTTAGTATCTTTATTACAGCACACACAAAATGTTAATATCACAAACGTACACTTAGAAAAGAAAAACATATAAAATTCGAATAAGCTGATGATTTTACTACAACTTCGCATTTCGAAAACCTGACCTACTGTGACATAGCATAGTCAGAGATTAATCACACACCGATACAGCTACCTTATGGAAAAAAGCACTTGTTAAAGCCGAAGATGGGCTAATATCCCTACACGTTATGTATATTTCGCCTGTTAAAAATTTAATTCTTTTTTTGTGTGTGACTGCAATTTAAAATGCTTTTTAAAATATCGCTCGCGCAAATTAAAAAATATATATATATTAAAACTCTTGTCCCGTATTTATTTACGCATTTGAATTTTCACGTGTTGACATATATTATAATAGTTGTTTTTTCATATTTTTCAGGGGGTAAATTGTCGAGTAGTCCATGATTTGTGTCTCAGCCATCAAGATTTGCATTTTCTTTTACAATCTAGAAGAGAAGCTAAAAATTCTGGTGGTTTCAGACAGGTACGTACTTTTTTTTTTCTTTCCCTATTCTTTATTTTTCAATTTCGTGGTATTCTTTCTTTTAAATCAATAATTCAAATTCATTTATTCCTATTTTTAACATGTTGAATATTTTAGATTTATGATTTTTAATATTTGTGAATACATTCTTCTTATACACCTGTAACGAGGTTCTTAGATATTCACTGTTAAAAATTGGGACTAGGTTTAACTAGGTATTGGTTTAAACCTTTGAATACTGAAGTATAAAAACGCAATAACATTCAAAACGTGGCAAACGCTTGAACGCTGAAATATGCTGAGATATTTTTTCTACCCCTTTCTTCTGCCTGCAAAACTTGTCAGCAGCACAATAAGAAGACAGCTACTTTCGAAAGTGGAACCTCCTTAAGGTCACTAGTACAAAAGATTACCCAACTGTTGATTGCAATAATCCCCTACCCTGCGACAACTGTTGAATATTTCTGAGGGGAAGAAAATGCAAAACCTGTTTATCTGGCACTCGGGCGGTTGGTAGTAGTTTGCTTGGCTGGGCGTTTTGGGCGTTTTCGCAACGAAAGGGTTAACAATCAATTTTGGTGTTAATAACTGCAACCGAAATTCGGTAAATCAGAGACTTGTCTTACTACAGGTCTAACGTTCGCTTCCAGATTTCGGCAAGGTTTACTGAAAATTTCATCACTTCGGGGTAGATAAAATGAGTATCAAGCATTACTGGGGAACTGAACTCTCGGGGTTCCAAGTCTGGCTTAGCATTTTGACGAGGCATATCCCATTAGCACTCTAGGCCTATGGCCACAATAAAGCAAACGGCCAAGGCAGACCACGATTCTGTATAGATTGTAGCACCGTGGAGATTAGTTTGTTTTTTTAGTAACTGTAATCCTAAGATAAGGGAATATTTTACCGTAATTTGGTGCTTTATGTGAACCACGAAATAGTTCTATATTACATCCTAATTTCGTTTAAGGTTAAACTATAGTTAGAAAAAAATTATAGTTTACTTAAATTAACAAATCATCTTAAAATGTTTCTTTATCTTATAGTTGTAGCTTTTGAAACGCCAACATTTAAGCTTGGTACTATATTTTAAAAAGTGTACTGCAAGCCAATTGTTTTTCAGTATTTTTAAAATTAACATTTAGATTATAGAAGTGAATAAACTAAACAGTAAAAATAATATACTTACTAAAATTTAAATCTTTCATTACCGCCATAGACTTCCGGTTTTTCTTAAAACTTATAAATATACATGATGTCAAACAATCAATAAATTCTTCATAATAAAATTCAATAATCTTTTATTATCGTAGGTATTATAGATTCATTTGAAAAACAGAGGTTATATTCAATTCCTTAAAAAATCCAGAAGGTATGCGGAGTTTACCATCGTATACCCTCCCCTATATCCTTAATTGTAAGGTCCTCCTTGCCTTCAAATGCGCGTTATGTGCTTATTTCAGTTTCACTTTCGAAACTTACTTGACATACTGTAGGTATCGATGGTTCAGTCATAACTAAAATTTTTCACATTACTTAATTTCCCTAGCAATGGGTTGGTGGCGGCATCTGTATTGGTCAATTACAATCATCTTTTTCGACAGTCTGAAAACTAATCGTCTCACCATAGTGGTAGCTTGGTGCCATGATAACATTTTTGTTCCAGCCGGCATCTTCTGTCGAGAGAATTGCTCTTTATCACTGGACTATCGAAGTCATTTTCAAGTTGGACCATATTGGAGACTTTCGTAAAGTTATATTAAAGAACCACACAAAATTTTTTCTAACTTTCCAACGTCAGATAGATTAATTTTGAAGTAAATTTTTAAAATATACAGTTTCATTATAGATTTCATTGTAGGTTTACTTATACAAATAGGGACAATCTTTTAAAATAATTATAACTAATTTTCATAAAACAAAACTTCATATTCTTCAAATTTACTTAGGTACTTCAACGGTATTCTTATTTTTGTTTGTTGACAGCACGAAGGTTTCCGACGCATTTCGAAACGCATATTTATTTCTATTTCCCTGAAACTTTCAGCTATAACTTATAGGTTCCTAGGAATAAACAGCGGTTTTTATTTTCCTATAAATTAGATATCTCAATGGTTGCTAGCCGACGACCACCATTCCTCAATATTCATATCCATAAAAATCGGTCCAAAACAACACCTTTGATGAGATTTTCTGAAAAGTTCGTTACATTTATAGTAAAAAGAAAAACACTGTTTGTTTCCACAGAAACTGGATGACAATATCTCCAAGTTGTGGGTATGTACCTATAGAAATGATTTCATGAATGTGACAGAAAGTAGGGATTTTAGATTTCGGAACCAAGTAGCAAGCGGATATTCGACTAATATTTCCAATGCAATATAGCAATATTGGTTAAATATTGGTTTTACATTGAAACAATTTACAACACAAAGCCAATATTACAGAAATATTGGTTTTATGTTTGAATTATTTGCAATGAAATATCAATACTATGTTGATATTCTTTTTATTGGAGTTATGTTGCTCACTTGCGGAATTTCTAAGAATATTGGCAAATACTTGAAAACAAAAGTTTTACTTTTTTCACAACTTTCACTTTCAATTCTTCATAATTATATATCAATATTGTACATCATTGTTTATCAAAGTATGTTTAGCTCACAGATAGTGCATAAACTTACATTTTATTTTAGCTCACTGAAAATTTATAGTCTTCATAGTTCAAATTGACCCAGGTAGCACAGCAATATCGGCCTATATCGGGAACAACGATTTCGCAGTATCGACCAATATCGGTAAACACCGGACCGGCCGATATTGCATGGCTAGCTTTTTTTCCAATATCGGCCTATATCGGGACCCAATATTGACCGATATCGGTGAACGTCGGACCGGCCAATATCGGTGAACGTCGGACCGGCCAATATCGGTGAACGTCGGACCGGCCGATATCGGTGAACGTCAGACCGGCCAATATCGGTGATCCCTGGACCGACCGATATCGGTGAACGTCGGACCGACCGATATTGGCCAAAACTGGATTCAGCACTATAAAATGGCAAATCTTTCTTTTCTCATATAGGGAGATATTGATTACCTGTTTTAGCAAAATATTAGAAATCAATAACTCTTTACATTAGGAAAAAAAAGGTTTACCATTTTATATTGGTGAGTCCAGCTTTAAATTAGCTAATCCATGTATATATAAGCATCTGAAATGCCACATGGATTAACTGTTTTGTTAAAGGCCCTAGTTTTTATTATTATATCCATTAGATATAATTGTAATATTAAAGATTATGAATGAAAGAATACTAAAAAAGCATTTTATTAAATTTAATATTAATAAAATAATTTATTCAAAATTTTAAAGTAGCTACATTTTGATGTTTTTTCTTTTTTTTCAGTTTCAGTGTTCTATGTGAAAACATTAAAATGTAAAAAAGATAATTAAATGTTACTTTTTTCATTAAAAATAAAAAATCATTATATCCATAATAATAATTTGAATTTGTGGAAGTGGTCAGAATAAAAATTGTAATATACAGCATTTTTTTTTTTTTTTTTTTTTTTTTTTTTTTGCCATATGATATTACCAATTTTTTATACATTTTTTTTCACATAATCGAAATATTTAACCATTATTAAAAATTTAAGAAAAATAACATGTAGCTGTAGGTATTTATTCTTTTCTGCTCTTACCATAAATATAGATTTTCAGATTTATTTAATTGTATTTATATAAACTTTGAAAAAAAAAAAATAATCTTCTGGCAAAATTTAGTTGAAAATAATTCGTTAAATTACTTATGCAAAAATCCACCTGTTGTATAACTTTTAAAATTGAATTACTTTATATTAAAAATTATCAAAAATCAATACACAATTTATTAGTTTAAAATTTTTTCTTTGAAAAAAAAATTATATCTTATCTTTAGGACTCTCTTCATTCTGAATCAGAGACTCACGTATACAACTCGGGGATAAACACTCGGTTGGAATTCTATATTATTCATTGAATATCATTATATTTTTCTTTAAAATTACTTCTTAATAGCAATTTTAAATAGAAAGTGCAATTGAAATGACCATTTAAATAATCAATAATATTTTACAAAGGCATTAAACAAAGTCAGGAAAGCTATTTTTTTCTCGAAGAGCTTAGCTTTCAAATATCACAATAATTTATGTATGTTTTACTAAAATTCCAATTTTAATTGGATTTTATGAATTGTTTCACAAAGCCTTTAAAATTAATTTTTAATGATTTTAAAGATTTGTAAATTTATTTCATAAATAGTATTCTATTAAAATATCTCAAACATGGAATACTAGTTTTAAAAGAAATAAATAAAACTTCCTAAAAATTGAGTCATTTGAGCCAGATGGTAAAGCAAGACACTTTGCCCTTACCTTATATGGCAACTTTCCCTCTGCAGTTCTTTTCTGGAGAATGAGTGGCGTTAGGTTTAAGGGGACACTTCACTGACACTAAAACATCCTGCTCGCTAATGTTAAACCCATGGGCAGGTTCTTTTCTAATTTCTCGTTTAAATTTGTATATTTTTAAACATTTTTTTTTTTTTTTGCATAAGATAGTTGAGGTCAATCTCAACTATCCAATGCAAAAAAAAAAAAAAAAAAAAAAAAAAAAAAAAAAAATCAAATTTAAGCAGGAAATTATAAAAGAACCTGCCCATAGCTTTAACAAGCTAGCAGGTGTTTTCGAATAATTGAACAGTCCACATTAATGTCTTCTGATCCCTAAATGACCTGCTGTCCTGAATAAGATAAATAAAACATGGCAAAAAATTATAGGCCATTGCGGCCGCTGCATTTATTTGAAATCACAACATATCAAATTAAACTTTTTTTTATTCACAAACTATCACTATTTATATTATCATATTACAAGCAAATTTTCTCCAAGTCATCTATTTCTTGTTCCTATGTTCTCCTTCTTTTTCTTTGAAAACAGTTTCTATCCCAATTGGCATATCTCACAGGACTTTCTCAATGTGGCTGGAGATAACAGTTGTTTTTGCTTATCAAACTTCATTTTCACACTCACTAGAAAAGTAGAATGAGCAAAAATCAAAGTGAATTTTCTTCATGAAAATTAATAACTTATTACTACTTATACTATGCTTACTTACTCTCCTTTTTATTTACAAACTATGTAATGTAAATGATAGATTTGAATTTAATAGTAAAAAAATATAGCTTGAAAAAAAAAATTTTTTTCACCTGAAATATTTAACCAAACTTGTGTTAATATATTTTATCTTTTTGACTGTCTGCACTCTGAATCAGTCTGAACTTACTGATTCTAGATTTTTTTGCATAATATGAAGCCAATCTTCTGAACATACAATAATTATTTATAGAGATATAAAGAAATTATAGCGAATAAAAACAACAAAGTACCTAAAATTACTTAATTTGCAGCAAGACTTTTATAAAAATGAAATGGTTACCAATGAAACACAGGATAGTTCAAAATGCAATTATCAAAATTTGGTTTTCACCATGAAAACCAGAGTTAGAAACATAATTTTTTTAAATTTTAATGTATGAATGATAATCAAAAGAGTTTTGTTTAGCTTTAGTGTGTTTATAGTATAAATGACACTTATTAAGTGTGTGGGATAGGGACACTACAACAACAAAGTACCTAAAATTAATTAATTTGCAGAAGTATTTTAAAAAAAGGAAATGTTTACCGATGAGCTACAGGATAATTCAGAATGTAACTATCAAAATTTGATTTTCACTATCTTAAAACCGCAGGCTAATCGAAACTAACATGCTATTTTTAGGAAAACGTAATTTAGCTAAGTAATGATTAGCTAAATAATTTAGTATATGTAAAAAAAAAGTTTGTTTCCACATCGATATTATTTTTGACGTAACTTCAATAAACTTACTTCATTTTCTTCTTTTTCGGCACAGAAGCGATACTCCTATTCTATCGATAGATTGTAGATCTTCTCTAGATAGATTGTAGATCTGGTAAATCAAATTTTACGTGCTTGCAGAAGATCACTCATGGTAGTCGTTTGTTACACAATAAAACTACACACTCGTGATCTTCAGAGAGCAATCAAACACAGGGATATCCACCAGACATTGATTTCTTCATCTGTTTCATTTTTCATAGATTGAGATATTAGTTCTTGTCAGAAGTGACGTCAAAAATAATATTAATGTTCCCTAGAAAGTAGTTTTTACCAAAAGCAGAATATGGTTAAAAGTGTGATGTATGTCGCAGAACAATGGGCTTCTTTACAGAACATTTCAAATTCTCAATTTCAACGAAATTTATCATTCAGTCTTAGTAAAACAGTACAAAATTCATCAGTTGATCACCACAAAAGTGCAAAGTTTGTCAGCCTAACAACATAAAAAAAAAAAAAAAAAACTGCAAAATTCTTCAATCATTCATATAAAAAATAGCAAAATTCATCAATCAGCAGACTTATATAAAACCGAAAACTTTCTGTGCACATAAATATTGGGTCAAAAACTTTCTGCAAATCAATTTAATGTTTAATAAAATTAACAATTTATTAATTTTATCTTTTTGACTGTCTTCAGTCTGAATCTAAGTCTGAACTTACTGATTCAAGACTAATAATTGATGAACAGTCTGTTGGGGAAAATATTATGTTCTAAAAAAATAAAAATAAAATAAAATCAATAATTTTGAAATATCTTAAGTGATAAAAACTAAAAGTGTCTTCAAAGAAAAACAAAATCAACCAAAATCAGAAAAGTACAAAGAAGCTCTGATAGACATCAACCTCAGATATTTTATGTAAAAAAAATTCCTTTCAAAATATTAAAATGCAAACAAGAACTTTCTAAACAAAACTCCCTTGGTTTAACATTAGCTTGCGAGCATCATTCCATTATTAAATAATGCAAAGTTTAAATTTTAGGTAGGATTAAGATGCCTTTTTATGCTATAAATGTGGCATATTTATTTCTTACAGAAATTAAATAGGATTTGAAAAGTTAAAATTTCTAAGTTATGCAGATTCATGATAATCATAAGTTTTCATACTTACCATATATGTACAGGCATGAAAGTAAATTATTGCAATATAACATGCAGAAATAAATATCTGTGAAAATTACACAATGTAATTGGGATATACGTAAAATAAATATGCAATAAAAGTTAAAAGACATTAAAATTGAAACCACTACTGAAATTTCTGCACTATATTAGCATAGCTACTCAAACTGAAGTAAACTTTGCAGGAAAAAAACTCTAAAGCAAAATCAGAGATAATATCGCAAAATTTGCATGATGTGCATGCATTATAAGCACAAAATAGTTAAAAAATTATATATATTAGTTCAGCGCATTTTAAAAAAATGCTTTTTTTTAAACTATCTCTATTTCTTATTTTAGTACCCCCCAACCTTCATTTTGCATTTGAAAGAATATTCGCTGAAACTGGGAACAATAGAAAAAAAATTGAGCACACATATTAATTATTTTGTTATGCATTTTAAAATCAGTTTTTAAACTTATATTATTAGTTTTATATTTTAAATGTTGCATATGTTACAAGGAAAATCTAAAAGCACAGAATTTGTACACCATTACAATTTTATCTATCCCCCCCCCCCCTTCTCTAAATTTTCAGGGCATTATTTTTTTTTTTTATCCTTTTAATCAGTCTCCGAAACAGCCAAAGTGACATTAAAAAAAAAAAAAAAAAAAAAAAAAAAACGATTTTAGTAAAAAAACTAAGAATTTTCATGCTTGTATATTACATAGGACGACATTAGGATCAACAAAAATCTTTAAAAAGGGATCTCTAAACAAATTGTCCCATAAAAAAAATCTAATATTTACAATTGATATGTTACAATGTTTCAATTTGACCATTCTAAAAAGTGAAGATTTCTCGAATCTCTCACTACAAATATAGTTTTCTTCTTTTAACACTTTTCCAGTATCAGAAGGATAGTTATCGTAATATATACTATTCTAAACAATTCTACAATATTATACCTGCCAAATTTCTGTTTTTTTTTTGTTTTTTTTTTCAGTCAAATAAACATACTTTAGACCAGTCATTTTCATTTTTAAGACAATCAGAATAAAAAAATCACAAGACATGCATACTTACGATAGAGTATCTTAAGTAGATGGAATGAAAATTAGATGACATGAAGACCACAGTAGGATTAGATTCTGAAGACTCAACGACACTTTTTGTCTACAAGAGGTTGGCAGGTGACAAAGACCATGGTACAATTAAGATTCTGAAAAAAAAAAAAAAAAAAAAGGTAAATGGTTAAATATCAACAGAAAAATTTTAAACGTATGTTTAGGATGAAATATTATGAATACATGTTAAAGAATTATTTATATTGCAAAAACTAGATTTTATTTTCCACAGTCCCCCCCCCCCCCCCCTTAAAAGTTGAATAAACACAAAACATTTATGAAGTATTTTATAATGTAAGACAAAATTATAAAATGGGTTGTTTGGTTTTTATTTGATTTAATTTATTAAGTAATAATTATTACTACTTTACAAAAACTTTATTAAGCTATAATCCTTATTAAAAATGTTTGACTTGTAAGTAATGGGAAGGTGTTGGCAGCTGTGTTTGTAGCTTTTGTAAAAAAACCTCATATGAAGTAAAGAATTTGGATATCATATATATTACTTTAACATATGTATGCGATGAAGGAATGTTACATTTTACAAGAATAAAAGAGAAAGTTGGAAGATTGAATGTTGATTTTTAAAATAAAAAGAAAATTAATCCCCATGTATATTTCAGAAATAATTTTTTAAATGTAGAAAGTATGTTTTATTATTTAAAAAGGCATCTGAAGAACAGCAATTTATTTATCTTAAACTTTAAAATGCAATTTTAAAACATAAATGATAATATGAAAGATCAGACACAGAAAATCGTGAATCAAACAAAATCTGTAAATATTATTAAACTGAGAAATATAAAATATTTTTGAAAATACATTTCACTGTGATTGCCTTGAAAAATGGTTTTAGAAAGAAATTTAAAAGTAAATATATAAGCTGCATCCTATACAAAGACACAAAATATTTGCGATAGAAAATACCCATTTCAATAGCATACCTATACGCATTCTAGATGTATGGTAAAATTTAAAAAATCGTTCATTAGAATCAAGACAATCAATAAAAAAATAATAATAACAAAAACATTAAACGATGTATACCAATTAGGGTTACGCTTAAACAGATTTAAAAAAAATACGTTTAAAATAAAACTATTTCATAAAATTCATAAAATTATGTCTTCAAATGTTCAAAAAACAGTACAGATTATAAGTAATGGGAATACATACCGATTAGAGAGTAAAAACAGAAGATGTTTATAATTTTCACACAGAACTAACGCGCATTCGCGGCCATGTTTTAATCACAAGACTGAAGGAAAAGGAAAAAGGATGCTTGTCTCTGATTGGTTGAATATCATGCACTTCCCAGTCGTCGATCTTGGTCGATCTTGATCAATGTTGGCCGATATTCGCCAGTGTGAGTTTTTCCCCATAGGTTTACAGAACTAAAAGTGTTGTTAAAATTGTTTTCTGTCTTCTACCTTGCTAAAAAAGAACTATATATAAGTTAAAAATTTAAATGTCGAACATTAGAGAAATGATAATATTACAGATTCAACATCGGCCAACATTGATCAATATCGGCCAATATCGGTAAAACTTGACCGGTCTTCCCCGATGCACGCCAAGATTGCCCAATATTGGGCAATATCGGGCCGATATTGCTGTGCTACCTGGGGAACATTTATTGCTAAGATTTTTAGGATTATATGGTGGACTGCGTTTCATTGGAGATGTATCAATAGGTTTTGGTGGTAATCATTTACAAGCTTTTGAAACAGCATCCACAGAATGCGCAAATTTCTATTTCCTTACACAATGTTTCAGTATCAATTGAATCCACTCGAATTAATAATTGAGAGAAATAGTGATGCAGAGAAATAGCATGATTAATTTTATGTACTACTCTTTCCTAATTTGAATCAATAAATGCTGTTTCATTATTTAATTATTTCATTAAACAAATTCAGGAAGTAGCTTTAACCTGGGAGGAGTCGCGCCAGGTATGACATACACAGTGCAAGTATGGTTTTTACCATTGTCACCACTATTTTTCGAAAAGTAATCTTCAATTTCTTTTATCGCAGGATTTGTAATAATCGTCTTTCGCTACGATTTCGGAAGAATAGGCCAGCTATTCGTTGGTAAAATATTTCCTCTCATTATTGACAAAATGTTGGAAAAGCATGGCAATGTTGTGCAATCTTCTTTACCAATATTTAAACAAGGCCCCAATATCAAGTGAATGTTCGCAAAGGTTACTTTCTGTAAAAAAAAAGACAAAGCTTTCTTAATCTATGGAAATATAATATAACCACGAACGAAAATATATAATGAACTCTTCCGAGTTACACATTATTCCGAAAACCTTTCTTTATCTTTAGAAATTACAGAAATCAATATATTTTCGAGATTTAAAGAAGCATTTATAAAAACAAAGTTTATTTTCCTGTCTCTGATTTTTGGAAACACTTCCGAGTAGTTTTTACAGTGTATTAATCAGTCGCCTTAAAACGGAATATCGGGTTTCAGGATGCTATTGATTCTCAACTAAACATTTTTAGCTGCGTAACGCAATTTATACATGAAACAGTAAACAGATAATATTAATTTAAATGTTAATGTTAATGTTAATTTATCACATTTGTCTGTAAAACATGTTTGTTGGACAAGAAAATGTTTATTTGAGAACTGATAGCATCCGAAAAACACATAAAAACTGATTAATCTATACCAATAAAAGAAAGTTTCGCTCTGTCTGTCTGTGATGGCTAGGAAAATCTACCGTACGTAGAAGAATAAAAATTTGAATGAGTATAGTCCAATGCAGGTCTTAATACACCTGAGGCTTAGATTTTTCATTTTTGATAATTAGCCGAGATATTAATTAAAAACTCATCGAAAAGGGGCATTATTATTTTTTCTCAAATTGGAAAAAACGTCTCCGCTTCCTCAATTCCGAGCTTTCTAAAGCGTCCAAGCAGCGAAAAAATAAAGTGCGCTATGGCTTCTTTCTTTCTCCGCTTTCATTAACATGCTACGGCTGAACAGTACAGAATACGGAAAAATAGAGGACATATTGATAAATTTTGTATTTTTTGTTTTAAATGACGCAGTACGGTCTAAAAAATATTAGCATTAACTTTTTCAAGAAAATTAAATACGAAACCGCGAATTCATGTCATCTCTCCTTGTTTTACGAAACTCGCATCCGGTGAACTAATTAAAATACGGAAATACCGATTACACCAAATTAAACACTCTAGTTTACTCTTCAAAACGCCTCCATCGTTTAAAAAAATATTAATATGAAACCTTTGAAAAATGAGTCTTTGGGATTCATCTACTTTAGAAAATATGCACGTTAATCAAAACTTATATGAATTCAACGTACAAAAACCCTGTTGTTGGCAATGTTGGGGCAATATTTCCTACCAATATTTAGACAAGTCCCAATATTAAGCCGGTCTAAGTATAATGTTAATCTGCTACTAGGAACTTTTATATATTTTTTAAATTTAATATCCAGACAGTTCACTTTTTAAACTTTTATATATAAACAGCAGATATAAAGCTAATTAATTAATAATTTCCTATAAAAATATTTTATCTCGTTTATATATCAGTAAGAAAAATAGAAAATTAATCTAAAAATAATTTGCTTTTTTTTATCTAATGCATGTGAGTAAACTCTTTGGGAATCTTCGACTTTAGAAAATATGTACTTTAATCAACTTTTATTTAAATCCAACGCATAAAAATCCTGACGACGACAATATGCTAATTAAATTAATATTTATTTAATGAAAAATGGAAAATGTTTGCAAAAAATGTATTAAAAGTCTTTTTATGAGGTTATCAGTTTTAGTGAAATTTAATTAATTTCCGTGGAATAAAGTAATTGAATAAAGTATAGTATTGAAAGAAAAAAAAATCACAAAAATCTATTAGAAAATTTTAATACACATGGATAAGTTTAATCAGCAAATAATGATACTATTTTTTAACAAAGTTTTTTTTATTCAGGTACAAAAAGTTTTCTTTGATTAAAAAAGTTTAATTTGTATTTCTAATTTCTTTTCATATTTTTACAATAACGTTTTTTCCTTAACGAATTTTTAAGTATTTACATTTGCATACAAATTGGTGTAAACTGGATACATTTTTATCTGTAAAATTACCTATAATCTGGGATATTCAGAAAAAAGAAATTCCTTATTTAAAAAATATGAGAACTTCAAAATTTAGCAATGCTGCTTGATACATTTCCAATTATAATGAAATTCCAATTATAATGAATATTACATCATGTAGTAGATCCCATATAAAACGAGTCCTGTTAAATGGAAGTGTCGAGAGAATAGAACATTTTAAAATTTTCTTAAATTTGAAACATTCTTCTTTTATTTTTACTCGTACGCTGTTAAAAAACTTATTGCTGTTATAGAGAAAACTGTCAGCCAAGACAACGGAAAAAAATCTGTTTATTTTACGGAAATAATCTGTATTTTAACAGATTTTGTCCACCAGGAATACAGATTACTTTTGTAAAATAAACAATTTTTTTACTGGCGTTCTGCCTAATTTTTTTTTTCTAAAATTAACAGTTTTTTTTTCAACAGTGTATAAGGAATACTGCAAAAATTTTAATATGTCGTCAACACCACAAAAAGAACAGTTCTTGAAAAACTAACTGCAGTTATATGTATCTCCCTTTACTGAAGAGCGATTCATATACCGGTATAGAAGTTATCGATCGAGTAAAAAAATCAAAATGCAATTCAATAAAATGATGAAGAACATTAGTTTTTTAGACAAATAATTTTAAGTAGGAAAAATAAATAATTACAAGAATTGTACCTCTAAAATTTAACATTAAATTTTGTGTTATTTATTCGCCGAAATCTGCAATTAAATATAATACCTAATTTCTTAATTAAAACATTACCTAAGCTATACCCCCCCCCCCTCCTCCCAAAGAAAAAAAAATTATGGTCCTTTTAAGTGCTGCCCCCCTTTTTTAATGCTTTGCTCCCCCTTTTTTACCACTTTTTATGTGCTGTTTTACGAACATATTCCGAACCCTATTTTTTACTTTTTCAACTTTATCTAGTAATTAGTTATAACTACAGCTATACCACTTTCTTCCATTTTTTAGACTCTATCCTTAATCTTCGCTTTACTTTTTTTCCAAATTTGTTTCCATCTATTTTCTTAACTTTTCATCTATCCTTTCATGTAATTAACACTAAATCTTAACTTTTCCCAACGGCTCAATTTATTACAAGACACTCTACTCACGCATGGACGGAGCGTAAAGTTGATTGTAACTCTGAAGCCCAATAACCGACATCAACTGTTAGGCAGTTAAATAAAGTCCTTATTTCTATTCAATTTCAATGTAACAAAAAAAGTGTTAAAGTTACCAGCTATGTAATGCACGTCAGATGACATATTTTGATGAAAAGATTTATTACAATTTTTTTTTTACATATATTTTGACTTTTCCTCAATGGTGCATCAACAAAATCTGTAAATGAGGCAGAATTTCTATTTGCAATTTAACAATTTCAATTGTTAACATCTTTCAAAGATTTTTGAGATTTTTCTTGATCTCCTTTCGATAATCGGAATGCTTGTGGACTGGGAATGGACTGGGTATAAGTTCCTTTCCTTTTAGTATAGTGGCATGCTACACGTTGTATGAAATAAAAATGAAAAAATCATTCTGACGGGGAAAAAAAAAATAAATAACACATTTTATTCGAAATTTAAATTCATTGTTCGTGGGTTAGTTTGCTTTAAAACATCTTATATAATATAACCATAAATAGACAACATAGAATTCATCATTAATGAGGGGGTAAACTAATGAGTATATATATATATATATATAATCTAAGGAATTTTCTATATTTGGAGTATCCTACACTTTTTCTTAACAATGTTTTTCCAACAAGCGAAAATGTTGGACACTCTTTTGCTAAAAAACTGGCTTACTCTTAAAACATTTCGGAAATAATTCGCCTAATATAAGCCAATGAATTATATATTCTATCTAATTCATTCAAATACTTCGCTTGGCTAAATTCTTTTCGAACTATACGTACAGAGTGTTATAGGAATGTGGAGTTTCTGTTAGCTAAAGAACTTAAAAATTAACCTATTCCCATCATTTCATTTATTATTAAACTGAACGGAACACACAATCGGTATCACTTCCAGATAGACACGGAAACGATACAGCAGGTGCTTAAATATAATGTGAAAGCGAAGATTTCTTCATCTATTTTTTACATAGAGATAAAAAAAAATGTACAGGCAGTGCTCGATTCCTGTATAAATTTATTTCTGTAAGAAAATGTCCCTTTTTTTTGGTGCGTTCGTAATTATATAAATACGTAGCACCTATAGTCGTCGTCTGGTCCGTCCGTCTGTCCGCATATAACACCGCAAAAACTACCAATCGAATGGTTTAGAAATTTAATATACTATATAATCGTTGCAGAATATTGTCGAGTCATTTAAAATTTTATGAAAATTGAATCATAACTTAAAAAGATATTAATAAAAGTTGTATTCATTCTATTAACTTCTTGCATACGTAATCAATTCAATGATAACCAATGATAGGCAATGATTCTAGGTTGCCATGGTGATTACGTCGTCCTATTTAAGATGGAGTTATATTATTTCCGTACTAGCAGACTACGCCCGCTGCTCTGGTCGGTTTCTCCAAAAGAACCTTGAATCAAACGAAATATATCGGTGAATTTAACCTTGTATTTTAAAGTAATCTGTACCTTTACCTGGACTGTGGAATATCCTATAATAACATAAAAACGGGTACTTATTTCACTAAGTTATGTTTTTTTAATACGGTTTGTTATTACGTTTACAATTTATTACCTACCGTTTTCCATTGATTTATATGTTTTATAGATACATTTTTTAATAACGGAAATAAACCTATATTATTTACAACTAAATAGAAATGGCGCATCTAGTATTTGTCGAGAATTAAATAAAAATCATGCACTCGTGACATCATAATTCACTTTTATATTTTAACAGAATAATACGGTTACTATAATTTGTGACTCGTGCTGACACATTGCTGTTAGTATTATTTTTTTACCCGTTAAGTTTTCGCTGTAGAACTCCATTGTGAAATTTGGTAATTTTTGAAATTCAATATTTGAAAAATGGCATAATCAGTGGATTTGAAATTTATATCAAGAAAAATATAATTTTTTACATTTCTAACGCAATTTGTCTAACAATTTTCTGACAAATATTTTTCGAGCAATTAATTTTTTCAGTAATTTCAAATGTTTCATTTTCCGAGATTAATCTGTGGCAACGATTAGCGAAATTCCCAGTCGTCAGCAACACGTACCTTTTTATTAAAGAGGATTACTGAATTTAAAAACCGAATTTGTATACTAAAATTGTTTAATTATAGTAATCCTATCATCTACCGACAGTTTTTTGGATAGATGTTTCCGGAAAAATAGATAGTAAATGGAAAAAGATTCTAAAAATATGGATTTCAAGTTCTGAAATTTTCAAAGCTAGACTTTAGTTTCCCATTGGAATTTTCAGTAAATGTCAACAAAAGATAAAATGTTGCCAACTTAAAATGAACTTATTTTATTATGGAAATTAATCGTATCATAATAACAGACGATATAATTCATTTTTTCAATGAAATAACGAGGATGATTTTTTGTACATTTTCTTGTATTGGATATTTGCGCATAGTATAATTTTAATGTAACAGAATTGTAATTAATTGTTTGCAAAAGCGTATTGAAACTTAATTTAATAAAATAAGGTTAATATCTATATTATGGAAATCTGCACATAAAATAAATTTTGTGTTCATGCATTTTTGCATAAGAGTGTAACAGTTATTGCACCAAGATCTGGATATTTTTAAAACTTGTTATAGACGAATGTTACATACTTTATTTTCAATACCGAACATTCCATAGGCATCTTGACTGACAGTTTTCTTCTGTAAAAAACACATATTTTTTTTATAGCACAGCTTGTTATTGAAAAAAACTCTGCAAAAAAGAAAAAAAAAATTATTTAGAGTTTTGATAATATTTCGGGAAAGTACGCTACTATTCGAAATATCGTACTAATTCTACGTACGATAGAATTTCAGTATTATTATACAGTGTATATTTATATTATGTAGATATTATATTATTATTACTAGGGGACACAACCCAGGTATCCCGAGTTATACATATGAATTGAATTTTATTTTGAGTGATATCTCTTAAACAAGCCTCATTTATAGCATAAAACTTTTTTTTCTTTTTTACACAATTCACAACTAAAAAGAATTGGCGCATCTAGTACTTGTCGAGAATTAAATAAAAATAATGCACTCGTGACATCATAATTCATTTTTATATTTTAACAGAATAATAAGGCTACTATAATTTGTGACTCGTGCTTTAGTCAGTATACATACATCAGGACACATTGCCGTTATCATTATCTTTTTATGCGTGATGGTTTCGCTATGGTACGCCATGTAAAATTTGGTAATTTTTGAAATTGAATATTTGAAATACGGCATAATCATTAAATTTGAAATTTATATCAAGAAAAATACAATTTTTTACCTTTCTAGCGCAGTTTGTCTAACAATTTTCTGACAAATACTTTTCAAGCTATTACTTTTTTCAGTAACTTTAAATGTTTTATTTTCCGAGATATATCTGTGGCAACGATTAGCGAAAAACCCAGTCGTCAGCAACGCATAGCTTTTTATTAAAGAGGAAGGATACAGTGTACAGTGTACATTAAGAGTTTAATTGTATAATAATAATGTAGATGTGAGGTAGTTTTCTTTATTCAGATTATTTATAAATAAAGAATAATAAATAATATATATAAAGTATTTTGATTGGATAAACCCGTTTTGATCTATAATCCATATAGCCTGCAACAGGAATCTGGAGCGTCTGTTATCATAACAGAACTTAAATGCGAACTAATTCCTTAGCATTTCATTCATTATTCAAGTGAACGGAACCCACAATCGATAAAAGTGCCAGATAGACACGGAAACGAAACAGCAGGTGCTTTGATATAAATTGAACACGAGGATTTCTTCATTCCTTTTTTACATATAGATTAAAAATGTACGGGCAGCGGTCGATTTCAGTATCGATCAAAAAATCCTTAAATATGTGCTGAGCTGTTTAATAAAATACGTAGGTTTTTTTTGTGAATACAATTAATTATGAAAGAATTATATTTGTCATATTTTTTTTCTTTGATTCGTTTGCAGCATCTTGCCTTTTTTTTTCATTGGAAATATCTATAAATATAATTATTTTTATAATATTAAATGAGTGACCAGTTAGTATAGTAAATAATCATTTTTAACACTTTCCAATACAATTGGAAAGTGTTTATGACTTCGGTTTGTCCGTCCGTCCGTGCTCTAATTCTCGCAAATATACACAGATTGCCTTGTAATTTTTATGTGTTATTGAGATTTACTATATCACAATCGCTAGTTGAAAATGAAGTGTGTAGCGTTTATAGTTTGTTTACAGGGATAGTAAAAATTATTCCATTACAATACGGACAATGGGAAACAAATCGTTTCAAGTGCACACTGTAACAAATTTGCAGCAAAGTATCCGCTCATTTGACCGTTTTTTATAGAAAACGGTTACATAACGGTAATTTAATGCTATTCACACCATAATATAGCGCTATTATGGTCAGAATACTGTTAAATTACGGTTATGTAATCGTTTTTATAAAAACAGTCGATTCACCTGATATTTTGCTGCAAATGTCTTACAGTGCATTTTGATAATGCTACGCCCTTTCAAAGGTAATAAATTGATATGCATTTATGAAGTGCACTAAAACATATGCATTTTGTAAAAAATGAGGTGCAAAGCATTTATTTATTTACAGGGTCACACAAAAGAATTCTGTTACATAATGATCTATGGGGAAAATTACACTTAAAGGATCTATTTTCATTGTACATGATGTATCGTGATGTTTCTTTATCAATTTCACTTTTTTGCGACATTATTTTGTTTTCTCATTACTGATTTTGAGAATGTCACCAATTGTGTACGAAACGAGTAGATTTCTTTATTAAAAGGTTTTGTAAGCCTTTATGTTTACTGTAATCAGTTTTTGCATATATATTTTTATTTTAATGATAATAAATTATTTTTTCATATAGAATTTTCTAGAATATTTATTTATTTAATTTCGTGTTTCTAGGTAGAACTTATTTCACTTTATTTCTTTAAAAACATTCTGGTTTAACGAAACGGGTTTAACATGGGTTAAATTAACCCACATTTTACTGTAAATTAATGGGGTATTAGCAGGTATACTATTTCCCCAGAAAAATCCTACTCTTGCGGTGTAAACCACACTCTGATACAGTTATTTGTAAAAAAAATATAAAGGAATTTTTCAAATGTAAATGTATTTATAAGACGCCTTGTACAAAAGAATCCATATATTTAAAGCTGTTTGGTAATTCTGTCAAATCAAATATTCCATCGAAATTCGATCGAATACGCATGCGTCAAAAAATCACCGGCCAATGAGGTGAGGGTCTATGACTGTCTCTACAAACGTGTTTGGGATCGTATCATCTGTTGTTTTTTTCTGTTGTCACGTTGCGTTAAACCTAGGAAGATATTTATCTAGAACTCACTGTGGAGTGTTTAGAAGGTATTTATTTTATTTATTTATTTTATTTATTGTAATTTGTATGAATACTTAGATGTCCATTTCGGATTTACTGTTTAAAAATGAATTTAGGCTCATAAGTTGGCGAAATCCCGATGGAAATTTTTTTTTTTAGATCTCTATCATTTTGTTTATATAGTACAGAAAATAATTATTCAAACGTGTAGAACACGTAATACAAAATTGGACCACTTATGGTCTGTTTATTATCGGGAATGAATCTTATGGTGTTCCGATTGATAATGAATTCGATTATGTAAATATAATGTCAAAAGACAGTACGCACGGTAGTAATATTTTTATTATTATGTGTTCGAAAAAAGCAGAATCTGAGCATCTGAATATAAGTTATAAAATAAACAGAAATATATTATGTCTATTCGATTTAAAAGTTTTGTCATTACATAAGTGGGCTATTTTATTTGTAAAGAGTATGTATGCATTATATTGTTTGTATGTATACAAATCTTTATAATGTTTTGATTTGCAAACTCTTAATATTTGAATAATGTTTACATTATATTTGTTTGTATGTATACAAACAATATATGTATACAAAGAAGTATATATACAAATAATGTATCATGTAACAATATTAATATTTACATTGTATTGTTTGTATGTATACAAATCTTGAATGTTTTAAATGGGCAAATTTGTAATGTTTTTTCTGTTATTTTTTTTAAATGTCAAAAAAAGATAAATTTTCAAACTTTGTATAAATAACTTAGGTACTTTTCTCTATTATCCCATTGACCACTTTTCATAACAAAACAGAAATATATTATCTCTATTCGATTTAAAAGTTTTGTCATTATATAAGTGGGCTATTTTATTTGTAAAGAGTATGTATGCATTATATTGTTTGTATGTATACAAATCTTTAGAATGTTTTGATTTGCAAACTCTTAATATTTGAATAATGTTTACATTATATTTGTTTGTATGTATACAAACAATATATGTATACAAAGAAGTATATATACAAATAATGTATCATGTAACAATATTAATATTTACATTGTATTGTTTGTATGTATACAAATCTTGAATGTTTTAAATGGGCAAATTTGTAATGTTTTTTCTGTTATTTTTTTTAAATGTCAAAAAAAGATAAATTTTCAAACTTTGTATAAATAACTTAGGTACTTTTCTCTATTATCCCATTGACCACTTTTCATAACAAAACAGAAATATATTATCTCTATTCGATTTAAAAGTTTTGTCATTATATAAGTGGGCTATTTTATTTGTAAAGAGTATGTATGCATTATATTGTTTGTATGTATACAAATCTTTAGAATGTTTTGATTTGCAAACTCTTAATATTTGAATAATGTTTACATTATATTTGTTTGTATGTATACAAACAATATATGTATACAAAGAAGTATATATGCAAACAATGTATATAATGTATCATGTAACAATATTAATATTTACATTGTATTGTTTGTATATATACAAATCTTGAATGTTTTAAATGGGCAAATTTGTAATGTTTTTTTATGTTATTTTTTTTAAATGTCAAAAAAAGATAAATTTTCAAACTTGGTATAAAAAACTTGAGTACTTCTCTATTATCCCATCGACCACTTTTCATAACAAAATACTATCGCCAAACTGTACGATTAAATGCCAAAATTGCAGTCCCATTTACTTGATGTCGAAAACATTATACGTGTTTTTTATGTCATCAAGTGGTTTTTAATTCAACATTTGCGTGTATTTTTCATTATGTTTATTTGATTTATTAGTTATTTCATTAATTAAAATAACAATTGTTTCCTTAAATTCTTATATTTTATTTATTTATTTTGATATTCCAATGACAACGTTCTCCCATTTATTTGGCGATAGTTTTTTTTTTTATGAAAAGTGGTCGATGAGATAATAGAGAAGTACCAAAACTTAATTACGTATATGAGTATATTCTTTGACAGTATTAATCATTACTCAATATTTTAAAACTGCATCATATTTGTAGAATTATATTAATTTAAACAATGCTTCTATTGAAGTGTGAAGAACCATATATTTACATAATTGTCTTCATTAGCAATCGGAACACCATAAGATTCATCCCCGATAATAAACGGACTATAAGTGGTCCAATTTTGTATTACGTGTTCTACGATATTTTTACATACATTTGAATAATCATTTTCTGTACTATATAAACAAAATGATAGAGATCTAAAAAGACAATTTCCATCGGGATTGATTTCGCGAACGTTAAGAGCCTAAATTCATTTTTAAACAGTAAATCCGAAATGGACACCTAAGTATTCATACAAATTATAATAAATGAAATAAATAAATACCTTCTAAACACTCCACAGTGAGTTCTATATAAATACCTTCCTAGGTTTAATGCAAAGTGCAAGAAAAGAACAACAGGAGATGATCCCAAACACGTTTCTAGAGACCATAATAGACCTTCACCTCATTGGCCGGTCCTACCGGAAGATTTTTTTTATGCATGCGTATTGGGTTGAATATTGTTGAAACATTTGACAAAATAAGCAAACTGTTTCCACCTAGGTATTTATACACAATACAACAAATAAAATAAATCCCTTCAAAACACTTTTGATCATCACATCAGCGTGCAAGACAATTTTTTTACCGGAAACCGTTTGATGAATTTCATTATTTTTCCGTTATCGATTGACAAATTTTACGATTTTACCGCTAACGATTGCTGAATTTCACAATTTATCGACTATTGATTAACGAATTTCATGATTTTTTCCATGAACATTTGTCGAATTGCACAAAAAAAATTAAGAATATCGTCAAATTGTCTTGGGTAAAAAAATTTTGAATATTGTCAAATGCCATCGAGAAAAAAGTCTCTTTGTCAAATGATTTTGAAGAAAAAATCGGGAAATTCACAAAATGGTTTCGGAAAAAACTTCACCAAATGGTTTCAAAATTCTTTGAGTGACAGCGGGAAAAAAAATTTCATTTTACATTCAATCATCGCAATTGGCGAGTGTGACTAAGTTTAGCCAGTGGTGGCAATAACATCAATCACCAATTTCCAGTATTACTCGCCGATTGGTGAATGTTAATTTTGTCTTATATCACAAACTGTATTTACATATACTACTAGATATAATGATTATGAACCATGATTTTTCTGTTATTGGGCGAGATTCATGTTTTTTCAGCAATTCTTTGACGAAATTAGTGTTTTTTCAGCGATCCTTTGAAGAATTTTGCATTTTTCTCACGATCCTTAACGAAATTCGCATTTTCCAGCAATTCTTTGATAAAATACATTTTATTCCGCAATTTTTAGACGAAATTTAGTAAAAAGGCGTGATCTTTTGGTGAAATTTCCTTTTTTGCGATTCTTTGACAAAATTTGCTTATCTTTCGCGATCCTTTTGCATAATTACGTTTTTTCTGTGGTCTTTTAACAAAAGTCATGTTTTCCCATTATCCTTTGATAAAGTAGTGTTTTTTCCTCAATCATTTGACAAAATCTGTTATTTTCCCCCCGCGAAGATTGGTTAGATGTTTTTAGTCTGCAGGTGCCCTAAAAAGTCTGTGACGCCCGTTGCTGCATCGCACACATTCTTCCATGGGGCATCGAACGAAGTAAATTCAACCTAAAGAATCATTGTTTCATTCCTGACATTTCTCGAAAGAAACAACGTTCAACTCATTGACTGAATTGTAAAGGGCGAAATGTGTCAATTAGCAGAAAGTGTGCAATTTGTTCGTTCATGGAAAAAATTGTGAAATTCGTTAACCGATAGTCGATAAAATTCGAAATTCGTCAATCGATAGCGGAAGAAGTGCAAAATTCATTAATCTACACAGTGGAAAAATCGCAAAATTCATCAACTGGTTTCGGGAGAAAAATTTTTCGAATATCGTCGAATTTCTTCGAGAAAAAAATTCACAATCTGCCAATTTCGGGGATGAAATTTGCCAAATGGTTTCAAAATTTGTCGCGCGACAGCAGAGAAAAAAAATCTTTTTCCATTCAATCATCGCAATTGGTGAGTGTGACTATTATGTTTGACCAGTGGTGGCAATAAAGTCCATTGCCAAATTTTCAGTATTACTCGCTGTTTGGCAAGTGCTAATTTTGTCCTATACTTCAAAACCCTTTTGATCATCACATCAGTGTGCAAGACAATTTCTTTTACGGGAGACCATTTGATGAATTTCGTGATTTTTCTGTTATCGATTGACCAATTTTACTGCTATCGATTGTTGAATTTTATAATTTATCAACTATTGATTAGCGAATTTCATGATTTTTTCCATGAATGTTTGACGAATTACGCAAAAAAAAAATAAGAATATCGTTAAATTGTCTTGGGTAAAAAAAAATTTAATATTGTCAAATGCCTTCGAGAAAAAGGTTGCAAGTTGAAACGGCTGTGACTTCTTTTTCATGTTATGCATCTCCGGTGTCCATCCCCCCCCCCCAAGTGGGACACTTTTCTAAATTTTGCACACACCCCTCATGTGATATATCAGTGGAAAAGTCTTTGACCACTTATTCATGTTATGCATCTCCGGGGTCCATCCCGCCCCCCCCCCCTAAGGGGGGCACTTTTCAAAATTTTGTTGACACCCCTCATGTCATACATTGTTGGAAAGGTCTGTGACTGCTTAATCATATTATGCATCTCCGGTGTCCATCTCCTCACTTTGCCCCCCCCCCCAAAGGGTACTTTCTAAATTTTGCACATTACCCTCATGTTATATATCATTGGAAAGGTCTGTGACCACTTAATCATTTTATGCATCTCCAATGTCCATCTCCCCACTTTGCCCCCCCACCCCCCCAAGGGTACTTCTCTAAATTTTGCACACAACCCTCATGTTATATATCATTGGAAAGGTCTGTGACCACTTAATCATATTATGCATCTCCAATGTCCATCTCCCCACTTTGCCCCCCCACCCCCCTAAGGGATACTTTTCTAAATTTTGTTGACACCCCTCATGTCATATATCATTGTAAAGGTCTGTGACCACTTAATCATTTTATGCATCTCCGATGCCCATCTCCCCACTTTCCCCCCCCCCCAAGGGATACTTTTCTAAATTTTGTTGACACCCCTCATGTCATATATTGTTGGAAAGGTCTGTGACTGCTTAATCATATTATGCATCTCCGGTGTCCATCTCCTCACTTTGCCCCCCCCCAAAGGGTACTTTCTAAATTTTGCACATTACCCTCATGTTATATATCATTGGAAAGGTCTGTGACCACTTAATCATTTTATGCATCTCCAATGTCCATCTCCCCACTTTGCCCCCCCCCCAAGGGTACTTCTCTAAATTTTGCACACAACCCTCATGTTATATATCATTGGAAAGGTCTGTGACCACTTAATCATATTATGCATCTCCAATGTCCATCTCCCCACTTTGCCCCACCCCCCTAAGGGATACTTTTCTAAATTTTGTTGACAACCCTCATGTCATATATCATTGGAAAGGTCTGTGACCACTTAATCATATTATGCATCTCCAATGTCCATCTTCCCACTTTGCCCCCCCCCCCAAGAGATACTTTTCTAAATTTTGTTGACACCCCTCATGTCATATATTGTTGGAAAGGTCTGTAACTGCTTAATCATATTATGCATCTCCGATGTCCATCTCCCCACTTTGCCCCCCCCCCAAAAGGGTACTTTCTAAATTTTGCACATTACCCTCATGTTATATATCATTGGAAAGGTCTGTAACTGCTTTATCATATTATGCATCTCCGATGTCCATCTCCCCACTTTGCCCCCACCAAAGGGTACTTTCTAAATTTTGCACATTACCCTCATGTTATATATCATTAGAAAGGTCTTTGACCACTTAATCATATTATGCATCTCCGATGTCCATCTCCCCACTTTGCCCCCCCCCCCTGTACTTTCTAAATTTTGCACACAACCCTCATGTTATATATCATTGGACAGGTCTGTGACCACTTAATCATATTATGCATCTCCGGTGTCCATCTCCTCACTTCCCCCCCCACTCCCAAGGGGTACTTTCTAAATTTTGCACACAACCTCATGTTATATATCATTGGAAAGGTCTGTCACCACTTAATCATATTATGCATCTCCCATGTCCATCCCCCCACTTTGACCCCCCAAGGGTGTACTTTTCTAAATTTTGCATACACCCCTCATGTGATTTATCGATGGAAAAGTCTGTGACCACTTAATCATATTATGCTCCCCACTATGAAATTTGTCAAGTTAAAGCAACTATAAATTTTACTTTTATGGTATTATCAAGTTGTTTGCCGTCAAATTTTGACGGGTTCCATCTAGTTTTTATAATTATAGTATCTATTCACAAATTAAATGGTTGCTTAAGTTTTGTGCTTTCAATCTTAAATATTTTAAAAGTATGATATGAATTTTTTAATGAATTCATTATGTTTAAAGCATTTTTTAACTTGAAACGTTTTATGCGTGAAACGTGCTTTATTATTATTAAAATAAAGTTTAAATTTTATAAATTACTGATGTATAAAAAAAGTTCTTAAGTAATTTGATATAAACTTGCAATTGTTGAAGTGATTTAAGCTATATCGATTTATGCGAAAGTTTTATATTTTTGCATGGGAATTATTTAATTTGTTGTTAATCATATGTATTCAAATGCATGTTGAGTTAACTTTCCACCAGTATCTATGCTATATATACAAAGTTGGAAATTGTACGTCAAACGTGACAAATGAAATGCGCCCATCTATAACTAGTTTTATACATATTCAGAACTTGGTGCAATAGCTGTTGCACTCTTATGCAAAAATGCATGAATACAAAATTTATTTTATGTACAGATTTTCATATTATAAGTATTAATTTTATTTTATGAAATTAAGTTTCAATACACTTTTACAAACAATTAATTACAATTTTTTTACATTATAATTGTACTCTGCGCAAATATTTAATACAAGACATGTAAAAAAATCATCGCTATTAGTTCACTGCACAAAATGAATTATATCGTCTGTTATTATAATATGATTAAATTCCGTAATAAAATAAGTACTTTTTAAGTTGGCAACATTTTATCTTTTGTTGGCATTTACTGAAAATTCTAATGGGAAACTTAAGCCTATCTTTGAAAATTTCACAACGTGAAAGCTATATTGAGAGTCTTTTTCCATTTAATATCTATTTCTCCAGAAACATCTATCTAAAAAGCTGTCGATAGATTATTGGATTGCTATAATTAAACAATTTTAGTTTACAAACTTGGTTTTTAAATTCAGTAATACGGAACTAATAGGACTCCATCTTAAATAGGACGTAATCACCATCGCAACCTAGAATGATTACCTGTAATGGAAAATCATTGAATTATATACATATGATAGGATTTAATAGAATGAAGAAACTTTTATTAATATCTTTTTACGTTTTGATTCAATTTTCATAAAATTTTAAATGACTGGACAAAATTCTGAAACAATTATTTACATTACATTTCAAACAATTCGGTTGGGTAGTTTTTGTTCTGTTTTATGCGGACAGACGGACGGATCAGACGACGACTATTGATGCTACGTATTTATTATATAATTACGAACGCACCTAAAAAGGGGACAGCATGTCTGTGAATTTCAGAAAAACACATTTCTAGGTTTATTCGATGATTTATACGACGCATTGTCAAAAATAACATTAAAAAAGATTTTGTCTGTCCGTCTGTTTGCCAGGAACAGGCTCAGAAACGATTGGATGTCAAACACTAACTTTATCAAGGGCAGATATAGGATGTTTCTGGCTACAATCTGCAGTTTGTCGCATTCCGATATCCAAAACAGTTTTTGAGAAAACATGGAAAAACCGGGAGAAACAATCAATCAACCAATCTTTCAATATTTAAAAACCTTTGAATTAATTAGTGAATTTTCAGAAATCCTACGGTTATAGTATTTGATATAGGCTATAATATTTTATTATTTGAAATTTTTTTTAAAATGAATTTTTCAAATGTAAACGGATTTATAGGGCACCTTGTACAAAAGCATTTTTATAATTATAGTATCTATTCACAAATTAAATGGCTGCTTATATAATTTGCTTATAACTATTATATAACTATTAAAATTAATGTCATTTATGTAATTAAAATTTATATAAATAGTAATAGTTACATTTTTAGCTTATGACATACATTTTAATTAAAAAACATGATTGGTCCGTAATTTTCCCCCAAAATTTCAAAAGGTCTTATAAAATACAAAAACAGCACGACGGTCTGCTATGCAGCTAGTTTAAAAACAAGAAAAACATGCTGAGAACACCGTGTTTCAAATCGGTGTTTCATGTTGTATTTTTAGATGTAATTGTAATCGTAATTTAGTACCATTGTCTTTTATTTCGCTGCAAGCCGTATGGAGAATGTTAATAATGATTATCTCTTATTTTATTTCTGAATATTTATTCACAGAAACTGAGTGGAGACGATTTGACACAGTACCTTTTCGTCTTAATAAAAACTTCACGATGTTCAAGTTTTTAGGAGCGTTCGTAATTATATAAATACGTAGCACCTACAGTCGTCGTCTGGTCCGTCCGTCTGTCCGCATATAACAGCGCAAACACTACCCAACCGAATGGTTTGAAATTTAAGATATATAATCGTTGCAGAATTTTGTCGAGTCATTTCAAATTTTATGAAAATTGAATCAAAACTTATAAATATATTAATAAAAGTTTTCGTTATTTTATTAAATCCATGTCGTACGTAATCTATATAATAAAAGCGCTAGTCATGTGACTGCAGAAAATAAATACGGGCTAACCACATCTTTTTCCGTATGCCAAGCGGCCATTTTTATTCAAAATTATTTTTTCGAATAAAATTGCATAAAAGATACATTTATAGAAAGATCGTTGAAATGAATTGTTTGCTTGAGAGTTACATTAAAAAATGTATAGATTCTGAGATAACTTCTGTGAAAATTAAGTTAACAGCCGACTACCTCAATCCATTAAAGTAAATTAACAAAAGATTCATTTATCGTGAGTCATAGAAATATTAACAATGGAGGTTATCATTCGTAAAGCAATATCTCCTTGGTGAATTTTACAGCGCTGTCGAAAAAAATAGATTCGCATCTGTAAACATGTCATAAGTAATAAGAAAAAAAAGGCATGCTCATTTCGTTCATAGCAGACGATATAATTTATCTGACTGAACTAATAACGATGATTTTTTACATTGTAAAGCTAGTTATAGCACGAAAGGAACGCACCACATTTGTCAGCTACAATTTCGAAATTGTTTAAAACCAAAGTAACTTTAAATGAGGGAAATGACTTTTCAAATGAACTACATTTGTCTTAGCACTTATTTAACCCGGGAGAAGTCGCATGGGGTATGACATACCCCGATTGCGTACGGTTTTTACAATTTTCACCACTATTTTTAGAAAAGTAATCTTCAGAGTATTTTACCCTACAATTTGTAACAATTGTCTCTGAATAAATAAGCTGACAACTATTGTTTGTATTTATTGGTGACAAAGTAAAAACCATTCATACTCTAGGTATGCGCGATTTCTCCCGGGTTAAGGAATGAATTAAGTGCATAAAGGGTATCTAGACCTATACATAGGGATATAAGTATAAGTGATAGTCTCACGATATTAGCGTAAAACAGCAGAAGATAAACTTTTTGTCTCAATAGAGATTTTGTCTCAATAGTGCGTACGTAAAATCCTTGTTTTAGGACATTAAAGAAAATGTGACTTACACCGCTCTGCTTTTAAACTCCTCAATTATTTTTTTTTTTCAGAAATATTTATTTATTTTTACAGAGGTTTCTCTTTTGTTCAGTAGAATTTTTTTAAATAAATTAATGTCGTATGAAACCGGAATAAAATTTAATCAATATAAATACTTTAAATGAATTGCGTTTATACAACTATAAATTATCAAAGCATTAATTAATTATTTTTATATTAACTTCAATTTAAATGATTAAAATAAATTCTCTTTGTAGTTGTCTAATTAATATTATTTTATTGATTCCCCAAAAGATTAGACAAACAATAGTAGTCCCAGAACTCTGACGTCATATCCCATCTCTAGAGCTTTTTAATTAGAAATGCAAAGCAGTTGAAATTCTATGGTTAATTAATTGAAGTTTATTTTAGTTCCGATTTCAAAAGCCCTACTTTTCAGGCAGTGTGTCTCTTTTAATTTACTGACGTCTTTCTAATTACATGAAATGCTGTATTGGTTACATTTTAGTAATACAAATTTCAGAACATTAAACAAAATAAAACTAAATATTTTTATTTTAAAAGCAAGAAAAAAACTAAACGAAACAGAATTTTTCGATTTTTATGAAAAATGCTATTGCTGCTGTTGGGCTAAGTAGCATTAGTGAATTTGGAATAATTTTCGAGAGCTATTGAAAATGAAAGAAATTCACTAATTAGTTTTCCAGTGAGTACGTAAATGTATATTAGTTTTCTACTCCTAAAACTCAAATTTGTGCAATATTGGGTAGATGTAAAGAATATACCTTTCTAATATGGAATGTATGCATTAAAATGAAAAACAAAAAATATACTAACCGATCATATCACACATGACCGAAGCATTTCTGGTAATTAGAGTTAGTTGTATAATAAAACTGCATTTTGTAAATCAAGTTATTTATAAATAAGTAGCATATGTTATAGTACGTTATATTATCTTTATCAAAATATTTATTTTTAAAGCAACAGGGTTGCTTATTTGTTTTAATCGGACAAAAATATCGTGTTATTTATGATAAAACAAAACGATCAATGAAAAAATAAATATTTCGATGTACCGTTGTGGCTATTTTAAAGAAAGGTTGAACTGGTTCATTTGTATATGCTATTCATCTATAATTATACTTATGATGCTCCTCTGACGAATCCATAAGTTATTCATACTATTTCATATTTCATTTTCATCTTATTGGGTTTAATTTTGTAGTATCATTTAATTTGAATTTTATATTGTCTCTTTCTTAGTTTTCGACACATGTGATTTCATTTTAACTATACACAAACACAAACACACACACACACACACGCACACACACATATATATATATCAAATACTTTCTATTTCATAGTAATTTATGTCGATAAAACAGTGAAATATTAATTCTGGCAAGCAATGCATTGGTAAATTCAATTAATTTGCATTCGAAGTCAATACGATGGAAAGCGATATTTATGAATACGCTGGAATTTTACCATCAAAATAAAGAAAGCTGCATTTTCTCCAACGAATTTATTGACAGTTCACAAAGAATAGACAATTCCACTAATCGTCCAATTTAGAACTAAGATCAAGCTATATTACATTGTAGAAAAAAGCATGAAAATGTTACATATTATTAGAGATACACCAATTTAAAGACAATTCTACTCCAAGTGACGGGATTTAGTTAGCAAGTCAAAAAGCGTCAAAAGTCTGAGCTCCAAGGCTGCATAACACGTTTTAAACCCAGCGAGGCGTAGCAATCTTTCGCCAATGCAGGGTAATTTAACCAATGAGCGGGTTGCAAAGCTGTGGGACTCTTTATTATACTCGACATAATTTTAAGGTGAATAGATAGACACGGGTGTTGCAATGAATTATGGGATATCGAATGATAATTTTAATAAAAATAAAACTGATATTCAGAAACATTCTAAAGAAATAGAAATTTAATATCTCAAAATATGAAGGAATAAATTAGGGGTTTTTACAAAGAAGTGCCGCTTTTAACAGATTAATGTTTTTAGAATAAGAATTAAAAGAATATGTTGAATAAAAGTATGGAATTAAAATATAAATTATATTTAAGATATTATTAAAAGACAGGGAAAAGGGTAGATATTGTAATAATTTGGAATAAATTAATTAAGGTAAAATGGCGAATTTTTTTTTATTATTACACACACACACACACACACATATATATATATATATATATATATATATATATATATATATATATATATAGTATATCTAGAATTAAAATGAAATCGCATGCGTAAAAATCAAAAGAAAGATAATACAAAAATTAAACACATTAAATTGAAAATGCAAAAATATAAAACTATAAATATCTTATGAATCCGTCAGAGGAACTTCATAAGAATAATTCTTGGTAAAGATATGTTATTTCGTCAAATATTGTCAGCACTAAGTCCAAAAATGATAATTTTAAGCTCCTTATAACATATCTAAAAACCAATAATAAATAACCAAGAAATAAATGAAAATTCAGTGAAAGGAGATAATAAAAGTAAAGATATATAAAAAAACACACCAAGTAAAAAAAAAGTCAAAAATGCAATCGAAATCAGATTGAACACTTAGAAATCGTAAAATTTGACATGAGTGGCAACGGTTAAAAAATCTTATTTCAGCAAGACCGTTTTTGTACGCTGTTTAAAAGATTGTGTATTAAAAATAGAGTGCTCAGCATGAAAGTAATTTTAAAATTGCAATTAGTTAATAATTTTAACTTTTCTGATGCGTAAATAATAAAAAGAAAATCTGTAGTGATTCCACTCGACTTTTTTTCTGACACAATGGGATGTATCGTAAAAGAAATTCCGTGTATATACTGATGATTTTATGTTAAGTTTTAACGGAAACTTTCTATTTTGAGTGAAAATCGTAAATTTTCCCGGAATAATCGGAAAATTTCACTTTTATCCTTATTTGGTCAATGTTAAATACGGAAATGTTTCTTCTAAAACAGACAAACGGAAATGTTCCATTTCAAATTGAGAGAAAATGGAAAAATTCCAGTTAAATTTTCATAATTGATGTCTTGGCATATAATGGAGTTGCCGGATGCGGCCAGATGGTGCAGGAGACAGTGCATTCATCTTCTAACGGCGAGTACAGATGTTCGAATGCGGAAGAAGGCAAGGCGATAAAAAACGAGTGTGGTAATATGCAATACAAATACCTGTTCCGTGTAAAAATGCACCAGTATACAGAAAATGTTTACACACTTTGAATTATTATAACTCCAGTTTTTATTCGCATGTAATTAATATTTAAATTGCAAAATAATCTACATAAAATGCATAACGTTTCCACCTACCGCAAATGTGGAAAATTATTACCGTTCTGGTCAATAAACTGGGGTGGTAACGGTCGGCTATTGATTCACAAAATTCCACAAACATTTCATTTGGTGTTTTGGCGCATTCTTGCTCAATTGCGGTTCTGGAACGGTGTCTATGATCACCCATTCGCTTCAAACTTATCTTTTATCCGATGAATTATAAGTTGCGTAGGTGGGTCTGCCTGAATCTCCCTGCGATATTGTTTTTGTACTTCTGCTACAATTTTCATATTACTTAATAGTATTTTAAAATAAATGTTCTTTTTTTAAAGTTAATCTTGGTGCACTCATTATGTCCAATTAATGACACTTTGAAAAGAAACAAAAATTAGAAAGTTATGATCCGTTAAACAGTGTATGTATGCATTTTTCTGACGCATCCTGTACACTGCAAAAAATAACTGTTGATTTTACAGTATAAAACTGGTGCCCCAGCTGCCAGTATTATACCGTAAAATTAACAGTATTAAATAGTAAAATAAGCAGTAATACGCTGCCGTGCAAGCAGTAATACGCTGCCGCTGTAGCGTATTACTGCTTGCACGGCAGCGTATTACTGCTTATTTTACTATTTAATACTGTTAATTTTACGGTATAATACTGGCAGCTGGGGCGCCAGTTTTATACTGTAAAATCAATAGTTATTTTTTGCAGTGTATATAATCATTATTTACACTGTAAAAAATTGCTGCAGCAAAATTACTGCAGCAGAGATTCCAGGCAATGCCCATTAGAAAACGGGCTTTGTCTCTAGATAAACGAGCTTTGTTCTTACATAAACGTTTTTTGCCCGTAAAAACACGAAATTTACGGAAATAGACCGTTTACTTTGAAAAAGGGGCATTTCCCGTAAAATTACCGCAGCAATTAACGGAGAATTCCCCTGAATTTACATTTTTTTTTACAGTGTAGATTTTTCTTTAATATTGCATATTGCTCACAATTCTTTTTCTAAATGCTGCAATACTTATCACTTACACTCTGTCATATTTCCTTGGTGTGATTTTCCCATTAGAAGCAGTTATAAAATGGCTTAAAAATGGATTATTTATTTAATCAGTTGGCCGTTTTGTACGAAAATCTGTATAGTTCTTGCGACAATGGTCTATAACAAATTTGCTAAATGGGAACGCAATCGAAAGTATTGTTTGAGAGTTATCATGTTTACTCGCATACACACGCATACATACCGTGATTACAATACTTTTCTTACACTGTGTTTTCGGAAAGTAATATGATTAATCAGTTAAAAAAGAAGGTACTTTTGGTGTTATAGCGGTCCCCGAGGTTGAATCGCCAAGCTACCGCGATTTATTGTCAAATTATAAAGCATATATGACAATTTAATAATATATGATGTATATGTAACATTTCGTGATACATATAATCCAGTTTTAGTCATATATGACGCGTATATGGCATATAATACGTAAAGCTCTCACTAATCTTTCGTAAAATGTGGGTTAATTTAACCCAGGTTTAATACGTTTCCCACCAGAAATTGTTTCAACAAATGAAATTAAATATATTCCATGTAGAAACCTGAAATTAACTAAATAAAGATTCTTCAAATAATTTTTCTGGTTCGAAACGTTGTTAAACTGGGTCAAATTAATCCATTTATTACAGACTATTAGTGAGAGCTTGGCCCCTCTGCGTAAATAACATGACGTAATGACACATATATGGGCGCTTGGAGTATATATTTGCGTTTATATGACATATATATATATATATATATATATATATATATATATAAGCTTTGCGATGATCGTAGCGAAGTCGTAACTCCAATCTTGGCATAATCGTAAAACTGGGGCCGCTATAACCCAAAAGTACCAAAAAGAAAAATCTTGTTTTATTTATTCATGATTTAATTTTTTTCCCCTAGCTTTTCCCGTCCGTCCATGGGGAGAGATACGGCCCAGTGATTGATGAAATTCAGCAACATTTAAATGAACAGATGAAACAGTCACCTGGTGGAGAAAAGTAATTATATTTTTGTGAATATAAAATGAATCCATGCAATTTATGTAAACTTCGCAAATGAAAATGTAATAATAAAGATTACTACTCATTTGACATTTTTTACTTACCCATCATACGTAGTATAGGGTAAGTCTTATAATCATTTTAAAAGTGATTGATGAAATTCAACAACATTTAAATGAGCAGATGAAACAGTCACCTGGTGGAGAAAAGTAATTATATTTTTGTGAATATAAAATTAATCCATGCAATTTATGTAAACTTCTGAAATGAAAAAGTAATAATAAAGATTACTACTCATTTGACATTTTTTACTTACCCATCATACGTAGTATAGGGTAAGTCTTATAATCATTTTAAAAGTGATTGATGAAATTCAGCAACATTCAAATGAGCAGATGAAACAGTCACCTGGTGGAGAAAAGTAATTATATTATTTGTGAATATAAAATTAATCCATGCAATTTATGTAAACTTCTCAAATGAAAAAGTAATAATCAAGAATGTTACTCATCTGACATTTTTTCTATTACATGATGGTATCCATTCATCCACGAATAGTTTTTCTTCCTCGTGTTTAATTGTTTGTGAGGCCTGTTAGGATCAAAATAACTATTCTGATACGAATAAAATATTTAGTGTTTTTCTTTGGTATTTTTAGTGACATTGTTTTATTTTCGTTTCATAGCCAGTCTTGGAATGATGTTAACGCGACCGCTGCCTTTGCTCAGGAGACAATAAAATTGGCGATGAGTCCTTGGTTTCTTTTTCGCTTAATGTTTAATTATTTTAAGTCACCTTGAATATTGCTATATTTTTATATCATCAGAAAAAATAAAATTTAGGTAATCCCTTCGCGACGAGCGTTCTTTATAGAATTTTTAATCTTTATCACCAGGTTTTCAAAATAGAAATTTTCGTCTAATTTAATCGGTGACATTGCAGAAATGCTGTAATTAAATAAGGCAAAGTTTAATGTGAAAAAAATTCCTGTATGGATAATCATGAATTCTGATAACCTTATGCGTCAAGTATCAGTGACGTTCATCGCGAAGTGGTTAATTAAATTTCAAACTCCCATATTCTGGCGACCATACTCTTATCAATTCACTTAAAATTTCGGAATGTATTTTTATTACTTAGATATATTTAAATACGCGGAAATGTTTGAAAAGCAAAACAGTTTCGCCGTTTCCGAAAATAGAGTATCTTCATATGTTTGAAACATTTATTTCTAAATTTGATGAATATGTGGTAGCTTAGTGTTTACAAGTCACACACAATAAAACAGATTTGTAAAGAATGTTAATTAAAAGATAAATATAATCAACTGGAGAAATTTTAGCCATATCACGTATAAATATCTTTATTGAAAGCATCTTGCATATAGAATTCCCTAATACACATTAAAACAAGTTGGAAATTTACGTCAAACGTGAAAAATGAGGTGTGTTTGTACTATAACTAGTTTTATAAATATACAGAAGTTGGTGCAATAGCTGTTACATTCTTTTGCAAAAATTCATGAATACACAATTTATTTTATGTGCAGATTTTCTTACTATAGATATTAATTTTATTTTATGAAATTAAGTTTCAATACATTTTTACAAACAATTAATTACAATTATGTTACATTGAAATTATACTATGTGCAAATATCCAATACAAGACAATGTAAAAAAAAAACATCGTTGTTATTTCACTGGAAAATGAAAATTATATCGTCTGTAATTACGATATGATTAATTTCTGTAATAAAATAAGTACATTTTAAGTTGGCAACATTTTATCTTTTGTTGGCATTTACTGAAAACCCCATTGTGAAACTTAAGCGTAGCTTTGAAAATTTTAGGACTTGAAATCTATATTTAGACTATTTTTTCAATTTAATATCTATTTCTCCAGAAACATCTATCCAAAAAACTGTCGGTAGATTATAGGATTGCTATAATTAAACAATTTCAATTTACAAATTCGGTTTTTAAATTCAGTAATACGGAAATAATATGAATCCATCTTAAATATGACGCACTCAGCATGGCAACCTAAAATCATTATATATCGTGGGATATCATTGAATTAATTACGTATGATAGAATTTAATAGAATGAAGAAAACTTTTATTAATATCTTCTCAAGTTTGATTTGATTTTCATAAAGTTTGAAATGACTCTACAAAATTCTACAACGATTATATATTAAATTTCAAACCATTCAATTGGATAGTTTTTGCGCTGTTATATGCGGACATACGGACGGACCAGACGACGAATATAGGTGCTACGCTTTTTACAGAATATACAGATATAATAATTACAGAATATAATAATATACAGAAGTTGGTGCAATAGCTGTTACATTCTTTTGCAAAAATTCATGAATACAAAATTTATTATTATTTTGTATTTATATAATTACGAACGCACCTAAAAAAAGCAGGATTTAAAAAAAAATAATATTCGCGCTCATCTCAATTTGTACTAGTGCTTCACGGATAGATTCAGCAATTTGGCATATGACATGGTTGTGCCTGGATTCATGATCGTTCATCAATGTATCAACAACCGCTCTTTAAAGAATCCAAATACTTATACATTGAGTGATTGGACTTTGTGGTTGCTATATGGTGTTAAGGTGAGAACAGTGCTTTATGTATGAACGTCAATGTCTCAAAGATATAGAAACACATTAAAGTAACGTATAATGTATGTTATTCACTATAGAATGAACATAATTTAATGCTACACAGTTAGACACTAGTTCACTATGTACCAGTATTCTATGGCTCACCGTGTTCAATGTCCATTTGTTGAAAGAAATGGTTACGTACATTTCCCTTTTACTTTTTTACAGTTAACATCTTGGTATTAAGTGGAGAACTTAGTGTAACATATGTATAAAATTCGAACTTAATTGCCATGTACAATTAGACTGAAGTTATATGATATATATAACAGTTTTAATGGACTAACGTTAACGTCCAAAAAATTCCTTTATTTTCGTAAGTTGCAATCGAAACAACATCCACGCTTGATATATGACAGGCGAACGCCCCTAAACAAAGCACGACTGAAGATGTTAACATATAGTGGTACAATTACAGACTTCATTTTAAAACCGCCTCTGATTCACTGTCTACCATTTTCCCCTAAAACAAAGTAAAAGAAATTCTGTAAATTATACTTTATGTTATATGTATTATAAATGTTAAGAAAATGTCTATTATAATTAACAATATATTATAATTGTTATTTATGCATCTTATAATTTTAACAAATGTGTTTATTTACTTTTAGTTCTTCAACACCATACAAAACGGCACATTTGAGACATGTTTTAACTAGTCTAGAAAAATTTTTTGGTCCTCAAAGAACTTTGAATTTTGCTGAAGAAGATATGAAACTGGGAGGTTGCTGGTAAGACGATACATATTTTTTACTCATTTTTTAATAAAAACCTCGTGCTGATAACATCTTATGTTTGAAATATGAATGTAATGAAAGGTTTAACATTAATTATAATCAAACATTTAGAATAAATGCAGGAAAATGTTTCTAAATGCATATCTTTTTTCAGAACTGATTTTATATTCTGCTGATTTTCGTATCGAAAATTAATTCTTTTGATAATGTTTCTCAAAAACCTTTTTGCACCAACTATTTTATAAATGTCAGTGATCCAGTAGTAAATTACGTGGTTTGACGCAAGTATTAAAGAAAATAATCTCCAACTCTGCTGAAATTTGGAAGGTTTATTGCATATTTTTAAAACATTAATAATTCCCGGACAGCGTAAAACTTGACAACTGAGAAATAAGAAAAAACATGGTGCTAGCTCGTTTTCAGTTACTATCTATTTGCGGTCCGAAACAGGAGTTCCAAAAACATGACAGATCGATAACGATTGCTGCATCCACGGTCAGTGCAGATTGTAATCGTCGACCCATCATGCCTGAAATCTCAAATGGAAGGGAAATCTGATGCATATAGAGTTTCTGAAATAAGGCATGCGGTGTATAGTTACATTGTTTGGTGCTGACAAATAAAGCCAGAAATGTTATGATCGAAATAAGCATCAGACATAAACGGTGTTAACATATCACTATAAGGTGAGGATTCATCAAACCACTACAACGGGAATTTCGGCAATTTTACGAAATTGCTTCGTACATCTGGTTTGCAGGAAGTATGCCATTAGACAATAAACGATGGACCCTGCTGTTTGCGAAGTATCTACGCATGATATGGTCACGGGAGATTTATATGCGTGCTCTTCCAGAACAATCAGTCGGAAAGTTTTATATGTATAAGGGGTCAAATAAAGAATCATAATTTTTTTTCCAAAGGATAGCTGTTTTGAATGGGGGGAAAATGGACAAAATTACTTCCATAATTGCATGAAAAGGATTTTCATCTTTGAGTTGTTTTAGTAAAAGAACTCTGCTAAATATGAGAGCAAAAACTTTCTTGCTATACCTCATTGTATATTATTGTTGCTATACCTAATTGTATGCTATTTTATGCAGCTCTAAATCCTTACAATGTTTTGAGTATACATTCTTAAGCTGGATAAACGAAATTATATTTGTGATTTGCTGTTTGACAAGGTTATCCTTCTTTTCTCTATCTTTTGCGTGGAAAAACCTTTCCAACAGTGACACTTTTGAAAGATAAAAAATGCTATAAAAACGGTTGCCAATAGATACTTATCGATATTTTGAAGTTGTAAAATAATTTAGGGAATGTTCATAAAATATGTGTATCCTGGATGTGTATTCTGACAAATGTCATTGGGAAAAGACTATGATGGTCACGTATAGTTCGATAATACTTAATCAACATTGTTTCTTTTACGCGCATTGATTATCATGAGGCTTTTCTTTCTTTATGCCTATTACCAATCGTGATTTTTAAACGACTTTCATCGTCATTCCTCCTTTCTGACTATTTTACACTGTATTTTTTTCATTGGACTTTTATTGTATTTCCTACATCTTCAACTGTAATTTTAAAAATATTACTTTTATTTTTGCCTTGATCCAATATCGTCAAAAATATGACACCTCTGAAGCTAACAGATGGCACTGTAATCTCATATTTCACAAATAGTATAATAATTTGTATAAATGAAATTTTCTTTCTACTTACGAATGGTTATTCATATTAAACTAATATATGCTTATAAATTTTTCCAGTCGGAATAATTTTTCTGATGAGGTCCGTCACTGGAATTTCGGAAGATTTTCTGACAGTCGAGGTAAGATTTCTTTAAAATTTCTAAGATAAAATAAATATTGAATTAAACATATTAGAAAAGTACTTTTTTTTGTAATGTTCCTTACCCTTTTCGCCCAAGAATATAAATCATCCACATTTTTCGCAACCTTTTCCAGTTCCTTCTGACTTAGAAATCGCTTTCGTTTTCAGTCACCCATACGACTGGAAATAAGAAAAGAAAGTGCTTTAAAACCCGGATGGTATTCATGTGTACAACTAAAAAAAACCGGTTTGTAAATATACGAATAGTATGAAACAACAAAAAAAAATTATATATTTGCATACATAAAAAATATTTACTTCGATATCTAAAGATTTTATCAGCTGAATACCATAAAAAAACACAAAGAATACATAAAAAGACACATTAATGTAGCACAAAAATCAATAGCATTTAGCAACTACTCGGATGTACCAATCCCAAAACTTTCTTCTATCTCATACAAGTTTCACATACACTAAAAACGAAGCAGCATCAATTTATGTCAAACTGAATATGAAGTTTTAATAGATTCCATGTATTAGTTCTTGAGATATGACTATCACTAAAATCTTGTAAATCAAGGAAAATGCAGCATAGTACCGCCTGTTGTGAGATTTACACCAAAACGTAATCAACAACAACTTATGTCAAAGTCTAATTGAATCTGAAGTTTGATGAAATTCTGTCCATTAGTTCCTGAGATATAGCTATCGTGAAAATCAAGAAAAATTAATATAGCAGCGCCACCTGTTGGGTAACTTACACCAAAACATAATCATCATCTATTTTTGTCAAGGTCTAACATAATCTGAAGTTTGATGAAATCATGTGGATTAGTTCTTGAGCTATAGCTATCATGAAAAATTTTTAAAAATTTAGTATAGCAGCGCCACCTGTTGGGCGATTTACACCAAAAACTAATCAGGACCAATTTATATGAGGAACTAACTGAATGTAATGTTTTAATAAATTCCGTGTATTAGTTCTGGCGATAGACCGCCCACAAACTTTTTATTACATACATACAGACAGACGGACGGACGGACAGACAGACAGACAGAGTTACAGACTCACAGACAGACATTTTCTAAATACAGTCAATTCGTGTTCAGGACCCTCCATATGTATAAATCCTCTGAAAACCGGAAGTTGAATTTTTTTACGAACCCAGTTCTTTCTTGTAGAGATAGAAGAAAATATAAAACACGAGACAATCACATTGATGAGCTCAAAAGTCAATATAACCTCAATTTAGGCGAACGGTTCCCGGCAAATTTCATTAAAATACGTTCAAAAACCACTGCACAATTTTCTTTCACGTAATACTGGTGAAACAAACTTTCAGTGTTACAAAATATTGATGCTACATGTGCGTGCTCTTTGAGGCGAAATGATTAAATATGTTCAGCTAATTTTATAAGTATTTATTTATGTTAACGTTACTAAAAAATTATATATCTACATAATTATAATATACTTTTTTTTTCTTTCAGAACCTTTACTGCCCAGTTGTAGTGATGGTAAGTTCATATACATTTGTTTTTACAACGTGGATCCTGAAATGGACTGACGGTAACGGTGACAAATATTAAAGTTATTCTTGCAGGTTATTAATATGTGAAATCAGGAATTTTAGTATAAAATGTCACCGATAAGTGTTTTTGCACTGTTTCAGGCTGTAAGATACTCAAAACAACCATATAATTTCCAAACGAAAACATCTTTTCTGCATGTAAACAGCTAAACAGAATGAAGAGTATAAACAGTGCTTTCAGAAGGGCATAAACAACACGCTGATCTATTCTTAAGTGAGATTAAATATTCTTAGACACACTGAGGTGATAAGCGACACAACGTGCCATTTAGGAGATAAATTCTGAAGTCTGTACCTATTTCTTCTTTGTTTACACACCTGACACTTTTCTTAAGAGCCTACACTAGTCACGGGAAGATAAACTCACTCAAGCTAATGTTAAGTATATAATGTTAAGTCTAAGGAAAGGTTCTTGACATATTTCTCGCTCGCATTTCAATATTTTTAAATGATTTTTTTTTTCATAGGATAGCTGAAGCCGATCCCTAACGTTGTTAGTTTTTACTTTTTTATTTTAGTTGCATTTTTTTATAAGCGGATATTTTCAATTTCAGAATCGGTTGGAACCGGTTCTGAAAGTGAAAGTACCCTTATATAAAATAACTGGCACCAAAATCGAAAAAGTAAAAACTAACAACGTTAGCGATCGGCCTCAGCTATCCTATAAAAAAATCATTTAAAAATGTTAAAATGCGAGCGAAAAATCTGTCAAGAACCTTACCATAGACTTAACATTAGCGTTCGAGTTTCTTCGGATGACTAGCGTAGGCTCTTAAGTCGAGCAATGTGTTCACTTGTCGTCTCGGTGTGCACCCTGCCTTGCAGTTTGTGACAGTGCAGTGCTATCTGTCAGAGATATTTGGTACTAAAACCAGTCATCATATTAAATAAATTCTAGATTTCACACAAGAAAAAACATATATAAAAAAACTTTAATATCTGTCATCGTAGGTTTGTTATTCTATTTTAACTAACTGGTAGTCCATTTTAGAATACCAAGTATATATGTTAAAGATGTTTTGACGTGCATCTTAGTGAACACTATTTAATGTTTTAAAATCTTTTATTTCTAATAAAATTCATTATTTGAAATTCCAATAACAATAGAACAGCATTTCTGTAAAATGTCCTTCTTGCTTTTCTCTCTCTAGATCCTAGTACCATGCCTTATCTATCTGGAATTTTCGTACAGCCTCCATTACATTTAAGTCCCAATTTTAGCCCTTTGGTAACAGAGTATTCGGCAAATGTCAGTTATGATCAGTTGATGGTTAAATTATCTGCGCAAGCTCATAACTGCCAAACAGAAGTCCGTATAGATGATAAATATGGTCCGACAAGGTAAGAAACATTTTTTGTTGAATTTTGCATTTGCCATATTCAAAACTGCTACGAAGCAACCAGTAAACCCCATACATGAAATATTTTATTGGATAGAACATATAATGTTAACGGATAAAGTATTGAGGCTTTATAAACGACTAGTGCCTCCACTTTTTTCTTAAAAGTGGGTTTAATTATGTATTTATACAGTATCTGTTAAAAGTCTGAGCATACCGTCGAAAAGAAACGTATTCATCGTACATTTTGCTACTCGTGTATGAACGGAGTATGACAAAAATAACAAAATATGTTATTTACGTACTGATTCAACCCAGGAAAATTATAGAAATGTGGAAAAAAATAGTTTTTACTTGGAGGCATAATTCTAGCATTGTACTTCGCCCGCTTTTCTTGGATTTCCATCTTTGCATTGCCATATAGCGGAAATTTCATCTAAAGTTTAGTTGTTTGTTTGCTATTAAAAACAGCCATTTAAAGCTGTAGTAACGTGTCGGGTAGTAAGGGTGGTCACTTCGATGAAAACAAATTACTTAAAACTACCTAAATAAACTTGCCTAGAAGTCAAAACAAGTACTTTTTTGTTTGTCGCTTGTGAAAACAGTTGTTTAAATTGTTAACAAAGCCAATAAAACAGGTTTTATTTCGTTATTGTATAGTGCAAATGAAACTTCCTTAAAATATACTGGTGTGATCAGATTTTTGACAAGTACTGTATATGGGTCATTCTGAGAAAATGGCATTTTTTTAAAAAATTGGACCCATATGAAATTTTCCCAAAATAGATTAACCTTAGTTACTCTAATTAAAAATCTGATGAGTTTTTAATATTTATTTTATTGCATTAAATTAGTCTCATTTTATTTTATAGTAACTATATAAGTTGGTACAAATCATTTCCTCATATATAAAAATTATCAGGGAATGATGAAATACTTCTGAAAATCACTTAGTACAGAAATGATTACACTTAGGTATATTTGCAGTTGTTAAATATCTTATGGACACATATCCAATAATAATAACAGGAAATTAAATTTTATATGCTCATATTAAAAATATAATATGTTGGCACCGCAAATTAATTGTAAGCGCTTTTTGCGCTAACGACACCTATCTTTCATTTGCTTGTTTTCACTACAGTAGCCGCAGAATGTATTTGTTGTTATGTAATGTGAATGTTATGATGTTATTTGTGTATTAAACCTCTAGTTACTATGTATTACTCGTGCTTCTCATTTAAATAGTTAATTATATTAATTAATTAATATTCAATACAATGTAACTGTAAAGTTAAAATTTCACACAAAACAAAGCAATCTTTTGTTTATAGATTTGCAAAACAAAAAAAAAAGAACATCGATACTGTGTTTGTAAAAGGATTTTTTAAAGCTTACTGTTTTAAAATAAGTAATTACGCATTTCAGTCATATATGATACATTTTCTATTTCTTCCAGAAGTACGAATTACACATTGGGAGTTGGAGAGAATAAGATAATATTTTTGGTAGTTGATATAAGTCACACTGAACCTTGGGTGGTCAATACTTATACTCTTGTGATAAACCGTCTTGCTATAACAGATGCGGAATCTCCATTCGACCCCACCCTACCACATCAAGTCTGCAGCTTACTTCAGGTAAGATTGGTTTGAATATTTATATATCCTATCAATGGATACAACTGACCAGTGTGTTAGTTCTTGTATTTTTTTATTATTTTTTATTATTTTATTTTTTTGGTTGATCGGATGTTATTGAGTTATTATGTTTTCTTCCTACACAATGCATAACAAATCTTTTGCATAAACAATCAATGGAGGATGCAGTTCCCATACGAGAAATGTGATTTATAATCTTCTCTTCAAAATGCCATTAGTTGCGTGTCGGTGTTTTTGCCGCCCATATCAATTATCTTCTCGTAATCAATATCCCAATACAAACAGATCGGGGAAATTCCAAGTAGCTAACCTTAAATGTTTTTTCCTGCCACCATAGACAAATAACAAGATGTCTCTGTTTTTTTGCATATGTATAATTACAAGCAAAGTTGAAATTCGTGAAAAAATCTTCTAAATGATCCTTAGTGTCAGTGCATTTTTATGTTTTTGGAATCAAAGCTTGTAATAAAAATATGCAATTTAAGTAAACTGCAAATTTATCACTTCATTGAAATGTAATATTTGAATATTAAATGGAAATTGTTTCTTGTTTTCCACAGTTTGTATGTGGGAACCGGCGGAAAAAAGACCGAGCGCGACTGATAACGTTCTGAAAAAAGGAGCGCCTACTCTCGTGTTAATGAAAACTGTATGTGGCGTTACTTCTAACGGCTTTTCGAACCTTAATTGAAGTGCTAACTCATCTACATATCCCGCCATGTCGTACCCTTTGACGCATATTTTGCATTTGATTTATACGGCACTCATGGTATAACAAATTTAATGTTCAGCACTGTATTATTTCAGTTGGTACTATGGATTTATTTATTATATTCGTTTCTATGAATTCTTGCTTAATTTATCACTATGCATGTTAATCTTTACCCGTTTTTATGCCTGCTTTTACCAAAATTGCTCTTTAAGCAAAATAATATCATAATATTATTGACGAAAACAGCATTTTTTTACGAATTTCCTTCTAGCTTTATGCGTATTTTGGAAGATATTTTTATACGAAATGGATGAAGTTATAAGATGGCTGTTGATTGCTATTATAAGAATTAACTGATAATAATATTAATATTATAATTTTAATATATGAAACAGAATTTCCCCCCTTTCATTTTAAATAGATGATGTAGTATATCTAAATTAGGAATTTATCTTATTTCGTATCCTATATACGACATTATCTTTTTCCCATAATCGGTATATTACATATAAAAATCCGATTTACAGATGTAGCTTTCTTTTTTTAACACTTTACTATAGAATCGAAAAATGTTCATGAATTCGGTTTGCCTGATCATATGCTTGCATGGGCGATCTCTAATTCGCGGAAATATACTCGGATTGCCATCTTATTTATTTATGTTATTGAGGTTTACCAAGGTATATTCGGTATTAATAATGAAACGTGTAGCATTTATAGTCCATTTACAGGGGGCACTCAAAAGAAATCCGTTAGATTATGATGTATGTAGAAAAATCGTTTCCTGCGTATTTTAATGATGTTACGCAATTTGAAACATACAGAAATTGATATACATCAGTGAAGTGCACTACAAGATACTTAGAATGTGGTGTGCATAACATTTATCATTCATTTGGGACAACAAAATAATTCTGTTACAGTACTGTCTATGAGCATTAATTGCTGGAAGTGCGCTTTAAGTTGTGTTATGCGTTTTAAAATTTAAATATTTTTTCAACTATTACTTGGTGTTTATAAATTCTATAGATCATATACAGGGCTGCAGAAAAGAATTCTAGTACATTTCCGGAATTTGTTGAAGGGGTATTTCTAACTGTGGTTTGCGTTTCCTAACTGGACTAAATTTGTGCATACTATGTAGTATATAGATAATATATATTTGTATAGATCAAATACAGAGATGAGCTGCACAAGGGAATCCAGATATTTTCCCGGCTATCGACGGTAATTGCAGAAATTGGTTTTCAAATGTGTTATGCATCTTCCAATTTATTTCCTTAGACATATTTCTCGTTATTAAACCTTGAAGTTTTATTGCAGTATTCTGAAAGTGTTTCATAATCTATGCTTGATGAATGGCTTTTATTTCATGTTAAAAGTTATAGTGCATACGTTACAAATTATGTCTTCTGTATAATTATTTAAAGCGTTGAATTATAATTAGCATCTAATAATATATAATTATTTAAAACATACTTATTTAAAACGGTGAGATTTTTAGCTACCTGGTTTTACACATGTTTATTTAGTATTATGCTTTTTCTAAGTAATTTATGGCCTAGTGACCCATATGCTCAACTAAAGTCATTGATGGAAATTTTAAGTCCAAGTAAAGATTACGTTTATGTCGATCATTATATTTCCAAAAGTTTCAAAACTCTCGTTCTTTCTTGCGGAAGACGTTTTAACTGCTCCATTTAAACATCTCTGTGCAAAATCCACTATTCACTTTCTATATTATGCCCATACTAGGTTGTCTGACCGAAATTAACTGGCATTTTTGTACACTCCGAACCAAAAACCGTCTAAGTAAATAAAACAACGTTTAAACCCTTTCAAGAGGCAAATTAAACCTGTTGCTAAAAGGGTGAAATGATTGAATGTCATCTGAATTTAAGAACAAATTTATTTAAAAGTATAGTAATCCCTTAACATTCGCGGTTTTAACATTCGCGAGTTTTGATTATTCGCGAACATGAAAATGCGGAAAACTTAACATTCGCGAGAATCTGACTTGATTATTCGCGATTTTTTTAAAATTATATTTTGCTTTTTCAGAATTTACAGTGGTTAAAGATTGTTTCCCCTGTGTTTTCTCAGTATGTATTTACAAATCAATTTTCAGCTGTCTATTGAAAAAAGGAGCAAGTGTTGTAGGAAAGCAAAATAATAACAACAGAGAATACTCATTGCAATGGGGATATTAAATGTGGTAAGGTAACGGCATCTCCAATCTATTAATTAAAAATGTGCTTGTGCAGGTTCTCGTAGAGATGGAGCTGATGCTGCACCTAAATAGAAATTAAAAGTATTTCTGAAGCATTTAGCTGTATTTAAATATCGTATTTTAATATTGTATCGCATACTGGCCCACCATCTCTTTGCGAATAGAGAGAGTCGAAATAATTTATAATAAAAAAAAACCTACGCTTTTTAGCTGTAATTATTTCTCCAGTCAGTTAATTTGAATTATCTTCATTAATTAAATTTCTTATTTATGAATATGCGTGTTCTTTACCTTCTACATATATGTTATGCATAACCTATTGTTAATAAATATTTTCTTTTGTTCTTTGAAATGCTGTGCCACTCTGATTAAAATTCTATAGAACGTAACTCCTTTTTCAGTACAGAGAGGTAGACTTAACATTCGCGGATTTGACATTCGCGAGGTTTTCCTGGAACGTAACCCTCGCGAATGGGGATTACTGTAAACAAATTATTTTCTTCTCGTAGCTAGTAAAACTAAAATGTTATTACAAAAATCCTGGTGCCGATTGGTGGATGGAATTAAAATTAAGTGGTATACATAATATACCATTGCCCTTCAAAGGGTTGCGCACCAACTATTGCAGACTAGTTTCGAAAGTATTCAACGTACTGATGACGGCAGTGTTGCCAGTAGGCTACTTTTTTAAAATTCAGATTTCTTGATTGGCACCACTTTTTTTGAAATAGTACAATTCACTTTGTTTTCGCCTTACTTAGTCTGTCATTAAATAAGGGGAATTTTACTTTCTCAAAAAACTGGTGGCAATCAAGAAAATTGAGTTTAAAAAAAGTAGCCCACTGGCAACCCTGGATGACGGTACGCTGAATGTCGTTCATAACGTCGTTTTATTTATTATATTGTGCTGCGTACAGTATCATCTCAATTTTGAAAAAAAACTTCTGCTAAAATGTGAACAAATCAGAATTCTGGACATGTGCGTAAATTCAAACTACGTGGCTCGATTAAAAATCGCATTTGGTACGTGCGTTTGTAAGTCGATTGGTTTCGATTGCATGTGATTTTCATAGAAAATTTTCAAAAGTCAATCTCAGAACAGATAAGGGTTATATCTAGCACAATTTAAAAAAAAAAAAAATTCTCTCAGATTGGTATCGGAACTATCTCAGAAAAGTTGAAGATTTAAACTGCCTTAACACTAAAAAGACGTCAAAATCGAACTTACTACAAAGCCCGTAATTGTAAATCTGACGGCTGCTTAGTAAAAAAGCTCTGACAATAGGAATCCACTTTCTTTGACCTTAACCTGACTACAGGTGTATTCTTGATTCATGTTATACGTGAAAGTGTTGCAGGAAAAAAATGAACAAATGATTCCTTTATTTTTTTTACGAGATCCAAAGCATCGGTGAAAATGACCGCTCTGATCTTCCTAGGTATGTTTACAGAAATCTAATGACAAAAATTAAATTTTATTTTTAAAGTAAAATGATATGTGCAGAGAAAAATATTAGAAAATGTAACGTAAGGAAATTATCAGACTACAAAAAATAAATGAAATATATGAAGGAATCTTTAACTATCGGTCAAATTGACCGCTTCGGACGTTCCAGTGTAAATAAGTCTAAATTAAATTGGTACTTCTCTATTATCCCGTCGACCACTTTTCATAACAAAAAACTATCGCCAAACTGTAAGATTAAACGTCAAAAATGCAGTCCCATTTACTTGATGTCAGAAGCATTATACGTGTTTGTTATGTCATCAAGTGGTTTTTAATTCGACATTTGCGTGTATTTTCCATTATGTTTTACTGATTTATTAGTTATTTCATTAATTAAAATAACAATTGTGTCCTTAAATTCTAATATTTTATTTATTTATTTATTTTGATATTCCAATGGCAACTTTCTCCCGTTTATTTGGCGTTACAGTTTGGCGATAGTTTTTTGTTATCAAAAGTGGTCGACGGGATAATAGAGAAGTACCATAAAATTTAAATAAAGAAATACAATTTCACGTACTAATATATTACATGATTTTTTTTCCCCAGGAATGTGAGATGCGGGTATCACCCAATGAATTGTGCGGAATTCAGAGAGATGCGGGCATCTCTAGAGACTGGATGTCGTACACCGAAGAGGTGGCAAACTTGCCTATTTGTCAGCAAGGGGACGAAAGCGGTAAGTACTTTAATACAAGAGAGAGAAAAATATTTTGTATCTCTATTACTGTATATGGTATTAAAAATACAGTGTGGTCCGAAATTATTGAACGTATTTCATGTTTGAAAACAAAAGAACAAAATGAGGAACGTACATGTTTTTTGTTTTCTTGGAAAGACAATTTAAAAAAAAAATTACACAACAATATTTTTAACATTACATGAGTCGGTAGATGGCAATTATTATTAGAGCACTATTGCAAAGTTATTATTATAGCACTATAAAAACTATTCAAAACGCAAAATAAACTTTGGTTTTATAAATGCTTCATTAAATCTCGAAAAGATTTTTTTTTTCTCAGATTTCAAAAGATAAAGAATACTTTTCGGAATAATGGGTGACTCGAAAGAAGTTATTGTACATTTTTATTTTCATGGTTATAATGTTTAAAATGTTGTTGTGTAAAACTTTTTTAAACTGTCTTTCCAAAAAAACAATAAACATGCACGTACCTCATTTTGTTCTTGTTTATTTCAAACTTGAAATGCGCTCAATAATTTTGGACTATCCTCTATATGTAAAAGATGACATTAGTGCTCTATAAAAAATTCGTATCCCTATGACCGATTCTAACATTTCAATTTATTTATTGAACTAAGTATAGATTTTAATACTTCCATAATTTAAACAAATTATATACAAATAATCTTGATTTTTTTAATTATTTCTTTTTACTCCGAATTAATGTTTCGGTTGTTAAAAATATTTCACGCGACAGAAAAGCAGCAAAAATAAAAATAAAAATAAAATAAATAAATTTAAAAATTCATGTAGATTTTAATGATATGTAGATGCGGCATCTGGAAGGAGACAAATTCTGAAGCATTTCTCATAATGCATTTACAATATTTTCATAATTTTGATTGTGAAATTTTTATAATTACAAATTTTTTACAATTTTGATGCACAGACGCAATCCAAATTCCTATTATTAATCAAATAAATACTTGTTTAAACTGAAGGAAAATGTATTGAAATATTTAAAAAAAAAAAAAAAAAAAAACTTTTGTTTAATAAAAAACTTTACTTTTATACCATTTTCTATATATTATTAAATTTAAACATGAAAATTTAAATTATAATAATTTTAAAATTAAATTTACTGTATGAAATTAAATTAAATTAAATAAAGGTACATTATTTATATTAATTTAAATTAATGAATTAAATTAAATATTTTTAAATAAATTTAATTATACTAATTTAAATTTGATTTAATTAATTAATTAATTAATTAAATTAACATTTATTTATTCATTATAATATTAAATAATTTAATATAATTTAATTAATTATTATAACAAGTATAATTTAATAATATTAAATGAGTTTTAATATATTTTAAACAGAATTTTAAGTAATTTTAATTAAAAATTCTTTTTAGAATTTTCCTATGTAATTTTTTATAATATGATTTATTATTTGGTTATTCACAGAACAGTTCCGAATATTTTATCTTCAATAGAGATATAAAATTATTGCAATGAATTAGAACATCGAATTTCAAATGAGACATAAGTTGTTACTAATGATATCATTTGTAAAATAAATCCTCCACTAGTAAGCGAAAAAAAAAATCGATTCGTCGTGTCCGATAATGATGTTAAAGTACGATCGATTGCTTTGAAATTACTTACAGAATGATATTAAAATAATTCTAAGAATACAATTATCTTTCTCCATTTACTTTATTTTCTGTATAATGTTATTTTTCTCGAAAACTTTTTTTAGATTATGAATAATAGACAAAAATAGAGATAATACAAGGAGATATTTTCAAAAGAATAAGAGGAAAGAGATGTTGTAGATTGACAGATAGTAAAAGAATGATGTATTAATCGATGACAAATTACGATATTATTTTTTCAGATTTTCATTTATTTTACGTAAAGAAATACATCTATTTTTAAATTAATATTATTCGATGTAACGTCAGTACTTGAAGACAGATCATGTGTAATCATGTATATTACTTATGTTCTCAACATTCCTTTTTCTATGCATTTACGAAGCGCACATCGATGAATGAGGTATCACTCGCAAGGTTTTTGAAGCGGCTTCTGATATAGTACACTCACATTTCGTTAAATTATGTTTTTTGATTAAAAATTGCTGTTAATTAAAAATTAAATCGGCATTGTTTTCATAAAGGAAATGAAAGATTTTCCTCAAATTTGTGTTGCACAAAAATAAAACACGGCATTATTTGATGCTCAACAATGGTTACAAAAAAAATAAATTGTTCAAAAAAGATAAAGTATGATTTCTCCGTACGATTTTATTTTATATTTATGACTAAACTATCACGAGATCCATTTCCGAAAAAGAAGATGATTCGCGCACCCCTAATTTCAGATTCTTCCCTGAAGAAGGTAAAGACTAGATAAAGTGATCTGACCGATATTTTCTATCACAAGACTCCAGTAAATGCTCAGGTAGTCCTCTACCTAACTTTTGCTATACTTACATAAGGCTCTCGTTGGCTGCCACGAAAAAATCCGCCGGATAATGTCAATCCTATTGGGCAGTTATTTTATACTATCTCGTATGAATTTCAATATTTTTAAACTATTTATTTTTGCATTGGATACCTGAGATCAATATCTTATTTACCTTTTCAATTTTGTTTGCAGGGTTTTTTTTTTTTTTTTAAATGAAGATACTTGCACATTTGAAACTCAACAGGAGCCTTAACACAATTTTATTCCGGTTTGAAACAGCTTAATTTCTTTTAGGTCAAATTGACACAATTGTCTGGATAATATTGATATATTGGAATTACTATATTGATATTATAGACTAGTTTCGAATAAAAGTTGCTTGTGCGTAAACAAAACATCCGTTTCGAAATTTATATTCTCCGCATTATACTCCAGAGCCTATTGCTCAAAATATACACTTAGATGACAATCTTCAGATTGTAGAAACTAGATCCATTTCTGTTAAATTTATGTTAAAGGTGGCATCTTCTTTTTCGGAGGTTATGTTAAAGGTGGTTTGCACGTGATGTGCAAACTACATATAACGTCATTTTTTGTATGGGCGAAATTCGCTTCGATTGTGATCTGTGCCTGATATTCCTAAATGCCCTATCATTGCACAAATATTCATGCACATTCTGAAACAAATGGTAGTTTAGTGCGCGTCTGTGAGTTAACCATTGTAATCCATATATTTGTTACACGTCTTCGCTAGGTAGCCTTCATACTCGTATACCGATATATGTTCTCCGCACAACGGCTACAGCTTGACTAAGGAAACAAGAAATTACTTCTCTAGCGTGAGGATGAATACAACTGTATTTCGTGACTTACCTGGTCATAAATCATATGCGATTACGATGTTACTATTGAAGTTAAATATCTACAAACGTTTACGTCTGTACTAATAGTTTTAAGACACCACGTATAGAACTGTCATCTATAAGAAATGAAACGAAGAAACAAAACTGAATATTACCACACGTACAATCAAAATAGATGTTATATAGTGACAGAACATATTAACTAGCTTCATTTAAAAAAACATATGTACCCAGTTCTCTTATGTGTATTTGCTCTTTTTGATTTTTCATAAAGTTCCGAATCTAACAATTTTGTTAAAATTTTATATTAGGACGCTGGGTACTCCCATGTCGTTCCTGTGCCGACAGAAGTACTTGTTATTGGAAAGAATCTGTTTGGCAACCTTACAAATGTAGACATGCCGTTTTGTCATCGGAAGTTCTCAAACGTTGTCTAGGAGGTAAGAAGGTAAGTTATAAATCAGTATTTCAAGTCATAATATATAACTAAATATTATAAGTTAATTATTATTTTAATAATAATTCGAAGTAAATACGTCCACAATCTACTTCTCCAAAAACAAAGAATGCATTTCAATTATTTTATTATTTTGGAGAGTTTGCTATGACAATGCATGCTTTTATTTTATGACAAAGATATGTAACTGGATATTTCATATTTAAAAAAAGGAATATGAAGCTGGGATTTGTCTAATATCTCAAAAGTACCTTATACTTTATTTCATTAAAATAAAACTATACCTATTAAAAATTATTAAAAATTAATTTGAATTTCACAGTTTTTAAGAGTTTTAATCATGTAGAAAGGTAACCAGAAATGTTATTCAAAACATTTAAAAATTAATGTTGGTTTAATTCAGCAGGTATTCTATAAATTCTTGCGTTTCAACGTAATATTCGTGGAAAAAAATTATACCCCCAGAATACTTCTGCCCCAAATCATTGTATAAAAATACCACCAACATCAACAGATTGGTATTAATATCCACTACTTAATGTTGCGAACGAATTAAAGCTTGGAGCCCATATACATTAAAAATTTTGCCAAATTCCTTCTCTCAAATAATAACTGGTCAAATGTTACTGGATAACTGTATTTACTCAGTACCCCAGCCATCGGTCAACAAATTGAATATTAAATAACAAACTTGGGACTTTAAATTTTATATCAATTTTCAAATATTTTATTATATTTTTAGTGTCATTTAAGTAAACCTTTAAAGTTAAAACATTTAAAAATGAATTTTTCAATGGGTTTGGTAACTGTGTTTCTAGTTTGCTTTTCTTCTTTTTTAACGCTATTACATTTGAACATCCACTCCATAAACAGAAATTTCACGTAAACGTTTTACAGGGTTACTTTTTTGTGAATATCTCATCCTTTTCTATAAATATACGTGTACCCAAATTATCCCCGAAGCTTAAAGTTGTTTTATTGAATGACACAAGTCCTGAAATCTATAAGGAAAATGTGTATACCGATACACTTGATCTCCCATATTTAAGGTTTGTTGACTAGATGCATTCTCCTCCCCCCACCCCCCCTTTTTTATGAGTTTTTGTGTTTTTCAAAACCGTAAATTCTGCTGCATAACGCGCACCACTGATTTGAGACTGTATTTGTTTTTTTTTGGGGCTATATTCAACGTACTAGGTCCACCCCCTTCTTTCCAAAAACATCTTTACGACTCATTTAACTTAAAAATGAAATAAAGATCATTAAAAAGTATATTAAATAGAATTATCATAAAGAAAATATGAACATATTCGAACCGAAAACTGAAGATATAATTCATTTGTCTACTGAATATCCACAAAGCATTTGGGATACTTCATTGGTTCTTTCAACTGATCATGTATTCTGTTCTTATTCATTAGTATCGAATTTTAAATTCTTATGTTTATCTTTTCTCACCTGATTTTTATACTTTACGTATAACGCGCACCTGTAATTTTTAATCAACTTTCTAGTTTTAAAATGGCATGTTATACGCCGAAAATACAGTAATTTATTTTCATGTGGAATTTTTAAGTGGCAAATTTCATAGTCTTTCTCTTTTATGTAATTTTTCTAACGCATTTCGATTTTTATATTCAGTGGACTGATTAATTTCCAAAGTAAATATGAAATGCTATAAAGCATATTTGTATTTAGTTTTGAGAAGATTTTGATTCGTAAAACGAATTGATTCTTATAACCACTGTAAGCAGTGATTACAGTAATAAGGTTTCTAGTGATTGTAATTATTTTGTACATTTGAAAATCCCTATTTGAAATAACTTTCATTTTTTTTCTAGCTGTTATTCATAGGTGACTCGACGAACCGAGGAATGATGCATTATGTTATAGAACGTGTGAACGGGACTTTAAACGAGTGGGACAAAACACATGACATTCGGGTATACAACAATGTAAATGGAGGAAGAACAGCAGTCAGCTTTGCTTATTATCCGCAATTTTGGCTGCCGACAAATCAAAGACCAGTTTTCGATAAAGCACTTTATCATCTCATCCAAAAGTAAGCTAGTTATTTTTTAAGTAAATCATTGTTACCAAACTTAATTTTTTTAATAAAACATAAGATGGTTCCTTTGCCAAGTTTGGGCGATCAGTAACCAATTGTAGTAGAACTGCCACTTTCTTCTTAGATTTCTATATTTATTTATGCTACTGAAAATGTGTTTTATATTATTGCAGCAAACAAATGTTTATGATTATTATGCCATGTATTGATGGATTAAAAAATTACATAAGTAAGTTATAGTTTTTAATCAAACGTTATGTGAAAGTACATTTTTGTTCTATTCGATGATGTAAAGATTGAAATTACGTAACCTATAGAAGCAGAGATGTACACGATCAAAGTGAATTCAATAATGCATGTCACGACACCTAGTGTTTGTTGCCTTTGAGCTTAGCGTTACTTGTGGAATATGCTTTTTAATAGAATTGAGGAAAGAAAACTGTGAATGTCTAACATTTAAAATAACGATACTCTTCTACATATTTCTCGAAAGCGATCCGGTTTCTCCCTTTTTAAATCAGGTGCTTCTTTCGAGTTTATATAACTAGGATTCCTTTGTACTATTCTATAAGGAAAGTGTTTATAAACAAACAATCCACCTATCACATTTTTAGGGTTTCGTTCATATCACGAAACCCTATTACTCCCGCTCCGTTGTCTGTCTGTCACAGAGCTATTCTCAGAAACTATGTAACTTACAGAGTTGAAACTTTGTGTATATAGCTGAATACCAGCTATGAAGAGCTCAAAATATTAAAATGTGAAAAATTCGTATTATTTTAATAAATAGAGATAAAAAACCAAAATTCTAACAGCCTTTTCCGAGTAAATTTAAACATTTTTCGTTATAGCAGATGCCAAAAATTAAAAATCCACGATGAAATTATTTCTACGATAATTAATTTTCTATCAGACGATTTCCACGTGAAAAATGAAAATGAAATAAAAAAGTTTCACCAATTAAAAAAAAGATTAATATGAAATAAAAATGATTGACGTCATAGTGGTAATAAAGCGGAAATTTTCAAAGATTTCTCAATAATACAAGGAGTATGAGTATGTGTATGTACACAAAGCAGATTAATTACACGTCATTAGAGAATTAAAAAGAAAATCTGACGTCATATTGGAAGTTTAAATTTTTTTTCAGATGTTTGAGAATAATACAAAGCGAGTATCAATATGAGTAATAGAGAATAGTAAATATATGAGTTTGAGAAACATATTGAATCATGATAAAAATCCGATTATGGAAATATTCGCATATTTTAACATTTTGAAGGTGTACAACATGTTTAATTTTGAAATTATTTTTTTATATCGCATTTATTCCGCGTGACAGATATTATTATGACAGAAGAATATAATAGCCGGCTTCGCCCGCTATCAGGCGGGTTTGGATACTCGAAAAAACGAAAAAATAGACTGGTAAATTTTTACTTTATAAAAAACAAAAAACGTAAGTTTTTCTTTTTTTGGTTAATAAATGAAATTTATTTGGATTTATTAAAGAAAGGATAAAGTGTTTTGAAAGGAATATTAAACGAAACCCTTTGAGCGATCTTCGATCACACTTACCCACTTGTTTATCTTTGCGACCATTGCAGGAATCGTTATGGCGACGTAAATCAATCGTATCGCAGACGCATCTATACCAATCAGATAGTAGATCACTTATCTGTAGATCAGTCAGATCGCCTGAATTCTTGTGCACAGTAGGAATAAAGATGGAAAGTTTTCCAGTAGTGACGTCAGCTGAACTTTCCTTATTGATCAGTGTTTCTCAACCTTCTTTACCACATGGTGCTCTTATACTCATAATTAAACTTTCGTGGGGCACTAAAATTATAATGACAGAAAAATACGAAAAGATTATAAGAATTTTTTTATTTTATTTACTAACACAATCAAAATAATCCCTTCGGGAGAAAAAAAAAGATAAAATAGATTATTTAATTTGTAATAAAATGAAGATTAAAATTCTTATAAACTTATTTTGTTATATTTTTTTTAATATTGATATACATAAGCATTTGAAGAAATGTCAGAGTTTGACTTTTTCTATATTGTATAGCATGAATCACATCAATCGTATAATATGAAATGTAAAAGTATCAATATTTGTGTTAATTCTTAAATATTCAATGCAACTTGACTTAAAATTTTCGCGGCTCACCTGGGGTCCTTCCTCGGCATACTACTGTGAAGCGGCATACCAGTTTAGAACCACTGCTACAGATAATGCACATGTTTGAAAACCGACTAATTATCTGACACGCTGCACATTCCTTTGTAGAAATTGCCCATCCTTTCCGTAAGATTGGCAAACAAATAGATAATGTACAATATTGTAAGTAGTCTCACTTTTTACCTACTGCATGTTTTTCGTGCTAAGGTACTACCTCTATATGGTAGTACTTTACATACGCGCAAAGCACATTTTCGGACTGTACTGGAGCAGACATTTTTGTCCAAACTATTACAAATCTACATTCCATAACTCGGCGATACGCGCTCGGACAAGTTCAATTGGACGAGTGAGACAGGTTTACAAACGTTAACTGGCCGATAGTGGCAGGCTTGCCAAGATTCTTGGAGATTCGTTTGAGTCCAAAATCGTCTAAACCAATCAAATTTTATATTTAGCATGTCTCTTTTCTTATATGGAGGCACCCTACTTGGAGGAACCGTCTTGGTATGCCCATACCATAGATTTCACCAATCATTTAATTTAGGCAGACCAGATTCTATCTATCACGACGTCAAATGCACATTAACTAGTGACCATCTTTTGCATGCAATTCTGTCAGCAAATCTCCATTCTCTGCTTCAATCATCAGCATTCTGGGGGAACACTAATACATTACTGAATTTAACGTGAATATTACTAATTTGTAGATGCGGTTTTAGTCGAAAACTCATCCAGCTCGAATGAACTCGCGCAGTAAGATTCATCGTGACGTTTACAAATCATGTCAAATGCTATAAGCTTGCAAAAAACGTACGTTAATGCGAATCTTTAAATTCTATGTTTTAATTCATAAGCTATCAAAGTATGTAGAATGTAATCAAAATATTTCTTCATGACAAAAATAAAACACAAACTTTCGTTAAATGAACAATTACGTTTTCCAGGTCTCGTCCTTTGGAAAACAATACCAACACAATTTTAGTTGTTGGAGGTGTACAGTGGTTAGCGACTCAACATCTTCTGATGATGCTTAGAGCTTTAAGAGTGTAAGTTATACCATTATTATATTGATATATATATATATATATACATTACATAATATGTTTCATTTATCTTATTAAAAAATAAATTTAAGTACTAGTAGTTTTTAAAATTTGTTATATAGAAATAAAACAATTCTCCAAAATATCTGGACATTCTGACAATAAATATATGGCAATCTAAAGTTAACAAGAAAGAAAAATTATGCCTCAAGCATAGATTATGAAACACTTTCCAACACATTGTGAATACTGTAACGAAACTTCACCGTTTAATAAGGTGAAAGATAACATCTAAGATGGAAAACGGACAACACATTTGAAGTCCCAATTTTAGAAATCATCATCTATGATCCGAAACTATTCAAACCCTTTTGTGCAGCCCTGTATATGATCTATAAATTTGTATGTATACTGTATTTTATGCAAATTTTTAGTTCAATTAGTAAACGCTTAATACAGTTGAAAATTCTCCTTCAACAATTTCCGTCAATAAGCGTATATATGTTCTCGAATTCTTTTGCGCAGCGCTGTACATCATTTCCAGAATTTATGCACACTGAGCATCTTGCAAAAAATTAGTTAACCTTAAAAACGCATGCCACAATGGAATACGCACTTCCAGAAATTATCGCTCATAGACTGTACTTCTGTAAATGAACTATAAATGTTAAGAACATAATATTCTATAGTAAACATCTTGTAGTCCACATCACTGATGTATATCCATTTCAAAATGTTTGAAATAATGTAACATATTTAAGATATATTGAGAACGTTTTGCTTACTTACTATTAGGTAACAGAGTTCTTTTGAATGATCCTGTAAACGAACTATAACTGTTTATAAAAATAATTTTTGATATAGAACGCGACATAGTAAATTTCAATAACATATATCAATTACATGGCAATCCGATTTTATTTACGTGAGTTAGAGTACGGCCATCCCGACAGACAAACGTTCAGATAGACAGACAGACAACCAGAGAAACTGATGTCATAAACAATTTTTAACTATCTTGGAAAGTGTTAAGAATGAGATGTCGTGAGCTGAATTAATTTTTTCAGAATAGGTCAGTGACACAATGATTCATCGTAAATTTCATCTGGAGATTTGTTTTTTGTATTACATAAGATATTTGTATTACATGGAATTTTGCATTACATTTTACATAATACATATTATTATATTGTTACATAAGGAATCGGAATAATATCAGTAGAATTCTAAAAGAGTAATACTAATTGGCAGTCTTTTAGTTATTTTAGATTGTCTATTCAAGTTAACCTTATAATTACTTGAATAACACTGATTCATAAATAAATATAGTAGATGCTGCAGGAATACCTTATTAAAATCTTTTTGGCATCCTGGATGACCTTTCTAACTATAAGAATCTTTAACCATTTATGTCTGTTCTCAACTTAATAATGTGCGCAAAAAATAAATGCAGTCATTTCCCATTAGCAGCAAATTAGGTATGATTTTTTTTTTTTTTTTTTTTTTTTTATCGCCAAGAGGCGGATAGACAATCTAATGTCACATATATTTTTAAGTATTTGGATAGTTCTCAAATGCCATAGTAACGAAATAATTGCAAGTCTAAGGTTAAAATAAACAAACACAGAATGAATATGATAAATCATTGACATGAAAAAGAGTTTTTTTTTCTTTTCTTTTTCTTTTTTTTTTGTGCAAATATTTTGATAGTTTATTATATGTAAAAAGAAAGCAGTGTATACATAATAGCAAACAACACATTAAAAACAAAATAGCATTAAAAAACAAAATAACATTAAAAAACAAAATAACATATTAAAAATCCTCTTGAGAGATTTTTAATATGTTATTTTCGTAATTTTAATACACATAATTTTAATATTCATTGGCTCATTTTCAAGAATTATTTCTATTAGTTTCGAAGTTTTAACATTTTCAGAATGTCATAGAAGAAAGAAATAATTTTTGTATCTATTTCGAATATATTTCGAATAAATTTATCTTGATTTTCTCGTGTTGCACCAAGATAAATAATATTTTTAACGATAAAGTGTTAAGCAATTTATTATGTATTACTATATATAATTATTATATATAATATGTATTATAATATATAATATTATATTATTATAAATTTTTGTATTATATATTATTATTCGCATTTTTTTCGTTATTTGATATCGTTATTTAAATAACTTCTTTTTTTACAAAAAAATTTTAACCATGTTTGTGTACTATTTACTGTTAAGATAAAAAAAAAAAAAAAATTATAATGAAGTGAAAACTTGAACAATAACGTGTATATTTTTTGAATCGTCAGGAACTGTTTTATTGTGCAGGAAATACTTTTAAATGAAGTGTCACAATTATACTATCTATGTTGAATTAACAGAAACGTGCGTTGAATTGTGTAGCAGCACTACTGAAAGCATTCCCTTTTTCTAACTCTCGTACGTGTATTTCGGTAACCAATAGCGCACAGGCAAGCATGCGGCGCGCGACGCTCCCGCCCCGCCCTACCTCATACCGAAATATAAACAATACACGTACATACTTATATACAGAGGTGACGGTTACAGTAACAGTGTTGCGAGTTCAATGGCTTTTTCCCATCTCAAAAAATGCCCAACGGGCCAAAAGCAGTTTTCACTCCAAATATACAGAGGTGTCGGTTACTGTAACAGTGTCGCGAGTTCAATGGTTTTTTCCCATCTCAAAAAATGCTCAACGCGCCAAAAGAAGTTTTCACTTCAATAATTTCTCCTTATAATTGCCTTTAATTGAAAATTAACCTTTTTTCACGTTTTCAGGGAAAGACTTCAAGGTATCACTCTTGTTATGAAAACTTTAGGAGCTGGATTTCATTTACCCGTTGAAGGCGTGCATACCTTATCAATGGTAAGTAAATATGTGATTAAAATTGCATATTAAAGAGTAGCTTTAAATTAAACAATTCATAGTTATTGTTGAACATATTAAAAATAAGCAGAATTAAATTTTATTTTTCTGGAACGATAGTATACTGGACAAATTTATGAGCTCTTGTGTTTATATCGCCATAGATATAAATTTATGAAATTCAACCATCCAGCGGATGCGCTGTCGGATATTTTACGAGAAACGTGATGTATTTTCCAAAATTTTGCTCTCACAAAAGGCATATAAATTAAAATTTATATTGTTTATTACTGATATGTATAATTGACATTCTAACATGTCTTTTATTATTGTTATGAAATATCTTGCATTTGTAATAGAGTAACTAATGTACGCAAAAAACTAATAATAATAATAATAATAATAATAATAACAATATATATATTTTTAATTGTCACGTGTTCGTAAGAAAAACTTAAGTGCGCCCGTTGAAATTTTGAGAAAAATGTTTGTAGTTTGCTCAGCATTTTGCATATAAATGAACATTTAATTTTACATCAGTCGGATTCATTTCGCAAAGCCGTGACTTTTGGATTTCAATGAAAGGCTAAAAATGAAAACTGCTTAGTAATTCTTCAGATTTTCTCATTGTTTATCTCCATTTTCTTCATTCAACATTAGGAAAATCACAGTGAATTAAAGATAGGTATTGCAATACCCTAAGCTGCGGGATGAGGTAGCAAACTTTTTTTTCTTCTAATTATCATTATTCAAAATATCTATCATAATTTCGAAATAATTTTTTTCGCTTTATTTAACGACGACAGACTTTCGGCGATTAAATATTGCAAAGATTACTGTTTCGAAATTGTAGTAGATATTTTAAATAAATAAAAAAAAAAATTAAAAAACGTGCTAAATTGGCACGGAAAGCCAAAGTACCCAGGTTCGAGTCCTGGTATCGGCATTTTTCGCTCTGTTGGAATAAAAACTCAACTGTGATACTCCAACCATTGAATATAGATTTTATTGTTATTACCTTTAGACGAGTTCGTTGAACATGTCTTAAATGTTGTGTTTTCGTTTCAAAATTTTCCTATTTTCTCATTGTATTTAAAAAATACTTGTTGAATTTAAATAACAATGGCAAATTACTAAGGTTGGTATAGCTCAGTTTACTTTAGTTTTAAAACTAAACTAAATAATAGAAAATGATAGATGTTTTTAAAGATTAATTTGAATTTTATAATATCTGCTACCTGAGATGAATTATCTTTCTTGAGACAAATTTATATTGTTATTAATCTGAACTCCAATACCGGCATAGAAAAACTAATGTTAATGTAGAGAAACTCATATTAACTGGGGTATTTAACTGTTACTTAAGCAGACGTATGGGATGGATATAATATATTTTCTTTTAATTTTTGCTGACAAAGGAAGGGGAAGGAACTGCATATTATTTTAATAAATTGCTAAGAAATGTTAAATATGTTTCTCATTTTATAATGGTTAATGCGTATATGCAGTATTTTGTTTCTTCATGAACTGGAAAAATTGTTACTTCATTTTTTTTTTTTTTTTTTTTGAAATATTGCACAACAATCATACTGACCTATGCAAAAAAAAAAAAAAAAAAAAAACCTGATAATAATTTATGTTTTTTATTTTCTTGCCCGAACTTCGCATGATCACAGACTGCTCAAAGTTTTAAGATTGATTTAAAACATTAAGAAACTTACCGTAACACTACTTATTAATCAAATAATATATATTTTTAATTAGATTAATTAAACTATCTGATCTTATAGTAAGAATTTCATTTAATTTATGGTTGTTTAAAAGCATTTATACGTATTAGTAATACTTTACCTGACAGTAATATTTAATCGAATAAATAACAGAATTTTTTATTTTTTATTTAATAAGCTAAAGTAGTTTGTTCCTATACCAGAATTTCGATTTTATTATTACTTGACTTTTCTTCAAATATAACTCGAATTTTAATAATTTTATATTCTATTTCTTTTTTTTTATAGGATGAACAAAGAAAATTACTTCTTCACAGTATGGGCTTAGCAGACTTTGCAAAACACTATAATTTTGAGGTGATCGATACTTTTAATATTACTGTGCCAAGGTATAAAGACTTTTTGCAAGGAAAATGTGCTTGCCATTTCCACAGGGTAAGATGCATTATAATTTATTTTTCATTGTTTCTTTTGTTGTGGGGTGTATTCTAATTTAAATATTCTTGGAAATAACTTATGCTTCCACACTCTTTTTTGATATATAATTATAAATAAAGTGAATTATAATAAAGTGAACGTCACTAATGCATTTTCAGATATTTAATAGCTTATTTTTTTTTGCTAGAAAATTGTTTTTCATGTATTTTAAGAAGATAATGTATGCAATTCTATATAGCTAAACAAAATTATAAAAAATATACTTAATTATATAATAGCAATTAGGATGCCTTATAAACAATAAAATAAGATTTAAGTTATATTCTTCTAAAAGTAAAAATACAATGACAATTAATTAAGCAGTTAATTTAGGTAACTATAAAATTAAATTCTTATATATATATATATATATTTATTAAATCACAGAAACAGATTTTTTATAGGTTTATTATTTGTCACACATTGAACAAAATGAACAATCATTTAATTATTAATTTTGTATTAATAACAGATAGAAAATATTAAAGCGCTAACAATCTGTCAAATTTGAAGAAAAAAAAATCTCAGACAGATGAAGTATGACTTTGACAAATATTTTACCTGTTTTTCAAGAATCAATAAACTGGAATAAGAATGTTAATAATTAATGGTTAGTATTACGTTCAATAATACCCTACGGATGGTAAATATTACAAATAAAAACTTTTTGAACAAATGTATTTTGTTTTGGTATTAATTTGCTGGTAGTTTTACTGAAACATATTCACTTATAAAGATACTTTATAGTCAAATAAAGATGTTTTTCATATTTACGAAGTACAAATGTTCATGGTTATCCAAATTAAATTGTCTCGACTTAGTGTTCTTCGTAGCACGTCCTTTTTGTCATAATGACATTGAATCGGGACGGCAAACACGCAAGATCATTCTTGAGATTTATTTAAAAGTAATACGAAAATATTGTGTACCACGTTGGGCAGGAAGAACAGTTTAGTCGCAGCAAAGGCATTCTCGTCAGTCAGGAAGAAAAGCTTTACTAACAAGAACACTTTCCATAAGACATTCATCTCAACTCAATCAACATTTCACCACTGAAGATGATCACGTTAGTGTTCGAAAGTCTCGGGATGTAAATAAATAAATATTTATATTTGTATTTCGTCAGCTTTTAAGCATATTTTAATGTATATTTTATAAAGAACACTTTCGTTCAAGGTTAATATTATGCATAAGAGAACTACTGTCGTGAAGTCCTGTCTTTCTAATTTATCATTTGCATTGCTCAAAGGTTCCGTTTATCCAAACCGGGTTTCACACTGGGACGTGCACAAAAATTGCGATGCATGGTATATATAAGGGATGGGACCTCTGCATGTCTTATATTTGCATTTTACTTAATCGAAAATTGGTTTCCAAAATGACTTTTTCAGCTTAGTACCCTGTACGTGTACAACTGCATCCCTTGTCATTCTGCACACATCGCAGGCTTCTCACTCTGTTTGACGGAGACTTTTATTAGAATTTTTAACTCACAGGTTATCAAAGTGTGTCCAATCTAAGTATGTATATATTGTGTCCGCAGCTTCTGTGTGTACGTAGGTGTGTACGTATGTATGTACCTAACGTGATAACTCTTGATAGAAATATCTGATTTGCTTCAAATTTTGTATATAGATTCATTCTGACAAGGCACTTCCCTGATAAGTTACGGGGTTCATTGGTTAAGTATAAAAGGGGAACGTGGGTTAATTCCCCTTCCTTAATTTACATAAATGAGTTTTTCCTACAGAATTATCCAATTTGCTTCAAATTTTGTATATAGGTTCATTGTGATAAGGCGCTTCCCTGATTAGTTTTGGAGGTTCATTGGTTAAGTAAAAAGGGGGGTGACTAAGCCACCCCTTCTTAATTTTGGTAAATGAGTATTTCCTGCAGAATTATCCGATTTGCTTCAAATTTGGTATACAGGTGTATTGTCGATTTCTTTATTTTTCGAGGGGAATTATTCTTTGAAATAAGAGTATAATATACAATTAGTGCGAATAGCCTGTGAACTAACTCAATGCCATCAGTTTAACTGGACACTTTTTATTTAAACAACCTTATATAATAAATACTGTGCAATGAATATTACTTTTCGTAATTAATCATTCACTTCTTAATTTTATACAAAATTTGTAAATTGCCTTTTCAAAAGTATACATAACGTATTTATTTATATTTTTAACAGGTTGTAAAAATACCGTCACCAGACGACGATTTTCCAAGATGGCGAACTCGTAGAAATTCTGGACCTAATGGACATCGTCATCCAAGGTTCCATGTTGAAGGTCCTATCAATGCCATTTACAGTGAAATATTACTCAGCAGGATTTGTTCCGAGTATCAGACGTGAAATATGACAAGTATGGCCTAAATAACTTGGGTTTCATACATTATAAAGCTATTCTAAGAATAGCGTCTTTCCTGAGGAAAGTAAACGAGTACGTTGTATATGTAACGAAACCTCTACTGGAAGATATTTTTAATGAGCAAAACATGAGAAGCAAGTTACTTGTTCAGGAATGGAGATGATTTGGCGCCATATATTGGAGATGTACTTATTCACTTGGATTTATCAGAACTTTAGTTCGGCATGTTGTCCTTGATTTCGTCACGAACTTTTTTGCTTACAGGCGTAAAAGTATGAGGCATATTTAGAGTTGCAAAGAAACGGTTTATTCTCAGGTTTATTTCCAATAGACCTGGTTTATTCCCAGGTTTAATCCCAAAAGACCTGGTTTATTCCCAGGTTTAATCCCAAAAGACCTGGTTTATTCCCAGGTTTAATCCCAAAAGACCTGGTTTATTCCCAGGTTTAATCCCAAAAGACCTGGTTTATTCCCAAAAATCCAAGTTTATTCTCAAAAAACCCGGTTTATTCCCAGGTTTAAACCAGGTTTTTTCTAGTCTTTGCAACTCTAGGCATATTTAATGTTAATTATTCTTTTGTTTATACTGCAGACTCTTTTTCTTTAAATAATTTCTAAAATTTGATATTATACAGATCTAATTAATGTGGTTTTTAATATTTATGTGGAAAAAACAGAATTATGAGGTAACCATATAATTTTGTCTCGATGTAGTTTAAACTAATTCTAAATATTTAGCTTTACAAATTTAAAATTTAAGTTAATTGGTGATATCTAATATGATTCGGTGTGGTTTAAATTAAATAAATACTTTTTTCATATAAAATACATTTATCATATTTTTTTTTCTGATAATGACTTTTTTCTAATTTAGTATTTAAACCATTAGTTGATAACAGCTTTGTTTGTCTTTATTGTCATGTTTTGTACAATAACAGGCTAAATGTAAATACCTTATCATATTTAAGTACAGGGACATAGAAAAAAATGATGGTATTAAAAAATCCTATGATTAAAATAAATAACATATATTCACATGGCTATTACATTAATACATTAAAAAATGTATAAAATTAAAGACATATCTCGATGTATTTAGATATGTAAATCATCAATCGTTCGATAGACACAATATCCGTCCGATATATGTCTTTTGACACGTCATTTGAAATCATGTCCTGAGTTACTGCGCAGATGCAATTGCAGATTGATCTGGCTTCTCAGTTAAAATAGAACAGTTAATGTTTCATATATAAAGCAGACAAGCTTCCGGCATTGTGCAGATATTGTCCCAGAAAAGCAGTGAGAATCTCGTGTTATAACCTTTTTCTAGAACGGCCTGTAAAACTGTGAACGCGTCCCGTAATTCAGGAAAAACTAACGTGCAAATATAATCTCAATTACTATGTAAATACGATTTTTATTTGTGCTGATTAAAAAACCTAGCATTTGATGTCACTATGTCGTAGTTCGGCCAAATATGTCATATTTGGCAGCGCTTCCTCAAAAACATACACTTTGACTTTTTCCTCTGTCATTCCACAAACGGAGATGATATATTGCAAAACAATTTCTATTCCTAGTATATTCATATACCAAACACAAATATGGTATTTATTAATTTTATTTTCTTTCTAGCGCTAATGTTCAGTTTCTTTACTTGAGACGTTAATTTATAAACGATTTGAAATTTTTATAAGATGATGACTTATATCGCTTATTGTTATATTTGTGACGGGTTAAGAAAGGACAGATGGATATCAATGAGGTCCTACATTGAGGATTATAAAAATTGGATACCTTATCTATGTACTCCATGGCAAAAATTAACAGATTGCCTTAGAACGGTGGAAAAAATAATTTTAGGAGCGAAGGAAGAATTGAATTAGGAGAAGTAAAAGTTAGATTTCTTTTGACTACACTGAGAAAAAGGACACTTCCAAATTTGAGTAAATCGATGTTTTCATTTTGTTATGAAACTTTTGTTTCAAATAGGACGACCCAATACTTTCAATTCTGAAATACTATTCATACTCAGAATATAGAAACATGGACAAACTGAGCACATAGAGGTCAGTTCATACTCATTTTTGAAATATGAACATACTCAAATATGAGCACATGATGTTTTATTCTTGAGTATGTGCATGTTTTCAGAAATGAGTATGTACATGTTTCAAACTTGACTAATTTCGATTCGGAGCCATTTTGACTATGCGACATACTCAGATTTGAGTATTTTTTGCTCAGTTTTGAAAATGTCGATTTTAGAGTGTAATGAAACAAGAAATTTTTAATTTCATCAACCACATTTTCTGTTTTCATGAATATAATCACTTTATCTCCTCCTAAAAGTCACAAGTCCCATCCCAGTCAGGGAAAACTGCAGCGTATGTGTTCTATATATTTTCCCAGAGTAAGAAGACTAGTGGACTTCGGGGAGACGACTGTACTAGAGCTCCCTGTGTAACCCATAAACTGCAGTTTGATGATATACATTATTTTACTACATTTGAATAGAATAAACACATGAATACCGTAAGTTGCGATTACTTGGACATCGACGTGCTACTTGAATAGAAAACAAATAAATGCTTTAAATCAACCTTGTGTCTTTTGTATTAAGAGTATTGGAATGATTCACCAATAATTTAATATCTAACAGCAGTAGCTCGTAAAACAGCAGACAGACTGATTAAAAATATTTTTTGTTTTGGGTCCAAGTGTTACCCTGTGTCCAAGCAACCCCAAGTTACGGTACGTTTAACACCTTATCAGTCATAAGGTTTTGTAATCCTATCATTACTTTTCAAGTCCCTGCATTTAAAAAAAAACAGATTGATAATTTTTCTGGTTTCAGAAAAATATTTAGAACGAAAACCTTATGATTAAAATGCCAAAAAATAAAAATAAATAAAAGGAATTTTACAAGGAAAAGATTCTGCATTATTAATTATTTTCCCGTCTGTAATTGTCTTCAAACTTATGAGTATGTTCTCAAAATTGTCACTAAATACTAGTTGACTTATACTTTACTTAAAATTTCATCAAGCAGTAAAAAATATTTTCATGCATTGTAAATTCAAAAAATGTTTTGTTTCAGTGTTATACATTGTTTTGTGTGCTATTTTGATAGATATCATCCATGGATTTTATTTATTTTCATATTATTTTTTTATACATATTTTGTATATTAAAAAATTGTTCTTGAATTAATAAGGAGCAATGTTTAATCTGTAAATATTAAAAAGATATTATTCCAAGCAAGGTTGGTGACAGATGTAATGCATAAAACATTTATATTCGTGGTTTATACTGTTTGTGAATTGTTTATATATAATTATATTAAATTAATCGGCTTATATTTATATTTAGGATGTTATTATTAAAGAAAGTTTATGACAAACTTTCAATAGCTGCATTTCATGAATAAAAATGTATGATGAATTTTTTTACCCTCCTACAAAAGTTTAGTTACAAGCAAAATATTTATTAATATTTAATACACAAAATATGATTTGTTGATAAAGATATCATTTAAAACTAAGTGGTTTGAAAAATATGTGAGTAAATAGGGTAATGCATATAGTATGCGTTTAAAAGAGGTGATGGGACATAAAAATACACGTTTATTTGTTTCCGCAAATGTTATGAAAATAGTCCTTCCTTAGAGGTTGCACTAATACTCTACAGCGAAAGCTGAGTTCCTGAGGTGGTCATCCCTGTCCCTGTCATTAAAAAAAATGCATAATTTATGCGAGTAAATATGGTAATTTACATAGTATGTATTTAAAACAGGTGTTCATTGAACGTAAAATGACGCAACATTTATCAGTAAAAATAAGTGATGCAAAAAGTACGTTTGAAAATTCAGTAAATGCATATGGTGTACATTTAAAGCAGCTTCTCCAATTGGTAAATATCGGAAACATTATACCGCGGTGCTTCGTGGAGTCTTAATGGTTCCGTCTGAATATCCCAAAGATTCATTGGCCATTCCAGTTAAAAAATAAGATTAATGAAAAAAAAATTAAGACACAGCTTAGTTTCAAAATTATCAAGCAGCTGTCAAATTCATTCATTTAAATGCTTATTCACTTTATGGACCTTATTATTGCTCTCATGGATAACTTAAAACATATTCTAACGCAAATGGTTTAATAAATGGAATTTTGAATGAGTTTTTATGTATGGGTTGTTACGTATAGTGGGTAATAAGTTATTTTAAATAAATTTAGAAATTTAAAAATATGATTTTATTTCATGACAGTACACGATTGCTTAGATTTCTTTTTACTTGGCAGTTATTTTCCATCTATTCACTCTTCCTCACATCTATAACAGTACTTCCGAATAACAGTTTGCTTGCAAAATTATTTGGAACTATAGGTCTAAGGCAGCAGGCTTCTTCTCAAACTGTTGTCCGTGGATCACTAGTGGTTCTCAGGGGTCTGTCTTTGTTGTCCTCTTACGTTTCCATAAATGACAGAAGAAAATAAAATTCAATGATGACCTGTGTATACTACAGATGAAAATTTAACAGTGATAAATGAATATAGAAGTAATATAAAAGTGTTGCCCCGTAAAGAAATCCGTGGTAAACAGAGCATTTAAGTCCGTACTTTAAAAAAGTTTGAGAAATGCTGATCTAAGGCGCCGTAGACATTGCAGAAAGTATAGAAATTGCTCTTCAAGTCAGAAATGTTGAGGGTCGCTACATTAGACTAATAATGCATTAAAGACAGCATAATTTATATCATCTAAACAAATTCAAATGGCAGTAGTATAAAGGTGTCCTCCCGTAAAGAAGTGTGGTACCCAGAGCATTAAAGTGGTCCCCACTTAAAAAAAGTTTGAGAAAAGCTCATCTAAGGCCGCCGTAGACAGAGCAGAAATTCTAGAAAAAGGACTCTGCAAGTCAGAAATATTGGGAGACAAATAATGCATTTAAAACAGCATAATTTATATATTCTAAACAAATTCAAAAGACAGTATAAACCACTCACTCCAAACTATACATATCGATGGTGTTACATCGTCATCATGCCAAAAATACTCTGTACTTAAGAGACAAATTATGCGAGCTGATGTAGAAAGTCGATGTAAATTGAGAGAATTATTCAGTGTGATTAGAATCTGTAAAAGGTTTTCCAGAAAACGCTGCTTTATAGTACTTAAAATTGTATAGATATATATTTGAGAACAGCTTTCATGATGGCGCATTTTAATATATTGTTTTCTACATTTATACTGTTCATAATAAAAGTGAAATAAAGATGAGAGAAAATGATGTAGAATGTGGTTTTGATTAATATGGAAATCATGTGGTAGTAGTATTAGAAATATATTGGAGATTTGACTTAAGACTATTCAGCTCCTTAATATCTCCTTAATAACTCCTTTTTATATTGTTAAAATTAAAATTGATAACGCTATGGGTGCTTTATGAAAATTAAATGAAGATTAATTTATTATATGAAGCGTTCTTATTATATTGTATAATTTTTCATCATTTATAATTAAAAAAATAGTTTGGAAGTAACAATTCTTGTTCCACCTTCAACAAAGTATAAAACAATCAGAAAACTACTGTTAAGTTTAAATAACCATTATTATTTTCAGACAGTTATGTTAATTTTCGCGCTTCATTCGAAATTCAAAAATAAATTACTTTACAAAATTATTACTTGTTATAAGCAATTGTTTGTTAAACAAATGTTGTAAAACAATTATTTGAGATAATTGTAATTGTTTAACTGCACGTCCAAAATCTTTGTGCAGCGAATTTTGAGTAACATAAATAAATATATGTTTCAAAATACTTAGTTGGATTTTTTCAACCTTAAATAAAAATACATTTTAAATTATGTAAAATACTTTCATAAAAGAGCCCATGTTCTTTAGAGTTTGAGCCAAATATAGAATTGTTAAAATAAAAAATCATTAATTGTCAAAAAGAATAAAGATAACAATTTTTATGGTGCTATTTCGCTATCAGTAAGTAATTTAATTTTAATAAATTTAAATCTATGTAATTATTTCTCTTTATTTATTAAAAATATATTAGTTGCATATTACAGCGTTTTTCATTTGAACAATAAGTGAAAAAGTTATTTTTAAATAACAAAATAGTTAGTAAAATTAATAGGCTTTACAAGCTTTTACCTACGTCGCGTCGCATTGAACTTTTAACCCTTTCAGGGGCAAAGTACTTATGTTTCTAAAATGTTGAAATCAGTGAGTCACACCAGGATTTAAAAACAAAATTTATTTCAAAATAAGTAGAAGCGTTTCTTCACGTATATTATAAGAGTAAAAATTGATTCCAAAATTCCGGTGTCAATGTGGCGTCTGGGAATTAAAATTAAGTGGTATATATTATATACCACCGCCCCTCAAGGGGTTAAAAGTAAAATAAATTAAAAAATTACAGAAATAGATATTTCATAAATAAATGACTTTTAGACAATATCAATCCGAAGTAAATCTAGCTAGTAAAATCTGCAACACCATGATCAAATTTTTCTATATAAGATGATTGTATAAAAGGTATTTGGAAAGCAGTGATTTATATATATGAATGATTTATTACTAATATCTCTCTATATATCAAGTACAGAAATTGACTATGAGAAATTTATATAACATGTATATATTTATTTAAAGATAAGCATATTTATGTACAGCATTTGTCTTAATATTGTGAATATATCGTGTTTTCAGTACATAATAAAATATACTGTAGAGTTTTAGCAGTAGTATATATCCGTAGAGGAATGCAATAGAAAAGCTCAAATAATGCTTATATGATCATATGAAAAGAAAACATTAAAATAATCAGAACTATCTAATTATTTTCTGTACAATATCTCATTGTATATACATTTTCATATAAAATAATACATATAGAACTTGTTGAAAAAATGTGAGATTTTTATTTCAATGAGGTTTTTATGCTAGCTTTCATAAGATAGCTTTTACTGGAATGAATATATACTATTTGCCGAATTGATCTTTTATTACTGTATCTCCATATCCTTGTTTAGAGTTAGAAATTTAGTGTTTACATTTTGTCTTAAAATAATCCTGTATATTACATTTATTTATTCAATTTTCAAAAACATCCATCAAATGTATTTGTTTAGAAATTGTCTTGTCTTTTCATGCAAAGCTACGCATTTAATTATTTTATTAACCGGCAATTTTATATGTTTTTTTATGTAATTTATTAGAATTTTACTGTGTAGTTTTAATGAACTGAATGCTTATGTTACGTTACTATAAAGTACTTCAATTTCATTTAACAATTATTGTATCCTTTTTTAAACATTATCAAATAGTTTTCTAAACCTTTTAATACTTTGTTTTGTTTACTTATTGTTGTCCAGATATTTCTTTAATGTCTTTATTATTTTACAGCTCCTCAAAATGAATAATTTGTCATTATTAAAAGTATTTCTTAGAAGTAAGAATATTTACGATCAAGCAATATATAAGCATCAAGAAACAGTTTGTTTTCTTAATAAAAAAGAACAATTTTGTTGAACTTCTAAATTTTTTTAAAAATTAAATTCGTCGCATTTCCAAGTTTTTTTAAATTTTTATTTTTTACTAAATTATGGAAATTAAAAATGGAATAGGCAATCTCTTAACCGGCTTCAAATCGATGGTTAATTCAATAACATCAGTTTCCTATATCACTGCCGAACTCGAGTTTGGCCGTGCCTATATGAGCAAATGACTTATACGTGACTGTTGTTTAACCTATACTTCTTCTTTTTTCCCCTGTTTGTTAAATATTTCTTTCATAATGAATATTGCTTAAGTTATTGTCTACTGTGAGCTGTTTAAAATTTTCTTTTTTAATCAGTTATTTAGCTGTCCAAAAATTTGAAATGATAAAACAGTGAGAATGTTCAGCATAGCTATGATGGAGTGTAAACTGAATGCTCTAGAACGAGGCCTTCAAACTTTGGCCCGCGGGCAACCAAGCTACCGCTATTTTAGAATATAAATATTTGTTTTATTTAATTTCAGAAGCTTTGCGATTAACTAAATCAGAGTATTTACTGAATCGTTTTGTCATTTGTGATGCAAACGACATTGAGAGAAAAAGAGTGAAGACCCCAACTCTAAAACAAAAATTGTCAATCTTATACCTGACACGGGCGCATTAGCTTTTTTAACCGTCTTCTCCAGCCCACACATACATATTAAGTGCGTAAATGCTTAATATACGCAATGCATAAATACATTGAATAAATACACATTGCATACATACACATTGCATAAATATACATTGCATAAATATTCGCATTCTACAACATAAAGATGCTGAATGGTTACATATATTTATTTACAAAAAGGTCCACTGCAAGGAGTAAACAAAGATTCATTACAAGTACCTCGTATGCAAAGAATGAAATAATACCAAAAAATGATTCTTTTTTTTAAACGCAAGCTAACCTTTTAATATTTAACGGTTAACAGATTTTATTTATTGAAATACGTACAGTGCAGAATAAAAAACTTTTTTGTTCTTTCCACTACAAAACATTGTATTATACTTCCGCGTGAATGTAAAATATAATTTTTTTTACGCATAAATGCTTCACGAACGCCTTATTGGATATGTCTGCTATTGAAAATTTAGACAAAAAATAATCAGTGTAAATATATTCCTGTAAATCGTTTCTATATTTAATGGATATTGCACTCTATCTTCTGTTTAGTCTGTTTCGTATAATTTACTTTATCAGGATAACTTATTGTACAGACAAGGGGACGATTAAGTAGTCAGTTAAGAGAATGCCTACTCATGAAATACGGTTTCTGACAGTTATAGAAACAATGCAGAGATTTCTGAATTCCCGATTTCCTAAGAATAATATGGCATTATTATTATATAAAACTCATAAATTTCAAACAATCCTTGACTTTTATTAATATATTGCTTGGTTCAGATTTTGGATTTTTTTTTAAACAAATATTCTTCTTTTCTTTTTAAATATTATATTTTTATTGTATTGTTAGGAAAATATCTATTTAAAAATTTAAATTCCTTTTAAAAATGTGATTCTCGGATATTAATTAAGCAATTTTTGAACGTTTTATATAATGTAGTATCTTTTTATTTATCGCCTATTATTACTATTTTATTATATTGTTAAGAGGAAAATGCATGATTTAAAATAAATTACTTGAAGAGAAACAGTCGTTTATATATATATAAAATATTCGCACGGTAGTAAAACTGTTGAAATAGTATCTAGACTTTCAAAAAACGTCCAAATACAAAAGTTTTATACTCGTTAAAAAAGAAAAAAAAGAATGCTATACCAATACTAATGTGACCCCGTACATGCAGTTCATATATGAATTTAAATTATTTTGTCCACCAATTCAGAGTATTTTCTCTGAACGCTTTCTGTGCCTTAAAAAATTTGATTTAAACCTGATTTTGTTTAATGCTGATCAAGGAAAAAAAACTTGAAACTATAAAAATGTTCTTAATTAAAATGTTTTATAGTATGAAAAGTAAGAATGCCAAATTTTAAAAATGAGTTTGTACATAAATATACTATTGCTTTTTTGGTTTCACGCTACTTAAAAAACTATTTGTAAAAAAGCTTTTAAGTTAAAATTTATACTAATTATAATTATATAAAATTAAGACAGGTTTCTTTTGAAATTATTTTGTTGCTTTGTATATTTCTAATTGTCATCTGTAAAACAAAATTTAAAAACCCGTATAAAATGCATTTCCTGTATTATTTGAATTATTTCCGTGCATAAAAATGCGAACTATTTGTCTAAATTTCATTGTTTATTTAAAAATTTGTAGACTGTGGAATGGTATAACACAAGATGGTAAAATATATGTAAATGGTACTAATTTAACCATTCCTAAATATAGTTAAACCTTCTTTTAACCACATTAGGGATGTGTGATCGCGAATCATTTGTGTTAACGCTTTGCACTCCGATTATTTCTAGCGTAAGCGATTATACAGACCTGCAAATTCTGCGGTAATTTCAGTAACACTAATCGTTTTATTTAATGTGATAACTTTACGAGTAAATGAATGAAATTACGATTAATAAATAATGGTAATCGACAAAGGTAAAAATCAAATCGAGTAATACTCGACAAAAGAAAGCAATGGTTTAACGTTTCAAAGATCACACTGTTTAAGTTATGTAACTTTACTAAAAAATGTACGATTTTTAAAACTTATTTATTAGTCTATTGATTTTGCAAAAATTCTTAAAAAGATTGATTCATGTAATATCTAAATTTCGCACATATAGAAACTAAATATAGGCTACATATGGGTGCTACACTGCTAAAAATTTGCAGCAAACTGTCCAGTCATTTGACCGTTTTTGTAGAAAACGGTTACATAACCGCAATTTAACTATATTCTGACCATAAAATGAGCAATAATACGGTCAGATTATAGTTAAATTACGGTTATGTAACCGTTTTCTACAAAAACGGTCAAATGACTGGACAGTTTGCTGCAAATTTTTAACAGTGTATAGACTGCGATAATTGTAGTAGCACTAATCGCTTTATTTACTGTCAAAACTTTACGAGTAAATGAATGAAATTACTATTCATAAACAGTGGTAATCGACAAAGGATTCTCTGCGATAAAAACCAAATCAAGACATACTCTACAAAAGAAAACAATGGTTTAATATTTCAAAGATCACACTGTTTGAGTTATGTAACTCTACTAAAAACTTTACTAAAATTACTAAAAACTTACTAAATTTACTAAAAAATTACTAAATTTACTAAATTTTTAAAACTTATTTATTAATCTATTAATTTTTCAAAAATTCTTTAAAAAATTAATTGATGAAATATCTAAATTTCGTACATATAGAAATTAAATATAGGCTACATATATGTGCTATATATTATATAACAACTACATATAGTGCTTTAGAACTACATAACTCAGAAAACAATATTAGTTGATTTAGAATATGATTTCGTCGGCAATTTGATTTAGTTGATTTAAATACACTGTCGGTTTGAGGGATTCATCATAAAGTTTATATCTGAAAAGAAATTCCAAATATTTATATGTTTTGCTGTTTATATAATTGCATTTACCAATTAAAAAAATTTGGCATTCTTATCGTATTAAAATAAAATGCTCAGTGTACGATTCGTCCGAATAATTATTTGAAATTAAACTTTAAAAATATCTTTGGAAGTTTAAAAAAGTTTTAATGTATGTTTAAGGGTTATTTCAGAGTGCTATTCTTACTTCTCTTTTCATTGTATCTTATGCACGCTAATTCGTAAAGTATCAAAGTAGCTATCACTCGTTGCAATTCATAGTTTTTCACATTTTCGTAATTTGAAATGCTAGTTATGTCGAAAAATTGCCTGACATCTCGAATGCATTACAGTTTTTAACCCCTTAAGCACCATATTCAATTTAGTGATAGTATGCCGAATACCAACTATGTTAAATTTCGTCAAAAATACAAAAAAAAAAAAAAAAATTACAAATTTTATACCGGAAATTCTAAAGGAATAATTTTAATTTATAAAATCACGAAAAACTGTCATTATATAAAATACAAATTACTACTATAACTTTCTGGTATGAATTCAAAATTTTGAATTTAAAAAAAAAGGTCAAACTGACAACCTGGACATACATCCTGGTTTTACAGATGGAGGTTTTCATGACGTACGCAGGTACGTCGTGGTGCTTAAGGGTTAATCACTTGTTTTGACGAATAATATGAGGAGTGAATAAGAGTATGCCGAACAAAACACAGTATCTCATATCGTAAAAGAAACTTGTTTCCAGTTAAAAAAACATTAAACTTAACCTTTTATGTCCCAAATAATTATTTAATGAAAATTTAACCTTCCAAAGCAAGTTCTTGAGTTCTTGAAAAGATTTGTCCAAACGTTAAATAAATTTTTAAATGATTTCGCCTATTAAAATTCCTAAACTAAATCCTATTTCGTGGATTATTTTCAATTCTAGTCAAATTATTTGTTTAAAATACTGATTTTTGTATTGTATACAGTAGAAAATTGTTCAAATATAATGGCTTTACTTATTTATACTTTAGAAGTTTTTTTTAGAATTGAAACTTTCTACCTTATAGCAATGTAAAAATTATACCTGGAAAAGAAATTATCCTTTTAAAAGTATTTTTAGTTTGTGCAGCGAATATTTCTTTTGGAAGATGATAAAGTATAGGAACTAATTTTTAAATTTTGTTACTGCCAAATGATTTTTATAAAAAAAAATGATAATAATCGCTTTTTAAAACACTGTCGGGACACAAAAAATAAATTTAAATTCCTGAAAAGTTAGATATTAAAAGACAATACTATGTTTATGTTCAAGAGCCTGTTTTCGAAAGATTATAGAAAATGATATTCACATCAGGTATATTTCTTATTATCTACAGAACAATAATTTATTAATTCCATTAAATCGACAGCTTAGTTAGAATAAGTATTATAAATGACACATGTCAAATAAATATGTTCTAGATCGAAATTTTTACTTAATAAATTATGTTAACACGTTGACGGACACTTGCGGCTATAGCCGCCAAAGAGAAGTTCACAGTGTGGCATGACGGCTATAGCCGCCCAAAACGAAACGGTCGTTTTTAGACACTACGGCTATAACAGCACAAATGTGCATTTACCTGCGTACAAGTAGTAGCCCAGTGTCATGTTTTGGAAACAATTTTTTAGGTTGAAGTTCGTTTTCCACCTGTTATACGAGTTGCAGCTTCAGTATGCACGTGCAGGGTGGCTAGTGGTCAGGGAAAAATACAGTAAAAAAAAAAAAGTTATTTACCAGTATATGCTTATAGAAAAATTCAAATGGATTATTTGATCGAATAATCAAGATAATTTTTTCTATAAGAATATACTGGTGTTTATCCCTTTTTTTGACTGTATTTATCCCTGACCACTAACCACCCTGACGTGGTTGGGAAGGGAGTAGTGCAACCTAATTAAAGGTGCTGAATTAATCAAAATTAAGTTTATTTAAGCAGAAAGAGTAAAACTATACTTCTAATATTCTAAAAATTACAAAAACATATAGTGTCAATTTTCGAACTTCACTTGTTCCTACTGTCCGTCAATGTGTTAAATAAGTTCAACAAAGAAAAAAAACCCACCTTTTATAAGATAATTTTTCCCGTTCAAAATATGTTTATTTGACTTGCGTCATATTGACATACCTTTTTGAAAAATATAGGCATGTTCGCAGCTTATGCATTATGAACTTAGTTGTTCGGATTGTTAATTAGATGCCGCTGCCGTCGTATTTTTGCACGTGAGAGCTAAAAGGTATTTCCAACATAAAGTGAACATTACGAACGTGTAAAACTGAACAATGGTTTGATCCCAAGATACTCTGACTGGTAGACAGTACATTAACTATTAGAGAAGATTATGCATATTACATGACAGAAAATAACCCTCATTTTGGAAATTAGTCTTTCAATATTTAATTATGTGTTTACTCAGATACTTAAAGACAGTTCAGATACTTGTATACATACGAAACTATTGGTCAGAAAGTTGTGAAATTTTGTGAAGGACATAATAAAGCAATGGAAATTTATTTAAGTGAAAAAAAAATCAGAATTGCGCCACCAGATGGCGTTTTTAATGAATTACACATTTAGATATTCTTTGCAATGGCTGATTATAATTTCGCGAAAAAAATGGTTTATTACTCTTACGATAGTTTAAAAATTTTTATTACAACAAAACATGTTCAACAAAACTTTTTTCATGACATGTTCTTAGCATTTTTTTCTAGAGCACACCACGGACAACTGCGGAACATGCGATCAACAATACGAAGAATCGATCTTACGATTCCAGATGCTAGTTGAAAATGATGGCCGTCATGTGGAACATGTTTTGTTGCAATAAAATGCGTAAACTATCGTAAATGCGTGCTAAATGTGTAATTCATTAAAAACGCCATCTAAAGGCCAAATTTTGAATTATTATTATTTTTTTTCGCTTAGACAAATTCCCATTCCTTCATTATGTCCTTTACAAAATTTCACATTTTTCTGACCAATAGTTTCGTCTGCAGACAACTTTAAAATAGGGTCGTTTAATTATGGACACCGTGTATAATAATACCCCTTAATCCACTCGAACTAATCATACATCTTTTCGAAAGTGAATATGACGCTACATGACTGTAATTTGGCTAAAAAGCTCAATGATGTTCATTGTGTTTGGGACATCATACAAATACAACTTTCCAAGATTCTAAACGAAAGCATCACAATTACATTGTTCATTTCTAATCAGAAAAGCATTCTAGAGATGTCAGGCTAATTTTTGTCATTTACAATTTTGAAGACTGTTACAAAGCTATGTTAACATTCTTGGATTGCATTTATATAATAATATTAATTAGTGAAGTAAATTTTAAGGACATTTGTTTGGTGAAATGTTGTTATATTTTTCGTTTTGTAGGTAATAGCAGCAGAATCTCCCCAGCTATGCTCATAGAGGCATTTTTTGTCTCAAATTTTTAACCTCTCTTGTCTCGTATTCTTGTAATGTACAAAAATACTGCAAAATGCACGATCACAATCAACCACTAGTTATTATTGATAACAAAAGGTTTTTTATTCACGCCTCGACGCTGCTGCATGCTACTGTAAAAACAAAATATAGTGCAATAAAGTTTTGTTCTGTTGTTTATTATGCGTGTTGTTTTTTGATGAAATCTACACATTTTACTTTTACTCCTGTAGTTTTTATGTTATTTTCAGCAGTCGAAAACTTGTTAATATTATAAATAAGAATGTATGCATACAAAAACACAAAATTGCTAAATAGTACACAAAACCAGAACCTCTATATGCACTTGTATAAATGAATCTATCATTTTGAAAAGGGGTCATCTCTAGTTTTAGAAATTTTACAGGAGAAGCAAAAAACTTTTTATAAAGAGATTTATAACTTGGATTTTCTTGTAATTAATCGGGATTTTTCCCGAAAATTTACATGATTTCTATGATTTTTTTTTTCGGTTACAAAAAAAAAAGAAGTATCATCTTCGAACTTTTTGCATTATATTTACTGACATTTCACTTGTATAATTCAATTTTTTGTGTAAAAAAAGAAAAAAAAAAAGAAGAAGAATATGTTTTGTTCGACCGCAGGTGCGCGCCATGGACTTCTAAACAGTTGTCCGTTTTTTTTTCCAGTCACAAGTATCTCAAACAAATTTGGCCACCATATTTTGAAAGGCCATTAAATTCTCTGGAGCTTATATTAGAATTTAAGAAGTTGATTTTCTAGAAAATGGTGGTTATTGAAACAAAAAGTCACTTTTCTTTTTTTTTTTTTCATTTTGCGTGCTCTAAAATATATTTAATCAATAAAAATTATACTTTTAGGTGGTATAAGCTACACAAAATACGGTTACCTTTCTTTTAAGTAAAAAATAAAGACAATCGGTCCAATAGTGCTCGAGAAAAATGGTCGCCCTGTTTAATAAACAGGGTTTCGAGAAAAACAAGTTTAAAATTTTACAATAGCGTTACATTCAATGAGCAAAAAGTACTGCAAGGAGTTGAAATATCACGAAGTGCAATTACGAAATGTAATTACGATGCTGAAGTGCATGAAGTGCACTTTAGTACAACAGTATAGACACCTGAGGAATACAAAAATGCAAAATTTAAAAAATCAAAAATTTTGATCCAAAGAAGTAAAATCTACCCTTATGTGATGTCCTTAGCATTAATTGCAAATCGAAAGCATGGGAAAAGGAAATTGTTCTCATTAACTGGAGATACGTGTTAAGTGGAGACGTTTTAAAGAGAGTACACTGTCTTTTTAAAATCAATCGTGTTCCAAATGTAATCGATTTTCCATGACTTTCGACCAGCAATGAGGTAGGGTCACTAATAATTTACATCAAAAGCATTTTCTAAATTTTTATTTTATTTTAAAATGATGCGTAATTATTTTGACTTATTTTATTCGAATTAAATTGGTGAAATGTTAATATTTTCAGAATTGAATGGATAATAAATACACCTAACATTTTTCAATCATTCATCTTTTAAATTTGTTCGACTTTGCATGACATATCGGCAACGGCTTTGAATATGCATCTCTAAATTTTAATATTAAATCATATTTTGTCAATTTTCATTTCATTAAAAAAATAAGTATTGTAGATTACATTATTCGAATTCAATTCATAAATTATTAGCATTTCAGAATTAAATAGGTTGCTATTTCAAATAAACCACAAATAATCATTTTTAATTAATAGTATTCTAAATGACATTTCAATACGGCATTAAAAAGGTTTTTTGAATGCTAAGAAGAAGCGTTCTGTCAGTTTTCATTTAATTTAAAAAGGTGTGCAATTATTTTGAATTATCTTAATCATATTAAATATGTAAAATATTTAATTCGATTTTAAATCTTTTCAGAACTAAATGTGTTACTATCTCCAATAAAATTAAATTTTAATATTAAAATTATTATCAATTTTTTTAAAGTTTCTTTAATCTTTGCAAATAGAAGTATTTCTTTGTTATCATTTATTAGAAGTATTTTTCCCCAAAAATTAAAACCAACCTCAAGAGAGTTTCTTACTTTCGTGTTTTTGTGACAGCACTTTTTTGTTATCCACTTGGGAGTTTCGCATGGGCCCGGTTATACCTCGACAACGAACTCATGAATTCTAATAAACTGGCTTTGTAAGGTATATATAGTCTACTGGAAAGGATGAATTCACATTCGTTTTACTATATAAAACATGGAAACATTTATAAAAATGATTCATTAAAATTAAATGTTAAAATAGGTGTTGATGAAATGTACACAAAATATTTAAAAAATTTTAAAACCCTGTAAGCTAAAAATATATAAAGCTCTCCAAGCGCTTTCGGTTAATGCTAAGCCATTCATTATCAAGGGGGAAATCAGTGGAGAAAAACTCGATTCTGACCGACACCGGACAAAAGGAAACGCCTTCAAAGATTTCTGTAGGTGGTCGAAACCACTAATAATGAGGGGGAGAAGTAAAGAAATCTCAACTCCTCGAATTAGAGGTCTGTACGGGCCGGAATTTCCTGGCACCGGCCCGGCCGGACCCGTCAAAAGCTACCTTGTCACGACCCAGCCCGAACGAAAGCTACCTTGGCCCGACCTGGCCCGTATATGATTTTGCAGTTTACGGCCAAGCAGCCTACGGCCGGCCCGTTCAAAAAACAGTGAAAACTGTCACTGCCCGTCACCATGGTGCCGGGCCGTGATGCCATTGATTTTTGCTGCAGCAAAAAATCAATGAAATCTGGTCCAACCCGACTCAATTTCTACGAAAATTCTGACTTTTTTTAACATACAAAAAAGATTTAATAAATACTGCATACACATTTATGGGAAAATTTTACTGTATATTTTAGATTACTATATCTTCACAAGACATAGAATACAGAATAGCAGCATCAATGATCACTTAGACTCTTAGACTATTACATTCAAATAAAGACATTAAAAAAAAATTAATGTAGTTTAGAATAAAAGAAAAAAGATGGTTAAACACCATAATTTTTGTTGCTGTATGATATAAAAGCAGATTTTTTGTAAATGTTTCTCTATAATTTATTAAGTATATTTACAAAGATACCGTTAACAGAGGTTCATTACCGAAATTACTATTTTTACAAAACAAATTGCTTGCTCGAAACTTCCTGGGGACATTTTTAAGTCCAGTTACGACCGTCCCGAGTACGTAGAATAAAGTATAAACCTGATCCCGGCCTGCCCGAGTCTTCTGAAAAAATTAATCCCGGGCTCAGAGACAATGTATCTGTCCGATGCCGATTTCTACGCTGTGCGTGATATGTTTCTGTATTGATGTTGTCAAGCTAGCATCCGCTCGTGCAACACATTTATACTTATTCTCGTCACAGCCACGTCTATTGAAAATCGTTCATGTTTTATCAGTTTTGTTTGATACTTTTAAATTTGCTATATCGACCCGGTCGACCCACTTTATTATTATTTTTTTGTCAACCTGGCTGACCCATTTCTTTTATAGGCCCGCTCCGTCCTGTTTATTATCTCCACTCTGCCGGCCCGGACCTCTACCCCGAACCTTCTGTATATATTTCATCAACAACTATTTCAGTTTTAAAAAAAATACTGAATCTTTATTATAAATGTTTTCATGTTTTATATCGTGAATTCTGCTTGATATTATATGAAGTTCAAAATACATTGAGGTGCATTTGGGTTATAGTGGCCCCCAGAATTGCGACTATGCCAAAATTGCCTTACGATTTCACCACGATCATCACAAAGCTTATTATATGCATCCTATATACGCATATATATACTCCAAACTTTCATATATATACCACACACGTCATTACATACATATTATTTACGTCTTATATGCCACATTACATCATATACATCTTATACACATGTCATATATATACGTCATGTGTGACTAAACTGGACCATATCTGTCACGAAATGTTATATACATCATATATTATTAATTATACTGTTATATATGGTTTATAATTTGGCAATTCATCCTCAGAGCCATAACCAAAAAGTATCGACATTAATTTACTTGAATCAACTCTAAGATGAATTTACCATTATCGGAACCCACACAACATTCACGTATTGTAATGGACAGTTATGACAGCCGAATCATTTCAAACTTAAAAAACAAATATCGTTAAGTCCATATAACAGAGAAGTGCTGTTTTATCTTTGCTCCACTTTTTTAATACTGCTCAGGAGTTTTCAAAATTGCGCTTAACTTATTAACTTTGGCATTTATGCTTCATGTTCCCTATGACAGACAAGTGCCGTTTTGTCTTTGCTCTCTTGTTGTTCAGGAGGTTTCATAAATGCTTAACTCTATAACTTTAGCATTTATGCTTCATGTACACTTGCTTTTCAGTTGCAATACATTCAACTGACACTTTTGTGAGTTTTGTTCTCTTCGTTCTCTTCGTTTCGCCCCTTTTTTCTCCTCCGTTCTTAATATTGTCCAGTCTGGTCGGGCGCTTCTATTGGTCTCCTACGTCACATGTATTTCCGGACTCCGCTGTTGGTTTGAAAAACTCATCGTCATTCAATCTTGGGCGCTTGCGGGAGACGCAAGCATATTTATACATGGCTTAACTTTTGAATTCGATTTTTAATCTTTTAAATTTGGCACTGATGATGAAGCTTTAGGGGCTCCGAAACAGCTGCTTGCCATTTTATATATTTTTATTTGTGCTATTTTACGTTGATCAGTTATTTTTAATTATTTTTAATATTTTTAATGGCTACATCAGCCCGATATATTTAAAAATTACGTCTTTTCTTATTTTCGTCAAAAAAAAGGCATTGTCTCAAACGTTTAGCCACATTATGCAAATGGTAACAATTAGTCTAGATTGGTTTCAATCAATCAACGGTTCCAAGGAATATTCTAATTTTTCGTTGGTTATTTAAGAGGCCGAAAGATACGGAATTCACAAAAGATGAAGTTTTAAAGATTTTTAATTTGAAATCGAAATGTAAGCCCGTTATTAAATTTTCTAGAATTTTAAAACGTTCAAAACAAGGAATATATAGGGTACTTGCGAGAAATAATTTCGACCGACAACCAAGATACGGGTAGCCACGCGTAACAAGTGTTTAAACTGATAAAGATATTAGAAGATTAGTGTCAAAGCAAAATACGTCCGAAAGTGCCAATGACTCAAACGACAAAATACATAGAGGGGAAAAAGAATGCAAGAAGATTGTTTTAAAGAAATCTTGCAAACCATGCCTAAAATCCCACCGTAAACAGGCCAGAATGGATAAAGTTGCGTTTATTCACATCCTGAGAAAGTCGTCCTGAGATTGACATAAATCACATATCTTCCCATTCTTCTCGAATGTTTTTGTGGTCACCGACAAAAGAAAGGGGAGTTTCAACAAAAGAAAGAGGTTTTTTTCGAGCTGCCAACGACTCCTTTAGACCTTTAGACATGCTAAGGAAGTCATAAAAGATGAAAGTGACCCCTTCACCGCATTAGACATTGCGACAGACAAGAACGCTGTTAGTTTGGTCCTTTAGGCTCGAAAGAACATGTCTTACTGGAACAAGTGGTTCATCGTATTACTCAGTGATGAAAAGAAACGGAATCTCGATGGACTTGATGGCTGGAATTGTTACTGGCATGATATCCAGAACCTGCCACTTACTTTCTTCAGCAGACGACTAGACGGAAAGTCTCTGATGGTTTAGAGGGCGATTGGCTTTAATGACCAATATTCCTGGCCTTTCTTCATGGTAAGCAAATAAAAAAAAAAAAATTAAACAGAGACTAGAGCAACATCTACTGCCCTTTGATGACATCTCAGGGCATCCTGAGTGGGGATTTCAACACGACAATGTTTCAATCCACATTTCATTTAGTATAAAACAGTAGCTTTCTCCGTAAAATGTTAATGTTTTATTAATATTGCCAACTTTCAGCCCAGACTTATACCCAACCGAGAAACTTTGGAGTATCTTTACCCGTGAAGTATAGCCATCAATAATATTTCAACCATTAATTGATTCAATTGAAATACGATTATTTGAAGCTATTCCTAACCAGAGAAATATTAATAAACAACATCATGCAAAAGTGTAAAGTTATGTGTTTTTATTTTTAATTTTAACACACTGTATAATTAGTGATTTAATGACATTTTCTGTATGAAAACGTTTGTCTTCGCTTCATGGTTTTAAAGACTTATAGCAGAAGTGCCAAGATCTCACTAATCTTCCGAAATATGTGAGGTAATTTAACCCAGGTTTAATACGTTTCGCAGAAGAATTTTTTTTAAAGAAATGAAATTAAATGTATTTCATGTAGAAAACTGAAATTAACTAAATAAAGATTCGTCAAATAATTTTTCTGGTTCGAAACGTTGTTAAACTGGGTCAAATTAATCCACATATTACGGATGATTAGCGACAGCTTGGCACCTCTGCTATAGTTCTCGAAATCAGAGGATATTTCACAAATGCTTATAAATGGCTGTTCTGTTAAAAAGTATATTACCACAAATATAGCAAACCTCTGTTGCTTAGCAGTAGCGTTTCTAGCTTCCTAGCGGACAATTCCGGATTCTAGCCCAGCAGATACCATTTTAACGCAACTAATGAAACAAAAATCGAGCGGCTCTAAACATTGAAATTTGATTATATAATATAAAAAAGGAATCTTTGCACTTTTTTTTCGTTCAATTTGAAATAATTGGTGTAATCACATGTGTTATGTTGATAGTTTTTTTGTTACTAAATTGTCACTTGTTTCAGATACATAATCGTAAGACATGGATAGCTTAGTTAGATTTACCTTTATGAGATAGAGATATGTTATTTAAACGCAGGTGACAACAGTAATGCCAGGGTCGTACACTCCTTGAAATATTCAAACAGTCTTTAACCACCACTGTTAAAGGTTCGAAAAATTCTATTTAATATTTAAGTCGAAGACTTTGTGGCCATATTTCACTGTTAGACTCATCGGACTTCCAAGCTATTGCCGTCGAAGCTTTGTCTTCCCATTTTCGAATACATACGTACTCATATTTAGACAGGTGGCTAGACTCTGGCCGTCCACATTACGCAAGTCTTCTCTGATTGGCCGGAGCTGAAAAGAATGGCTTCTCTTTCGTTGCTGTTGTGACAAACATCAAATACATTACGTATAACTGCTAGTAAGCTTAGATACTTTTAAATTTTCTTTCTTTTGCTTCGTGGTTCGAACATTCTCATATCCAGAATGTTGAATTTTATAATTTTAACAAAGAAAATATTGAATTTGTAAAATATATTTATTCATCAATAAATATGATATATAAATAAATTCGAAAATTATCAGTGTCTGTTCACAGAATACTGATTTTTTTTCATTCTTTCTTTCTTGTTCTTCTTTTTTTTCTTTAATCTTATGGGTAAGATTTATAAATGAATTATTTACCTTGTCAAAATATGTCATTTGTCGAAAATTTTAATATTTTGTTAAATTTAAAAAAAAAAATAATCATAAATAACCTGTCTTTTTTTTTTTTTTTTTTTTTTTTTTTTAAGCACATTTCAAAATTTCCAGTTAAAGGAATCCTGTAACCTTCTGATTTGATTTGATTTTTTGTTAGACTATTTGATTATTTGATATATTATTATTTTTTTATATATACTTTTTTTTTACTTATTATTAAATGGTTTTATGAAGAAAAATTATTTAACTAAAGAAAAATTCAATTCGTATAATAAGAATTCGAAGAAAATTTTAAAACCACACTTCTATTACAATTTTGAATTTCTTGCACCACTCTTTTTTTTTTTTTTTTTTTTCACAATTTTTTTCACGTGTGTTCTATAACTGTAAGGACCAGATTTCCAACTAATTAATTAGTTAAAAAATGAAATAAAATGTCATGACAAATGTAAAAATGACTATTTTGTCCCTTTTTTTTTTCCTTGGTAAAATCCATGATTTTATTAAATCAACCATATGGATTGTCCATTAAAAAAGATTGATTCATGAATTTTTGAAAAATGCATGTCGAAGTTTTAGCATTTTGATCATAGTTATGTATTGAAAAACCATAGACTGAAAGAGAAAAAGAGCTTTAAAGATTGCAACTCTGCAAGGGAAATTTCATTTAATGTGAAATGGCAGCAATAAATCAAATTGGAAGATTAATATTTCCATAATTTTTCCCAAATTAAATTGTACCCCGATTCCTCCCTTCCCTTTCCCCTACGAACAATGACAAGCGTTTTCGTTAAAAAGATTATTATCTCATACCTCCTTCAGAAAATCATTTAGTAATATGTCAAAAAGGTATTATAAAATATTCAAATTTTTAAAAAGTTCAAAATTTATCGAATTCTATTAACTAGAGCTCCACCAATGACTGCTGAGAGGTTCTGCTCTCATAGCTGGCAGACGGGAGGTGCTGGGTTCAAACCCCTGTCGCGCTCGTCTGCCTAACCGTTCGGAGTTTTTCTTCGACCCTTGAGTAAATACGGGTTAGAATCCCTAAGAAAGACCCCCCCGCTGGCCTATATCCCTAGTGCAGGGAATCGGTCTTAAAAAATAACCAACTAACCATCTATAAACTGGAAAATTTAAAATGAGCTAACAAAAAAAAAAAAAAAAAAAAAAAAAAAAGTAGGATAGGATACGATGATTATTTTTAAACGGCTGGTGGTAATCTTGACAAAATATTCAACATTTACGACAGTTGGTCTATTTTAACAAATGTTACAACAGTAAAGGATAGGTAAACAGGAAAAAGGGTAAATCATTCATTAAAATGAATTCTCTAAAGAAAAGCCTTCTGAGGGGAAGTAAAAAAATCAGTATTTCGTGAAGAGACACAGATAACTTCCGAATATATTTATATGTAATATTTATTGTTGAATAAATATATATATAAATATATTGCAGAATTGACAAATCTACTTATTTTTTTATTTTAAGTCTGTTAAAAAATATATTATAATATTAAAATATGAAGCCATAAAAATATTTTTTGCAGATTTATATAACAAAGATTTTTATATAAATAACAGCCATTGCTATGGGTTTTTTTTTATTATTTATTTCCTTTTGAAAATAACTCATTTTTTGCAAATTCGGTGTTTTCTTTGTTTAAATTATAAAATTCAACATTCTATATTTATAATTTTAATGATTAATAATAAATTCTGAATAATAAATGCAAGCGAAAAGTGAAAGCTACACAAATAAGTATTTCCTCTTTTTCTCTACTGGTGAAAGGGATCCCGAATTTTTTCTAAGTTCTACTGTTAGAAGTCGTTTTCTCCACAGATGCTCATCCAGCTTCTGGCCAATCAGAGAAGACTTGCGTAATGTGGACGGCCATAGTCTAGTCGCCTGTCATATTTAGGGCGTGGAGTTTCCAGGCAATTATGAAGCCCCTTGAATCCATCTGTTGTTCGCTGATGTGTGGCCTCCTCATTTAATACCTCTGTAATATTTTTCTGCGATTAAATAGGGCGAGAAATTCTATTAAAAATTGTGGTGAAAATTTTCGCACTCTTTTAATGTCTCTTTAAATACCGTAGCTTGAGATTAATTGGGTTGCAGTTAACTCGGAGTGTTACATGGATAAAAAACAAAAGCGTTTAAAAACAGGTCAGACTTTATTGACGTAATTCACCAATATTCTACAAGTAACAGCTCTAACTAGTAACACAATCAATCTACCCAGCACTGGTTTAAAATATTTTTTATTTTGGTTCAAGCTACAGCATCCAAGTAACCCTAAGTTACGGTATTGTACTGAATGACTCAAATAGTTTTAATAATTTAAAGATTTTAAAATTCATTATCTATATAGTTTAAGATTTCCCAACGAAACGTGCTGTGATCAATTCATATAATAGGCATTACATTTGTGCGAAGTAAATTAGAAGTTCCTCAAAGATCTTATAAGATTTTTTTTTTCTGAATCAAGTTAAATATTCAAACCTTATTTCTTTTTTCACGCTATATTGCGTGCCAGCTTACTAAGAGATTCGAAACTGATTAATCTGTCCTTATTTTTGTATTATTTGACGAGGTCGACATGAGGAATAATTTGGCAAATAAAGATATCGAAGATGTAACCTTTCTCTTTCGAGTTGATAAATGATTGATATAGAATATTTTTCTTTTCTTTACATAATTGATCAATTGGGCCAATATTGTATCATATCTTCTGCCGAAGGTTTTCTTTTAAATGAAAGAATTGTGAATTATTTATTTTTCTTGGAGGGGGAAAGGATGATAAATTTCTTAATTTACAAAATCAGAAAGATTTTATATTAATTACAGAGTACGAAGACTCTCTCGAATTAATATTTTACGAATTTACTTAATGCCATTATTTTTAACCACTTCAAACAAAGCGAATTAAACAATTGTCTACATATTTTTGTATTTTATGTAATCTCATTCATGTGGGACTAATGAGAAGTAACAGCAACAATGGTATGAACTCCTTGAAATAATAATGTTCGTGATATATTCTCGGGATCCTATCAAATATACTCGGGACTAATTAAAAATTAAATAACTAAAAAAATGTGTTTGTTGTTTATTTTACCAATTTTCACTCATAAAGAAAAGAGATATTATATAAAATTATACACAAATATTTTTATTTTGGAATTATGCAATTTTATTATTTTGAAATGCGTTCACATTGAATTATTTGTTTGTGGTTTCCTCCCTCCATTTCATTTATCATAAAATATTGCACGTATTCAGAATTTCAATGAAACGAAATAATGCAGTTTAATTAGACCGATCACTTCAAATTATTTTAAACAATAGATTATTTGTTCCTAGATGAATAGACCGATATTTCCTGTATTGTCCTTTGAAAGCTTTTAAATGAAAATAATGAAGTATGAATAAAATATTAGATCCGGATGAAAACATGCTGCCGTAATAAAAGTAAAGGATGGAAAATCATTAAATACCTTACATTAAACACAAACACGAATACGAGTTTACGATATACAAGAATGAAAATGGACAAAGATGAACGGGTGAACGTGTGTTCTAAAGATTTTACCCACAGTTTTGGTTGTTATAAGATGCAAGGCTCAGAGAAGCTTAGAAAAGTATGTATTTAGAGAAAGACTTAGAGTCGTTATTGTTTAGTAATAATAATCAAATTGTATATTGAATATCCAGTTGCATATTTTATTGTTTTTTAAACCTGATTGTTTGTATTTGTACTCGAAGAACCCCAATAATAGTAAGTTTTACATTATTCACCTTAATCTCACATTAATAACATTTGAAGATGAAGAAAATAGAATTTTTTCGACTTCGTGATGTTAAAAGATATTTTTCTAACATTATTGAACAATGGAAGTAAATATGTCATGATATATTTTTCGAGTTTTTTAATATTTCTGTATGTATATCATATATTATAATATGGGCAAATCTTGTGTGTGTGTGAAAATTTTATCTTAAAAATGGTTCTAACGATTTTGACGAAATTTTGTATCCTACCCTTTTGGGGTACCAGAAGACCATTGGAATAGGTCACATGTTCGAAAAAATTTGATTAGTAGATTATTTTGTGCCACAACAAGTCAGGGTCAAGCTAATTTTATCTGAAAAACGGCTTAAACGATTTTGACTAAATTTTGTATTTTACGGTTTTGGATTACGGGAATACCTTTGGGTTAGGTCACCTGTTCGAGAAAATTCTATTAGTAAGTCCTTTTTGGGACACTACCGGTTAAACTAATTTTATCTAAAAAACGGCTCTAATAACTTCGTATCCTACCGTTTTGGGGTTTGGGGTACGAGATAACCATTGCCCTTGGTCACATGTTCGAGAAAATGCGATTAGTTGTTCCTTTTGGAGTCACTACGGGTCAGTACATTTCAATGTTAATGCATGAAGGTTGAAACAGATATTAAGTTGTTCAACAGTAGGCAGTAAACGACATCGCAAAGTTGGTCACATTTCGCCAAATATCTCTAAATTTGGTGAAATGTTGGGAACATTGGAGAGATTTGGGGAACACAATGAAGAAATACTTTGTTAATCAAGATGGCAAGTAACAAGAATATTATAAGATCACCATAACAAAAAAGAAAGATGGGGTGAAGATAATTACGCATTTGGACTTCAGGTCGAACTTTTTGAATCAATTGGGTGCATATTTATGTTATGTACGGATATGAGGACTAAGGGGAAATTGGTAAGTAGTGCACTTTATACGGTACATTGTTCACGACCCAGGACTCTGGCTAACAGGGTTATCGTAGTCTGTAATGGTTAAATTTGCTGATTACCATGGGTCAGTTCCAACTGAAATATATTTCCTTATGATGCATAGAAAGATGCCGAGAAAGAAAAAAATGTTTCATGCTCACGAACTCGGTTGTATTTAACCGTTGAAATCGCTGTTATACACAAACTCCAGGGTTTAAATTTGTCAAAAATTGCTGTGGACATCAGCCCAAATATGTTGTCTCTTATAGTAATTTACTCCGCTTTTAGTAGAGCTCGTCGTTTACAAAATATTCTCATTGAAATGTCTTTCACAAAAATCAAGCTAGGCCAAATTAGAATAATGGAGGTACTTGTTGATAGATTAGCATTTGAGAATTGTATGAGGACACTGATGATTGAATAAGCACTTGAAAATAAAAATTCAACAGCTTGTCATTGCAAACTTAGTTGTATACTATTAAACAACAAAGAATTTTTTTTAAACATTGTTTCTTATTTTTATGTGACTCAATGATCCAGCAATTCGGCCTGATGGACGCTAGTTACATAAATCATTACATGTTACAAGAAATTATACTTTAAATAGTTCTTATATGAAGTGATTAAAAAATTTCTGATGCTTTAGAAATTTCTTAAAAATGATTTAAATTTTAAGTTTGAAATATTTTTTCTAAAATCAATATATTTCTGATAAATGTACGTTATAAGAGAGATTATAAGGAAATTTAGTAAATTAATAATAATAATAATAATAATAATAATAATAATAATAATGTAAACTTCATGTTTCACAAAATCTTAGCATCTAATACAAGATTTTCTATTTTGCATGATACTTCCTACTTATCTACCATCTTTATGAATTCATAATATTTAAATATATTAGAAAATACTTAGATATTTTTTAACTCAATCATACTGATTGGTAAATATATCATACGAAATGAATTTGTACAACTGAGTAAAAAAAAGCTCCAGCCGGCAGCCGAACCCAAGACTTTGACTTATATTTGACCAATGCTCTACCTATTGAGCTACCTGAAAGGACAACCGATTGACACATTTCACTCAGAAATGTGTAATGTGTCAGAAATGTAAGATATGTGTCTCAAAAATGTTCATTGGCAATTTAAGTTAATTTTTTTGTTTAGACTCTCGACCTGGGCCTTTTTTGGAAGCGTTCGTAATTATATAAATACGTAGCACCTATAGTCGTCGTCTGGTCCATCCGTCTGTCCGCATATAACAGTGCAAAAACTACCCATCCGAAAGGTTTGAAATTTAATATATATAACCGTAGCAGAATTTTGTCGAGTCATTTCAAAATTTATGAAAATCGAATCAAAACTTAAAAAGATATTAATAAAAGTTTTCTTCATTCTATTAAATCCTATCATACGTAATCTATATAATAAAAGCGCAAGTAGTGAGGAAAACAAATATGGGCTAACCATTTTTTTTTCATATGCGAGGCAGCCATTTTTATTAAAAATTATTTTTTCGAATAAAATTGCATAAAAGTTACAATTTTAGAAAGATCGTTCCAAAAAAAAAATTGTTTGTTTGAGCGATGAGTTACATTTAAATATGTATAGATTCTGAGAAAACTGCAGTTGAAATTAGGATGACAGCCTAAAATCTCAATCCATTAAAGTAAATAAACACAAGATTCATTCATCGTGAGTCATAGAAATATTAAACCATGGAGGTAATCATTCGCAAAGCAAGATCTCTATGGTGAATTTCGCAGCGCTGTCTGGTGTCGAAAAAAAATTCTCATCTGTAAACGTGACATACTTAATAAGTGAAAACGCATGCTCATTTTGCTCATAAGAGACGATATAATTCTCTTCATTGAAATAATAACGATGTTTTTTTTTATTTTGTAAAACTAGTTATAGTACGAACGCACCTCATTTGTCACATTTAACTATTTAAATTTCCTTCTTGTTTCACTCAGTTGGAAAAATTCAGTTCGTATATTAGGAATCAGAAAAATTTTCTTTTCGCTATCAGATAGAATATGCAATTATAATCACTATTATCTCGGGATTACTTAAAAATTAAATAACTAGAAAATTGCGATTGTTGTTTATTTTACCATTTTTCACGCATAAATAAAAACGATATTACATAAAATTATATTCAAGTGTTTTTGTATTGGAGTCATGCAATTTTATTATTCTGAAATGCGTTCACATTGAATTATTTGTTTGTGGTTTCCTCCCTCCATTTCCTTTATCATGAAATATTGCACTTATTAAGAATTTGAATGAAACGAATTATTGCACTTTAATTAGACCGATCACTTCAAATTATTTTAAACAATAGATTATTTGTACCTAGATGAATCGACGGATATTTCATCTATTGTCCTTTGAATACGAAAGCTCTTAAATTAAAATAATGACGTATGAATAAAATATTAGATCCGGATGAAAACATGCTGATTTAATAAAAATATAGGATGGAATATCCTTAAATATCTTCAATTATTATTCTTTTTAATAAAATATTTGGATGAACATAAGGAACAATATTTTCATTTGACATATTACAAAGCTTTTAAAAAAATGAATGATAGATTTCTATATTTCTATAAGTCAACTATTCAAGTATTTGTAATAACGAAAGATGTTAAAAATTTATTCATTGGAAAACTGTGATTGTAATAATTGATTTTAATTAGCTGATTTTAATTCGAAAATAAAAACAGTCACAAAAAATCCGGCGTAATGCACTTTTGATATTCTATAATAAATTTAGACAGATTTTTAGTTTATTATTAACTCGCTACGTGCTCTCTATCGTAAAATATTGCCGATATTGAGAATTCAATTGAAATGAAATAAGAGTAATTAAACTTATCATTCTGAAGTAATTAAAAAAAATAGATATTTTGTTTTTAGATGAAAAAAATTAATATTTGCTTTATTTTTTTCGAAATTTAATTTTTTTTAAGGAAAATAATTAAGTGGGAATAAAATATAATAACAGGATAAAAGTAAGCTAAAACTGCGGCAATAAAAGTAAAGGATGGAAGCACTTTACATATTTTCAATCATGATTATTTTTAACTAAATACGATGTTTAACGTAATAAGCAGTTTCATTTCACATTTAAAAATTTTTAAGGATGAGTGATGAAATTATATATTTTCACATTCTCAAAATAAATTTCCCAAAACAACGCAAAAAGTAACTGGAAGCACAGTTGCCAGTTTCACCCCCATGATTTGAAGAAATTTTTCTGCTACCTGACGAAATTTCCGTCTTTTTGGAGGATTTCAGGAAGTTTTGAGCTTAGATTTACAAAGTTTATGTAATATGAGGATGTGATGGATTAGGACCATCAACATAATTCATTCTGATAGGAGTAAAGTGATCCTAGGATAAGAGAAGTGACGGGTTTTGAGTGAGACCTATTCTAAGAGGATTATCCTAGAGAGAAGATCTCTTTTTGGTCATTTCAATTAAACATGAAAGACTTTTCATGTTTTGTATAGCCTTTCTAAGTGTGTGTGTACTTCGTCTGAAGGAAAGATTATCTGAAGGGGTTTAAAATGTGCCAGGAAGGTATTTCTGTGAATAGCATGACAAAGAAAATGGATTTTAAAGAACCCTGAAATAAGAATAGGGAGGAGGAAGGTTTCGACAATCAAGGAGGATCAGAGGTATTATGCACACGGGAAAGAGCAGGATATTTTCGCCATTTTCTTTAATATGAACTGCTACGTTTTAATTATATGTATGTGACTACGATACAACAAGGGGAAAAGTGCATACATTAAAAATCCGTTTTTGAAAGGGAAAAAGGGCTGGCAACATAGTTGCCAGAACAACTCTGTGATTTGACGAAGATGCAGCATAGATTGGAGGATTTCACGTGATTTTTCCGTTAGACCGGTGAAGTTTTAGTGTTTGAATAGAAGAGGGACCAATATATAAATGCTCACATTTTCGTGTTTTACATAATATAATCAACGGGAAATGCATGTCAATTACCAGGTTTTTTTAAATGCCTATACATAAAGCTAATCAATTATCTGTAATAGTGAACTATGTAAAACATCATTGAATAAATAGATGTGATTATAGTAATTTAGCTGATTTTGATGACTGAAATGAAAATATTCATGTAAAAGGAGTACTTCTACATTAGTGATCTGTGACGTCTGATATTTTATAACGAATTCAAACGAAAATATTGGATAAATACTCACTTGCGCGTCTTTTATAATAATTAATATTTCATATAGTAAAAAAAATGAGTGAAATAAATTAATTAAGTTAAATTAAACCGACCTCTCTAAATTACTTCAAATATTAGGTTCTTTGCATTTATTCATGAACATTTGCTCTATTCCCTTCCAAAATGAAAGCTTTCAAAATAAAATAAAATACTAGTAAATTTGAAGATCAGGAATCAGAGCTTCAGATTCTGAAGTCAAATTTTAATTATATATCACATTAAATAATGTCTAGTTTCTAGAATCAACAATTTAATTTTATTAAATTATACATATTTATGAACATATATATATATATTTTTAACATTCAGAAAATAAAGCTTTTAAGAACTATTAGATTGTGTTAAATGTTAAGCACGATTTCATGCAATAGATTTCTTGAACTACTTAGTCTTGTAATTTTTTTAGAATAAAAAGTCCTTTGCCCCGTAGTCTCATTAATTTACATTCGTAATTTCCTATAATTGTGCGATATCATGATTGTAGTTCATTTTACACTGTGATTTTATGAAGATAAGCATCAGTTTGGACAAGCATTTTATCATGATCGCTTCTCAACGGTGAGCCTCAAGATGATTTTTCGGCAATTAGATCAGGATTAAAGTATGCAAAGACTGTATTTATAAAGGAAACAGAGGAAATAACATTAAATATTTTCAATCATTATTGTCTTTAATTAAATAACCAGTGAATTTTTATCCTGCTTTTCCTAAGCGTAAACCGACAGAGTGAAAAATGTCCCAAGCCGGGAATCGAACCCGGGTCCTCAGAATAGCGCTCTGAGGCTGTACCTGAGGCTCGCTATTTGAGGCACTTCATTTTGTGCTGTGGTTGCAGCTTGTCCGACATATATAAGAGTGAGATATGCCGAAGTTGGGATGTCGTTCCTTGCAGTTCAGTGGTTGAGCCTCAGAGCGCTATTCTGAGGACACGGGATCGATTCCCGACTTGGGCCATTTTTAACTCTGTCGGTTTACGCTTAGAAAAAGCAGAATAAAATTCACTGATTATTTATTATTCAAGGATTAAAGGCGTAATTTACTGCTGAAACTGAATACAATTAAATATTTTGTTGAGCATTCAGAAATCCCTACTAGGAATGGTGTGAGATGCCTTTTTTGACTGAACAAATGGATTGCGACCTTAGTTCCTTACAAAATATATATTGTTTAGCGCACTCTACCTACTCATGAAGTTTGTACCTTTATTTTTGATATTTTTAGTATGTAATAGCGAAAATTATAAAACATCATTGTTTGGAAAATTACGATTATTGTGATTTTGCTGGTTTTGATTGATAATTAAAAGCATTCACATAAAAGTTGGAGTACTTCTACTATACTTTCGATATTCTATAATGAATTTAGACGAAAATATTGATTTATTACAAACGCGCTCCATGTCCTTTACAATAATTAATATTGGAGGTATTATGAATTCTAATGAAAAGCGGTAATTCACTTTAATTAGATTGATAACTTTACATTATTTCAAATAATAGGTTCTTTGTTCCTAGGTGAAAAGATAAAGATTTACTTTATCCCTTTCGTAAATGAAAGCTTCTAAAAGAAGATAATGAAATAGGGGAAATATATATATATATATATTAGATCAGGATAAGAGTTTGCTAAGATTGCGTTAATCAAAATAAAGGATGAAAGAACATGAATTATTATCAATCAGTATTCTTTAAATTAAATATTTAATTGAACATAATGAACAATATTTTCATTTCACATTTTTAAAATTTTTTAAAAGGAACGATCGATCACTATATTTCACGCCAAACTAATAAACTGTATGTAGTATCAAAAAATGTAAAATACGATTGATTGGTTGGTTGATTTATGACGGTCGATTATCTACACGAGGGATATAGGCCCTAGGGGGAGTGCCCTCCGTGGGGATCTTTCTAAGGGATCATAACCCGTATTTACGGCAAGGTTCGAAGATTGATTGGAAAATTGTGATAAGAATAATTGAGATGATTTTGATTGGAAATTAATCAAATTCCCATAAACGTTGGAGTTTTTAAGTTTGTTAATAAAAAGCTTACTTACGAAATGTAGCTACTTATAAAATATACAAATAAACTCAGACATTAACCCGAACCTCACCCCACCTGGTAATCGCAACTAAAAATTGATTGCATCATTATTTTTTAAGAACCTGTAAATATATAACTATAAATTCTATTAAAAATATATAGCTCTAAAAATATACAAAGCAGAAAATAAACGCAAATCGACTAAATTTTGAAATTTTACATGTAGTCTAAACTTAGATAACTTATTTGAAAAGGATTAAGTGAATAATAAATTAAGTGAAAGCCGTCAAGGCGAAGGCTGGGGGTGGGGAGCGCTTTTGAGAACCGTCTTAATAAATAGATCAGATTAGTTTAAGAAGTAAGTTTTAAAGTTTGTCAAATTTATATCCTAATTGAGCGAATGGGGTAGTTTTAGAAGGAATAATAATTTAGACGGTATATATAAACTTCATAAACAACAGAAATCTACTAAAATGCAGACAATTTTCTACCTTATAACACAAAAAAAGCATTTTCGATTTTTCTTTTCTATTTTAAGGATAATTCAAAACTCACACCATACAAACACTATACATTGCCAAGCACTATATCGTTCCAATTTTTCTTGTGTAGTTGTAAAACCCATAGACTTGAGATATTTCGACTCGATGATAAAACCACGCTCTTTTTTTATTCAATGAGAACTTTTTTAAAGCAACTTTATTGTTCCAGCGCGATTTAACAGATTTTCATATTTAGAATAATTCAAATTTAATTTAATTTTAATATTTTCAAATTTAATTTAATTTTTCTATTTGTTTTCATGCATTAAGTTAATTAATAGGGCAGACCGGGGTGATTCTTGGTCACTTGCAACATGGGGTGATTATTGGTCAATTAAATTTTCATTAATACTAATGATAAAATCAAAAAAAAAATACTGGATGTTAGACAATTTCATTGTTATTCATTAACACAAACGATTTTTTGGTTCAAAACATAATTTAATGAGAAAAAATATTTTAACTAGACATATGTGTAAAACTTGAGCAAAAAATAAGGGATTACAAAATCATGCTTTTTTTTCATAAGGTGCCTGTAACATGAAATTTAGCTACATGATAATCTAGAAGGGTTATATAGAAAAAGAAATATGCATAGAATACGTATGTATGTATATGAACACTGCATGAGTACATACATTAGGGAAATAGAGGGCTAAACATCACCCTATATACATGGGGTGATTCTTGGTCATGTAATTTTAGCTTAAAAATTACTTATAAACTCACAAATAGTGCAGAAATGTTTAATATTTGTCAGTTTTAGATGGCAGAGTTTGCATTCAAAAGTTTTTTCAAGTTCATGTGGCAACACTTTAAGAGTGAATCACATTGTTTTGATTTTTTCAGCAACTCCTTACACAAATTACATTTGAAATAACTGAACCTTTGTTTATACATTTCTTGAAGAGATATTGGGGTGAGTTTGAAAATTTAACTTGTACATTTAGATAATGAAAATCTTTTGCACTACAAATGCAGCAATTATCACCAACGAGGATTTCATTACGTTGTGTGAAAAAGTTGAAAAAAAAAAGATGAAAAAGAATCAAAAAAGAATTAACATTAAACATTAAACAAGAATACAGCTGAAGATGCAGTAGCATCATCCTCTGAGACTAGAAAGAAAACACAGGGATACACACAAGATACGGATATAGATATAGAAGTAGAAACGGGTGAAGCTGAAGAAATTCCGTAACTGCAAAAAAAAAAGATTCTGATATTTCAGCTACAAATAAAATAAGGAAAATACATAAAGCAATATGTGTAGAGAAGTACTATGCTGTCTACTTTGAACAGATGCCATACATCGGGCGTGTTATTAGTATTCAGGATGATATTTTGTCTTGCAAATTTTTGGAAAAGTCTGCAGAAATTATCGCTGGCCAAAGAAAACGGATCTTGCGCCAGTGAAGCACCCCTTTGTGTTTTATGGGCCAGTTAGACTCTATGGTACAGGGCCATTTCAGATTGAGGAAGATCAAATGCAAGCTGCATACCTTAAATACAAAAGTATTTTGTAAATAAATGTATTATTTTGTGAAATATATTTGAAGTTCCAACCATTTTAGTAATGTTCTTTATTTTATAACATTTTTCATAACTCTGTTTATATTTACAAACAATATAAAGTATTAAACTTATTCCAAGAATGTTTCATTCAATCATTTATTAAATTTTTGAGTGTTTAAAATGTTGGTATTTGATCATAAAACAATGACCAATAATCACCCCATCCCTGACCAATAATCACTCCATTGCCGGGGTGATTATTGGTCAGACATTTTTAAATTTTATTAATATTATATATAATTAAAAAAAAATAAAACTAATTAAGATTGTTAGGGATTGGATTCTCTTTCTGAAAGTATAAAATTTTTGTTTCAATTCAATTTAGTTACTGAGTTATATGGACCTTTATGAAAAGTGACCAATAATCACCCCACTCCGCCCTATTTGTAAATAAAATACTAAATGTGCACATTTAACTTTATTTCTTATACAAAGTAACAAAGGGGAAAATTTAATGAACTGAAAAAATTGTTTTTGTACTTACAAATTTTTCATCTAGTCTGTTATAAATACCTTATACTTATTTCTATTATAATGAAACATATTAAAAGGGTTAAATTGCACCAATGAATTTTGTGGTGAGTTTTTTTATTCTTATATAAATTTAAGCATGTTTATTAGGTATAATTTTATACATAATTAACACGGGTTGTGTTTAATAAATATGTGTTGATTTTTCCGCTATTTATGATTTTTACTTGGATGAATTGATTTGTAAAAAGTAGTTTTTTCCATTTATAATTAACTATTTTTCTTCCAAAGTTAGGTATTTTGTGTAGAATTTTTTTTAACTGATGTGTTATTTATTATTTAAATTTGCAGTAATAAGAAAAGAAAAAGAGAAAAATCTCACGAAATTAGAAAATTTCACTAGATAGTAAAATTAAAATCCCAATAAATTAATGTATATGAATTCCGGAAGTGATAATTTCGCATAAGTAACTTGTTTTATCCTTGAAATATTTAAATGTAAAATGATGGATTTGGAAAACATGTCTATTGGAGTGATTTGGAATCAAATAGTATTTTTTCTTTTTATATAAATTTATTATATATTTAGTTATAGGCAATTGCAATCTCGTGATGACCTTTCTCGTCTGGAAATTCAGTTCAATACATCAACTTTGGCTTCATTGCAAGATTATGTGCTTTTATTGTAAAATGAAACATGCTATTCCAATAAATAGTTTTTGAATAAGAGCACCTGCCAGTTTTATGCGTTTATGAATAAAATTGAATTCAGGAATGAGTCAGTGTCTAGTTTGAAATCGAGAACACCCTTAACACTATAGAACTACTGGAAATTTTACTCAAGTTTTATAAAAAATTATATCGCACCAGAATTTTTATTTAAAACTAATTAACTTATTCATTTAACATATTTTTGTGAGTTTTCTATTTAATTTATTTTTTAAAATATTTCTGGTTCGGATCGGAATGTATTCATTTGGTAACCGTCGAAAGGACGGCACATGGTAGTTCTAGTGCTAATACTAGTGAATAATGACAATAAGAAAATCCGTTTTTTGGTTAATTAAAAGGTATAAAAGCACCTTAAATATTAAAATCTATTTTTTTTTAAATGAAATTTTTTTTGTAGCTCTTTCTTTAGGATACAAAGTACGTCAGACACTAATCATAATAAATTATTTCCATGGTGTTATCTATTTGAATTAGTTATCAAATATTTTCTGTCTTTGGAAACAACTCGTGCATTTAAATATAAATTAATATGAAAAAAAAAAAAAGAAAAATTTCTAATTAAAGTATCAATAATATTTCGTGCTGCATAACATTTAAACAAATTTTATTTCTTTTAATAAAAATATAAGGAAACTCAAAGTAATAAAACAGGCGTGAATGACTATAATAAAATTTACATTTAAATTATGAGATAAGTTTTATTATCGGTGAAATCTTTTTTTAAATTATTGATTTTTGGAAATCAAAATATTTCTCTGTCGGATTTGGAATTGTAAAAATCTAATTTTGTAGAATGTCAAAAGACGTTTTCTGTCCAACAATACAAATGCTTTCGAGTACAAACACCGTTAGTGTAACTGATCCGCTCCCACGCACCAAGGACAAAAGTAGGATCACAAGTGTGTCTAGGATGACAATGCCATCAATGTGCTCTTACAGGATCAATGATACCTTTCCCTTCTGGACATTTTCTATGTTTTATGTCGGCTTTTTTTAATTATTATTATTATTGGGTAGACCATTTTGCAATGCAAAAAATTGGGTGCTGCTATGAGAAATATTTGGAATTATGCCTGGTTACATATGTAGTTTTCAATTCATGAAATCAGTTTTATTTGATTAACTGTGAATACTTTGATTAGGGAGTGAGTTCCTGTCAGAAACAAAGAGATATGATCAAGTTTAGAAATGAACTCCAAGTAAGGCGTCAAATGACGCCTATAATTTTTTTTCGAGGTTCCAAACTGCATTTCGTGGCTGCAAAATTTATGTTATATCATACTTTCTCATTTTTTTTCGCAACCATATTAACAATTATATTGTGTCTATTTTTATGTGTTAAGAGCAGGTGGAGGATGTACATATTAAACACTTAATCTCTATGTTAATCACTGAAACGAAATAAAACTGCTTTTCTATAAAAGTGTAAAGTCTGATTAAAATACAATATTTGGATTCTAATTGGAGTATTTTTCATTTTCTGTAATGATGATTGAAGAAATTTTTCGTTTATTTTCACACGCTCCATGTCATAATAACGGAAGTATTAAGAATCTGAATGAAATGATTAATTTAGTTTAATTAGACCGACCACTCCAAATAATACGTTCTTTGTTCCTAAGCAGAAAAGACGGAAATTTATTTTATTCCGCTCAAAAATGAATGCTTCAAATAGAAGATAATGAAACAGGTATGAAATATTTGATCAAGATATGAAGATATATGATTGTAGGTATGTAAAGCTGCTTTAATACAGATAAAAGAAGAACGAATATTAATTATTTTCTGTCATTATTACATCAAACTAAATATTTAGTTAAACATATGGAGAATTTTTCTTTGATTTAAAATTAATTAATTAAATTTAAAAAATGATTGTTTGTTTACTGTATGTACAGGGTGTTTAAAAAATGACCGGTATATTTGAAAAATCAATAAAAACTAAACGGGCAGCGATAGAAATACACCGTTTGTTGCAATATGCTTGGGGCAACAGTATATTTTCAGGCAGACAAACTTTCGAAATTAGTTACAATTTTCAACAACAGATGGCGCTGCAGTCTGGAAAAAATCTAAACCACGATATCCACCATGCGCAGCAATAATATGGCGTAGTCTCTGAACGAAATTACCAGAAACCTTTGTAAACGTGTCAGGCGGAATGGCTTCACATGCAGAAGAGATGTACTGCTTCAGCTGTTCAATTGTTTCTGGATTGTGGCGGTACACCTGGTTTTTTAAGTGTCCCCACAGAAAGAAGTCGCAGGTTTACAAAGGTTTCTGGTAATTTCGTTCAGAGACTACGCCATATTATTGCTGCGCATGGTAGATATGTGGAAAATATCGTGGTTTAGATTTTTCCAGAATGCAGTGCCATCTTTTGTTGAAAATTGTAATTAATTTCGAAAGTTTGTCTGCCTGAACATTTACTGTTGTCCCAAGCATATTGCAACAAACGGAGTATTTCTATCGCTGCCCGTTTAATTTTTATTGATTTTTCAAATATACCGGTCATTTTTGAAACACCCTGTATATAGGCAAACATATTAAAAGAGATTATAATAAAAATTAAATAACAATAAAATTTTAAAACAGTTATCCTTTTTTTTTAAACTCTTCCTCAAAATGATAATAATAATCGTGGTTTATTAAGCGTAGTATTATGTAAATTTAAAAATATGTATAGAAGATTTTTAGAAATTTCAATATTGGTATAAATCGTATTATAAAACTGGTATATTAAAAATTTTCTTATGCACGAGAATTCATGCCAGAGAATGTATTTGTGAAAGATATCTTTATGAATTCATAATGTTTAAAATAACTAGAAAACAGCACAAAATAGTTCTCACCATTACATGGTCTCGTGATTAATTAAAAAGTATTGGAAAGTTGTTATTGTAATTAACTTTGCAGATTTAGAAACAAAAAAGAAAACATTCATATAAAACATTCATAAGGAAAGAAAACATTCATATAAAAGTTTAACTTTTCTCTCTTTACAGTAATAAAATATTAATTTTTCACAATGATTTACTAACTCATAGGTGCCAACCTCTCATTAATATTCCGTAATATGGGGGTTAATTTGATCCAGTTTAACACCACTTCAAACCAGAAAAATTTTTGGATGATTCTTTATTTATTCAATGTCAGGCTTCTACGTGGAATTTATTTAATTTCATTTCTTAAAAAAATTTTCTGGTGCGAAACGTGTTAAACCTTGGTCAAATTAACCCGCATATTACGGAATATTAATGAGAGGTTGGCACCTATGCTAACTTTTTTCATGTGTTCTATGGTAACTAATATTGGAAACATTGAAATGTTTAATGAAAGAGAAATATGTAAATTTATTTAGACAAACCACTGCAAATTATTTAAAGTAATAGCTTTTTTTGTTTTTCAGCAGTATGGGTGAACAATAAAAAATATGCTAGATTTCATTTCAATAGGTATGTGTGAACAATGAAAAATATGCTAGATTTCATTTCAATAGGTATGTGTGAACAATGAAAAATATGCTAGATTTCATTTCAATAGGTATGTGTGAACAAAGAAAAATATGCTAGATTTCATTTCAATAGGTATGTGTGAACAACGAAGAATATGCTAGATTTCATTTCAATAGGTATGTGTGAACAACGAAGAATATGCTAGATTTCATTTCAATAGGTATGTGTGAACAACGAAGAATATGCTAGATTTCATTTCAATAGGTATGTGTGAACAATGAAGAATATGCTAGATTTCATTTTAATACATAACGGATGAGAGGACGTTAATTATTTTAAATCATTATTCCTACATATTAAATATCTGGTTAAACAGAGTCAAAGTCAGAAATACCAATCTATGAAATTTATAGCTTCTCTGTTTCTCCGGTAATTGTTTATTTTGAAAGTTATAACATACGTAACTAAATTTTTACAATTGACTTGTAGACATATAAGCCATCAAAAATTCTACAATCAAGTCATAAAATATTTAGATAATGCAGAAGCTCAGTAGATATGGTATTAGTACAGCAAGGCTAGAGATCAGTCTAAAGAAATTTATAACTCATTTATATTGTCTATCTATCGATTATCATATTAAACAAATGGAAACTAGATTTTCGTATGGCATTTTGCGAAATTTTAAAATGAGTGTTCGCGACGTATATTTGTATAGTATGTCCCTTATCTCTGACTAATAATTCAAAAAAAAAATCACTGACCCATAATTAACATTGAAACAAAAAATAAAACTTTTACGCAGCAGTTGGTGTATTTTTTCATTGCAACAATACAATTTTAATATTCAACAATTAAATCAGACTGGCTTACTGATTGAATTACTGGCTTACTATATACTCGCTCGATCGTTTGTCATAACTAATATTACAAGTATTAAAAAGTTGAATGAAATGAATAAATTCAATTTAATTAGACCAACCACTTTAAAGTACACTGCTAAAAATCTTGTGTTGGTTTGAACCATCTTTTGGTGGTGGAGAATCTGCAGCCATAAGATGGTGAAATCTGGTACCAACATTTGGAGCTATGATTCAGCCGGAGCTCCAATTGAGGGGGTCGGGGCAAGAAAGTGCCAAGCCACATTTTTGGCGAAATAAATCTAACACTGTAATCTGTTGCGTAATATTGTAAATTATAATATCCAACATATAATTTGATGCTAATGTCACTTGGTGATAGCATATGTGACAGATTTCGTTTTTGCCCCAGTTGTTTATGCCCCCAATGGAGATAGCTAATTTACAAAAAACGTAATAGTAATATCATTAAAGTAATGCCATATTGTTACTCAGGATATATAAAATGTTACTAAGACATTAGCGAAAAAACTTTGGTTATATATCTTGATTTCCAGTATTTGATCAAATTTTCAATTTAAAATATCTCAGAAGTTCAAAAATGTGATTTGGCACTCCCTTGCCCCAACCCCCTCAATTATTGGGACGAGATTTCACCATCTTATGGTTGTAGATACAGCAACACCAAAATTTAGTTCAACAGAGCCCTCAATTTTTAATTAAAAATAATAAGCTCTTTGTGCCTAGCTCAAAAGAAGAGTAATTGTTCTATTTCTTTTAAATATAAAAATTTCGAAATAAACATTATGGAGTTGGAATAAAATATTAGATGGAAATAAAAGTAGGATATAACTTGTTAATAATAGCAAAGGAAAAACAAAACATTTTTATTGTAACACACTAAGCAAAATAATAAAACATTCACGTAAAATTTAGAGTACGCTCTATTTGCAGTAGTGTAGTTTTCACAATCCAAGCTGAATTCAGACTTAATTACAGGCCTCTTATTTACTTGTTTCACGTCCTCTGTCATAACAAATATTAGGAGTGTTAAAAATTTGTCTCAGGAGTCTTAATTTTCCTCCGAAGATGCAAGTTTGCTTCATGTAACATTTTATTTTATTTCTGATTTCATATAACACACAATAAAATGAAATTTTTACCACTAATAGCTCAATATCTGCTTGATTTAACATAATTATTTCAATATTGTACAATTCATATTTATTTATTTAAAAAAAAGTTTAAATAAAAAAAAACTAAGTTAAAAAACTTATTCGCCTGCTATCCACTGTGCGCAAGGTTGTAGAAAAAATATTGCTTCAAAAATAACAAACAAAGATGATAATGATGTAAAATTGATGTATCTTGAACGTATACTTCAATCTCAAGCAATTAAAAATTTATTATTATTATTATTTTAAATTGGCATTTTTTCAACAAAAAAAAAATGAATTTTTTAAACATTTTACAATTTAAATAAAAAAAAAATTAATTGCTTGAAATTGAAGTATAAGTTCAAGATACATCAATTTTACATCATTATAAGTTTTGCTTGTTATTTTTGAAACAATAATTTTTTCTACAACCTTGCTCTCAGTAGATACCAGGCGAAAAAGTTTTTTTTTTAATTTTTTTTTTTCAATTTAAACTTTTTAAAATAATTAAATATAAATTGTACAACATTGAAATAATTATGTTAAATCAAGCAGATATTGACCTATTAGAGGTAAAAATTTCCTTTTGTTGTGTGTTATATGAAATCAGAAATAAAATAAAATGTGACATGATGCAAAATTGCATCTTCAGAGGAAAAGTGAGACTCCTGAGACACCTTAGTGAAACTAGTTACCTTATATTCCGACGTATAACGCGTACTTGCGCGTTATATGATGAGTATAAAAATGAAAGATTAGAGATTAAGAAAAGTTGAGCTTAGATATTTCAACATTGATAAAATTGTACCTATCGTACGTTCTCGCCCCACATTTGCCCAATTTTCTTTCTTTATTTCTTGCAGTTTTCAACATTCTGTATTGCATTTTTTATTCTATGCAACACAAATTTTCTTTACAAAGAAGGGTTGAGCGTGATACGGAGAAAATACCTTCCCTACCCCCCCCCCCCCCCCAAAAAAAAAAAAAAGTTTAAAAGTTAAGTTGCGTGTAACACACCAGAGCACGTTATACGACAAAATATACGGTACGTAAATTTAATTAGATCACCCATCCCAAATTATTTTGAAAAGAAGAATATTTGTTTAGCATAAATAATGAAAGTATACTGGATTGCATTAATTAAGGTAAAGGATGAAGGAACACTAATTATTTTAACCATTACTTTTAAAATGAAATATTTGGTTAAACAAATAATACGAGATTTTCGTTCAAAATTCCACGATATTTTAATTTTGATTGTTCACAGTTAGCATTTATACAGGGTTTCCTTAATCGCTGACTAATAGGTAATTACAAAGCAAAAAAATAAATAAATCATTCCATATAAATTGGAGTATTCCTTTTTTTGCAGTAGTACAATTTAAACATTCCACACTGATATCAGACGGAATTATGGGCTTCTTATGAATTTGTTTCACATCCTCTCTAACTAATATTGGAAGAGTTATCGCACAAAGGGTTTCGTTTAGTATTCCTTTCAAAACACTTTATCCTTTCTTTAATAAACTTAAATAAATTTCATTAAAAAAAAAGTCATGTTTTTTATAAAGTAAAAATTTACTGGTCTATTTTTCTCGTTTTTTCGAATATCTGTACCGGTCCGATAGCGGGCGAAGCCCGATATTATACTCTGTCATAATATTATATGTCATGTGGACTAAATGCGATATTAAAAAAAAAATCAATTTCAAAATTAAACATGTTGTATAGAGACCTTCAAAATGTTAAAATATGCCAATATTTCCATAATCGGGTTTTTATAATGATTCTGTACGTTCCTCAAACTCATATGACGTTACAATCACTTGCTGAAGTCATATCTACTTGCTTTCTCTATTACTCATATTGATACTCTCATTGTATTATTCTCAAACATTTGAAAAAGTCCGTTAAACTTCCAATAGGACGTCAGATTAATTTTCTTTTTAATTCTCTAATGACGTCATATTAAGCTGCTTTCTGTATTTACACATACTCATATTCCTTGTATTATTGAGAAATGTCTGAAAATTTCCGCTTTATATGACGCAATATGACGTCATATTAATCTTTTTTTTTTTTTTTTTTTTCAATTCGTGAAGCTTTTTATTTCATTTTCATTTTTCACGTGGAAATCTTTCAATAGAAAAATAATTATTGTAGAAATAATTTTATTGTGGATTTTTAATTGTTTGTAACTTCTATAACGAAAAATGTTTAAATTTAATAAGAAAAGGCTGTTAGATTTTTGGTTTTTTTATCACTCTATATTAAAATAATACGATTTTTTCAAAATTATATGATTTTCAGCTTCATAGTAGGTATTCAGCTGTAAGTACACAAAATTTCAAGTCTGAAAGTTATACAGTTTCTGAGATGAACGAAACCCTAAAAAGAAAAAAAAAATAGTTTCAAAATTAAGTTGCGCGTAATACGTCAGAGGGCGTTATACGCCGAACTATACAGTACATAAATTTTATTATTAGACCAATCATCTCAGATTATTTAGAAAAGAAAAATATTTGTTATGCATAAATAATGAAAATATGCTAATTTGCATTAATAAAAATAAAGGATGAAGACACACTAATTATATTTTTAATTATTATTCTTAAAAAATAAATATTTGGTTAAACAAATGGAGCGAGATTTTCGTTCGCCAATTTACGAAATTTTAATTATGAATGTTCCAAGTCCCCATTTATACAAGGTATTTCGTCTTATTGCTTAATGATTACTAACTAATTCTAAAACAAAAAGTAAAACTTTTACACAAAAGTTGGCGTATTTCGTCATTGCAGTAATATAATTTTAATACTCCACTGCGAATTCAGACTCTCTTACTGAGTGAATTACAGGTTTATTACATACTACTCACCAGCCTTTTGTCATAACTAATAATGCAAGTATTATAAATTTGAATGAAATGAATTAATTCAATTTAATTAGACAGACCACTTCCATGTATTCGAAATAATAAATTCTTTGTGTCTAGCTGAAAGGACGAATATTTATTTTGTTGTTTTCAAATATAAAATTTTCTAAATAAACATCATGAAGTTGAAATGAAGTATTGGATCAAAATGAAAGTATGACAGAAATTGCTAATAATGGTAAATGAAAAATGAATATTCTTTTATTTTAACATACCATTCTTCAGTTTAGGTACTGCGTTAAACACTTAAAAAAGGATTTTCCTTTAAAATTTTACAAAATTTAGTATTTTTCCCCCATTCTTGGGAGGCTAAAAAACCTGCGAAATCACATGTAAAAGTGAAGAATGTACCATTTTCTCGAAAATTACTGAAACGATTTCTAGAAGTTTTTAACCCTTTCGGGTCCATTTTTTTTTTTAATTTTGGGAAAAAATACTTTTACATAAATAATATTAAAAGTAGATATTCGACTCACAAAAGTTAATGTTTAGTGAATTTTAACGAATATGTTATTTACAGAAATCTAACTAAAATAGTTTTGGTCATAGTTATACCGTATAATGATCGTTCTGTTATACATTAAAAATAGATTACTTACGTGATTTCGCAAATAAAAAGAAATCACATATACACATTTGACAGTGATGTATCTTTTTCTCGAGAATTACTGAAGCGATTTCTAGAATTTTTTAACCCTTTCGGGTCCAATTTTTTTTTTATTTGGTGGGAAATACTTTTATATTAATAATATTAACCATGTGAGCGTGTTGAAAAAGGATAAAATGGTAATGTTTTTTTCTCTGAATTTTGTTTTAAATTCTAAACAAATATTAATCTTTCAGCATTATAAATAAAACTTAATTACAAATTTGAATGCAACCCTTGAGAGTATTAATCATCCTTCAATGTTTTTAAAATTCATTAAATCTATAGAATTGTATTATCTTAAACATTGCATATATTGCAGTGAAACCTGGAGCTTAGTGAACGGAATATTACGTTCCACACGCTTAGAGGGTTAAAAGTAGCTATAAAAATCACAAAAGTTAATGTTTTGTGAAATTTAACGACTATGTTATTTACAGAAGTCTAACTAAAATTGTTTTGGTCATAGCTATACTATATAGTGATTGTTCTGTTAGATATTAAAAATAGATTAATTACGTGATTTCGCAAACAAAAAGAAATCACATACAAAACAGTTGACATTGATGTATATTTTTCTCGAAAACCACTGAACCAATTTCAGTAATTAAAAAAAATAGTAATGGCAGTAGCTAAACTGTTAACTGATCGCTCAGCGGAAAATAAAAATTTAAAAAAAAAATGCTCATAGCTATGTCAATTAAAAAAAAAATCCCCACAGATTTCTTTTGTTTGCGAAACTGCTTAACTGTTATATTTGTTATTTTTATTTCTTGACGTACGTCCAATTTATAGTCCATCGCTGAAATAGCTTAACTAGTTCATGCGAAAATGGTATATCAACGTAAGTTGTTTTACATGTGTTTTGTTTTTGTTTGCGAAATAGTGTCACTATTCAATTAGGTAGATTTCGTAAGAAATACTACCTATTACATTCTCACCTAAGTTGGAAATTTTGAAAAATTTCTGCAGATCTACGCCGATCATGACTCCCAGAACCCAAAACCACCCCCAGTTCAAAACTTTATCTATCTATCTATCTATCTATCTATCTATCTATGTCACTTTTTTCTGACCACGATAACTGGAAAAATTCTGCATTAATATTTTACAAACTGATACATAAAATCAAGGGGCATAAAATCTCGGTCAAGTTCGTTAATGGGCAAAATCGAACCAAGGGGGGGGGGAAATGAGGGGTTTTTTTGTGAAAACAGAAAATCCCCCATAATTTCTTAATTATTATACGTATCGAATTCGTTTAAAGTTACTATTACTTCTAGGAAAAGGGCCGAAAATTTATGTATGACAGATTTTTGATATAATTAAAAATGGCCCCAAGGAGGGGGGGGGGGAAAGGGGGGTTTTTAGAAGAAAAAAAATCATAGCTTCGTCAATTCACAAGATATCAAATCCGCGTAAATTTATTATTAATCCTCTTAATATTATCTAAAACTTTTATATTGACAAGTTTTTTATAGGACCAACCGTTATAGCAAAAAAAAAAAATTAAAAACAAAAAAATCCCTGCCGGCTCCGCCTGCAAACAAGTTATATTTCGAAGTAGGCGGTTCCAACTCCCGCATCTTTTCGAAATTGATACATAAAATCAAGGGGCATAAAATCTCGGTCAAGTTCGTTAATGGGCAAAATCGAACCAGGGGGGGATGGGGGGGGGCTTTTTGCGAAAACAGAAAAAAAAACATAATTTCTTAATTATGATACGTATCGAATCCGTTTGAAGTTATTATTACTTCTAGGAGAAGGGCCGAAAATTTATGTATGACAGATTTTTGATATAATTAAAAATTGGGTTAAGGGGGGGGGGAAAGGGGGGGTTAGAAGAAAAAAATTCATAACTTCGCCAATTCTCAAGATTTCAAATCCGCTTAAATTTATTATTAATCCTCTTAATATTATCTAAAACTTTTATATTGACGAGTTTTTTATAGGACCAACCGTTATAGCAAAAAAAATTAAAAACAAAAAAAATCCCTGCCGGCTCCGCCTGCAAACAAGTTATTTTTCGAAGTAGGCGGTTCCAACTCCCGCATCTTTTCGAAATTGATACATAAAATCAAGGGGCATAAAATCTCAGTCAAGTTCGTTAATGGGCAAAATCGAACCAAGGGGGGGGATGGGGGGGGGCTTTTTGCGAAAACAGAAAAAAACCCATAATTTCTTAATTATGATACGTATCGAATCCGTTTGAAGTTATTATTACTTCTAGGAGAAGGGCCGAAAATTTATGTATGACAGATTTTTGATATAATTAAAAATTGGGTTAAGGGGGGGGGGAGGGGGTTTAGAAGAAAAAAATTCATAACTTCGCCAATTCTCAAGATTTCAAATCCGCTTAAATTTATTATTAATCCTCTTAATATTATCTAAAACTTTTATATTGACAAGTTTTTTATAGGACCAACCGTTATAGCAAAAAAAAAAAAAAAAAAAAAAAAAAAATCCCTGCCGGCTCCGCCTGCAAACAAGTTAGGTTTCAAAGTAGGCGGTTCCAACTGCCGCATCATCGTAAAAAGGTCATTTCTTCCGCAATTCCCGACAAACAGGAGCCCCACGGTCTGCGTCTTCGAAATCTACCTGTGCCTGTAGGCCGAGCCGTCAGGGATTTTTTTGTATTTTTATTCTTACCGAACGAGCAATTTAGTTTTTATCTACTGCTAAAACTATTCAAAAGAGACTTTAAATTTCTTCAGTAGCATAAGAAAATTGCATTTCAATGCAGCTATTTCACGTGTGATTTCGCAACGGTTGTCGCCTAATTATTTTTTTTATATAAATAAAGGGCAATTATTTGGTTACGGAATTACGGTTCAGAGCAAATTTGTAAAAAATTATTGAAATTGCATAAAGTTAATTATTTTTTACAAGTTTTGTTTTCTGCATACATAATTAGTGCACGCTGAATACAAAAACACTTACAAGAATTAAAAAATATTTAAAAATATTAGTTAGAAAAAATTAAATGCTTGGTAACGGAATTACAAGAAATAATTTTCATGTAATTCCGTTACCGAGCATTTAAGAATTTCTAAATAATATTCCTATATATTTTTGAATTATTGTAAGTGCTTATTTTGATTTCTCAGCGTATACCAATCCAATTGTGCTTGAAGAAAACAAAACTTGAAAAAAAAAAATCAATCTTGAATTTTGATGGTGTGAAGTGGTACTGATTCTGAGTGTCGGAGAACCGCCTCATTTTTCAACTCTCATATTCTTCAAATAAAATCTTTCCACGTACATCGTTTGGATATTTTATATTTCCTTGATATGCATCTTTTCTACGGGAGAGGAACTTTTGGGTTTTGCATATGACAACGCTATGTTTTCAGCCTGTTATGATCTCACGTCAAAAATGGCCATACTTTTGCTTACCTGGACTTAAAACTATCTCCACAGAAAAACACATAACTAATCAGTTACTAGGCAAACTTATCTTGGCAGTGGAGAGAAAGGCTAGCCTGACTTTTTACGCAGTTTGACCTTAGTAAGGTTACCATATCTGGCGATTTGCGTTGATTTGGCGCGTAGGAAATCACTATTAGGATTTAACATATATATATATATATATATATATATATATATACATATACTGCAAGATTTTTTTTTCGCATTCTTTCAAAACTTTAAATATACTACTTAATCGGTTATATACAGCCTAATAGGAATACATGCTATTTCAATTAGAATAATATACACCACTTTTAAGTGGGTGGGGAGGAGGGAAGAGTTGTATATTTAAATATTTTTAAGAGCATTTAAATTTTTTAATGTTGTAATTTAAGGCAGTTCTCAAATCCAAACTGGCTACTTTATGAAAAAAAATTTAATTCATTTTTGTTCGCAAATAAATGTATCAAATTAGCAAGTGCTCGTATGAAGAAACTTTGTAATCAAAAGACGTTTTCCATTTTTCTGGTAAGGCACAAGAATTTTCAGAAATGACTGTCAAAGTTGGCGTTTTGAACCGAATTCTTGATGGTCCTAAAAAAAACTTAGTCGATATATTAGGCCCTAGGGATTCGAGCCTTGAAGCAATAGGAATGACATTTCAAGAATTTGGTAAAGAACAAGAATGAAGCCCTCCCGGTTACCATTGCAGTAAAAACAATTTGGAAATTTCAAATGTCAAAATTAGATCTAATTTGCCTCTGTAGCTCATAAAAACCAACAGTTATTATGTGCATGTTATTACGTAAATAGTATTTTGTATAGATGTCACAAATAGTAAATTGTTAAGGGAAGGTGGTGTAAAGAACTTACTTTCAGATAACTTATTTTTGCGTGTAAAGAACTCTTTCACAGAACTTATTTTCTCCAGGCCACCGATAGATGGCAGTACTCGTCCAATAAGAGATGAAATTGAACTGTTCTGCTAAAGAAGAGCGTGAGTTAGCGGTCGGAGTCTGATGTGTGCTAGTGAAGAGATGTGTAGTTCCGAGTGATGAAACTAAAACAAATCATTGTTTCTACGAGTATTTTACTTTTTCGTCTGTGTTGTCAATTGTGTTTGTAAGTGTGTAAATAAAGTTAAAAAATGACCAGACGGCCTTTTACCTAGTGATGCGTCTACACATAAAATGTACGTCTTTGATCTTCGGCTTTACAAGCTTATTTGGTGGCAGTCCGGTGCGATACCTAGGTGATATAACCAGTGATATTCTAAAAAGAAGCAAGTTCGTCTATATGAAGCGAGTAAGCCAGTTCCAATTTTTTTTTGTATTTTTTTAGTACCTTGAATTGAATCTATTATCGATTATAAAATTTCTTTTTAATCTGGATTAATTTGATTCATTTATTTTGCTTTCGTAAATTATTTTCAGACTTTAGTAAAAGTTGTGAGTTAATTGGGGCAAAAATTCAAGTACTGAAATATACTGGACTTATTCCCATCAAATAAAATTAATCAGAATATTGAAAAGTTATTAAATAGTTTTCTTGATGATAAATGGTGTGAATTCCGAATTCGTAAGCTATTTTATTTTAGAAAATATTAAGAATTGTTTTGAAAGTAAATTTTAAGAATAAATAATACAGTTTATTTATTTTTTGTTGGGGATAATTATGATGTCATAATTCTTTTGAATTAAAATGGTTTAAAGTGTAAAATGGTATTTCATTCTTTGAAGGAAATAGAATAAAATTTCCAATCTTACCAATTTGCCATTTGGATAAATGCCAAAATTATAAAGCTCTGGTTTATTCTGTTTTATTTTAGAGTATTTCTTTATTTGGTTATTTGTTTATTCTAAAAATAGAATAAATGATTTTTTGTTCTTTTATATCTGAGTTGAAAATTGTCAGATTTGTTATTTGTTTTGTTGTTGTAAAAGGGGAAAGGTAACAAACTGAGTTAAAAACTGAAACAGTAATAATTCTGTTTTGTTTGTTAGATTTATGTAAAAAGAAAATAAAAACTTGATGAAGTATTAAGTGAACAGAAAAGTGTTATTTTCATTTGCAAAAGAACTTGAGTTGAATATTTTAACATTTATTCTTTTTATGTAAAAAAAAAAAAAAAAAAGAATGTTTCCTGGATTATTTTAAATATATATTTTTTTTTTTTGCGAGTAATTGGTTATGCTTGTATAAAAGGTTTGAGAATTAAGAAAAATTCTGGTATTTACGTGGTTTTCATTGGTTTAATTTTAATTGCGTAATTTAATTATTGATTTGAAATAATTTTGTTTATTGAACATAAAGTACAGTTGTGTATTTTGAGAGTTTAAAAATATTCTTTTATCTATTTGAATCGTATTTTTGTAATAATTACATATGGTTATTTAATTTGTTTAAAAAATTTGCATAGTGTTTAATTTACTAAGAATTTTGGTAATACGTTATATTGTTCGATTTTCTTATGTGGTTAAGCTTTTAATTTGTTTATAAAAGAATAGGTCTAAGCAGAGGATTTAATAGAAGTAGAATTTAGAATTGCTTTATTAATTGAAAATTATTCTATCTGCTTGAAATTTTTGTTGTTCGTTTTAAGTAGGGGAGACTTGGGTGTTCTATAATTAGAAATTAAGCATTCTGATTTTGTTTAGTTTAGTCAAAAATTGCGATGGCGTTTTTAGCAAAAGCTAGAAAGACAGATTTATTAGAAATCTGTGATGAATTAGCGTTGAAGATTGATCCTGTGAGGACGATTCCAGAAATAAAAAAACTGATTTTAGAAAGTGAAGTTTACAAGGAAGAAGAGATTAAAATCATGCTAGACCGAGTAATAGAAGATAGGAAAGCGCAAGAAGAGAGAGAGAAAAAGGAGAAAGAAAGAGAAGAAAGAATTCGGCAAGAAGAGAAGGAAAGAGAAGAAAGAATTCGACAAGAAGAAAGGGAAGAACGTATGGCTAGGGAGGCTCAAGAACATGAACTACAGTTAAAGAAACTCGAGCAATCGCAAAGAACTTCTACACAGAACGACGGTTCAGAAGGAAAGGCTGATGTCGGTCCTAAGATACAGTTGGCACAAATTGTTCCAAAATTTGACGAAAAATCTGATGAGATGGGTCTCTTTTTAATTAATTTTGAGAGAAGAGCACAGATGGCTAAAGTTTCGAAGACTGATTGGGTTGCATACTTGTTAGCTGTTCTGCCCACAGAAATTACGAACATGTTAGCCAGGGAATCCCCCGAAGATGCGATTAACTATGATTTCGTTAAAAGTCTTATCTTAGAAAGATATAAGTTGAATAGCGAGAAATTAAAGCAATGTTTTTATCGGCATCATAAAACGCCAGACAAGTCTTGGAGAAATTATGCGCTGGAAACTCACTAGTTATTTTAACGCCTGGATTACAGAATTAGGTATTGAAAAGTTTGATGAACTTAAAAATCTAATTATTACAGAACAGTTAAAGTTTCGTGTCCTTGCGGAAACAAAAGAACATTTTCTTGATAATTGGTTAAATTTTGTGACGCCTTTAGATTTGGCTAAGAAATTGGATGACTATGAAAGTATCAAAGATAGTTTAAAAAAGAAAGAACTTCCGAAAAAGAACACGTTTAATTCTCGACCCCAGTTTAAGATTTCAAATAACTTTGACTACAAGAAAGAAGGTAAGGATAATAACCCAAAATTACAAATTAAATCAGAATCATTTTCCGGGAACCATAAAGAAAGAGAATTTGATAAGAGGAAAACATTACGTTGTTACGAATGTGGATCCAGCAATCATCTTCGTCCTCAATGCGATAAACTTAAGAAATCCACAGAAATCATTTCTCATGTTAAGGTTGGAGTTGGACAAGATTCTTCGATAACGCCTTATCTTAGTGTGGGGAAAGTAAACGGCGTACAAATGGAAATTTTGAGAGATACAGGTGCGACAATAGATTTAGTTGCACAAAGGTATGTCAAACCACATATGCATCTGAATGAAAAAGTGTGGGTTCGGGTGCCCTTACACGATGGTCTATTCTGTTTACCTCTCGCAGAAATTGAATTAGACTGTGAAATGGGGCATGTGATAACTAAAGCTGCTGTCTCTAGAGACTCTGTAGATTTAGGAAGATATTTATTAGGAAATAAAACAGCCGCTTTATTCGAACATTGTAAGAAAGAGAAGGCAGTGAAAGAGCATGTGATTAATGCTGTTCAAACCAGAGCTCAGAAGAAAAATCTGGAAGCAGAGAAGGTTTCTCTTGAAGAACCTGAAATGCACGAAATTTCTGATGAAACTTCTGCAAAGAATCATAGCAATAATATAGAAAATGAAAACAAAAAAATGGATGCGAAAAATAATAAAGATCAATCTGAAGAAGAGAAGTTGGAAATAAAAAAAGACTCAATTTCGCCAGTATGTCAAACTGTCTCAGTACAAGAGCTTATAAAAACTTCTAAGACATTTTCTGAAGCACAAAAGAAGAGCAAAGAGCTAAAACTTCTTATTGGAGAAGCTAAAAGGAAAAATACCAAAGATAGCAAATTTATTTTGGAGAAAAATATGCTTTTTTATATAAGGAAAGATAGGAATGGTACTGAAAGAAAATTATTAGTTGTCCCAGAAAGATTTCGTGAGCAGTTAGAAGAATTTTGTCATGAAACGGTTGCAAGCCATTTGGGTGTAGCTAAAACTAAAGATGCTTTGTTTAAGACCTTTTATTGGCCAAATAACTTTAAATATATCGAAAATTATGTTCGCAAGGCATGTACTCAGAACTTCATGGCTGTGTCTTCTGTAGTTTCCAGGGATACTTGTTGCAATGAGCTTACAGACATTTATATGCTGCTATTAAAGGATCAAAGTAGATGGGTAAAGGTAACTGCTTATCAGTGTCTTTGTCCTTTCATTTCTACATTTGCTGAGCCATCTAAAACCGGTTTATATTATAGTGAAGGAAAATTGGTCGTTTGTGATGTTCCAAACTCTCCTCCAGTACAAAATTCTCCTAATGACAGAACTGAAACCGTTCAACAAAGTGCTGACAATAATTCCACCGATGAAGACAGGACTAATATTTCAGAACCCTGTGATAGCATAGTTCGTTTGAGCTGTTCTGAAAAGTCTCCCACTTCTGTTTCGGAAATTCCGGATATCTCGGGCCAGGTAGGAAACTATTCCACTGTGATAGAAGTAAGCTGTCAAAGCAAGTCTGCCAACGACAGTGTGATAAATGATGCAATAGATGTCTCTCCAATGGAGAATGGTTCACAACCGTTGTCACAAACTCGTTTGAGGCGAGTTGAAAGAAACAATAGCGCTAATCATCTTTGTTGTCTGAATGATTTGAACGAGTCTGAGGATTCAGTGAGAGAGTCATATATGTGGTAAAATTATTACATGGAAAAACAGAGTCCCCTTGTTAACGGTGACTGTAGTGAAGCAAAAGAAACCAATCCTGTTGAATTTGATACAGATCAGAATGTTGCTATTAACAGTGTCTGTGTGAGTGAAGTGCTGTCTGAAACTAGTGAACCACTATCGATAATAAACTGTAGTATGAGTAAGCCAATTACTGATGAAAATGAAGAAGACTGCGAGAGAGCAGATAATTCGTGTTCTTCTTTAGACGTATCTCAAAGTAATGAAAATCCTATATCTTTACATTCAGCTGGTGCTATATTAGACTTAGATTCTCCATCCAAAGTAGAAGAAGATCAAAATGATAGCAGTAGTACAGTTTCGTTTGATGATGAAAAAGCCTTTAACAGCTTCCAGCATTGGCGCATTCCTCTTCCAGATGTAGATCCTTCAAATATACGTGAGCCTTGTGTAGACATAGATGTTTTTCTTAACAGGATAAAGTCTCAGTCTAAAAGCAACAATATGTTTGATTCCAGTACTTCCACATCAGATCTAGATTTTAGATGCAGTCGACTCAAAGAACTCGATGCAGAGAACTCAATTTTAAAGCCAAGTTGCAGAATTGAAATAAAAACTTTAGAGTTTGATAAAATGTTAGAAAATAAAAAAGGTGAACCCCCTCCTTTACAGAATACTATTACTGCATATGATCATGATATTGATCCTCATGAGTTGTTATGCTGCTATTTAAAAATGATTGATGCGAACTGGACTGAAATTGCTCACAGTTGTGCTTATAGTTTATCAGGAGTTGCAATTACTCTTGGACGTAAATTTTGGCCGTGTCTCAAAGAAACGTTTGATGCTCTTTCATCAGACTTGCAGGATTTTATAATGATGAGGAAAGTCCGTCACACTGTTGCCTCTTCTATGCATCAACTAGCTGTAATACTTGGACCTAAAATAACATCCCAGGACTTACTGTCTATGTTTTCACGCTTCATTAAAGATCTGGATGAAGTTCGCATAGGGATACTGCAACATATGTCCAAATTCCTGCGGGAAATTCTTCCTGAAGAGCGAAAACAGTTTCTTCCCAGTCTTTCAGAATTTATGGTCTACAATAGTGATACTGAAAGCAAAGACAAAAACAGCGGGACTAATCTTAGACTATTAAGTTGGGCCTTACTTCTACAGTCCTTCAATTATGAAATTGTTCATAAAAAAGGAAAACAACATCAGAATGCTGATAGTTTGGGTCGAGCCTTAAAAGCCTAAATTTGATTAGAATGCTAATATGTAAATATGATAATTTGTATGACAGTTAATTTTGAATTTATTGTTTTGAATATGTATTTATTATTTTTCATTTGTATCTTGAATATAATGTTTGAGTATTTGTAAATTTTAATGGTATTAATTACATTTTTTTTTCACGGTGGGAATAAGTCAGGTGTGGTTCAAGGTTTTTTTTTTTGAACTAGTGCTTGAAGAACAATAATTTAGAAAGAAACTTTTCCCCGTCAAGACCGTGAAAAGTTTTCTCCAGGTGGGGAGGAGTCTGTAAAGAACTTACTTTCAGATAACTTATTTTTCCGTGTAAAGAACTCTTTCACAGAACTTATTTTCTCCAGGCCACCGATAGATGGCAGTACTCGTCCAATAAGAGATGAAATTGAACTGTTTTGCTAAAGAAGAATCAGAGCGTGAGTTAGCGGTCGGAGTCTGATGTGTGCTAGTGAAGAGATGTGTAGTTCCGAGTGATGAAACTAAAACAAATCATTGTTTCTACGAGTATTTTACTTTTTCGTCTGTGTTGTCAATTGTGTTTGTAAGTGTGTAAATAAAGTTAAAAAATGACCAGACGGCCTTTTACCTAGTAATGCGTCTACACATAAAATGTACGTCAACGTCTTTGATCTTCGGCTTTACAGTGGCTTAAAATGATCCCCTTAAGGGAAAAACTTGTGTAAAATAACATAACTGTTTAAATAAAACTTTGGCCCTTTGCTGGTATGTTTTACACTATATTTTGCATTATAAACATATTTTAATAATATTTTAAACCCAAATTGAGTAATGAAAAAAATAGATTTTTTAAAAGGTATCCAAAGGATCCTTTTACCCTCACCAAAGGGCAAAGTGATCCTTCATTTAAAAATAATTGTAAACTGTTTTTTATTGGCAAAATAAAGGATATAAAAATAATTATGACAATACATAAGTGTAATTCACATCTAAAAACATACTCCTAAGTAAACCAAGTCATATTTATGAACATGAAAGACTGTATATCTAAATAAATATGAAAGTTAGTGCTTACCTTATAACAGATGTTATAAAACGTATTTTTTTAAAGAATTCTATTCAGACGCGTAATACTACGATCGCTTCAATACCGCCATTGATTCTTCTTCACTTATCAAAACTAGTTTATGTGTTACCCTGTAGATATATGCGACCTGTCTGTAAGAAAACATATGTGGATCGTTTTGCCCGTTAGGATAATTTTGAGCCACCTTCCCCTACTAATTAAACATGTATTTGATTTAGAAATAAAATATATTAAAAATATGAATTGAAAATTTTTCTTTTATTATCTAATAAAAAAGTAATTTGTAATAAGCAAATAAATTAATAAAAAATGACTCAATTGAATAATAACAAATTTATTAAACATTGTTATTACATTCTAAATTTTCCCACTTATTTTTGGATATATATATGAGAGCCTCTATGAAACATTAACTCTGAGTATTAAATTGGCTATGCCTTTGTTTGGACGGAATTTTTCCTTTATTATTCCCCCTTTTCATTCCTTTTATCGTAATGCTGGAAGTATTAAGAATTTGAATGAAATGATTAATTCAGTTTGATTAGAGCGACCACTACAAATAATAAGTTCTCTGTTCCTAAGCTGAAAGGATGAAAATGTGTTCTATGAATTTTGAAAATGAAAGCTTCTAAAAGAATATAACGAAATAGGAATAAAATATTAGATCACGATGGAAGTTCCGATACAGAAACGTACCACGTTTCCACGATACAGAAACAGGCTTGCGTTAATAAAACTAAAGGAAGAATGAAGATTAATTATTTTCTATAATTGTTCTTTCAAATTAAATATTTGCGAAGCTTATGGGAAAGGAAAAATTACTGAATTAATAAATCGTATGCGTAAATATTTTGCATTGTTTGGAGAATTAAATACATTTGAAAAAGCAAATTTGAAAAAGCAAATTTGAAAAATCATCTTTCAGATTACCAAGACTTTCTTGAAAATCAATTAACAAAGCAATTAGGTAAAAGTGTTGTCTTGTATAATAGTATATAATTACTAACTTTTATAATGATATTAAAATTGATGAATACCTTATTACCAATTAACATTTTCCTAAATTACGCGTAACATGAACTGGAGGATTACAGAAAACCTGCGTACCGCATTTAGATATCATACCTGACGGGAATTTGTATTAATCAGAGATACAATCAGTATTAAAATGATAAGCGAATTTACTGATACAATGTATCAGAATTGCTCATTTTCTTCAGAGATTGCACCATAAATTCAGGATGAATGAACCATGAATATTGTTGTTAGTATTCAGCAGAATGTTTTACAATGATTCACAAAACTTGCAATTGATAGTTCTTTTTTCATGTTGGAATGATCGCAATCAGACATCAAAACTAAAATTTAAAATGCACAAATATATTAAACGCACATTCAGTATTAATTTGCTGTTCTTATTCCACATGGAAAATCATATTCGTAAGTACAGTTACGTATTTATTAGTATTCTTTTAAATATGTGAATAAATCATTTATGAGCATCATCCTACGAACGTCGTAATGAACTGTCTCACTTCGCAAGCTGTTATACAAGTTTTATGCATTTATCATTTCATAAATATTTCATTTGAATATAGCATACTCGTTATGAGAATTACTGATGTTTAAAATAAACATTGCATGTGAAATTATGTTTAAATTTCATTTTAGAGATACAAACATTCGTTATAGTTCCTTTAGAATTTATTTTCTGAACAAAGTTTATTCTTCTCTAATAAACATGACTAAATCCGCATAAGTATTAGCAGGAAATGTTAGTAACAAAGATTAAATAACACTGTTAAAACTCTGCAGTATACTGCCCAGTCATTAACTGTTTTTATATACGTAGATAACGGTTACTTGACGATAATATGAAGCATTTTTATTGGTCAGAATAAAGATAAATTACGCTGTACATATTGTGGATATTTTTAAGAAATTCCGTATACCCATTTTTTTTAAGTTAAAGCTATCTACATTTTTTCTAGCATATATACTTTGCCTATAGAGTATGTCCGCTGTTCTTTTTCTTTTTTTACAACTTCAACACTGTAAAATGCAATTTCATATAAATCTAACCACATGTGAGGTCACGATTTTCATTTTTCCATATTTCAGTTTTATCAGGATTGAATTCTATTTTTTTACTGTAATCTCTCTTTTTCTAGCTCAAAAAGACTGTGTGAAAATATTTATTTAAATTATAGTCACAGTTTGATACCATTAGTCCTCTGATAGTGTTGATTTGTTTACATTGATAATGCAAATGCAGATTGAGTAGAATTTGCTGTAAAAAAAAAATTTTTAATTGACATTAGCGTAAAAAATATTATCTGCTACGAAAAACAAATTGTATAAGTAAGTATTTTGCAGTCGAGATTCTGGTTAATATATCTCATAAGTTTTTTAGTTTTATTTTCATGCTTTATATAATACAAGATTCAGTTGCACCAAATGTTTCTCTACAGGCCTTACATATCCTTTTCTGTATTTTTTCGCTATCTTAAAATGGTTTTTTTTCGCGCAGTTATTGTTGAATGCTCTTGAAAACAAAAAGGAATATTTTCTCTCTGTTATCAAACTTATATAGAAATTTTTAACTTTTGTACACTTTGTTTAATATTAATTATTCATACATTCAATTGTTATGTTGGTCTTCTTGATAGCCATTCCTCTTCCTGCTCTATGTTATCCTTTGAGAATAATGAATACTATAAAAAAGAACCTTGCGTATTTTTCGCAACGCCTACTTTTAGATCCCAAGAAATGGCAAAAAAGTCCATGATATACGATTTTACTGTAGGTAAATTTAGTTAATAATCGTAGTCGTTACACCTTTCTTAAACCTTCGAAATTCAAATTTTAAAAATACTACTTTCAATCAAGGTTAAACCGAATGCTGTTTGCACCAGTATATGTCTCTTTAAACAAAAAACTCTATCTTTGGACATCCACTATTGTTTAAGACAGTAAAACTGTAATTATTTCGTATTATTAAATAGCGTAGTGCGTAGTCCTGTTAATCTAAAACAGAATTTTTAAATACTAATCTATTCAGATGCTGTACATACAGTAAAACCCCGATTATCCGAAAAGCATGGACCAAAGGGTTTTCGATTGACTGGGGTTCCATAGGAATTTTCGGATAACCGGCAGGCTTCCTAATTTTATTCTACCAGATGAGACTATTCACCTATCTCACTTCCCCACAGTCAGATAACGCATTCGTACTTGCAGGTGAAGCAACAGTCCGTATTCTGAACAATTTCCCCTTCCTGTTTACACGTGTTTTAATTTCCTCCGAACTTTATTTACGATAAGTAATATTTTAAAGCGCAAATGAGTTTTTATAAGCATGAAGAGCTCAACGCGTTGAAAAGAGTTGATACTGGCCATGAACATAGAAATAGATAAGGACTCTAATGAAATAGCGTTAATATCGCGTCGCGACTTTCGAACTTAATAGCAGCTGCGCACATGGTTCTGTGTAGCCGGCGTGCATTTCTGGTATCACCCACAACAACAAACCGAAATTGTATTGATTATCCACCAGACCATGGATGTCAAGCAGACGAACTGGTGACGTATGGAGCAACTGTCCTGCACAGGTGCCACCTATTTGAAACTTTTTTCGAAGAACGGTTTTCTTCTTTGAAAGGCTATTTCGTTAGAAGTCCTTATCTATTGTTATATTCATGATATATTCACTTCAATATATTGAAGTGCAGGAAGATGCTCAGCGTGATAAGGCATCATTGAAATAATGCGAAGTTGAAAAAAAAATGTAAACATATTTTGTAAAGAAATGAAGTGTTGTATGTATGTATGCAATAAAATGCCTGCATTTACGCAATGGTCCAAATAAGTAAGTTAACGCTGTTTATTTATTTCATAAACAGCATGATTGTTTTAAAATAAAATTTTTCATATTTGAAAAAAAAAAAAAAAAAAAAAGAGTTTTAAGGTTTTTCGGTTAAGGGAACAGATCACCTTTAAAATAGTCAAAAATTCAATTTCAAGGTTTTGATGTCAGTAAATATTGCATTTTATTCTTAGTAAAAAGGTACCAATGTTTTTCAGAGGCGATAATTATTGACGAAGATATAAAGTAAAACGCAATCGTCATTCTTTGTTTTTGAATGGAAAGTGAAAACTTTAAATGCATTTAATTCACAACAATGATTTTCAAACTTGCGCGCACGATTTCTCCAAAAATAATTTAGATAGAACATCAAAAATTTTCAAACTTATTAATGTTGCAACAATGAACAAAATGAACTAGATTCTTTTAATTTGATCAATAAATTAAAAAATAATTAACTGCAATTAAATTAAAAACGCATTTTGAATGCGCTTTCGATTCATCCTTTTCCTGCAACGTCCTCACCTGAAATGATTACGCGTCCCACTCTCCCGTAAGCCTGCGCTCATCGCCCTCTAGCGGTCGCAGTTTGCATTTTCGAACACAAGTTCCTATGTAAATATTGTTTATCATGATATGACAGACCAGCATGTTAAGTTTGTAAACGACCTTTTGAGACACCCTATATATATATATATATATATATATATATATATATATATATATATATATATAAATCAACATTTGAACGGAGGGTGGTTTTGGGGTCTGGGGGTCATGATCGGTGAAAATATATGGAAATTTTCTGGAACTGCTTTCCTCCGAACGGCTGCAATAGGTAGCTTTATACTTTTTTGTATTGAAAGCTACCTAATAACTGGAAAACTACGAGGTTATCGAAATTTCGTAAAAGTTTTCACTATACAGTGAAACTTTGTTAAACTTTTAACTTTATCAAAACTGTTAACTGTTCTTTGGAAATATTACTTGTTGTAGTTAAATATGTTATATTCCTTTTTTAATGAACATAATAGTGAAATACTATATAATACGCTTTAACTTAGTTAAATTTTATACCAGAGGTCATTTTCTTTTACAATGCATTTTAATAACAAAAGAAATAATTAACGCAGAAAACTCATCTAGAAATCACCACTACAAAATATTTATTTTACAACAGTTGTTAAATATGGAAATTGTATGATAGTTAAAAAGTATTACAGTTTATAAGAACTTAGCAAATAAAGTAAACAGTACCTTAAAAAAGTATGTCAAAGTTCTTTCTGGTTTCGTTGATACAATTTTATTTTCTGACTTCATTAGCATTGCGAAATCATTTTATTTATTTATTTATTTATTTAATCATTTTTCAGAAGGAATTAACAAACCTACTAAGGTATATAATGCAGTAAAAGAGGCTAGAAATTGTTGATTTCTCTTCAAAGACATTTGTTGTTTTTACCTTATTAATTTGTTTCGGGGGGGGGAGGGGAGGGATAAAACAGCAAGTCGAAAATGATGGTTTAATATTGTTTCATATTTCCCTATTTCCCCAGTAACAGTTTATTAGGTTTAATTTTGCCCTATTTCTTTATAGGGCCATACCTACTTGAAATTTGTCACAAAATGCATTTGTTACTTGCATTTTCTGGAAGTAGAATTAATAAAGAATATTCAGTTAGATTTTCTAGTCGATCTGATAAAAATGAAGAAAATCACGCCATTTTAATTTACTTTGTTCCATCGAACATTAATCATAACTTGAATCTTTAAACGTGATTATCTCAAAAATATGCTTTTAAAATCCATGTTCACGATAACTCGAACAAACCTCAACATATCTTCTGCAAATTGTGACCAATTTTCAAGAACAATATTATCTAGAACGTGATCGTTCCTTTTGACGATCTGATGATTTTATTTTCTATTTTTTAAGAAACAGCCAAAGTAAAAAAAAAAAGAATTGTGAAAATCAGTACCTTAACTTTGAACGGCCGCCATTTTGTTCAAAATTATTTTTTTTCCAAAAACTGGACGATTACTCTCTAGATTTAATTGTTCCGAGTAAAGACGTTACGCTTTTTATAGCTTCAGAAAACGTGAAAGAGTTACGTTGATGACCGTGGACGGCTACCAGAACGACACAATATCCGTGGAGCGAGTCCGCTGGGGGCACCCAACTTTCATTTCATTTCATTCCTTTTCAATTCGTTATTACAAAATCATTTTGTTTTTCTTTAAAGTGGAATAAACGAAATATAAAGCGAGTTTTTGAAGTATCTTGTTTCCTTTTCCTGAAATTGTTTTCCAAAAAATCCACGTTTTTTTTCGACTTTGCCGCTAGGTATAACTTGTTAACTCATCAGCCGGCTTTTTAAGAAACTGATGCGGGGTGACGTTTTAAGCAAGTGACGTTTTAAGCAAGTAAAATCTTACTGCATCAGGAAACGTGTCTGCAACTTCTTAAAGTATTAGAAAACCGATGCAAAATTGTTAAAAGGTGGGGTCTTTTAATACGGGGGTAATTATACTTTACCTAATTTACTTGTATCAAGCCACATTACTGTATTTTAACACTGAATAATAGCACATTTCTCAAATAAACACGTACTTTTGCAGTTTTCTGAAAAATTAATACACCTTAGACATTTTATGTTTGGTTAGGAGTTATTGCCAGTGTAAAAATTAAAGTATTCCGTGAGATTGTCCAACGTCTTCATTCTTTATTTAACCGTTAGTATAAGTACAATATGTATGTTGTCTGCAAAGTGTTTTATCTGTAAAAAGTATTTTGTTATCGACATTTTTCTTAGACACTCTGGAAGAGAATTAAACAAACGATTCCTAATTCAACCGTTAATAAATACAAGGTACTTTTCCATTATACCAACACCATTGTTTCCAAATGTAATACTTGGTGCCAAATGAAACATTTGAAAAATAATGAACATTGTTAGCACGAAAGTGATCATTTAAAGTACATAACATTTGGAAAATACAGACTTTTACGAACTATTTCATTAAATGTACACAAATATATGGTTAAAATAAAAGAACAAATAAATATTATACAATAAAATGATAAAACAAATTTCATTTTTAAACAGCATGCATGAAATTGTAAATGCCTCTTGGCACTGCAGTAAACATTTCATTTTTTGACGAAAGACGTCGCCACATGAACGTTATGAGATAACAACGCTTCGCTATTTTTTATTACGTCATTTTGCGATGCCCGAGGCTAACGAAAAAGAAAGGCTACCGCGGTACTTTACGCGTATCTTTTTTTACAGACCGCCGAAGTCACGTGATGCTCGAATGCACCAATGCAGGTGTACGAAAAGAGCATCACGTCACTCTAGCGGTCTGTAAAAAAAGATAAGTGGAATGCACCGCGGTAGCCTGTCTTTTTCGTTAGCCTCGGTGATGCCCCATAATCTCTGAACAGATTGGTTTATAACAGCCAATGTTAGGGTCAACAAAATATTTGTGATTTAGTGTAAAATATTCGTAGCTGCCATCTCGCAAAACAACTTTCTTTATGTAAGCCCTGAAATTGTTTTATTGTAGCTTCCTCATCATGAGGTAACGACTAAATGGTAAATTTCAGCCTCATCGAACAATGTAAGTTATAACTTGATAAAAAATATTCTAAAAATAGAAAATTAAGATGTTTTACGGGGTTACGATTAAATAATAAAAACAAATTACTTACGCTCAATAAACTGCGAATCACAATGTTTGGTATGGTGTGCCATAAAACTGCCTTACATGGTCAGATTTGAAATAAATGGTGCATTAGATTACATTTTGCGATGGTGTTGGTATAACGGAATAGTACCAAATATAAAGTATATAATAAATGGAATATCTTTAATCTATAAAAAGAATTGTACGTTTGTACAGCTTCTTTCTTAGATACTTTGCAAAACAAAACTAAGAATTACTTTATTTTTCTCCATCATATCTTTTCTAAGAAATGTATTCGTACAACATACATATTTTATTTACGGAGGATTAACTAAAGGATTTCATATTCAGCAGTTATCTTTTCAAGAATAGAAAGCTTTTCTCCTTCAAATACATCAAGTGGGCTGGGCCTGTCAATTTGACAGAATTGTAAATCGTTTGATCCACTATGACAATTTTATTCTAGGTATGATAACCTTATCTTTTTCCTTTCTCAAATCCCATGATTTACGGAGCTTTTTTTTCAACGTCTTAAGTCCTGGGGGAACTTTTAGGAACATTAATAAATTAAACATTAACATATCTTAGCAAAGCGCAAAAGCATTATCACGCTGAATATTAATTCTTTTTGCGTTTTTGTTTGATGCATTTTTTATATTAAATAACTAATCAATGTTGAATGTCGAGGCTTTTCGCATGACTATTGTATTTTAAATAATAAACTGATAAATGTAACAAAAAATTAAGACAACTTTCGACATTACTAGCTGAAAATATTATTGGTGGAACTATCATAATCTTTCAACTTCTTCTGTATGCATTATGCATTGGCACAAAATAATTTTGTATCTGCAAATAAAATTAATATCTCAATATTCGCTCATTCTTGAAATAAGAAAATTCATTTATAAGATCAATAAAGTTAAGAATATTACAACCTTATATATTTATTTTGTATATTTTCATATTTATTTTATATATTTTCATATGTATTTTATATATTTTCATACTTATTTTATATATTTTATAAAGATATAATTGTGTAATAATTACTCATTGTAAATTATATGCGTTATTCAATTAGTAATTTACTGTTCTTGTTACTGCCCGAGAAAGACTGCTCAGACTATGACCAAGTCTGCAGAGCAAGTAATTTAGTGTTTTGTAATGTGTTGTTTTTTCGCAATTAATAAAAAAATTTTGGTTGAATCCTAGAACAAGCGAGACACTTGGTGGCGTTGAATTTAGCGAGGCGATAAATCAGTTCTTCTTCCTACCAGTTTGTTTCTTAAATTCCGGTTACGTCTACTGTGGTTTGATCAGAGAATGGATTGGTTTATGAGGGAATTAGATTGATTTGTAGGATTGTTGGGTTTATTGTGATCCAGATGATTGGGTTTCTTGTTATGCTTTATTTGTAGAATATGAACGTTGTGTTGGGTTGATTTTTTTTTTTTTTTTGTATGTTTTGTGAAGGATATGAAGTTTAATGGTAAACATCGTTTGACGTGGATAAGAGTAATGCTGTGCAAACATTTTCGTACAAGAAGTTATGTTATTGAAATATTTGTTATTTAATGAAATGTTTGATCTTTTTCGTTGTAAATGATTGTAGTTGTTGAAATTTGTTTAATAGAAGGTTGTAAATAAGGAAATTTAGGGGTAAGTTTAAATTACGACCTCTTTCATATATGCATTATTGTGTATAGCCGTGAAAGCATTTTCGTTCAAGAAATTACGTTATTGAAATATTTGTTATTTTGTGAAATGTTTGAGCTTATTCTTTTTAAATGGTTGTAGTTGCTGAAAATTGTTTAATAGAAGGTTGTAAGTAAGGAAATTTAGAGGTAAGTTTAAATTTCGTCCTCTCTCATATATGCGTTATTGACAGCTGCTTTGAGGAGTTTTGTGTATTCTAGATATTGCTGCTTAGCGAGTTTCGTGTATCCAATGGATTTTTTTTCCTGTGTGCACGCAGCTATCATACATGAGTTATTAACCACGGCCTGAATAAGTTTCGTGCATTCTAGAAATTACTGCACAACGAGTTTCGTGTATCCGATGATGTTATTTTTCGGTTAATGTGCTCGCAGCGCTCATACATGAATTATTAACCGCAGCTTGAAAGAATTTTGGAGATTCTAGAAATTGCTGCACAAAGAGTTTCGTGTATCCAGTGATGTTTTTTTTTTTTTTTTTTTTTTTTTTGGTTAATGTGCGAGCAGCGCTTATACATGAGTTATTTGCAACCGCGACTTGAATGAATTTCGTGGATTTTGAGTATTGTGCATAAAAAAAATAATGTATCGTTTTAGTAGATAAAAACCGGAGTTATTTAAATGTGCAAAAAAGGATATGAATAGTGAAAAAACAGAAAAAATTGGTATAATTAAAAAAATTATATTGTATAAAATATATTGTAGTTGTTTGAAATAATTTTAATGGAATTGTTTTAGGAAGCGAAAAAAAATGTGAAAAAATGTGAAAAAAGTTACAAATTTGTAAAAGTTTAAAAATCTGGAGGAAAAAATTGTTAAAAATTTATAAAAATTCAAAAATTTAAAGGAAAAAATTGTTAAAAATTTGCAAACATTAAAAAATTTGGAGGAAACAATTGCTAAAAATTTTTCAAAATTGAAAAAGCCAAAGGAAAAAAATTGGTAAATATTTGTAAAAATCAGAAAATCCAAAGGAAAAAATTGTTAAAAAATTTCAAAAATCGGAAAATTCAGAGGAAAAAATTGTTGCAAATCTGTAAAAATTAAAAAATCCGGCGAAAAAATTGCTATAAATTTGTAAAAAATGAGAAATACAGAGGAAAACAGTGAAAGAGATTCTCGTTGGAACTGTGTAAGTTGTGCGCTGTTTACCGGAACGCACGCGTTGTGATTGGGGAGGATTTGCAGGCTACCAAATTTTCGGTTTGCGCGTGTCATATAAATCGTCAAGTCGGTGTATCGCTTGTTCTAGGATTCTGCCAAAAATATTTTGTTCTGCTGAATGGTTTATTAAAATAAATTCAACAAGAATGAAAAATCATGCGTCAAGCATACATTATGAAAAACATTCCGACACACTCAGGATATTGTAATAAAACTTCCACTCTTAATGAGGTGAAAAATGATATTTAAGTAAACAATTTGAAAAGCGCATAATGCATTTGAAAACCTGTTTTCAGCAAGTATTATCTCTAGTCGGAAAAGCATTCAAATTCATTTGTGAAGCCCTATTTATGAATAACCCTATTTATAATTTCCCTATTATATGCCGCTATTTATGTATATGTACTACATAATATTGTAAAATATAGTTCAATTAAGAAAAGCATAACACAGTTGAAAATTCCTCTTCATCGATTTCCGTCAATAAACGGGAAGGAATTATTTTGTGCAACGCTGTTTAAAATTTATAGAATTTATACACATCAAGTGATATTTCAAAAATTTGTTCAATTTAATAACGCATATAACAATTGAAAACGCAATTTCTGCAATCATTCATTGCTCATAAATATTATTTTATCCGAATTGTGCGCCAGTGTAAATTAACGATAAATGCTATGAGCACGATGTTCTACAATAAACTTCTTGTAGTGCTCCTTAGTAATGTATATCAATTTTAATATGTTTTAAATTGTGTAATAATGTTAAAATACATTGCAAACTATTTTTCCCGTAACCATAATGTAACCATAATGAAACGAAATACTTTTGAGTATCCCTTTAAAGGAACTGTAAATGATACACACTTCATTTCTAATACCGAATATGCCAAAAGAATCCTTAATAACACACAGGGTGTCCCAAAAAGATCCGCACAATTTCAAAATTTTATTAAACAAAAAAGAATAGGCCTACAGAAAAACTAGTTGCAACAATAGATAGAATAATTCAATAAGTTGTTTTCTACTGCCTTAGTTAACTTCAACATGAGATCCTTCCGTAGCACGAAGAATATCAAGTCGATATTCCAATTCAATCCACGAACGTTTTAGTATGCTAACACCAATAGTAGTTACAGCTGTTTGGATCTTTTGTTTCAATTCATGAGACTATTCATTTTCGTTCGGTACACAGTACCTATTACATAACCCCAAAAGAAAAAAGAGTAGTGGAGTAATGTCAGGAGATCGGGACGGCCATGCTATGGGGCCATCATTGCCAATCCAACTCTGTGGGAATGAATTATTCAGCGACTCACGGATTATCAATCCCCAATGTGGAGAAGTCGTCCTGTTGGAAAATAACATTCGGTTGAAGTTCGAAATGCATACATCTCGAGCATATCGAAGTAAGTACTTGAGGTAACAGTCTGTTCCGAGAAAAATAAAAGGTTAAATGATGCGATGGTGAAGCAGTCCGCATCACACATTGACCTTTTCGCTGCTCCGTTTACGTACGGCGCGGCGTGTAGCTGTTCTGACCTCCAACATAGAACGTTATGTTTATTAACCTCTCCGGAAACATGAAATATTGATTCGTCAGAAAACACGATGCATTACCACATAATGCATTATATCAACTGCAAATTTGAAAAGTTTCAAATAATCATAAGGATGTAACGCATGCAGAATCTGAACTTTATAGGCTGAAAGTCGTAATCGTTTATAAAACACCAAATAAATCCAATTGCATAAATCCAATTATTAAGTTTTTTATATTTTTGAATATTCTAGGGATATAAATGTTGTACAATACGTGGCGAGAAATGGAATACCACCTTTACATTCTTCGAGCTACAAAGGGTGCTCATATAGAAATTTATTGACGGGAAAACTTGTATAAAAAACTTCATAAATGTCCTTACAATATATTTAAACAAGCATATGTCTAATTATAATTCTTTTTTCTGCAATAAATTATTGTACTCAGGGAAAAATAATCCTATATAATATAATTTTAACACCATATTCTTAAATATAATTTGACTATATAGAAAAAAGAGAAACTGTATTCGATCCCTTAGTATCTGAATAAAAAATCCTGTAAAATTCCTGCAATTACGTATAAAAATGATTTCATGAATGTATCAAGGAGTAACGAATTTTAGCATTTGATAAAAAAGCCTTATTCTTTATGTTTCCCCATTCTTTCTGGGTTTTTTTCTACTTATGTTTTTTTTTTCAGTAATATAATAAAGATAAACATCTACTGCATATGTAACATCTGTTTCCTTCATCAATAAAAAAATAATAATAATAATCTTACAGGAAATCGGGATAATCTTTTGACACCTGACTGTGGGAGATTTTCGTGCGAAAAAAATCAAAGAAATGAACTCAGATGTTGCTGTCAGTAAGTGAAAGGGGATGAAATAAAGTATTAAGCTCTGTGTAATGCGTGACGTTTCAGGAATAGACTGAAAGAAGCTTAATACTGGAAGATTATTCCTTAATCATGAAGCTTATATGAGTCTTCTGTACAGACTGCCTTAATCTTAAGTCTTCCTGCGCGTACGTTTTTATGCAACACATGTAATTGCATAAAAAATTTGTCAGAGATCATTTAAATTTTTACATCACACTACGTATTAGTAATAATATATTCGGACATGAGAAATGTCATTTTAAGCTAATACAATTTATTTAAAAGTAAAATAATAAACAATATTAAGTTGGTCACTAAATTGTAACGTATTTAACAAAAAAACTACAATGAAACCAGTATAAATTGGTATAACCGATGGTTTGAAACTTTTCTGGCCAACTTAGGTGATAAACAGGTAAAGATTAAAATTAAAAATGTGGCACAAAAATGTATTTTACATTGAAGTACAATTCAAATCTAAAACATATAAAACTAGTTGGAAGTGCCAATCCCAAAACTTTCTGCTATCTCATACAGGTTTCACATACACCAAAAGCGAATCTGAACCTTATAACCAATTTATATCAAGGTCTAACTGAGTCTAAAGTTTTATTAAATTCCGTGCATTAGTTCTTGAGATATGACTATTCCTAAAATCGTGTGACGTTCGTGTAAAATGCAGCATAGCAGCGCCAACTTTTGGGAGATTTACACCAAAACGTAGTCAACAACAACGTCTTATTCTGAATTTGATGCAGTTCTGTGCATTAGTTTTTGAGATATAGCTGTTGAGAACCATGAAAAAAGTAGCATAGCAACTCCACCTGTTTAACAATTTACACCAAAAATTAATCAGCACCAATTTATATGAGGGACTAACTGAATCTAAAATTTGATTAACTTTCGTGCATTATTTCTTGAGATAGAGCGCCCACAAAATTTTTGTCACATACAGACAGACAAACTCACAGACAAACGGACATACATTTACTAAAAAAGCCAAAACGTGATCAGGACCTTCTAAAACGTATAATTCCGTCGAAAACTAGAAATCAAAAATTTTCCTGAATCCATTACATTTTTCTTGTAAAGGTAGAAGAAAGTAAAAACACAATCAAATAAAAGCGCATTAATTTGGCTTTAAAAAGTGTAAATTCAATAAAAAAATTTAAAAATTCAAAGCACATCACATAAACTCTCAAAGAAAAAATAACAAAAAAGCAAAATATTCTTTAAAAAATGTTAGAAATGCAAAATTTATTTTTCCTTCAGAGTTTGTCCTTAATACAAGGATTACAGAGGATTTTTAGATGTGTTCGTAATTATATAAACACGTAGCACCTATAGTCGTCGTCTTGACCGTCCATCTGTCCGCATATAACAGCGCAAAACCTGCCCAATCGAATGGTTTGAAATTTAATTTATATAAACGTTGCAGAATTTTGTACAGTCATTTCGAATTTTATGAAAATCGAATCAAAACTTGAAAAGATATTAATAAAAGTTTTCTTCATTCTATTAAAACCTATCATACATAATTAATTCAATGATATTCCATGATAGGTAATGATTATAGGTTACCATGGTGATTACGACAGATCCGACAGATCCTGGAAGACAGATCCGACTGCAGTTCCGCAAGACAACATATGAGAGACCCGTAAGATTTTGGCAGAAAAGTTCGCCACAGTACAAAAGCAAAGATACGTTAACTTGCCCCCCCCCCCCCCACTTTCGAAAATTTAAATTTCAAAGATACCAGGAATTAGCTCTTAATTTGCAATAATTTGATCTCTAATATTAGAATTTGCTCTGGTTATAGTACCGCGATATTCAAATTAGAATGGTAGGGGGGCTAAGTTAACGCTACCCCCCCCCCACCTTCGAATATCGAAGTTTCAAATATGCCAAAATTTAGCTCTCAATTAGCTCTAATTTGCTCTCTAATATTAGAATTTGCTCTGCATTCGGTATCGAGATATTGCAATTGCAAGAAGGGGGGCCAGCTTCCCCACCTTCGAATATCGAAGTTTCAAATATGCCAAAATTTAGCTCTCAATTAGCTCTAATTTGCTCTGCATTCGGTATCGAGATATTTCAATTACAAGAAGGGGGGCCAGCCCCCCACCTTCGAATATCGAAGTTTCAAATATGCCAAAATTTAGCTCTCAATTAGCTCTAATTTGCTCTCTAATATTAGAATTTACTCTGGTTATGGTACCGCAATATTCCAAATGGAGTGGTTGGGGGGGGGGGGCTAGCGTTAACTTAGCCCCCCCCCAACTTCCGAATATCGAAATTTCAAATATGCCAAAATTTAGCTCTCAGTTAGCTCTAATTTGCTCTCTAATATTAGAATTTGCTCTGCATTCGGTATCGGGATATTTCAATTACAAGAAAGGGGCCAGCCCCCCCACCTTCGAATATCGAAGTTTCAAATATGCCAAAATTTAGCTCTCAATTAGCTCTAATTTGCTCTGCATTCGGTATCGAGATATTTCAATTACAAGAAGGGGGGCCAGCCCATCCCCCCCAACTTCGAATACCGAAGTTTCAAATATGCCAAAATTTAGCCCTCAATTAGCTCTAATTTGCTCTCTAATATTAGAATTTGCTCTGGTTATGGTACCGCGATATTCCAAATGGAATGGTTGTGGGGGGGGGGGTAGCGTTAACTTAGCCCCCCCACTTCCGAATATCGAAATTTCAAATATGCCAAAATTTAGCTCTCAGTTAGCTCTAATTTGCTCTCTAATATTAGAATTTGCTCTGCATTCGGTATCGGGATATTTCAATTACAAGAAGGGGGCCAGTCCCCCCACCTTCGAATATCGAAGTTTCAAATATGCCAAAATTTAGCTCTCAATTAGCTCTAATTTGCTCTCTGATATTAGAATTTGCTCTGCATTCGGTATCGAGATATTGCAATTGCAAGAAGGGGGGGGCAGCCTCCCCACCTTCGAATATCGAAGTTTCAAATATGCCAAAATTTAACTCTCAATTAGCTCTAATTTGCTCTCTAATATTAGAAATTGCTCTGCATTCGGTATCGAGATATTTCAATTACAAGAAGGGGGGGGTAGCCCCCCCACCTTCGAATATCGAAGTTTCAAAAATGCCAAAATTTAGCTCTCAATTAGCTCTAATTTGCTCTCTAATATTAGAATTTGCTCTGGTTATGGTACCACGATATTCCAAATAGAATGGTTGGGCGGAGGGCTAGCGTTAACTCCCCCCCCCCACACTTCCGAATATCGAAATTTCAGTGAATTGACAAATCCATATCTGTTTGAGTTTTACTTTTTTTTTCATAAACTTAGCATAAATCTATAATTATCATTTCTTTAAATTTAAGATTTGACTAATTTAATATTAACATTTTTTTGATTTTTTGTTTTTTTCCCTTTATTCTTAAGAAGGTGTTTTTAAATTTTCATAACTGCTTATTGTTTCTATTTACTAATATTAAAAGGGAAAATATATGCCTAGGAATTTAATATTTTGAAATAACTTTCTCGTTGATTATTAATCTTTACGTATCTTTATGTCATAACGTAGCAATGGACTCAAATATCAAACATTTCAATTCAGAACAGAATGTTTTGCGGAAATATGGAAATTAGCTACATTTTCTATCAAATATTGTCAATGTAAATATATTTTCAAAAGAAATAAATTTAATTTTATTTGATATCTTCTTAACTCCTTTTTTTCTAATTTTTAGAAAAATTACTTTTACGTTTACAGAATTTAAAGTAAAGACAAAAATTACATTTTACCAAAGTTTAACGAACATATCATTTACTGAAATCTAATTAATATAGTTATTTTGTGTTTAAATGGCTTATCAAATTTTTTTTAAGGGAACAAAAAACATTTTATAAACGTTTATGCCATTATAGGTTAACAGAATAAATAGAAGGTAAAAAGCAATAATTCTCGTAATTATTAAAAAATAATTTTATTTTGAAGCCATAACTTTTTTTATTCTTTATACTGCTTTTATCCTTAACTTTCTTTCTTTGAATTACATATTATAAGTAATTTCTGTAAAATAAAATTATATTATTAACATTTTTAAAAATTATTTCTCCATATTAAGCCTGCTCTTTATTTTCCTATTTTGTTCTTCTTCGACAGTTCTTTTTTCTTCGGTTTTGAATATTCTTTTTGAAACATAAAATATTTTCATTCTTAGATGCATGGACATTTCAGATATTGTTATTTATATTACATGTAAGAAAATGAGTTCTGTATTTAATCTGTGCCAATGTTTAGCAAGCTACATCTGGAGTCGAACATTGAACAACGACATTTTATGTCTTTTGGAAGAAGCATCAAATTTAAAGGTGAGTTTCATTTTCTTTAGTTTATTTTAAATATTTTCAAACAATAAAATCTTAATTAAAAATTTGTTTAACCCCTTACCTGCTTAGCCCGAAAACTGCTCGGGCAAGAAGAGTTTGCTTGCTTCGTTACTAATATGTTTGGGATACTACGAATTTTTATCTATACTCTTCGCTTTATTAATTGGCAGACATTTTTGATTATATAAGGCAAATATTTTAGCACGGAAAAAGCCATGTTTTGTCCCTATTTTTAGTTTATTGTGTCAAAATGAAAACGAAACTGTTTAAGGGGTTAATGTTTTCTCTAAGGTCGTTAATATTCAACGTCTTGATGGAAGTGGTTCTTTCTCTTTTATTTTAAGCTTTAAAAAAATCTTATTAACTAAAAATTTATGTAATCTATACAATAAGTAGTATTCATGTAATTTTTAGAATATGCATTAACATACAATAAAAATAATAGAGTATAATTGCACTTGTATCAAGGTTGGGAAAGAACCCCCCCCCCCTCCATCCCCCCAAAAAAACGGTTTATTTGGTTTAAACTAGGTTTTTTTTGGTTTAAACCGTGTTTTTTTAAAACATCTTTATAGATGAATATTTATTGATAAAAATAGACATTATTGGACATGTAAGTAGTATAACTTCATTTGAAAATAATTTTAATTATCGTATCAATAAATATTCATCGATAAAGATGTTTTAAAAAACACGGTTTAAACCAAAAAAAACTGGTTTAAACCAAATAAACCGGTTTTTTTTTTTTTTTTTTTGTGGGGGGGGGGGGGGTCTTTCCCAGACTTGATACAAATGCAATTATACTCTATTATTTTATTGTATGTTAATGCATATTCTAAAAATTACATGAATACTACTTATTGTATAGATTACATAAATTTTTAGTTAATAAGATTTTTTTAAAGCTTAAAATAAAAGAGAAAGAACCACTTCCATCAAGACGTTGAATATTAACGACCTTAGAGAAAACATTAACCCCTTAAACAGTTTCGTTTTCATTTTGACACAATAAACTAAAAATAGGGACAAAACATGGCTTTTTCCGTGCTAAACTATTTGCCTTATATAATCGAAAAATGTCTGCCAATTAATAAAGCGCAGAAAATAGATAAAAATTCGTAGTATCCCAAACATATTAGTAACGAAGCAAGCAAACTCTTCTTGCCCGAGCAGTGTTCGGGCAAAGCAGGTAAGGGGTTAAACAAAATTTTAATTAAGATTTTATTGTTTGAAAATATTTAAAATAAACTAAAGAAAATGAAACTCACCTTTAAATTTGATGCTTCATCCAAAAGACATAAAATGTCGTTGTTCAATGTTCGACTCCAGATGTAGCTTGCTAAACATTGGCACAGATAAAATACAGAACTGATTTTCTTACATGTAATATAAATAAGAATATCTGAAATGCCCATTCATCTAAGAATGAAAATATTTTATGTTTCAAAAAGAATATTCAAAACCGAAGAAAAAAGAACAGTCGAAGAAGAACAAAATAGGAAAATAAAGAGCAGGCTTAACATGGAGAAATAATTTTTAAAAATGTTAATAATATAATTTTATTTTACAGAAATTACTTATAATATGTAATTCAAAGAAAGAAAGTTAAGGATAAAAGCAGTATAAAGAATAAAAAAAGTTATGGCTTCAAAATAAAATTATTTTTTAATAATTACGAGAATTATTGCTTTTTACCTTCTATTTATTCTGTTAACCTATAATGGCATAAACGTTCATAAAATGTTTTTTTGTTCCCTTAAAAAAAATTTGATAAGCCATTTAAACACAAAATAACTATATTAATTAGATTTCAGTAAATGATATGTTCGTTAAACTTTGGTAAAATGTAATTTTTGTCTTTACTTTAAATTCTGTAAACGTAAAAGTAATTTTTCTAAAAATTAGAAAAAAGGAGTTAAGAAGATATCAAATAAAATTAAATTTATTTCTTTTGAAAATATATTTACATTGACAATATTTGATAGAAAATGTAGCTAATTTCCATATTTCCGCAAAACATTCTGTTCTGAATTGAAATGTTTGTTATTTGAGTCCATTGCTACGTTATGACATAAAGATACGTAAAGATTAATAATCAACGAGAAAGTTATTTCAAAATATTAAATTCCTAGGCATATATTTTCCCTTTTAATATTAGTAAATAGAAACAATAAGCAGTTCTGAAAATTTAAAAACACCTTCTTAAGAATAAAGGGAAAAAAACAAAAAATCAAAAAAATTTTAATATTAAATTAGTCAACTCTTAAATTTAAAGAAATGATAATTTTAGATTTATGCTAAGTTTATGAAAAAAAAAAAAAGTAAAACTCAAACAGATATGGATTTATCAATTCACTGAAATTTCGATATTCGGAAGTGTGTGTGTGTGTGTGGGGGGGGGGGGGGTAAGTTAACGCTAGCCCCCCCCCCCCCCCCCAACCATTCTATTTGGAATATCGTGGTACCATAACCAGAGCAAATTCTAATATTAGAGAGCAAATTAGAGCTAATTGAGAGCTAAATTTTGGCATTTTTGAAACTTCGATATTCGAAGGTGGGGAAGCTGGCCCCTCTTCTTGTAATTGAAGTATCTCGATACCGAATGCAGAGCAAATTCTAGTATTAGAGAGCAAATTAGAGCTAATTGAGAGCTAAATTTTGGCATATTTGAAACTGCGATATTCGAAGGTGGGGGCAGGCCCCCCTTCTTGTAATTGAAATATCTCGATACCGAATGCAGAGCAAATTAGAGCTAACTGAGAGCTAAATTTTGGCATATTTGAAATTTCGATATTCGAAAGTGGGGGGTTAAGTTAACGCTAGCCCCCCCCCCCCCCCCTAACCATTCCATTTGGAATATCGCGGTACCATAACCAGAGCAAATTCTAATATTAGAGAGCAAATTAGAGCTAATTGAGAGCTAAATTTTGGCATTTTTGAAACTTAGATATTCGAAGGTGGGGGGGGGGCTGACCCCCCTTCTTGTAATTGAAATATCTCGATACCGAATGCAGAGCAAATTCTAATATTAAGGAGCAAATTAGAGCTATTTGAGAGCTAAATTTTGGCATATTTTAAACTTCGATATTCGAAGGTGGGGGGCTGGCCCCCCTTCTTGTAATTGAAATATCTCTATACCGAATGCAGAGCAAATTCTAATATTAGAGAGCAAATTAGAGCTAACTGAGAGCTAAATTTTGGCATATTTGAAATTTCGATATTCGGAAGTGGGTGGGCTAAGTTAACGCTAGCCCCCCCCCCCCCCCCCCCAACCATTCCATTTGGAATATCGCGGTACCATAACCAGAGCAAATTCTAATATTAGAGAGCAAATTAGAGCTAATTGAGAGCTAATTCCTGGTATCTTTGAAATTTAGATTTTCGAAAGTGTGAGGGCCAAGTTAACGTATCTCAAAAGCAAGCCCTGGCAGCGAGCGTCGGCGACACCCGTGGGAGAACCGACGTCAGCAAAGCCTGTAGTCAAATGCATGGAGACGACGCATACTCTCAGCAAAGACTGCAGTAAAGGCAGGCTCATTTCATTTTGAGTGGCTCTCAAACGGCTTATTTATGTAGTATCTGTATAGGAAAATTTCTTTTTTGAGATAATTTAAAATAATATTAAGTCGTGATATATTTTCATTAAGTGATATTTAATTATTCAAAAAAGTTATATAACTTTGTCATTCTTTATCAGTATATGAAATTTGATATTGTGAAATTTCCTTTTGGCAGAAAGATAGTATAAAAAATACAGTTAGATTAAATGTGCAAATTTACTATTAAAAAAAAGGAAGTAGAAATTTTAATTTAACTAGTAAGTGCAATAAATTCCTCAATGATATAAATATTGAAAATAGCATCTTTATATTATTTTTAAACCGTAGCTGTTTGTTATTCAAGAATATTTATCATATAAAATATTAGGAAATTTGATAGCGGTTGCAAAGAGCGTCCAATCCGAGAGAGCTTGAAAAATTGTTACTCGTTGTGATGGAAATGTCAAGTACTGTTTATATATTGTGTGTAGAATTTCAAAATTTTAAAATTTGTTTTAATTTTTATAATTGGCACAAAAACTCTGAATATTTGAAAATTTTCGATTTTGCATCTTTATTTTTATATGAGTATATTTTTTGTTTCTTTTTCCCAAATTGACATACATTTGAAATTTTGTCTTATAATATTTGCATAGTATTAGAAATTTTCCCCGTAAAGTGCTAGAATCATATAATATAAGTTCGTAAACTAAACTATTATTTTCCCCTTTGTATTTATTTCGCATTGTATTTGGAAAAATGCAGGATATTACTGAGTTAAAACAGTGCAGGAAAATCGATCTGCAGAATTTGGCAGAAGAGCTGAGAGTTGAAATAGATAAAGGAGATAATATTGCAATAATTATACAGAACATTGAATCTACGGCAGATTATGATAAAGAGCTTACTTTAGCGCAGGCCGGATGCATCGGGAAAGATCGCGAAGATCGTTTTCTGAGGAAAAATAATGAGAAAAAGAAAAAAAGAAAGAGAGAAAGAGGAAACACAAGGAGAAAGAGAGGAGAAGAAAGAAAGAGTGAGAGAGAGGGAGAGAGAGGATAAAGGACGGGAGGATAAACAGAGAGAGCGTGAATTTCAGTTAGAACACCTAAAACTAACGCAAAATTCAAGTAGACGGGACTCTACGTCAAGCAGCGGCACCGAACGCTCCCCTAAATTACCTTTGAATGCAATCATGCACCGTTTAGATCCGGAACGTTCCAACATAACTTTATTTTTAAATTTATTTGAACGGCAAGTGACCAGGTCAGGAATAGAGACAGGCAATTTCGTACGCATTTTTTAGAATTGTCACGGGTAGAAATTGCAGAATTCATTTTACGGGAACCAACGGATCAGATAGACGATTCAGATCATGTCAAAACAATTCTGTTGGCTCGTTTCCGTTTGAGTCATGAAGCTTACCGTCAAAAATTTACAAAACATCCGAGTAATTCAGGAACCCCTTGGAAGGACATCATTTTTGAATTAAATAGTTATCTGGAAGAATGGTTGAATGGGTTGGGAATTTCAGAATTCGACTATCTCAAAAAATTTTTGATAACTGACCAAATTAAGCGACGTGCTTCGAGTGAAATAAAAGAACATTTTATCGACTCATGGCAAATTACAAAGATCCATTTGTTTTCAGAAATTGTCTAGATGAGTATGGGGAAATTAAAGATACTTCGGAAAAATCGTTGAATGCGAAACCTCTTTCTGACAAAAAGTGTGAAAAAACGAATTTTGAGGAAAAATCGCAGGAAGAAAAAAATTCAGACAATAAAAACAATTGGCGTGATAAGTAAACAATCAAAGATAGAGAACGAATTTTCGAATAAAAGAGATGGAACAAATGGTTTGTTTGTGGCAGTGAACATCACCTCAAGGCTAATTGCCAGGAAAGACACAAGGATAGAACGGAAGTAAAAACGTTCGACAGTATAAATCACATAGGCAACGTAAATGAGACCAAAGATTTGTTTGAGCCCTTTTTGAGCAAAAGCAGGATAAATGGGAAAAAAGACGACCGTACTTAGAGATTCTGGATCTACGTATGATGTAATTCCATGGGATTTGGTAAAGAAAAACCAGCTAGGAAATGAAAACGTATGGCTAAAATGGACTTTTGATAAGTGTCCCAGACGTTTCCGAGTCGCACGGATGGAAATTGAAGTAAAGGGTCTAGGATTCGTCTCAACTAAAGCAACAATTCTAAACCACAAATCAAAACCAAACATTATATTTTACGAAATAAAACGCAAACCCTGATAAATAAAAAAATAAAAACGAAACAAAAAGTGGAACATGACGGAAATGGGGATAAGGTGACCATAGCGTTGTAGGCGTTTCCGGGTCAGCGTTAAACCTGACGTTGACAAATTCTGGAAGGGAGAAAAAGAATCATTTGTTATTTTCCCCGGTTAAAAAGAACGGTCATTTCCAGTACCCCGCGAACAAAGATATATGTTTCGAAAGTGCAGGGAGAGATGGCAGGTCAAAGACTGACAGGTACCGTAAGACGAAAGTGAGACACACGAATTTTGACTATGCGAAGAATAAAAGAAAACTAATATTGGGGAAAGAGAAATGTACGATAACTCAAGAAGTCAATACATCTGGAATGGAGAAGATTCAAAAATTAAATAGTTCTACAAACAGTATTAAAGGTAGTCAAATAAAATTTAGACATGAAGGGCTGAACAAATTTGCCAAGTTATTCTTAAATTTTATCCAATGGTTGGAGTATCATAGTTGAGATTTTTCCAACAGAGCGAAAATATGCCGGGACCAGGACTCGAACCTGGGTACTTTGGTTTGCCGTACCAACGCTCTCCCTACTGAGCTATCCCGACGATATCCTGGACTGGCATATTTCACTCTTATTTGTTGGACAAGGCTGCGAACTGCAACGCTAATTTCATTCATCCGAGCTATAACTATAGAATTTACATGATGAATCGTGAAACAGCACGGAAACTCCTGTATACCATGTAATTATGTCATAATGAACAGAGGAAAGTATATTCAACTAGGTAAATTTTATCCAATGGTTGGAGTATCATAGTTGAGATTTTTCCAACAGAGCGAAAATATGCCGGGACCAGGACTCGAACCTGGGAAACGGAAGTACCCAGGTGTTTTACGTCGTAAACAACGGACTTTGTAGATCACTGGACTATTCTGTAATTGAATTTTGATCAGAAGCTACAAGAACCCGATTATTTACGTACTGTTTTGACATCTCATTTAATACTGAAATATGTTTTTTTTATCCATAATTTGATGTTTTGAATTTCATAAATTTATTTTGGTGATATATGAGAGCGGTTCATTTAAAGGTCATCGCTACCCATTTTATTTATAACATTTGGACCCGTCACAATCGCAATCACATAATTGATAACAATCCGTCCTATATGACAAGATCAAATCATGATTAACGAAACAAACATCATAGAATTTGGCACTGTCATAAAACTTCAATATTAAAGCACATTTCGGTTACATGTTTTCTGGTATATAAGTTTTTTAAAGGGATTTTTGAGAAATATGAATTAATCTGACAGTTTTTGTTTTCGTAAAACTTCAATTTTTTCTTTAAATTGACAAAGTTATTTATTTCTTTCAATCGCTAGGAAAATGTTTTGTCATTGTCGCTAGGAAAATTTTTAATCATGAGTAAAGATTGACCGATTAAAGTTCGCTTCAATCCTACTCATAGACTAATAATTAATATAATTAATTTAATTTCAACCACTCGCTTTCATTAATGTTTAAGTCAATTCTCAATCAATTTGGCTAATATAATTAATGATTAACGATTAAAAAAGTGATGCGTTGTTTATCTAGACACTGATTGAGAAATTAAATATCTTTGACCTTCTGTCCGCTTGCCATTCTTACTTTAGTAATAGTAAATATGCTTTTGTTGTTTTTCTCATATGACAGCCATAATGAATCATTTTATGAAATCCAGAGAATAGGGAAGGAGTGATAGCTACTCTCGAAATATGTGAGAATGATTTCATATACTGTTATTTAAAAGGAAAGCATTGAAGAAGAAAATCTATAAGGTTTTCCCTTTCTTCACACCAAAAGTGAAAACTAGCTACGGGCTTGCATTTTTCAACTGATTAATGTTTTAATATCATTTTCTTACAAAACTGAACGATATTCAATAGGTATGATAAGTAGTGTTAGTGAATGAAAAGAGTCAAACAAAAATGCAACTAAGATTTGAACTTGTATACAAATATAGTGAAAATCTTTAAAACAAAACTATAATGCAATGAAATTTTAACTATACAATCTACTTATAATAAAATCCGAAGGCAAGAAAGTGTCTGTAACCATTCCAGGCGGGGCAACTCTGGTCTGTGAATCGATCGTAGTTAAACACCATTTTAAGTTTAATGAAAAACCTATGCTAACATATGACAGCTAAATGATAATATCTTCTACTTGAAATCATGTCTGTTCAGCACATTTTTCCTATAAAACATGTATATCATATCCTATTATAATTTTAAGTTCTTAATTAAAAATCCAGATTAAACATCGGAATCCCAGATATAAACAAACGAACACTGTTGCGAACAATATTGTTTTGGCGCCATCTACCGGCTTTAAAATGTACTTTTCTACAATACAAACCTTTCAATAATAAAATCTTCATGCTGTTTGTTTGTATGAAGTCTTATGAAAATGGAACGCAGATCAAAATTTCGTCATTTTTGACGAAGCTAATCAATTAATTAATTAGTAATCAATTAATACACAATCACAAGCACATTTTCATAATAACATTCTTTCACTAAATTTTTATAATTATTATTTTAAAAATTTAGGAAGAGAGAACAAACTTCTAAAACATCGTACATAATTGAATGTATTTGACAAATCGATATAGTTAATTATTTATTTATTGTAAATTGAACGGAATCTACTTTTTAAAATCCAACAGCCCATCTGCCTTTAGACCAGGGAAGGGCAAATTTATAATTTGCTTCTAACATTTCTCGAGGGTGCGAAAAGGTCTAGAAAATAATGAAAATCCTACAAAAATATCCGTTGTCGGGAAATTTTAAAAATTTAGAAACAACAACAACAAAAACAAGGACTGTCTCCGTAAATTTTAAATATTTTTGAGAAGATGATAAAATTTCAAAGTTCGTAGGGATTTTTTAAATGCTTAAATTTTAAAGAGACAATTTAAAAAAAAACGCAGATCGTCGGCATCTGACGTGTACTTTCTGATGGTGTAAACCGTATTTTAATAATGATTAGATAATGAGTCATCGCGCTTCTAAGTTTTCCCATAGGTTAACATGGGATTTCGCGATCAGGAACTTTCAGATAAGCGGCCCCTTAAAAAATTCAAAAAATTTATTGCAATAAGTTAAAAAATTTACTTTTCTAGAATATGTTTACAACAGTCATTTCACTAAAATATAAGAATTTACGACCATTTTGCAGAAATTTTTTTTTGTAATGTTTCTATATTTTACTTAGCATCTATCAAATATTTATCCGTCACTCATGCTCAAAATAGCCTTAATAATGTAATCCTAATCCTTAAGATACACTAATTGAACCCAGTTGTTCTTTTTACCTTAGATATTTTTGTAACTCTTTGGAATACACCAAAGTTAACTCACCCCACTTGATTCAAAAATGAAAATCTTGGCACCAATTTCAGTATGCAAAGACTTAACGTGTCTTTCACACTTGATTATATTTATACTTGCAAAACAATGAAAGTTGCTTAATTTAATTGCTTAAGGTTTTAAGCCCATAAACACATGTGTCAAACAGTTATGAAAACCGGCATTTCATTGTTAATCAGAGTTCAGAATAAAATGCTTTGAGTAATTTTAAAGGGTGTTAATTTCATTTCGGAACAAAAATACAACAGAAAAATTATTTTCTTTAATTCCTAACTTTTAAAAGCTTATAAACCGAAATAAAAAACCACTGATATTATCAATAACTAGCGGACCTGTGAGAAAATTTTGCACTGCACTCTAATGTTTTTTAGCAATATCTAATATTTTTTCGATGCAGGTTTAATTTTCTAAAGGAAAATTAAGGACAAAAATATCTGCAAACAAACATTAGTCAACTAGATTAATTTTAACACAATTATGATCACATGAGTTTTATCACAGAGAAATCACCTGAGTTTTAATTTTCCAACTGGACGAAAAATGTCCAGGCCGGGATTCGAACCTGGGATCTCTTGGCTGAAGCTGCCATGCTCTACCAACTGAGCTATCCCGGTCGAATCTGTAGGGTGTAATTCATCCAGTTAACCTTATTGATCATAGCGTAGAGACTACCACCATTTTATGAGATAAACCTTTTTATAAGAAACCTTTACACACACAAAAAAAATGTTCTTTGAGTTATAACTTAAAAAGAGGACAGTCTTAAAACTTTTTTAATTAATAAAGCTTTAAACTTTGTAGCTTCTTCTGTGAATTAAAATAAAATTATAAAATATTCTTATATTCTAATACAAATACTTTAAAATCGAAGAAAATTTTGAATGAATTAGAAGTAGCATTTTACAGTGATATAGTGTTTATTTTTCAGGACGGGACTAAAGTACAACAATACAATATATTAAAATGGTGGCATATCAGTAAGAATAACTTTCCTGCTCCTTTTGTTTTGGTAAGGAAGTTTTTAAGTGAACCAGAGAGCAGGTGTCTGGAATGGGTGATCGTATTCAGAGCGTGTAAAAATACAGGGTGTTCATAGATCTTGGAAGACACTTTCTGCGTAGATAATGCGGTCAAAGCAAACATTTTTTGAGCAAGAAACATTATCTCAATCCACTTATTCCATCAAAAATACAGTACATTCAATCAAAAACATAGGGTGCGTCACCACAAGCTGAAACTGAATTTTCGTTCACAACTTTAACAACAATGAAGATATTTTAGCGAGATTTGCATCGTAATAATTTTGCTTGTAGCAAATATGATGATATTATTAGAAGTTGCTGAATTTTGGCCAGTGACACAGTTATAAGTAGTCCTGTCAGCTGCGCTCTGAATAAAGGAATGTCTAGCTCAATGTTGTTTAGATATGAATGGTGGCAATTTTCAGTACTTCTCATGATTCACAGAAATCAAAGTAACTATGTTGAAAATATTGTTCACAGACAAATTGTCTGTTTTGATGTCTATTATCACCAGTGAAAGTTTTTTCCTCTTTGTTTAGAAACATGATGTTTGCGAAAAAAACAAGAAACAGATTATTTACTAAACAATATTCAGGGATTACAAATAACTTGCATTTATTTGTATATCATTAATTCCTATGAAGGTCATCATTAATGGTTAATTTTATTAAATGACACTTTTCAAACAGCGCATAGATAATGTGAAAACATTAGCATATATGTGTGGTTCAAAACACCAGAGCACTTTTAATGTATGGTAATTGTTACATCGTTAATTTTAACTGTAGTAAACATCAATGTTTTTATTATTATTTATTTATTTATTTACTTATTTATTTATTTATCTTTATATATATATGTATATATATATATATATATTTTTTTTTTAACAACACTTATAATAAATTTCTATCTCAATCTTCCATAGAGCACGGGAGGTATCTCCTTGGACACAGAGGTCTCCTTTAATGAATTTCCTTCCCCTCTAAAACTTTGTCTCATTTTCGGCAGTTTACCCATTAATTGATCCTTTTTTTTCCCCTCTGTAATATTTTTTACCATTCTTTTCATTCATAGACCATGGGCGGGGCGACCACAACGCCTGGTATTTATTATAGTTTAGTTAAATCGAAATATTAAATAAATCAAACATAATATTGAGAAATTAGAACAGAAGATCCAGCTATAGTGATCATTATCAAACGGTGAACTAGTTCCCGAGCCACAGACAGTGAATACGATAATTAGAACGAACCAGTAACTAATTTTCTAGCATAATGTCCTTTGACAAAGGCGAATTCACAAAGAAAGATGAAATCCTCACACATCCACCCTTTTTTTTTGCAAAGAACTCAAAGCAATTCCTCGATAGCGGCGACCACTGCAGAAAACGGTATGGCGGTACCCGTTCTAACCAACGACTCCACAACAATATATGAAACAGTAAGAAAAGGAAGAATCGCCATCGGGAAGATCACTCGTGCGACCGAATTTAAGGCCCTTTCGGAAGAGGTAAAGGACCTAATTAAAGGAATGCGAGCTGTATTCAACAAGATAGAAAACATCGAAAAAGAAAATATAATACATCGAGACAACCTGCTACAGAAACACGCAGAACTAGAGGAAAGGAACAGAAACCTGGAGGAATGTAACGAAAACCTCAGAGTAGACCTCCACAAGTGCTTTGATGCAATGCCGAAATCAGAAGACATAGAAACAGCAGTCGCGAAGGCAGTCACAGAAATTACCAGAGAGCGGGATTTAATAGCAGACTTTCAAACCTTGGTACCAAGCGACCCCACAGCTCAACCCGAACAGTCGGAACGATCTCTAGAATCGCAACTTCGCCCGCAACCGGCAGTACAAAACACGAAAAAGAGAAAGCTTGAAGACCGTCCCCATAAACGGACCATAATAGTAAGAGGATGTGAAAAGATGGCCGGCAGGAGCATAGAAGCACTTTTTGCCCTGAACACAATAGTCAGCCCAATCATTACACAGAAGGTCCTAGTCAGAAAGTTCCATATGGAAATCATATGCAAGTCTGAGGAGGACAAAATCATACTACAAAAAGAGCTCCAGAAGCACGAAGTTCTCAACAAAAAGTTAAACTTCTCGACTAAGACTGTCCCTAACCACAAAATGATCCTCCTTGGCGTTCCAGCAGCAGTAGACTTCAAATTTGTCCAAGAAACTATTATGTCATCATATGTTACCCAAGAAAACGAAATCAAGGCACTCAAGGCGCTCAAGAACAAACGCATGGAAGGCGCCAAGGATTGGATCATCCTAATGCCCAGATCCCTGGGGAAAGATATAATAATGAATGGTGGGCTAACGATTGGCCTGAAAGATTGCCAACTCAGGCCCCATACATCAGTACAGCGATGCAGAAGGTGTCAGTCGTTCGCCCACCCGGAGAAATACTGCAAATACTCGCACTTCTGTGCTAATTGCAGCAGAAAACATTCACCGCAATCGTGCGATGTACAGCCAGAGTGCATAAACTGCAAGGAGGCCAACAGAGACAACGAAAATTTGAACAGAGACATCCATCACAAGGCCTCGGATTCCTGCTGTGAAACTTTCAGGGAGGCCTATAGCAAGGAGCGTGAACGCCTAGATCCAATCTTCAAACCAAACGCTGATATTTTGAACGCCCCAGCAGCAGAAGACTTCCCACCCCCATCACACGAATATGGACATGACTCAAATAACTTTTATTGTCCAACGCATAATCATTGTGTATGTTATCCCAACTGGGAACTACCACAATTCAGACAACGTAATTCTTCATTTGAAAACTGCAACGTCAGGCACTCTCACACGGACCACCCAGCTGGATTTCCCCATGATGCACTTCTAAATCACAGACCTCCAGCCCCAACCTCCTTCCAGGACAACTCCATAGCTCAGAGCGCCTACTAAAGTAAGTAAACTTAACAATCCTCTAATAGTTATCCCAGTAAGTTCATCTAAATTATGGCCCAAAACGTAAATAAATCTGATAATAACCAAAACTCACAAAACCCCCCAACCATTGGTACTTTAAAATTTCTACAGATCAATCTCAATCATTGCAAGGTAGCAAATCCTGCAGCAAAAAAGCATATGGAAGACAACTCCATAGATATTGCACTTCTGCAGGACGCTCACTGCAATGAAAAAGGAACCCTATCGGGCTTCCCAAAGGACTGGAAGATCTTCACGTCTCGTAAACGTTCTGCGTACTTGCTCGTCAGGAATACGAGCCTCATAATCAATCATCTATACACAGGAGACCACTGCATCTTCATAACCCTCACTGCGGCAGAAGGGGAATTAATCATTGGCTCCACTTATTTAGCGCCTTCCATTAAAAACTTTGATCAAACTCTTGACGATTGGCAACACTTAATTACACAACGAAGACCTTTCATCTGCGGAGGGGACTTCAATGTGAACTCTCCGCTCTGGGGAAGTCCTAGAGAGGACCTCAGAGGGGGGATCTCATTGAATTTCTTGTCGTAAACAAACTTTCAATCAACAATGCCGATAATCGGAAACACACCTTCGTCAAAAAAACCAAAACAGGACAAACAATAGCAAAAGGCTTTCCAGATCATACATTAGTTAATCCACTTGCTAATCCAAACGTTCGCAACTGGCAAGTACTTGATACACATAATTTCTCAGACCACAAATACATTGAATTTAACTACAACACAACACCACTCTTCGCAGCACAACGAAGATTTAACACAAAACATGGAAACTATAAAAAATTCACCATGCAGCTTAAAGCCAGTAAACACTTCCTTAGAGACGCCCTTAACACAATCACAAACATTGAACAGCTTAATTCCTTCACAGAAAAACTTATAGCCACAATTCAATCAGCAGCGCGTTCCTCCTTCCGTCTCAAAACCCTTAGAAAATCTCCAACATACACATTCTGGACACCACAATTAAGAGCCAAACGCAACCAGCTAACAGCTCTTAGGAGAAAACTTAGATCGCTTAAGAACAACTGCAGTCCACCTGAAACAACTAAACCACTGCAAATAAAGTACAATAAACTCGCTGCACAGTACAAACGTTGTATTCTTGACGCCAAGAGCACAGCCTGGAAATCTTTCTGCTCCAACCAAAAAGATCCCTTTGGTACTGCACATAAATTCTTCACGGGAAAATATTTCACGCCAGATGAAATCCTCCTTGAATTGCCTTCAGGCCAATCATCCAGACAGAGAAACCTAGAATTCCTTACAGAACAATTATTTGGCGAAACCGCCTACCCACAACATGACAATACAGATATCATCTTCTCTGCCCAGAACGACAAACCCTTCACCAAAGCTGAGCTTCGGGCCACCCTTAGCAAATTCAATGACAATAAAGCCCCGGGCCCGGACTCCATTGACTTTCGTCTACTTAAGCGCACTTTTAAAACACTCCCAGAGATCTTTACCCGTTGGGCAAATCTCTGTCTGCACCACCAATATTTTCCCCTTACACTGAGGCAAGGAGAGGTAGTCTATTTTCTGAAGCAAGGGAAGACACCCTCTGAACCCACCTCATATCGCCCAATCTGCCTACTTCCAACCCTAGGTAAATTACTAGAAAAGCTAATCGTTAACAGACTAACTTTCTTCTTAGAATCAAACAATCTTCTACATGAACGGCAATTTGGGTTCAGAGAGGGCAGATCATGTGAAAAAACATTGAATGAAATTCTATATTCCTGCGCCTTAAAAATTAAAGAAGGAAAATACACCTCCCTTGTATCACTGGATATCAAAGGAGCGTTCGATAATGTCGAATGGAGAGATATCCTACTACTCTGTCTTCTAAACTGCCCAGGAAACATCGCTGGAGTCATCAGATCCTATCTATCGAATAGAAGCATCCTAGTCAACTGGGGAGCAGGTACATTCAGCCACAACCAACAGAAGGGATGCCCTCAAGGCTCATGCCTTGGGCCAATCCTCTGGCTCCTCATAGCAAACCTGATCCTTAAAGAATTAGATCGTTTAGGCTTTCTCCTCTTTGCTTTTGCAGATGACTTCAGCTTCATCTTCTCTGGTCGAAGACGTCTGGATTTAGAACTTGAGGCAGCTTCAGCCCTTCCCTTTTTTTGCCAGCTCCTGGAGTCTCTACACCTACAACTATCAGCTGCAAAATCACAAGCTCTCACATTCGAGAAACCCTACAAACTAAAAAGGAAACCAACCATCAGAATTAATGGCACCAGTGTACACCATGTCTCCACCTTAAAACTTCTAGGCCTAACCATAGACGAACACCAAAATTGGTTTGCACACATAAATTACTTAAAACTTAAGCTCATTAATTACTACCACAACTCCACTAAATTAACATCTAAATCATGGGGTATTAAAAATACAATGCTAAAAATATGGTACACAACAACAACAGAAAAAATTATAACTTATGGTGCAGGAATTTGGGGAGGCCACCTAACTAAGGCAGCACAAATAAAATTATTATCCATCCAACGCATATTCCTACTGCAGATTTCTAAAGGATATAAAACTATTTCTAGTGATGCACTAGCAGTCATTACCGCATCCCTCCTATCACATTTACCATTCTATACGAATTTCAAAGGAGTAACATCTTACACCTTCATAATAATGCCATAACACAAATCCACTTCCCACATTTAACCATTCAACACAAGATACAGAGCTGGCAAATTCACCCAGCTGATGAAACTTCCCACTTCCAAGTTAACCCTAAATGCAATTCCTACTCCCCTTCCCACCGCCTAACAGTCTTCACCGACGGCTCATGCACCGAAACCGGCGTAGGCGCAGCTTTCTGTGCTACGGAAGGCGGAGTGCTGACTCACCGGTGGGCCTACAGATTGGACAACTACAACTCAATATATCAGGCTGAACTCTTTGCTATCCACAAAGCTTTAGAATGGATTTCGGAACAACAAACAACCATCGCAATCCCTATCTATAGTGATAGCCTATCCAGCCTGCAGGCTATCTACGCCTTTAGAACCATCAATCCACAAATCCGCGAAATTAAAACCCAACTTAGAAACCTGCTACATAAAACTTCGCTAGGTCATGTGACAGCACACAAGGGGATCTTCGGCAATGAATCTGCGGACATGCTAGCAAAGGAAGCAACGACAAAAACATCCATAGACATCTCGCTACTTGCGCCCCACTCCTATATCAAAAGATCCCTTAAAATGCGCATGTTGCAACAGTGGCAAGACCACTGGGACTACTCAGAGAAAGGTAGATATACCTATGACATAGTCCCGGCGGTATCTTGCAATCTTATTACTTTAACTCCCTCAACCACTGCCTTCCTAACGGGACACGGCCCTTTTGGGTCATATCTAAACAGGTTTAAAAGGGCCCGAACTCCCACCTGTGAGTGTGACGCAGAGGCGTCAGCCTCACACTTCTATTTTAACTGCCCCCTTACAGCTCGCTGGCACATCCGTCGCCCTTCTTCTCCCCCTAGTGGTTGGCTAGATAATATCCTTTCCCGTCCAACACTTTTAAATAAACTGAAAAACATTTTTAACTTCTTGATGGATCTTTCTAACTTGACCCGCTCCTGAGCTATGGACTTCATTCCTGGTATGAACATCATTCAATCACAAATCATCTTCACTGCCCAGTGTCGCGCTGGAGGTATGTCTCCGGCAGTGAACTACCTGTAATGTACATTAAGATAACATCACCTTAGCATATCTATTTCCACCCCGCCCCCTGTCGCGTTTTCTGACGGGTTCAGCTCCAGCTGAAATATGTATATATATATATTCTTTTTTTTTTTTTTTTTTTTTTAAGACCTTAATAAAGGGACCGGGAGGGACATCTATGCTCTACAGATCTGGTTCCCAGTCTGAGCAGTCCCTCTTAGGCATTCAAAATGTGAAAACATTCTCTTTCATTGAAATATGATTCTATTTCTAATTATTTTGAATGTCTTTATTTATTGACAGTTAAAAGTAGAAACTGTGAGTTTTTAAATATATTTAAAACGATTTTTAAATATCAGGAAACGAATATTCGGTAGGCCGAATAGTTTGATATTCGGTCTAACCGAATATTTGGTAATATGACCGAATACTGAATAGATACCGAATATTCGGTGCATCTCAAATCATAAACTGTTAGTATTTTGGTGTACATTCTGCTTAATTTCAATGTAAAAATCTTATTTCTAATAATGAAAAAAAAATATTGAAAAGTTAGCTCCTGAAACTTAACAAACAGGAAAAACAAATATTTAATTACACAACGCGCCCTGACGCCGACCGACGAACTGCGCGTTCTGGGGGTCATTCTGGGAACGTTCTTATGTAGTTTATGATATTGTCGCTTCGTGGCAGCGCTTTACCAAACAGGAATCTTAATATTCCATATTACCCGACTATTTCCTAATACCCGAAGTTCCTTGAATAATTATAGTCCCTTTTTCTACTGGTATTTAGCTCATTAGTTAAGGCTGGCTAGTTGATTTTTTTTCAGATTGACTCTTTTATCATACCTTGAATTTATAAAAATCACAAACACAATTTATGTTGGCTTTTAAGTATATTAATAAATTGCGCTTGTCATAATTTTTAATGTTGTACAGAAAAATACACATAATAGTTTCCTTTTAAATTTATATCATTCAACAATAGAGAAAATCGGTCATAAAAATTATAGTGATACAAAATTAAAATAAATTTTGAAATGCATTCCTGCGTTTACCGACAATATTTTAAACTATTTAAATAATGTTTAGTTTTTTAGTTAAACAAAAACCACATAATAGTTTATCAGATTCATTGATAATTTGAAATTGCACAGTCTTCAAATAAAGTCAAAACATATTTATCTTTTAAATTAAAAGGTTAAGTAATCTAAGAAATCTTACAGAATATGGAAAAAAAAGTCAAAATTACCTAATCGAAATATTGATATTTTTAAAGTTGAATCTGAACACTGCCTATATTTCTAGTACCAAGTAGCTGCACTTAAAACAAAACAAAAAAAAAGACTAAAATATTACAATTTTTAAACTGTATATAACAGAACTTTTTAAGCAATAATATTAAAATAAAATATAGAATATTTCTCTTTGAGACAAGCTCGTGTTAGAAGTAATGAATATGTTGAAAAAAAAAATTAATAAAATCTATTTCGAGATTTCTGTAAAATATACTCTGAGCGTAAATATTTTATGCATTTATTGTTGGGAGAATTCCAAGAAACTTTTCACAAAATTTCTTACTTTGATTAAAAAAATATTTTATGAGAAATCTCTGTAATATATTATTTTCTGTTATGAACTCAGATTATTCAACAATTACTAAAGATATTTTTATTCTGTTCTTTTAAGTGAGATTGACGTTCTTGGTCCTCCATAGGCTTAACTAAATAATAAAAATTAATGCAGGAGTTTAAGGAGTGAATAGAGAAGCTTTCAGCAATACTGACATGAAAAATATCATTTCCTACTCCTTTTCAGCAAAGCTTTTAAATGCAATATGAACTAGCCGTGGAAGCCGGGAACTTAAATCTTTGCGTAATCAAAAATGTTGATTTATTTTAACTGGAAGCTCGGCGCTCAGCGTTCTCTATAATTCTAAAGCAGAGCGACATGTACTAAAAGTATACTGAAAAATTATAGTTTTAAAACTGCCTATAAAGAACAACTGAGCATTATTATTAGAATAAAATATAAAATATTTGCATAGAGTGAAGCCCGTAACACACATTTAATGAATGTGTTGATAGTTCAATATTGAAGTTTTTTTAATGTAATAGCTAAACGAAAAGGTTTTATACTTATTACAAATAGAATTCTAAGCAGCCTTTCATAATATTTCTTAATTTGATTAACAAAATCTTTTTCAAAATCATTTATAATATTTCATTATCTTTGCAAGATTATTCGAAAGTTATTAAAGATATTTTTGCCAATTCTTTTAATTGGGGTTGACGTTCTTAATCATCCGAATACTTAATGAAATAATATAAATTAATGAATGGGTATATTATTGAATAGAAGCCTTCAGCAGTACTAACAGGAAAAAAAGTATTTCCTTAATCTCTTTCAGCAAAGCTTTTAAATGCGATATGAAATACGTTATTTTTCTGTTTGTTGGAATCCGGTAGACCTAAAAGGCGATGAATTCAGCTACATTGATTAAAGGACAAAATTATGCATACATTAAATGTGACACCCATTATTCAAAATCATTCTTTAAATCATTCTTTTCAGTTATAGTATACATAAACTACCACGTTTAATTAAACGATTTAGGAAATAGCGCTGAAAATAATAAAAAAAAGAAATAAGAAAAGAAAAGTGCCCAGTTAACAGGCTATTCACACTAATTGTATATTATACTCTTATTTCAAAGAATAATGCCTCTCGAAAAATAAGAAAATTGACAATAAATTAAGGGGGATTAGCCCCCTCGTCCCCCTTTATACTTAGCCAATAAACCCCCAAAACTAATCAGGGAAGCGCTTTATCACAATGAACCTATACACAAAATTTGAAGAAATCCGATAATTCTGCATGAAAAACTCATTTATCTAAATTAAGGGGGATTAGCCCCTGTTCCCCCTTTTATAATTAAGCAATGAACCCTTAAAACTAATCAGGGAAGCATCTTATCACAATGAACGTATAAACAAAATTTAAATCAAATCGGAAATTTCTGCATGAAAAACACGTTTATCTAAATTAAGGAGGGATTAGCCACCCGTACCCCCCTTGATACTTAATCAATGAACCCCCAAACCTAATCAGGCAAGCGTCTTATCACAATGAACCTATAAACAAGATTTGAAGCAAAACGGATATTTCTATCAAGAGTTATCGCGTTACGTACATATGTACGTACGTACATACATACATACAGAACCGGCGGGCACATTAGCTCTCAGGCTCTGATAGCCTGTGAGCTAAAAAGCTACCAGTATTTTGCAAACTTTTTCTTATCGCTCTCTTTCTTCAAGCGACATTAATCCCAATTAGGAATTTTCACCCAAATACTTTGAATTTTGTCATAAATTTGTAAGAATTATGTTTTTTTTTTTTAAATGTCCGGTAATTGAATGTTATATATATCTTTCTTCCCGAGGGATCGCGACTACAAGAGCATTTAGTTGTAGACATTATTTTCTCTGTTGGCCTAGCTCTTCATGAATCCAGTGATTTCGAATTTTTACTATGTCTATATATAATTTCTTTAACAAATGACTAATTTCTCCTGTTGTTACTTAGATTCACATTTGTAGTAAACCGATCAGTGAGGAAAAAAGAAATATCTTCAAAAGAGAATATCTAGAAAAAGATCATTTTCATATAATTAAGCACAGAATTAAGGAAGCAGTAATAATTGCACAATTTTTCAAAGATTAGCAAATAAATTAAAAAAAAAAATCTTTTTAAGAGATTTCTAAAAATGATTAATATTTGCCACTCAAAATTTTCTGAATGATATTTATATAAAGTTACATAAAGTTCAACACTCAAACTATATATGAGGTCTTCAGACTCAAAGTAGTTCTAGTCCTGAAAAAATTATCCAAAATTATTTGGAGCTCATTTGACATTTAGAGGGGGTTGCTTTGAGACGTTTGCTTCTACGGCGGCTGTCTCGAATGATCTTTATTTATGAACATAGAACACACAGAACTCTTGATATAAATTTATTCCTTCTTACGTATATCTTCTTATTATTTCTTCTATGTACAACAAGGTGAATGCCTTGTTACAGATGGTCCACTGTAAGATACGAATACATCCGGGAATGCTACACCCTGTGACTGCAATGGAGTCACCGGGAGTTGAACACAATACTGCCACTGTGTCTGCCCTTCCGCTCACGGCCACGATGAGCTGGTTATATGCAGCTAATGAGTTATAGTTCATTTCTTTCAAAATCATAGAAGACAAGTATCATCTGTTACTTAAATTTTCAATCCAGGACTAAGGTTCTTACGGCGCAAAACAAATTTTTGTCTTTAGAGCAAGAATTATACTCGGTTGAACAAAAAAATGGACTGGATTGATTCACTTCGGTTAGGAAGAAACGCCTCATGTAAAGTAATGCCAAGAAAAGTTCGATATATCGATTTTAGACATTGATGTTATATTCTCGATATTTATCGATACATCGTTTTTTACATTCAATATATCGGCACTTCTTAGAAATTATCATTTAATTTGTGAAGATACGTTGTAGGCATTTTTCACCAACATTTATAAATAAATCTAACTAAATTAATTTTATTTTTTTAAAGTCAATTAAAAAAACTGTTTTAATTGGTTAGTCATGTAACATGTGTAATAATTTTACATAATGTCAAAATATGTTTCATGTAGTGTGAAAGCTTCCCATGATAGATTACGTTATTTTAACTAAACAACATCTCATACAAAAAGAACCATCTCATACTTCCATCTTATTTGGCTGAAATGAATTTTGTCTTGCCAAAATGTCATTTTTGTCGTGCTTTGTGGTTTGATTGTATTTATGTTATTTATATGATTGGTGGATTGTTGTATTTTTCACTAATGTGTTAATGTTCCGTTTTGGTTGTATAATGGAAAAAATTTATTACCATTTAACAAGTAAGTTTATAAAAGTGGCATAGTTCCTAAAAGTGATGTTTTTAAATATTTTACCACCATTAACAAAATTGATATTAAAAACCATTTTAAACCGAAAAATATTAAAATCTAAAATCTGATACTTTATAAAAAGAAACTATCAACCCTCAACATCAAAAGGATCAGGCAATAAAATAACTTTATTGTTCTCTTATACTATTTTAGAATTAAGTGCTTCAAAAATAAAGGAAATAATTTCATCGTATATCCAAACGATCAAACGTTAATATTAAAAATGTGTATGTAAAAAGATTAAAAACGGATTATTAAATAAAACATCACTTAACATAAACAGAAATTAAAAATTCCAAAACATTGTAACAATGAAAATATTCTGATATATCGAAAATATCATATTTCGATTTTTTTAATTTAATATTTTTCGGATATCGATGTCTTTAAGACGATATATCGAAAAATCGATATATTGAAAATTTTAGCCGTCACTACTCATATAACCTATTACAACTGTCGATGTATTGAACTGTCGAATTGAAGGTCGAATGTCGAACATAATACAACTTGTCGTCATATTTGAAACAAAAAGTTTCATAACAAAATTAAAATATCGATTTACTCAGATTTGAAAGTGCCATTTTTCTCAGTGCAGTTATCCAGGAGAACGTCCATGTTGAGTTTTGGTTGTATGTTGAGGCAAAACAGAGTACTCATGATTTTGCATTGAATTCTGCAATGAAATGTTTTTCTCTCATGAGGTGGTGATGAATGAATACAATGTTCAGTCTGCAAAGAATGGGCAAATGTGGAGTGCAGCGGATATGAGAAGTAAAAGCTGAGAAACCCATCACATGACAACTTTAAAAATTGCTTGAAAACCTGAAAAACGTTACTGATGTTAAATGTGTATATGTTTTAAAGTTTGATTCAAAATTTATTATAATAAAGCTTTTTGCTACTGGGAAATGTAAAAACTTATTTTCTGATTAGCACCCGGTTTTACTCTACCACCAAAATTAGGCCCTAGAAAACGTTTTTTTCCAAGTAGAAAATTATTTTCCTGTGGCAACAGGTGTGTTTTTTCTATAGCCCAGATGTCCCCAATCACTTTGGTAGGGAGTTCCAAATTTTCCGCCCATCTATACTTTTACGAACAAAGGAAAACTGTTAGGTACCCGGCTTTATCGTGCTTTATCGTTACAATTCTTGTGACATATACTGTTTCAATGAATGTTCTGTTCTACTGGAATTGAAAATAATACTTTTAATTTTGTTTTCCAATTTTCAAGAAAGATGTAATGATTTCGATTATTAAAATGGGTAGATAAATGGGTAGATAATTTCATACTGGCGTATTATTGCTAATATAAAGTGTGTTACTCCCTATTATTAACATTTGCTGTAAAAATTAAATCATATTCAGTAGTTCTTATTAGATAAGTATAAACACTGTTCTCTTAAGTTGCAAAAGAATTATAATGAACATTACAAATTCTGAAACGAAATTTAAACAACCTTGCGCCTGCAATATTGTCTAAATATAACATGCTAGCCTAAACATCAATAACTCTCAGACACAAGTGTGATATATTGAAATGAAATATTCATGAAATTATAAATGCATAAAACTTGTATTTCAGTTTCTGAATTGATACAGTTCATTACGATTTTCGGTACAATGATACTCATAAATAATTTATTAGTATATTTCAAAGAATAATAGTAACTAGGCAACTACACATAAGAATATGATTCAGCATATGAAATATAAAAAGTAGCTTGTTACTCATCCAACATTTAATGTAAATATATGTTTTAAAATAATTTTGAGATTTGATAGATTATTCCAACATGAAAAAATAATTATCAATTTCTGTTTTAGTGAATTATTTTAATATTTTTTTTTATCGAATACTGTGAGATGTTACTCATAATAATATGCAGTGTGATTATAATTAAAGTTTCTCTTGGAAAAGGCTGTAAAAAAAGTAACACTGATCAGAATGACCTGCTATTGCATCTAAGTATACATGAAGCAATGTGAATTTGTATTACAAAATAATTAAAAAAAAACTTCAAAAGCGGACCGATAGATTTTTCGAGGGGCATTATTGTTTGAAAAAAGAGTATAATACACAATTAGTGTGAATACCCTGTGAGCTCAATGCCATCAGTTTAACTGGGCACTTTTCTTTTTGCTCTAGGAAACATTTTTTTTTATATCCTAACACTTCTCAAATCTCATGACTTTTCGATGGATATTTTTTCCATATAATAATATTTATTGACATTTAATGTGAAATATTAGTATAAATAGATTTTTATCTTCTAACGAAAAAGAACAAATAAAAGTTAGATGATGTAAAAACAATGTTTATTAAATAAAGAAAAATTCACAGATAAAGAACTTGAAGTATTTATATAGTTGCATTTTTTGGAATCAGATCTGATTCAGATGATTGTGATTTTTGAAGTCAGGAAAATTTTTTAAATATAGAAAAAATCTTAAAGATGATAATAAATCCTTTCCTTAGATAAGTCTGTGATTGTTAAAATTATTTTATTTAAGTCAAGATAAATTATAAAAAGGAGCAAACTTCCCCCCAATAATGATAAGTAATTCCACAGAAATAATAAATACATATAAAAAATTATTGCATACAATAAAAAAAATTAAAATACCAAAAAGACTGAGTTTTATGTCGCTTATTATAATATATGTAAATAAGATTAATTTTAATCCACAAATGTTACATATTTACATTTATCATAAAAATTTATATCAGTATTTTTTCAAATTTAATACAAATCTCGCTCTGAAATTTTAAAGAGCTTTATATTGTATATGTTTTAAAATCTAATAAACTTTTATGAGAAATTATATTATACAACTGCAACATAAAAAACAGTTTGCCGTTTTAAGTTGCGGAATAATGGTAACTTAATCTTGTTTTCATCTCTTCCTATGCACTTTCATTGTAATTACAGAAAATCCCCCGTTCTGTTTTAAGCCTCTATTAAATTAAGATTAACGTTTTAAAAGATTTAGAGCTTAATGTTAAAGCTCTCAAAATGTCTATTGCAATCCTTTTCATGTTATTAGTTTCAAAATATTAGAAACATTTTACCAAGAGATTTTAATTAATTAAATTACACTTATTTTAAACCAAAGCCAATATTTGCATTCTAGAAAATGATAAAAATGCCGCCTAAATGTAAACAATTAAAATTTTATAAAAAACACTTAATATGTCTTAAATATCATAATACGCTATTGCTCTAAAGTTGAAGCATGAATTCTGTATGTGTTACACACATTACTCCATCGCCAACATCTGTTGTCATTATTGTAGATTATTGTGGTCACAAGACGTCGAAAATTGTAGTCAATGTTATCAAACAAGTTACTGTGACATGGATATGTTCCATTTTGTGGCAAGTCACAAATTACGAAGGTAATTACTAGGAATTATCTGAAATTTGTTACCATTTTTTTTTAGCAGTAATTTCCGGGTTACTTGATCGCAGAATTTCTGTCTTTAAATAAAGAGAATATTTCTAATTGAAAATAAAAGAAATATTCCGTATAATTTATGGGAGTTTTCCGGCTTTAAAAAATGCATTAATCTTTTCTGGGTTTTTTTTTCCCCTTTTTCTTTTCTTTTTACTTCTTTTTTTTCTTTCATTTTCTGAATGTTTGACGCTTTATAAATGTTTTAATTAATTTTTAAAAGCCATTTTTAAATTTTTTAACATATACAGAAGCTATATCGTTTCTTCTCACGTATTGAACGTGCGAGCGGTACTCGTTGCAAAATGTTAAACGCGATTTTCTAGTAACAATGTATGCTAAGATGGTAGCCAATATATCTTGACAAAGGCTGAACAGATTTATCTTGAAAAATATAACAGATTATAACACCTTGTAATAATATACTTACTTTAATTGCTAAAAGACGTAAAATAAAAACTTACGTAAAATAAGATTTATTAGACTGTTGACATGTTTTGACACCATCGGAGTTACTATCAAAAGAATTAAGAATATTCTACAATTGCACGGTCTATGAAGCTATTATTTTAAACGCCATCATTTAATGTTTCACTTACCTATCAAGAAGAAACCATCCAAATAAATTTCCAATGAAAGTAAGATAATTTTCCCCTCCAATCTATACTATCCATCCATAATAAGAGAAACCATAGAGATTGTAACACGTAAAAATACAATATGTAATGCAGCATCATTTAACTTACCAAAATTGTGGCTCGAGTTATTCCATGGTTATAAATATGGAAATAAACATCCAAGTAAAAATAAAAGAAGAACCCATCCAAATAAATTTCAATAAAAGCAAGATAATTTTCCCCTCCAATCTATACTACCCATCTAGTATAAGAGAAACCATAGAGATTGTAACACGTGAAAATACAATATGTAACGATGCAGCATCATTTAACTTAACAAAATTATGGCTCGAGCTACTCCATGGTTACAAGTATGGAAATAAACATCCAAGTAAAAATAAATAATAACGTACGTAATTTTAAAAAGTGCGTACAAAATTAAATGATGGCGTTTCAAATAATAACTTCATAGACCATGCAATTGTAAACAATTCTTATTTGTTTTGATAATAGCTCTGATAGAGCTGAAACATATCAATAGTCTAATAAACCTTATTTTATTGCTTATAAGGTTTTTATTTTACGCCTTTTAGCATTTAAATTTTATTTAAATATATTATTAAATATTTTAGCATTTAAATTTCTATGACACCATACTTAAGTAAAAGACAGTTTTTATGTATTTATATGTTTATGAAAAGGTTCTCTTTTAAATTAAAAAAAAACATTTTAAAGAAACTTTATTTTAGCATTTAAATTTTATTTAAGTATATTATTAAGTATTTTAGCATTTAAATTTCTATGACATCATACTTAAGTAAAAGACAGTTTTTATGCATTTATATGTTTATGAAAAGGTTCTCTTTTAAATTAAAAAAAAATTTTAAAGAAACTTTATTTTTGTATTTAAATGTTATTTAAATATATTATTAAATATTTTAGCATTTAAATTTCTATGACACCATAATTAAGTAAAAGACAGTTTTTATGTATTTATATGTTTATGAAAAGGTTCTTTTTAAATTTTAGGATTTAAAAACATTTTAAAGGAACTTTATTTTTGTAAATGCTGCTTTAAATCTCGAAAATATACTGATTACTGTGATTTCTAAAGATAAAGAACGCTTTTTAGAATCGTTAGTAACTCGGAAGATGTTATTGTATTCTTTCATTCGTTGTTATATTGTATTTTCCTTAATTAAGAAAGATCTTTTTCTTTACACACTGTGGTCTTAATCTTGATTAAAATTAAGTGGGGATAAAATGTATCCCAGCGTCCTTAAAGGGTTTAAATAAATATATATGGCTTTTACGTGCTTTTAACACTTTCTAACATAGTTGAAAAGTGTTTATGAATTCGTCTCGTCTGTCTGTCGTCTGACCGTGCTCTAACTCACGTAAATATACTCGGATTGCCTGGAAATTGACATATGTTATTGGGGTTTAATATGGCATGTTTGGAATCGAATATGAAGTGCGTAGCATTTACGGTTCTTTTACAGGGACACTCCAAAGAATTCCTTTACATTACGGTCTATGGGAGAAATATTTTGCGGCGTATATTAACGATGTTATACAATTTCAAACATATTGAAATTGATACGTATCACTGCACTACAAGGCGCTTACTTTAGATTATGCTGTACAAAAAATGCATCGTACATTTACAGGGACACTCAAAAGAATTCCATTATATTGTTACGGTCTATGGGAAAAAATCGTTTGCAGTGTATTTTAATGATTTTACACTATTTTTAACATATTAAAATTGCTACATATTACTGAGTTACTACAAAGTGCTTACTGTGGAATATGTTGTGCATAGAATGCATGGTTCATTTACAGGGACACTCAAAAGAATTTGGTTACAGTACACTCTATGAACTATAATCGCTGGTATAGCACGTTCCCAGTTGTGGTACGCGTTTTTAAATGTAACTCATTTCTTGCATATTAATTGGTGCATCTAAATTCTATAGAGCATATACAGGGCTGCTCAAAAGATCTCACGTAAATTTCCGTTTATTGACGGAAATTGCTGAAGAGGAATTTTTAATTGTGCTATGCTTGTATTAACTGAAGTAAATGTTAGCAGTGTAGTATACATACAAATCTATAGACCAGATACTGAGCTACACAAAATAATTCGGATATTTTGTTTGACTTTTGGTAGTAATTGCTGAAACTGGCTTTTCAAATGTGTCATGCGTTTTCTAAATTGTTTACTTAGTTAACCCTTTCATGGGCAAGCACTTGTGTTCCTGTAACTTTGAATTCTCACCGGAATTTAGAAAAGAATTTAGTTCAAAATAAGGAAAATCAATTTTTTCAACTTCTTCCCGTCAAAGTTAAAAAAGTAAAATGTAATTAAAAGTTTATGGTTCGAATCGGATTAAAATTAGGTGGGATATAATATATCCCACCGAACCTGAAAGGATTAACTGCGAAGTTTTGTTACAATATGCTGAATGTGTTTCATAATCTATGCTTGATGCATGATTTTTCGTTCTAGTTGTTTCATTATTTTAGGATGAAACCACTCAGAGGAATCTTAGTTACAGTGGATAGATAAGTAACTTGTCAGCTGCATTACAATCCGATTATACATATCCGAGTTATAGCACGGACAGATGGCACAGACAGACAGAGACAGAAGGACAGATAGACAAAAAGACAACCCGAATTCATAAACATTTTTTAACTATGTTGGAAAATGTTAAAAATTGAAGAAGAGATTTATTTGTCCAGTCCTGCAAAAATTTTAATCGCCATTTTTCAAAACTGAACTGCCTATTGAAGACTTGCGAATTGTTATTTTCAGTTTTATTTATTGAATTATTGACATTTAGATAAAATATGTGTGCGACACAAAAGGCATTTTCTTTGAAATTTACCGTTTAATATGACAGAAATATTTTATTTAAAGATGTCACAATAGGATATCAGCTCCTTTATTCAGTTTTAACAATACATCCCAATTCCAAACAGGTTTATGAGTCTCTTCTTACTATTCTTTTCATACTATCTCTATTCTATCATTTGCCGTAGAATGAAAAGTGGTTGATTGGCATTTCTTAACGACCCGTTGAGGGGATTGTCAATCGCCTTATTGAAGACAAATGAATCTAAGTTTAAATAACGAATTACTTTTATTTTACATGTTAAATACTTCAAGAGGTATTTTCGGTTATTTAATCAATTTGGTAAACCCAGAGAGGAGTCTTCACTAACTGGAAGGATGGAAGTTAAAACTTTTGTACACAAATTTCAGTTATATTTTTTGAATTAAAATATTTTGTATTAAAATTTTTCATTAGGAAATAAGGTTATTGCAACATATTATTTATTATAACAGAAAAATAAATTAAAGATTTTTTTTTTTTCATTTTGCTTAAATAAATAGAAATGATGGTTTATTAAAGAATGATGAAAAAATAATTACTATTGAAAATATTATTGCTTTGTCTTGTTCTTTATCAATTTTGAAGTAAAAATAAAGCTTTGTATTGTACCATTTAATATTAAAATTTGCTTACTAAAATATTTAAAATTATATTATTTAATAATAAAATTATTTTATTTACGAATATCACACATCAGAATAGATAGCTTCTCTATTCAGTTTTAACAATACATTGGGAAACAGCTTTACGACTCCTTTCTTGCAATATTTTTCACACTATGACGCATCAATTTTCGAGAAGATGAGCAGAAGTTAGATGGCTGTTCTTAACAACCTGTAAAAAGAAATCTTTGTATTGTACTTTGTATTGTAACGTTTAATACGACAAAATTATTTTATTTCTGGATAAAGAAAATTAGAATAGATATCAGCTTCTTTATTCAGTTTTGACAATACATGGGAAACAGTTTTACGACTCTTTTCATGCTATACTTTTCACACTATGACGCATCAATTTTCGAGAAGATGAGCAGAGGTTAGATGGCTGTTCTTAACAACCTGTAAAAAGAAATCTTTGTATTGTACTTTGTATTGTAACGTTTAATACGACAAAATTATTTTATTTCTGGATAAAGAAAATTAGAATAGATATCAGCTTCTTTATTCAGTTTTGACAATACATGGGAAACAGTTTTACGACTCTTTTCATGCTATACTTTTCACACTATGACGCATCAATTTTCGAGAAGATGAGCAGAGGTTAGATGGCTGATTTTAACAACCCGTAAAAAGAAAGCTTTATATTGTACTTTGTATTGTACCGTTTAATACGACACAATTATTTTATTTATGGATATCACACATGAGAATAGATATCAGCTTCTTTATTTAGTTTTAACAATACATGGAAAACAGTTTTACGACTCCTTTCATGCAATACTTTTCATACTATGACGCATCAATTTTCGAGGAGATTAGTAGAGGTTAGATGGCTATTCTTAACAACCCGTAAAAAGAAAGCTTTGTATTGCACTTTGTATTGCACCGTTTAATATGAAAAAATTATTTTATTTGTGAATATCACGCATCAGAATAGATATCAGCTTCTTTATTCAGTTCTAACAATACATGGAAAACAATTTTATAACTCCTTTCATGCAATACTTTTCATACTATGACGCATCAATTTTTGAGACGATGAGTAAAGTTTAGATGGCTATTTATATCGACCCGTTAAAGTCATTATCAATCGGCTTATTGAAGACAAAAGGCTCTGAGTTTAAATACCGAATTCAATAATGATATGTTAAATACTACAAGAAGTATTTTCGGCTATTTAATCATTTTAATAAATTCCAGACTTATATCTAAAACTCAAATTCACAAAAAGAAAGACAAAATCTTAATTTGTGAGTTTTAATTATGTTTTCCAATATCTCTGCTGAAATGTTTCACTTTGAAATTGTGTAATTGTACACAAATGTTATAAAATGTTATAAAATGTATATATATATATATATATATATTTGTACATAATTCCTCTTTTAAAACATCTGTCTAAATACCAGAAAATATATCAGTTTTCAAAGATGAAAACTACCCAACCGAAAGGTTTGAAAAAAATGGTTTAGAATTTTGTCGGGTCATATCAAATTTTATGAAAATCAAGTAAAAACTTATAAAGATATTAATAAAAGTTTTTTTCATTCTATTAAATCCTATCATACGTAATTAATTCAATGATATCCCATGATAGGTAATGATTATAGGTTATCATTGTGATTACGCCCTATTTAAGATCGAGTCATTATTTTCGTATTACTGAATTTAGAAACTGAATTTGTATACTAAAGTTGTTTAGTTACAGCAATCATATAATCTACCGACACTTATTTGGATATGTGTTTCCGGAAAAATGGATATTAAATGGAAAAAGAGTCTAAATATGGATTTCAAGTTCTGAAATTTTCAAAGCTAGGCTTAAGTTTCCCATTGGAATTTTCAGTAAATGTCAACAAACGATAAAATGTTGCCAACTTAAAATGTACTTATTTTATTACAGAAATTAATCATATCATAATAATAGACTACATATTTCATTTTTTCAGTGAAATAATAACGATGATTTTGTTACATTGTCTTGTATCGGATATTTGCGCGTAGTATAATTTTAATGTAGTAGAATTTTAATGTAGGAGAATTGTAATTAATTGTTTGTCAAAGGGTATTGAAACTTAATTTCATAAAATAAAATTAATATCTATGATATGAAAATCTGCACATAAAACAAATTTTGTATTCAGGCATTTTTGCCATAAGAGTGCAACAGCTATTGTACCAAGATCTGAATATTTATAAAACTAGTTATAGTACGAACGCACCTCATTTGTCACGTTTGGCGTACGATTTCCAACTGGTTTTTCTAGTGTTATGATACAGTTAAACTTAAGTTTTCTTATGTCTCTGCAAGTCACTTCTTACATGTCTCTCTGTATGTAAAGTTGCATGGCAACTAGGAAGTCCATCAAAAAGCTTACATTATTAAATTGTTGCATTAATTTTAAATGTATAAGTCCAAACAGATTCTCTGAAAGGAAAAAAAAATCAAAATAAGTTTAAATTAAAGTACGGCAAAATCAGTTTTTTTTTTTTTTTAAGAAAAAAAAAACAGAATATATACATGACGCATTAATTGATTTTCTGGTTCATCTGGACATTCGACTTAATTTGTATTTACCAATTTATTGCCATTTAGGGAAAATTGTGTATTTAAAATACGTACATTGAACTTCGCGCCATTACATTAAAATAAATGATCAACGTTAAAATTGCATAAATAAAACACATATAAAATAGCAAACAGCTGTTTCGGAGCCTCCAAAACTCCATCATCAGTGTCAAAGTTAAAAAGATTAAAATTGATTTAAACGTTTAAGCCATGTAAGAATGCTTTTGCGTTACCGCTCGCGACCAAGATGGAATGTCGGTGAGTGGTATATTGGTCGTGAGCGGAGATGCAAGCATACTTACATGGTTTAAACTTTTAAATCAGTTTTTAACCTTTTTAACTTTGGCACTGATGATGGAGCTTCAGAAGCTCCGAAACAGCTGTTTGCTATGTTATATATTTTTTATTTGTGCTATTTTTTCGTTGATCATTTACTTTAAAATTATGTGTGTCAGAATAAGCATTAAGGTAGTGACTGTGCCATTTAATATAGAAAAAAAAAAACCTATTTAATTGTTATCAGAAGTCCCATTTATTGTTTTGACAATGCATTGCAAACAGTTTAAGCACTCTTTTTATTCTATTCTTTTCATACTATCAAGTATCAATTTTCCATTAGAGTAGGATGAAAAATGGCCTTTCTTAACGACCTGTTGATGGGATTGCCAATTTCCTTTTAAAAGACAAAAGATCTTAAGTTTAAATGTAGAATTCATTTAACGTTAAATATTTCCGGAAGTTGCATTTTGGTAAATGGCAGAGGAGTATAAAAGCGTCAATTGGAAGGAAGGATTTTAAAATCTTGTTGCTTTATATTTAATTATGTTTTAAAATAACTGTACTGAATTTTGTAATATTTTTTTTTTTACATAATTATACAAAATATTAAATATTTAAAAAAAATAAGTATTATAAAAAATTAATCTTTTAAAATTTTGTTTAAACGAGAAAAGAACAGCTTAAAAAAGTATATTATAATTATAAAGAATAACTATTTTAAATGCGTTATTATTATTATTATTTAGTAATTATATATTTGTTTTCTGACGATTTAATTCAGTTCTGACGATGTCTGTTGATATATGACAATTTAATTTGGTTATTAAGATTTTTTATTTATTTATTTCAATGAAACATTTTATTATGAAATTATATAAGTACATTAAAAACTATTCTGTAAAGTAAAATATAAATGTAATAAAAACTTTGTAACTTTTTTTTTAGACAGAAATCATTTAAGAAAATATTGTATAGAGATTATTAAGGAATATGTGCACAAATATAACTTGTATTAAAACTATCTTATAATTTTTATGAGTTTGCGCATAACTGTTTCATTGATATCGGTTTATTCGTACAAGTTAAAAAAATATATACTGCATTATTTTTATAAAAAAAAAAAAAAAACGGAAACGAGGAACTAGAATTTAAGTTTGTTTGTGGATAACGTTAAAAGAGTATTAAATTCATGTGTTGCGCATGATACAGTTTGTAAACTAAAATCTGGATACACACAAATTTTTTAATCTAATGTACTAGAATTGTGGAATAAGTCTTTACTTTTGATAAAACGTCTATGTGCAATAATTTAAGGGTGGTTGTAGTGCCCTAGTGGCCAAATTCAGAAGTGATCAAGTCTATATAAAAAAAGACAAATAGCAGAAAAAAGTGAAGTTCAAAAGTCTACAGCGTTCTTGATTTAGAATGTTGCGATTTAGTGTGATTTGCATTCAGGAAATTAGAAGCCCTGAAATGCATATGTTTTAATGTCTAAAATCGGGTTTAAATACATCAATAACCGTTTGCAGAAGTATGGATTTAGAAGGCGAATTCGCATTTACTAATAAAAATAATACATGCAAGTGAGATACTATTTATTTTAAGAATTAAATAAAATTAGGTATGTTTAACTTTTTTTTTTTTTTTTTTTTTTTTTAAACTCTATCTCTTATACAATTTATAACTTTCTGAAACTTTCTTATAAATAAGTTCTGTGGCGCCATGTTAGATTTTCAAAATTGTGATAAGAGTAAAAATGAATAGATGCTTAACATTTTCATTTTTAAAAAATAAACTAATTTTTACTGAAGATCCTATATCTAATTTTATAAAATGTACATCGTCAAAGAAAAAATAAAAAAATAAAACGCGACCCAATTGAAAAAATACATGCAGAAATTTTAGTATTTTGATCGTACTGAGTTATTATAAAATCACAAACTGAGGAAAATGTATTTAAAAAATTCAACTCTGATGCATTTAATGGTAATGGATCCATTAAAAAGCCTCTTTCATATATTTATAATCAAAGTTCCTTTACGTAGCTCATGCATATATATTTACGCACAGAATATACCAAGCATGTCTAAATATATTTAAATTTAAAAAAAATTAAAATTGACATTAGTAGAGAGAAAATGACAGTCCGGCCCGAGGAGGAGGTGTGTGGTGCTGGTGCAAGGTGCAGCACCGGCACCTCACACCTCCTCCCGAAGTGCAGCACCTGCCCTCCTCCCGAAGTGCAGCACATCCCGAAGTGCCCTCCTCCTCCCGAAGTGGCTTTCTACTCTCAAAGTGCCCTCCTCCACCACCTAAGGTAAGGGGATTAGTGTTAATTAATTTTAATTGGGGGACTTAGAAATTTTTCGAAGCAATTTTTTTTTTCGCGGAGAATTTCCTGGCTAGAGTACGAGGTATGTTTCAATGGATTTATTTTAGCGAATTAGAAATTTAATTAATTTTAATTGGAGAGCTTAGAAATTTTTCGTAGCAATTTTTTTTTTAACTTAGGCCATTCGATATACATGTTAGAGTATATTTGAGGAGAATTTTAAAAGTCAATAATGGTTTTATTAAAAATGGTCATTAATTAATTTTAATTGGGGAACTTAGAATTATTATTTTTTTTCTAAACGAGAGTTCCTCAGTTTGAATATGAGTGTATGCAGTAGAAGTGAATGAATAATTAGAAATAATAATTAAAAATGGTCATTCATTTTAATTGGGGAACTTAGACATTTTTTTTCTTTTAAACCAAAAGTAGAATTTTTAGAGTTAAAAATAGAATTTTTAGTTTTAAAAATTGCCAAAAGTAGGATTTTCAACTGAAAGTAATCTAAGATATAAACTCTCAACTGAAATGAATTTTGCATTAAGGTATGAGCTTTTAGCTAGAAATGACCTAGAGTCAAAACTTCCTGGTCCCAGGAATCACCACGGGGGTTATAGTAAAAAATACAGGGTCCCGTATGAATTATACAGCACTAAATTTAACAGCTCGCACCCCCTCCCTTTTTTTACACAGAGGGGCCCTTCGATAGCCTAACGATACACACTTAAAAAAAATACAGAGTGCTATAAAAAGAAGAATTTTAACGTGTATATAAAATAAACAAGAATTAAAAATCATGCCTAGCGCCATAATTCATGAATCACTTTCCAACATTAACGAAATGTTATGTGAACAAAATATAATTTTACCAGCTAGTGTATATAGTTAATTAAAATAGTGAACAGATCCCCTTTAGAATAAAAAAGCATCCTTCACAAAAAATCAATTTATGCATAAGATCCCTTCGTAAAATCAGATAATTTACACTTTCGCCTTTTTTTTTCAATTCAAGTTAGGCTAAAAGTACAGCTTGCGCATCGATATGTTCAAAATACATAGTTATAGATATTAAGCTACCTTCACAAAATAATGGGACTATTTATATTCCAGGGCCCTTCACAAATAATGTAACCCTATTCGAATCCCAGCGGCCTTCACAAAATAAATTCAATAGATTCATGTTATATTACGGCGACAGAAATACGTGGGATATTGACCTTTCATAAAAATCTAAGATCACTGTTTGAATGAAAAGGCCCCTTCACAATATACCCTGTAAAAATATTATGATTCCACAGATATTTCAAGAAATAGACTGGTATTTTCAAATGAGTACGTATTCATGCGAAGTGAAAATAGGTTTTACACGAATGCCTTTTTAGTTTAACGTTTAAAATATATATTTTTTAGAATTGAAACTAAGAAAAAAGACGGCTATCCCCTCAACAGACGGGTTGCTGAATCACAATGAGTCATATTAGCAGATAAGCAAAGATCTTGCTTTGACTTGACACGGTGAATCACTCACGATAAGAAATTCGGCTATTGGGCTTTTTCTCAAATTTAATCAGTTTCTGACACATTTTAGGTAGGTAAATGTATGAAATGAGCTATTTAAAACTGTAAATGTATGCGAATTATTTCATATATAGTTATTAATCTGTTAAGTTTTAAAAGGCTTCATTGTGTATTCATTAGAACTAAGAAATAGTCATTCCCTTAAGAATTTTGAGGCAAACAGACGGGTTTTTAATGAATTTGATACATGTTATGGTAGAAAAATACAGGGTCGCCTATAAGATATAGGAATTAAATTTTAAATAATATAAAATTACATTCGTTTATGCTTTTTGTATTGCAAAGTATAGAAAATTCTACTAAATTGAGTTTTTAGTATTTTAACTTAAAAAATTTCTTTTGAGGAATGTATAGGATAACTAACCTTTTGACTTTGTTATTATAAAATATATATATTGTACTATTTAGTAAGGGCATTATTTAAAAAAAATTTGTTTTTAATATTGAAAAAATATATATAAAAATGTATCTTACCTATAAAGTTTAACCATAATGTACTGGACTTCATCCAAACTCGAATGTATGCTTGTCTTACAACAACTGAACGGTAACGTATTCGCTTATCTCTTAAAAAAACGGGATATTGTGACCTCATTGATAAGGCATATGGTAGAATACAGAATGAATAGGTATTATAAGACAGAAAAATAAAATAATCATAAATCATAAATTTTGCGTACTTAATACAAACACTTACAGTATGAGAAATGATTGCTACTATTAACCATATGAGAAAATGAATCATTAGCTAATCTTATTAGTGTATGTCATATTTAACTAACAGGCTCGAACATGCGTGAATTGTGACTAGAATTATTCACTGAATGTAAAAAAAAATGATTTATATTTAGATCTAATATTTATATCGTTTAACATTTTAAAATCCTATTAAAAGTATATACATTAGTTTGCTTGTTAAAGGTCTATTTTTAAGACGAAACATTGTGACGACGAAGTGTCCTGTTTTAGGGTTAAAAGTTTCGTGAAGGGGTCTGTTTGAAGGACCCTTTTTCGAAATAACTTAAGAACGCACAATTTATTCCAAACATATCCATAACTAGTCCAGGCATTTGGTAGAAAATAAAGGAAAGTTTTTGTGTAGTTTTTTTTTGGGGTCCCTTTATGTTTTTTGGGTCGCTGAACATGAATTCGAGGTTTCCAACAAAATTTTTTTCGGGAAATATGTTTTTTTTACAAAAAACGTGTAAAAAATGAACTTTTTACCATTTTTTCAAGATAATTCCAAAATTATGCATTTTACGTGAAAGTCGGCAATATATGAATTAAAGAAAATAAAATTTCTTACATTTTATGTACTGAAAGTTTTTTTTCTCTGATCAATAGTTTAGCCGTGAGAGTGCCTCAAAAATGGGTGGAAAAAACAAAAAACTGTAAAAAAACGTGAATTACGGTACTGTATGTCAATGTAACATAGAAACTAATCCTTTTACGCAAATGTTAACTATTAATGTTACTAAAGATTATATGTTTGACTATATTTTATGCATTTGAGGTAGAGGAAAAGCGCGGATCCGACACCAGGGGAAGGTGGGAGCAGTGGGGCAGATCCAGCTACTCTCATGAGGCGAAGGTGCTACTCCTCCGGAGAGCTCGTATTCTAAGAGGCGGTAACATTGTAGTCCAGTAGAAATAGCATTTTACCTTACAAAAATTCGGGTAGTTCTGATTTTTGGGTATGTTGTAAAGGTTGACCCTCTAATAAAAAAAACCAAGTTTTCGACCTTCTAGACCTTGTGCGTTTTTCACAATATTGAAAAAAACCAAGATTTTTTGGCACTTTTTTCGATTTTTCTTAAATAACTCAATTTGGAAAAAATGTAAAAATCCACAAATGACGTTAGTTTTTGCTTAATAACCTACTTTTAGTGCGTTTTAGCGGCAAAAGCACTTTCAACATTTTGTAGAGCATAAAATTCTCTACAACATGCAGTATTCATGTTTGTAAATTGTCCAAATAGGGGGTAAGATACGGAGCCGGGAAATAGGGTTAAATTTGGAAAAAAATGTAAAAATACAGAAATGACGTTAGTTTTTGCTTAATAATCTATTTTTAGTGCGTTTTAGCGGCAAAAGCACTTTCAACATTTTGTAGAGCATAAAATTCTCTACAACATGCAGTATTCATATTTGTAAATTGTACAAATAGGGGGTAAGATACGGAGCCGGGAAAATAGGGTTAAATTTGTAAAAAATGTAAAAATCCACAAATGACGTTAGTTTTTGCTTAATAACCTACTTTTAGTACGTTTTAGAGACAAAAGAACTTTCACCATTTTGTAGAGTATAACATTTTCTACAACATTCAGTATTCATGTTTGTAAATTATCCAAATGGGGGGTAAGATACGGCAAAATCTAACGTCATTTGTGGATTTTTACATTTTTTCCAAATTTAACCCTATTTTCCCGGCTCCGTATCTTACCCCCTATTTGAACAATTTACAGACCTGAATACTGCATGTTGTAGAGAATTTTACGTTCTACAAAATTGTAACAGTGCATTTTTCTGTAAAATGCACTAAAATTGAGTTATTTAAGAAAAATCGAAAAAAGTGCCGAAAAATATTGGTTTTTTCAATATTGTGAAAAACGCACAAGGTGTAGAAGGTCGAAAACTTGGTTTTTTTATTAGCGGGTCAACCTATAATAAATGAAACTACCGACTATCTCATGTTTTAAAAAGTTGATTATGACAATTTTGTTTCTAAAATGCACTAAAAGTGGGTTATTAAGCAAAAACTAACGTCATTTGTGGATTTTTACATTTTTTTCCAAATTTAGCCCTATTTTCCCGGCATATCATCTTACCCCCTATTTGGACAATTTACAAACATGAATACTGCATGTTGTAGAGAATTTTATGCTGTACAAAATGGTGAAAGTGTTTTTGTCTCTAAAACGCTCTAAAAGTAGGTATGAGCACTCCGGCGGATGAGCACCTTCGACTCATGAGAGAAGGTGGAACTGCTCCACTGCTCCCACCTTCCTTTGGTGCAGGATCCGCACTTTTCCTCTACCTCAAGTGCATAAAATACAGTCAAACATATAATCTTTAGTATCATTAATGGTTACCGTTTGCGTAAAATGGTTAGTTTTTATGTTACATCGACATACACTACCGTAATTCACGTTTTTTTTTTACAGTTTTTTGTTTTTAACACCCTTTTTTGCGGCACTCTCACGGCTAAACCATTGATCAGAGAAAAAAACTTCCAGTACATAAAATATAGGAAATTTTATTTTCTTCAATTCATATATTGCCGACTTTCATGTAAAATGCACAATTTTGGAATTATTTTGAAAAAACGGAAAAAAGTCCGTTTTTTTACACGTTTTTTGTAAAAAAAAACATATTTCCCGAAACGAATTTTGTTGGAAAACCTCGGATTCGTGTTCAGCGACCCAAAAAACATAAAGGGACCCCCCCCCCCCCCAAAAAAAAATAAAAACTACAGCAAAACTTTCCTTTATTTGCTCTTTTTTATCCCCTAATGCAAAGACTACTGTTCAAGAATTTGCAATAAAGCGAAATTCATTGTTCAGCCGTTGACATTATCCGAGGCTAACTAAAAAGAAAGGCTACAGCGATGCTTTACGCGTATCTTTTTTTATAGACCGCTGGAGTGACGTGATGCTCGAATGCACTAACTACAAATAGTATAGTTTGTATGCATCATGAAAATACATGAATATATTTATATATTATACTATAGTTTTCGAAATATTTTTTCAAAGTTAGATTCATATAATAAAGCGAGATTGATACCGTTAATGTATACGAATTTCTTCCTGTTTTCCTTTATAGCTTCAACTCGATTCGTTATATATGCTTCATTGTGTATTCAATGAAAAATAATAACTAAGAAATAAAATTAAAAATAGTAATTAAGAGGTAGCCTTAAGAATTTTTGGGATAAGAGATTGGTTTTAATTAAATAGGTTAATGAATCTAATTCGATACAAGTCATACTAAAATAGAAATTACACTAAAAATACAGAGTCCCCCACAATATATATGAATTATACTCTACTAAATTTAATAGCACCCTCCCCTATTTTCATAGAAATGGCTTCAATATAATTTAGCCTAACATTATACAATTCAAAAAATATATACTGACCACAAGAACGATAGGAATTCGATATATTCTACTACTTAAGTAAAATATAATTTCTCTTATCGCATAAAATATATTAACAAGTCCTGTTAAAATATATTGACAAGACATGAACTATTAATATATGAGTTAAAACATATTGGTTATACAAAACATATATATATACATATATGTATACATATATATAAATTTATCATTACCTAAAAATTTCAAGCACGATTTACTAGACTTCACCTAAATTCAACTAGATTCTTCACCACGTGGTTAGATGACATCACTGATCGCGATAACATTCTAGATAAGATTCATTGATAAGAACACATTTCAATTCATTTCTTCTAAAGAAAGTATACGAGTTGATTCTAAGGTCTAGGTTTGTAGATATATAGTAGGTTAGTAGTAATATATTTTTAAAGTACATTTTATTTTGTTTTAAAAGAAATGGTTATATTTCTCTTTACGTGGGGTAGTCAAAATTAAAACATAAAATATTAAATTTAATCTTTAGTAATACAAAGACTTACACATACAGAAACGTATGTGGTGAAAAGTTATAGATATTAAACCCTGCTCATAAAATAATGCGACTATTTATATATATATATTTTTTTCATTCATGTGCATCACATATAATTATAAAATTCATTTTTTTTTGTTAAGGATAATCCAAAACTTCATGCAATAAAACGCTTGTGAAACCGAAGATTGGATATAATCTGTGTTCTAATTGTGAAAATGTATTAGGTTGGAAACGCATACATGATTACAATCATCTAGCAGAGATGTATACAGGGGAGCTGTACATATGGAATGTAATTTGAATTATAAGCAGTGTAAAACAATTCCTGTTATATTCCATAACTCGAAAAACTATGATGGTCATCATATTATGACAAAGCTAGGAAAGTTCAAAGATCATGAAATCGACGGGATTGTCTCTTCTTCTATGAAGAATTATATAACCTTTAAAATCAGAAAGCCAACATGTACTATTTATAGGGCCTTCATATATTATTTTCGTTTGCGCTGGTTTTGAACCCGCGAACTTCAGCTTGGACTTATTATTGATACGCTAACCACTGGGCTGTCCCTGCCCTGATGCTTTCTCGCTTTCTTATAAATAGTATCTATTACAATCACACTTTTTTCGACTCGTGATATATCATTTGAATCGACCTACATATATGTTGGGTTTGCTATACTAGAGGTCTCTAAACTTTGCATATATGACTTTCATTATAACTTGATATAGAATACTTAACTTACCATATTCAAACACACAATATTTATAAGGATATAGAACAATGTCGTGATTTCTTTAACTTCTCTAAGTATTCTAAACCACATCGTCTAAACCGCACACGTTTCGAACCCACAAACATATAATCAGACTTGTCATTTTATACCCATGACGCTAACCACAGGGCTAAGTGAGCCTCCGCTTATTTTATAGTCACCATGCTAACTATTGGGCTTAGTGAGCCCCAGGCTAACTTATCCCCACCACGCTAACTATTGGGCTTAGTGAACCGCCGCTTATTTTATAGCCACCATGCTAACCACAGGGCTAAGTGAGCCCCTGCTTATTTTATAGTCACCATGCTAACTATTAGGCTGAGTGAGCACCAGGCTATTTTATACCCACCACGCTAACTACTGGGCTGAGTGACCCCAGACTATTTTATACCCACCACGCTAACTACTGTGCTGAGTGAGCCCCAGGCTCTTTTATACCCACCACGCTAACTACTGGGCTGAGTGAGCCCCAGGCTATTTTATACCCACCATGCTTACTGGGCTTAGTGAGCTCCCGCTTATTTTATAGCCACCACGCTAACCACAGGGCTAAGTGAGCCCCCGCTTTTATATAAGCAACACGCTAACTACTGGGCTGATTAAGCCCCAGGTATTTTATAGCCATCACGCTAACTACTGGTCTGAGTGAGCCCCAGGTTATTTAGTCGCATAATATGATTTCCAAGGTATATGTCCTAACTTGATTTAGACCATTGCCTATGGTAAGATAAAGCTGGGAAGTAAATTGGTAAACTCTGTACATTTCCCTCGAAAACTCACTTCTATTTTATTAAATATCTGTAGAAATCAGCATAGTTTATTAAAATTATATACATTCTCATTAGTTTATGAATCTACTAACTTATAATATCTATATGGTAACTTGGATTATTAGTATTCCCACTTATAAATTTCTTTTGTAGATTTAATATGATAAACACTAACATGAGACTGACTAAACTTTTACCATTTTCATTTCAACTTAGTTTTAGGAAATTTATCTACATAGTTTTAAATTTTACTGTTTAGTAAGTCTATTATTTCAAAGTATTATTTTTTAGTTCTAATATTCAAAACATATTCATATCGTTTTTCATAGTAGGTATCAAAATAATTTAAAGTCATATAAAAAATTTATATATATATATACAAATACTATTCTTACATAACACGCCAGCTAGCTAAGCACCCAACCGTCTCACACCAAGACTCTGAGAAAAGTGAATGCTCGTTCAGGGCCTTATCAGCTAATATAATCACTGATAAGATTTGATCACGTGACATGCGACGTCACTGATTAAGTGATATCACGTGACCATGTGGTATCATTCAATATGTCACCAGTGACGTCAGAGATCACGTGACTAGGTCATAAAAGAACCAATTACTAATTGCAATTAACAATTTACCTCTAATCGATTTGTATAATATATATAGATAAATTAATACATGATTTTTCTACAGTAGTGTAGGTCTACATTTTAACAAAATAAATCCAAAATTTTCTTTTGCTTCAGAGAGGACACTCTTTTTCTTGCTGCTAAATCTCTTATACGTTTTAATGAAAGCACTTAAACAGAATCCCACTCTTCTTGTTGCTACATCCATTTCAAGGATGTCTCTAGGGACTGAAAAGCTTCCTCAGTGGATGGTCCTGTTTTCAGCTTGTTCTTCGTCACTGAAGTCCTCCTCGTCGCCATGGTGTGGAAGGACTTTGGTCTTCCATAAGAGTAGTAAGGATTTCATCGTCCGTCAATATTTAGTGGCCACAACATCGCATTCAAGCAATTCTTGAATGTTTCCTTGGTCACAACCTTCAAATCCTAAAGATTCTTGAAGCAACTCAGCCAGATCTGATACAAATTCACTGTTTGGTTGCTCTTCAGGTGCAGTGGTAGAGTAATTTGATGGAAGAAACTTATGTTACGAAGGCCAGTCTTGGCAGAAAGCCAAGCGCTTGCGGTAGCGGGGGGGGGGGGGGGGGTGAATCTCTTATCATCCAATTCGATTAAAATTATCATTGTTTTGATAAACTCCAAAGAGAAGGATGAACTTTAACTGGAAGTAAGGATAGGATATTACAAACATGGTTCGTTCCTTTTAATTATGTTTTTTAATAACTTATGGGATTATCCTTCTTAAAAACTTTGTAATTTTACTAAAATTTTATGTTCTATAAAGTAGAAAAAATAAGATAAAGAATCTTTTATAAACTTTTCTTTAAATAGCAGGCTAATATAGTTAAAAAAATAATTTAAGAATTACTATACAAAAAAATAATTAAAATATTATTTTTTGGTAAATTTCAGAGGGAAGCCTAAACTTTAACTGTAAAAAAGGATATTACAAACATGGTGTGTTGCTTTTAATTATGCTGGTGAATAAATTTAAAGAAACTTTCCATTTTAAAATCTATGTAATTGTGTTAAGCTTTCATGTACTATAATATAATATATATATATATATATATATATATATATATATATATATATATGAAAAAAATTTGCTTTCCAAAAGTTGTTTTTTAAAGAGCCGGAAAGGGGAAGCATATACTGTAAAAAAATAATTACCAAATTAAAACGATAAGTTTAATGGTAGCATCTCTCTAGTCATTTAATTGTATATAGATAACAATCATATTATGCAGCTTTCTCATTGGTCAGAGTAGAGATTACGATTGATATAGAGATTACGATTACTTGATTCATGAAAAATTGCTAAACCATATTTTTTGTTACTTCAGGATTAAAAATACCTTTGTAATTTAATGGCGCTTCCACTATAAGCTTAACGCTAAAATGGGTGTAAAATATATGGTCAATGATCATAACTTTGAAAAAAGTTTAAAAAAAAGGTGTATAAAATGGTACAAAGAATACATACTCCTTTTCATTGTATTCGCCTGAACTGTTGAATTACTTTTCTGATTAATTTAATTATTCAACCTGTATTGTCCAATATATTGACATTTGTAGAAAATCCTGTGTGTGGGAATCGCATTTCAATATTGGATGCGCCATTTAAAACTAAAACCATTTTATTCAAAGTTATCAGAATTGTCACATTTAGTTTCAACAATATATGACAAACAGTTTAGGGACTCTTCTCATTCTTGTCTTTTAATACTATCATGTATGCATTTTGAATTACGATGAAAAGTGGTTGGTTGAGTGGCATTTCTTAACGACCTTTTGAGTGGACCGCCAATCGGTTTATCGAAGACTAAAGATTATTACTCTAAATACCGAATTCATTTGCATGTTAAATACAGCAAGGATTATTTTCAACTTTTATCATGTTAAATAATGAAATAGGTACTTTTTGCATCTTAACAATATAAAAAAGTTTCAGAGGAATGATCAGGGTATCTATTTTTTTTTCAAAGAAAGGAACAATAAGATTTTTCATGCGTATTGCGTTACTTCTAATAAATCTACTGTAACTTTTCATACACACACTTACACACACACATATGTATACTAGGGGGTTCTACCCCCTGCTGGCTAACGCTCGTCAACCCCCGTGATTTGCGACCTTATTCCCATTGGGAACTCTACGTGATCCCAGCTCGCTTCGCTCGCTCGTCAATTTTTTCAACAACTCTAGCCAGAATGAATGCTATCATAAATCATTTTAACACATAAAATTGATAAATTTTTTAATGTAAAGAAAGTAAACAAAAACTTCGTTGAAAACACAATTAAAAATGCATTTAGTTGGTGCTACCAGTGAGCATAAATCATTTAAGTACTATGAAAAAATGATCTTGGAAACACAATTAGTTCAAAACTCATTGCACCTATAGTATTGTATAACACGGCTTAAATTCATTAAAAAAAAAAAACTACGTGATAGAAAGATAGTTTATGTATATCATCAATCATTATATTATAGATTTTTGGAAAATAAATTATTTTTTACTTCATCAAGATAGAAACAGATGGCGGTGCAATCTAAACAGTTGATATTTCTATACTCTACAATTTTCGTGTGAGTGAAATTAGTGAATAAATTATATATAAGAGTTGAGAATTCGTATGAAATTAACGATATTGCTCATAATTCAAATGAGGAATCATCTCAAACGCTTTGGATTACATACATGTTATTTTATTTTTAATAATTTGAGTTTGACTGCTCTCACACAGGCCGCCATATTTGATTTGGAGGCAGAGCAGATATCACCCAATACGCTTATTCATTGGTCTGAGCTCTGGAAACTACGTTTGTTGCCAAACTGTAAGCTAGAAATTCAGTTTTATATCCGCGCCACGTAAGATATATATATAGATTGCATATATATAGAACACTACTTTTAAAGCATTTGTTTAAGTACTAGACAAGATATTCAGTCTAAAATGGATCAACAAAGTGGACCTATACAAAGAATAAGTATTTTGACCATATTACGTTTTGTAAAATGATAAGGGAAATCTAACCTTCAGGCGGAAAGAGGGAAGTTAAAACCTTGGTGATTTTTTTTTCTGCCGTACTTTAAAATTACACACACACACACACACACACACACATATATATATATATATATATATATATATATATATATATAATTTGCTTTTTAAAACATTTGTTCATAAATCTTTAATGGATAATACACTGCTCAAAACAATTAAAGGATATTGCAGTTTTAGGTGGATTTTGTATCTGGGAAACTTTTTAGCTGATTGATACATGGTCGACAGACATAGTAGGTTATATGAGAATAAATTACACATGTTTGGTAGAAAAAAATGCACTTTATTGCGCATTTGTATACAAAAGGAAAAAAACACAATTTGTGCATATGAGAAAAAAAGAATAAGAAAAGGTGTTTTCTTCAAAGAAAATCATTTTCAGTAGGGGGTATGGTTTCCACGGGCGGCCAGCAACGTTGAACACCTTTGAGGCATGGACTCAATGAGGCTATTAATGACGAGTTGGGGTATTCTGCCCCACTCTTCCAGAAGAGCTCTTTCCAGTTCTTGGAGAGTTTGTGGGGGTTGTTGGCGGCCAGAAACTCGTCTTCCTAGAGCGTTCGAAACGTGCTCGATTGGATTCATGTCTGGAGAACACGCTGGCCATTCTATTCGAACGATTCCTTCCTCGAAAAGGAAATCCTCCACCAGGTTTGCACGATGTGGCCTGTAGTTATCGTCCATTAAAATGAAGTTATCTCCGATTGCTGCGGCGTAAGGGACTACAATAGGTCTGAGGATCTCATCCCTATATCGGCGACCAGTCAGAGCACCATCTCGAATGATGTAGAGGTCAGTGCGCCCGTCAATGGAGATGCCACCATACACCAACACTCCTCCGCCGCCAAATCTGACACTTTCGTGCACGAACGCAGGATTATTCCTACTGCCACGGTCCCTCCAGATGAAAATACGCCTATTATCAAGGCAACACTAGATACCGGGCTTGCTCATTCACTCTCAAAACGTCACAAATGGTGGCTGACCGCGACCAGCGATTGGTCCAAAGCAACGCGCCCATCGTTTTGTGCCAATCGCTGTATGTCTTTCCTCCTAGTCAGCCACCTTTTGTGACGTCATCATAATGAATGAGCAAGCCCGGTATGTAGTGTAGCCCTGCTATTATCCGGATGCACAGAAAAACGGGACTCGTCAGAAAACAGAATATTGCTCCATTCATTTCTCCTCCAGTTGACATGCTCGGTTGCGCACTCCCTGCGGTCGCGACGATGCCTTGATGTTAATCTAACATATACCATCGGTCGGCGAGCATACAGACCTACAGCATGGAGCCGGATTCGGACAGTCTGAGTTGAAATCGTGGTGCCTGTAGCCGAGCGAAGGTGTTGTTGGAGAAGAGTAGCGTTCATGTTTCGGTGTCTCCGAGCTGTTAACGCTAAATACCGATCTTCATTGAGCGTTGTTGCCCGTCTACGACCTTGCCCTGGTCTTCGGACTGCACATCCACTCTCCAAAAAAAGGTTCCAGATCCTGGAAATGACACTTTGTGACACTCCAATGGCTTGCGCTACTTCGGCTTGAGTTTGGCCCCCTTCTAACCTACCAACAATTCTCCAAGCTTCTGAATCTGTCAAATGACTTCGCTGAGACATCATACTCATCGAAACAAAGCAATCACTGAATGCCGATCATCCTTGTCTTCATTCTCTTTTATCCAGTTGAAAGTCAAATTTCATTCGCTGCCGCTGAAGCGACGTTTTTGACGTCGAACTCAAAATTTGCATACTCCACAGTTTGAAAGCCAGAAAAATTTGCATTTGTGATTCTCTTCTTCTATTTTCGGCAAAAAAAATTTCGTTTATATCTTTATTTTATATAAAACTTCAAATATCCTTTAATTGTTTTGAGCAGTGTATAATCTAATAAGAATTAATAAAAAAATATATAAAGAATAAGTATTATAAATTTATCTGTCTATTTATCAATTATATTTATTGTTGATTATCTCCAAATATATCTGAAATTTCAAGGCTGAATATATTTTCGAAATGAAATAATTGAATACAGTTTAAAAAAAATAAAGATTCTGCATAATCTCTGGAAAATTTTCGTAATCACTACATGACGCATTAATTTTCTTTCTGATTCATTTCAACTTTCAACTTAGTTTTGATTCACTGATTTATTGACATTTAAAGACAATAAGTGTGTGACAAAGTGGGTAATTCAGTTTTCATTACATTATTTAATACGACAAAAATATTTTATTTAAAGTTATCAGAATAAACATATCTATTTAGTTTCAATAATAGTTTTCAAATACTTTTAAAGCACTTTACATTATATTCTATTTTTATTTCCTTATATTTCATACTATCATGCATCAATATTCTCTTATGGTCGTATGAGACAGTGGTTGATTGGCTTTTTTCCGTTTCGTTGATTGGATTTCTTAACGATTAGTTAAAGTCACTTTTAATCTTCTTACAGAAAACAAAATATTCTCAATTTAAATACCGACTTTATCTGTATGTTAAAATCTTAAAGAGGTATTTTAAGCTAATTATTTTAATAAATTCCACACCTAAACTTTAAAAAGAATGAAAGAATAATAAAGCCTTTTATATGTTACAATTAACTATGTTTTAGAATAGCTCTGTTGAAATCTTCCAGTCTGAAATTATATAATTGTACAAGAAATTCATGTGCTATAAACACAAATAATAAGTACTTTGAAAGCAATAAACTGTGCAAAAAGACAGAACGAAGTCTAACCTTCGAGTGGGACAAAGCTAAAACCTTTTACGTATGTTATCGCATAAATTTAACAAAACTTTGGATTTTGGATCTTTGGATTTGTATTGAAATTTTATGCATTAATTTAAAATAAAAATAATATATATCTATACATAAAGAATTTGTCTTTTAAAACTTTTGTTTAAATTTCAAAAAAGGATAATCTAAGAGCAATTAACAATATATATATATATATATATATATATATATATATATATATATATAGACAAAAAATGGATATGAAATGGATTATGAAATTTATCTGAGTATTTGTCAGTTTATTTATTGTGGCCGATCTCAGGATAAATATGTAAAAAGTTTCAAGGAATTGCTGATTGTATTGTTGAAGTGAAATAGTTGAAATGGCTTTGGATTTATATGGATTGTGCATAATTTGCTCATAATCTTTACATAACATATTAATTTTCTTTCTTTTTTCGTTTCATTATTAAACGTAATTTTTATTTGCCCATTTAATGACATTTAAAGAAAATATGTGTTTGTCAAAATTGAAAATTCAGTTTAAATTCTACTGTTTAATGCAAGAAAAATATTTTATTTAAAAATGACAGAAAAGCCGCCTTTATTTAAATTCAAAAATACCTTGCAAACAGTTTTGGAACTCCTTCCATTCTATTCTATTCTTACTTTCACGTATCAATTTTCCATTAAGATGAGTAGTGGTTGATTAGCATTTCTTAAAGACCCGTTGAAGAGATTGTCAATCTGCTTATATAGAAGACAAAAGATCCTTAGCTTAAATACTGAATTCATTTACATTTTAAATACTTCCTGAAGTATCATTTCAGTAAATGCCAGAGGGGTATCTAAACAGCAAGTGGGAGGAAGGATTTAGAAACCTTGGATTTAAATATGTTTTAAAATAACAGTAGTGAAACTTTTCATATTTAAGTAATATAATTATATAAAATAGTACATATTTTAAGATAAAAAATATGTTTTATAAATAATTTTCTATTAAATTTTTTGTGTAAACAAAAGAAAAAAAACAGTCTAATAATGAATTATAAATAATAAATATTTTTAAAATATTATTAGTAGTATTTATTGTATATTAAATTGTTTATTGAGGATTTAGTTATGTTATGACACTATCTGTCTGTTTATAACGATTTAATTTGTTATTACATTTTTAATTAGCTTTTCAAATTAATTGCAATACAACATTTCTTTGTGACATTATATAAGTATATTTCAAGAGTTATCGTGTAAAGTAAAAAGGAAATATCAATATTTTATAAATTTTAATTATTGCTTTTGGATAGAGAGTATTTAAGAGAAAATTCTAGTAAGTATTAATAAAGAATAACCGCACATGAATTAAATGTATTGAAACTGACGTTGGTAAAATTAAATGTACGAAAAAAAACAGTTTAATAATGATGAACAAATATTTTAAAAATATTATTAGTAGTATTTAGTGTACATTAATTTATTTATTGAGAATTTAGTTATGTTATGACACTATCTGTATAACGATTTAATTTATTATTAAAGATTTAATTAGCTTTTCAAATTAATTGCAACACAATATTTCATTGTGACATATATAAGTATATTAAAAGTTATCGTGTAAAATAAAAAAAGAAATGGCGATAAAGATTTTATAAATTTTAATTATTGTTTTTAGATAGAGAGTATTTAAGAAAAAATTCTAATAGGTATTGATAAAGAATAACCGCACAAGAATGAAATGTATTGAAGCTTTTGGGGGTAAAATTAACTCATATAATGTTATGATTTAGTTATATTACGACATTATCTGTCTAATTTATTATTACAGTTTTAATCAGCTTTTTATATTAATTGCAATACAGTATTTCATTGTGACACTATATAAGTATATTAAAAGTTATCGTATAAACTAAAAAGGAAATGCAATGCATATTTTATAAATTTTAATCATTGTTTTTAGATAGAGAGTATTTAAGAGAAAATTCTAATAGGCACTAATGAAAGATAACCTCACAAGAATTAAATGTATTGAAACTGCTGTGGGTAAAATTAACTCATATAATGTATAATCAATTGGTATTTATTAGTAATAATATGATTGTTTTACACAAAATTCCGCACATCAGCAACTTTACCTTCGTTATCATAAGTATGGTGGAAAATCTGTCGAAATCAACAAAGCTTCTGAAATTGGGTTGTGCACTACCCAGTGACACAATGGCTTTTTAAGCGTTTTTAACGAAATTCTGTAACTTTTTGAAAAGTTATCTTTGAATAGGCAATAGAAATACATAAAATCGCTACAAAAATGTTAAAGCTACAAAAAGAATGGACGCAACTTATCAGATAGGAAAAATAAAGTAGAAATTTAGTAATTTCATGTTATAGCGGCCTCCAAGGATGAAATATTTTTGTTTCTGTTTTCATTAATATATTGTAAATTTGGTACTTTCGTATAATTTTTTTTTGAACGATTTTGTAAGAACAAAAATAATCTGGTCGGGAATGGGGAAACATTTTTGTGAAATATTTGAGATTTTCCATTTCATTAAAAATCACTTAATTTTGAGAGGAAATGATTGTCATATATGATGAAATATAGCTCAAGAATTTCGGAATAGTCAAAAGTGAGAGTTTTATTTTTGACAGCGAGGAAACAGTTTCGTCAACATATTTGAGGATTCGCGTTTCGTCAAAAACCACGTGACTCTGTGACGAAATGATTGTCAAAAATAACGAAATGAGGCCTGGGGATTGCGGAATCGTCAAAATTGAGTGTTTTATTTCTGAGAGTGCAGATTTTATTAAAACCCGGTCCGACCTTATTGTGCAAGCGGGTGTCTTTTTCTATTTTTTTCTTTTTGCATCTAGTTAGAATTCGGATTTGAATCTTGCATCGGGTCATCTATCCAAATTAACCAAGCACGGGTCTGATTTATTAAAATCTGATTACTCATCTCGATGTAAAATTGCAATCAAAATCCAATCTAAGAAAAAAAAATGAATCAATAACTTTGGGTGGGGTTCGGGAAAAATCTAATCACCCGACCCGATGCAGAATGTGTTTCAAATATTGATATTTTTTAAAAAAAAGTTGGGATTTTTTTTTTCTTTGCAACATCTTTCGAAAACGCATTTATTATTTTACATTACCCATTTTTTATTATAATTTAAGAAATTAAGAATCAAAGCTATTAACGAAGAGGAACTTGCGAGGTAATGTTAAATCAATAGCAGCGTTCTTTATTTCACGTTTGCATTTCAATATTTTTTTCTGGGGGTAGGGTAAGGCCGGACAAAGTGGTCACCCAATATAATGACGTCACCAGAGCGCTGGCATTGCGCGGTTTGTAGTCAAACTATTTCATTTGATAGCAGTGAGTAACCGAACAATCGTTGAACAAGGTTGTTCCATGTTTTATAATTTTAGAGCGGGTTTTCCCGTTTTTGGAGTTTGCAATCTAAGGTAAATGACTTATATTACATACAATTAACAATAACCTGTTGTACTTGAATTTATTTATTGAATGTGTAAGGAAAGAGCAAGTTTTCAGCTTCACATTGGGTGAATGGTTGATGACTGTTCATTAGTTTCCACTGTAGAACGTAATTTCTGTCATGACTCCCAAACGGGCAAAGTGGTCAGGGTAGTGGCCGTTTGATTGCATAAGTGACGAAGGTTGGATCTGGTGAAATGTTTGTCACATCTGGTTCATGAGGCCTGTTCACTTCGCGAAGAAGATGACGTGGAGTTCATTTCCGAACAATGCAGTATTTGATTATGATTTATAATTTTTTATTTGAGTTTGTCAAACTCTTATTGGATTTTCGTACCATTTTCAATCTTTCATTATGTTTCATACGATTTGTTATGACAATAAAAATGTTCTAATCATTTAAATCTTGTTTTCAATCTTTTTACACATGTAGGGCAAAGTGGCCATGGAGTGACCACTTTGTCAGTCTAGGTCGGGGAAAGTGATCATTTTGACCCTTTTTGGAAAAAACCAAATTCTCACTTCCACTTTGTTATTTCGTAAAAATTATAAATACCCTTACACTTCTAAGTAGTCACTCTAGTTCTATGCAAATCGTCGGTTATAGATACGTATTTTAAGGGGTAACAAAAAAAATCACAAAACCTTAGGATGACCACTTTGCCCGGCCTCCCCCTAAATTTTGGAATTAGTACATTACTGGAGATATTGTCAAAATCAAATAAATATGTAAAATGTGCTTAAATTAAGATAGGTTGTGCATAATTTGGAAAATGTTTTCATAATCTCTACACGACATATTAAGTTTCTTTCCGATTCATTTTATTATCAACTTAAATTTTCATTTGCCCATTTATTGACATTTATAGTAAATAAACGTGTGTCAAATTTCGCAATTCAATTTTGATTGTATTATTCAATACGACAAAAATATTTTAATTAAAATTATCGGAAGAGTTACTTTTATTCAGTTTTAAAAATTCATTGAAAAAAGATTTAGAAGTATTCCATTTTTTTTAAACTTTTCATATTATCACGATCAGTTCTCCATTAGAATAAGATGAGAAGTTCATTGGAATCTCTTTAATGACCTGTTAATATCATTGTCTATTTGCTCATAGAGGACAAAAGATTCTCAGTCGACTTATTTGCATGTTAAATATCTCAAGAGGCATTTCCGGCTATTTAATCATTTTAATAAATACCAGATAGGTATCTTAACTTCAAGTGGAATGGAATAAAGATGAAATATTGTCCATTACTTTTAATTATACAGGGTGAGACTTAAATGCTCTTACATATAATTTTAACTTTTTTTTTTTTTTTTTTTTTTTTTACATTTCAAAAACTCTAGAAAATGCATTTGAATAAAGAGCAGCGTATTTAAATCATATTGATGATCTAATTCATATTGCTATTGACGATTTTTTCTTAACTTTAGTTTTTTATCTGAATAAAACTTTTTTTTTCCCCATGTGTATGAAAACTTACCTTACTCTTATTTTTTGCATTTCACTTAGAAATCATTTAATTGCACTAAAATATTATGTACTATAAAATTCAGGAAATATAATAAGAATTTATTTATATTTTTTTTATTTAAACCGCTAGAATAGATAACGATAAAAGAAAAATACCTATACGAAGAATAAATATTTTGAAAGTGTTGTGCTGCTTTTGGTAAATGCCAAAGGGTAGTATAAATTTCAACAGAAAAGAAGAAAAGAAGTATGTTAAAATCGTGAAGTGTTCTTTTAATTATTTATTTGAATCATTTTAGTGAAACCTTTCGTTTTGAAATTATGTATTTTTACTAAACCTTTTATGTAATCCGCAACTAAAAAAAAAAAAAAAATATTTTTCAACTTTTGTTTAAAAATAACAATGAAAAGTAATAAAAAATATATACAAATAATAAGTTTTATTAATTTACCTGAATATTTATCATTTTATTTAGTTGTGACAATCTCAACGGCATGATCTAATAGTTTCATAGCATTTCTGAAATTATTGATATAAAGATTGAAGTGAAATGTATTTTAATAAAGATGCATTGTCCTTATACATCTTTGGCAAAGTTTCGGAAATTGCTCATGAAGAATTAATTATTGCTCTGGTTTATCCTATATATTTAAACAACCTCAAAGTCGATTTCTGTAGGATTCTCAAAAAATTTAGTTGTTTGCGTATGCGTGAGATTAAATCTAAAAGTGTTCAGTTTTATGGTACTGTCGAATACGTTGAGTGTAGCCCAGTGGTCTAAAGCGGTAGTCTAAGTTCTGGCTGTCTGCATAGAATGTGGGTTCGAATTCTGCCTCCGACAGAATGATTTCTGCAATAACTTTTGGCTGCAATTCATTTTAATTATTGTCGTATTTTCAGGAAATGAAGTTACATGATTTGTTTTGTTTATTCGAATGCTTTTTATTTAAGTTTAACACTCAACAATATTTTTACAAATTAAAAATTGTATTAAAAATAATTATATAATAATATTATATAATTAAAATATTTGTAATAAAAGTATTTATATTTAAAAAAAATTGCATGTAATTATCGATTAAATAAATTGAACTGATCTACAACTTTTGCTATATTTTGTATGACCATTACCAAGAATATATTTATATGTATACTAAATGTGATTACTTTTCGTAAAAAAGAAAAAGAAATGAAGAGAAACTAGAAAGAAGGAAAAATATTCCTCTAAGAAATATAAAATAATTTTTCTTGATATCCATAGTTTAATAATTAACAATGTATGAAAATGTTAAATTAAATTAGAGTAATTAAATATATATATATGTTATAAATCGTTAGCTGCAAGCAGCAAATTTTGATTTAGGGTTTTTTGAGCGAGACTGATAAAAATAAAATTAATGAAAAATTTTTTCGGTCGCGAGTCGTGTAGTTTTAAAAAATTAGAAATTACTAAATATAGTGAACAACAATGCACTATCCATTCAATTAATTTTTCTAGTTAAACGTCTGCTAAATATCAAACATAATATGTTATAAATTACAAGTTTAAAATTCTTTCACTTCCTTAATTGAGTATGTTGGACTGAGAGCAACATCTATTGCTTTATACCTATAGGAATAGCATATATCAATTCTTCAAATTTTCAGTGCTTAATTAATTTAAAAGCAACTAATTAAAAATTCAATCATTTTTCAAATGAAACTTTCAAGTTGTTTAATGTCAAATCTTGACGGGTATTATCTAGTTAGATTATTAAAACTAATTTGTACATTCATTTAATTTAGGGAACGCATGTGTGTATCATGATAGGTGTTAAAGTAATCGTTATAGCATTAGATACTACAAGAACATTTTTTTTATTACGTTAACAGAAGCGTTAAACATTTATTCAGTTTTAACAATACATTGCAAACTGTTTCAGGACTAATTTTATTCTATAACTTTTATACTACCACGCATCAAATTTCATTCATTGTGCATGATTTTGATACGATTGGATAAGAGAAAAAATTCTAAACAAGTCATGCTTTATAAAACTTTGGTATCTGTGAAAGAATATTGCTAATTTAGTATGTAGTAAACGCGCTTATCATTTATAAAAATAATGATACATGTTAGCGTGTGTGCCTGCCGGTGTGCCTGTTTGTTGTTTTCTGAAAGACCGCAGCGCATAGAGCTCTAATTTCGGCAGGAAGGTAGAGTTGTTGAAAAAAAAGTGAACAACCCCCGCCACTAACTCAGCAACAAATTATTGTAAAAGAAAGTTACTAGTACAAACGATTGGTAACAAAGTCTACATTTAAATGATGCTGAAAAGTTTTGCTTGGGGAACCATCTACATATCAAAACTAGCTCAAACATTGTTTTTATTCAATGGCTTCACTCAATGTTTATACATTTTAAGTCGGCGGTTCAAAATATGTCAAGATACCAAATTTCAAGTCACTTGGGTGATGCGTTTTTGAATTAAAAACATTCAAAATTTAGAGCTTCTAATGTTAAACTACATTTTCATATTTTTATTAACATCTACTGAAATTATAATCCTAATGTGCTAATTTTTGATTTGGTTATAATACTAAAAAATCTAAACATAAATACATTGAATTTGTAATTTTACAATTTTGTAATATGAATTATGAAATTAATTTTCGAAGAAATATGAATTGCAACATACAATTTTTTTATGGCTTGTTAAGAAATGTCAATGGTTGATTGACATTTCTTAAGCAGTAGAAGACATTGTGCTTATGGAAGACAAAAGATTCTTACTTTAATAACCTAATTCACTTGCATGTTACTACAAGAATTACTTTCGAATATTTAATCACTTCTGATTTTTATAAAAATGAAATAAATGAAACGAGTTTTAATTCAAGACACAACGTTCATGATCTTTCAAAAATTTTCAAAACTTGTACAGGACTAATCAATTTTTTTTTCTAATTAATTTCATTTTTAGACGAGTTCGTAATTATATAAATAAGTATACATCTATAGTCGTTGTCTGGTCCGTCCGAACTGTCCGCTTATAACAGCGCGAAAAACTCCCAACTGAAAGGTTTGAAATTTAATATACAGTCCCTGGCCAAATTATTAGACGCAGTTGTTTTTATTATAATTTGTTAAATATCTGGAAAGATACATGAGGAATTATCTTGAAACTTTAGGAGTGTAAACAACAGGATCAACGTCATACATTTCCGAGAAGATTTTTTCTTGAAACCTCAAAAGGGGCCGTCAACAAATTGAAGAAAAACGAATACGTTTTTGATAACCCTGTAAAAACCAATATCACAAAAGCGTTAAGGTGCCTGACTACGTACGGAGCAATTTTTTCAAAAAAAGCTATTTAATTATTTTTTGAACTTATTTTTATTAATGTTATGACTAGAAACTGTAAAAAAAAGCCAAAAATATTTCATTCGTTGATGAAATTTTGGTAAATGGGGGATTTTGTGGTAAAATTTAGCGAAATATGGCCCAATACGCAAAACACGCTATAGAAAAATATATTGTATGTATCTTAATTTCCTTTTTACACTTCATACTCATAACATTGGTGAAGGCAATGAACTAAAATCTAAGAGATATTTTAAATGTTTCAAAATTTATAGCATATCGCACCTTTTTGCATGCTGATTTTCATAAAATTCATCGATGTCTTTCCACAAAAACATCCATAAAACAAAAAATATTTATTCTAAAATTAAATCTTTAGTTCATTGCCTTCACAATAGTGCAAATAACATACAATTTAAATTTCATAGTGATATTCTAATAACTTTTTGAGAAATCATGTTTTGCGTATGGAATTTTCACCAAAAATTACATTTTCCGAAACATGCATTTAAAGTTTAGATTTATGTTTTACTACGAGAATTTGCGCAGTAATATACATCTAAATTTCACTGTTTTTATGAGCCATACACATTTTTTTAAGAACTGAGCCTTTGTTTATTTCTAGAAGGCCACAATTTTTCTTCCCCCCCTCCCAGTTAGCACCTTTAAATAGTACTTCCGGTCCTTTAAACAGTACTTCCGGTCCTTTAAACAGTACTTCCGGTTTGAGTGACAGCTATTGAGTATTATAAAAGCCACTACAACTCCGGTTCTATTTATCGTACAATAACAATAAAAACAGTTTTGGAAAGGTACAAAGCTGAGCTTTAATAAAATGTAATAAAATCGTTTTGACAATTTTGGTCGAAAACCACTTTTTAAACGTAGTCAGATACCTTAAAACGGTATCACACGCTTGGGAGGCTTATTGTAATTTTTGGGTTCATTTTTATGAAGATAGCATGTATACTCGAAGAGAAATTCAGGTTTTTATAAAAACAGTCCCAAGTTTTACTAAGTTTTTTTGCTTATAATTTGCAGAGTTTTTAATATAAAAACAAGTTATTTTCAGAAAATATGACAAGCAAAATTATACACAATACCCTGCAATCAGAATTAAAAAATAATAAAAATTGCATGAAAAATGAGCAAGTTTACTAAATATTTTTTCACTGCGCATGCGCGAATTCAATCAAAATATACTGTGCATAATATATTAGCTAAATATATAGACCAACTTTTATGAGAGTCTCAAAAACATAGCTTGAAAATTCTGATAGTGATCGTCGATAGAATAAGCTCGAAATTCGCTGTTCCCAAAAGGAAGCAAAAAAGATGAGGGGTTGTATCAAATATAGAATGAGAAACACTTTTCATTCTTATTATGTCAACTTTCATAAGCTAGTATATTTGGATACAACCCCTCATCTTTTTTGCTTCCTTTTGGGGACTGCGAATTTCGAGCTTATTCTATCGACGATCACTATCAGAATTTTCAAGCTATGTTTTTGAGACTTTCATAAAAGTTGGTCTATATATTTAGCTAATATATTATGCACAGTATATTTTGATTGAATTCGCGCATGCGCAGTGAAAAAATATTTCGTAAACCTGATCATTTTTCATGCAATTATTATTATTAGGTGCGTTCGTAATTATATAAATACGTAGCACCTATAGTCGTCGTTTGGTCCGTCCGTCTGTCCGTCCGTCTGTCTGTCCGTCTGTCTGTCCGTCCGTCTGTCTGTCTGTCCGCATATAACAACGCAAAAACTACCCAACCAAATGGTTTGCAATTTAAAATATATTATCTTTGCAGAATTTTGTCTAGACATTTCAAATTTTATTAAAATAGAATCAAAACTTTAGGAGATATTAATAAAAATATTTATTAAGAAATTTGAATTTTTTTTTTTTAAATCGGTGCTTTTTTTTTGTTATAGGAGCTTTGGAAGTTTAATCGTCAAGCGACCGAGATACTTATTTTATGACAGAAATTAATCTGCAGACGATATAATTCATTTCACAGAATTAAAAATCATCAAGATCTGAATATTTATATAACTAGCTGATACATATATATCTGAATATTTATATAACTAGTTAAGATATTTGTATGAACAGTGTCATAAAATATATACTTAACTGGCTGTTTAACCCGTTCTACGCACGGGATATCATGAATTTAATTCTAAAACGTGCGTACGAACGCACCTCGTTTGTAACGTTTGACGTACAATTTCCAACTTGTTTTTTAATTCTGATTGCAGGGTATTGTGCATAAATTTGTTTGTCATATTTTCTGAAAATAACTTGTTTTTATATTAAAAACTCTGCAAATTATAAGCAAAAAACTTCGTAAAATTTGGGACTGTTTTTATAAAAACCTCAATTTCTCTTCGAGTATACATGCTATCTTCATAAAAATGAACCCAAATTATTACAATAAGCCTCCTAAGCGTGTGATACCGTTTCAACGCTTTTGTGATATTGGTTTTTACAGGGTTATCAAAAACGTATTCGTTTTTCTTCAATTTGTTGACGACCCCTTATGGGGTTTCAAGAAAAAATCTTCTCGGAAATATATGACGTTTATCATGTTGTTTACACTCCTAAAGTTTCAAGATAAAACCTCATGTACCTTTCCAGATATTTAACAAATTATAATAAAAACAACTGCGTCTAATAATTTGGCCAGGGACTGTATATAATAGATGTAGAATATTGTCGTGTAATTTCAAATTTTATGAAAGTCGAATCAAAACTTAAAAAGATTATTAATGAAAGTTTATTTTTCTCATTCTATTAAATCATATCATTTGTTTAATTATAGCGATCCTATAATCTATCAGCAGTTTTTTGGATAGGTGTTTCCATAGAGATATTAAATGGAAAAAGAGTCTAAATATGAATTTCAAGTTCTGAAAATTTAAAAGCTAAGGTTAAGTTTCCCATTAAAATTTTCAAAATAACAGTTGGATAGACGTTTCCGGAGATTTAGATATTAAATGGAAAAATAGTCTAAATATGGATTTTAAAAGCTTGGCTTAAGTTTCCCTTTGGAATTTTCAGTAAATGTCACCAAAAGATAAAATGTTGCCAACTTAAAATGTACTTATTTTTTTACGGAAATTAATCATATAGTGATGGGCGATTCTGAAAAACTTGCTAATCGATCAACATCGATACTGTATAAAACAACATCGATTAAAAATGTAATCGATTAACAAATTCTAGTATCGATGTTTTAGAATCGATTCTGACACAGATAGCTTAAAAAGAGTAACTCTTAAATTTATCGATCAAATGGCAGGAAATTTGATCATACATCGTGATTATGGAAATTAGCAGTTAATAATCAATATTTCTGGAGCTCATTTCTTTAGCATAGCAGTATATGATGTATTAGCTACTGTCAAATTTTGTTTCAAAGCAGTTTTTTTGTTTCTTTCCAGGTAAAATTATTATCTTTTGAGTTTAGAGGTAGGGGGTACTAAGAGGAAATTAGGGAAGAGAATTAGGGAATGCGTAGGGAAGGGAAACAAGGAGTGGAGGGCAGTGTTGAATTCAGGGGGTGGCTTGGGGGGGGGGAGGGCATTCACCTCCGGATCATTGAAATGTGCCCCCCCCCCCGAAAGATTTGAGATTTTAGGCTTTTAACGGTTAAAAAGTGCAATTTCGCCCGGAACTCTACAATTCTCCCCCCCCCCCCCGGAGCCAGAGAAATCCCGGAAAAAATTGTCTGAATTCAACACTGAAGAGGGCTAACTATATTTTAGCTAGAATTTCTTGTCCGAATCAGGGCCGTGCGAAGAGGGGGGCGGAGGGGGCCTTCGCCCCGGGCGCGGAAATTGAAGGGGCGCCAAATTTATACTACCAACCACGGTTTAATTTATTTATTTATTATTTTTTTCGTTATAGATCATTTTCTGGGGAATTTCTTTTTCTCTCTTCGTCATTCTTTTTTTTGTCTGTCGCAAAATATCATGTACTCTCCAATAAATAAGTGCAATTTTCTCTTATACTATTTAGTTATACTATTTCATATACATACTATTTCACTTCTATACTATTTAGTTATTTATATTTTATTATACTATTTCTGAATTAAAATGAAACCTTTTAAAGTTCCAACATAAACGCGAAATGTTTATTCAATAGAATTTATTTCTGTTTCTGTACTTTATCAGTTTTGTGTTACCTGTCACAAAAAGAAGGAGGTGGGGGGGGCGCCAAATTGAAACTTTGCCCTAGGCGCAGTTTTCTCTTCGCACGGTCCTGGTCCGAATTTAATAAAAATTTAGAAAGAAGTAGGGCTGATGCCCAAGCCGCCGAAAATAAAAGAATTTTTTTGTGAGATAAAAATTAAGGGAGTGGGCAGTCTCCCCGCCCCCCCCCCCCCCCCTGAAATCATAACTTTTTTAATTATGGTCAGATTTGAACGGGACCTTTTCTGACATTCTTCCCAAGTCATTTGGTTAATAACTAAATATTTGTATTATATCTGCAACTGTTTGTCACCACTATTTAAGAATAAGGGGGGGGGGGCAGTTTTGCCCACACGGGGGCACTTTTCTAAATTTTGCTGATATCCCTCATGTGATATATAGTCGGAAAGGTCTGTGACCGCTTAATCATATTATGAATCTCCCGTGTCCATCCCCCACTTTGCCCCCCCAAGGGGGGTACTTTTCTAAATTTTGCACACAACCCTCATGTGCTATATCGTTGGAAAGGTCTGTGACCGCTTAATCATATTATGCATCTGAGGAGTTAGGGTCAGATTAACTTTCATTGTTTCGGGTTCGAAATCGATTTCGGATTGCGTTTTGCTTTGTTTCTTGAGGGTCGGTGCCAGGCCAGGTTGACCAGATTTTTAAAAGAATGTACAAAATATTTTTTCACCATTTAGGTGAAAACTTTATAAACAATAAAACCTCCAGCAATAAAACCGGAAAGTAGGAAGTAGAAAAGACAAACTTACTTCATACATGTAGCCTTGAAAAACATTAAGAACAAACAGACGATTATTTTGTGTCGGAAAGCTTCAATATTAAAATTTAAAGTATCATAACTCAACATGTTTGATTCTAAATTCTAACAAACTGGAATTTTCACTGTTTTATTTGTCTGAGCACGGAGAAATTTTTCTGACAAACTTGAGAGATACAACTTAAATAAGGAGCATTCTATGTAAAGTGGCTCTAAACCAAGAATGGAGTGTTTTAACTGGGGAAAAAAGCCGAACATTTTTATTATTGTTCATAAATAGTGGTGACAAACAGTTTCAGATATAATACAAATGTTTATTTTTTAACAAAATGACTTGGGAAGAATGTCAGATTAGGTCCCGTTCAAATATGACCATAATTTAAAAACTTATGATTCCGGTTCAGGGGAAGGGAGGGAGCGGCAAGGAGGAGGGACAGGGGGGGAGGAGACAATATTGACAGATACAACTTAACTAACGAGCATCCTGAGTAAAGTGGCTCTCAACCAAGGATGGTGTGTTTTAACTGGAAAAAAAATGAATTTTTTTATTATTGTTCATAAATAGTGGTGGCCAACAGTTGCAGATATAATATCAATGTTTAGTTATTAAGCAAATGACTTTGGAAGAATGTCAGAAAAGGTCTCGTTCAATTCTGAACATAATTTAAAAAGTTATGATTTCGGGCGACAGGGAGAGGGAGGTGAGGGAAACGAGGTGGGAGGAGACATGTGTTGAATTCAGACACTTTTCTCCGGGATGGGGACATTATAAAGTTACGGGGGGGGGGGGGGGGAAATTGCACATTTTAACCATTGAAAGTATAAAATCTCAAATCTTCGGGGGGGGATGTCCCGCTCGGGCCACCCACTGAATTCAACACTCGGAAACAATATTGACAGATACAACTTAACTAACGAGCATCCTGAGTAAAGTGGCTGTAAACCAATGATGATGTGTTTTAACTGGAATAAAACCGAAAATTTTGATTATTGTTCATAAATAGTGGTGACAAACAGTTGCAGATATAATACCAATATTTATTTATTAACCAAATGACTTGGGAAGAATGTCAGAAAAGGTCCTGTTCAAATCTGTGCATAACTAAGAAAGTTATGATTTTTGGGGCAGGGGCGAACTTGAAAACTAAAACTTAATAAACAAACTAGCGGGCGTCGCCCGCTAGTGGGCTTTTAATTTATATCGGGGCCTCGAATCTTGTAAAACCTCGAATATGATAAACCTCGAACAGAACGAAACTCCGGTTCGGGTCCCCGCTGCCTTCGGCACCGTATACCGGTCGTGCTACGCACGCACCAGATAATTCCGTAATTTTCACATCGAATGGTGTAAACCTCTAACCGAACGAACCTCCGACCGGAAAAAAAAAAAGAACTTTAACTTATCTTGAAGGAATAAACTATCTAAAAGATGAACAGTTCGGCTTCCGTGAAAACAGAAGCACTATATCAGCTCTGGAGAGACTTAAAGAGAAAATTGCACAATTATTACAAAAACATACTTATGTGGGCATCATATCATTTGATATTACAGGTGCTTTCGATTCAATAAACTGGCACCAATTATCGGAAATAATTGATGACTCACCGTTACCCAGATACCTCAAAACCTTACTAAAAAATTATATAAGCAAAAGAAGTATAGGCTTAAATCAATATGAATATATAGAGTGGTTCAGGGTATTTAAAGGATGTCTTCAGGGATCCTGTCTTGGACCACTCTTATGGCTTCTTATAGCTAACTACATAATAAAAAATTATAAAAATCTATATGAAGATATTATTGTTTACGCAGATGATTTTTTGATTCCAATAGAGGGAAATACCGTAATAGACCTGGAAGTTACAACCAACAACAAAATAGTCCATTTTAAGAATATCTGTGATGAATTCGGTTTTAAAATATCAACTCAGAAAACGCAATCAATGCTTTTCGGTAGCAATCTCCTCGAAAGAAGACTTCCGAGATTTAAATTAGAAAATATAAAAATAAAAGTAGTAAAAAATATTAAATATCTTGGCGTATTGTTAGATTCTAAATTCAATTTTACAGATCACATGAAAGACCTTCGAACAAAGATTGCAAACTTTGTAAACGGATTTAGAGGATTTCGATTCTTTAATAAAGGTATCAAACCAGACATCCTGAAAATATGGTATCAAACAGTCATAGAACGCCAAATACTATATGCTTACGAAATTTGGTATCCAAACTTGAATACTGATGGCCGCAAATTACTACGTTCAACTCAGCGTTTGGCATTATTAAACTTAATACGGACCTATAGGACTATCTCTCACGAAGCTCTGTATCTTCTTACAGGAACTCCACCAATCCTAATAAAAATACAGAATGAATTTCAGTACTACCAACTGAAAGTAGGAAATAGAAATTTGTTAATCAATAACACACAGCTAAACATTAACAATATAATGCAGAAAGAAAAATCGTATCGATTCCTCAATTACTACAGAGTCCAAAATATCAGAATTATAGAAGATAGAAAATCCATCCATCCAAAAGAATACGATGTGGAAGCCTACACAGATGGTTCTGTCATGCCAGGGGGTGTAGCCAGTGCTTTCACCATATATAAAGATGGAAATAATATACATGATGAAGCAATACGACATCATCCACTGAATAACATATATCAAGCAGAATTAATGGCAATTTATAAAGCAATAAAATGGTTCTCTACCTCCGACTACAATAAACTACTAATTATTACAGATAGTTACTCTTCTATGGAAGTATTAAAAGTTGCTTTTCCTAGAAACTACATTATCAAAAACATTTACAATCAATTACTTCAAATTCCTGATAAATCCATTATAATAACATGGACTAAATCTCATGTGGGTGATACTGGCAACAAAAGAGCTGATCTCCTAGCAAAGCAAGCCATCTTACAAGACCAATATCAATCAAGAAAAGATCTGTTGTTCCCCATTTCAATAGCAAAATTGTATTTTAAAAAGAAAACCATCTCTGACTGGCAAGCCATTTGGTACTCATGTAATAAGGGCAGAGATACCTATAAAATTATAAATAAAGTCGATCCAAATTATCTCTGCAAACAGCCAACACTGCCGTATTATCTGAGTAACCATGGCAGTTTCCCACAATACTTACATAAAATAAGAAAAAGAGCCTCACCTAGATGTCCATGCGATAAAGCAGAAGGAGATGCAGTTCACTACATATTCGGATGCTGCCCTCTTATGATCCATCACTTCCCTTTTGATAAGAACGAAACTCTCAGATATAACCTTCGTAATATCATTTTCAATCCTTCAAACTCTCAAAAGTTAAAAGAGAATTATAATATTCTCAATAAAAATTTCTCTTTCATTACGAAATAATTTTTAAAAAAAATTGACTGAACTGCCCATTGACTTTCTGAACTAAAATACCATAAATTTAGGACATCATGAACTTATAGTACTTCGAAAATATTTTATATTTAACTTTCAATTTGCAAAAAATTGTTATTTTTTACCTTTTATATTTTATTATTGTTATGTAATTATATTCATTGTTTCAAATCTAATAAACAGGCGCCTCCTGCGGTGGGGGTTGGAACGGATGGGTGCTATCGGTTAGTGTGCTATGTTAGTATCAATCATCGGTGTCGGGTAGCGTTTATTTTTCCCCTCGTGGACTTATTGTTCCTATACCTCACGGGTGGCTGTCCACGAGTGGGTGATTTCGGTCCCCCCTGCCTTCGGCACCGGATAATTCCTTAATTTGCACACCGAATAGTATAAAACTCTAACTGAACGAACCTCCAACTCGGGTCCCCGCTGCCTCCGACACCGTATAGCAGTCGTGCCGCGCACGCGCTGCAACATCCATTAGTTCCATGTTCCATCACAGGTGGCGCAATCTGTTCTACACGAAATTTGGGCACTGAAATCATTAAGGCTATAGCTGTCGAGTCGGTACCGTATACCGGTCATAATATGAATAAGCGTGATTAAACGTTCACAGACCTTTCCAACAATATATCACATGAGGGGTGTGTGCAAAATTCAGAAAAGTACCCCCTTGTGGGGGGTACTGGACACCGGAGATGCATAATATGATTAAGTGATCACAGACCTTTCCAACGATATATTACATGACGGCTGTGTGAAAAATTCAGAAAATTAACCCCCTTGTAGGGGCAAAGGGGGGGGGGAATGGTCACTGGAGATGCATAATATGATTAAGCGGTCACAGACCTTTTCAACGATACATCACATGAGGGGTATCGGCAAAATTTAGAAAAGTGCCCCCCCTTTGGAGAGGCAAAGTGGGGGGGTGGGATTGACACCTCAGATGCATTATATGATTAAGTGGTCACAGACCTTCCCAACGATATATCACAAGAGAGGTGTCGGCAAAATTTAGAAAAGTTCCCCTCCCGTGTGGGCAAAACACGCTCCCCCCTCTCCATAATTTTCAACGAGGCCTCATTTTTTAAATTTATTTTATGTGTTATAAAATATCGTAAAGTTTCAAAAAGATCGCCTTATTGTATTTCCTAATTATGTTCGCGCTCCTCCCCTCTCGAAAGGTCAAAACGCCCCCCCCCCCTCTCCCCATAATTTTTGAAACTAGCTAATTCTTAAAATTTCTGTTATGCGTTATAAAATATCGTAAACTTTCAAACAAATCGGCTTATTATATTTCCTAATTTTGTTCGCGCCCCTCCTACCCCTCCCCCCCCCCATCCGAAGTGTGAAGCGAATCCCTTACTTATACGAAATTTGAGAGCAACAGCTGCTCATCTCTGCCGCTAAAATAACCAAAGTGAAAGAATAAATACATGGAATTTAGTGCCAGAGAGATCGATCTATAATCTATTAGATTTCCGTTAGGCATTATTCTCTGATGGTGACAAGATCGATCTGCAGTGACGATTTGAAAGAAAATAAACGAACGATAATATTCGTTGAGACATCGATAAAAAAAAATGATAAAATCGATCTGGCCATCGATTATTTCGTTGAGACATCGATAAAAAAATTGATAAAATGAGCTCGCGCCGCATCGATCTGGCCATAGTATCGATTAAATCGATAAAAAGATCGACATCGATATAAATTTGATAACGTCGATTAAATCGATCTGGTCATAGTATCGATTAAATTGATTAAAAAGATCGATGTCGCCCATCACTAAATCATATCATAATAACAGACGATATAATTCCTTTTTTCAGTGAAATAATAACAATATTTTTTTTAAATTGTCTTGTATTGGATATTTGCACATAGTATAATTTTAATGTCACAGAATTGCAAATAATTGTTTGTAAAAGTGTATTGAAACTTAATTTCATAAAATAAAATTAATATTTATAATATGAAAATAAATTTTGTATTCATGCATTTTCGCATAAGAGTGAAACCGCTATTGCACCAAGATCTAAATATTTATAAAACTAGATATAGTACGAACGTACCTCATTTGTCACTTTTGACGTACAATTTCCAACTTGTTTAATTTCATTGTGACTATGCCCTTTTATTGACATTTAAACAAAATAAATTGAAGTGATAAAGAAAAATGTGTTTCGGTAGGTGTCATTTAATACGACAAAAGTATTTTAAGTTTACAGAACAATCACTTTTATTCAGTTTTAACAATACATTCTATACGTATTAAGACTCCATACATTCTATTCTTTCATCTTATCACGTATCAATTCTACATTAGGGTAGGATGCGAAGCTGTTGATTGGAATGTCCTTAACCACCCATTAAGGGCATTCACGATCTGCTTATACAAGAAAAAATATTCCCAGTTTAAATACCCAATATATCTGCTTTTACTTACCCATCATACGTAGTATAGGGTATGTCTTGTAATCGTTTTGAAAATCGATTTTTTTTTTTTTTTTTTTTTTTTTTTTTTTTTGACGGATTGACACGTTTCAGATACTAGAGATTTCGAAAAACATATTTTTAGAAAAAAAAATTGCCGTCCGTCTGTCCGTGTGTGTGTGTCTGTAAACGCTCTATCTCCCGAACAAATTGAGATAGAGACTTGAAATTCGGTGTGTACTTAGTATGTAATAATGGGAAGAAGCTTATTGAATTTCAGTCACCTCGATTATCGGGAACTATTTTGTTCGGACTCTCGAAATATTCATTCTGATAAAAGGTATATAAAAATTTTCGAAATTGTTTGTTTTAAGGAATGAATATAAAAGACAATAAAAAAAAACAACAAATTTTGCATAAATAATGAAGTTAATCGGATAATGAGTTGCCGAGATATTTGTAATGCTTTTTCCAACACTCTTCGATTTTTCATGACCCTGTATTTGATCCAAATTTCAATTCAAAGATATATTTTAATTGGAAATGAGACGCTTAATCCAACGCAATAAACCGTTAGTTAATATGATTATCATTTTTGGAGTTATAAGGATTTTTTTTACGCAATTCAGTAATAGAACATTTAAAGTTTATGACGTCATCAAGCCACGATTTTATTCGAATTGCAATGCATTTTATAAGTAGTTTACACATGTTTTATTTTCATATTTTATATTATGCATATCCATGATGGGTAAGTATTACGGTGGCCCCCCCACGACTAGTTCACATTGAAATTAAGTAATTCTAAAAAATGTTATGTTCAACAAAATGAGAAAATATGTAAAGTATTTTTTTTTTAACTTTTGTTTAAGTAGTCAAGAAGGACATAAAAAAAAGAATCAACAAAGAAAATTGCAATTACAGTTAATTGTTTGTAAAGAGAGAAGCTGTTGATTGGAATTTCCTTAACCACCCATTAAAAGCATTCACGATCTGTTTATACAAGAAAAAGATTCCCAGTTTAAGTGCCGAATTTATTTGCATGTTACATACTGAAGAAATATTTTCGGCTTTTTAATCATTTAAATCAATACAAGAGAAATGTTTTATCTTCAAGTTGAAGGAAGGAAAGGTAAAATATTGATGCGTCACTTATAATTATATTACTCAATATATCTGCTTTTCACATTGAAATTAAGTAATTGTGCTAAAATGTTATGTTCAACAAAATGAGAAAATATGTAAAGAATTTTATTTTAAACTTTTTTTTTAAGTTATCACGAAGAACATGAAAAAAAAAAGAATCAATAAAGAATACCTATACAAAAAGTAAGTACTTTCAAAATTATAAAGTTTTGGTAAATACCAGAGGATATGTTTGTAGTATTCAGAAAGTTAAAACTTTGTTACATTCTTTTAAAGATGGTTTTGACTGACTTTACTGAAATTTTTTTGTTTTGGAACTATGTAATTGAACTAAAAGTTTATGTAAGGAAAACCGGAGCTGGTTGTCACAAAATGTATTTCTTATTAAACTTATAAACTGTGTCAGCCAGGGTTGTCGTGAAGGGTATGCGGTGGTATAAGCCGTATACTCTAGCGTATACTCCCAGTCTATTGCGTATACCCTCTATTTATAACGTATATACTCTCTTTTTATAGCGTATACTCTATGGTTTATTTGCCACTACAATACTGGTGTCAGTTCATAAGTGTATCAACACCTGCAGTTGGTGATGCAGTTTAAGGGTTGTAATTTCCACTTGCATTATTTTGTTAGTTTGAATTACATCTAATATATAAAAATGAAAAAAATGTCTTATCTGCACTTCTATACAAATCAACAGTTTGAAAGCCAGAATTGTGAAATGTTACGTGTAGGTGTATTAAAATACAGCCGAGGCAATTAAAGTACTCCGGAATCGAAATAATGTATAGTTAATTTTTAATTAATAAATAAACAAAAATCTAATATCTTTTTTTCTACTAAATTTAAACATTTTTCGTTATAGCAGTTGCCAACAATTAAAATTCAACAATAAAATTATTTCTACAATAATTTATTTTCTATTGAAAGATTTCCACGTGAAAAATGAAAATGAAATAAAAAGTTTCAACAATTGAAATAAAGATTAATATGACGTCATATTGGTAAACGTACTCGAGATCTTTTCTGCAGCCCTGTATACAATGCAAATCTGTATACACTTTTCAGAACAGTTATTTTGTCACCTTTTTTGGAACACTTTGAAGCGCACTTTTTGGAACAGTTTTTAGAATACTTCTGAGAACACTTGTTGTGTTCAGCACACTTTCTAACGCAAATTTTTAAAGCGATGATTTCACAAGTGTGCCCATATGTGCTCCCAATCCGTTCTCAAATTTGTTCCCAAGTTTAGATTTTACAGATATCCTAAGCAGAACACATTCGGTAAACTTTCAGAACACTTTCTTTATAGCGGAGCATATTCAGAGCACATTAAGGTAACTGAAACAGTTTTTTAATCAAAGTGTTCCAAATGTGTTTCCAATGTGTGCTGCGATTTTGCAGTATAGGATCTTTAGAATTTATACACACCCAGTGATATGTAAAAAATTAGTTGCATTCAAAAACGCGTATCACCTCTGAAAGAGCGCTTCCAGTAATTATTGTTAATAGACAGTACTGTAACCGCATTCTTTTGTGTGTCCCTGTAAATGAACAATGAATGCTATGCACACTTTATTCTATAATAAGTATCCTGTTGTGCACCTCGATAATACATATCAATTTCAATGTGTTTGAAATAGTGTAACATTATTAAAGTTCACCCCAAATGGGTTTTCCCCATAGACCCTAATGTAACGACAATCCTTTGAATGTAATTCCCTGTAAATGTACGGTGAATACTTTACACTCCATATTCCACAGAAAACATGTCTATTAAATTAAAAATGTGCAATATATATAAAAGTATCAAAAGTTTCGATTGGAGTAATCAATTTTTAATAAGAGAGAGATCTAAATGTTTTGAAATCTAACAAGTTTAATTTCAGTGACAACCAGGTTTGGTCTCCTCTACTTTAAAACGAAGAAAATACAAAGAATACATTTTTAAAGACTTTTGTTTAAATAGAAAAATAGTATAATAATCATTAATTGATAAAAAATAATTATTCAAGTTATTATTATTTTTAGCTGACTGTTTATGAATTTATCTATTGATGACGACCCCTGCGTGCGCATATAAACTGTTTCAATGCAATTGAATATACAGGGTGTCCATAAAAGAACTCCGGGGTTTTGCAGCAAAACTTTTTAATTCAATCATAAAATTAGGTTAATGTTATATATATGTACTTAAAAGTAAATTGATCAAGATTTTTACTATTTAGTAGATTTCAATGTGTGCCCCGTTTGTGCCACAGCACTCATCCAAACGGTATTCAACCTCTTCCCACGTCCTGGCTGATTCTGCATCACACCGCTTGGGTCACCCCTCACAATAGAACCCCATTCTAAATTTGCCCCAATAATGTAAAATAAATTTTCTCCCGACTTGACCTTTGGGGAGGAAAAGCAATTAAAGCGAGCATCGTGAAACGACCCCTCCTGGCCCCATGTATGGAGCACTGATTGCCACACAACTGATCATCCTTTGCTTGAGATGGTTTACATCTTGAATTTTCTCAGCGAAAGCAAGATTCTTGAGAATGGTAACAGATCTAATTTCTATAAGCCAGATAACACACTCAGCCTTTTGTTGTGGCGTCGCCATCTCACTGCATTAATTGAATGTAATGATGGAATGAACGTCTACTACATTACTTCAAGGTCAATGACGCGCAACGCTACCTAGTGTTGAAAAAAAACAAACTGAAACTGGTGTGGATAAAATTTGATGAGCTACTAATTTCTTCTAAATTAACTGACCTGGCCTATCTCATACCGTTAACTCGATATGATTTTTTTTAAATCCCGGAGTTCTTTTATATACATCCTGTATTGTTCAAATGAATTAAGTAAATGAAATGAAATTAACGTACATGGTGCACAATGTGAGAAATTTTTTCATAATCACTATATGAAGCATTCATTTCCTTTCTGGTTTCTTTCCTTATTCCACTTAATTTTGGTTTAGCTATTTGTTTGAAACTTTAAGTGCATATTAAAATAGTAAATTCATTTTCTGATTGTACTATTGAATGTGACAAAAATACTTTATTTAAAATTATCAAAAGAGTTCCCGTTATACAGTTTTTAAACAATGCATTGCAAACAGATTTAGGGCTTCTTTCATTAAATTCTCTTCACATCATCACGCATCAATTTTCTTATTGGGTCTGAAAGTTTCCCATTAGGACGATAAGTGGTTGATTGGCATTTCTTAACGACTCGTTGAAGTAATTGTCAATCCGCTTATAGAAGACAAAATAATTTCAATTTAAGTACCTAATTCATTTGCATGTTAAATATTGCAGGAGATACTTTCTGTTATTTAATCAATTTGGTTAAATCAAGAGGGAAATCTCAACTTTAACTGGAAAGAAGGATGTTAAAAGTTTGGGACGCAACTTTCAATTAAGTTTTTAAATATTTGTACTGAAACTTTTCGTTTTGAAATTTTTTATTGTACGAAACTATTATTTACTGTAAAAGGAAAAAAAAACTAACCATAAGGAGTTTTTAAATCTTTTGCTGAAATAACTAGAAATCGTAGTTTATTAATAATTAATTATTAATTTTGTCCTATCATATGATGTATCAATTGAGAAGTAAAGAACTTTATTATTAGTAATAATATTAAAAATTACGGCGACATCACTTTGGAGCTAAATAATAAAAGATTTTCTTTCATTAAATTCTCTTCATATGATCACGCATCAATTTTCTTATTGGGCCTGAAAGTTTTCCATTAGGACGAGAAGTGGTTGATTTGCATTTCTTAACGACTCGTTGAAGTAATTGTCAATCCTCTTATAGAATATTTAAATTTTAATTGCTTAATAGGCGTATAGCCAACATAGTGAAAAAGTACCCAAGCCGGGACTCGAACCTCTGTCATCAGTTTGCGCACTGACGTTCTACCAACTGAACCACTTAGGAACGATACTCAGCCTGGAACTTTTTCACCATAACATGTTGGCAAGGCTACAAACGCAGCACAAGATGGAATATTTTCCGTGAGCCGCCAACCCTGTGGCAAACACGAAATCAAAGAAAATAGAGCATCGACAATTGAATAAATTCATATTTTAATACTTTGAAAATTTTCCAGAGAAAATTTCTCACGCCTTGCATTCATAATATTCAAATTTTAATTGTTTAATAGGCGTATAGCCAACATAGTGAAAAAGTACTCAAGCCGGGACTCGAACCCGGGTCATCAGATTAGCGCACTGACATTCTACCAACTGAACCACTTAGGAACTTCCTCTTATAGAAGACAAAATAATCCATATATTTAAAGCTGTTTGGTAATTCTGTCAAATCTATTCCATCGAAATTCGATCGAATACGCATGCGTCAAAAAATCACCGGCCAATGAGGTGAGGGTCTATGACTGTCTCTACAAACGTGTTTGGGATCGTATCATCTGTTGTTTTTTTCTGTTGTCACGTTGCGTTAAACCTAGGAAGATATTTATCTAGAACTCACTGTGGAGTGTTTAGAAGGTATTTATTTTATTTATTTATTTTATTTATTGTAATTTGTATGAATACTTAGATGTCCATTTCGGATTTACTGTTTAAAAATGAATTTAGGCTCATAAGTTGGCGAAATCCCGATGGAAATTTTTTTTTAGATCTCTATCATTTTGTTTATATAGTACAGAAAATAATTATTCAAACGTGTAGAACACGCAATACAAAATTGGACCACTTATGGTCTGTTTATTATCGGGAATGAATCTTATGGTGTTCCGATTGATAATGGATTCGATTATGTAAATATAATGTCAAAAGACAGAATGCACGGTAGTAATATTTTTATTATTATGTGTTCGAAAAAAGCAGAATCTGAGCATCTGAATATAAGTTATAAAATAAACAGAAATATATTATCTCTATTCGATTTAAAAGTTTTGTCATTACATAAGTGGGCTATTTTATTTGTAAAGAGTATGTATGCATTATATTGTTTGCATGTATACAAATCTTTATAATGTTTTGATTTGCAAACTCTTAATATTTGAATAATGTTTACATTATATTTGTTTGTATGTATACAAACAATATATGTATACAAAGAAGTATATATACAAACAATGTATAATGTATCATGTAACAATATTAATATTTACATTGTATTGTTTGTATGTATACAAATCTTGAATGTTTTAAATGGGCAAATTTGTAATGTTTTTTCTGTTATTTTTTTTAAATATCAAAAAAAGATAAATTTTCAAACTTGGTATAAATAACTTAGGTACTTTTCTCTATTATCCCATTGACCACTTTTCATAACAAAACAGAAATATATTATCTCTATTCGATTTAAAAGTTTTGTCATTATATAAGTGGGCTATTTTATTTGTAAAGAGTATGTATGCATTATATTGTTTGTATGTATACAAATCTTTAGAATGTTTTGATTTGCAAACTCTTAATATTTGAATAATGTTTACATTATATTTGTTTGTATGTATACAAACAATATATGTATACAAAGAAGTATATATGCAAACAATGTATATAATGTATCATGTAACAATATTAATATTTACATTGTATTTTTTGTATATATACAAATCTTGAATGTTTTAAATGGGCAAATTTGTAATGTTTTTTTATGTTATTTTTTTTAAATGTCAAAAAAAGATAAATTTTCAAACTTGGTATAAAAAACTTGAGTACTTATCTATTATCCCATCGACCACTTTTCATAACAAAATACTATCGCCAAACTGTATGATTAAATGTCAAAATTGCAGTCCCATTTACTTGATGTCGAAAACATTATACGTGTTTTTTATGTCATCAAGTGGTTTTTAATTCAACATTTGCGTGTATTTTTCATTATGTTTATTTGATTTATTAGTTATTTCATTAATTAAAATAACAATTGTATCCTTAAATTCTTATATTTTATTTATTTATTTTGATATTCCAATGACAACGTTCTCCCATTTATTTGGCGATAGTTTTTTTTTTATGAAAAGTGGTCGATGAGATAATAGAGAAGTACCAAAACTTAATTACGTATATGAGTATATTCTTTGACAGTATTAATCATTACTCGATATTTTAAAACTGCATCATATTTGTAGAATTATATTAATTTAAACAATGCTTCTATTGAAGTGTGAAGAACCATATACCTCTATGAAGAACCATATATTTACATAATTGTCTTCATTAGCAATCGGAACACCATAAGATTCATCCCCGATAATAAACGGACTATAAGTGGTCCAATTTTGTATTACGTGTTCTACGATATTTTTACATACATTTAAATAATCATTTTCTGTACTATATAAACAAAATGATAGAGATCTAAAAAGACAATTTCCATCGGGATTGATTTAGCGAACGTTAAAAGAGCCTAAATTCATTTTTAAACAGTAAATCCGAAATGGACACCTAAGTATTCATACAAATTATAATAAATGAAATAAATAAATACCTTCTAAACACTCCACAGTGAGTTCTATATAAATACCTTCCTAGGTTTAACGCAAAGTGCAAGAAAAAAACAACAGGAGATGATCCCAAACACGTTTCTAGAGACCGTAATAGACCTTCACCTCATTGGCCGGTCCTACCGGAAGATTTTTTTTATGCATGCGTATTGGGTCGAATATTGTTGAAACATTTGACAAAATAAGCAAACTGTTTCCACCTAGGTATTTATACACAATACAACAAATAAAATAAATGCCTTCAAAACCCTTTTGATCATCACATCAGCGTGCAAGACAATTTTTTTACCGGAAACCGTTTGATGAATTTCATTATTTTTCCGTTATCGATTGACAAATTTTACGATTTTACCGCTAACGATTGCTGAATTTCACAATTTATCGACTATTGATTAACGAATTTCATGATTTTTTCCATGAACATTTGTCGAATTGCACAAAAAAAATTAAGAATATCGTCAAATTGTCTTGGGTAAAAAAATTTTGAATATTGTCAAATGCCATCGAGAAAAAAGTCTCTTTGTCAAATGATTTTGAAGAAAAAATCGGGAAATTCACAAAATGGTTTCGGAAAAAACTTCACCAAATGGTTTCAAAATTCTTTGAGTGACAGCGGGAAAAAAAATTTCATTTTACATTCAATCATCGCAATTGGCGAGTGTGATTAAGTTTAGCCAGTGGTGGCAATAACATCAATCACCAATTTCCAGTATTACTCGCCGATTGGTGAATGTTAATTTTGTCTTATATCACAAACTGTATTTACATATACTACTAGATATAATGATTATGAACCATGATTTTTCTGTTATTGGGCGAGATTCATGTTTCTTCAGCAATTCTTTGACGAAATTAGTGTTTTTTCAGCGATCCTTTGAAGAATTTCGCATTTTTCTCACGATCCTTAACGAAATTCGCATTTTCCAGCAATTCTTTGATAAAATACATTTTATTCCGTAATTTTTAGACGAAATTTAGTAAAAAAGCGTGATCTTTTGGTGAAATTTCCTTTTTTGCGATTCTTTGACAAAATTTGCTTATCTTTCGCGATCCTTTTGCATAATTACGTTTTTTCTGTGGTCTTTTAACAAAAGTCATGTTTTCCCATTATCCTTTGATAAAGTAGTGTTTTTTCCTCAATCATTTGACAAAATCTGTTATTTTCCCCCCGCGAAGATTGGTTAGATGTTTTTAGTCTGCAGGTGCCCTAAAAAGTCTGTGACGCCCGTTGCTGCATCGCACACATTCTTCCATGGGGCATCGAACGAAGTAAATTCAACCTAAAGAATCATTGTTTCATTCCTGACATTTCTCGAAAGAAACAACGTTCAACTCATTGACTGAATTGTAAAGGGCGAAATGTGTCAATTAGCAGAAAGTGCGCAATTTGTTCGTTCATGGAAAAAATCGTGAAATTCGTTAACCGATAGTCGATAAAATTCGAAATTCGTCAATCGATAGCGGAAGAAGTGCAAAATTCATTAATCTACACAGTGGAAAAATCGCAAAATTCATCAACTGGTTTCGGGAGAAAAATTTTTCGAATATCGTCGAATTTCTTCGAGAAAAAAATTCACAATCTGCCAATTTCGGGCTGAAATTTACCAAATGGTTTCAAAATTTGTTGCGCGACAGCAGAGAAAAAAAATCTTTTTCCATTCAATCATCGCAATTGGTGAGTGTGACTATTATGTTTGACCAGTGGTGGCAATAAAGTCCATTGCCAAATTTTCAGTATTACTCGCTGTTTGGCAAGTGCTAATTTTGTCCTATACTTCAAAACCCTTTTGATCATCACATCAGTGTGCAGGACAATTTTTTTTACGGGAGACCATTTGATGAATTTCGTGATTTTTCCGTTATCGATTGACCAATTTTACTGCTATCGATTGTTGAATTTTATAATTTATCAACTATTGATTAGCGAATTTCCTGATTTTTTCCATGAACGTTTGACGAATTACGCAAAAAAAAATAAGAATATCGTTAAATTGTCTTGGGTAAAAAAAAAATTTAATATTGTCAAATGCCTTCGAGAAAAAGGTTGCAAGTTGAAACGGCTGTGACTTCTTTTTCATGTTATGCATCTCCGGTGTCCATCCCACCCCCCCCAAGTGGGACACTTTTCTAAATTTTGCACATACCCCTCATGTGATATATCGGTGGAAAAGTCTTTGACCACTTATTCATGTTATGCATCTCCGGGGTCCATCCCGCCCCCCCCCCCAAGGGGGCACTTTTCAAAATTTTGTTGACACCCCTCATGTCATACATTGTTGGAAAGGTCTGTGACTGCTTAATCATATTATGCATCTCCGGTGTCCATCTCCTCACTTTGCCCCCCCCCTCCCCAAAGGGTACTTTCTAAATTTTGCACATTACCCTCATGTTATATATCATTGGAAAGGTCTGTGACCACTTAATCATTTTATGCATCTCCAATGTCCATCTCCCCACTTTGCCCCCCCACCCCCCTAAGGGATACTTTTCTAAATTTTGTTGACACCCCTCATGTCATATATCATTGGAAAGGTCTGTGACCACTTAATCATATTATGCATCTCCGATGCCCATCTCCCCACTTCCCCCCCCCCAAGGGATACTTTTCTAAATTTTGTTGACACCCCTCATGTCATATATTGTTGGAAAGGTCTGTAACTGCTTAATCATATTATGCATCTCCGATGTCCATCTCCCCACTTTGCCCCCCCCCAAAGGGTACTTTCTAAATTTTGCCCATTACCCTCATGTTATATATCATTGGAAAGGTCTGTGACCACTTAATCATATTATGCATCTCCGATGTCCATCTCCCCACTTTGCCCCCCTCCCTCCCCCAAAGGGTACTTTCTAAATTTTGCACACAACCCTCATGTTATATATCATTGGAAAGGTCTGTGACCACTTAATCATATTATGCATCTCCAATGTCCATCTCCCCACTTTGCCCCCCCACCCCCCTAAGGGATACTTTTCTAAATTTTGTTGACACCCCTCATGTCATATATCATTGAAAGGTCTGTGACCACTTAATCATATTATGCATCTCCGATGCCCATCTCCCCACTTCCCCCCCCCCCGAAGGGGTACTTTCTAAATTTTGCACATTACCCTCATGTTATATATCATTGGAAAGGTCTGTGACCACTTAATCATATTATGCATCTCCGATGTCCATCTCCCCACTTTGCCCCCCTTTCCCCCCCAAAGGGTACTTCTAAATTTTGCACACAACCCTCATGTTATATATCATTGGAAAGGTCTGTGACCACTTAATCATTTTATGCATCTCCAATGTCCATCTCCCCACTTTGCCCCCCCCCCCCAAAGAGATACTTTTCTAAATTTTGTTGACACCCCTCATGTCATATATTGTTGGAAAGGTCTGTAACTGCTTAATCATATTATGCATCTCCGATGTACATCTCCCCACTTTGCCCCCACCAAAGGGTACTTTCTAAATTTTGCACATTACCCTCATGTTATATATCATTGGAAAGGTCTGTAACTGCTTTATCATATTATGCATCTCCGATGTCCATCTCCCCACTTTGCCCCCACCAAAGGGTACTTTCTAAATTTTGCACATTACCCTCATGTTATATATCATTAGAAAGGTCTTTGACCACATAATCATATTATGCATCTCCGGTGTCCATCTCCTCACTTTGCCCCCCCCCCCCCAAGGGGTACTTTCTAAATTTTGCACACAACCTCATGTTATATATCATTGGAAAGGTCTGTCACCACTTAATCATATTATGCATCTCCCATGTCCATCCCCCCACTTTGACCCCCCAAGGGAGTACTTTTCTAAATTTTGCATACACCCCTCATGTGATTTATCGATGGAAAAGTCTGTGACCACCTAATCATATTATGCTCCCCACTATGAAATTTGTCAAGTTAAAGCAACTATAAATTTTACTTTTATGGTATTATCAAGTTGTTTGCCGTCAAATTTTGACGGGTTCCATCTAGTTTCTGTTTAAATACTTAATTCATTTGCATGTTAAATATTGCAGTAGACACTTTCCGTTATTTAATCAATTTGCTTAAATCGCAGAGCGAAATTTCAACTTTAACTGGAAATAAGGATGTTAAAACTTTGCGGCGCAACTATGTTTTAAAACATTTGTTCTGAAACTTTTCATTTTGAAATGTTGTTATTGTGCTAACTTATTATTCACTATAAAAGGAAAAAAAGACTAACCATAAGGAGTTTTTGAAACTTTTGCTGAAGTAACTAAGAGATGGTAGTTTATTAATAATTAATTATTAATTTTGTCCTGTCATATGATGTATCAATTTAGAAGTAAATATCTTTATTAATAATAATAATATTAAAACTTACACTATCATCACTTCGGACTTCTAAATATTAAAAGATTTTCTTTTTCGTATTTCTTGATATTGGCGTTAATTGGCTATTCTTAACACTTTCCAACCTAGTTGAAAAGTGTTTATGACTTCGGTTTGTATGCCGCCTGCCGTCTGGCCGTCTGCCGTCTGTCCATGCTCTAACTGCCGTAAATATGCTCGGATTGCCCTGCAATTTTTATATGTTATTGTCGTTATCTATAGCATGTTCCCTATTTCAACTAAAGTGTGTAGCACCTATAGTTTTTTTACAGGGATACTCAAAAGAATTCCGTTACATTACGGTCTATGGGGAAAAATCATTTGCGGTTTATTTTAATGATGTTACACAATTTCAAATACATTGTAACTGATATAGATCACTAAGGTGCATTACAAGAAGCTTAATATGGAATAGGGAGTGCATAGCACTTATAGTTACTTTACAGGGACAGTCAAAATAATTCCGTTACATTACGTCTATGGAGAAAAATCGTTTGCGGTTTAATTAAATAATGTTTCACTATTTTAAACGCATTGAAATTTATGTATATCACTAAGGTGCATTACAAGCGGCTAACTACCGAATATTGTGTGTATAGCAGTCATCGTTCATTTACAGGGACACACAAAAGAATTCACTACTCTCTGTTAACAATAATTCCTGGAAGTGCGTTTTTAATTGCTGAACGCGATTTTAAATTTAACTCACTTTTTGTCTATTACTTGGTGTGTATAAATTCTGTATATCATATACAGGGCAGCACAAAAGTTCGCGGACACGTTTCCGTTTATTGACAGAAACACCAGAAGGAGAATTTTAAACTGTGCCACGCGTTTCCTAACTAAACTAAAATTTAGCATCCTATGTAGTATATATACAAATCTATAGATCATATACAGGGCTGAATAAAAGTATTCGGATACTTTTCCGAATATTGTATATGTTGGAAATTCCTGAAATTACGTTTTTAAATATGTTATGCGTTTTCCAAATTGTTTACTTAGATGTTATCTTTCAGTTTATTAAATGGTAATGATTTGTAAAATTATTTTGGAAGCGTTGGAAAGTGTTACATAATCTATGCTTGACGCATGGTTTTCCGTTCTTGTTTAGTCAGAAATGGATTTGTTTGTGTTTGATTCGAAATATTACCCACATAAATTTCAATATTTTTTATGGTGCTAATAAGAAACTTTTGTTTTTACTTTTGTCATCTGACGTTCGTTTCATGGTATATTTTCATCTTATTTCATCTATCAATTTATTTTTTGATGATTTTGTGTGACCATCTAAAAAGTTTTAATGCATTTCTGAAATTACTATAGAAGTGAAATTAGATTAAATCGAGGTTGATTTTGCTTAATTTGGAGAATTGTATTTTAATCTCAACACGACTTACTATTCTTTATTTTATTTCATGGCATTTTCTAACTAGGTTTAAACCTACTATGTAATGACATTAATGAAAAGCAGTGCTTTCATCTACGGATATTACATTTGTAATATCAACATTTAACAGTACAAAAATGCCGTGTGTCCAATATGATTTACCACTGTACCTCAGCAAGTTAATATCAAGAAATGTGCAAGGACAAACATGTGTATATGTTGTGTTAAAATAATTGCTACACGTCACGCTTAGTGATGTAAAATACCCAGGTATTTATTTTTAAGGGTAAATACCCAGACTGGGTATTTACCTGAGTATTTATTTTTCTATTGAATATAACTTCGAAAACAGCCATATTGCTATTCAATAGGATGAGTGTGAAAGAAAAAAAAATTTAGAACTTCTTACTTCTGTAACATTTAAAAGAAACTCACAGTTTTACATTTAAATATTGAATTTAAATGTCTTTTTTAGTAGTAATAAAGAATGTAAAAAAGCTGATGTATTTATTGAGAAGCATTTTATCAAATGTATATATATATATTTTTAATTTAAAAAAGAAAATATTCATATATTTAATGATATACAAATGTATATTATACAAAATACAAAATATATATATAATTTTATTGACACAGCAATTTTAGATAGAAGAGAGCAGATTAATATTAGACACAATTTCAGAATTTGAATTACAAAAATAGTTATTCGACTTGAAATTATGTTTTCTTTAAATTTATGTCTCAAAAAATAATGTTTCGGGGTCGTCTTCATAGTGAAATTGTACCAGACTCTGAAGTTTTCAATATCAACATCTAATTTTGACATCGCATTTGGCTTTTTCTGTAAATTTTACCTAAAGATACCAAAAGAGAAGAGATTTGGAAAAATAGTTTATATACCTAATTGTAGCAGTTATGCAGGTTTAAAATTTAGACCTTCTAATGTTAAATCCGTTTGTAATGTTTACAGAACATATTCCAATACGGGTAGTTTTGTAACATAGCTCCTAAACTACTCGGCAGAATGAGTTGTAATTTGTATTCCCATACCTGAAGCTTCAAAAAATAGATTTCTATTACAAAAAAAATTTAAAAATTAAAATAAAATAAAAAAAACTAGTAAATCTGCAGACTAGGAGCCTCAACTTCAGCTATAAAAGTCATTATTATCTGACTTTTCATATTATTTAGCATCTTACAATCCGCAATTTAATTTTTTTATATTACATACATATTTATAGGCAGATAAAATACTTCGGAGGTTTCAGAAATTATTAGAAGCGTTAAATTAAACACGGTTTATGCAATGATATTCCGAAATTCGGATGAACTTCTTATTCATGTATATTTTTAGATTAAAAAAAAAGAAAAAAAAAGAAAAAAAAACTTGTATTAAATAAATTTTTCATTTATGTCAACAGAATATAAAATAATTTATTTGATGATAAAATATTGCAGCGAGTTACTTGAATTTTATTATTTTGATATTCTTTGAAATAGGGTTGCTAAGCAACTAATATATTAAAGAGAAAAGTAAAAAGAAATGCATTTTAAAATTTGTAAAAAATATGAAAATAAAATGTTTTATATTTCCCGAACAGATGCAAAAAATTTTTCAATAATTTAAACAATTAATTTCTAAATTCTAATGAATGTATCAGCAAACTTTCAAAGCTATTGGATATATTTAAAACCTCCATATCGAAAATTTAGCATTAGTAATTTTACGTTTAAATCCACTATTCAAATATGCGATTTTCATTTCAGTTAGAAATGAAATTTGAAAATCGTCTGCATTCCCATAGGAAAGCATTTTGACCTAAAAAGAAATGTTCTATATTTTTCGAACGAATGAACCAAATGTAACCAAAAACTATATAACTCATTCCGGGTACCTCACCAACATACCCACCAAAAATGAACCTAATCGGATCATTTTACGGTAGCTATCGCGGAACAGACAGACAAACAGACAGACAGAAACCAAAAACCTTTCGCGTCTCCACAGTGAGCTTCAAATGACGTTTCGGCAATTAAATGAGATTTTAAGATGTAAAATTTTGAGGTATTTTTCAGGAAGCATAATTTTGTAAATTTGTAAATAAAACTAAAGATAAGAGCCATATTTTATTTGCTTGTGATGCATTTCTGTGTCACGTCATCTGCACTATAGCTGTAAACATTTACATTTTTATTTGTGATTAACCCCTCAGCAACTTTGGTTAAACATATCTTTGCAACTTTGTGTGATAAAATATTGAAATTTTGTACATGTACATGACCTGATTAGTGTATGGTGCACATTTTACTCACTGGGAAATGTTTTGTACGGGGGCCGTAGAAAAATTAAAATTTTGTATTTCTTCGAATTTAATCCCCCTGAAAATCTTAATCGATGTCATAAAATTATGTACCTTTTTTTACGTAACTTTGTAATTTTTAATATATGTCTATCAGCATCAGATATTTAAGGAGTTAAAATCGAGGTCAATGTTTTTGAGACGCCATTTATAAGGTTATATTGTAAAACATCACTCAAAGAATTGTGCAGATTTTATTTTTAATCTTTTATTATATAGCAGAGGATCTAATACGGCATTTCCGGGTTTTAGAACATACAGCCCGGTGTCCATAGGTAACAGCATTCTTCATAACTTTAGGGATGAATTTTTCTATAAACCCATTAATTCATGAGAAAAAAAAAACGAAACATCCTTATATATGCTAAAATTAAGTGAAAACTACAAGTTTCTTTATATTTACATTAAAAAAAATTAATTTTTGTATACATGATAGTGCAAAATCCATCACTAATTCTATTGAATATACCTTTTCGATTTTGTAAAAAAATATATGTGTCCGATTTCTTGCATATCTCTTGAAGTTTATACATTCTAAAGTTAGCAAAATGTCAAAAAATTTGAACTGTGAAAAATGGATGTAAAAATCCGAACTCAAATACATTTAAAGGAGAAAAGACGCGGTTAAAATGTTTTTACACCTATTTATATAATCACCGGATCTTCATGTAACATCGACAGAATATACTAATGATGTTTAAATACATTTTAAGAAAACAATTGAATAATGAACATTTTTGTCATTTTTCACACAGTGAAGGGTGCAGAGTCCTTTAAAACTCAATACAAAGTTCATTTGTAATGTTGTAATAAATGTTTTTTTTTTTTTTTTTGTCATTTGCTCTTAATTCATTAATTTTAAATCTAATATAATTGCAATTTTTTTTATCTATTTGAAAATAGCTCTTGTACGAAAAGGTTAATCTACAAAAAGAAGAATCCAAATTAAATAAATACCAGACTTTCGCCTTATAATAAAGAAGTGCTGAAATGAGCAGCTTAGTTTATTTTATGGCAATAAATAATGCCTGGTAATAAATAAAGGGTCTTAAAATGTTTCACAAAATTAAAATCTGAATCATAAATTATACGAAACCAAGCACGTTCAACTGAAATATTCACGTTCTATAAATATTGACTAATTTTGTTAAAGAAAAGCTATCGGTGATCGATAACATAAACAATATTTAAACTTTATGCTTCCCAGATTGATATATATTTTAAAAGAATAAAAGTCTACAATAAATGAGTGGCTGATATAGTATATCAATAAGAATCTTTTACACACTTCTTTGGATACAAATATTAAACTTTTGTTGCTATAATTTAAAGAAAAGAATCTATCTTCATTTAACGCATTGCTTATAAACTTCATAATTACCAGTTAGTTTCTCATAGAATGTAATTAAACATTTTTGGCCAAAATATATTTGACAACAGAACAAAATATTGAAAAAAAAATATATAATTATTTAAGAAAATTATTTAATATTACATTGCATATAAAGAATTTTATATAGCAAGTTTAGCAACAGTGCTATACCACTTTCTAAAGAGGTACATTAACATATTACTTAATGCCGATCATATTCTCTTTAAAATAATTCCTAAATAAAAAACAAGTTTTTTCTTTTTAAAGAAATTATTAAATTTGGTTTATATAACTGCCTGATTACACATTTCATAACTTTAAGGTATAAAAGATTACCCAGGGTGTACATGCAATATAAAAAAAGTACTTGAAGACATATAACAGTATAATTCTTTGAAATTTATAGCACTCTATTTTAGAGTCAAATTTTTCAACGTTTGCATAATAATGCGAGAAATAGGGATTGGAACTATATACTTGATAATACGAAAAATGAGGTAAATTTTATATTTGCCATTACCTCTGTATATATTAAGAAAATGTCCAAAAACCACACTAAAATATACATGGATGACCAAATATATCTTACAAAATTTTCAAAGTTTTTTTTAGCATTAAATAAAAACTGAAACCTTTTTAATTAACTATTACGGTTATTTCATACTTCTATGTTATGAAAGATCTCATCGTGATTCAGTCTCATCATGACTGGTAATTTTAATCAAATATTTAGAAAGATACAATGACTTCAGTATGGATATTTTATCAATCTGTACCAAAGTGCGAGTTTATCCGCAGATAATACTGTGACGTTCACAGCTATTCATATTTAGCAGAACTCATTAGGAAAGATCAAACACAGTCCAAAATCTAAACTCTTGAGGATTTATGACGAACGTTCGAAGCGCTTGAATCACAGCTTAAACAAATCTTGAACTGAAGTCTTAGTTCAAACATCAGTAATTCTTAAAGACAATATTTGTCATACATTGAAATGCAGTATTCTTAACATATGTATATTTAATGCTTTTAGTACTGCATGTGAATTAAACCATTCCTTATTAAATGTATACATTAATAAGTAATAATATAATAAACACTGCATAAATATTTTACATATCGTAATAATATGCTTGATGATGAGTCGGATAAAAATTACATAGTTAAGATTTTTTTTTTTAAATCACGAACATTTATTTTATTTTCTATACACATGTGTATAGAAAATATAATAAATTACGCTGAAACTGTCATAAATGACAAATTAATTTATAACAAATTCTTTAAAGATTTGTTCTTTAAGACAATTCTCAAATCCAAATAGACTACTTTATAACAGATTTCTGAATTCATTTTTGCTTGGAAATGCATGACATTTCCAGGTTTTCTTATTCAGAAACAATGTAATTGAAAGACTTTTTCCATTTTTTGTAAAGGCAGAAGCTCTTTCAGAAAATACTGTCAAAATGCGCGTTTTGAACGGAATTCCTGACACTTCACCACCAGAAAGGGAAAAACACCTGTCCTCACGGGAAAATAATTGCTTGTAATTCAATAAGTAATTTATTTATCAATACATGAAAACCGTGTTTCTAATCCAAATTGCTTCAATAGGCAGACCTGCCAATTTTATGCCTTTCTTCTTAAACATGAGTGAGAAAATATGTTAGAAAGTTTCGCGTTGTCATTTGTTGGGAAATTTGATAACCACCTCAAGAACTCAATCAGTTTTATATAACCGTTTCACAGTATATCCCAAAACTTCATGTGATGTAAAATGTCCACGTGATTTAAAAGTACTTTAATTTATTCTGATATTTATCAAATATCAAGAAATATACAATGATTTGAAATATCAATGAGGATACTTGCCTACTGTGTAGCGGAGTTTGAGCTTATCCGTGAACAGTGTTTTCACAGTCACAGCTATTCATATTTAGCAATGCTCATTAGAGAAGAGATCAAACGCAGTTCAAAATCCAAATTCTGGACGATATATGATGAACGGTTGAAGCACTTGAATCACAACTCAAACAATGTTTCAACGGAAGTCGTAGTTCAAACATCAGTAATGCTTGAAGGTAAGTGTCATACATTGAAATGAAATAGTGTCGACATATGTATATTTAAACATTTCTATACTACTGAAATAAACTATTTCTTACTAAATTTATATCTTATTAAACAATAACATAATAGACATGAAAATTTTAGATGTATGATGTGCAGGACGATAAGTCTTATGGATATCTATGTCGTGTAATTTAAGTATAAATTGTATTTTTATTTTATAAAACCTAACTGTATTTTTTTAGATTTTTTTTTAAATTAATTGTAAATATCTAAAAAATATTAGAATTACTCTAATTATTTGTAAATCATGTAAAATGTGCCCTTTGTTTATAAAAATAGTTTCAATCCTAAAAAAAGTGCAAAATTTCTAATGTACAAAAATATCTCAGTTAAATATGCATGCATAAAGTGTATTTGGAGAATAAAAAATAAAATAAAATAAATTCTAATTTAAGAGTTTTCTATAAGAATTTTCTAATTGTTCAAATACTGACTTTTGAAATTTGTAGTGAATTATCTGCTGAAAAGTGCAGCAGTGATTAAGTGATATGAGGTAAACATTAATGAATCTCTATTGTGCTCAAGTATTTACGAGCACATGCTAACAGACGTTTTTTAAAATATAATGAAGAGAGACTGTGACAGAAATGATTCTTTATAGATAACACCTTTAACTAAATTTATTGTAGCTATATTTAAGACAACATTCTTTAGTGAAATACAAAAATGACACTGATATTAACATAAAAATTAATATATATATATATATTTATTTATTTATTTAATACTGCATATATAAAGACAATTATGTATTAGCTGAAATTGTTTAATTGAAAATTGCTAATGTCCTAAATACAGAAATTCTGGTTTGAAAAAACATATTAGTATACTATAAAAACTATTCGAAAACGATTCCGAACATCAGCGGCAGGAATAGAAACTTTTGTTTTTATAAATTATTTTTTAATTCTTAAAAATATTAGTTTCTGAGATTTCTAATGATAAAGAACTCTTTTTTTGGAAGTTGTCGTTTTGAACCAAAATTCTGGACGCAACTACCTGAGAAAGATCTTTATCAGACAGGAATTCCTTATAACTCAAATTGAAATACATTTATCGAAAAAGAAAAAAAAGATAATCAATTTGAAATCACTGCAATAATAGTGTGTGTTAATTTCATGTTTAAAAGTTTAAAAATGAGACCCTGAATGTGTCAGAAACTTCCACATAGGTAATATGAATGTGGCGTAAAGACATATAACTAAATGGAAAGTAGGCAGAACATCCACATGCTATAGCGTTGCTTACTGTATAGTAAGGAGGGTCGAAAAAAAACTAAATTTATATAATTGGAAATATAATAGGGCGGGAAAGTTGCCATTGGTAATAAGGAATAAATTCGCAAAATATTACTCCAAATGTTTAATATCTTTTACCGCTGCAGGTAAAGGCCAAAGTTTCAAAAAATCGCAATTTTTTTTTCTTTTTTTAAATAAATTATCCAACCATAGCAATATGATAGAATGAAACAATAGAATGCAACAGCTACATCAAGATGTTAGTAATCTATACTAATAAAAGAAAGTTTCGCTCTGTGTGTGTGTCTGTGTGTCTGTTGGCGATGGCTAAGAAAATATAGCCCACCTAGAAGGCTGCAAATTTAGATTTAGGTAGTCCAAACCCTCTCCTGGTGCACCATTACTTCAGAATTTTAATATTTTAATTATTTACTGAAATATTAATTAATATCCACAAAAAACTCTCATAAAAAATACGCTTTTATTCTCTTGGGTTGGTTGGTTCACTGGTTGGTTGCATCGATTCTTCACAGAAGTAATTAAATAAACCAGAGTATCGATGCATAAATAAGGATTTCTAACTAAATAGTGTCAATATGGATTGAAGTTATCGGCGTAGAGCTATGCGACTGCCGCGCCACCTGTACATGACAAATTACACATACGTCCCACTGATTGAAATATTTTCCAGGCAAATTTTTCTTCATGACAATTAGTCGTTTTTTTTTTTTTTTTTTTTTTTTTTTTACATGACATTTATTATTATGATGGAGATTGTTAATACAGAAAACTTTATTTAACAGATTATTTTTTTATATTTGCGGGAATGAAGAGGGGCAAGGGTCTCATTACATTTAAGCTTCAAGGTGTATTTCTAGAAAGCAGTTACCAGAATTTCCGAATAATAGTCTAAGCCAAATTTCAAATTAAGTTCCTAGCTTAACCAAATGAATTAATCTTTAAAGATGTATTGTGATCCTCCTAATTAGTTATTTGCTGAAGGCCACTTGAACAACCCCCCCCCCCCCTGCCGGCCCGTCCTTCAAGGTTTTTACTCTAACTCCGCTCCGTTTCCACATCTCAGCAACTATCTTTCCGATTTCAACGCAAGTGATTTCAAACATTATAATTAATTTAACAGTCACCCTTTATAACAATAAACTAAATTTATGAGTAGCGGTTACCACTATTTACGAATAACAGTTTAAGCCAAATTTATAATTCAATTCAAAGCTTAAGGAAACGAACGAATTTTGAAAGATGCATAGTGGTCCTCCTAATTTGTCATTTGCTGAAGGGCACTTGAACACCACCCCCCCCCCCCCCCCCGGCACCTCCTTCAAGGTTTTTTCTCTAACTATGCTCCGTTTCCATATCTCAGCAACTATTTTTCCGATTTCAACACAAGTGGTTCCACACATTATAATTAACTTAATAGCCACTCTTTATAACTGTAAACTAAATTTATGAGTAGCGGTTACCACTATTTCCGAATAATTGTTTAAGCCAAATTTCTAATTACGTTCCTAGCTTAAGCAAACGAACGAATTTTGAAAGATGGATAGTGGTCCTTCTAATTAGTCATTTGCCGAAGGACACTTGAACAACCCCTCCCCCCCCCGGCCCTCCCTTCAAGGTTTTTTTTTCTAACTATGCTCCGTTTCCATATCTCAGCAACTATCTTACCGATTTCAACACAAGTGATTTCAAACATTATAATTAATTTAATAGTCACCCTTTATAACAATAAACTAAATTTATGAGTAGCGGTTACCACTATTTACGAATAACAGTTTAAGCCAAATTTGTAATTAAATTCAAAGCTTAAGGAAACGAACGAATTTTGAAAGATGCATAGTGGTCCTCCTAATTAGTCATTTGCTGAAGGGCACTTGAACCCCCCCCCCCCCCCGGGACCTTCTTCAAGGTTTTTTCTCTAACTATGCTCCGTTTCCATATCTCAGCAACTATTTTTCCGATTTCAACGCAAGTGGTTCCAAACATGATAATTAACTTAATAGTCACTCTTTATAACATTAAACTAAATTTATGAGTAGCGGTTATCGCTATTTATGAATAATAGTTTAAGCCAAATTGGTAATTAAGTTCAAAGCTTAAGCAAGTTCAAAGCTTAAGGAAACGAACGAATTTTGAAAGATGCATAGTGGTCCTCCTAATTAGTCATTTGCTGAAGGGCACTTGAATAACCCCTCCCCCCGGCCCTCCCTTCAAGGTTTTTTTTCTCTAACCATGCTCCGTTTCAATATCTCAGCAACTATTTTTCCGATTTCAACGCAAGTGATTCCAGACATTATAATTAATTCAATTGTCACTCTTTATAACATTAAACTAAATTTATGAGTAGCGGTTACCACTATTTCCGAATAATTGTGTAAGCCAAATTTGTAATTAAGTTCCTAGCTTAAGCAAACGAACGAATTTCGAAAGATGCATAGTGCTCCCCTTAATTAGTCATTTGCTGAAGAGTACTTGAACAACCCTCCCCACGGCTCCTCCTTCAAGGTTTTTCTCTAACTATGCCCCGTTTCTATATCTCAGCAACTATCTTTCCGATTCCAACGCAAGTGATTCCAAACATTATATTTAACTTAATAGTCACCCTTTATAACATTAAATTAAATTTATGAGTAGCGGTTACCACTATTTACAAATAAGAGTTAAAGCCAACTTTGTAATTAAGTTCCTAGCTTAACAAAACGAACGAATTTTTATGCATGCATAGTGGACCTCCTAATTAGTCGTTTTCTGAAGTACACTCGAACATCCCCTCCTCCCTCACTCAAGGTTATTTTCTCTAACTGTGCCTTATTGCAATAACTGGGCTAATAATGTTCCAATCTTCTCGAAACCAGCTCAATTTTGTAGTGCGCCTACTATACAGTAACGTAGGCAGCGGGGACCTGTCTCAGAAGTTCGTTCGGAAAGAGGTTTGTTTAGAACAGAATGCTCCCCTGGCGGTGGTAGGGGGAAATAACAGATTTTCTAGAGCGTACGAGCATGCCGGGTATACGGTTCCGAAGCCATCGTAGACCGCGGCCAGAGTTCCATATTTTAAGAGATTTAAGTTTATTACAAGGGCTCGGGCAACGCCGAGCGGGTCAGCTAGTATTCCAGTAAAATTTCATTATGGTGAAATCATTTCTATTACCGCCGCAGAGGCGACCAAAGTTTTGAAAAAAACGGCAAAAGTCTATTTTCCGTTTTTTCCAATTTTCTCAATTTTTATTATGTCTACAATTAAATAAATTTACATTATATCTAGTAATAAGTTATAAATGTCTAGTAATTTTTATCATTTTTGTAGCCAACCAAAGGCGAGAGGGCCCCGTCTCCCACATAAATTTGAGAGAAAGGGGCTTTTTGAAGGGACTTCGGGGATTTTCCGGGAATTTTTAGGAATTTTTTTGTAGAGGCAGGGGGGAAGTGGAAAATGATGGGGAAGTTATGTATGATACTCCCCTACAAAATATCACCAAAATTCCTTCAAAAAACAACTTTCTCTCAAATTTATGGGGGGGGGGTGACCTCCTCTCTTCCTTAGCTACATCCATGATCAAAATTACTAGACATTTATAACTTATTACTAGATATAATGTAAATTTATTTAATTGTAAACATATAATAAAAATTATGAAAATTACAAAAATACGGAAAATTTAAATAAAAAAAAAATGTCGACCGCCTCCGCGACGGTAATAGAAATGATTTCACCATAATGAGATTTTATTGGAACATTACTAACATATTGATGTAGCTGTTGCATTCTATTAGAAATTGTATTTCTATGGTTAAATTATTTATTTATTTATTTATTTAGTGAAAAAATTTTGCCCCCCCACCCTGCGGTGGTAAAAGATATTAATCATTTCATATAATATTTTGCGAATTACCACTGGCAACTTTCCCGCACTATTATGTTTCGATTATATAAATTTCGGTTTTTTCGACCTACCCTACTGTATAGTTAGCTGTTTTGTGTGTTTATTACTCATATTTTATTTTTATTTTTTTTTTGTTAAATTATACATATTATTTTATTGATTTTGCTTTTCCTAATTTGTTATAAAATGGTCACCAGGGGTAGTGCATATGGTTGTACTTATAGGCACAAAAAAAGTGATAATATATGTGTTTTTTCTCGAGATCTTACGCTTCTCACAGTATTATCCGCTAATTTTAAATGATCGTTATATTCAGTTTCTTGTTTACACATTTTAAAGAAAATATATGTATGTAAAACACATAGCACCACTTTTATCTTTTTTAATTACTATTTCTCAAAACGTATTAAAAAACTCCCGCTATATCTAACACCTTTCAATTTTTTAGAATAAAATATCGTGAAAATTCTTAAGTCACTATCATAATTAATTATTTTTTAATCAAAATTAATATTTAATATTTTCAGACAACATTTTTCAATGAGTACTCAATATCTCCAGCGAAATCTGATACCTTGATTTTTTTTTTAGTCTGTATGAGGTGAGAATTTTAGGGAGATTGAATTTTTTTGATGAGGTGGAATTTTGAAAAAAGATTAATTATAAAAATTAATTACAAGCATTAAATACAAATAATAATTAAGATATAATGATGGGATATAAGAATTTCCACGAGATTTTGTTCAGAACTGGTTAAAGATGTTAGATTTAGTGGGAGATATTGAGTACTTATTAAAACATTTTATCTAAAAATATTAATTATAAATTTTAATTAAGAAAGAATTAAGAATTGTAACAATATTGTTTTTCTGTGGGAATATTTTCGGAATTGGTTGAATGAATGAAACACTTTCTAACACTATCGGAATGTTATATGAAATAAGTTAATTAACTAAGTAATAAAATAAAGTATTTTTTTTTTTAGTTTTGTTGACCATCAAGTGCAAAAGTGACAGTTAGATTTTACTTTCAAATGATTAAATTTGTGAGCGGTTCCGTTCGGAGAGAGTAAACTTTTATGAAATGTATATTTTTAAGACGAAACATTATGTGACGGGCACTGTTTTAAGATGATAAGTTTTGTGAAGGATCGTGTTTTGAAATGAAAAAAAAAATGTGAAGGGCCCCTTAAAGGACCTAATTTCTTCCTAAACAGATCCCTGACTACAAATAATGTATATCCTTTTCGTATGCATTCTGGAAAAGTATGAATAGAGCGAATATGTTTTACACTTAATGCATTTTTTGTATAGCATGCAACTAAAATGTATGATCTGTTCGAATATACAATACATTTGCTTCTAACATATAAGAAAAACTTGTAATCAGAGATCTGATTAGGAAAGAATTGAGTCCTTTAAAGGACCCTTCACATTATTTTCTTATTTCAAAACAAGACCCTTCACAAAACTTTACACTTTCTAACAACCCTTCACAAAAATTTTTGTCTTAAAATACACCTTTCACAAAAAATTTTCCTCTCCGAACTGAACCGTTCACAAATTTAATCATTAGAAACTAAAATATGACTGTCTCTTTTGCACTAGATGGTAAACTCAATTAAAATATTATATTTTATATCTTTAATTAGTTAATTAACTTATTTCATTTAACATTCTGATAGTGCTGGAAAGTGTTTAATTCATTTTACCAAAACACTTTCAAACAATTCTGAAAATATTCCCGCAGAAGAAAAAAAATCCAGTAAATTTTTTTAAGTCGCTATCATAATTAATTAATTTTCTTAATTAATATTTATAATTATTATTTTTAGATAATATTTTTCAAAGAGTACCTAATAACTCCCGCTAAATCTAACACCATTCGCCAGCTCAGAAAAAAATCTCGTGAAAATTCTTAAGTCCCATCATTATTTCCTAATTAATATTTATAATTAATATTTTTGGTAAAACGCTATTTGATTTACAATTTTCAAAATGAGAGTACTGGTAAACTTCTTGTGTTTAAATAAAATTTGACTTCGTGAATGTGTCAGAAAGTTCCAAGTTTGGATTTGAGAATAGCATTAACAGCTTAATTCTCTTTGTTTTGCATAATTTGCCATTCAAATACTGATTATTAGAATTAATAGGAAAATATTTGCTAAAAAAAAGCTACGATGCTACAGGGCTACAAAATAAAAACTTTTAAAAATTGTTTCAAGTTTGATGACTGATTTTTATGTTATTTTCAGTGCACATTCCAAATATGAAATCCATTTTTTTTCTATCACGTAAGGAATTTTTACAAATTGATTGCATATTTTGAAGGTAACAGTTAAAATCACGAAATTTTAACATTTCGTTTAAATTTAATTTATTCATTAAGCCATAAAATCACATTTATATCCTAGTTCAAGTAATTGTTAGGTACATGTAGAAAGTTACAAGACTTATAGAAACGTTTTTTCTTTACATCAAATCATTTTTTGCCCTTTTTCCTCTTGTGAACTTTGCAGGTATTGTCTCTTACAAGGAAGGACTTCTTAAAGCGCATACTCAGAAAATTTTGAAAAAAAAGCTAATGAAGCTACTCATGTATGTAATAAAGGTACAGTGAAATTTTAGCTGTGGGATCCCAGTAGAAAAACTGCAAAAGAATAAAGTACTTTCGAGTATTTGGCGCAAAAAGACGCGATTTGGCTAGCAACATTTTTTCCTCGCCAAACGCAAACGATTTTAATGCATTTTGAAATTGCATGTAAAATGATTATTCGAATGCGCAATACTTAATGAATTTAAACTTAAACTATGAAATAGTTTATTATTTTTTGTAGAGTATATATAAGCTGCTTCATGTTGCAGTTATTTAATTTTATCACTGAATAAATATGTTCTATGTTTTGGAAGCTGCAAATATCTATTTTATGGTATAGCGAAGCTGACATTTAAGTTATGTGTATTATTAAATTATTAAATCTGTTTTTTTTTTGTTTTTTTTTTTTAAGTTGCAAATGTTTATTTTCACTTATAGTTAACAATCGAAATTTAAAAAATATATGAATGTGTAAGGCATATTAAAGTAAACGAAGAGCTTGAAGGAATTCTTTTTACGAGACCCAAGAGATTTTGGTAAAATTTGAAAGCATAAAATTGTCATTAGCTTAATCCTATGGCTCAAGATACCATACCATCTTGTTCAGAATCGTTTGCATTAAGCGTTCAACATTTTCAACTTTCTGTACATTTGCAGTCATATTAATTAAAAATATTCTTTAAATCACATTAAATAAATCACTCACATTTTTTCTCTATTTATATCCGATTGAATGAAATTTTGCTATTGTTTTATCCTCCATTCGAAATTTTTTTCTAATTTAAACGACTTCACCGGTTATACAAGTAATTTTTAAAGGTATTTTAAAAGGAAAAGCCCGATGACAATCGGATTCGTAATACATTTCTATAGCGAAGAAGTCGTTGTTTCTATAGCAACGATACTTTTTTCTTGAATTGACAATGTTCAGAATCGAGCTTATGTTTGAGCTTGAAACATTTTAATTAATTTAAATTTTGTTTTAATTCGTAAAATACAATCGTTAAATTTCATTATATGTACATATAAGTGTGTACACAAAATTGTAGTTATAAAAATGTATTTATTATGTTAGTTAATTTTATATAAACAAGTTCAGCATGAAAAAGTTTTTCCTTCCCATTACCGCCCAGCGATCTATTTCTAGATCACCTACAACCGAACGAAACTTTTAAATTTCAATACCAGTATTTTATTACGGAACTTTTCTCATTATCTAATCTCAAATTTAAGTCATTAAATAACTCAGAATTACTACATGGGAAAAACCGGTGTGGAAGAATTAAAGGAAGTGTAAAAACAGTTGGGCGTTAACGGGTTTAAGAGTTTTTGTCATAAAAGCGTATTTTTTTTAATTTCATTCCATCGCCAACCGGTGATAAATCGCCAAATAAACGAAAATTTCATAATTTTTTACAGACGTTATATCGAGGTTCCGCAGAATTATTTTTTATAAACATATATATCCTCATAAGAAGAACATTCTGTAATTTTTTTAAAAATTTCTGAGTATGCGCTTATGGAGACCTTCCTTGTTAGTAACATCCAGCAGTAGTTGGCTATCATGCTGACATTCCATCTTACTTGATACCACCTCTGCATTTCCTTTAGGTACTGGTGAAATCTTGTTCCTCCTTTACTGCACCTAAATTTTCAGAAAATAGTTCAGGTGTGATTCGAGAAAATGAACTTTTAAGCTCATACAACAAACTAAAATCTTGAATTTTTTTACAATCTCTACTAAAATAGATTTGTAGTTTGGGTCTTTTTTGTTTCCAAAAAAGCTAGAAATATTTCCAGGCTTTGCTTTCCTTTGTTTCCATTTTAGTCTAAAAAATTTCATCTTTCACCATTTTTCTGATGTTTGGTCCTACAAACACACCTTTCTTAAGTTAAGATAAACCCGGGAACTGATCACAAAGATATTTGAAGTATTTACCTTCTTTTATTAAAGTCTTGACAAATTGTTCCATAAGACCTAATTTTATGTGAAGCGACGGAAGTAAGACTTTTATTTTATCAACCAGATTTTCCCTTTAAATAGATTTGACTCCAGGTATCTAATACCTTTGTATCTAATACATTCTTCACTGGCCATTCTTTCTTAATGTAATGTCGCTTTTTGTCTCTGCTAAACCATTCACAACAAAACAGGAAAATTTCGTGTACCCTTTCAGCTGACCAACAAGTAACATAGAAATCACCTTCATATCACCGCAAACTGTCCATTTGTGATCTATGGCGCAGGATGTCCCTTAAGGGATTTTGCGCCATAAAACCTCACATAACCAACCATTTGTGATCCGAATACGATAGTTTATTCAGGATGAAATCAAGATTTTCATAGCACTATTTCAAATGAATTGAATGGCCAACATGTACATAAACATACTGATTTCCGTTATGCAATAGTACTGCTTTCAGACTTATTTTTGATGAATCGATAAAAGTCTCCATTCGTCAGGTTCATATTCGGGATTCAGTGCACACACGTGTAATCAGGAGAGTTAGCCGGTTTGAACTGGATTCCTCTGTCTTCAATATTGTGTTTAATAGGCAGTTTATTGATTCAGAAGAAATTCTGGATTGAAATAGTTTCTTCTTTCTTGTTTAGTAGCTTAATGCACCAATTTACTTTTTTAAGTCCATAAATATGTTTATCAAACTCATATAAATAACACTGTTTTGGTCCGCAATATAATAAATTCATAAAAAATAGATTGTAATTTGTGATGAAACTTCAGGTGATGGTATTGTTTCATTATTTTTCCAGCAATCATCATCCAAAAAACTATCACCACTTACTTTACTGACAATTTTTTCATCGCACACTTGTGTTATTTTTTGCAAATTATTTAAAAATTTCTTTGCTCTAAGTACTCAAGCAGATTTATATAAATATTTCACTGTACATTTCATAACTTTATGATAGGTAGGATTTTATCATGACTCAAAAGTACTTTAATTTACTCTAAAATTCGTCAAACATTTAAAGATATATATATTGACTTCAAAAGATCATTAAACGTAATTGCCTGATATATAACAAAGTTCATGTTTATCCGGGGAGAATGCATTTACGTGCATGGCTATTCCTTATTCAGTCGTGTTCGTTAGGAGAGATCGAACGATCTTCGAAATCTAAACTCTGGAGGATTTATGACGAACGTTTCAAGCGTTGAAGCCACAATTTAAACAATGTTGCAACTAGTGTCATAGTTTAAATATAAGTAATTGTTGAAGGTAATTGTCATACGGTAAAATGGAATATTCTCGTCGGATGTTTATTAAAGATTTAAGTACTACATGTAACTTAAAACACTCCTTATTAATTTTATATCTTACTAAACAATAGTATAATATATATATCCGAATTTAAGATCTATATGATGTGTATGGTGAAATTAGTCATATAGATCTATGCTATATAATTGAGAGTTGAAATATTTATTAATATTTTATATTTCTGTCTGTAATTTAAAAAAAAATATATGTATTAAACTACTCTGAAATTTACATAAACGAGAAAATCATTTAATTTTTATTTGCATAGAAACAATGTTATAGAAATTTTAGTAACAGCTACA